>OZ018322.1:12108895-14606395 GCA_963969495.1 Ceratothoa steindachneri
TCCCAGTTGCTTATAATGTATTATGGCTGGCTAGTAATTTGTGATAGTGGTGACGATTTGGACGATCAATTATTTGTGCCTACTAAAAGGGTTATTTTTGTTGCCATTCCTTTCGATTTTTTTACCCTCTCCTAAATATTAAAGGATTATACATGTCATCTTTTGTTAGAGTGATTTTTTTTATCTATATAATATTCGGTACGGAGAAAACGGGTTTAAATAATGTTTCAGTGCTTTTGTTGAGTTCCTGTTAATATGTGCGTTGGACCCCGTCTGAAAATATTACGGTTAACCAACGGTGTTGTCTCAACATAATAGAGATGAATTAAAATAGTTTAGATAGGGTGATTTAAATGTGTAGAAGGTATTCCCGCAAGTGGGTCCGAATACGGTCTTCCAGAGGGATTATCCGCAAGTGGATGCGGAAGTTCCGAAGTAGATCCTTGAGATGAAACATCGGCAAGTGGATCCGAACATGGGCTTGCGGAGGGAAAATCCGCAGGTGGATGCGGGAGTACGAAAGGAAAGATCTTCTTTTAGGTTCACAGACCTGGACTCTCCATTACATCCTTGATTGAGCTCCACTATTAGCCCCATCTTTCACCGTAGACGAGGAGAGTCGTCCTTAACCAGGACTACGTCGCGGAAAGGAGGCGCCAGGCCTTGGTCTAAACGCTCGGTGTATTTCTCCTTCAGAGCTACCAGTTATTCGTTTTACCAACGTGTCCAGGCCTGACGACTTAGCCATTCCATCTGCTTTTGCCTCCTATTCAAGGCAAAGGGGCAGCCGAATTCAGGATCGTCATCCTCGAATGTCCCAGTTATAGGGAGCTTTCGATAACCTAGAATTAAGTTATACAGCGTTAGTGAGTCTAGGAAGTGAAGCTCTTCTGAAAGGTAAGTCAGGGGGCAATGATTCAGGAAGTTCTAAATCTCGAAACGAGGGACAAGAGCTTATCCTGGCAAAGTATTTTGTTCCTTATTATAGATTTAAAAGTCTTTTTCGTAAGACTTATGAGGCGATCCAAAAATCCCGTATACTGAGAAACCCTCGATGGATTAAAACACATTTTATTCCTGTTAATTCGCAGGTTATGTGCAAAGTGCTCAAAAAGATAGACGCTGGGCGAAATCTACCAGCGCTAGCCGAAAATACGTTGCATAGAACTGAAAACCTTGCCGTGAATCTCCGTTATGCGAGTAAGAAGGCTTGTAATCCTCCTTGCAAACCACTTCCAATTGAATAGCACTCGTGGTGACACACCTGAATAGAAGAATGTATAGATTTTCATTCTTTCTGCCTTTCCTAATTTTGATGGCGCCAGTATATTCTACCCTGATGGCATAGAAGGGCCTTTCAACCGAAACGCATATTTTGGGAAGAGTAGGCGGATCTAGGATAGTATACTTACGAGTTAATAGTTTAATGCACATAAGGCATTTGCCCCTGACTTTATTGATTATTTGACGTACCCTCGGGATCAAATACCTAGACGGTGCTATCATTAGCAGCCAGTCGGTTCCCGGATGTCCATGGATATAGTAAAAGTAAAGCAATAGCAGCTCCGTGAAACTATGATCGACCGGTAGGAGAACAGGATATTTCACACTGTTTGGGAGATCAGAATGGAAGAGACGCCTATCGCAGTTTATCCTGCATAAAGATAGATAGCTGTTTAATTAGGTTGGAGACAGGGTTTCTGTAACCATCCGCGAGATTTTTCCATTCCTTGGAGTATTTTTCCTTCTGCGCCTTTTTAATACAGAAGTCCATAGCAGCACTTTGCTTTTCGGAGTTGATGTTATGGCTGACAGGTTCTGCTACGGAAGATCTAGGATTCACCTTACGGTTGATCAGAAGTAACCTGAAAAATAAGATGGTTATTTTAACCAGTTTCGCAACTGAACTGTACCTGTATATTTCAATGGGTGAATCATAACCCATTGTGATTACAAAAACGTGGGTAGCAGGAAGCAGGTTACTAGATTCAGGCCAGACTTCGTTTTCGAGATTCCATTCAGGACCATTTACCCATAAAGAGTTGGTAAATTGCTTGCTGGATTGGCTTCTGGTTAATGGGTTGCATGGATTTAGTTTGGATAAATTGGCTCTTCACTTAAAACATGGTTTGGAGATTACATTCCCCCGGCAAACATTACCTTGTTTTCTAAATACGGAAAACACTATTTCCCCATAAGCCTTAGTGCTAGTATCGCAAAAGCAGTGGAGTTCAACATTGTTAGTTAGTAATGTTTGCCGGGGGGAATGTAATCTCCAAACCTTGTTTTAAGTGTGGAACCAACTTATCCCATACCGTTTGGGAGTCCGAGTCCCGAGTCCAATTACCTTCAATGGCTCTTTGGCTAAATTACCTTGTTTTCTGGAAAGAGTGTTACCATGGTGGGAATTCGAATACTTTTCCCGCGAACTAAAAGTGACTTCTTTTAATACACTTCTAACCTCTTCATAGAAAGACGCTAAGTTTTTCTCGGAAGAAAAGGTGCATGCCAGGTTATCCATATAAATACCTTTAGAAAAGGTACCAGTGTATTTACCTCCTTTTGTCTGCATCAGTTGCTACACGGAAGCGTTTAGCAGAAAATGGCTGCTAGAGAAACCACAGAAAACTACTTTATATCTAATGGTTATCAACGGACTATCCGGTTGTGACGGATTTTTTAGCAATAGAAACTGGGCAGAGTCTTTGCCAATCTCCTTTAAATTTATTTGAAGATACAATGTCTCAATATCTGCATTGTATTCAAAATGGGTATTGCCTAAATCTACATGTTGTTAATCAACGAAGGACTAGGATGCAGGCCATTATTTAGACTTACGATACCAGATGAGCAGTCAAAAGCCACGGGTAGGAGAGATGTTGGTGAATCTTTCCGCAAGTCCTGTTGTGCTTAATAGTGTATTTTCGCTCTTTCTATGTCAGGAGTATTTGGACTCACTTCCTTTCTAAATCCCTCTTTAAGTTACTCCTGGAAAATATCATTATAGTTGTTTAATTTGGTTGGAGCAAAGGTTTCTATGTTACCATACTTAGTAGACGGGACTTTACTATGCCATAATTATCAGGGAGATTAGGGTGAATTGTTTTCCATTTTAGCCCAAAACGCATCTACCATCCCTGATCTCAGAGGAGGCCAAAACAGTTTGTAAACTTTTCCTCTGCAACAGACAAAGTTTTAGGGACATGTCTCAATGAATCCATATCTCATATGACCTGGATATCATCTTTGGGAGATATAGCCCTTTGGACATAGAGTTCTTCAAGGTCATTTACGATTGCATTTAATACGGCTACTCGCCCTTTAATGAAATTAGAGGTTTCACTAGCAAGAGGTAAAGGACTGACAGAAATACCACCCACATTAGAGTTTAAGTAAGTTACATCTTCCCTATGAATTAGCTCATCGTATAAGGGAAATTAAAACGCTGACGGTTGGTTTGTCTTAGCGAATCCTTGGGTTATTAAAATGTCGCCAAAATTGGCGGCAGAACCTGCCAAATGGTGGTTTTATTTGCTACGTTTCTTGTTTCTTCTGTTCCATGTTTTTTCACTGTCGTTAAACCTATTCCCAATTCGCTTTCTAATGATAACAAACACTAACATAATCTGTAGCTAGGAGATCTTTTTCTATGCCACAGGAACAGACAACAGATTCGAACCAATTACCAGATACTCGAAGGTATCATTTGCCAGAGAATGAATGTAGAGTAGGAAAAGTAAGGAAAATGTGAAAAAGAAATAGCCTCTATAAAAAACAACAATTTCACATCACTGAAAGAAAGTGGTTAATTTTAGGAAAGAAAATTCGTAACAAAAAATTAAAATCGTAAGCGATAAAATGGGTATCAATAAATCCATATATCTTTTAGTTAAAACTGAATATATCACTTTCCACTCAGAATTTTTCTTAGTCATCCAAATACTGATTATGATACTGCCATATGTTGTGTACATAGGTAAATTTATTTATGCAGAATGAAGCCAGGTATATATATATATATATATATATATATATATATAAGAGAAAAGACTCACATAATGGTCGTGAGTCAAGTTATGAAGAATCATAGACAAAGGAAAAGGAAAAGTGAAAAAGATTCCGAGTGCTCTTGTCTTTATTCTCAAAGACCTTATCAAAGAATAACACAAGGCAGGACATACGTTCGCTTAAATATTAAAACGGAAGGAGTTAGACTACCTTTCTCTGAGACCTAATTAGGGGGCTCCATTATCTGCAACATACTTGTTTGAGGTTTTATATATGAAGTGATGATCGGGTCTTGCGTAAACAAACCGGGGCTAATGTTGAAGTTTGGGAACGTGTTAATGGATATACACTCAACAATATTTTTCGAAATATAATTACTTCATCTACTGACTGATTTGGCACTTTTTCAGGTGATTGTATGGTTATGGTTATACATATGTAAGAAATGAGAAGATTGTTCTCTGTGATTACGTACATTGGTTTGGTTTGGTTTTACACGAGCTTCTAATTCTTACTCAGTTTTCCATTAATAGCATTTTTGAAGGTTTTTTCAACCTATGGAATAAACCTCTGGAATATTACCCTAAATTACTGAAACTCCCGTGGCTTGGATGCGATATGTTGATGACATTCTTTGCTTTTGGCCAAATAGTTAAAATATTAATTAATTTTAACTAAAATTAACAACTAAGCGTCCTCGATTAACCTTACATTAGAAATTGAAAAAGATAGTACAGTCCTTTTCATAGATATTCTAATTAATGGAACAAATGACTGTTTCAAAAATGTAATGTATAGAAATCCCACATCCATAGATTCTTATATACATTTTTATTAAAGTCACCACAACAGCATCGAACGAAGGGTTTTCACCTCCATGTTCTTACGTGCCCCTAGAATTGTCTCACCAGAATATGTAGCCAAAGAAGTATATAGAATATATAAGTTAGGGATAATATTGTCCTACCCTTTGTACTTTCTTCACAATTTTTATAAGTCTTCCAAGCGAATCTTCTATCAAACTAAGGTTAATAACCCGTTTCAGACCAAAAATCTTCTAGTTTTACCCTAAAACCAAATTTTCAAAAAAATACTTTGTCTACTCAGTCGTCTGAACCAAAATGTTATATTAAATTATGAGACTATAATTTATCAAATTCTGATCGAATATTCGCCCCTGCAACAAGAAATTGTTGATTCCATAGGTTGCCACAACTGTCGAAAATAGTATTATGAGCGAACCGGAAAGAATTAGAAGCTCGTGTAAAACCAAACCAAACCAATGTACGTAATCACAGAGAACAATATTCTCATTTCTTACATATGTATAACCATAACCATTCAATCACCTGAAAAGGTGCCAGAGAAGTCATTTGATGCAGTAATTATATTTCGAGAAATATTGTCGAGTGTATATCCATTCACACGTTCCGAAACTTCAACATTAGCCCCGGTATGTTTACGCAAGACCCGATCATCACTTCATATATAAAACCTCAAATAAGTATGTTGCAGATTATTGTAGCCCCCTAATTAGGTCTCAGAGAAAGGTAGTCTAACTCCCCCCGTTTTAATATTTAAGCTAACGTATGTCCTGCCTTGTGTTATTCTTTGATAAGGTCTTTAAAAATAAAGACAAAAGCGCTCGGAATCTTTTGCACTTTGCCTTTGTGGGTGTTTTTTATATATATATATATATATATATATATATATATATATATATATATATATATATATATATATATATATATATATACTCGTATATATACGCTTTTTTATTTTGTCCTTTGATTGGCATGAAACCAGAAATAAAAATAAGTATTTTTCCACGTCAGTTTTAAAATAGAGAAAATTATGAATTTTAAGTACTTAATTAAATTTTCGAATGTATATATTAAAAAGTTTAAAAATTGAATACGGAGTAAAAATAGGAATGTAAGAATCAATTAGGTAATTAAAAATTATAATTATGTAAAAGTTTTGCAAATTTAACAGGCGAACTCAGAATTAAATGAAATTATTTAATTTGCGCCTTTTTTGGGGGGAAAATGAAGATATTTTTCCTACGAAAAAATTATTTTAATTTTCATGATCTTAGATTTTTTGTTCATAGAAGGTTGTAATTAAGCGAGATACATACCATAGCCACATTAGCATTCTATTCGACACAAAGGAACTCTGATTTCAGAAGAGTTGCTTCCTTCTTCCACTTTGGTTTATTTTTTGAGCTAAGCTCTTTAAAATTACAAATATTTTCATATTCCCGTGCCCCACCCCTCTCTCAACGGAGCGTATGTCATCATATTTTGAGCTCGATTTTGTCGTTGATTCTCCTTTATTTCAATAGATTATACCAAATTATAGTGGCTCTATGCCTGATCTATTTGTATCTTTTCATTCTACAAGATACCATTTTACTCGTATAAATTGTAAAACTTTTGTAGTACATCAAATACTTGATGAAAATAAATAATATGAAACGTAGTGAATTTGTTTGTTTTATTATACAATAGTCGGGTTAGGTCTTGACGCCGCAAAGTTATAGAGAGTTAGAATGTTGACCAATATAGTGATAGACACAGAGGCAAACTAAGAGTGCTACAATATATGATGCCAGTCCGTTTTTCGAGACTACCATAAAAATGCATTTGTCATTGACACCAGACTAGTTTCTTTGCGGAGTAAGGCGCGTTCTGGCGTCTTCTGAGGCAGATGACCTGTACTTTTGTCCTTCCTTGAGATTGCCACGCAACAATTTCAACAATAATGATCTTGAAATTCAAAGGAAGATCAAATGATGAGGAAAAAGCAATGTAGCATAACGCGTCTAGCAAATCCAAGCATATTAAGGATTTATCCATGGCAGCAGACGAGATTAATCCTCGAAAGGTTTCGTTTGCGCGTTTGGCTAGGCAGGTGGTTCTTCGTAGCTCCCACAGTATTGCATATATGATGGTATTATAATATTTATCTTAAAGAAAGAAGGAGAAAGTTAAAGTAAAGTAACGGAACATAACGCATCTTTTTACGATAGCTACAAATGCATGTATTAGTGAGAGCAGACGAGAATCTCTCTCAACTGCGTTCGTCCGCCTGCTATTCTAGGTACTTACCTTTTATTTGTTTCCTCCAGAGCAGTTCTAAATATGTCAGAATGTATGAAATGATATGCATCTGAAGAATTCTATGGTAATGCTCAATTCGGTTGCAGTGATGTCTAAATCACACCCGTTGCCACGAACAATGTAATGACTAATCTTTATTTGCCCCCTATCAAAACAAGGAGCGTTTTTGTTTGGAATTTTTGATAATAACAATTTGTATCCCAGATTTCGTAAGTTGACAAGCTCTAAACGACATTTTGTTATATATGGTCGTTTTTAATCATCGTACACTTTATAGTAACCTTCTCTTCTCCTCTAGTTTTCCCCTACTCTTTATCGATAGAGCTTTCTTCACCAAAATACTCAACTTGCTTTCAAGAGATATAGAAACGACACGCGAGTGAGAGGACAATGGATAATATTTAACTATCGTAGAAAATATTTAAAATAAAATGGCAAAACTAAGGAGAGAATCATTTTATGTGCAAAGGAAAATTTGTAGAAGGTTCAAAGGATCAATCAGCAATGATAATAATAAGAATGCTACTATAGAGATAATCAAAATAATAATACACTAATATTAAGAGTATTTTATGGCTTTTTTGAAGGCTACGGTATACTGACTAAGTTCATTGTGTTTTCTGGGGAATAATGCAAGATAATTACGAGTATATAGGTTGATGCAAAAAGCTGTTTACTCGCAATAAAAGTTTTTAATAAAACAAGCCTAAAACCTTCTAGACCCCAAATATCTCGTTGTTAGTAGGGAACTCCCTACAATCAAGACGGCAAAGAATCGTGAGCATGTGCCATGCAGTTCCGTCAATAAAGATTCTAACATACATGTAGCATATTTCTCTTATTTGAGAGGGGAAAAGAAGATATTTCCCGCATATAGACTTACGTAACTTGCCTCAAACTTTGAACCAAATCTACATGAGTCTTTTATTATTTTTATCCACAGAAACTTTTCATAATAAACCCTTTACCTTCCTGCTTAACCTCAGATGCTTAATCTTTCGGTGCCATGCTCAAGTTATCTCTTATAACACACGAAGCAACTTTACATTTTTTAAGACGTGAAGGTCATTAACAAACTGCTTTCTCACTAGCACACGCTCACTAGAGATTGGGTATAGTTCATTCAAAGCGAATATCACAGCCTTTGCCCTTTTCCCTCAATCAAAACACCATTTTTCTCTTTTCGATACTTTAAAACCTTACATCAGAGAAAACAAGTCTTATTACCCTTTTCGATCACAGTCGCTTCTTCACAATTTATCTATTTTAGAAGGACTTAAAGTCACTTAAGTTCACCCAGTTCATCTTAACAAGCATTCCATAGAAAGAGATAGTCATAGTCTAAAGACGCGCCAAATGTCATGTAATAGTCATCTGTAACCCCGATAACTTCATTACGCTCTATTAACCAAGGAAGGAGTTAAATCACTTAAATCACTTAAATATACTCAATTCATGTATTCCTGAGTCTGATCACAGTAATAACTATTAACTACCACGTTTATAGAGATAAGTTACTTGTCCTCACAATCTCAATTCATCAATTGTTAAAGTAGAGTAGTATTTTCATATTAAATAGTGTTGAAGTTTACTTCCATTTCAACCGGCGTTTCAAGAAAGGGGATTTAGGTCCATTAGTCAAATTATTGCAGATAATTCTCGCCGAATAGAACACAAACACAGCATTAATCATGATTGAAGCTTGAAAAGCTCTGATAAAGTATTCCTTAGAAAGAGAAAGTCTTAAGCTTTGGAAGTGCTGACACCTCAAACGAGCATCTCGCCATAAAGTGGCGACATCAGAGTGCTCTAAAGTCTTGACTACACTGGAATAGCTCATGATCTCGCTATGTACATAAATAATCACAACATTGCTGTCTCTTCTTTCTTTTTCTCTCGACTCTGTTGAAATACATTGTAATACCGCAATTCCTGCACCTGTCCCAAAGAGTAACAGCCACTGATAGGTATATGTTTGTCAGTTATTGGTATACTAAACTTTATGTAAATTTTCTTATTTAATCCGGACAGATTAATTTTTATGCATAATGGGTAATTTTACCCTATATAGGGTATAACGGATATTTTACTTTGAATGTGGCCTGCCTTAATAAATGAAGGTTTGCTGGTATCGGCTTTAAGAAAGAGATACTTAGAACTTTCTGATACTCTCTGCACTATTCAAGAGTTTTATAACATTGCACTAAGTTGTGTTCATTTATTGCAAACATAATGCTCAAATTAAATATCTAATTCTTTTCTGAATCGTGGTTTCCCCATCAGTAGTTTTCTGATAGCTTAAATTCCTATACTTTATTCGAGGATTTCCCTCTCTTTTCCCAGAAGCAACTTTTATTTAGGCCAAAACGTCGTTTCCTACAATAATAAATGTAACTTAAATTCCCCTCCAATTTCATATAATTACCCGAAAAACCATTCAAAATCAAATTTAAATCAGTGGTTGATGGTTCAAATGCAAAATCACATTTGCTAATATCTATCTCCTGACTATAATTTCCAATCAGTTTCAATTACGTGTCTTTACAATTGTATTAGGTAAGTCATTAATACTCGTCACTATCTCTCACATCATTCATCATTACTTGTTGATTTAATCAGAGAATTCACGTTATATTTCCAGGTTTACATTAACTCCCTATCTTAAACCATAGTCTAACTATCAATCACGAAGTGAAAAACAGCGCAAACTTACGCTTGTCGTTGGTAAAAATATAATGGGTGAATTGACATCTATAATTGTGGTAGTAAAATGATTTATTTTATATTATTCCGAAACATAAAATTTATGATAGGTTGTAGTCGACCTGAGATTAAACAAGCAAAAACCTTTATTGGGTGATTTGTATTGGTTCAGTATAACGATTGTAACATAATTGGCATTATTCCAAACATTCTTTTTTCTGGAATTTGCTCTCTTTAAAGAAGGTCATCGTACGAACTCTTTCATAAATATTTATTAGTCATCACCCGTTGACCAAATCCAAACGCCTAGATTCGATTCTCCATGCTAATACTTCCCTTTTCTCAGCTCGCAAACATCACCAACGTTTGAACAGACTCATAACCCAAATCGTCAAACAGTTAACACTTTTCCCTTTTAAAACTAGAGTAAAATTTACCGGAATTTGTGTATTCTACGGCAAACTACACGAAAACCACTCAAGAAATAGCCAGTTTGCCATAAAGTTGAGAATATTTCTCTTCGTTTAAGTTCTGGCCTTTTTCTTACTAGGATTTTATTTCAAGCAAGTTGGCGTTATGACATTAAAAGACAATGTATTATGGTAACGATCAAGAGAAAGCAACTATAGTCTATAGAGGCTTCAGGCTAAACTTGTATAATATCTTCTTTCTTTTATAATTAAAAGTTGCGGGTAAAAATGCATCACTTAAAAGAAAATTTGGAGAACTTTGAAACAAACTTAGTGTTCTTTTTTGGGAAGGGCGTAAGCCCCTAATATAATTCATAAGCTAATTTAATTCATTATTCTTACCATTTCTGTCTCCTTTCAACTCAAATGTGCGTGCTGAATGTTAAAATAGATGTCAAGTAGATGTCTGATTGGTGGGTTAGTTATTATAGTTGCTAATGAGTTTGTTTCTTCTTATCGCCTACGTGGGAGTAGAGTTTTATAGGAAGAATTCAGAAAATTATATCGTAATTGATTAATTATTTTAATGAGTTAATTGACTTGCGAATTCGCGGTCCAACATTCACTAATAATGGAATATTATATAATTTCAATAAAATACACAAATTGAACATTTTGCGTCTGAGTAATATTCAAAAGTTATTCAAATAATATCTGGAATTCACCAAGCAGACAGCATACCCGTTGGCACGTGTGGAGGTGTATTGAATTATGGGTAGTCGAGCAGTTAAAACCAATTCAATTACATTAATTATTAAGGATCGTAGTTTACTTTTTGATTTACAATGAAAATGAAATATACATAAGTGAAAGATGGAAGTTAATAGGAATAATAATTAATACATAAATGAGGGGAAAAATGGCTAGCTCGAATGTATGCCATGGCGAGGTCGACAGAGAGTAGGGAAACAACGATTCCTAGGTCCGTTAGACAAGATGATATAGAAAAAGATTGCTAATGAGGTGCAAGTAATAACAAATTAAGTAGCAGAAATGCGCATATAATGGCGGGCACACCATTATTAATTAAAGAAACAGAGAGACACAGGTCAGACTTTATTTTTCAATATTATATCGAGACAGAACGAATCTAAAAATGTCATTCGTCCTTTTCTTTTGAGGGCGGAGGGTTCATAAAATATATACATATCATTTTTAACGTTCTCTAGAAGATGGCTAAACTCTAAATGAAATATGTAATAAAATAATCTAAAGCAATTAAATTAACAGCCATAAAATTTGCCTCTGCCAAATGGTTATAAAAGCCACCGTAAGGGGGAGTCGAATCAAGACTTGTCCTGGTGACTTACCATATATATATATACAGTCATAGTCCAAAATATTGAGTCTCTTATATATGTTTATATTTGTCATTCTTTGTAGAACTAATGTGATATGAATATTTAGTCTACTATTTAAACTATTGCAGGTTGATTAAAAAGTCAGCATTTCAAAAATAATAAGAAAACAGTGTATTCCATTACTGGTCTAAGAATAGACCTCTAGTTCTGTTCCTGTAGTAGGGGAATTTCCGTCTATGGAGCTTTGCTATTCGATGAAAAAGGGTAAATGAAAAATATGTATGGAATAAATGAATGACGTTGGCTCATTTCAATATATTCCGTAATACTTTCGAGTTAAAATAAATGTTAGAATCTTTTTCAATTCCAAATGTTTTTTTTTTCAAAATAAAACCCTGGAACAATTGTGACTGCACCAAATTGTCCCGAAATGCGAGGAATTAGTTGATACCGGTATTATATCAAGAACCATCCTGTTTAGCTTCATTAATAACTTCAAAAATAATTGTTACTCTCCTGTAAAGAAGTCTTCTGGACGTCCAAGAGCTTCAAATGAACGCCACGATCGCCTCCTGGTAAATGTACAGCTCAATGGTCGTGTTGCCGCCAGTTCCAAAATTAGTCATGATTGGATAGAAGCAGGTGTGAACACTGCAGCGAGAACAGTGAGGCGGATACTTAACGACAAAGGTATTAGGTCAAGAAGGGTGGTGAAAAAGCTTTACCATACCAAGAAGAAAGTTACGGATAGGCCCTATTTTGCAGGACATACACTCTCAACCACAGTAATAGCTTAGTAGGAAAACTTAAGATTTCTCGCTTTTCTCTCAATCAACTTTGATTAAACAATTTTCTGCTGGTTTACAGAATATGGCAACAGTTATGTTATGTTTTTTGTGCTGTGTTAGTCCTTCAAGTTTTATTTTATTTATTTTTTTTAACCACCTTAATACTTTTGAATGATAGTAGCCCATCTAGACATATTTGAATAAAACCAAGGATAATTATATACTTTAAGCATAGCTAGCGTATGTATTTAACAGAAACATAAAATTATAATACATGATTGATAGACACCAAGAATTCTTTCCCCACAAGACCGCCATTTTGACGGATGACTTAAAAAACATTATGATGCATAGAGTCTGTCAATTTGTTAATAGTAACTGGTTGGGCTGCTTCTGCTGCAGTTTTGATGGTCGCCCATACGAATTCTTCTGATGAAAATTGCCATTTATTGGCATAAACATTTTCTTTAATGATATATCAGATATTTTTAAATGGCTTGAGATCCGGAGAGCTGGCTACCACACCATCATCTTATCATCTTATATGCCGTATAAGCCTAGAAAGGCATGAGTGACACTAGAATAGTGGGATAGAGTGTTGTTAAGCATGAAAAATAGAGTAATCAGAAGCGGAAACGGTATCTCAACTAGGTGAAGATCAAAGTATCTTTTAAGAGATTGCAATATGTAGGTAGCTGTTGTGAGTTTAACACCATCAGGAACCCTGCTCAAGATATAAGTCATCCTCCATACTTTAACGTCACAAAGGTCGATGCCCCTTTTTCTGAAATTCACTCAACCATTTGCTCCACCTTATGGTCCGTCCAGATTCACCCTCGTCTTGTTGGTGAAAAGAACGCAACTTATGTCTCATTTAATGTAGTTCCTGTTCCATTGAAGCCTCAGAGTCTTGTAAAAGGGCGTTTAAAGAGGCTGCTTCAGGGGAGCTTTCCAGAAAGTCATGGTCCATAGGATACGGTTCCTGGTCACTTTCAATGCATGGGGAAGACCAGGGGCAGTGAATATGACTTAGTTTGTTTTTCCGTATTTCTCACGTAACTGGCCGCCAATATTCCTCAGATCTCTAGCTGCCATTATCTTCAAAGTCACCTAATTGGATCACTTCTTCCTTAGCGAAGGGTCCTTCAAAAATCGTCTAGACGTCTACACATGGCGAACTATATTCTCTGCAATAACATGAATAGAAGTCCCTTCTGCAATTTCCTCGATGATCAATGATTTTTCGTCATCGTTAAGGAGTATGCGACATCCCGCCCTTCTTCATAGAGAGGATATATGCTAGCTTCGTGGTTGAACCCCAAAACATTGAGCCTGAATAAAATTAATGTACTTAACACAGCCTAAAGAAAACATAAAATCAGTTTTACCAGCTGGGAAAGTTTTCGTCAAAATTGATTGACAAAGAACCGAGAAATGCTATCTTTACCTATCAAGCTATTAGCCCTATTCAGGATACGAGTATATAAGTAAAAAACTGGTTAAGATCTGGAAAAAAATGATATTCTCTGATAAGGAAAACTTCCTCTTGTTTTTTAGATTCTGGAAATCACCCTTAGGAGGAATAAAGACGCACCAGAGTGAAGCATACGGAGAATAGCCATGTTTGGGGCTGCAACTCATCTAAGGAAATTATGGAGATCACTATCAATTTGACAAACAATGCTCCAATAAACTCAAAATAATCCCAAAACGTTTTTCATTATCACCTTTTTCCAACATTTCAGGACCAATTTGGGGATAAAAAAGTGTATTATTCAGAACTATGGTATCTTTTCATTAAGCTAAATGTATATAAAATTCCTTGGATGAAAATATTATCGAGCTTTTGGGGGATTGGGCCCAGGAGATCAGCAGATTTGAACCTAATAGGGAATTTGCGGGCGATAATCAAACTAGCAATTAACAAGAGAAGCCATTAAATTGTAATAAGCTACTGGAACTTTGGGAACAAAAATGGAACAATATCAGTCAAAATATCATCACAAATTTGGTCTCCAGCAGCCAAAACGAATCGAAGCAGTTTTGAAGAAAGAGGAACATCATTGTATATATGTTGATTATTTAGTCTATTAATAAAATGGGTTTGTGCTTTAAATTTTGGCATATTTCATCTGACAATTATGATATACAACTATAAAAGCCAAAAGAAACTGTTTGATTGGTTCTATTAATCTTTTAAAATGAAAAACTACTCTATTCACAAAACTATTTACCAAGACCATATATATCTATATATATGCAAAATATCTCAGAGGAAAATGAAAGGCCACCTTTGTAAATGATTTATTATTCCTTGAGAATAAAATCAACAAGTAGTTCAAAAGTACTTGGAATCCGCGATTCATTTTCCTGTGGGATATTTCGGATATATTGCGCTACTTCGTGAGTTTCCATATCCATATATATGGTGCAGACGTAGAAGTGGCGCGAGTGAAAGTTGCACAAAAATAAACATAGAATATTTATCCTTAATGATTGCTTAATATTCATATTACATGACACTGGTACTGGTTATTACAACATTATTCAATATAACCCCATCATCTTCAAAAACATCGTCTAGTTAGTCACTGAAGTGAGAAGACGTGCAGTTTATAGTTGTAGGCGGAAAATAGTTAAATGACTGGCAGATATGTTGCTTTAGTTCGTCTTTCTTTGCGTTCAGTCATTTTGGTAACTCTCTGAACAGCGCTGTAGACAAAATAGTCGAGGATTGCGGTCTGGGTGCTTAGGTGGCCCCTAAGCACCCAGAGCGTAATCTGAATAAAAGATAATAGTTTACATCATAACTTTCAAAGTTCTCTCTTTTTATAATTCGGTCCCAATTCTACGTTCTTATCATATATATATATATATATATATATATATATATATATATATATATATATATATATATATATATATATATATATATGAAAATAAATTCACAACTTGCACGTGAGTCAAAATTATGACAAATAGCACCCACAAGCAAAATGAAAAACGATTTCGAGCGCTTTCGTCTTTAATGAGGTCTTTTAGAATAAAGACGAAAGCGCTCGGAATCATTTTTCCATTTTCCTTGTGGGTGTCATTTTATCATATATATATATATATATATATATATATATATATATATATATATATATATATATATATATATATATATATATATATATAACGGTGAAGTATAAACAGGATGACCAGGACAGAGCTGAACGAAAACGGTTCATAACATTTTTTACAAAGGCTTCAGGATTATAAAAAATCCCATCATCATTGGCAAAGAATTTTTCCAAAATACAGATTAAATATATAAATTAAAAGTTTTTAACATATCCAAAATAAATAAAAAAGTGGTGAAATATAAATATTAAATTTAAAAGGGATTTAATACAATTGAAAACAAACGAGGGAATTTATATAAGATAAGAAAATAATTGGCAGTGGATTTAACTTTTGTAAAACAATGTGAAATTTCCCAACAAATTAACATGTTTGTTAATGCGTGACTATAATTAATGTAACAGTCAATGTGTTATTAATTAGACTATGTTGAAGTTTTTTATTGTAAAGTGACTATAGCAAGGAAAGTTCTAAGATGTTACTTACCCCAATAAGTAACGTGAAGTTATCGAGTGTAGCCTTAGAGCCATATTACGATAGGTGGATTCGAATTGGCGGTGGATCAGGTTTACCAAGGAAAAGACCATGTAGAAGGATACCCCTTTTTTTCCTCTCTTTGCAATACTTAGTACTTAGCCAGTCCCCACGCAGCTGAGAGTCACATGAGGAAGCAAGCCCAGATACCCATACCCATCGTACGATCCAAGTAGAGCGTGGAGAACATCCCCTACGTGGTTATATATTCTAGTAGCTTCCCCCGTGGAGATAGAGAGAGGGGGTAAAATAACTGTTTATTGCTCACAGTTTGGCGCCTCAGCTGCCCCCTGGGAATTCCCAAAAGTTTGGGGTTATTCCCCATCTCCCGCTTGAGAAGAAGGTCAATATTTAAACCTTTTAGCCGCTTTGGAACAGTAGTAAGAACAAGCTTCGCTCGCAAGAAGACATCCCTTGTCCCAAGTCGGAGTTTTTGTGTGTATCCAACCGAAGGCTGGACACTCTCTTACCGGTAACGCATCCAAGGTCAAATGGAAGCCTCTGTTCCAACCGTCTTATGAAGCAGCTGCGCCGGATTACTCGTTCAAGTCGTCAAAGTACCCAGCGCCATCGAAGTTACCCTGAGGTATCCATACCACTCCCGAGAATGACCAAGGATTCCAGCTCCCCCCATCGAGTTCCAGCTAAAGTTCAAAACCTACGCCTTTACAGCCCCGTAAGTAAGGTGCCGACCATACCCTTCCTTCTTACTCTTCTTCCAGCAAAGATCCTCCCTTTGAAGACAACGACAAGGTTATCTCGCCGAGCCCCTAGTTTCCCTGAAGCCTCCTTGTAGTCGCTGTCGACCTCGATTGTGTAAGCCCGTTTTTTTCCCCTTTACTCTTGTGAGCCCATTCGGATCTGAGCAGATAGCTCGAAACTAATTAATAGAAATTAGACTTCCACAATGGTAACGATAAAGCATTATCAAGTTTAATTTTACTCTATATCATTTTGATCATTTTTAATTTGTAAATGGAATTTATATTTTCCTATGTTTAACTTTAATTAACCTGAGCATCACTCTCGTGCCTTCATTATTCAAATCTCGCCAACCTTGGTCTCGACCAATTAGTTAGGCGTATTTACACCACGCCTCAACCTGATATTTTTAATTTGCGCATCAATGTAGCGTTCAGTCATTGGACGGTTCGCTTTAATACCCTGAACTCTCCCCCTTCATACTAATAATAGATATTATATTATACAGTCGGCTATACCACGACACACCAGTTCTCTGAGATCTTCCCATATGATGAATGAAGCAGAGTAAAGCGTATGCTTTTTGTCCCCATATAAGATATAGTGCTACTTCCCATACAAGGAAAAAGTATATAATTTTTGGATCACATATGGTTGAGTGGTTGATCTTTGAACTTACAAAATGATCCTAGTCTAGAGTCCTTAAGGAAAACCATACACGGTTGAAATTGAGGATAGCCCTAATTCAACAGTTTTAACCAAAAAAAATTTAATGGAGGCAAAGTTGAGTATTCTTTTAAGAAACAGGCAACTTTCCTTCAAAAATAGTGATTTGGGTTAGCCATTGGAGGCAAATAAGTTTGTTAAGAATTGAAAATCAACGAAGAGCTGCAAAAGTTGAACAAAAGTTATATTCTTTATGAAGGATGGGAGGATTGCATTGCTTTTAAATTTAAATTCAAAGAACCTTAAAAAAAATAAGACAAGGTTCGAAAAAAGGGGTTTTCGGTAAACATTTCTTGTGAAGTGACTATCTTCTCGAGTAATTTTCACGTTAAGAAGGGAGACGCTATTATTATTTTCGAGCTTACAGGAAAATTTAATATTAGAGTGCTACGAATTTAAATAAATCAGGAAGAGTGTACAATGTGAAGCATTGAAATGAATTTGATAAGAATAGATACATGTTTGCGCTTGAAATGAATTTCGTTATTAGCAAGCTTGGAAAATTTGAGATTGAGCACCTGAGGGGCCTAAACTTAAATTGATCGAAACGCAGGTGTTTTTTCCTGAATTGAACGAAATGCAGGTGCTTTTTCTTTGGAATGTCTCTTAGTAGATCGTAACCTACCTTAAATTTAGTTTACTTTACTTTAGAAGTCCCTTTTTTATACCATAATTTATCTTACTTTAGTTCAATCAAGACACCAAAATGGCAGGATCACTAATTCAAACAACAATTTTAACTTTACTTAACCTAACCCAGCCAGTTTCAAAGCTAATGTAACCATATGACTAATGTACTCATATAATAATATTGTTCAGCAATGATATAGAACTTCTTGGGACACAATATTCATAGCTTTTACTAGTGTAGTATATATCAACAGATAACATTTGTTTCCAACTCTATAGCAATCAACATGGAATTGACTATAAGAAAAGCAGATTTTCTCTAATTGCAACTATGCATCTAATAGAATCTCACCTTACGATTTTTTTTAATTTTCCTTTCAAAACTTACATGGATTGGCAAAAGTAGTCTTCTGAATATAAATAGCAATTCTTTCCTTGAAGAATTTAGAGTTATTCCATGAGTGAGAAAATCATCTCCTTTTACACTTCCAGTATGAATAGTTAGCTCTATGACATGTGGCATCAAATTCTTTATCACCAGCCGAATGCCATTTTTACGTTGAAGGCAGATTCAGGAGAGGTGCGCACTCTCCCAATCATATAATATCTTAAAATGAGGGGGAGGGACAGGGGAGAGTGGAGTTGCAAACGTGAAAAAGGGAGGTTCAGGGGAGTCGGGTGAGAAGGAGGAGTGTTAGAACGGGATAATTTATTCCTAAAAATTTAGTCACACACACACACACACACACAGATTTCACTTCTATCGTATATGTGAGTTAACTTACCTTAAGGTTCACATTGAGCCACCCCTTCTTCAAGCAGAGACCACGTGGGCCTAATCTAGATCTCTAAACGCAAGGATAAAAAACTATTTTCGCATGGCAAAAATTCAAAGCCGCTGGTAACATTTGTGTTTGATCAGTCGGCCTATTCCCCCATGAGAGGCATTTTTCAGACCCTCCCAGACCTTGAGGACACGGTCGACCCGAGAAGAAGCTTCCTAGCCAGAAGAGGCTTTTTAGCGAGGAAGCCAGGAGGGTATTTAACCTAAGGTCAACCCTTTCTCGTCAGAGAGTACCGCTCGCCCTTTCGCGAAGATACAGGCCCTCGTCTCGAGTCGAACCTCGGAGTTAGGTTTCGTCGGCTAGAGAGATTGTCGTAAGTTTGGTCACAGTCAATTGGCAAATTCATAAAGCAACTTTTTCTTGGAGAATTACGCAAACCACTGTTCTCATTCTGTCATGGAAACCTCGCCCCTCGCCTGAGATTACTCATCACAATTCGCCTGTATTCACCCAGCCTGGAAATTACCTTAATCGTGCGTTACGTAATTCCGACCCATCCACTAAGAGTAATGACCCTCGAGCTCCAAGACTAGCTCACCTTGTAAGAATCGCTCCTCTTACCAAGAGTCAAGCCGTCAAGGTAAAACTTTTACCCTCTTTTCAAAGAAAATCCCTCGTTTTAGACTCTCGATCCTTTAATTGGACTCCCCCACCGTTTACTAACATTTTTCCTGTCTGACTAAGTTCCATATTTTGATCCGCGTTAAACTGATTATTATTTGATTTATTATTTCATTGGGAGCGAAATTATTCTCTCATCCCTTTCCCTTTGTAGACATTTCCATAATTAGCATTATCAGTGTAATTAAAATATATTTTGTTTTTTAATCTATCAATAACCTTGAATGAAACCTAGGATTTAAATCTTCCACTTTGGCTAACTATTAATCTCCTCACGCACTCACTTCTTATTAGCTCTATGCAGCTGGTCTATCTATCTGGCCACCTGCAACGGAAATAGCCTGCATTTTCTGCAGCCAAGGTTTCCGCTCACGAATCTCATAACAATATACAGGCAGAGATACCCGCCGTTGACGGGTAAAATATGCGTTCGTAAATAAACTAAGAAGGATTTTATCTTTTTTTTCTTTTTTTATTCTTTACAAACAATATTCTCTCAACCAAGTTTAATCTTGTTGAGCAACGCTACAGAACTTCTTGTTACACAGTTTCTTAATTTTTTCTTATGGAGTATAAGGAAACAGATTACTTTTTCTTCTAACTCTAGAGAAATTAACATAGAGTTGACGATAAGAAAAAATAGGGTTCCTCTAAAGGTAACTATGCACTAATAGAGTCTTACCTTAATATTTTTAGTCGCGTCCGAGTGTAGTCTCGGGCGACTCTACATTTTTTCACTATTTCGGTTGGCCCCAGTTTTGTATTTTTTATATAATAATATTGTAACTACTCGGCACATTCTAACGAAATTGGACACCCTTATGTTGTTTCACATTCTCTTTCTAATGATATAATTGCCAAAGTGCTCCTAAAGTTAGCTAGGGAATTATGTTATTTTGGCAATAAACATAACTATTCTGCCCATTCTAATGAAATTTGAAACCATTTTATTGTTTTGTTGGCAATTATATGATTTGAAAGAGAATTTCGAATGATATAATTGCCAAAGCCCTCCCAAGGTTAGCCCTGGAATTATTTTGTTTGGGCAATAACATCATAACTATTCGGCCAATTTCCACGAAAATTGAAACCCTTAAGTTCTTTTACCTTTTCTTTCGAATAATATTATTGTCAAAGTCCTCCCAAGATTAGCTAGGGATTTATTGTATTTTGGCAATGAAATCATAAATATTTGGTTCATTCTAATGAAATTTGAAAACCTTGTTATTTTACAATCTCTTTCGAAAGATATAATTCACAATGTCATCCCATGGTTAGCCCGGGAATAATTTTGTTTCGCCAATAACATAATAACATTCTTTTTCGAACGCTATAATTGTCAAAGTCTTCCCTAGGTTACTATTTCCTTTGGCAACATCATAACTATTTGGGTTATTCTAACGAAAATTAAAACCTTTATGTTGTTTTACATTCTCTTTCGAATAATATATTTCCCAAGGTCTTCACATGGTTAGCAAGGAAATAGCCTATTTTAGCAATAACATCATAGCCACTTCGCCCATTATAATGAAATTTTAAACCCTTTTGTTGTTTTACATTCTTTTTCGAATGATATAATTCATAATATCCTCCCATGGTTAGCCCGGGAATTATTTTGTTTTGGCAATAACATAATAACTATTCAGCCAATTCTAACAAAATTTTAAACCCTTAAGTTGTTTTACCTTCTGTTTCGAATGATATAATTTACAAGGTCCTCACAAGGTTAGCCCGGGAATTATTTTCTTTTTGCCATAACATCATTAATATTCGGCATATTCTAAGGAGATTTGAAAACCGAACTTTTTTTTACAATTTCTTCTGAATAACATAATTTTAAAAGTCCTCTCAAGTTTAGCCCGGGAATTATTTTGTTTTTTGCAATAAACTCCTAACTATTCGGCTGATTTTAATGAAATCTGAAAGTCTTATGTTTTACATTTTCTTTCAAATGGTAGAATTACCAAGGTTTTCATTTGGTTAGTCCGGGAATTATTGAAAGTATCAAAGGTCGTAAAGTCAAAAATCAGAATAAGTGAGAGCACGCGACTTTTTGGTCAGCAGATCTTGTTTTAATTTTCATTGCAATACTTACACATTTTGGGTATTTTAGGCTTCTGAATTTAAATGGCTATTCTAATCCAGGTGGATATAGTGATAATCTCTGATAAAGATATACTCTCTTTTTCCACTTCCAGTAAGAATGGTTGCCTCTATGACATGAAGCAATATATTAGAGAGTTTGTTATTTCGAAATTGCCCCAAAATATTAAATAGAATTACTACTATCGATTCAAGTTGGTGAGGAACTATCTCAGCATGGTCTAGAGAGTTTAGGAGCGCTGTGGAATAATCGATTATTTGAAGAAGATCCGAAATTGTATCAACTGAATTGTAAATTTAGGAACTTCGTAAATGTCAAAGCAATAGATCTTTTTGATTTTGCAGAGTGTTTTTCTTTTAATGGAATAAAGTTCTTTGACAAAACCAATTGTAGTATTTTTTAGTTTTTCTGAAGATTTTTCTTTAGATTACACTTGGGAACAATGTATTTGGTGAATTGACAAAAGTACATTTTCCTACCTATTTCGAGCATACTGAATTTAAATCTGAAATAAGATTCTCTCTAAATGCTACAGATTTTTCCTACTATCAAAACTAATATTATACAATAATTTTCCTTTTATCACGCCTATCATTAGGCACTGAAGTAATTTTGAATCATCCTTTTGCGTTAATTATAGTAAAGCAGGTTTTTTTGCACAAACATTTTATTGCATATGAGAATAAACTTGAATTACACATTAGGATTACAAATACTGTAATCAAATATATGCTAATTTATAATGACCATACATCAGGCTAGAGGACCTCTTCTTGATTTCAATCGGGCAAAAATTAGCGTTTATATCTCTTTTTCTTGTAAGGCTTCTCTGGCTGATCAACTCTAATCGTCGAGACATCATGTGTTTATCCAAGTAACGTTGTTAGCGCTCTTGCCTTGTAATCAAATGCTGATGGAAGCCTTCCCCTTGTTCGTCGCTCACGGCTCCCAGATTCTCTGGGAATCGATCAAGGTGACTATTTAGGAAATGCAGCTTCCAGATCACGATATACTAAAAGCATATTATTAACCAGATCCTCGTAGTAACGCACCTTTTCTTTTCCAAGAAGTTAGGAAAACGGCAGAAAATGAGAGCCAGTCTACTTCTCTGTTTGATTCACGGTGTTCACGAATCTAGGAATCACTCAGAAGTCTCCGGATTTGGGGACCATCATATACTTCTGCTTTTATTTTTTCGTATGACACAGCAGGAATCGCTGATACTATGTACTGAAAACAATCAGTGTCTGTGCTCAACGCCTCGACATACTGTTTCATCAACCACAGTTTGAGATGAAGTGGACGGAAAACAATCTTCTCTCGACTTACGATTGGCTGATTAATCATGTTTGGCATTTCTGCTTACAAAGTTTCCCGAACTGGCCAATCTTTTGGGGAAAAATGTTTCTCAAGAGCTCGAATCTCCCACATACAGATATAGCATGTAACCTTTGTATATCTTTTCTTCTGGCCAAGGAGGAAGTTGACCATCTTGAGGTCTACACATGTCATCTAATTGTGTTTATAGTACTTAAGTAAATCCATGACCATTCTTATTTCATAGTGAGTTTCTCGCAGATGCACAGAGCAACGGAGAAGAACTGCACCAAATTCATTGCCATTATGCAAAAGAACAGAATTGAGGCTACGCTTGGAGCTATCCAAAAACAGTCTCCAGTCAGCAGGGCTATAGTTGCCGAGTCGTAACTCAGTAAACAGACCAGGAACATCGTGGCAGTTTCCAAATTGTTTGTCCTCAGAGAAATACTTAATAAATGTACTCTACCTTATTCGGTAATATGTTGTAGCGGGCCGAAAATCTAGACTAATCCAATCGATCCAACCCACTTCCTACTCTATTCCGGACGTGATAAATCGAAGAAGACTGAAACGGATTATATGTACAGTCGTTTACTAACAAAATAAAATGTACAATAATATTCACAATGAAGAGGGGTGATTAAATTGGAGATCTCGTTACTATTTACCAAAAATATTCAGCTAAATTTCCTTCCTTACCTCCTCTCATTACCTCCTTCCTTAAGTCATCCACACTATCGGGAATTTCACATCTACTCCATCCCTCTTCAAATCTTGCAAACCATTCCATACACTCTCAAACAAGGAATAACCACCACCCTTACTCTCCTTTCCATTCATAATCCCTTTCGGCAAATACTCAGGATCACTCACTCCACATACATTTTCATCATTCGTACTAGGATACCTTGACATCAACTCAGCCACTCCATTCCGTTCACCAGGCACATACTCAATCACATAGTCTGAGTCACTCAAATCTTCCAAAGTCCTTACAATCCTAATATCAGCCCACTTCATACGCTGCAGGTACACAACAGGTTGATGATCTGTTTTGATCACAAACCTCACACCATCTAAAAAGGGGCGCAAAACTTTCAAACAATACCTTATCGCAGCAGCTCTCACTCCACAGTTGAATACTTTCGTTCTGCAACATTCATAGCCTTGGATACATACCCAATTATTCGCCTGACATGCTCTCCATTCAAACGATGCTCTTGCATCAGAAGACCTCCCATACAATATCCACTCGCATCTGTATACAATTCAAGCATTTTTAGCATTCACACTATAATATCGATACGACAATTCAACATATTCAGCCGTTGCCTCTTTCAGTTTTTATACGCCTCATTCATCTTATAATTCCACCTGACAACCGTATTACCTTTCTTACATATCCACCCAGTCAAAGGTTTACTCACACCAGAACAATCACGTATAAACTTTCGCTGGAACTCAATCAAACCCAAAAACGACATCAGTTGCTTTACAGTCACCGGTTTTGGAAACATTCGCACCTTCTCAACATACTTCGGCGACTTTGGTAACCCATTCTCACTCACCATATGTCCAAGGAATTCCACTTCTTTTCGCAAACCATTCACACTTCGCCACTTTCACCTTCACACCAACACTCTCCAACGTTCTCAACACAACATTCACCAATCTAATATGCTCCGCAAAACTCTCAGTCATAATCAAAATATCATCTATAAACGAAATCACATTCTTACTCGCAAACTTACTCAACACAACATTCATCGCCCGCTGGAAGGCTCCGGGAGCATTAGCCAACCCAAAGCTAAGGTTCCGGAACTGATAATGCCTCTTTGTGAAAGAGAAGGCAGTTACCGGCCGGCCCCTTCAGCAATGGGTATCTTGTAATACCCCCGAACCAGCTTCGTAAAACACGCCATCCCATGCATACTAGACAGACACTCAGATACCACACAAATTGGAAACCTTCCTTTCACAGTCCTTTCTTTCACCTTTCGATAATCCACACACAGAGGCAATCTTCCATCCGGCTTACGTACAGGCGAATTCGGATTAATCCCTGCACTCTCACTTTCTTCAATCACCCTCAATCGTTCTAATTCCACACACGGCTTCTCAATCTCATCAGCAACCAGACGTAGCAAATGCCTCGGCCGCTGATAGATTGGGGAGTCCACCTTCAGGACAATCTTGAATTCTAGGAGTTTTTCAACCTAGTAACCTAGATCACCCTTATTGAGGGCTCCCTTTCGTTCAAATATCATTCGATACACCTCTTCCCTTTCATACTCAGTCAAACATCCATCTAATTTCACCACGCCATTCACTTCTTTATACTTCCATTCACATGTCTTTTCATTTGCAACATTCACCCTGACATCTGTACTATCATCCATACCTGCCTCATTGACAGTGGAGAGGTGACCCAGTACGTCTCCGACTTGGATCCCCCTTACCTGTCCTTTCACCCTGGGGTCCGCCTGCACACATACAAACGGATCATAAAATTCTCACCAAGCCATCAAACACACAGGCAACATGCCTTACCTTATAACACGCATCCTTTCCATCCAATATCACAGTTTTCTCACCCACATTCAAACTCAGACCCTTACTACAACTGACTCTAACAGACACCTTTTCACCCTTCACAAGCCTTACACTCTTCATAGCAGTCACCTCAATACCGGTAAACACACTCCTTAAAACACTACCATATTTCCCTACATACAATTTATCCACCCCATTTTTACCAATTTTCGCTCAAAATGATCATTCGCCGGATGCACAACCATACGATTCATTTTCATAAAATCATACCCCAAAATCACACCATACTTACTATTCACCTTATCAATCACAGAGAGTTTACATTTATTCCTCAACATACCATGCATTCGAACAGCTCACCTTATCTTTCCAATCACAGGCACTTTCTTATTACCCATACCTACCAAACTACCCTGGCATTCAGACAGGAGGGCTTTCTTGTCATACCTTGTCATACACATCTTTATACACCAAGCTCGCCTTGCATTCAGAATCTATTAAAGCCAAACACTCACTTCCATTCAATTCTACCTTCACACTCATACTTCCTCCTAGACATCACTTTCACACTAGAAAGATTTACCAACACATTACTCACACTCATGCACACAGAGGATACTTCACCAGGTAGCCTCTTACAAAACAGTTTCTCGCTTCAGACTTTCCATTTACACCTTGCGCTCTCAGTCTAATCTAACACTTTTCACTCGAATGTCCTTTCATCGCACAATAGCTACATACATTTATCTGGTCACGACACATCCTCGCATAATGACCAGCCTTTCCACAATTACCACAAGCATACTTCATTCTTCCCCTAGCAGTTGCTCCACCATTCAACCTCTGACAATCTTTCTTCAAATGACCTATTTCTTTACACTCGAAGCACTCTTTCACACTTTCCTGGTAATCCTTTATCACACCAACACCCAAAACATGCACCAGACGTCCACCCACATTCTGCCAACATATGACTTTTCCTTCTACACCGAGGACATTCCACAATCTTTCTCACACCATTCGGTCCCTCATTTGCAGGGACATACCTTGGTTTTTCTCTCATATACCAGTTCCCACTCTTGACATTCATCTGTCCCCTTCCATTCGACCACCCTCCATTTACCCATCTATTCTGCCAGCCCAGAATGTTTGACATCACTCCAGCTGGTGCAGCCTTCAGGGCATCCCTATAGCTGACAAACTGCTGGATGGAGGAAAGTTCCTAGACTTCTTCCCCCCAACATTAAAACTGTACCATCCATCCTTTTCTAGATCGCTTTGATCATCAAATCGTCCATCTTCCAACAGGTCCAACACATTCTCCCACATTAACCGTTCACCTGTCATTCTGATTCTCTCCTTTCTCTTTTGACTCAGCCATTCACTCACCTTTCGCGTGATCGTGCCTAGAAACTTTCTCATCAGGCGTTTACATTCATTTACATCATCATCAGCATACCTTTTTCTCGCCATTCTTTCAAACCTATGTGCATACATGTTCACACTTTCACTCTTCCCCAATCGAGCCTTCTCAAATTCATTCACCATTTTATACTTCACACTCTCTTTCATTCGTTTCACCTGCCCAATCGATCTCTCCTTCACCACATCATACCTCGCTTCCCCCACACTTGTAATCACGCTGAAAAATTCCAATACTTTTCCCTCTAAACCTTTTCTCCGGGTACTTGAGCTTACAATATCGCTAAAATTCCCTGAAGAATTCTTCCACACTTTTCTTCCCATGTAACCTAAACCTATCTACCTTTGGCCCTTATCTTATAAAAATACCCTTTCCCACATTCACTTCACTCTCACTTGAGCTGCCTTCATTCTCACTCATACTAATCTTCCCATTACTCTCTCCTTCATTCGAGTACAATGAGTCAACACTCTTTTCTGTTATCTTCCGATTCTTCCCCTTTGAACCAGTCTTCCTTATTCTCTTGCGTTCAACTCTTTTTCATTCTCCGTCCTTCCTATCACTCATAATCACCCTATCCTCTCTAGACTCGCACACACTTCCATTGATACCATCAGTCTTATTCCCTTCAGTTGAAGCAGGGGTCAAGTTCTAGGGTCCTGGGGCCGGTCCTGACACCTTCATCATGTCATACACGTCCTTGATCCGTTGGTCAACCTGCTTCTGTCTCTCGTCCATTTCTTTCCTCATTCTGTCTGTCTCATTATCCATACTTATCATATCACTCTTCATTCCATCAATCACGTTCCTCAACATCATATATTCCTTCTCTTTCTGCCTCAATTCCAGGCTCAGTCTCATCATCTCATCATGGAGGCTCTGTTCTACAGAAGCACTACCCGTCACTCTAATTGGGTGTGGACTGCAATCCAATCGCGTCACGCTCCCGGTTTCGAGATTCCACGTCCCTATTCGGGCGCCAAATGTAGCTGGCCGAAAATCTACACTAATTCCAATCGATCCAACCCGCTTCTTACACTAATCCGGACTTGAGACATCGAAGGATAATTAAACGGAATGTATGTAGTCCATTAATAAAAAAAATAAAATGTACAATAATATTCACAATGGAGAGGGGTGATTAAATTAGAGATCTCGTTACTATTTACAAAAAATATACAGCTAAATTTCCTATATATATGCAATAAAAATAAATAAATCCTACTTATAACTTTTAGCAATCCATCAATCCTAAGAAACGATTCTATACAAAATCGAACAACCCCAAAAAATCCGGACTACAACAGTCAATATATAAATAACAAAATAAAAGCCCTCACGTGGTACAAAGGGGCGACATCCTGCCAGCCGCCACTTGAGCGGGAAAAGTGCCTTGGACTTACAAAGAAAATGGTGCCTCCGAGCTAGGTATAAGATAAGCACCCTTGTCACACTTGCGTGGCTGTTATAAGCCCTCCTTCTTTAAATGCCAAACTATTCCAAACTTTACAAAGTCAGACACACTTTACAAGGAAAACACGGCCTTGGAACTTTGTAAAATACTAGTGGCCTTTCTACATTAACAATAATGAATAGTTTGCTTCTCATAAGAATATGTCACCTGAGGAAAGGAAATAATTATTACAACATGACATCAATGTATATTATATATAAAAAAATATTAAAATAACACATTTCCACTTACACACAAATTCCTACAGAGGGAGGGAGAGGGTATTAAGAAAACGAATGGAAGAATGGCCCTTCACACACACACACATATTCACTCCACCACAATGTTAGTTGTACCGTCCTGTCAAGCATATGTCTTTCACTTAACCTGGAGGCTAAATGTTCTGATGCTTTCTTGGAGACCGCTATATCATGTATCAAGTCATTCATATCCTCTTGATTGAAACAGTGAGTAGATAATGACTGTTCAGAATCTGATGATGAATCTGCAGACTCTGAATACATTCTATGCACGTCCATAACAGGTCCATCATTTTTATCCTCGGAGGAAGCATAACTACTGAAAATCGGAACTGGTAAAGACTTAGAATGAGTTACAGGCCAGATCGCCGAGGGAATGTTGAGGTAGTCGATCTTTGCCGAATTTTCTTGCCAATCCCTTTAGTATTCACCAGAATAACAGTCCGATACATGATCATTTGGCTCTCTCCATACCATGGTGACTCCAAAAGGAATACCATTTTTCTTTCCTTTCTTCCACTCATGAAGATGTTCCACAAAACTATGGCAAACAGCATGTGGGGCAAACATCTTGTCTTGATCGCCAAGAGGAACTTCAAAATATGCCTTATAAGTGCGGATCACAAAGTTTGATATATTGCGCCTTTGACGAACTAGCATGTAACAGCCAAATATGTAACAGAAGTTGTCTGGATCTTTAACGCAATTTCCTCTTGACAAAACCATCACTTTAACATGAGACCTGAAAAAAGAAACGATAATGTCAATATTTTGAAAAATAACACTTAAACCTATCTTACTACTATGTACTGTGAAGTATTTGCTTTCTACAAACACCCTCTTTGTCCGTCCGGAGGGCAGTTTAGGGGGATACGAGAAAATTGAAATTACAGAATAACTATTTCATGTAGGTAAAAGTGGATTATATATTTAAAATCAGCATGGAAAAACGAATTAAAACTGTCAGATAATTCTAAGTCACCATAAAATTAGATTAAAATTGTTCCCCTGTGTTTTCAATGGTATTAATAATAATGCAGATATGAAATTTTTCTATTCCACAATCGCATCAAGAAGTACCTTACCATTTCTTAGTGTCAAAATGTTTTATGCATTTGTGCTGTCAGTTAATAGCCAAAAGGGTTTGATATCACATTTGTTTTTATAAACGGTGTTTTAATATTTTTACTCTAAGAAGATTATTTTAGGCAAGATCGGACCTTATCTGACCGGGTTAATTTATGGATCACTAGAAGTCTCGGCTTGAAATCAGCTTAGTTCAAAAGAGTGATACCTCTTACAGGAGCCTCACAATCAATGATATCTCGCATTGTCCTGCGTAATGCTTCTAAGGCTCACGTATGAGTCACTAAATGAAGAACTCAGCCTTTCTTGGGTAAAAAAAGTATTCTTTAACCAATGCTACATCATAACACTTCCTGTTGATGCAATTCTCTTTGGAAAAACGGGCTTTGAGAATCTTTCTGCTTTTCTTGTTTGTGAATCTTCCCAATATTTGGGATTCTTCACAATTCATATGATGTTGCTGGTTTCTCTGCATTAACGCAATTGCTGATAGTGGATCTTCCCACGAAATGGGTCTCTAGTATTCCAATATCCTCGTCCGTAGCTGTTTTCCCGTTCATCTTATATAAATTGCCAGGCATTTGTCATATTTTACTCCGTACACAAGCGACTTTGTCTTTTTCCAAGACCAAACAAATATCAAACATTGATAAAAAAAGAAGAAGGAGATATACCAAAAGAAAAAAAGTCTTTTAACACTAACCGTTTATACATTAAATTTCACTGATTACACTACAAGGCTACCATTATCATCCCCGAAAAGAAAGTTTTAAGTCATCTTTAACAAGAAAACGTTAGTAACAGTGTGAAGGCTATCGTGGAACCCGGTTCGCACGGCCCAATTAAGAAAAACACAAGAAATTTTTAGAAGGCCAGATATTCACCCGAATTTATTAGCACGGTGCTAAATTACGAGGTATCTGCAAGGGATTAAATGAATTCACATATAAAATTATTAACAGTATTATTTACATCAAAATCTAAATTAAATAATTTGAGTGCCAACCCATTATACGGAGGTACATCAAATAATAAGAAAAGTCACAAATGCTTATCATCATCTAACGACTACAAGTAGTTTGAACCGAAATAGATATTCATACATAAAAAATTGGGTTCTATGAATAATTTGCTTAAAGCCGAAACGACACGCGCCGTTGAAGATGAAATAGGTTACCCTACTCTAGTGACAGGTGTTCCCGAAATAACCTCCCTGTCTTACGTCCCTTAACGGAAGGCCCAAAGTTACATGAATCAAACTTAATTAATTTAAAAGGGACGTAAGAAGAAAAAAATAATCCCAAATACCTGATATCATAGCAGTGAAGCAATAACCTACTTTGGAAACCCAGGCGAAGGAGGCTCTGCAACGATGAGTGAATTCGACCCAAGTAGACAGGGGTGAATACGATGACGGACTTGGCGATGAGAAACCCACAGAGGGCGATATCTGGGCGAAAGGAGTCGAGACCACGGGAAACGATGACTCGAAGGCCTACCGATCCGAGAGAAGGAATTCGAGATGACAGAATTACCTCAACAGGAGATGGCAAGGTGACTAGTGGAGAGCTTTCACGTGTCCAGTGTGAACGGCTTCCTAAAGAGAACACTGGCAAACGTAACTGGAAGAGCACAATTCGATTGCAGCCGTCAGTAGGGCAGATGGCAGGAATCAACGGCGAAAAATCCTTGATGCACGAAGGAATCCAGTACGGGTCTCCAAAGTTGAACACCGTCTAAGATAAGTGACGGAAACGATTCGGTGGTGCAATCAAGGCAGAATCCTCGCAACAGAATAAATTAATAGGCCTCATGGCCTCATTCATATCCTTCAGTCCGAAGGGAGAAAATGAAAGTGGGGCACAAGGGGGGGGGGATAAGACACTTCTCCGTACGCAAATATGGCTTGTTAGTTACAAAAGTTTAGGACAAAATGGTAGCCTTGAAGCGGGTCGACCTGCGTAAAAACACCGTAAACTATGATAAGAAAGGGAAGGCATGGGAATACGAGGGCCTACCCTTTACAAACTGAAACACACCGACTTTGTACAATGAATGGACAATCAGAATAGCAGGTGACACGCTATAAGCTCAATAACCGAAATATGAAATAAGCCCTAGGTAGAATGAAGTTGTTGTAATGGGTATTCCAATGAGCCCACTAGCGGCTAACCATATTATGGTTCATCTAGAGAGATAAGTTCTGCTAATTTCCTAATAGACCTTACTATTTATCGACGTTTTGTTGATAATTCGTTTTCGGTAAATCTATAACCGGCACCTACGCACATGTATTTTCAAATTTCCTTAACTCTTTACATCCTATTATAAAATATAAAATAGAGGAAAAATTAAATGACAAACTTCCTTTTGGAAAAATATTGTTTTCACGTGAAGTGGAAATTTCATAAAACTCTATACTACAATATGACACTCAGGAACTTGGCATTTATGCAGTTCTGATTTTAAGAACATAATTTAACAACTAAATCTTTTTTACGAATAAGTTTTACCTCATTTTTACTTGTTTCATTAGATAACGCTCTTCTCTTCCTTGAAAAACATTTTAAGAATAATTCATTTACATCTTATCTTTATGACAGAATTATAATAAAATTAACATAACCGCATTTACCTTCTTAGATCTATAATAAATATTCACCTAATGCCGCCGTGTTTACTGATGTCTAAAATAGTCTCTCTGAATAAAAGTTTAAGAAGATTATTTCTCTTTTTAAAATTTGTTTTCTCCAAGCTAATTGTAGATTTATTGTTTTTTAATAATATATGTTTTTTTAAAAAAGATCAGCGAAGTACAACCAATATTAAGATAAAAATAAAGGAAAATAGACAAGAAATTAGTTTTAAATTAATAATTTACGTCATTTATATCACACACGGTGAACTAATAATTATATGTACCTAGATGAGAAAGAACATTCTTTTATAAGTTATGTAGATGAATTCAGAAAGCTGTACTTAAAATAAACCGATCAAATTTATGCTCCTCAATATACCAACTAAGCAACGATAGTTAAAGATTTATATATATTCAATGACGTTTTACTTGAATCATCGTTTAAATTAGGTTTAAAATATATACATATAATATATAAGAAATGAATAACACAAAGTAGCACGTGAATGCAATGTTCCGAAGGAAAAATGAAAAGGTGCTTCTAAGTACTTTCTAAATATAATAATGTTAATATATTGGTGATTTCTTGTCTTAGAAGCGGTACTTTATCTTTTACTAGCTTATATATACCCTTATTATATTTTTGTTTCTTGTAATTATGCTTGAGAATGAAGTGAATAAAGTTCGAAATTACTTAGATGCACCTTTTTATTTTTCCCGCAGAATATTGCATTCATATAATATATATGGATTCCAATACCATAAGATGTTGTTAGTTAAGTCAAAAAAATTAATTAATTAATAGTAGCATCCGTTTTACAATTGATTAAAAACACTATGATTTCGGATTTCTCCTCTTTCTCAAGAACATTTTCTATTGGCCAACTAATAAAGGCCATGTGATTAGAGAACCTAGCAAAGAGGCTTCGCCGTGATTCCGCCGTAATAACTCCAGTACAAGCAAGACATTTGAGTACTTAAGTATATGGAATGAATGATGTGCAAAATAGTGAAAGAATCTTTAAGACTGAATTATTTCTATTAGGTGGGATACAAAGTTCCCGCACAACATTTTTCAAAGTTTGTTTATGGTATAGAGAGAAAGAGAGAGAGAGACAAGGAAAGAGAGAGAGAAAGAGAGAGAGAGAGAGAGAGAGAGAGAGAGAGAGGGAGAGAGAGATTCACGCAAAGAAAGAGGCCTAAGTGGGTATCTCACGGACGAACGGAACTTCAACCGGCCTCTTTCGGTAAACTTCCGGGGCGATAATGAAGCGAGGTGAGTCAAAGTGGAGCGAAGAACCCAAACAGCAAGATGACGCTAATTCCTTGCTCGCCGCGCCTTGAATCAGAGTGGGGACCCACTTCCAACACCAAACAAAATCGCTTCCGGCGAAGTCGTATATATTTCCTAGCGCGAAAACGAGCAAATTAGTATTCAACGAGGAGTCAGGCACTGCTCATGCAGTATCGAAGCAGTAATCAAGAGGATTCATTGAAACAAGCCAAATGACACAACGCATCACTTCACTAGCAACTCTCTGGTACCCTAAGGACTAGCAGGCTTGAGACCAGTTGTTCAGAACTACGGCAGTCAAGGAGTTAAAGACTCATTCTGGAATAACGCGCTTATCTCCGTGCCCTACAAGGATACTCGCTCGAACAACCACTCGGAAAAATGCTACTACTACTTTTCCTTTTCTCAAAATATTCCGGGACGTCTTTTTCACCAACGGAGAAGTTTCCACTGTAAAATCCCCCTTCCCCCTCAACTGCACGGACAGTCCATTCTATTAACAATGACCTTAAATCTTCTCCTTCTTACATAAAAGAAATAAACTTCGAAGAACTATCCTACCACTCTCCCGCTCCAAACTTATCCCAGAACTTGTGAACTCTTCGTTATGCCACTTTATTCGTAACCATAGGCGCTGCATAGGTTTTAAGGCTTCCTCAATATTTTATCGAAGAATGTGGAATTCATCACCATTCTTATGTGTCATTGTTTGTGACATGAAGACGCATCTGTACATTAAAGCCTTTGTTTAGTTGATGGACAGAGGCTCTGCAAAGGACCATAGCCTGAAAAATGAAGCAGAATAACTGAGATTTTTATAATAAAAACAATATTAGGGCATTATAATAACAATAATAATATTATACTAAAATAAACAAACTTAGATGATTCTAACTGGAAACTTAACGGCAAGCCAGAGTTGAAATGAAATACCTAAGCAGAATGCAAGAAATACAAAATATAACGTAATAATAAAGCCACCATTTTATGTATTATTATTGCCCTAATATTTACGAGTACTTCCACAATATCTAGCGTAAACAAATAGATTTCCATCTACAACGATCGGGAAATCAATTTCCTCAACCAACTCATTCAACCTTTGTATTTCTTTGCAACTCTCCCTCATCTGCTCTTCTCCTTCCTCCGAATATAAAATTTCATTTTACGCGACTGCAGTTTATTGCAAGTCCAAGAGCACTAAAGTGTTTGGATTTAGAAAAAGCGAATTGGTATCCTAAGATTACCAAACAGCTTTGGGAGGGGAGTTCCCTCCACTCTTTAAGACGAAGCAACATCCATAGAATTATGCTCAGCAAACTAACCTTCAGAGATATTTGCTGATACTGAAATAGGAAGATATTTTTCCCCGATACTGTCTCTCGGAATAAATGGGCGAATCCCAGTTTTCTTGTTTTAAGTTTTCCCTATTGAGATAATGAAGTTTATTTATGGCGATGGAAAACTTTTCTTTCTATCCTTTTTTTAAAGTTGTTCCAATCCTGTGAGCTATTTTTATTCATTGCCCCAGTTCTTATTACATTCTTTTTTACTATACCCATTCAATTGTTGATTGAGGAAGTTATGGCATATTTTTGCACTTCTTTATGTAATCTTAGTTAAAAGTAATCTATATATTTTTGATTTCATGAAATAGAGTAGATTGGAGAATAAGTTTATTCGCACTGGACAAAAAAAATGAAAATAAACTTCGTTATTCAGAATGGTTCTTTCTTATCGTCTCTTGGCTTGGGAAATAATTCCCTCTTGCATTAGACCAAATTTCTTTTTTCTCCTAAGTATTCAACGAGACAGAGATTGTGTCTCAGTCTAGCCTCCCCCCATAGGTGGGGCTTTTATTTCACATCAAGATAATTTATCTTCAAATCTATTTTTCTTCTTAGGATATTTTGTCCCAAGGTTTCGATTCTTTCTTTCTGCTTGAATGAAACTTTGTTTTAATTCAAGCGATCAAGATACGCTCCTATTCCAGAGCAAGCATGTGGCTGAATCAAAAACACCAGTCTAATGCCCGTTGCAAACGACTGATTCAATTTTAAAATTTTAACCACTCCTGGGTGAGTGGAAAAAATCACTGCGACGGATAGGTGAAAAAGAAATATTATTTGAATCTATCATCATTAACAAAGTCGATAATTTGAATTCATCCGAAGGGTAATACAAATTTAACAAATACTGGTATATCTTGAATTAGTTCGCCAATTTGATTCATAAACTACCTGAACCAATTGTTCTCGGAGATTAATAACTTACCCCCGAATCCACACAAATATTTATGCTTTTCCAGTTTGTTTCCTCCGCTTTCATTTTGTTTAGTCTTTTGTTCGCCCTAACATACTGGAGCCTCTTACCTTGCTTTTACATTACACAGTTGAAAATGGCATCAATCATTAGCTGAAATAAGTTCTGTTGATTAAAATAAATTTATTCAAATATTGTGGTTTACTATTATTTTTTCTTACACACACACACACATATATATATATATATATATATATATATATATATATATATATATATATATATATATTCAGGGGCAAAATTTGGGGACTACTACATATATTGTTTCATATAAGAAAATTAATTGAACGATTTAATTGATGTGACAGCGAATATTTATAATGATGTCTCTTGTTCATCAGAACTGCCTCAATTCGACTTGGGATAGTAGAGACACGATTTGTGATGATATCTTAACTGATATTGGAACATTTGTGTTACGCAAGCACCCGCACCAACTTCTAATATGATGGCTTCAGTTTATTAAATATATTTGATTATTATCAATAAATTCCTCTTTGGGTTCAAATCTGATAAATATTTAAGCCAAGGTCCCAAAAGTTGGATGTTACTTTCAGCAAAAACTTTGTAGTTGTTATTGCATTGTGACAAGTCGGCTATCATTATGAAAAATAGCTAACATACACAATTTTGTCCTAAACTGTTGAAAGGGGTGTTGCTCAAGGCCGTTTTGGTATTACTTTGAGTTCATGGCAATGTTTTGGGGCAAAATTGTTAGTTCTCCCCTTTCATTAAATGACAAATAACATCAGATATGGAGAATGTCTGCATGCTTGCCTGTAGGCAAGATACGTGAAAGCGCATCTCTTTTCTCCTCCTAACTGGGGATCTTTCGAAAGCTTTAAACAAGCGGAAGTGAGTTTTTTAAAAATTATCACTTAACCGCAGTGTTCAACAGTCTATTCTGTATATTTCATACAAAATTGGAGCCTTTTTGTGAGTGTCCTTTTCGTGAGTTGAGGCTACTTCTCAGCCTTATACGACTAAGGACGTTTGTACAAAACTCTCCGCATCACCGTGCGTGCTAAAGCATTGACGTCTGTCTCTTTTCAATCATGAGGACACTTGTCACTTTTACACTAGAGGCAGCCTAATCATTAAGGTGGCTAATTACCAGGCGCTGAGCATGACTTTCAGTTGAAGCGATTGAGCGTCTAAAAAACTTCATAAGATGAGTGTAACTAGTCTTTTTAAAGTTATCACTCATTCTAAAGATAGTCTTCAATTATCCAATACATTTAGCAACTATTTCCTTGCATTTTAGCCTGCTCCCTACTTGAGTAACAATGGTTGAAAGGTTTTCTTTGAAAAGAACTAATTTTCGAAATGAAAATTATTAAAAATTTATTTATACATAAATTAGTACTAAATAGATTATAATAAGATAAATCATTCATTTAACTCTTATTCATCATTTTTTCTTTTTAATTAAAAAGCGAAGCTACATTGACTGAAATTCATCTTTTACAGGAAATGCGGACTTTTAATTAAATATTATAATAATTATTCCTATTACGTAAATTTGAAAATCAAATGTAAAAAAATAAAAAGATATATTAGTGTTAAGAAAACGGTTAAGGGTAATTTAAACATGATTATCTTTTTAAAAAGGCCTAAAGTAATTTAAACATGATTCCTTTTTTATTTTAATTTATTAGCAAAAGGGTTTCTAGATTCTGCGCTATTAACAATTTTCCTGTAAATTCTTTGTAATAAGATTATTGAGTATAATTATTACATTCGACCTCCAAATACATCATATCGTTTACGATGCTATCTTTAAATTATGTACTTCAAATTAATACAATAGAAATCAAATTTTATTTAATTGACTGTGAAACCACATAACACAGAGGGGTTATTGCCAAGAATTAGTTATTTATTAATAGTTCAAGTGATTTTATATGTAACAATTACACTACCATCCGTGTTTTGGGGATTAATGCTATACAAATCTTTTAAATTAATTGGAGAGACTGTATTTGCTCTTTTATTACATGCTCTCTTATTTAAAATTGTTTTTTTTTTACACATTTACATATAGGAAGAGATGTGCCCTACCACGCAAACCCCCACAGTGCTGTTAATATAGGAAAACTGAGGAACAACCAGGATATAAATATTTGATTGTATCAATAATTGGGGAAAAGGTGATTTATTAATGAATCTGCATTCTAATAGCAAAAATAGTGTTTAACCGGTTTTGTAAACTTATCTTCACACAATTTCTTAATCGTACGTCTGCAGGAAATATGATATAGTGGATTTATTTAGAAATGTTATAGTTTCAGATTTAGGTGAATAACTATTGCTTAAATATTTGTAATCATTTAATCTATGTATATATAGTGCGAAAAATTATTATTAATAAAATAAATTTTGACTTTATTTAATTCAATGAGATGTAAATCATAAGTATTTTTATTTTTTTTTTTTAATTAAGGGGCTATCTGGCGACTGCCGACTTAGGCATAAGTTGCTGTAAACAAACAGCCTAGTTCTAGGCTACTTTAAAAAATTGAACAGGAAACAAGAATAAAAAGAAATAACAATAAAAATAACAAAGCAATAACAAAAACAATAAAAAAACAACAACAACAATTAAACCAGGTTAAATGAAAGGGAGAAGGCCGGCCTCCCCCCAAAAATCAACAAGTCCACCAGTCAAAGTGCACACACTCGTCCCGAGTACAAGGGACAGGCGGTAGCGACCCCGACCATCCCGGTACCAGACAGATGTCGTGCGCGAAGATCACCCAGACTGGGACATTCGACAAGAATGTGCCGAACAGTCTGGGGGACAACGCAGTCGTTGCAATAGGGCGCAGGCGAGCACTCCATCAAATAGCGATGCGTCACACGAGTGTGCCCGATTCGGAGACGACCGAAAGCAACCTGAAGCCGCCGCGGCATTGGGGTATAGGTCCATGGGAACAGTTGCGGCGCAATGGCACGCAACTTTAAGTTCCCTTCGACCGTCTCCCATCTTCTTTGCCAAGCAGTCTGAAGAGCTGCCCGTATTCCTGCCATGTAGTCAGTGTGAGGAAGAGCGAAACGCTGGTCCGGTCGCAGAGTCCTCGCGGACTCTTTGGCGCCCTCATCAGCGCGCTCATTCCCCGCAATTCCTACATGTCCAGGAACCCAGCAGAAGATAATCTCGACATTTGCTCCGCTCGCCAAAACCGTGGCGTCACGGATTAAATCATAAGTGGAGGAAAGATGGTCACCTTTGGATAAAAAGAATATTTCATGACAGTAATTTAATATTCAATGTCGCAAGAGGTAAGAAAAATGTAGACAGATCGGTGATTATTGGATTTCTAACATATGTAGTTGCAATAGAGTTTGGAGTCTTGCGAGTCAGTAACTCTAAACCCCAAGGTATGATTAGTCTCAGTTTCCATTGCATATCTGATATTAAGATGCAAATTATTTGAAAATTCGAAGAATGTTCTAGCTTTAGATTTAGCTTAAAACATTCACGATTCAAGAATGTTAGGGAAGCGTACAATTATGAGCTTATAACCAAAATTCCAAATAAATATTTTCATATAAGAGGAGATGAGCGCGTAAGCTCGAAATGTTGTTGAAAATAAATAAAAGAAAATTAGCAGCAAATTTAAATTACACTTTGTCTTTGTCTTTCTCGGAAAATGAAATTTGGTCTATTGCAAGCAACAAATATCACCAATTAGATAAATAATTTTTGAACGTATCTATATATATATACATATGCAAAGAAGTATCTTGAACTGATTATATTTGTTAGTTAAGATTTATTGTTGATATTTATTCATTATGAATTTATATAATCCTTTATAAATTGAGTCACAAAAGCAACTCTCACGAACCCAGTAAGAGCTAGCCAGAGATAGAGAAATATTTATTTAGTTAATCTTTTTTGTGTGAAATAAAAAACTGATTTCACTATCTTGCTTTACGACAAAATTCAAAAGAGATGCCTGCCTTCATGTACCTATTGCTAAACGTCCTATGTCGTCTCCTTTACTCACTCAGATTATCTACCTTCACATTTTTTCTTCCTCTAAATATATCACTTACTTTAAGAAACCGTTCTCGCATCATCTTGGACATAGAAACACACGTAGGTTTTTAATATCACTTTGAAAATATAAATGATTTGCACGATTTCCAAACAATCATAAAATCATAAAATATACGAGACAATAAAAAGCTTGTAAATAAAGGGAAAAGATTACACAATTGAAAAATCGAATATTATCAGAAAATCTTATAACAACATCAATTAAATACATTATTTATTATCAATAATGATTCCAATATAATATGCAAATGTCATTAAAATTTCGATATGAGAGTACCAATTCATAATCTCTTTATCTGTATATTGATATCGATCAGTTAAGCTTACTTTCAATCATTATTTTTAATCTCTTCAAAATGAAAGCCCATGAAATGATCACTGACCAATTTGGAATGGTTGGTTATGCAGAAACGCTCACAAATAATATTGATTAAGAAGAGGTACATATAGAGTTGCTTCAATCCAAGGGGCTTGCAACTAGTGTGGATTTAGAGCTTTTTGGAGATTGATGCGAAGGATGGCTAGCACGTGATGTGGAACGATGAGATTTTTGTGAATGACAATCATATGCCTTCTTGTGCGTGCTAGATTAAGTAGGCCTCGAGCGGATTGAAGTTGCCAGGGGTCGTTATCAAGGGGTTTCCAGGGGTGGTGGCTGCGCACGAAAGAGCCAGCCAGATTGGAGTTAAATTTTAACCTAAAATGGAATTTAGATTATTCTACTTTATACATCTATATTCTCAGATCAACTTACGAATAGCGCGAGACATAAACAGCTTTCCCGGCATGCGAAATTTCGATCAGACGTTAAAAGAAGCAACCTGGTACGGGAATGATTGAATTTTTTTGTGTTAGGCTGCTTTGTGGTAAAAATGTGAGTGTCATTTAAAAATGCGTTTAAGAGAAATCTGACCCGCTTTCTGGTCGCAAGGATTAACTGTGGTTTATGAGTTAATGAAGAAGCGCGTCTCACAATGGAATTTGCGTTCTTATGATGGCCTTAATGGAGCCGTGCCGGCATGATATTGCAGTTATTGTAAGGAAGCAGGGTATAGCCGACCGTTTGAAATCACTTGGGAAAATTTTAAGTGGCAGTCAAGAGAGTTGTTTGTATGAGCGGGACGGAGTCAAAGAGTGCAAGATGGGAATTGTTATTTTCACGGGTAAAGAGCATGCCTGTGGTCGATGAGTTACTGATTCCTTTACTATAGTGATTTTGTTGGTGTGCAGCAAACTGGAATGAGGCTTTTATGAGAGGTATGCAAAATATGCACTGTATGTTTGGATGCACTGCTTAAAGAAAGCCAGTAGAAGTTGGTAAGTCAAAGTCTTGAACAAGCAGGGTAAGAGTGAAAAAGAAAAAGTCATAAAAAAAACTGCGTTGTGTTACGCTTGCGGACACTCGCTCAATGAGAGCACGCTCTTTTATGTCAGACCTAGTGAGAAATGTCTGGATCCTGCGTCAAGGGGCATAAGTTCAATCCTTGCATTGCCCCCACGATGAATGCGGAGGCAGGATGTTAGAGTCCCATGGAGTAAGGTGTCCCTAATAAAGAGCTGATTATGCGGCCAGAGGGTGCCGACGATTAGCTGCGAAGAAAAGAATCACAACAATAACGTGGTGAGGTTACGTCATGCGGTTGTCATTTGCTGTAAATTTGCCGACTGGTGAATGGTGCGGTGTTGTGTTTAAATTTATGTGAAGTGTCCGGATAAAGCACATTGGTTACACAGGTAGCAGCTGAAGAGCTTGAGATATAAGAATGGTGCTGTTGGCTGTCTTCCAGCAGCAAAGGAAAGGGGGTGCTGATTGAGGTAGATCTCCCCTTGAAAGAAGCAGGAAAAGTTATTAATTTGCTACCTGACACATGGAATCTACAGAGTGAGAGGCATCGATAGGAAACCTTTTTAAATTCTGATTAGACTTGCACCAGATATCAGAATCATTCCCTGGAAGCCAGTACAAAGAAGAGCCCGACCGGCCAGAGACCCAAGAGCGTGAACAAAAACGAAGACTCTTAACTCGGCACTAGCTTTTACTCGCATGTCTTAGGCCAGATTCTAAGCCACCTCGATGAGTTTTTCCATCCCATTTCCTAGCAATGGTTGGGCATGTGGGTGAGGGCAGCTGCGCAAACCTCGGTAAATTGGACCAATTTAGGCGCCCAAGGCGTATAGCTCCTGTCTATATAACGCATCCAGAGCTTAGATGCGAGCGGCACTCTATGCTATGCTCCTGAGGGTTGAACTTCACCAAGCGGCTCTAAGATCCATATTAAATAAATGGGAAGACGACTGAGCAAGGCTAATTCATCTGTCCCCCTGGATGTAGGCATCTGGGGTGTTTTGGAGCTGTCGAGGGAGAGTTGCAGAAAAATGCCCTACTGGGGTGATGTTCTGTCATTTGTCCTGATTAGAGGGCTCGTGGTGACGAAGAATAATTGCCTTGAGGGCCTCGTTGGTCCTCTGTTTTGCTGTTCTTATTAATAAAGAGTTGGCTGCTTCCATGTTCTCTGCCACTAACTCGAAGAGACGGAGCTTTTGTTTCGTCCTTCCTGCCAAATATTGAGGCAGGCTCTTGCTGAAAAGCCATGACGAGTGCGTTGAGATTTGTGGCGAGGAGATTACTTGATCCAGGCTTAAGAGAGTCTCATGTGTTTAAGTGGTCTCCATTGGAGTGATCGGCTAAGCAAACGCTCACAATTTATAATTATTGAGGTTTACACATATAATTATTCTTGTATGCATCAAAGCATGGGGCCTGAAACTCTCATGGGTGGAGAGGTTCTCGTAGGTTGATTTAAAAGATCGTGTGGAGCGATGAGGGTCTTGTAAATGACATTCATGTGCCTTTCCCATGCCTACCAGATTAAGTAGACCTCGAATAGCGTAAGATTTTTAAGTTTTACGACTACGGAGTTGTCAAGGATCACTGGCTCTTGATCTTTTCCGGCTCATTATTACATGTAATTAATGCGAGTTTGTCTCCAAACTACTAATTATACTGATCAAGAAATCAAAATGCTTCCGCAACCAGAGTATGATTTTCCAACTAATTTTAGGTAGCTGATAAAATTGTTTGTTAGCTCTACTTTACAAGATACACCTACATGTCACAACAGGTTTCAACAGGCAGGCGGGAGTACTTTTCTTACCTTACTCACAGTCTCAATCTCCTTTTATATTATTCCAGCAGTCATAGAAGGTGGCTGTGCTGTGTAATCTTATATTTTGAGGTGAAAGGTAGGGGATTTTCCTAGTCAAATACTTTTTAACTCATAATAAATATTCATTAAGCAAGCAATTGATATATGTAGATGTGAGGCATTTTATATTAATTTTATTTCCCTACAAAATGATGTAAATACTTCTGCAAAGCTGGCATGCTCTTTATTATAATGCTAAATTTATAAATATATTTTCTGTTTATTTTCTAATTATTTGTTGTTTGCTTCTTTCAGATTCTTCGTACTTGTATGAATAAGACAGACAACGTCTGCTACATTTGCGGTAGGATGTCATTTGACTCACAGATACGCCGTATAACTGCTATTATTAGAAAGGCATATGACCTATATTTTCGGATTCAAGATTCGTGACCAGGATAAGAACTGGGCTCCTCCCATACGATGCAACACTTGTGCTACTAACCATTGCCAATGGTTGTGTAAGAAGAGCAAAGGAATGCCTTTTGCTGTGCCAATGACGTGGTGGGAGCCAACATACCATACCAACTCTGCGTTATCTCTGAACGATATATTCAGTACAAATGGGCTTGTTAAAGAAGAAATGGAGTCCAGTGAATATCAAAACATTCCATCAGCTATTCGCGCAGTTGCACATGGAGAAAGTCTACCTGTGTTCTGATGCACCAACTTCGGTATCTTTCGAGTGAGATGAAGAAAGAGGTGAGTAAGAAGCAGAAAAGGATAACAGTGCTGGATTATAGAGTGACACAAATTTTGAGGAAGCACACTTTTCTAGGCCACACTCCATAACACAAAGGGAACTCCATGACCTTTTCAGGGAATCTGCACCTACCCAGGGATAAGGCAGAGCTACTTTGTTCTTGTCTTCTTCAGTGGATTTACCAGGCAGCTGATGTGAAAATGTTAAAATTTTGTGACCATCAGCAGCAGTTCAACGATTTCTTCGTAATGGAAGGTGATATAGCAGCGTGCAACAATAGTAATGGTTTGATGGAAGCACTTGGGATCGAATACGAACCCAGACACTGGAAGCTGTTCATTTATTCGTCAAAAACGAGTCTAAACGGTGTCTTGTTGCACAACGGTAATAGTGAAGCATCAGTTCCTGTGGGATATGCACCACATATGAAAGAAACTTATGGGAATTTAAAGCATATATGACAATGCATAAAATATGATGAAAACTAATGACAGCTGTGTGGTGAATTAAGGGTTGTTGCTCTTGTGATGGGCTTGCAGGGCGGATTCACCAAATACTGCTGCCTTTTGTGTGAATGGGAGGGCCGTGCTCGAGGTTGCCACTATATCAGGTGAGAGTAGCCACCTCGTCAATCATTGGAAACTAGGATGGAAAATGTTCAACATCCACCTCTCACTGAACCAAACCTAATTTTACTATCACTATAACACATATGTAAATCTGGGGCTCATGAAAAACTTTGTAAAAGCTATGGACTAATCTGGTCAGGGATTCAAGTACTTAACGTCAAAATTCCCCTCACTTAGCAACGCTAAGATAAAAGAGGGGGTTTTCATTGTTTCACAGATTCGGGAGCTTCTTAATGATGGTGAATTTGACTCAGCGCCTCACATGGTGTGGAAAGCTACTTGGGAAGCATTGCATTCAAGCTGGTGGTGAAGAGATTTCTCGGAAACAAAATGGAAGGAAGCTATGAAAATTGGTGGAAAACCTCATGGAGGCTTGCAAGAACTAATGTCATTTAAGAAGCATACACCTTTTCAAAAATTGTTGACCAGTTTTATCAAAAACTTAATCAAGACATATTAGTATCATTAAATGCCGATAAAATCTAGTGTAAACTTTTACGAGCAAAATGACTGTAATAAAAGATGCATATTTGCTTTTTTACTATTATAGAGTAATTCATAATAACGAAAGATAAAGCTAGTAAACAGAATATTACTTTAAAATATTATTTATAATGACTAGTATTAATATAGTCAGTATATGAAAGAATGTACTCTTAATGTTTTATTCGATTCTAATTTATTAGTTAATCCATGATAACGTGACTTTTGCTCCTTTTAATGGGGACCATTTGTGACTGCATTAATATTCGCCATGAGAAGTATATTCACCACTAAATATATGAGAAAAAATATTTTAAAAAAATAAAAGATGTGCCTGAAGACCAAAATTAAAATAACCACATAATAAACTAGGCCCACAGTGAAATCGATAGAATGTATGCCGAGAGTAGAAAAATCCATAATACCAACTAGGTATGTACGGCCCTAAATCCTATCAAGGCTTTACGTACCATGAATCCTGAAAGAATGTGAGTTTCTGAGTTAAATAAGATTCACAGGGAAGGTATAAGAAGCCTTCACGATAGATAAAGAGCTCTCAGGATCCCACCAGCATTGTAGCAGTGCAGCAATCCGATGCAGGGCTCTCACAACAAATAAACTTCAAATTCATAGCGAGCCACTTTGAACCCGGTGAATTAACACAGTGACTAACCAATTAAAAGATTCCATCCATATTTCTTGCTAAAAAAAATTGGTAAACACACTCCTTTAAAAAGGGGAAACAGATTGGAATAACCATAAAAGACCTGGAGTATATATAAGTAAAAGAGCACAATAAAGAATAAATTTATAAGCAAGTAATGTTTAATGACCATTTAGTAAGATACTTAGTTTTTTAACAAGTGGCCTACTCTTCCGTGATAATCTTCTTTTTCCATCACAAAAAGACTCTCTTTTTCCCCTCTGAGCACTGGTAAAACACATTTACCATAGAGAGAATGGATTCAGAAAAAGGATTTGCGGTTCTTCATATCTTCGTCAGTGCCCACGTGCCGGGTAGTCGTTTTAAACGGAGCCACAAACTCACGTAGCTTGGCAATGTTGGAATTGAAGCTCATCCCAATTTGAAAGAAGTGATTCTCTTAAGCATTCAATTCTCTCTTGGATAGGTTCTCTACCTTTCTCCCCTGTACTTGATCATCTGCTCCAAGTCGTCACTGATTAAGCTCGTACTTCCCAATTTGACCTCACGTTCGGGGATAGTGAGGACAACCTCAATTCTGTTAAACCATACATCCCCCAACATTCGTTTCATTACCGCTGGCAGGTCAGTAATAAATGTGGTGTATCCTCTGATCCGGATGTGTGAGTCAGTAATCACGCCTATAGACATTTGTGTCACTATCTATCTGGCAAAGGCATAGGGCGTACTAGAGCCACGTACTGCAAAATATTGGAAAATATGCCATTGCTCAGGTACTAAGAAGGAACACTGTTTCCTTAGAGATAGGTCACTTACAAACCATTATTATTATATTTCTTTAAAGGAGATCCGAAACCACGAGCGGATGTTCTAGTTTGACAATTTATACTAAAAAGTGAGACAATAAAATGACGAAGTACATGGAAGCATAATTGGACATGATGAACGAAGACGTATAATGCTAGAGATTATCCTAATTTGGCACTCAGAAATCTGATAAGTGCACACCTCTCTTACCCATCTTTCGAGATGAGTTGTTTATTATTATTTATTTTAAAAAGAGCAAAAAACACCGAGGGCACCTCCGTTTCATTGATTTGGAAGAGATTAGAAGCCAAAATGGCGGAAGTTCTTGGAAGTGGATATTTGTGTAAAGCAGTCAAATCTAGACACCCACTCATGTCTTCTTAGCTTTAGCTTATCAACAGTATTAGTGTACCTCACATTTAAGCCTACCTGAACTTAGGTAGGCCTACATTTATAGGCGTTTAATAATAAGTATAATGAAAACTTTGAAGAGCTATTAGATTGTTGCTAGATTTATTGGCAAACCTACTTTAGGAAAACGCCTACCCTCATAAATCAAAGGTTATTTAGGAATCAGAACTCTGTTTTGGGAGAAAAACTCCCAAGAAAACTTTTGTCTAACAAGAACCAACCTTACTCTATCATTTACTAAAATTCATCTTAAAAAATAACAATAAACTTAGACCTACAGGAAGCCTACACTTCGGAAGAATCCTAAATAAAAGTGAAATTCTTACAAAGAGCTTACAGCACTGATATGAAGCCTACCACGCAAGAAGAATACCAACAAAAGAAACCTTTATATTAAGACAGCCCCTCCTTGAAGTAGCCTAGCTTATAGAGGATCACTTATAATAAGTTTCCCTTTCAGAAAGCCTATTAATATAAAGTATCTTTAGCTGTCAAGAAGGGTAGATTTATACAGTTCTCTGTATTCGAGGTCCACTAAGTATACGCCTACATATATGAGAAAGCATACTAAAGATATAAAACCTACATAGACTTAATAGCAGAAAGTAAGAAATAAAGAGTGCATCTCGCTAAGGAATAGCAACTAGATTGGGAGATATCTTCGGGTCATGATCCGAGAACAATTCTTAATTAAGAAACGCTATTAATAATGCGCTGCACTGCTGCTTGCCGTGGTAACCAATCTTCCATCCACATTTTGTCATCTGAATGTATTCCGAACACCACCGGTTTTCACGTGCAGGTGGTGTGTGTTATGATTATTTGAGGATTAAATATAGAATGAAATGGGGGAAGCTTTGTTCTTCCTGGTCAATTCTACTGTCGATCGATTTCCATCCATTAATTTAACAATCCCTTATATTTTCTTCTTTGGCATTCGCTTTCCCTTATTTAGTTCATTTCGCCCAAGGAGAAGAATATTTACTACTATTAAAGGAATGGTGAAATGTTCGGCAAAACAACCGTATAATCAAAGAAGGATACCTAAATATCTCTAGAGTTAAACATCTTCTACGATGGATCCTTAATCATTCATGTAGTAAACCGTGGGTATTCCAGCGTCATAAAGAGGTTGGCGTTTCAAGCAAAAAAACCCAGAGCCGATCCGACACCATCATGTGACCATGGCTAAGGAAAATTCCCAGATCTCTTGTGATCCAGGACCGTCAAAGAAACCCAAGAAGCGGAAGCTCGAATATAAAGACAAATCCCGACAGTTATTAGGTCCCAAAATGAGAGCCATCGCTCGCTATTTTCTCTCAGGGATTGAAATCGAGCCACAACGAAACTTAAAAATCATTTATTTCACTTTGATCCTTTTATTACCGGAGGTGGGTCGTAAATCCTATGAAAGTTATATCATTTTGATTACCCTTTAAGATGGTCTTAGTACATGGGAAAGGAGTAGTTAAATAATATGAAGCCGTATTACCACTAAGAAAAACAAGAAGAATAGTTCTCGGATTCGAAGCAGAAGAGCAAACAAGACGCATTCTGCAGATAGTTAGTAAGGAGAGAAGTAAAGACATGTGATGAGGATGTAGGAAATTAAAATGGGTGGAAGATACATATAAGTATAGTCTTAAATATTCCTAAATCATTGGGCCCTCAATAGTAAATTATTTGATGGGGTATAGGATGCCGCACATTCCTGCAAATGTCACCTAACATCCTAATAGGATGTATAAAAGTATATATAAGAGGAGAAAAGGTGCGCGATGAATCAAGAGGAAAATGAGAGGAATATTGCAAAAATGTTAAAATCCTTCCCCTCCCCCAACTGAAACTAAGAGAAAGGGGTGAATTTGGCCCTCTTCCCACTGCCCAGTAGGTTTAAATAAAAGAAAGCTGGCTGGTGACTAGCCTGCAATATTAGAGTTGTCCAAGAAGTAGGTTGAGGAGAGTCTTGTAAAGATAAAAATGCCTAGGTGAAATAAAGAACAATAAATCTCGATCCAGGTGCATTAGCTTACTAGGGGCACCCTATTTCAGGCCTTACTTCAAATAATTCCCTATTAGCCAAACGAAGCCATAGATGGTCCTTAAAGATATCCAGTGTTTTTATATCCCGAGAACACAGCCAGGTGTTGCGATGGGGTGTAAGGAACAGATGGGGTGAGGGAAGGAAAGAACACAGGAACTAATGGCGTAAAGGGAGGGCTAAAAGGTCGGGTGGATGTTGTACGATATTAAAAATATCTCAAAGGCTTTGAAACCTACTCGAGGAGGTGCGACCGCTTACCTGTTTACCATGCTCATGAAATACACCGATTGACAGACGTGCAAAAAGAGAATAACAGGTGACAAACTGACAGATAACCAGACATGAGAGCAGAAATAGGGGCAGACAGACTGTTAGACAGGTGTGCAGTTAGCCCGGCATACCGACACATAGAGTGGATAATTGATAAAAAATCGGACACGCAGATAAACGCATAGTAGAGACATCGACCGAGAAAGAGAGAGGATGACTGATAGTTGCAATGACGCGTTGGCAGGTAAATAAATGTGGAGTCAACAATATAGGTGACGAAAGAATAGACAGGCGGAAGGACAAGTGGGTAAAACGGCTGAGAAATGAGAGAAAGAGAAGTGTGTGGGCGGAAACGAATAAAAGGGGAGAGAAAATGAGGGGCTGAGACAGACGTCGACGAGAAACCCTCCAGTCAAGACTGAGAGACAGTGACAGACGGCTCCCCCTTTCCTTTCTACACCTATATTATTTATTTTCCTACTTTGGAGCACCACTCCTCTCAATACAATTTTTCCTCAAAGTTATCTAGTCTTCCCAACTGGCCCGAACATTTGGAATTAAACTAACGAACGTAACTTGGCACAAAAGAGTGAGAAAGGGCTTGTATTAGGAAGGTCAAAATACGTCAAAGGCCAAAAAGTCCAAAGTAGGGATTACTTAATCCATTCTCGTTATCTCTACAATGAAATATTTCTCAACATATCTCTACAACCACAGATCTCACGCAAATATATATACAACGATATATCTCACACACATATCCTTACATCGAAATATTTCACCCATATAGCCCAAGTACATATCACTGCCATGACATATCTCATTAACATATCTGTACAACAACATACCTCACAAACATATCTCTAAAAAAACATATCTCACTCACATTTGCCTACAACGACATATGTATCTAAAGAAAGTATAAATGTAATTAAATTAAAGTGTGCATGTAGACTTATCGCTAAAGTACTGTTAAAAGATGATTACTTACTGCTTTGTCAATCAAAGCACCTAGATCGATCTTTGCCCTGAAAATATTTACAGTCACTCCTTTTGTATAGAGCAGAAGTTCATTCTGTGATCGGAAGAGAGACCGACCATAAGACAAACCTTTCAGAGAGGAAACTCTATTGTGGAGGGGGTGTGGTCCGATTCCGTAAAAGTTTTCAGTCTAAATGTAAATTGAAGTTTTGGTTGAAATGAGTTCCTCACTATTGTCCTTGAGAAGCGATTCCGGTCTCTTTTGAACTTTCAACTCTTAGGAAAAGTTCTCCTTTGTTGGTATTGGAAGCGCTCCAGAAGTCCCCCTGCCTTTTGTTAACAAAAAATATTTAGATCGAGACAGCCTCTCTATACAGTGGCTGAAAGAAACGCTGCCGGTCTTTGTGAAATTGATTAAATATACGCTCGTAAAAACTTAACTGATCATTGTAGGAGTGATAACTTTACAGACTACAAGGAGCGTCTCATCTCAGGAGTTGGAGCTTGTTAATCGTTTGGTTTGCTTTATTGTTGTTTCTCTACTTGTTTATGTGATAGTATGTGAGGTATTTTATCTGATGAATAGTGTTTATTTATTTTTGATTTGCTTAAGTGTCAAATATTTCTATATATTTATTGCAAATATTTCCTTTATCTGTTTTGTGTCAATTTTCCATATAGGTGTCTATATTTTTTATGGTAGCACCAATTGTAGTTCGGCTTGTTTTCTTGGGGTTTAAGTATTTTTTTTGATATCGTTACGTGTAGTTTTTTTGATTTAATGGTCTGTTCGTTTCTAGTTGTTTTGATAGGGTAAGTCCAACTGATAATTAAAGTTTGCCTATTTGTCTACGTATTGTAGGATTTTTGTCTATCTCACGATTTCAACTATTTTATCCAAATTTGTCTACGCGTCTTATTTATCTAGATTTTTACCTATCTGCTGCTTAACAATGCTCTCTCTGCTTAGTTATCGTTATATTGTGTATAATTACCTGATAGTCTAATCGTGTTTGTCAATTTGTTTATCTGTTGGTATGTTTTATTTATGTCTATTTGTAATGTAGAATATTTATTTGCTTATCACGTATTTTCTCTTGTTTTCCATTGTTTTGATTGATATATATATATATATATATATATATATATATATATATATATATATATATCAAGAATATGAAGACATATGCGATGATTTTGAACATCTAATTTTCCGGACGTTTCGGTCATTGACGATGACCATCATCAGCGAATTCTAAATACAAAATTTATTTTTTTAAGAATAAACACAGAAATAAAAACATTACAGGAGTCAAAAAATGATAACCGAAAGCAAGAAGTTAAATTGAAATATATAATCTTAAACAGTTGAAAGCAAATTAGTGAAAATCTATTAATAAGAAATTGATGTAATATCTTAAAAAATAACTAAATTAAATAATAATCCCGCGAGTTTAAAATATGCATAATAAACATGACTTAAATGACTATCGAAATACAAAAATTATAAACTATAGCAATAAAGTCGAAAGCAAGGCATGAAGAAATCGATTAATAAGACAGAAAAAAAAGAAAATTAAATAATCCCATGAGCAGCAAATATGAATAATAAACATGAATCCAGCGGAATACAAAAAATTCGCTATAAAACACAGCAAGAGAGCATTATATGGGCAGGGCGAACAATCGAAAATAAGTTAGATCAGGGGGTATGTAATGGAAGCGGATATTAATAAATGGAGCGAAGCAAGTAATTCAATTAAGTTGAATTTTAAGTGATTGAACATTAAATAATATGAGTAGACTAAGGCACGAAAGTTTAAATAGTAAATAATCAATAATAGAGGGGTCAAAAAGACGACTAAAACATTAAATTAAGGAAAAGTCAATAATAAACCAGATCGTTTAGATATTTATGGGCCAAGTTTCTAGTCCCCATAATTGAACCTCTAACTCGCAACGAATTCACTTTGAAAGATTCATTCGAATTTGTCAGCTACATTTCTCAATTGGATTTGAACCACTCGTTTATGACTTCAATCGATGTAGAGGCTCTATTTACTAATGTACCTGTCATGGAAACTTGCAAAATCGTTAACCGATACCCTTTTTCAATCAAATGATAGGTTTTTAGGTCTAACCAAGTCTCTTTTTTCTACCTTATTAAAATTGTCCGTAGAAAATACAGTGTTCTTTTTTAATGGGATTTTGTACATACATTCAACACGATGGAATGGTCATGGGCTCTCCATTAGGTCCCAGCTTCGCTAATGCTTTTTTATCCTACCACGAAAAAAACTGGTTAAGGGACTGTCTGGTTGAATATAAACCGTTAGTGCTTAAAAGATTTATAGATTACTGCTTCCTTATTTTTAAACACAAAGACCATACCCCATTATTTTTAAATTATTTAAATCAACAACACCCTAATATTAAATTTTCCATGGAGACAGAATTAAACAATAAAATCTCTTTTCTGGATGTCACTGTTTCAAAAGTTAGTTCTAAATTTAACACATCTGTTTACAGGAAACCCACTACCACCAAACTTAGCACCCACTTCATTAGTTGTACTCCTACGTATTTCAAACATTCTGCCAGCATAAACAGTATAGACAGAGCTTACAAAATCAGCTCAAATTGGTTTCACTTTCATTCCGAAATAGAATATCTTAGGAGCTTTTTCATTTTAATTTTTTCCCAGACCATCTTTTTGACAGACTTACTTCCAATTTCTTATTTAAAAAGTTCTCTCGCAAAACCCCTCTAATAACTGTCCCCCCCAAAAAGCTATTCTTAATACTGCCTTATCTTCCACTTGACACAAAATTCAACAAAGCTTTTCTCTCGACTCTTAATAAATACTTTCCCCAATGCAAGTTTCTCCTAATTAATTCTAATCCTCTTGCTGCCTATACTTTCCTACGGCACAAAGAATCACTCCCATTATACCTGCGTTCCTCCATCATTTATCAATTCACTTGTGCGACCTGCCAAAGTCGCTATGTAGGCCAAACAAGTCTACAATTAAGATGTAGGATCGCTAAGCATATCGGAGTATCATTCAGAACCAACATTCTCATCTCCAAACCTAAACAGTCCTCTATACGAGAACATTCACTAAAACTTAACCACCCGCTTGACCCTGATTCCTTTAGTATGCTCTCTTTTGCCTCCTCTTCTCTAAGTTTAAAAATTCTTGAATCTCTTTACATCAAACAAATTAACCCGGAACTCAATGATTATTCATCATCCCTTAAATTATTTACTATATAGACACATGTACAACCAATCACATCCCCCTTAATAGTTTTCTTTTTGCCTAATTTTGTCCATACTATCAGTTGTTACTCCCAGCTTCACCGTTATAAGGTTAGTACTCGTGCAGAGAAATTTTATTTTTATTTTAGTTTGTCCCATTAATATCTAAACGATCTGGTTTATTATTGACTTTTCCTTAATTTAATGTTTTAGTCGTCCTTTTGACCCCTCTATTATTGATTATTTACTATTTAAACTTTCGTGCCTTAGTCTACTCGTATTATTTAATGTTCAATCACTTAAAATTTAACTAAATTGAATTACTTGCTTCGCTCCATTTATTAATATCCGCTTCGATTACATACCCCCTGATCTAACTTATTTTCGATTGTTCGCCCTGCCCATATAATGCTCTCTTGCTGTGTTTTATAGTGATTTTTTTGGTATTCCTGCTGGATTCATGTTTATTATTCATATTTGCTACTCATGGGATTATTTAATTTTCTTTTTTTTCTGTCTTATTAATCGATTTCTTCATGCCTTGCTTTCGACTTTATTGCTATAGTTTATAATTTTTGTATTTCGATAGTCATTTAAGTCATGTTTATTATGCATATTTTAAACTAGTGGGATTATTATTTAATTTAGTTATTTTTTTAAGATATTACATCAATTTCTTATTAATAGATTTTCACCAATTTGCTTTCAACTGTTTAAGATTATATATTTCATTTTAACTTCTTGCTTTCGGTTATCATTTTTTGACTCCTGTAATGTTTTTATTCCTGTGTTTAGTTATTCTTATAAAAATAATTTTTTGTATTTAGAATTCGCTGATGATGGTCATCGTCAATGACCGAAACGTCTGGAAAATTAGATGTTCAAACCATTGCATATGTCTTCATATTCCTGCTACAAATAAGGTTTCCAAGGAACGACCCCATCACTAATATATATATATATATATATATATATATATATATATATATATATATATATATATATATATATATATATATATGAGATAAAAAAACCCCAAGGAAAATGGAAAGACGATTCCTAGCGCTTTCGTGTTTATTCTAAAAGACCTCTTGATGGAATGACGTAGGTCAGGACAGACAATGTCTTAAATATTAAATAGACGGTACAAATTCTTTAAACACTTTAATTTGTGATTTAATATATTTAGATATGATAGAATCTAGGCTAAATAATCCAGGGCTAATATTAAAATTTGGGAAAGTATTAATAGAGATACACTCCAAAATATTTCTATTAATACTTTCCCAATAATATGCTTATACTATAGTATTGTAAGCTAGTTTAGGGTAAGGTAGGCTATACTATGCTAGGCTTTGCAAGTCTAGGCTAGGCATTAGTATGTTAAACTATTCTAAACTAAGGTTAGGCTATGCTATACTATACTACTCTATGCTAGTTTGTACTATTGTATGTTAGGCTAGGCTTTACTATGGTTTCTAGGCTAAGATAGGCCAGACTATACATTATATGCTAGGCTAGGCTAGATTAGACTAGGCTAAGAGATAATATGTCAGGCTAAGCTAACTATTTAATGCTAGGCTATACTATGCTAGCTACGCTAAAGTATGGTACGATAAGTTCTACTATAATAGGGAATCATAGTCAAGACGTGGTTATACTAAGCTAGGATAGACTAGACTAGTCTACCTGATACTAGGCTAGGCTATACTATGGTAGGCTATACTATGACATGATCTACTCTGTTATACTATCCTATGATTTACTATGCTAGGTTAGGCAGGATTTACTATGTTAAACAATCTAGGCTAGGCTATACTATGCTAGAATTTATTATGTTAAGTGAGATAATACTATGGTAGGCTATCCTACGGTAAGCTATGTTTTGTCAGGCTACTATTTGAGACTATACTAGGCTATGCTATATAATGTTATATTATTCTAGACAATACTAGGCTATATTAGAAAATGCTAGGCTAGGCTATAGTATGCTAGGAGATACTATACTAGATATACTATACTATATTAAACTTTACTATACTATGTTTCGTTATGCTTGGCTATACTATACTATGTTATGCTATAATAAGCACCACTATGTAATAATATGCTATGTTATACTATGCTCTAATGTGCTATGCTAAGCCATTTTTTCGCCGTTCCAATTCCATAAATGAGGTGTGACAAAAAGTTAAGATCCACCATTTTAATTAAAAAAACTATATAGTGTCCAAGTCCTCCCAAGGTTAGCCAGGGAATTATTTCCTGTTGGCAATAACATCGCAACTATTCCGATATTTGAAGACATTATGTTGTTTTACATTCTCTTTCGAATGATATAATTGGTAAGGCCCTCCTAAGGGTTGCCCGGGAATTAGATTTTGTGGGCAAAAATATCATAACTATTCGGCTGATTCTAACGCAATTTGGAACTCTTATATTGTTTTACATTCCCTTCCAAATACTATGAATGCAAAACTCCTCCCAAGGTTAGCCAGGGAATTAATTTCCTTTTGCAATACCATCATAACTATTCGGCCCATTGTAACGAAATTTCAAAACCCTTAAGGTGTTTACCTTCTCTTTCGAATGAAGGAATTGCCAAGGTCCTCCCAAGGCTACTTCAGGAATTATTGAAAGTTTTCAAATTCGTAATGACATAAATCAGAATAAGTGAGGGCACGCGACTTTTGGGTCTGCAGACCTTGTTATCATCGAGCACAGCGTCTAGTATCTAAGTCAATGAGTTCCCATAGTTTAAGACTGACCAGACCCATTGGCTACAACAATATGTGGCATACACGTTTGATTTGAGAGATGCGGCTCATTTTTGCTTGGTTTGCTCGTGCCTTCCAGATTTTGGTCAAGTCAGCATAGACGAGCAGCAGGGCCCCACCATGATCGCACGAAATACTTTCAACGAAATCACGAGTTGGCTGCCCATTAGGTGGATAAACTGATACTCAGACTCCGTTGGTAAATAGCTCTACACGCATTATTACGCTCTTAGCCAATCAAAAGACTGGTTGTATTCCTCACCTTGCCTTCTATGATCGCTGCTTGGTGTTGAAACACAATGTCCTCTTGCCCACTCCAACAGGCGCCATTTTAGTGCCTTTTGGCTTGCCTGCTATTGTTGTTTTTAGCATTATTTGCAGTTTATTATGAGTTCGGAAGATCTCCCTCACTATGCGAGGGAAGAACAGCGCACCTTGATACTACGATACTACAGAGATTAGTTTGAATGCCTTTAAATAAATGGTTATATCTAAATGACCTTTTAAGAATAATGTAATAAGATGGCAACGCTTTATAAACCGAACAGTTGCCACAATTATTAATTTTACACTTTACGCTGAATTTCGCTCAGTGACACTTTTATATATTATTATTTGATAAGAAAAGAAGTGTTTGAGTTTTATTTTCTTTATAAATAAACTTGCAGGAGATGTAACAATGAGATAAATTAAATTTAGTGAATTTTTGTAGATTATTGCAGTATTTCAATCATTACCCTCGAACCATTTTGATATGGCTTTGTTTTTAAAGTGTCTTGTCAAATTTCCTTTTTTTCCAGCTTAATTAACTTTATATATTTATCTGATTTTTAATCATTAACTATTTTCATTTTCCCTCTATAATTTTCCAAAAGAACATGCTAAAAATATAGGGCGTTTGAAAAGTAACCCCTATCTTATTTTAAATTCCTCATAATTTATTTATATATTGTAATATTTTTCTTCTTTTTTTCTGTACATTCGTTTATGCGTGGGAATTAAATGTCCTTAGTTGTTTTCTTTTCACATCGATTATTTTGCTTGAAATGTGGAAACCCTACAAACATAGCAGGACCTTATACCCTCTAGGAGCGTGCTCAACTGGTGGCACGTTATCAAGTTTACAGATCCGTTGTTCAAGTGCAAAGATGGTGGAGGAAAATAAAGGAAGACATGCTAAAGTTGACCCTAAGACGATGAAGAATTGCCCTGCAAATCTCATAGATACTGGATCTGTAATTGATACTGAAATAAGCGCTCTCCCTTCCAATTCCAGTAACCCGGAAATAGTGAAAGTTGTTCATGAAATGTTTACTCATAACTCGAAATATTAATTCGTCAAGCAGCAAGGGAAAGTAATTTGTCCCCTTCACTGTGTAATAACTGTCTCATCTCTTTAAAAATATACCCTGGATATTTAACATCAGTGGTTTTTGAACCGTCACAACTGCCACTACTGGGTAACTACTGGGTAGGAAAAGATCCTCGTATTACCTGGAAAAAAAAGGCAGATTCGGTCCAAGGTAAAATGATATGGTACGGAATGGCTTCGAACAGGATTATGGCTTCCTTTATCCTTCGCGATACCATGAATACCGAAATGAACCTCACCATCCTGCAAGATGAAATATCGCCAGATATCAGTACCTGGGAGAACATTGAAGTTTTGCTTTTCAGGCAAGATGGCACTCCTCCACATTTTTTTCTGTTGTTCATGAATGGCTGAATGCCCATTTCCCTGGGAGTTGGATGGGTCATCGTGGTCCCGATGAGTGGCTAGCTAGATGTCCTGACTTATTATCCTGTGAATTTCGTCTTTGAGGTTGGTTAAAGGAGCAAGTCTATGTAATCTACCAAGCTAAAGACTTTGGAAGAACATGAGGGGCGAATACAAGTTATGTCTTCCATCCCAAAAGAGTTGCTTGTGAAATCAGTTGATGCAGTTTCCGAGGGCCTCAAGAAGCTGGTGGTGAATGCTAGCTTCTTTATCGAATTTTACCTACCACTCCAAGTTATATACTTTCTTCTTATATTCATTTCTTGAACTAATTATAGTTCAGAAATAAATTACAAGAATTTTAAAATAGCACTTAATTTTCAATCAAAATGGATTATTGCTTGGCAACAGCACAGCAAATTCTAACTGAAGTCATTCAAAACTATTCGAAGATTTATGGAACATAAAATAATTATTTCATAGTTAATGTACTTTTGTTTGAAACTTTTTGAAAGATTTGGCTTCACTAATTTGGCTAACTGTATATCATATTGCCTAGCAGATAAGGCGCTTTATCTTCACGACAGGGTAAGTGTGTTCGATTTCTGGCCAAAGCGAAGCCAACCATGATGTAGGAAACTCCTGTCAGAGCCGGTGCTGCGTCGAGTTTTTTCACAAGTAATTAAAATCCCATACCTCGCCATGGATTGTCAAATGTAGCATGGGAAACCAAGTTGCATTTGACTGATTTTTCCGTGCCCTCCTGGCCTCAAATTCCTCAACTGGACGTGGTGTTATATATTTTCCACATATTTTTCTTCTTCAATCTCCATAATTTTTGTACAGTCCTTCTTATAGAGATTTCCTCGTTGGTTTTTCTTTTTACTTTTAAGTAATAGCAATCTTCATCTCCATAAGTCATCACCCATAGAGACAATTCTCAAAGCTGCTTTTTCACTACTTTCCTTCGTACGCACACAACGCATCACTATTTCGACTCTACCAATGGGAACAAGTGCGTACCCAACTGAGGTTAAACGGGGGCTCCCCCTCGAGTCATCAAAGCTTCCAGACATTCACTAGTGAATAATACGCAATAAAACTTCTCCATGACCCTCTCCGTAACGTGGATCGGCCCCTACTGATTGTCTTTCTGATTTTTATTTTGGTTTCATTATCTCATCAGAGAACTATCTCCGAATTTAACGGATGAGTGGGTTACTAACTAAATAAATACAATGGTATTTAATTATTTTGTGTCCAAACAACCGGAAAAATTGTATTCGTAGAGTATTTCCAAATAAGAACAAATGAAATATGAACATATCATAAACGACATGACACAACATTGAATAGTAAGAACTGATGACATTAATTTTCAAAAAATTTGAACCCAACTTCAATTATAAGCAGCTTTAAAAATACCGACCGTCCCGCACATGCGCAATCTCCCAGACGCAGGAAGAGGCCAGACTGAGACGAGCATGTAGTCTCCTTTCATTAATATATGCAAATAAACAGCCTGTGTAAATGCGAAAACAAAATTTAGTGTGGATAAATTTAGTGGATTATATAAATACCCAAATAATACAGTTAGTTTTCGATAAAACAAATTTCTAATATGAAAAATTGGCACAGAATTTTCCTATATGTTCTCTGCTATAATTGAATTCATACAAATCGAGGAGAAATATTTGCATGTGGACGGGGGAGGGAGAGTTCTAAAATTAGTTTTGTTATTCGTCTAAGGTAGGTTTGGTAAATTATGGTGCAATATTCTCCCTGCTTAGCCTAAAAGTAATGCATGTTAGGTAATTGGAAAGGAAAGCGAAATTAATTAATTTGTTAACCTAATTTATTAATTTGAGCGCTAATCAAATATTTTGAGCTTTTTTATTCTGTTCCTTGGTCCAATGTTGTTTATATTTTATGTTCTTGGAAATAGATTACAGGAAAAAAGTTACTAATTCCCCGTCTCAAACTAGATCAAGACCGCCTAAGATTGATTTCTTATTTGCATTTTCATTTTTCCTTTTTCCTCTAATTTCATTTCAAACTTCTTCTTACCTATTTCTCATGGCCGAATGTTAATTTTGCCGGCTAGTTGCTCACCATTTTCCTCCATTCCTTCCTTGCCAGGACCGGTCAGAAAGTCTATTGGGTTCCTGCCAAGCTACTTTCTCCCTCGCTAGTCCATAGGTGGCCCCCATACTCCTTCTCAGGAGCCCATATCGAGTGGGTAAAACAGTGATGTCAGAAGAAGGCTCCTTCCTTCCGTATGGGAGGGCATTGCACTAGAGCTCTCATCTCCAGTCTTTAGATGCTGCTTACATTAATTGATACTAGCGTGTTCATCACCTTTGAAGACGGTACCTGTGGCGTCTAGGCTCCCTCTCGTCAAAGTGGGACGGTACCAGGTTTGTTCCGACTGGGTAGGGATTACAATGCAGCATGCCATTTGCTCCTACCGCTAGACCCTCACATGAACAGTCATCTTTCACTAGAATTACAAAGGTAAGTCTATCTTTAAAATACTTTAACAACAAAAGAGTAATGAATAAAAGCATATTAACAAAAAATAGCATAAACTAACTAAGTTAAAAAAATAACGTTACCAGCATCACAAAGAGAATAAACAGCAAGTCAGGGTACCCATTCGGATGCTTCCCCCTTCATGGACCTAAACAAGCAACAAAATAAAAGATAAAAGAATAAGAACGATCCTTTAAAACTCCATCACATCAGAAACCTGTATACAGGATTCCACCCCGGGACACAAGACGAGTGTGAGCTAACTCAACATAGCCACAGTGAATCCACGGGTTAATGGAACGTTATGCCCAGAGGTCCAGTCGTTCAGTCAGGGTGAATCTCCTCCTAATAGAGCCTTATGTAATCATTCATCGTAAGCCAGAGAGATTCCACGGGCTGATGTAACGTTATGCTCAGAGGCCTAGTCTTTCAGTCAGGGTGAATCTCCTCATGATATAGCCCCAGGTGATAATTCATCGTAAGCTAGAGTGAATCCACGGGCTAATGGAACGTTATGCCCAGAGGCCCAGTCGTTCAGTCAGGGTGAATCTCCTCCTAATAGAGCCTTAGGTGATCATTCATCGTAAGCCAGAGAGATTCCACGGGCTGATGGAACGTTATGCCCAAAGGCCAAGTCGTTCCTCGTAAGCCAGAGGAATGCAAGGGCTGATGGAAGGTTATGCCAGAGTGAATCCATGTGCTGATGAAGCGCTATATTTTAAAGCAATTGGGTAATCAGAGTGAATTCAAACGCCCATGGAGCGAAAGATGTTGCAGCATATCGTTCAGTCTGTGTGAATTCCTCCCAACGGAGCGTTATGTGCAATAGTCTGTCGTTGAATCATTTTGAATCCTCAGGAAGATAAAGCGTTATAAACTGTAACATGTTCTTTACTCAGGGTGAATTCCCACATGATGGACTGATATGTGTAGTATCATGTCTTTCAGTAGTATTTATCCGTAGGCAGAAGGCCATTCACACACTTGATTAAGAGCTAGACGTGGTTTAACTGTACGGCGTCTGTAACTACCTCAACTATTACAGGGATTCTCTCAAGAGTTTAATGATAATGAATGGTTCTCGTGGTTTTCCAGGGAAGCCTTATCTTTCTAGAGTTAGCCATTTATTTTGCTAGACACAGGAAGTCAGTCTGGGTGTATTCCAAGCTCACATAACGTTAACACCATTATCAAACTTAATTCGCCTATAGAGAGTTGGAGCAGGTAGAGCTGTATTGAGTAAGTCGTTTTTTTGTTTACTAACACTACTGTTTTCCTGAATTAATAGTAATGTTAAGTGAGAGCCCATTCTGAGACAAAAACAATTTAGGTAAACAAATCCATAAAAACAGTGCCTAGGCCATTAAATTAATTAGAAGAAGATACAAGAGATATAGATACCAATAAAGACAGAAACTTTTCTATCCCTGTTTCTTTATTGGCCTTACTAATTTTTCTTTCATTGCTTTGTTAACTAAGGCAAATCAATCCTCTGTTTACTATTCGCCGTCGTCATTTAACGTATACACCTTATTATGTGGCCGTGTTTTTATTTTCCCTATCGAAAGGAGTCTACAACTTAACTTTTTTGTAATTACTAGTTACTAGGACGATAAATAAAAAAAAATTCTTTAGTAGATTGAAAGGCCTTTGATTCGAACTTGATTAACTAAAACTCATTCCTTTAATTAATTAATGGCATCCTACAAAAGTTTTTAGATGGCTCTACCCTCTGGCTCTTTAAAGGTACCTTCATGTTTTCTTTTATTTTTATGATATTTTCTGTCTCCGTGTTGGGCTTTACTCAGGAGTATATAAGGAGACATTTTGGGAAGGGAGTGGCTAGTAGTGGCGTGTAAGTATGGAGGTATCTGTTAATTCGTAACGAATAGACATATGTGTATGTGCCGTTGCATCGTTAGTGGATGTCTGCGTGTATATGTAATTTTGTGTGGAGAATTTTGGAAGGAGTGGTTGTGTATCAAAGTGCACATTAACGTGGGTATCAATCATGTATGCTGTTAGAAATCTTTGCATAAAGAATGCACATATGGAATATGGTGTCGGGTTGTATATCAGTGTACGTGTGTTTGTTGTAAAGTGGAGCCTATTTGTTTTTTATGTGTATCTAACATCGTTTTATCTCTGGTAATATAAGCTATGTAGGTCTGCACATTGTAATTTATTTATGTTTGGTGGAATAAATACATATAGTATTTTGTATATGATTATTTGGTCACCTCCTCTTCCAAAACCAAATCCTATTTTGAACATTTAGTCTCTATACAAACTATTAATTTGGATACATTATATTACTTGCAATTTATTACACTGAATATAAACCCATGTTTAACTAATAAAATTGAAGAAATTCAATAGTTCTTTTATTCTCTTCTTCAGTGTTTCTCAACCTTTTCATGCTCGCCGCACCCTTGCCAAGCTTTAAGAATTTCCCAGCACCCTTATTAGAAAAACTCATTTACCTATAATGTTTCCAACCTTCATTGTCCATTAAACTGCTCATCTTTAGATAGCAGTGGTACTCAACCTTCTTCATATGGTGTTTTTTTTAAACTGTCCACCTTTTCAAGTTCAGTTTTATCAATTTTAATGCTCCTATAAGTATAGGAAAATCACAAACATGTACTATGATAGTGCTTTATTAATAAAGATAAAAGAACAGCATACCATACAAAAATGTGATTATCAGTTGTAAAATAGCAAAATATACCACAATATGAGCCATGCATTTATCAATGCGAAACGTGAGATGGCTGCTTGAAACACAAACTCTTAATATTAGTTTTTGTAGCAGAATGCCCCTTTAGATCACTCCACACCTGACACCACTTTTGTCGTGGTATACTTTCTGGAACGTGAAGTACTTCTTTGATGATGAACTAGGCTTTGTTCTAAGAGTGATAATTTTGTAGTTTTTAAGGAAGAGCCGCTTGAACACGTAGGGATATGAAGAAACGCACAGGAATTCCCAAAATAAACTTATATTTTAAATTTAACAATTTACTACACAAAACTAAACATGAATCACAAAAATATTTCGAATATTAAAATACACAAAAAAATGACTCCAATAAACTTGATCCTCTAATATTAGGCTAATTAGCTATTCACTTTAATATACAAGAAATAAGCTAATTGTCTCTACTGGAGTTTAAATTATAGGTTGCTCTGGCGGATGGTTTGAGTTTGACCTTGAACTCAATGAGCTTCAGACACCACAGGAATCTGGTAGGTCTTTTGACGCGTGCTTCGACCAGATTGTTGGAGGTGGTCGAGATCACTAGGTACTTTGTCGAGTGTTGCAGATGGGGGTCCACACGGTATTCAGGGTGGGGGGGGGGTCTTTAAGGTCGAGAACAATCACGGTGCTTTAGGCAGCATCAAGGTAGTCGGGGCCTCTCTGGCAAGATTAAGTCGAACTTGGTTCTTAAGCCAAGTTAACTTAAAGTTCGGTGTAACCGCCAGGTAACGGGCTCGAAGGAGAGTTTTTTTCTCCTTCGTTACGTAATTCCTCATGGGCGAGGACTCTATTCGAGAGGGAGGGGGTCTTCTTCAAGGGCGAGGATAGAGGAGGGGGGTTTCTCTGATGAGAATAGGTTGAACTTGAACAAGTTAACTTAGAGGTCGGTTTGGTAACCAGAAACTAGCTCGAAGATGAGCTTCTTCTTAGATCTAGTCTTTCTCAAGGGTGAGGCCTATCTCGGTGTTTTGGGCTACACCAGGAGAGCAGGGGGGAGGGTTCTCTGACGAGAATAAATTGAACTTGGTTCCTCAACCAAGTTAACTTATGAGTTTAGTGTTGCCACCGGGTAACGGGCTCGATGAGGAGCCTTTTCCCTCTTCTTTTCCTAATTCCTCAAGGACGAGGAATATCCCTCGGCTTTAGGATGCACCAGGATATGAGGAGTCTCTCTGACGAGAGTAAGTTGAACTTGAACAAGTTATCTTAACGTTTGGTTTGATAACCAGGGACTAGGTCAAGGATGAGCTGCTTCTTAGCCCCCTTGGTAGCCCTGTCTCTCTTGCAGGGGACTTCGTAGACTGAGGACTCACGTATTTTACCTGTCCAGTCTTGGTAGCCCGGCCTCAAACCGGTGACTTCGAAGCCTGGAGACTCACGTATTCTACCACGTTTTTTCCCAAGTCTTTGTTATTTATACCTCATCACCCCAATGGGGTAGGGGTAGGAGGGGGGTAAGGTGGACAGGCCCAGAAGGGTTCTTATTCCAACGGTTTTCTCACCAAGTCTTACCTCGGCTCCCGTTGGCCTTCGAGCTTGAGAGAAACGCGTCTCTAATTTCTTATTTAAGGGGAAATTGAATATACTCTCGTAGGGGAGATCTTGCGGTTTACAACCACAGCGAGGCGCTGTGGTTACGAGTTTGACCCCGGATGTCTTTGCGGTTACCGTCCCATGGCTCCACTGAGAGAGAACCGGGAAGTGACGATTCCCCTACAGATCTAATTGCTGATAATGTTACTCGCATATTGTCCTTAGGAGATAAAAGTTTATTTCTAGATTTAGATTTAATTTTTACCATGGCAGAAAATGGCTGCTCACACAAATACGTTTTGGAGAAAGGTAAAAGTAGATATGTAGGCTTTTCAGCTAAATTTGGATAATCCCTCCACTAGCCATTGATTCGTCACTCTTCTTAAATTTGACTTTTAGGATAAAATCAGCACACATATCAATAAATCAATCATGTTTTATTTCCGCGAAGTCCAGTTGCTCAGCCCTGTCGACCAGTTCGAAGGGTGATACAATCCAGACGAGATTCTCTGTATAAAGTGAAGGGAAATAAAAAGAACGACTTCTCTCTGCCGGAGAAAGTGATGTAGAATGAGATCTGTAAGACATCAAATATTATTATTTTGTCTTTGCTTATGAAGAGAACGAAATTTTGATTGGTACTATTTTTCAAAAGCTAATTTACAAGAATTCAACTTTCTCTGGAAACATTTCATTTTCTTACTTGATTTCACTATTTTCTTCAGTCTCTCCTGCATTAAGGAATTTAATTCATTAAGCTTCATGAAAATATCCACCAAGAACGACAGTTTTAAACACCATCTAAGTTTTTGCAACAGACTGAGGAATCCATCTTGTTTCTCCTGTCCAAAAAATACTTCCAGTTCATCTTTAAGTTCGAAGACCCGTTTCAGCATACGACCTCGGGATAGCCACCTTACCTCAGTATGCAACAGCAGTGAGATATTAGCTGCCCCCATATCCTGGCATATCTTTTGAAAAACTATGCATCTCAAGGGCCAGGATTTTCTAAAAATCATAATCTTGGCAGTCTTGTTCGAAATTTCATTTAGCTCTTCACTCCGTGTTTGTGGAACCAATGCTTCTCTGTGGAGGAAACATTGGGTTGTAATAAAAGATGGATTTTCTTTTAGTGATATAGTAATAAACCCCTTGTACTTTTCTATCATCTAAGGCGCACCATTAGTACATATGCTACAACAGTCATACCATGAATGACCATGGTCACTGAGATACGATGTTACAGTATAAAAAATGTCCTCCCTGTTGATGTGGACTGTACTTCTTTGTAAAACATAAACTGCTATACAACTCCTTCCTCAATGAATCTGAAAAACCCAAGCAATTGACATTTACCAGCTATGTCCGTACTCTCATCTAACTGCAAAGCGATTTCGGATTTCATATCCTAGGACTGATTGTGCTATTGGAGAGAGGAGTACTTCAGAAATCTAAACCTGAGCTTTTTTGCCAAGCATTATTTCAATAATTATCTTATATTCAAGGAGAATAATGTCTTTACCAATAGTATCAAGCTTCATTTTAATTGCTATAAGTTTGCTATTTTAAATGAGGCTTCAAGGGCAGTGTCAGTTATGGGTACTCTTTTGACTATTTTAATAGCTGACATTTCTGCCCTTCTAATAAAGGAGAAAAATATAGCACACCTTTCTATGACACACAGGGGTGTTTGGTAGTGAAGTGCCGCTTCAGCCTGCTAGGGACCATGGCTTCATTGCTGAGTGTATCTCCACATACCACACACACAGGGCGAGGATTATCTTTAATATTCTTTAATATTAAACCACGTGCTCAGTAGGAAACTTAATATGCATATAACATTTCTTTGTAAGAAGGGTTTATTTGCCCCTACTACATTTCCACCAAGATGGACGCTGAACACACTCATTATTTGAGCTCGAATAAGAACAAGCAGTGGAGTGACTATTTGATTTTCATCTTCGTCTTCCTTACGTATTCGCTTCTTCAGTACAAACTTACCATAGTTATGAACCCTCTCCTACTCTGCCACTGAAAAATGTAAAATCAAAAAACATCCATTATTCTCCTTTCCTCAACTCATGGCTCAAAGAACATTGTGTGTACGCACATAAGATCATACATTATTCTGGAGAAATACCCAAGGTGGTATGTGTATGGGTGTTGTATACGTGAGAGGTGCGGCTCAGCCAGATCGTCCTAACCTTCACGTGAAGAAGGCAGAGAGCGTCTCAGTGTTATTAAATGAAATATATTAGATTATTATGCGAGGGGGAAGGCAGAAGTGTGGGAGGAGGGGGTATGGGAGGCGGAAGTATGCGTCGTCTTGTGGGGTGGTTGTGTCTATGTGTGTGATTTTCAGTGTATTCTGCCATCACGTACCTGTGTTTCAAACATTATTAATGGCTAAATCTCGATATATCACGATTTATGTATGCATTTAGCAGGATAATATTTTCTTTGAATTCAATTTTTTTCTGAATCTCGCGACACCCCTAGGTGCTGTGCCACACTGGTTGAGGACCTCTGCTCTATTTGTTTTAAGAATAATATATTTTAAAGTTTTCGACTGACCTTTTGTTCCGTGTAAATTTTTATGTTATTTTTTGTATTCTTCATCTAAATATATTCATATTTTCAGAAATTTTCTGACACCAAAATTTTGGGCCAGAGCTCTAGAGAACATTTGATACAAGATAATTTAGCAAAAACTAGTTTTATTGTTGTATGTACATAAGTTTTATTTTTAAAGCACAACTTTAGATAAATGAGGTACTAGAAGCCCACCACCATAGGAATTGCCATGTATGGACATTTAAACAATGTGCACAACCATAATGTGTATTTTCCTGCTATAATACAACTAGCACTATGCTCCCAAGTCTATTTGAAGCTTTCAACACTCTGGAAGGATGCATTCTACGTACACTCTAATTCTTCAATAGATCTTGCATCGTGTCTCATCAGTCTTAACTCCAATAAATCCCTTGTCTTCAACGTTTAATTTAACATTTTTTCGACTTTAGGGTATATTTCCTTCTCTTTTGCCTTGAAATATTCCTCCTAATTTTGTAATTAAGGGCCTCAATTTGTATTTAATTATATAGGAATAAAGTATAAACCTGCGGTGTTTCCTTGAGCTTCCCGTCACTAAAATAACTTTCTCAATTCTCATGTATGGGAATAATATCACATTTAACCTCATTCAAAATTATGCTCAACATATACAAAATCAGTTGTCAATTAACAAGGCATTGCCTGGAAGTTGCTTAAATTGCTTTTAATATTCCATTAGGTATTGAATGTGAAGAAATTTCCTCCAAATCAAGTTTCAGGTTATTCAAATTTAAATGACTGTAAATTTGATTTCTTCCGTGAATTTGGTTGTATATAATGATCCTTCTGACTCTTTTCGTATTTATTCATGCATCTTTCATCATATTTGCTCGATAGTCAAGCGGTCCTTCAGATTTTCACTCAGTGTTCAGTTTTTTCTATGTATATTTATGTGCACCTATTTTGACGTATTTTTTCATGATTACTTTCTTGCTGGAGGTTATAATTTATGTACTGAGTGAGACGTGAGAGATGAAAATTGACGCAAAGTTTTACTTAACAATTATAAGCTATAAAATATTTAGCAATTAGCTCATTTATGAACATTTCACATTCCTTGGTCTGGAGAAAAGCAACGCCCTATTGCAAAACATAAATGACATCTAAATCGTCAGTTGTAATATTTAATGGCATAGTTATCATAAAAGTTTTCATCAGAAATCTAATAAAGTATTACTTACAATTATAGTCTCATTCATCTAAATTTTTAGCATAGACATCATTTGCTCACATCCTGAGACTGGCCTAGGAAGGACATTTGATGATTTTAGCTCTTCCACCTGATTTTCGCGCCGTTGTGATATTTATTGCAGCAAATACCAAGAAAGATCAGGATCAAGGAGAAATTAGCGAGATTATTAAATCACTAGCAACCAGTTTCTGTAATTAAAAAGCTATAGGACAGCCAGTAAATATGAGATGAAAAACAAAATTCAATACTTTGGAGAAAATAAATTTTTCAGAAAAAATACAAATATCAGTACAAAGAATACGATTTACAATTTAGTTACCCTTTCTATATTTTTGCTCTAAGATCACAATACAAAATAGAAATGAATTTTGCGACGGAATAAAAAGATGAATCGAATTTCACGTTCTTATCGCTCCAAGCAAAACTAGAGAGATTAAATGAAAGTTCCGATAAAATCCAAATCATTTTTGAAAAATTTTAGTCATGTATTTAATTAATTCTTTCATATTGTTTCTAAAAAAAAGTTAGGAAAGGGGTTATATTTCTGTAAATATTCTGAAATTTCAACTGGCTTGTATATCCACTTAGCTGGGTTACTTCTACAAAGTTTTCTCTATCTTTCTTTCTCATCTTCTCTAATCCTTTTAGAAGCATAAGTTTGAATTAAGATAAACATTAGCTCTCTGTAGTCTTTCTGACTCCCGTTATTACACTCATTCTTTTTTCTTTCTCTGACTTACGTGAAAGTTCTTATTTTCTTTCCATAACAATTCTTATTTTATCCCCCAAATTAGTTTCTTTATTCGTTACTTCTACAGATGAAAAACTTCAAGGTTTTTCAAAAAAATACTTTCGATTTATTCTATAGGTCTGTTTGTTGATATTTATTCTAGCAGGAGAAGAACTATTTTCTAAGTTATTAACAATTTATGGTAGTATTTTACAATATATAAAGCTATTATTTGCTGCTGCTATGACGTCATAAGACTTGGATATAATGAGATTCTTTGCGCTGATTCAAGAAATATATATTACTAATGATGATGCTAATTTAACTACAATGTAGAAGGTTAGAAGTAGTAGGTTTTTTTAAAGTTTAATTATAAATTTAAGAAAAATCAGGATTCCGATCAGTTACATTTCTTTTGTTTTTGTGTTCAAATCATCCACACCGTTTACTACAGAACTACAGAACTACAGAATCTAGGACCAACAAAGACCCTAAGGTCCGCTCGAGGCTAGTCCGCTACACTACATCCGAAACTACGATACACACTTATCTACGAGTGTATCTCTAACATGCTATATTTTTTTTTTTTTTTTTTTAAATATATAATCTACTGTACACACTTATCTACATGTGTACAATGTCAGGCATATTAACTACTTCAACCTAGGGGAGGGTGATAGAAAGTTTTTCTTCTCAACTTCCGCAGCCCTCGACTGCTAGTGGTGAAAATCTAGTTATAGGATAGGCGGAACAATGTTTTTATACGGATTAGGATTTAAATTTGACAGAAATCAATTAAAGTTTCTAATCAATCTTAATGTTCACGCCAGAATGTAAGTAGACTTATTTCACAACCAATACAAAGAACAGTAATTTTGGATTAAAGGTTATGCCACGGCGTGTTACCAAATTATATTTATTTTTTTATTCCTTCTTAGCAAAATACACAAAAAAGTAAGAACTTACCCAAAGCAAACTAACCTAAACCCTCAAGATGACCTAACCTAAAAACTATCCAAAATAACTAACATATCAAAGCCCCCACATAAACAATTCAAGCTTTGATAGTTCGAAACAAGCTATCAATGACAAGATTTTTACCATAATTTTTTTGCCATAACATTATAATTAGAAATTTACGCGCCTTAAGTAGTGAAAGTGCTATTTAGTGTACATATATCTTAGATATATGGTGACCCCCAAAACGGGCCTGCATACACTTTTTGTGATATATCCTTCATTCATTCACTAATCACTCTTACCTTGTAGGAAATGACAAAAGCAACGCCTGTAAACACAGCTTGATCTCCATGAGAGCTCCAACAAAGAATATACTGCGTCAAATATAACTACAAGACAGGCTCGTTCAAGAAAGCGTAGGACACTTTTCTGCATCAGTTCGAATGTGAAAAAGCACCCTCTAAGAGCAGAATTCAGGACTGGGAGGACCAATTCAAGAACTATTAGAGAGTGGAGAACAAAAATACAGCCAATTACAACCGTCCAAGCCATTTAGTTTGCCCGAGGAAGCGTAAAGCTGAGCTGGCTGAGAGAGAGAGAGAGAGAGAGAAAGAGAGAGAGAGTCAGTTCATGAGAGTGCAAAACGCTCTGTGCGCAAGCGAAGTCAGTCCCTCGTTATATCCCGTGAGACTTGCAGGAGAGTGCGAGTAGTGGATGTAAATGCTTACCTATACATAATAAAACGAAGCAGACCCTTACAGCCTCAGACAAGGAGCAGAGAAAGGCTATGGAAGTTAGGATACTAAAGAAGATTCAGGAGAACCCCAACTTTCCTTTACCTCTTTTGGACCTCAGATAAAACTCACTTCCTTCTTGAAGGAAAGGGAAACTCGAAGACAAATGTCTTCTGGGGGACTTTCAGACCAAATAAGGTCGCCACTAAGCCCCTCCCTTTTCCTAAATGCACCGATGGACTGCAATCTCAGCCAGTGGCGTCATCGGACCATTCTTCTTTGACGAATTTGGCGCGTCAGTGACAGTCACCAAGGAGCGGTATGTTGAGGTCCTCAAGACCTTCAAGAGGGAACTGCAGACTCTGTTCCCGTCATTTAGGGGAAAGTTGTGGTTCCAGCAAGATGGAGCAAGCTCTCACACCTCAAACCCCTCCCGAGATTGGTTGAAAGAGAACTTTGGTGGTCGTGTTATCATTCTCAAGACTGATTTTGAGTGGGCACCGCACAGCCCAGACATTAGCTTCCCAGATTTTTTTCTCTGGGGCTACCTTAAAGAGATCCAGGACCATTACGGAACTCAAGGAAGCCATCAGAGAAGAGATCAGAGCCATTGGTCGGTCGGTTTCTAAGGTCTTTATCGACAACGTTTTGCTGCGCCTCAAGAAATGCACAGAGCTAAATGGAGGTCATCTCGAACACGTGCTCTATAATAAAGAAGAAAAGTCCAAAGACGCTCATGTTTTGATATGATGCTTTTAAACACAATAAACTAATTATCACCAAAGTTTCATTTTATCCTGGCAGAAAATTAAGAAATGAAGCCTTTCGAAATTTGGGACCCGTTTTTTGAGGCCACTCCTGACACTAAATAGTATTTACGTATTTTTATTTTAAAATAAAGAAATTTATACCAAAGCCCCTTCGAGCGCGTTGAAATTATTTTGGTACAATTACCTCGTTTCTAAAACCTTTAAATTATAAAGTGTTAGATAACAACTTCAACCTATATAATTGATTAATTTCAATTAAAAATATATATTGTTTATCTTTCCAAAGTAGTACGAACTTTCCGGACGATCACATACAATAAGAGGGCTTAGCAAGCATCCACACTTCAAGAAGTAGACTCAAACGACCATAACTATATTCCCTCCCCCTTAACTATCTATCTGGAATGAGGGCCTCTCATATCGATTGATCGCTTTCTGTTGTTGCTTATCCTGAATTCCGGGCTGATCCATTCTTTGTCATCTCTGGGCAGAAACACCCCAGGAAGGTCCGTCACGAATCACCTCCTTTAGTACTTATATTCACAAAATAAGGTTATTCTATAGTTTGACACTAGGACCTCTATATTCACATGTAACTTTCTTGTGCATACAACTCTTTAACATTCATTACCAAACCGAGCATTCTATGACGTTCATACTACTTCCATGACTTTGGAATTGCAGTCTGCAATATCTATGCAGATATCACATCCGACCTCCTCCTCTACCACAATACAATCGCCTACATTGGCTTCTCTCTACATTCAGTCATGTTTCACCCTCCAGACTTTACAAGCAATAAATTCCAACTCTACTCACATTTAGCTACTAACCTCTTTTCATCAATATGAACACTCATAGATACCATCCACCAATCTTTATCAACCTTACTTCCCTGTCATTCTGTGGTGGAGCAAATGTGAGTGTGTGTAAAAGGGCCATTCTCCCACCCCTTTTCTCAGTACCCTCTCCCTCCCTCTGTAAGAATGTGTGTGTGAGTGGGAATGAGGTTTTTTATATTTTCTCTTTGTATATATATGTATTTGATTTCATGTATTAATTGTTTTCTCTTTCTCAGATTGTACTTTGCTTAAAATAATCTTTTATCAAAATTGTACTTTGTTTATAATATTCTTTTAGCAAAGCGCCATATTCTGGAAAGAGGTAAGCTAGTCGATAAATTTACTCGGGTAATGCCCACTTATTAGTTTCCCTTCCATGTATAAATAAAGGGGTCATAAAAGGAGGATATATCTCTTCTACAGAGAGTGGAAGCGTGGACTGATAGCAAGAAGGGTTCTCTAGACGAGTGCTCCGCCCAGCCCTGAGACAGAGGGCTTTCATACCTTGCTAACCACCTGAACCACCATACCCGCCTTCGTTGACAATCCTGCCTCCTTCTAAGTTAGCCTACTACCACCCACCTCCAGCACACAAGTGATATCACGTGCCTCTTTTCGTTCGGTTTTTGTTGTGTTTTTTATGTTTTGTGTAGATATATAAGTAAATTTGTTGTATTCGCCTGTTATGAAATTCTCTTTTGGTATCGTATTTGGATTGGGGAATTTGGCTTCATTTTGAAGTGTGCACACTTCCCTTGTAAATATAAAATTGTTGTAAATATAAGCTGTAATTATCATTGTACTTTTTTCTGTTAGTAAAGAACTGTACATACAATCCGTTTCATTCTCCTTCGATTTCTCACGTCCGGATTAGTATAGGAAGCGGGTTGGATCGATTGGGGTTAGTCTAAATTTTTCGGCCCGCTACAATTCCACTATGTTTCGCGGTTCATTCCTCGAAAATATATGAAAAGCCATCATGATATTTCACAGCTATGCTTCCCATCAGCTCATGTATTAAATCACCCTCTCCGCTATCTCTCACCCAAACGTAGGTGTTCCCCTTCAAAAGTATTACAAGTACAACACTCCACCCCTCCAATCTACGAACCAGCCAGAACAATCTCATAATGAAGTGGTTTTCAGCTTTGCCTGTTCCATCTAACAAACATAAAACCTACACCGCTTTAACTTTGAAAATCCATTGCCATTTTATGTGTTATCTGTGTTTCATTCACAATAACTACACAAGGCTATGGAAAGAGAAGTTACAGGGATAAATAGATATACGGAATAAGAGAAAAGAGGTTCAGAACTAAAAGCGAGCCAGCATGTGAGGCTATTCAGATTTAGAAGTATTGATACGCGAATCCACAGTGCTGATATTATATTAGATCTAGTATGGTAGAAGTTAGGTAGACTTTTAATACCACAAAAATGTTAAATAATACTTCAAAGACCAGTAATAATAAATTTCTGAGAAGAATGACTGGAAATATAAGATGCAAAAGCATTATATTATGCTTCACTCAGTATACGAGTCTCCAGGCTACTCAAAAATATATCGGGCAGGGCCCCCCAAAATGCAATGAATTTTAAACAGAAATATGTCTTTAATTGCAAATTCTACGGTCTCCATATTAGATATTTTTTGTGATTTTTGTTTAATTCTATACCATAATATTGGTACAAAGAAACCACGAAACGTACTCTTATTCTATTTCATACTGATACAAGACCCTGCCACGTCTCATACACGTGTTTACCAAGATTTACTTTCAAAAGGCTGTGGTCTCCTTATTGGTAAAATATGACTTACGCCTCACTGGCCAATTTTCCATCGCAAAGATCGATCGATCGAACAGAAAAAATTATTGAAAACAAATTAAAAGAAGGAATAGGACTGTTGGAGTAAAATATCATTAACACAAATACGAGAGCGCATCATATAAAAATATGTGTAAATCCTAAACAAATAAAAAAAGTTGTGTTGTTTAATAACTGTTATTATTTTTTTTCAAAATTGGGAACAAAGGCTTTAATGAAAGTTTGACATTTTTATAGTAAGGTAACAATAGATAATAAAAGATAAAATTTTACTTAACAGTTTATTTAAAATTAAATCTTAGTGCGGGTCTTTTCGACCTTGATTTATATATAAAATATTGTACACCATTTTTCATTTAATTCCCTACAATATATAAAAATATATCAAGTTTCATAAGTTTGGACATTAATTTCAAAATTTATTTTTTTCTACGAAAGAAAAATACTTTAACTCTACATAATTTCTAAAAAAAAACGAATTAAAAATTGGAATTCAATAATTAATCTACCGTTACGTCCCAAAAAACTATCCAAAACCTGCCCCAACCATTTGTTGAGAAAACAAGCAATACTTAAATTAGACGAAAAATATTTAGTATAACAAAAAAAAAAGAATTATTAAGAGAAAGAGAAACTAACGATGATTAACAAAGACAAAGAGCCTATTCGGTATGTGAATGTAAAGAACAAAGAAAATTAATAATTAATAATGAAGTAACGAAGGAAGGTGAATTAAAATTACTCATTAAGGCAAAGTAAATTCCAAAGCTTATGAATACTCACAGGACTTAAAGTTAGATCCGGTGGGGGCGAGGGAGATTTTAAAACCTAAGCAGAAAAATAGGTTAAAGGAAACCCGGATATTCCAAAGCGCCTCCATATGACGTTATTTACGAGAATTCCAATAAGAATGAATTGAAAAATGATGGACTTCATCTCAATTCCCGTAAAAGGAAAGTTCGTTGCTGCCTTTTTCAAGACAGAATTCGGACAAAGACAAATAAAGGATGATTTTGTAAAACTTTAAATAATTTGACAAAAGTAACATACATTCGTTTATACACAAATAGCTACATGAACATGTACCTAGGTATAGAAAGGCAAGTTAAATTAACTAGTTCCGAGTCGTTTTCATTTCAGGATGAGATTCCACCAATTGGATAATGAAGTTTACATAAAGATCTAAATCACAACGACGGCTAGCTCTGTTTCTACATGGAACGATCCGCGTTTGGGAAAAGGTGAGGGAAAAGCACTGATACTGCGTTTTTCTACTAATCAACGCTCCCTTGGAACCCTCCCTGGTCCAAGTGAGAGCCATCCGTTTAATGTCAAGAGAATGTAGATAAAAATCCTCGTGGCCCAAGGGAGAGCCTACCGTTTAGCGGCGAAGGAGATAGTTAAGTTAGAGTGGAGTTTAGATTATCTATGTTGTCCGCGCACATCTTTCAAAGTATGTGTACCGCCTAATTGTTATGACTCCCGTGTCAGTTCGAGCGCCGTCCTTTGTTTTGTCCACTTCGGGCTAGAAACTACTATTGAAACCTTATCACTTGCTTCCGACAAGTTCTAAAGTGAAATGAACAAACAGATGTTTGTTAAAATTTAGAAAAGAAAAAGAATCTGAAAAGAATTTTATTTACTGCACGTTGCGCTCCCATTAATTTTCATTTGCCTCACATCTCATAAAACAGACATGAACATCTAAAGTACATCGCAACATAAAACTCTTTTGCTATCTTCCATAAACTAATAATGGCATACAAAAGTATGTCTTTGTAATATGAAAAATAAGAAGAAACGTTGATTTTGAGCTTGGGCGTATATGTGCGTGTGTGAGTATAAATAATGCAGAGAAAGGGATTTTAATCTCTCTGAAACCTTCCGCCAAACACCTGCGTCTTATATCTTGTTTAAGCGGAATAAAAAAGGAACCCTTCTTTTTTAGGCCTACAAAACCCACTTTCGGCCTCCTGTAAGCCTCTTGGAGTGGAGGAGAGGGAAAAAAGGGAACAAAAAAGAGCTAATATGAGGAACTTGACAACAACGATGTTAGATATTACACGATGGCCCCTCAAAAATTAAGACCATAATTTTTTATTTCAAGGAGGAAAATTTCGATAATCCAACTGGATCGGTTTATTGAGAAAGGAATAAATACGGGAAAAATGAGGCAAAATTAAAATAAAAAATATGCTTAATAAGAGAGAAAATGAAAAGAACGTGATAGAAATGGTGTATCTTATCGAACAAAAAAACAGGTCAGGACGCCGTAACTGTAATTGTGTCGGAAAAAACTCGTTCCTGAAATGGACATAAATTGTTGGAATTATATATGGAACTGATATATTTTTTGCCCTCTTTTCTACTTTAGTTTCTCTGACATCTGTTGTATGTCAATTTTAACAGGATTGTCTTCACGTTCTCATCTCTAAAACTTCGCGCTGTCGAATAACAGTTTTTTTATCATCTGTACCTTATACTCCCCGTGAATTGTGATTTATTACCCTTGGCACTGATTAAAGTTTCATGACATGGTGGGAGTCTTTTTCCTAAAGCCTCTAGACCCGGCTGTGTTGTGACTGCATTTACGTCCCTCTTACTCGCTGAGGGAAGGCTCTTCCCTTAATTTAGGGAAACTTGATTCTCTCCTTTAAATTCGGAAAGTTACCATAAAGCCAAGAAATAAGCTTGTCCATGATGAGGACATCCAAAGTCCCCTACTTTTTTCTTCCACATTCTTTTGAATTTATTAAACCTATCTCTACAAACTGCTAATATAGCCTTATCTCTTCATTCGCCCTTTTAACTCGCTATTCAAGACTGTTGCCCCTAATCTTTAAAATACAGTGTGAGGTTTTCGCTGTTAAGTGTTTACTCAACTTATATCGGCGAGGAAAGAAAGCCAAATATTCGTTTATTTTTCTTTATCGGGGTCAACGTCAACCTCGACATTTTTAAATTTAAATGCCCAAATCTCTTGAGTAACTTTTTTATTCGAACTTTCATTTTAGATGAACGACTCGTCTCGAAAACCTCAAAGGTTGTCCGGAATTTGTCTGAGACAAAAAATTCAAAAATGAACTCAATGTTCAGATTTTATAATTCAACCGAGATGTAAATTCTGCTCTGTTGTGGAAGGCCAATACAACTAACAAAATATATAATACTGATGCTCTTCAGAATTTAACGAAGACAAAGATGAAGAAGAAGAAAACACTAATGAAAAGGCTAGGGGGAAAGATACTAAGAGATAAAGACAAAAGGGGAAGATAAAAGATCAGAAGAAGAATTAGTACTTTCATTAATAGTCATAGCACTACAATTAGTAGTAGAACTATTTCAATGTAATCCCTCTTTTTTCTTTCGTCTGCCACCTACCCCAACTTTTTTTTTTACTCAATCAACATTATTGAGAGAAAATTTCCTATGGCTATATCGTTTGTTCCTGATTTTTAATATTTTAATCCGGCGTTTTTATCTTTTATTCCTAATTTTGAATCTCTTTCATGTCCGATTAAAATTTTTATTCTCGATAGAACTTTTTATTCTAGATTTTAAACTTTTATTGCCAATTTTTAATATTTTGTTATTCCCGATTTAATTTTTATTCTCGATATATTTTTTTATTCCAGATTTTTAATTTTTTATTGCCGATTGATAATCGTTTATTCCAGATATAATATAACCACAGATTAAAAATTTCTGTTGAATTTCACGATTAACTGTCACGTATTAAATAAAAGAATAATATTTTACTAAAAAAGGCCAAAGAATTAGAGATAAAGAAACAAATCATAAAACATACATAGATGAAGCATTATTAATTGAAATTTGATTAGCGTTATCCAGAAAAGACCTCAGGATCAGCGAATGCGAAGCATGGGTTTTACGCCAAACATGATGGACTAAGATGACACGTACATTAACTCATTAAATTCTCTCTGGCATTCACAAATAGGTTACACATTGTTTATTCTCGTTGTGTTGAGACAGTATGTGAGTCATGAATCACATATGGCACACAAAGACTCTTATCGCATTTCAAGTATTAAGGGTGAAGGAAAATATAGTAAAGCAACGATCTCTATAGTAAACTGTACTAAAGAAAACTATTGTTATAGTCTATAGTCTACAGATAAAGGGGTGAATTTAAAGTTCCAGCCATGGTATAAAGAGCTTGAACATGTCTGAGATATAATGTTCGTCCCGTGTTTATTCATTATCAAATTTCTCTTTGTATACTGATATTTTTTTGCCCGTTTTTTTTTATATTTTTCTTAGTTAATTGTGTCAGCCGTCAGTTGTTATTCATCGAAGAGGTCTTTTTTACAGATAATGAAATATACATAACGATTAGAATCACATCCATGGCAAATTCAAAGGCACAAAATAGCTATTCTGGCAGAGGTGAAAATTACATGATGAGGGGCGCACTTCGTTTTACCCCCGACCAGGAGGGAGATATTAGGGGCCCAATAGAGAGTCACTGGTTCCGCTTCATAGGAGTTTATAATAAAAACACCTTCGGTACGAAAGAGTGTTCTCAACTTCATCCTGATGACCGTGCACAGACTCGTGGAGAGGGTCAAGAACAGCGCGGACCTGAAAGATCGACTTCTTTCATGCAGACAACAAGTTGCTAACCATTTCGCTGAGAGAAAGGCTTTTGACAGTACTCCAAAGCTCAAAATGAATGCCAACTTCTCCTTCTCCATGACTTGCATCCGGTTATAAACGAGCAAAACGACCGTTACGTATACACGACCAGAGCACTGGGCCTCAGTGATGATGCTCGGCGGTGTAAATTTAAATGACGAGAAGATGCCACTGGTGTGTTTCTCGGGCGGTTGGTTTAAGGTGCGCCACGGCCGAGTACATGGTAATCTTGTTCACGAAATTCCTGCACTCGGTGAGAAAGATCAAAATGAAGGCGGACTTGACTTTGAGCAGGAAAGTGCCTCTGCCAATACGGTCAAGATTGAGTTTGGTTACAAGCCAAAGTCGAATTAGTAAAATAAATCTGAAAACTTATCATATAGCCTTGAGTTGATAAAAAAGGTAATTTAAAAATGGGCTGAGAGGAAGCGGTTGGTTAAAATGAGTCAGGCTTTGAGACGCATTTGTTTTCATCCGCCGAGTAATCATCAAACAATAGCAAAGAGAATTTGGGCAGAATCTTTATCTTCATCTAAAAGGAGGATTTACAAGTATGCTATTTCTATAACTGCCCTTCGAGTGATGAGATGTTGGCTAAACTTCAGAAAAAGGTGAGATCATTTTTTATTGAAGAAAGACTCAGGATTTGGACGATCCTCCCTGCCGAGAACTGAAGTAAAAACTCTCAAAAGATGGGTGGCAATAACAATAACAACGCCAAAATGTGTACCGTAAGTAAGTAGATAGTTTTTTATCTAGAGCGCACATCAAGGTTAGAGACATAGACAGAGTGCCTGGGCCGTCTACTATGAAAACGCTTTAGAGAAGAGATACGTCTTCAAAGCACTCATGAAGGCAACAAGTAAGGAGCAGGACGAACGGTACCTCGTTCCACACTCACGGAGCACCAACTGAGAAGGCGCTGCCCCCTCATCCCCTGGAGCGAAGAAGGCTACAATGAGATTGTAGGTGAGGGGAATAACTGGATCGCAGTGCTCGCGCGGGTAAAGCCAGAGAGAGAAAAGGAGAGCAAGAGCAGAAGATATGTAGGTAATAGCAGAACGCCTCGGAATTACTAATTTGATAAGCTCAAGCAAGGAGAGCGGCGTACCCTGTGTAGTTTTACACCTGTCGCCTAAAGAATCCAGTGTCCCTCGTCCACTGAAAATACATTGAAGCTGTCTGAGCTTTTTTCCCGTCTTGAAGTCTCCAATTTTTGACACCTTTTACAAGCCTCCTCTCACTTTTTGTTCTTAACCAATTTTGTAGACTAGCCGCCGACCAATTCTAGTCTACTCATCCATAATCAAGCCCTTATAAGGAGTTGTAACCTTCTCCCCCTTGGTTCCGATCTGGTGGTGGTGATATTTAACATGTCTGATTTCTTTCCCTTTTTCTCCTTCCACTGCCCACATGTTTTTTCTCCATTAGTCTCTCCGTAAGAGGTCGTCGGCGTTAAATGGAAACCTCCATATTGATGTTAATATATTATTAATAACGGTGCCCGTTGTCTTAGACGATTTGTAATGGTATAAAGTTTGGCCTTAGCATTCGTATAATCGTCAGGTATATGAGGGGATGGCTACGCTTCCAAGCTAATTTGCCACAAAATATCACTTACAAATAAAGTCTACAGTGCATTTTAGTAGGCTATATATTTGGAACGAAAGTAGCTAAATGGTGGTGGAGGAGACCTAGCGATTCCATATTCAAAATGACAATAATATTAATGTCAGGCGAAATGGCTTTCTTACCCCCCAATTCATGCAATTCATCAGTTTAACCCTTGGAAGGGCCCCACCATTACATTCAAATTCGTTATAATAATTTGCATTGGCAGGTAATGTGCTAGAGGGCAAACTTTAATTTACAGAACTTTATCACATTTTTTAAATTTATTCTTTCAATCAATTTGAAATAAATATCAACTCCTACTGAAATGAAAATACTATTAACAGTATCGAATTATATTAATGTTGGATAAGCCAGAGTTTTTCTCATTAAAATAAGACACCACCTATTTTCCCCTGAAAGCATTACACCTTAACCTTTCTTACCTCCTTAGGTTAATTAGTTGTTGATTGGTTTCGATAGGTGATTATTTTTTCGTATTTTGTTTGGTCGTTTGGGTTATGCATTTTATGAGAAAATGAGAAGGTCGATCCTGTGATGATAAGTATAGTTTATATATAAATATTTTGACGGTTTGAGGTTGATAGATGTTAGAGTTGTTCTCTTTTTTATTACCTAAACTACACTTGAAGATTAGCAACCATTATGTTATCTTAGGGTAGCTTATATTCAAGCTATCCCCAGTATTCAACTTTTTTAGGATCAGAGAGCTTTGAGTTCAGTTCCGCGAGCTTATCCTTTGTCTTGTTTAGGCCATTCCTATGGAGACTGCTAGGTATTTTTTTCCTAGAAGAGCATTGAGAGTAATAGATTTATTGTTCTTGTTTACCATAGATGAACTTAATCTTAATGTTTATCGCCTCTTTGGGGCCAAACTCACTTATCCAGAAAACCTTTATAAATTAGGATTGAATTATATAAAATTCAGTTTAGAGATTTAAACATTGCCGAACAACTGGTAAACTCATTTTTTTAGCCAAATCCTTATTTAGAATGATTTTTTGGATCATTGTCCAATAATACCATTTAGAAATATTTAATTATTTCAATTTGTGCATATGTTGTCAAAAAGGATCGCGCAAGCTCCTCCTATAAAATGATAAAATTGGTGTAGAACAACTTCAAGAATAAACAACCAATCAAGGGGATCTCGAAGCAGCAGGAGGAGGCCTCCTGCTGCTCCGAGATCCTCCTAATTTTTGTTAGACCTTTGCTCACCAGCGTGAGGACACGCCCCGGTCCCTCGCCAACCCCTGAACCACTGTAAAATCCAATGTGGTGACACGCATCAGGCGAGCGTTATTAAGACCGACGACTCTGCAGTCTCCTGCAACACTCCACAATGGCTGGTACTATTCGACCACCTTGCCACCATCCCAACTATGGAGTGCCAAGATCGTGGGTTGAGGAATGCACACCCCCTTCCAATTCTAAGTATCTTTTGACTAAGTTTCTCCTTATGCTTAACCTATTAGTTTTAAGGGCATGAGGTGATGTCATCGCAAAAATCGATGGACAACTAAGTACTATTGCTATGGCAAAGCAAGACCTAAAATATGGATTAAAATTCAAAACCTTCCTTTCATTTATCTCATTTTTGGTTTGTGAGAAGAGAAACAAGCAAGAAAAATTTTCACTTTTACGAGTTGAATACTTAGATTTCGAGATATTTATCGAATTTTATTAAGAAAGTAAATAATTAGTGTATTACCTTATTTCCTTGGCAGGTTTGACTTTTTGTTCAGGATTTGGATTTTGGAACAATAATAGACCTTATGAAGTTCGTCAGATAGCGCAAATTGAGTAAAACAAAAATTACTTGGGCATTTCGCTTTCGGACATTTTTCACGTTGCATTTCAATAATCCTTCGGGTATAATTTTTTTTTCCTTATATGGAAAGAAGAAGCGCTCTTAGGCAAATCACATTTCTAAAAATGTGAGACTACATCCATTTAATTTAACAATTTTACTTTTTGAACAAAGGCTTTACGGATATAGTGAAGATCTCAATATGCCTTTGGTTTTAATATTAGGAGAGCAGCTGCTTCTAAAGCACCGTAACAATGCAAAAACCTAGGCTGTTCGCATCGAAACCCAGGGTATTCAGAATAAGAAAACGGCATTCATAGGTAACTATTCATTAAGTGAGGAAGGGCATTAGATTTTTGGAGTTTGGAGCACTTTTTCCGAATTTTTGTAAGTTTCACCACCAATATATGTTTTTTATGCTGATTCCTAATCTTTGTTTTATTTCAATATGATTATTATTTTAAAAATATAGATTAGGTTAGATAATTATTAAATTACATCAAATAAGTAGATTAAAATAAGTTTTTATTAATTATTTGTTAATTTTTGTTTCCAAAATTGTGATTTAATACGACACCATACCGAAATCTATGTTTGCCGCCATTAGCAACGGATGGATTTGCTCCTGGGCTCTGCGAGTACATTTTGCCCAGGAGATGACTAGAATTTCATTTTTTATGGGGAAGGTGGAGATCATTGAATGTACTGCAGTGGATTATATCAATTACCTACGAGAAATTTGCGCAAATGATATTCTCAGTAGGTTTCTCAAATTGATGACACTGTAAATACTGTTGAATTTGATGGAAAAGTGTTATTCTCTAATAAAATATAATGAGGGCAGAGTTATTCGACACTAGTGGGTATATTTATTTAGCGACGTCAGACGAGATACTCGGTTTATTTTTCTACGTTTTTCCATTTCGAGATCACCAAAATATAGAAGAATATACATATTAAGGCTTGCCCTTCACCTAGGGCTACAATAATAAGTAACGCGTACCGGGCAGGCAAAAATATTACAAATAACCTTGGGTATAGCATCAAACATAAACCTGTCAATCATGCTGTGAGTTCGTTTCTAAGGAAGGACATTACACTCAGAGCAAATTGGGAGTACCTGGAATAGCCTAAAATGTCCACACAAACGACGCTCTGAGACACATTTTTCCATGTTAGATTCGTATTTAAGTGAATTCCTATTTTTTAGGAAATATGAAAATACAGACTTTCTAAGGAATAGTTGTATCTGCCTTTCAGAGTTTAACTGTTAAAATAATAGCTTAACTAAAAATAATTAAATATTCTTTCAAAATGTTATAAATAATATTTGTATCGTAATAAGATAACCTCTTCTAGCCTTACCTAAAATAACCTAACTTGAAACAATAATAATTTAAAAAACTATTCGGAAGCAGCGTAATGAACACCATTTGTAGTTAAATTTGCAAAAACAAGAGGAAAAGTCCCTGCAATGAACTGCGGCGACTTGTGATAAGATGATCAATTGTTATTGTGTGGAGGTATCCCCTTAGAATAATATTATTTCCCAACCTTCTAAGATATTACTTCGGGAGAGAAAGCGAACCGTTACCCCCCCACCTTTCCGACCTCACCATTTTTTTTACTCGCCTCCAGGTCTCTGTGAAATTCTTACCGAGGCATGACGCTGAAATTGGGGCTACCTCCAGGCCGTCTTAATATTCTCTTCTCCCACTCCTCGAGTCGGCAGATACTTTGTAGGATTAGCCGTGAACCACTTTATGGCTCCCGCCGCTGGTAGACCGTCTGGCCTGCTAATCTCTGTCTTTGACACTTCACCGAAAAGAGACGCTCGTGTTGTCACGGCCGATAACGAATGCTAGAGAAGGTCTCACTCTGTCTCCCTGTTTTGGAGAACTCCGGATATATATATATATATATATATATATATATATATATATATATATATATATATATATATGCAATCGCTCTAGGATTACAGACAGATTTGGTTAGACGAGACTTCTCAGGAAGGAGTGCAATTAAACGAGCTCTCTCTCGAGAAGTTAAGTGAAAGTCACAAGCCACGGAAGAGCTGGACATCACACCCATATCTTAGGATCAAAGAGAAGAGTCTCGTAGGGCAACGTCAGCCTTCGGATCAAGGACTGGAGATGCCGTCGTCCGAAATTTTTCTGGTGACCTCTTAAGGACAAGAGGCCCGTTAGCTCGCTCAATTTGAAGATGGCGAAGCCATCTCCTCCGCCTTTTTGAAGTTCTTCTGGTAATTTCTTAAGGACAAGAGGCTGGTTATCTCACTCAATTTGAGTGTCGATAAGTCATCTCCCTTCCCCCGCCCCTTCGAAGTTCGTTCGGTAACCTCCTGAGGACAAGAGGCCCGCATCTTGTAAACACAAGTTCGAGAAAGTAGCCCTAATCGCTGCAGGTTTGTGGCTACCTACGTAAGGAATCAAGGTCACCTAGACCTCCCCCAAGTTTTCCCTTGCTTTACTCTCGAGTTTGAAAGGAAGGAAATCACTCATTACACCCAATCTCCCATTATAACCATTCCCTAACCAGGGTTATCTAATTAGTATTCAGAACTTAAGTCCGCCTTATTTATCTACCCATATATATATATATATATATATATATATATATATATATATATATATATATATCCATATTTATTGTTGTGCCTTTTATTTAGTGTGTATTAAAAATCTATTTTTGTCATTGTGTTTGTTATATTACTTGGTTACGCAGCTGCCGCTATCTATTCAAATCGCACTCTTAGAACAATAACAGTTCTCGCCTTGCTTGGCCTACCTCAGAGCCTGTGTGCGCATATTTCCGTACACTTGGCCATACTTCGACATCTGACATAGATGGTTTCCTATTTTTCAAATCACTTTCAAGTGCCTTTAAAAAGCTAAATGAGGCTTCTTCCACTAGATAGCGCCACTCAGCACCAAATCCGATGGGAAATTTAAAATCTAGATGGTGAATAACCATATGCGCCATGGTCATATGGGTCATTTGATGGAGGTAAATAGGTACAAATGCTCAATTTGAAAATTGAACTTTAGTCCTATTGAAATAAAGCGACGCCGAGACCTGGCGCTTAGCCGTAGGTAAAAAAAAAAATCGGAGAAACCCCAAGTTCCTGTCATTTTTATAGAGTACAATAATGTCGAGAATCACATTTGCCTGAAAATGTATTTTTTTACAGTTCCCCAAACTAGATTCGTCAAATATTTTAGTGCTTCGGACAAAGGTAAGTTAAATATGATATAATTAATTATATGTTCAATAAATCCTCAATTAGTTTTAGATGACTGCCACTAAGTTTTGCTATGCTGTGTTGCCAAGTAAAACTAGGTTAGAAATTTTAGGGCTACATATAAAAATATGCCAAATGTCATTGAACATATTTTTCAGATATTGACAATTAAAAATTATATAAATATATAAAGATACTTAAGCTGGAAAAAGAAAAAATGATTAAAACTTGTCACACTTATTTTTAAGCAAAAGCGTTTAAAAATGTTTTTACACTAATACTTGAAATACCCCGATATCGTAAAAACATTCATGAATTTTATTTTATTTTATTGGTAAATTGTCACTCTCTGAACGAAAATAAGCGTTAAATTTGACCTTACTAAATGCGGCAACTGTACATTTTCTGTGAAAATTCTTGTTCTATCTCTTTGACCTCAAAATAAGGGCCAGCCATAATTTTCTAACCATCCAAAGGTTTATGACCAACACGCATAAGTTTTCAATTTGAACGAGATCCGCCAAACGGATAATTACAGAGACATAATAAACAGAATGAAAAACGCTGACAATAGCAAAGGACATAGAGGTCGGTCTTCGTTGGAGTGGGTGGGATGTATTATGTTTTTATTAGTCCGCGTTAAGGGTATGTGGGTAAAAACGTTCCCAATATTGCTAGTTTATCGGTACGTTTCCGAAACGTAGGAACGTGTAGGTTTGAGGTACTACAAAAGAGTAATATCAATGTATCAGACTAATGGTACTTAGCTAGGATGGCGCTTGAATCTATGGCGTCCGTACTCGCTGAGATTGAAGAATGGCACCGATGTCAGAAAGGCAGCGCCATATTTGCTAAACTAGCAAGAGCTCTGGCCCAATAATGTCGATCTGGGCCAATAAGGTCATGAAAAATGTGTGCATCCGAAATGGAAATGATACGAATGATGTCATAAAACAAGGTGGGAAAGTTAGTCTATTGGTCTTCTTTACCTCTGTGTGCTTTTGCCTCCGACGGGTGCTTTGGTGTTATTGCCTCCTATGGGTGATTTAAGATCAGTTATCTCATATGTGTGGTTTCAAGGAAACTTGTCTCCTATGAATGCTGTGAGGTTAGTTACATCCTCAGGTCTTTGAGATTTAATTTGCCCCCTATGGTTGTTTTTGAAGTAAATACCTCATATGCATGCTTTTGAGGTAACGTGCTCCCTACAGGTGCTTTTAAGGTAACTTGCCTCGAAAATGTTGTAATCTGGGAAGAGATGATTAAAAGTTTTATGAGAGTCAAGACATGGTCCTCCTGGTTGTATACCATTGTTCAGAGGCCAACGCGCACCTCCAAGATCAAGGGCAACACAAACTCCTCCCCTCCCTTGACGTAACCTTCCGCATTGAGCCGCAGTCAATCCTGGGAAAAAAACGGGGGAAGGACGTTGCCCTCGCTACTGAACATCTCCCAAATCAATCATGTAAAGTTGAAACTTGCTATTCATGCCTCACCATACATCTATGGGAGATAATAAAGCCAGCGGTATTTTGCAGGTTCAGCACCTGGTCCTGGCAGTAATTCTTTTCTTCCCAGAATAATCCATACAGATATGAACAGGTTGATGGGATGCTTTAGTTTTTCAAAAGCTCCACAGGAGTTTTTTTCGCTTCTTCTTCATCTTCTGCGACAGAAGCTGACCATTTCTCATCATTTATGATCAGTAAGAGATATCCTGATGCACTATTAAATGCCAGATGAGAGACCGTGCCACCCTCCTTTCAATAGCTATTCACCTAATTGACTTGCTGGAATCGTTATCAATGATGGCATGATATATCTGAAATATTCTGGGCTTCATTGTTGATTAGAACACTTAGAGTAAAGATTCCGAGCAGCCGTTTCCTCGTAATCACATCCTGACTTACCCATATCTTTCCTGATCCTCGGCATCGTCCTCAGATTTACACCCTAACAATCTGATATCTTCACTTTGGAGCCTTCAGATATTAATACCAAGCGGCACAACTTGCATTTTTCAAATCATTGGAAGTTTATGTACAGCCTAGATACTGCTTTCTTTACAGAAGATGCAAAACTAAGTCTGCTATGATAGTAAGAAGAGTGAACCGACGACATAAAACAAGCATGCACGGAATTAAGATTTGCAACGGCGAAAAATTAGATTTCCTACCTCCATTGGTGATATTGATGAAGTACTTCCTACTGGTGCATGTGAAGTAACTAACTTCTAAATGTTGCTCTTAATAAAAAAATAGAGCCTATGCAGTCTTTTGAGCTAATGTACATCATATGAGGGCTTTAGTGGTAACTAACATCTTATGAGTTTGTAGGTAACTTACCTCTTATTGGTGCTTTTGGGGTTATTTTCGTCCAATGTGTCGTTTTGAGGGAGCTTACCTCTTATCGGTGATTTTGGCGTGTTACCCTCTATGGGTCGTTTGGAGTTAGGGTACTTTATTGGGGTGCTATTGAGGTAACCTACCTCACTTGGGTCCTATTGAGGTAACTTACATTACCCCTTCAAATAAATGCATTCTTCGGCACGGGTAGAGTGCCATACACTTCGTATTTATCTAACCAGTATCCCTATTTTTTTATATCAAGTTCGACTTATCCATTTAATTTCTTCCTTGTCTTCAAAGTCCATAACTTTGGCCAATTGATATTCCAAATTACTTTAGTCATAATTAAGGGTACAAATACAGCTTCCTTAGTTGAAGACCCAGTTTAAACTAACTGAAAGCCATTTCCTTATGATCCATAATCCAAGTTATATGGATAGAAAATATAGGGGACCATTTAAAAACTATACTGAGCTTACCCTACACATCAAGTGTGCTGAGTCTTAGCTATAAACCCGACAAATGTCGCGCAGCAATATTGAGAAGGTGGTAATTAGGAGAATCTTAGAAGTCAAGGATATATATTGATAGTTAACACTGATTTTTAGCCATTATTTTAGCCGTTTATCTATTTCCACGAAAGAATTATAAACTGCCAAAATTTATACACTTTTTAATAGGCAATAAAGAGTAGAAAACTTTTCTAATGAGCAAACAGAGGAAAAATTGTGATCAGCACAAAAGCCATATTAACAGTGTGACTTCCAAATGGATAGTTATTGAGTATTTAACAAGCCCAAAATTATCTCGTATTTGGAGAAACTTTGAACATTATTTGTTGACCAACCCTTAAAGAAACAAAATTAATAGGCAAATTAATTTCTAAGAAAGAATGGTACAAATTACAATCGTAATAAGAATAATTGCAAAGATGTCAATGAAAGTTTCCTTACCATGAGTATACCTCTATACACTTAGATGTTTTAGAAATTGCCTCAGCTTTAATTATATGTATCTTGCTCCGGAAGGAAATCTTTACATAACTGCCCTAAAATAATGCGATCTAACTATACTTTTCTCATTTAAACAAATTGAAAAACTCATATGATTTTTAAAACTCTTATAATTCTATCGGGTGTATTTTTGTACGTAGCAATTATTCTCTCTTTCACCTCATTTCTGGCACCTTATTAATTGGTATAATGCTTCGATCTTTATTCTAGAATTATTCAAATAAAACAACCGATCAGTTTAAAAGGGCATCCTTCATTTAAATAATTTGTCTAAAATATTGATCTTTCGTGTTGGAAATAGTTGATAATACCTGAAAACTACCTGTTGTAATATTGTTGTTTGGATTAAACACTATTTTTTAATCAATAACTGGTCATCATCATCACTAACTTTATAATTTAAGTAGGGGATTTTTTGGAGTATTTGAATACTAATTTAATCTTAGTTTAGTTATGACTTTTTATAAAAGTTATTTCAAATAATTCTTTTATAATATCAAAAGACAAAATGGTGAAGTTCAGAAATAAATATAAGTATCGAAATTTTGTGAACTTTTTTTAACCCACAAAATCACAAATGGTAAAATTCAGAACATTTATTCTTATATATTTTATTCTATAACTATATTTTAGCGACGTGAAATTTTAAAAAGGGGAAATTTAGTTTAGAATTCCTTTGTAAAATTATTACAATGACGAAGTTCAGAAAATTTATATAAATTTAACCATGGCTGCTTTTTTTGTAGATTTCTAAATTTGAATCTTAGTAGCAAAGCGTAAGCTCCCCCCATAGTGGGGAGTGGCGAAGCAATTGCAAGGTTGTTCTATTGCTTTAGTTGGCTCGTTTAATATTATAAGAGCGAGCAGCAATTTCGTCCATGTAACAATAGAAAAAACTTAACATTTGTCGAATAACACTAAATTAACATTTTACCTTTTGCCAAATAACCTTCTAAATTTACTGCTTTCTGAACTTTATTTAATTCTTCTACTGAACTTTTATGTGTTGAAAGTTTTGCAATTCAAAAGTAGGAATGTCACAATATATAATCATCAATTTCTTTTTATTCATAATCTATAATCCTCAATACTTTTTCTTTGGGGTCATTTTGTTATTTCCTTGATCGGCTCTAGTTTCCTTTCCTTTCGGTGTATTATGCCTTTGTGACGAATTAAGTTGATCCAAAGATATTATTTTAAATACAAGCGTTTAATTCTCAAATAAAAAGGCATAATAACGATGTAATATTATGTCTTCCATATTCGGAAACTCAGATATCAACCTTCTAATTTCCCAAGAAACGTTAAACGAAACTCCTATTACGATGGCTAATTTATAACGGAAGTTGGAAGAAAACTCTCTTATTTTCCTTCTGTAAAATTATCCTTCTATGGAAATTGAATGTTACTTTAGGGTTAAATTCGAGGATTAGGATTAGACATGGCATCGAAAGGGTAAAACGAAACTTGTGTATAGCTTGGTAAATAGAAGGGAACGTAGATGAGGAGCAAGGAAAAGGAGACAAGTTAACGGAACAAGAGCATGAATACGAATAAATGAATACGTTATTTTTAGAAAAAATTTTAAGTTTAATAGTAAGAGTAATGAAAGGTTGGCATTAAATGTTTTGAGAAATTGAGTTCTGGTTCAACGGTGAGCTTTGTTGGATTTAATGGTGTTAGGCTACCTTTTAGGTCAAACTATTTAATTAGAGATTGAAAAATAGAATATTTTTTCTTTATGTGGCAAAAATGGCTAAATAATAATAATAATATTTACCGTCACTTTGGATGGTACTTTGCATAGGACGGCCGTTCATATCTGGCGTTAGTCGCCTTTTAGGCACCTAGACACTCTATCGGCATTCATACTGCTCCCACATAAAGAGTCTAATAATAATAATAGTAGAAGTCAGACACAATGGGAAGAACAGGTTAGAGAAAGAAAGAATTGGTTACACTATTCTTTGTTCTGCAAAGCTCTTATTTAATTAAATAAGTATTTATTTATTATTTTCTAAAACAAATTGACTATATAACATTCCTTCGCAAGCAATTTCTTGTTATTTCCGAAAAAAATATTTTTTGTGCTATTGCAATGTTATGTATTGTGTTTTCTAGTTTTAACTCTTATTTCTTCTAAACGCTTGGTTAAAATTTTAAAGACCACCGCAAGTTTGGCGCTTAGATTCTGAGCTTAAACTGAAAGTAAATTGCAGTGCCAATTTCTTTATTCGTACCATATATTCAAAGTTAAAGATTTAATTTCTTCACATGACACTGGATCCGTTCCTATATAAGTGGTTAATATTATCTTTCGATTTAATTGCAAATTGTCTGGCTCTGCTTCCTTGAACTATATTCGCCTTTTGTTTCGCATTGTATAGAAAATTTTAGATAAATTGAGAAAAAGACCTACCATATTCTAACCCTATATGGAATTATCATTACCTACACATACTCCAGAATTATTCTTACCCCTACCTATCAACAAAATCATTAGCCATTGTTGTTGAACCATTTACTTTAGGGTAACGAAATATTTTCATTGAGAAGAACTTAGGAATAAACAGAATAAATATACCAACAAAATTTCAAAATGTTTGTTAGAAAAAGAAATGAATAATAACTCTTTCTACGAAAATTCGCAAGTAAAATGTTATAATACAATATAATTTTACAGCCATATATTTAATTTATATTGTTTAAATTATGACATACTATCAAAGTCACCAAAAGCTTGTGACCATTGAATAATTTGGAATAATCAATAAGTATTTATTTTGTCAAAAAGGGTTTAAATCTAGAACGCCAATTGAGGCTAGTTTACCCATATTAAAATTCAGGTTCCTATTACTCGGTCAATTGTTTAAGAAATTTATATATAACTCACGACTTTTCAGCATTATGAAAGAACTATAATTCAATGCCATCAGAGAAGAACACATTAAGTTTTTGGAATGCGTCCGCATGACGAAATTCATCCAGCAACTGCAAGAGAAGGTGATGGAAGACCCGAGCAATGGAATCCGATCTTTAGCAAAAAAGATGGGTGTTGGAGTCACCACAATGAATCTGGTCCTAAATGAGATGCGTAAAGGACAAATTGTGACGGTCAAGGTAACGGAAACCGCTTGACGAAGGCAAAGAACCTCCTGAAGAAGCTGAATCATCCTATTGAGTCAGGGCCATCTGTTTTTTTCCTTCATGAAAAACCAGACACGAGCAAAGGAATCCGAGCTTTAGCAAAGAAGATGGGTATTGGAGTGACCACAATGAAAATGGGTTGGAATGAGGACCTTCGCTACTACACTTACAGGATACGCAAGAGACAAATTTTCACGGTCAAGGCTAAGGTAAACCGTTTGACGAAGGCTAAGAACGTCCAAAACAAGCTGAATCATCCTGTTGAGTCAGGGTCATCTGGTTTTACTTACATGAAAATAATTTCTGCTATGACTAGTTTCTAAATGCTCAGAACAAAACTTGGCTTTGCTACAATCAATGCGACGTCCCATGTGGTAGTCTGTGGATATCTCTTCAGTGAGGGTAAAACCATGCCTCTTCACATGTTTAAGCAGGGTCTTAAGCTTTTTTCGGAGGGCTATGTGGAGCTGCGGGAGATTAGGGTTAAAACATGGATATAGAGGGTTGCTTCTGGAAAGCCATATTTTAAGAGAGAACTAGAAGTGTTTGTCCGCGGAGTAACTGAATCAAGAAATATATAACTTTATTCCGTATTTTGTAATTTTTAGGGTCTTTTTTTCTCTTGGCAAGCAATGACAAGGAATTATTTTTGTTAAATCATGAGATTTAAAGATTTTTTGATAAATCAACAAGATCAGCTCCACTAGAATCAGAAAAATGGGCTCAATATTTGTCAAGTGTAGAGACATTCATTTAAAATTGCTTGGCATGTTAGCAAGCTTTAAAATTGAACAATTAAGGAACAACTCTTCCCATACAAAACTAGATGTCTGCATACTAAGTTAATGGCATCAAAGAATGACAAATCTTGGCACAAATTTTGGCCTTAGTCGACAGCTATTTCAAATACATACTGAATGCTTTTCCTAACTTATAGAAGTAATAAGCGTGTCACAATAATCAAGATTAGCAGAATATCAAGTACTGAAACTCATTAATCCATTTATAAAGCTAGGAAGAACTGTTACAACGGTCAAGATTTTCACTTCTCTAAATTTATCAAAAAAATAAAGAAATAAGAATATTAATTAGCTTAGAGAGTTCCTATATCTATAAGGAATCAGTATAAGCCTTATTCCCCACATCTATCGTAAAGCAGGATGGTATTACTGCCTCAAATTATCAGTGAAACATCAAAAAAATGTTCTTCAAATCAATAAATTGCCTTCAAGTATCTGTGTGATTCGATTCGATTCGAGTAAAAAGAAAACTGAAACATTAACATTTTAAATTCCAACAAAGTTTGGATAGACATCCTTGATCAAATTGCAAAGCAATATTGAGTCAAGGCAGCATGAAGATGCTGGCCTGTTCAAACATACTATAACATTCTTGATCTACCATGTATGAATGCCAAAATTACTTATCGCAGTGGTACAAGAACAAATAGTTCAAGCTACTAAATAGTTCAAGTACCTAACATTAGGTACTTAAGAATACGTGCCAAAAATAACAAATTCTTCAAAGGTTCAAAGAATACTAAAGTAAACCAAGGTGCGCATATTGTAAAAAAAATAGCGTGTGGAAACTGTGTATCAAAGATGAAATATATTTGTTGCCTTTGTCGTACATATTTAATTTTCAAATTTTACAATTGGTTATATCAGAGAGATCTCTATAACTATTTTCTAAGTTCTGATTTTCTTCCCAATTTTAATTTATTTAGTTTCTTAGGCGCCAATTTTATCCTACATGCCTAAAAAAAGGAAAAAAATATTGACTTCATTTTGGTATTGTGATTGTGTTGAGAACAGTCGAATTGATCCTTTAAACCATTAAGATTGAACAGATTTCACAAGCGTTCTAATTTTAAACTGTATGATCCTAATTCTCTAAGATAGATCGGAAGTGTATTGTTTACCACTCAAATTAATACCTTAAAGACAAACATAAAATCTAAGCTGATTTTAATAAAACAAGATCTCTAAATAAGTAAAAGTCTATAAATCTACCCTGAGGTAAGGAATAATAAACATGGGTTGTAATCGGAAAATGTCTCTCCGCACAGTTTGGAGGAGACTTAAATAAGGGAATAGAAATGAGAGATTAGGAGTCATTGTTACCTTTTCACACAGTGGCTAATATGTTGTATAAAGGCGAAATGCATGCACATCGTCCGAGAAAGACGCGGTTATTGAAAATCATTCATTAGAAAGCCTATCTAAAGTAGGCCAATTATCATTTGGAAGGATGTGAAATGGTCAGATAAAAGGAAAATTGAGTTGTTCGGCGCGCATTATAGCACGTATGTTTGGTTAAAAAGTAGTAAGCCTGGTCTTTCTGCGCAATAAACTATGGTACACTGAATCGAATCACATGAAAATGGATAAGTAATACAATTAATATATTTTTTAAAATTATCTGGAGGTTAGGATTAGAAGGTTGGCTTAGGATGATGGGTCTTTCAGCACGATAACGACCTCTAACACAAATACAAATTGATTTCTTTCTATTGAAAGAAACTTAAGTAGGCGTTTTGGAGTGGCTATTAGAGTCATTACCCTCAATCCAAGATAAAAATGAGGTCAACAATTGAACGGCTACCTCCATGTAAGAAGCGAAATTAATTGGTAAATTGGAGTAGGATTTGTAAGGAGGAGTGGCTCAATATTCTATTCGAAGTTTGTTTAAACTTAGTCAAAAATTTTATTTATTGCTCGAGGATTGTCATTCAATAGAAGGTTATATTATTTAGTATTGGGACAAATTGCATCGTATAAGAGTACTTTTTCATTTCAGTCTTCACAATAGTTTTTTTTTTCCTTTCTTTTTATTTCAATCAGTTTTCAATTATGGGATTTGTCTATTAATAAATCCATCTGGACGTCACACATATTTCGTTTAACTGCAATGAACGCTTCCTAAATTCTGCCAATTTTTGAGAAATTAGGTCAGAGTATATACATATTTTGTAGCAATTTTATGTATGTCTATTAAATTACATTTGTGCTCGCTGAATTTGACCTGACATCTTTAAGAAAATTTGACTCCTTCATCATCGGACTCTTTTAAGTTTTCATACACTATGATACTTTTGACCTAGTTGCAATTCTTTCTTTTCACAATAATTTGAATTACACTTAGTAAATTCATATCAATTCGTTTATATATAAAGGGTGTTCCATTAAGACGGATCGCAGTTAGCAGTAAATATACATTGCAGCAAAATATATACTGAGTTTTCTACCTCTTTCAACACTACTTTCAATCCTAAATATATTGATGATTGAAATTAGTGTTCAAAGAGGCCGAAACAGTCAATGTATAATGTGCCGCAATGTATATTTACTTCTAACTGCGATTTGTCTTAATGGAACACCCTTTATTTATATATAAGCGCCTAAATATTTATATCAAGAACAACTCTCTGCCTATTGTCATTCACCTAGTGCTGAATCCATAATAGTTTGCAGCCCCCTTCTGTGCGCTTTTAGCTTTATCAATTAATATGACTTTTTGATACAAGATCAACTATATCGTCAGTAATGAGTTTATTCATGATAAATGTTTCGCTATTCCCCGAATGTTTTGAGAATCTTCTTTATTTAAACTTAAAAATGAGCATTGAATATTATATAAACATTAAGCGGGAGAATAAAATGATAGTATTTAAAGTCCCTAACGAATTGAAAGCTCTTGTGAACAATTTTATTGATAATGAGAATGAATCGAATTTTGTTTTTATTGCCGTCTCGAAGTAGAGGGTGCATTCTCTCTAGAGGCCAAAACTAGTTTAGGGATATTTCTGTATGATGCAGCAAGTTATATTTTATTAATTCTAAAAGTCGCTGTCTTGCGTTATCAGCCATTTTATTAAAAAAATCTACTTAGAATAATTGAATTCACCTCATATAGTCGTTATTTTTTGTTTAATTTGGAGAAAAAAGCGTTTGAAAATATAATAATATCATATTATCCAGTTTGTGTGGCGGCTGGTAGAACAAGATTCAATTTATTTTGCTTAGTTATAACGTTCCAAATCGCTAAATTTCAGATGTTACGAGTATGTCTATATTAATATCTTCTATTATCGCAACTTATTCTTTAATCAAGAACAGGGTTTCCCTGCTCTTTTTTGCATAGCACCTTCGTGGCTATCAAATTCTATTGACATCGGCCCTTACTTAATTTATCCTGAAAATATATAGCGCTAAAAAGTGTAATATGAAAATTATGTTAAATTTTGGTTCTGATTTTTTATTAAAGAAGTTGATAAAAGCCCGTTATCTTACATTTTTATTAAATATTTCAGACGAGCTTCCTGGTTACTAACAAACTGATATATAAGGGACAATGGTGCTTAAAAGGAGCATCAGACTTCCTCTATTGTCAATTTACTGGCGTTTTCAGTGCTTAATAAGTTAAAAAACAACACTGAAATCGCGAAAACAAAATATAATGTAGAAAAAGATATTAAACTAATTATAAACATTCCATGGCTTCGGATAACTTTATGGAATTTGCTCTGGTAACCAGAAGTCTGGTGATGATTTTTGTAAAGGTGAGTCTAATTCGAATTCCTTAATTAAATCAACCACTGCGTCATTCAGACTGAAAGTTATTTCTTCATTATGTGTCAAATGAATCAAATGAGTTTAGTCGCACATCTAGTATCACCATTTACTTAAGATCTTGGAATCTATTGTCAGGGCAGAACTCATTTTATGAATACAGTATATAGGAAGGTCATCATCAGTTATGGTCTAATGATCATCTTTTATTTTGACTCTATTTGGAAATTATGATACCCCCCACGCCTAAAACTAGAAAAATAACTGATTTGACTCAAATAACAATGATTTCACTTCCTTTTGATTCCAAATTTAAATCATTCAACTCATTGAATAAATCTAACCGAAATCGCTCTGTCAAATTTAAAGATTTCAATTTAATTAGTTTAAGGTGTAAGTTTGATTTAGGCAAAACAAAAGATTACGTTGCCAACAAGAGAGGGAATAAAACTGTTCAAGTAATTTAGTTAAGATAATTGTCCAGCTTAAGTGTGCACGAGGAAACGTTCAAATTCTTCATCATTGGCGATACAGTGTTGCCGGAAAAATAGAATTTTTTTGATTTTGTTCATTGTTGTCATACAGTACAGTGATTTGATTAGCAGCTCATTTAATTTTTTACAACCACTGTGCTATCGTTAGATGATAGAGTGAATTGTACAAACCTTGGTTACAACAATAAAATAAAGGAAAATCCTTTTACGCTCTTTGTTATTTCAATCTTAATGAAAAACTGATCTATTCGTTAGCATTCTTCTGTGTCGGAAGATAATGGAGATTGCGCCATGGCGCGGGCCTGGGCGAAGTGTATGGATATTCTTGGTTGTCCCGTGGTTATGATCACTCTTTCTGGCTTACTGGTGTCTTTCAAAGGAATAAAGAGCATACGTTTGGACGTAGGTTAGCTACAGGAGCTGCCTGAGTCAGTTAGCACAGCACACTCTTCCGCCTTCGGGGTTCCTCTCCTGATTTGGAAGCTTTACTCCCTTATACTATTTCGTTGGATCAGTCGAGGACTATTCCCTTACATAGTTTATCCCGCCGGCTGAGGCGGTTAACCTGGGTTTGGCGCATGAAGCCAGCAGGTGCGAGTTTAGGAGATGGATGTGTAACTGGTGGAGCTGCAGCAGTGGCTATTACTGTTCAATCTTTAATTTCTGCTTCAATTTTCTTCGCAACCACTAGTTCTTGCCATATTCTTCCCTCTCTAATGGAAAGTACCTAACCTAAAGCTAATACTTCGTTGCCTGCACAAGTAGATTCGTTCGTTTGGAATCGAAAAGTTGCCACTTAAATATGTTGTATAAGAATTCTTCAAACTTGAATCCATTACATCAATCTTTTTTAGGGCAGAATAAATACTATATGTATTTGCTTTAATATTTTTTTTAGGTGAGTGATAGGGCATTTGGGTACGAACTTCTTTTAAACGTGGCAGAATGAATTTTTAATCAATGGTATAAGTTTAGCAGATTTAACAGTAATCATTAAGATATTGTAGGAAAAGGGCAATCCTTCATAATTTGGGGGTTCTTTTGCAACCAAATTTAGAATAGATTTACGTTTTTGATACTTGTCTCTAAGATCTTAGGAATAACAGTCTGCTCTACCTGTGTCAAAGTCAAGGCTTCATTTGAAAATTCTTTCACGCAAAGGCAACACATTGTCTGTTGTCGAATCCTTGGTGAAGAAAAAAGTATGAACCTTAAATATTTCACAGTCGATGGTCTGGAATCTCCCTTTGATTAATCATGTCAAACTTAATCGTTTTTACTTCCATGAAAATCAGTTTGTCACTATTCGTAGACTGCCTATCTAGTAAAACAAACCATTTAATAAACTTTGGACTTGTACCGGGTATTGCACAATTCCTGTTAATTTCGTTGCGATGTTCTCAACAAATGAAACGGTAATAATTTTAATGCAGTTAGACACGTTTGTCTAAATTTAAGTTCAAAATATTTGTTTACTTTGTAATACTAGTCAAGCTGGCAACCATCAGCAGCTAACATCCGCTTCAGGCGAGACCTGAAGGACGCGCACATTTTACGGACGATGTCATTCCTTATACAACCAAAACTCGGTTGACAGAGCACTTTAACTCGTAGTCCTGGCTGTTAGGTACATTGCAGGTCTCGCTCTCGACATGTACCCACACTCTGTGTTTGATGAGATTGAGACCGGAAGAGCTGAGTGCCATTACTCTTCTGGTGTGCATGAACAAGACTTATTTTGGATGAGGAAGGATTTCGTCCACAACGTGCGCGCAGCTTTCGAGTCTCGCCTGGAGTGCGTGCTAGCCGCCGAACAGCCACATTGAGTGATATTACAATTTAAACATATGGATATTTTAAAACGTTAAAACATGTCTAATTGCAGCAGAACTATCATTGAGAGCGTCGTAACGGGTGTAACAGGAATTTTGTCATATATATGTATATATATATATATATATATATATATATATATATATATATATATATATATATATATGAAGAACAGAAATGTGCCGCATACCGTAAATAGCTTCATACAAAGATTTTATTATAGATTGGAAACAAAGTTCTCGCACAACTTATATTGACAATGATTTACAACGAAACAATGCAACAAAAGAAACATATTAATGAACAATGCAATTATCGCTATTTTCAAGAACCTACATCATAAGAAAGGATAGATCATGGATGCCCTGTTACAAAATACAAATGGTTTGTTTAGGGGGATCGAGCCTTTTCCTTCTCTCCCAGTTGAGACACGGGATGTTGACCGCAAAATATCCGGGCCAGGCACCATGGGTTAATCTCGTAACCACAGCCGCTCGCCACTCATTCCTATGAAAAGCAGAACGGTTTAAACTCCAAGATCTCCCCTACGAGTGTATATTCAATTTCACTTAAAGTACGAAATTGGAGACGCGTTTCTCTCAAGCTCGAAGGGCCAGCTAGATCAGAGGTAAGACTTGCTGTATAAAACCGTTGGAATAAAGAACCCTCCTACAGCCCGTCCACAAGCCCCCTCCTTCTCCTACCCTACCTCATTGGGGTGACATGGTATAAATCCTAAACACTGGGGAAATATGTGGTAGAATCCGTGAGTCAACCAGGCTACGAAGTCCCCTGCAAGAGAGGCCGGGATACCAAGGTGACTAAGGAATGGCTCTTCCTAGAGCTAGTCCCTGGTTATCAAACTAAACTTTAAGTTTACTTGTTCAAGTTCAACTTATTCTCGTCAGAGAAACCCCTCCCGCACTATCCTCGCCCTTGAAGAAGAACTCTTCCTGACTTCTCTCCTCACCCTTGAAGAAGAACCCCCCATCGAGTACACTCCTCGCCCTCGACGAATTCCGGAACGAAGAGGAAAAAGCTCCTCCTTGAGCCCGTTACCCGGTGGTCACACCGAACTCTAAGTTAACTTGGTTTAAGAAGCAAGTTCAACTTACTCTCCTCATAGAGATCCTTCCTATCCTATTACATCCTAAAGCACCGTGATAGTTCTCGCACTTGAAGAATACCCCGCCCAAATACCGTGTGGAGCCCATCTGCCACACTTGCCAAAGTCCCTTGTGACTGTCAATTTATCCCGTTCGCTGCAAACTATCTGGTCGAAGCACGCATCAAAGAACCCACCGGATTCCTGAGGTATCTGGGCTCATTGAGTTCAAGGTCAGACTTAAACTCGTCCCCGGAGGGACCAAGGAATTTTAACTCCAGTAGATACAGTTAGTATATTTTTATATTGAAGTGAGTCATGGGCATACCATCAATATAATGTCAAGTAGGTCAGGTTAAAAAGCCTTACTTAAAAACTTATTGAAGTCATTATTCTGTATTTAAATTTGTAATATTTCTGTGTTTCATTTGTATTTTGTTTTGGTGTTTTAATTAAAGTTTTAGTTTGTTTTAACATTTTTTTATTCTCTCCTCGAATCGCTACGTTGGCACAGGGTACCTCTAAAGTTTAAAGAAGTCAAGGCCCTAGATAATAAGAAACAAAGTAATATATAACACTCTTAGAGAAGTATAACGTTAATCGAAGACTAGTACATAAACAACCCATACGTACGAACATCCTTCCATTACTCGGTCTTACCTATACCACGACATAAATTTTTGGTGTCAAGGAATGGTGTGCTATAAAAAAGTTTCAGACTACCGTTTATAACAGTTTGACATCATTTGCGAACGTTTTGCCATAGAAGAAGTTCTGCAGTGCTCGGAAATTATGCTAGTCTGTTGGCACCATGTCTGGCTAATACGGTGGGTTACGGAGAACTTGCCACCCCAGATGCAAGAGTTTTCCACGGGTATGATTTGCAACGTGTGGTCTAGGACTATCATCAAGAAACATTGCTTGAGACAATTCCAGTAGTTTCTGCGCAATTGCTCTTGCCTCGTGTTGTAGTTGTTAATTTTATAATTCAGCGTCGATAGAGTGATTGCGTTCCACCATTTCCCAGGAAACCATTCACTTTACACATCACAATAAAAAAAACATAACTCATACACATCTTTTTGCCCAGTCTTTTGTCCATGCCATATTTGAGTGCATACCCAATTACTCATCTGAAGTAAACAGTAGTGTCTTGCAGGTCTCTATGGGCCACTAACTATCGAAGTTTGTACTTTTGCGTGAAATCCATATGTCCAGTTTCCTGACTCTGCCTATTTTCTTCTCAATGTTGCAAAGTGGCTATATAGTTGACGATAAACCTTTCAGCCATCTTGCAATATGTCGAGTGGGGATCAGCTTTGATTCAATAGCACAAAGAGTCATTGTCAATAAATGAAGATGGACCACTTCTTGGATGATCTTGGAGATCAAATTGTCAACGCTGAAACTTTGTAAACCAGTCGTAGTCTGTGCGAAGACTTCTTTTGTCTTCTTCTCTAATGCTTGTTTGATAAGACTTTTGGATTGGGCAGCGTTTAGCCCGGACATTTTAAAATACACTTGAAGAGTACTTTGCTGTTCACGAGAAAGAGTCATTTGATGCATAACTGTGGAAACTTTAGATATCATAAATGGTGTCCGATTAATAACTGTGTACTGGCCGAGGGTTTTCGTGGCCTCATTTAAAACCGCATAGTGACCTGTCTACTTAGGCTTTTGGTCACTGTGCAATTTTATGCGAGTTTTAGGAATGACTAGGCCACTATATATTAACTAGCCGTACACCACATATAAATCTATAAACTTCTAAATAATTAATAAAAATAAATCCATGAATAAATAAACTTTTACCAAAGATTTTGCAGTAACATTGTTTCCAACCTATATTTATAAAGGAAGGATAATTTCTTCCAATGTAAACACCAAATTTCTACCTCGGTATCGTAAAACTCTAGTAAAGCTGTATGAAGCTACAGGCCATTGTTTCTTTCGAAAACCTTTAGTTCATTAAGATTAAGAAACTCAAACCATTTAAAATTACACTTCCCATTTTATAATCTCTGGGCTAATTATGCGATATGTGTATTAGCTTAATCCTCTCAACGTTGAAGTGTATCTGATTTACGAATCAACCTGAGGCCTTTAAAACTTTACACATTACTGTGAAGTTTTGCACTAGTTAATGTTTACTGGCTTCAGCAAATTATGAAATTTCCTGCAATAAATTTGGGCCAAGTTCGGGTATATACTTATAGTAAACACCCAAGTGCCCGTTAACTGCTCCATGATTAATGCTACTAGTGACAGATGTACGATGAATTATTCTCATTAGCTTCATCCCTGACTACGGATTTCCAGTCAGTTTTAATCCATTTTTGTACAATGCCACCTAAGTTGTATGATTGTAGCTTTATCAAAAGATCTTCATAGGAGTGGTGTCTAAAGCTTTTTATTAAAAGTGATAAGCTACAGTACCCTATCAAATGATTCGAACTCCTATATTTTTATCTCAACCTCATTCAAACCTTTTGCTAGAGTAAATACTAAGTTTCCCAAATCGGTGTAAGTTGTAAACTATTTCTAACTAAGTGTTATCTAAATTGGGATAAATAAATAAAAATTTATTTTTAGATAAGCAATTTTCTTTGTTTCTTGTAGAGAGGACCGTCATTTATTGATTAGCAAAAGTCTCAGGTTAGGATTTTATATCTACTGAAGAGCAAATAAGAGGTCATGAAAAGAAAACCGAGTTGGGATCGAAAATTTAAAGAACGCGTGATTCATGGCAACTAAGGAAGGTAGTTGCTCGAGAGCTTAGTTACCTTTTGGCCATTATTGTCTTCAGGCAGTGTTAGATCGGCTGAAGTAAAACAAACTTCACGTTCGCATTCCCGCGGTCAAGCAATTGATCATACCAAAGCACTGATCACCTTACATGAGAAGATGACCAATGGAACTATGTAAGTCCACTTCACTGTGACAAATCCAAGTTTCGTTTGTTCGGATCGGATGATTTCAACTATGTTCTTCGAAAACACCCTTTTCAAGCCAAAGAACGGTGTCAAACTGGCTTCCATTTTCATTTACTTTAATTCGAGAGGGCCTTAAATAGCAGCGGAGAAGATCCTCTTGGCTTTTTCAATCTTTGTTTTAGCAACCACTAGTCTCACCCATAAAGATACATGAATATTTCTAAAACATTAATCAAGGCTGCAGGATAAATATTCTCTTTGGTAAGAAAATCAATGTTTATTCCAGAGGTGCAGTAGACATTCAAATTACTCTAGATTTCAACGCATAAACCTATGTCATTGGTAGTATTAGATTGGATATACGAGAGAAAAGATTGGTTCTACATAGAAATGCACTCCATATGTATCCGCCCAGTAATTTGGGGTCTCTTTTATTTAAAATTTATTTCATCTCATCTGTGACTATTGTTTATTTCCACCCTGTATAATCCTCAATTTTGAATATTAAAACTCATTTAATCCATGCGCATGTACGCGGAATATGCTGGGTAAATCCCTACCCTCTAATAGAAGCAGCTACATTAAACCTCATTCTTTCATTCATGTACTACTATTTTTACTTGATTCTTTTTTAAAGCAATACGGATTTTACGGGAATCCCCACGTAAAAGCTCTTGAGCAGAACGGAACTTGCATGCGCGGCAAAATGCCCGTTTAGGCCTAAATTAGTAAGCCTAACCCCGACTGACTTATATACGGGCAGAATAGCCTCTGCAAGAAGATTCGAGGCCATTCAAGAGTAGAGCTGTGTCCCGCTTACTGCCCTCCCCCCCCCCTCTGGAAGAGCCTCGGATATAAATAACGCTCGACTCCCATGAAGAGAAACAGAGTTGAGAAGTCTCGCCCAGACCCCAGAAGATTCCCCATGGTCCCAAGTCAAGTGCTAGCAACAAAGCAAAGTGAAAGCTGGACTATTTTGTATATTTGGAATTAGCCCCAGCCAGGAGGTAATTCCACTGAACGATCGCTACCGAGTGATTTTTCCGATTTCTTTCATCAACTCCTGTCGAAGCCCTCCTCACTCTGTATAGCCAAAATACTCTCCCCTGAACCGGAAGTTACCCCCCCCCTCATTGTGTTTGGAGAACCGTCATCACTCCAACCTCCTGCTTAGAAGTTCCGTACGGCCTCACCGCACGTGTAGAAGAGATCCGTAAGCCAACCCCTCTCCCCACTTCAGTAAACCAATTGAGTAAATCCCCCCGCTCCCATTTGAATAGTCTTCTTCTAGAATCCATTAAGTTCTAACTTCATAGCCTGATTTATATCTACAATTCCCCCTTTTGTTTACTGATGTGATTTAGTATGTTAATTCTCTTAGGTAGTTTTACCCATCAGTTCTCTCCTTATTTTTGTGTAAATAAAATTATATTTTTGTACATGCCTCTTTAAATAACCTTGAGCTTTGCCATTGTCCATAATTTACCTGACCTCGTTGCACTCTCTCGCTACTCAGCCAATCTAAACTCGTGGTTTTCCGTCCCTTTTGTCGGTTCGCGTTCAAGTTATTGGTCCGTCCCTCATATATATAATATGGTATTGATATAATGTAATGTCATACAAAGACATATATATATATATATATATATATATATATATATATATATATATATATATATATATATATTAATAGACACATTATATAAATCTGGTATCAGTTGTGGGGTTTTTACGAACCCGTTTCATTTTAATTTCGATATTAGAAGTTCCCTTGTTATTCACGTACATCCCTTTTATTTTAATTTTTGTATTGTACTGGCAGAAGGCAAGTTCAAGTTATTTAAAGAGCAGTGAAACGTAATTTATTCAGATTTTGTGTTGGACCCCAGGGAATTAATTTTTTTATGGTGTTCGAATTTTGGAGACTCTCCTGGTTATTAATACAAAAGGTTTAAGGTCTTTGGTGTCCTCATTTCGGTATAACCATTTAATTTTTATTTCCACTGAGAAACAGCCGAGGGAGTTAGCTGTATCTTATTTTTTTTTTGTTGTGATCAAGGCCTCCAGGGAACATTCAAGTATTCGTTTCGCGTGGGTAGTGTCCTAGCTCGTTCACGTATCAGTGATGCCTCAGTTAACCGCGTAAAAATGTCATCCTTCGAAAAATTCGAGAGACAGGGTGAAATGTTAGGTCTTTCGGACAGTGACCTGCTAAATTACGTAGATGAAGAAGAGAGGAACGAACAGGCAGAGCAAAGGGAAATGGAGATGGAGAAGAACAAGATGGAGATGGAGAAGAACAAGATGGAGATGGAGGAGAACAAACTGAAAATAAAGATGGAGAAGAACAAAATGGAGAGGGAAGAACCTGAACAAATTAGGCAGCATTAGCTGGAAATGAGCCGAAATCAAATGGATTCTCAGTCGATCGGTTCCTGGGCTGAAATTCACCAAACTCCTTCAGTCCACCTTCCCGCTTTTAATGATGGAGACGACTTTGGGTCATTTTTGGCCCAATTTGAGAGAATCTTTCAGATCAAAAGATAGGATTTTAAAAATGATGGCCTCGTTCGCTTACTCCCACTCCTAAATGCCAAGTTAAGGGATATCTTCGTATCCCTTCCGCCGGAAGCAAATTTGGACTATTCTACGTTAAAATCCGAATTCCTAGCTGCTGCTCATATGAATAGCGTATTCTACCGCTCTCGAAGCCGCCAGGTAAGGATCTGCCCTAGCCAAACATTTCAACAAAACGGGTACATCCTCCAAAGAAACCTTCAGTGTTGGCTGGATGCATGCAAAATTCCCCAGGTGTACGAGTCCCATCTGGACTTCTTCATTAGGGATCAGCTTTTAGTTGCCGCGGCTCCGGAAATTCGCGCCCTTATTAAGGATAAACGTTGCGCCACTTTCAAAAAGTGTTTGCAAGAGGCCGATGTCTACGCGGGTAGTCACGATTTATACCGTAAGGATGTTAAAAAGGCTCCTCAATCACCCCCTAAAACTAAATTTTATGGCCCTAAGACCCCCCTAAATTGGGCCTTCGATTTCCTAAAGTTCCTAGTCCCTCGAAGCCAAGAAACTTCCATCCATCGGAACACCGAGACGTTAAGCCCCTATTTTCTTCTCCCTCGGTTGTGCCGTACCAAAAGAACTGGATTGTCTGCTACACCTGCGTAGTTCCTGGCCATTACCGTATGAATTGTTCTCAAAACTCCTGATTCGCAAAATCTCACTCCCACCAAGTACACCAAATCTGGGCCGCCCCTGATCCTCCTGCGTTGCCTCAGAAGACTCCCTAACCTCCCTCGCCCGCCAAAGACCCGGTCCATCAAGTAAACTTTCTCTTTAATGAGAACAACCCTGGTGGATTGAAGTTCGAGAACGGAACTGTGAACGGTCGCCGAGTATCCACCCTCATCCGTGACACCGGGTGCACCTGCATTATAGTGTCTGAGGACCTACTCTTCCCTGTTGGGCCCGACCACAAGAAATTTGCGGTGGTCAACGACTACCCTGGCCGGGCCAGTCGTTTCCCAGTAATTTGTTGTCACATCGTGTGTGACTATATGTCCGGTTGGGCCGAAGTCGTAGTGGCCCGAATCCAGTTCTGCTTCGTTTTATTTCGTTAGAACCCCGTAATTCACGACCATCCCCTGGCTTAGCCCGTGATTACCCGTACACAGGCAGCCGTGGAATCCCGTGCACCTGTTTCCCTGAAAACCCCAATCGAACCGGAGTTCCAAGCGCTCCGGAGCGATAAGTTTTCCCGCGCCCGGAAGGAATGCGCAACTCTCCCTCCCCGCTTTGTCAGAAAACTAAAGCCCGCGAGCGTGAGTCCACCCAAGGTAAAAAACCTGTCTTGTATCTCATGAAGAAGGACTTATTGAGAGGTTTGAGACCTAATTGGACCTTAAGTCACAGGAACAGAAATTCAAGCCTGGCGCGAAGGTGCTTGTGCTACTTCCCACGAGAAGCAACAAACTCCTTAGCCAGTGAAAGGGACTCTACCCCATCCTCGAGCTAGAGAACCCGTGGATTACCTGATCCATATTCTGGCGTGATCGAAGGTTTCATCTAGAATTGTATATATATATATATATATATATATATATATATATATATATATATATATATATATATATATATATATATATATATATATATATTATATTATCAATGTTCTTAATTTTAATGTGTTTTTTTTTGGGGGGGGGGGTTCACTAAATTGTTATTTTTGGGGGGGCCATATTTTTGCCTCTATTTAATTGTATCCTTTTGGGGGGGTTCCACTGAAATGTCGCTAATGTTCTCCTGTGATTTTTCTGCTGTTTAAAATTGTATTAGTTGAATTCTTTATAATCGACCTGTTTAAGGCTTATGTCCATAAATTCCCTGCGAGCTAAGATTTACGTTTTTTTTTTGTGTACACCTGTCGTAGCAGGTCAGAATTTCCCTAGACCTTTGATAATTCAAGTTTTCCCTACTTGGGATGATTCTTTTCTACGCAACTTCTCTGTAAAGCATCATATTTCGGTTAAAAGATGTGCAACGGTAATCCCCACGTGAACCTCTTGAGCAGAACGGAACCATGTCCACCCTGACTCACTTTTATACGGGCAGAATAGCCTCTGCAAGAAGATTCAAGGCCATTTGAGAGTAGAGCTGTGTCCCGCTTACTGTCCCCCCCCCCCCTGCACACACATTCCGGGAGAGCCTCGGATATAAATAACGCTCGACTCCCATGAAGAGACACAGAATTGAGAAGTCTCGCCCAGACCCCAGAAGATTCCCCATGGTCCCAAGTCAAGTGCTAGCAACAAAGCAAAGTGACAGCTGGACTATTTTGTGTATTAGGAATTAGCCCCAGCCAGGAGGTAATTCCACTGAACGATCACCCCCGAGTGATTTTCCCGATTTCTCTCATCTACTCCTTTCGAAGCCCTTCTCATTTTGGGTAGCCAAAATACTCTCCCTGGACCGGAAGTTACCCCCTCCCCCATTGTGTTTGGAGAACCGTCATCACTCTAACCTCTCGCTCAGAAGTTCCGAACGGCCTCACCTCACGTGTAGAAGACATCCGTAAGCCAACCCCTCTCCCCCCTACAGTAACCCAATTGAGTGAATCCCCCCACTCCCATTTGAATAGTCTCCTCCTGGAATCCCTTAAGTTCTAACTTTATAGCCTGATTTATAACTACAATTCCCCCTTTCGTTTACTGATGTGATTTTGTCCGTTAATTCTCTCAGGTAGTTTTACATATCAATTCTCTCATTATTTTTGTATAAATAAAATTAGATTTTTGTTCATGCTTCTTTAAATAACCTTGAGCTTTGCAATTGTCCATAACTTACCTGACCTCGTACTGCTCTCTCGCTACTCAGCCCGTCTAAACTCGTGGTTTTCCATCCTTTTTGTGGCCGAAGTGGCTGAAAAAATTACAAATCAGCAAAAGAACAGCAATAAATTGTCTGCCCTCTCTGGGCTATTATGGAAGGAGGCCAAGAAGAAGCCTATCTTAACTATGAACAATATTATAAAGAGGAAGCTTTGAGCTGAAGAAATAAGTGACAAGACTAAACAATTTGCGTACGGTAGATTTTCTTCTGACGAATCGGAGTTTGCACAATTTTCAACAATGGAAAGGTATGCGTTTGAAGATTAACCTCCCAGTAGTTTGATCTAAAGACATTAAACTAATCCTGATACACGCTAGCCTTTCTTTTATTGTGTGTTGAGTACATATGAATGATTGAAAGTTAGAGACAGTTGAGGGGGTGGCAATATCAACCCCATAAAATGTATTTCCATTCTTACAAAAGAAATTCTATAGTGGTTTCTTTGGCTGCTTAAAAAAGAAGCACATTTGCCTTAAAGGACATTTTCGGGCAACTCATTCGTCTCATAAGAACTTAATAGAACATCTGTGTAGAATGAAAGGCAAGACTTTACGGAAAATAAAAAAAGCAGGAATACGGTCAGAACATTTGAATCTCATAGGTTAGGCATGTTCGGAAATACGACAAGCTGTAATCACATGCCTAGGTTGATTGTAGCTCTTTACGTCAATAACGTGAAGTTCACATAGTATTAATAATGTGCTTTCATTATTCAAATGTATTCCTTCTTTAAATTTAAAAATAAAGGTATTTCAGTTATTAGCTCGGTTTCTAATTAATTCTTACATCTCTTTCTAGTGCTTTGGATGAAGGTTCTTCCAAACGAAATTCATTATTTATTTCCCTTGATGTCCTTATTTTTTATCATCATTCCATTCAGTATTATTCTAAATTGCCTTTGTAATTTTTGTATCGCCCTTAATTTTTGGGTATGGGTTTGACTACTCCTTATATATTTTATTTTAAATAGCTGCAGAATTCGTCCTTTGTTTTGGGGGGATTGCAAATGCACCTAGAAATACCAATTCTGTTATGTAATGTTACTAATCCTCAGCAATACACTGTATTCCGTATAATCTTTCGATCAGCAAGGGTTGCAAACCTTTTACGCATTCCGCAATACACGGCTGAAAATATGCTGCGAGCCAAGCAACTCATGTCCAAATGCTTGTTTGGTGAACAAATTATGAATCCCTTCTTTCAGCCGGCCTTTCAGGCCCTCGTTGTTAATTTAAGTCACAAAGATCTTACGCCTAGAAAAAAAACTCGAAAATTGTTATAGTTAAACATTCGAATAATAACCATCTAAATCTTTCTATAATTTTTGCAATCATGCACGAATTATACCACCTCAGACCATATGCTATAAATAAATGCATAATTATTTATATCTATATAAAATTATAAAGAAAAATTCAACGAGTGCTGCGAGAAATTATGGGAAGAGAGATCATAAAGTGGCACTTGATTACGTTTATTCAATCTTTTTGTTTATATCTTTTATTTCTTTATTGCATGTTATGTTTTCTCTATATTTGTAGGAATTTAAATTAGAAGTTAATGAACTCAGTTATTTTAGGTGTTCTTTACATTTTGGTATATTTCCCAATAAAATAAATTATAATATCTCTTTTGACAAGGCAAAATGAACTTGTCTCTTGAAACTTACGATAGTTAAATATTAAAGACCACGCAGGACAGTAGGGCTCCTTCATCTAAAGAGGACAGATAAAGGTAAGATTTAATCTACTGATGGGAAAAGCTCACAAAGTGCACGTGAGTCAAAGTTATGCCAATACACCCACAAAGGAAAAGTGAAAAACGATTCCGAGCTCTTTCGTCTTTATTCGTAAAGACCCTTTCAAGGAATGAAGAGGTGGCTGGACATACATTGCCTTAAATAGTGGAAGGGGGATTAGACTACCCACCTTTGAACCATAATTAGGGGGTACAAAATCTCAAATAAAGTTGTTTCAGGATTTTTTCCCTCCTAAATAACGTTCAGAGGTGGGTAGTCTAATCCCCCCCTTCCACTATTTAAGGCAATCTATGTCCAGACTCCTGTTCATTCCTTGAAAAGTCATTTAAGAATATTGACAAAAGCGCTCGGAATCGTTTTTCTCTTTTCCTGTGTAGGAGTATTTGCGTAATCTATTGATGTAGTTTTATTATTCGTACGTAACCTTATATGTAGTGTTGCTTTAAGCAATAAATTCGAGTTTCTCTCTCCTTAAATTACAAATATATTTGCCTTGAAAATACAAACTTGCATGAATTGTTTTAATTATTGCCTCGGGTAAACTTCTCTTATTGCATGGCTCCTGTATGTTACTGGGATATAACCGAACTCAATTTTTAGCCTTATCACTGTCAAATCATATCAGATGTTTAAAAGTTCGATTAGTTCCTTTCCCAAATCGTTTTTTTTTTTAATAATAGAGTGAGATAATCTTGTAAATGTAGAAAACCGAAGAGGGTGTAAATATGCTCAAACTGAGGATGAACATAAAAATTTATTGATAAGGGAAGGGAGGAAAACGCACAAGCCACAGAGATACTTTTCCATATTGAAATTGCTAAAGAGTTAACATTTCCAATTACTAGAAATAGGAAATAGAAAATGTAATTGGCAAATAGCCTCAATGATTGAAGATTAATAGAAAATGTTAGCCCCAGTAAGGTGGAATTGGCCAGGGAATATGTCTCTAGAATTCATGCCGTCCTGACCTAACAAACGCGGCATTTCATGGGTAGTCCTCGTTACATGTGACCAGATCGGCCTCTTGTCGCATTGAGGTGTCACCCGTTTAAAATAAAATCAATTTTGATGACGTTTGCATCGCAGTTGGCACAGAGTTAACCCCTTTGCGATTTAAAGTAGATGCATCATCCTGGACCCGCGATCTTGGTCTCTAAGAGTAAACGCCGTCCAAATGGCCCAAGGATATAGCAAGGAAACCTGGATCATACCCTCATGGGAAGTTATCTCGAGTCATATAACTTATGCTATAAGACAATTATGCGGAAGATGAAGCTCAATTTGCCATACATGGCATTGCAAGATTGCGAAAAACGACCTTTTTAACATATTTGTGTGTGTTTCCGGTTATTAAGTTTATCACATTGCGCGTAAGTGCTACGAGAGGAAAAGAGGAAAATACGGGTCAATGTAATTTGAAAGGATTCAAAAGGATTCATTGTGGAGTACGTGCGAGAGGCATAAAAAGAGCAGAACAAAATGTAAGTTGATTTTCATTGCGTTAGTGCGCAAAAAAGCCTGATAGATCTGAAAGGGGAGTGTGATGCTACAATATTTCTATCAAACGTTGTATAATATCATTTATTACACCATTATTATTTACCATTGCACCAAAATTGGTGTCATACTGCAAACTAATCTCCTCTCTGACCATATTAACATCTTCTTGTCATGATGGAGATTTTATTAGAGTCCATCTAATGACTGCCTACTAGAGCAAAGTCGTCGTAAACATGCAAAACCACAAACATATTAAAGGCAAACCATGAAAGAGAAGTGGTTTAAAAACAAATCCTTATGGTAGACCACAAACAGCTCATAATTTAAACATCCTTGTTTTTAGTTCTTTCGCCGAGCTCTTATCCACTTTCTATGGCAAAGACTCATCTAATAAATACTATGAAAGATTCTTATTCTTTCTATTAATAAACGTTGGGCAGTCTGCTAATTTTTCGTCGATTGATCTAAGTCCTTTAAAGAAACACATCTGCGCGCAACAAAAGTCTATACGAAATATAAGACTTAATTTTAATACAGAAGACCATGTATTTGTTTTTTAACAATTAATTCTGTTAAGCATTTTTGGTCAGCTTTACATAAGGCCTATGTCCCAAATCATGGTCTCTACTAATAATTTAATTTATGTTTTAAAATTCTTTATGCTTCGAGCATTAGCAAAGTTTACTTTATATTTTATTTAAAACAATTAGTCTATGTCATTACTACTGAACTCTTATATTATTTTAAATTTTTTGGCGGTCATAATAACTTACCTGGATTGTAGATTTTTATTGGCTTTGGGAGGTTCTCTTAAGTTCAACATAAGCAACGTTTGGCAACGTTGGATCCTATACTCGCAACAAGTTTAATAACTCCCTTCGCTTCGACTGTTCTATCTATGACGATTAGACCCATTGTTGGATGTCATAAGTTGTCTTCCGTTCTAATACTTATATACACATTTTAAATTATACTTCCAACATTTTTCTAACACTTCTCTTTTTAAGGGCTTTAGCCTAGTAAGGACTAACACCAGTTTGATTAGTCCTATGTCACATAGGCTGTGGGAAAGTTGCCGGACTGAGTGTCAACTTGTGTTACCTTCGGTCAGATTGGCATACGCTGGAGATATCTGTGGTTCGGAGCCCATGCCAAAACTTAGGTCCATACTGAGTAATTAAATCATCTTAAAAGAGTGGCGTTGTGTGGTAAAATACACATTAAATTCTTCCATGTTTCTAACTTTGCCCCAGACTCGTTTTTAATATAAATGCTTGTCATTAGTTTAGCATTCGCAAGTCCAAGGGTTTTGAGCCACTTCAGCAAGAGATTGCCATAGTCTGAAGAAGTGAGATAATGTCTCTTCTGGCCTCATGTAGTTTGACTAAAAAATCCCACCAAAGTGATAGATAGGGCACTCGTACCAAATGACTGGCTTAAGAACTGGCCTTGCAAGCCATCAAACTTCATATAATTGCATAAGAAGTTTGCTTTTTGCCTCCCTATGTATCATAGATGATTAATAGTTCAACTTTTTTTAGAGATCAGTAGCTCAGGAGCAGGAAGGGTTATTAAGACTTTTCCGCCTCCTGTCTGTATTCTAGGAAAAACTTAGATATTTGTGTAATTTTGATGTTAATTATAAGCTTATTGGCTTTCTATGAGAGAGGATGGCAAGGTAGGGAGTAATGGCTCCGCGTGCAAGAGATCTCTAGGTAGTTTTAAGGTATGTAACTTCCACAAACTTTACTTACCCTAACTTAAGCTATTTTGTGACGATTTACTTCTCAAACCCTGGTAGAAATGAGCACTAGGCTTTATTTTTATTCATTTAAAATAAAAAAAACTTAAAAGAATTTAACTAAAATAAGAGGAAACATTGAGGGTCGCAGATTCGACCTTGAATGAGAGCAGCCGAGGTCTGGGATGCAAATAATATTCTTGGATTTTACTACCGAGTTGCTCATGTTTGAGGGTGTTTATTTTTAGGTGGGACCCACCGGAGTACCTGTGGGATCCAAGCCATCAGGATGTAAAGCGTGTAGCAGCCATCGTGGATTCGAGGAATAACCACAGTCGAGGAAGCACACCATCGTTGCTGTCAAAATTGGGGTTTTAAGACGGAGCTCAAATATCTAAGCCTAAATTCGAGGGGTTCTTTTTCATTCATTTAACTATTTTGCTAATATCTGTGCGACTTTGAACATATATATGTAGGTTGGGGGGAAGTAATTTTTAAAATAACTTGAATATAAACGAAAATAACAGAAAGTTACTCATTTATACAGAAATAGTTACCGAAGTTACGTTAATTTTTATAGCACTCATCCACTGATGGAATAAGAGTATTAGTCATAGCCTAATACTAGGCTACATCAATAACAAAATAAATCAATAAAACTAATAAAATAATCCTAAACATACAAAAGCAGAACCAGGAACAACCAAACAGAAACAACCAAAAGAAAGAAACACGCCATGTCTTCGGGGATAGGGCCCCCTCCCCCCTATTGCCATAGCACGCGACGAACAACAAAGATTCAAATAAATTTAATGAGGGAAACCTCCTCGAAAAAGTTAAATATCTGTGCGCATGATCTCATCCCTAGTACAAGGGATAAGTGGTAGCGACCCCGGTGTACCGGTACCAGGTAAAAAAGGGTGCGCGAAGATCCCCGAGTATGGGACACTGAAGAAGAATGGGCCAAACCGTGTGGATCGATGACAACTTGGTTATAGCAGTACGGTGCGGTAGAGCGCTCAAATAAATGGCAGTGTGTCCCACTAGTGTGCCAATTCAAAGAAGAAGACAGGAGCGACTTAGAGCAGCCGCGGGGTTGGGGCAAAATGACACCTAAATTTAATTTTCCCTCTGACATCTTCCATCTTCTTTGCCAATTAGCCCAGATTATTGCAATGTAATCTGTGTGAAGAAGAGCCAAACGCTCGTTTATTTGACCATTCCTCGCAGATAATTTGGCTCCCTCATGGGGCGCGCTCATTCTCCCAAATCCATACATGTCCAGAAACTCGACATCCAATTGCCTCTCGGCAACTGAGGCGTCATGGATAAGTCAAGGTAGGTGGGGCGGAGAAGATTTCAATGACCGAGAGTATTCAAGGCTCTTTGAGAGTCACTTGAGAACACTATCCGGTCACGTAACCTGGAACGACACGTTCTCTCCCGTACCAAGCGATGTATTGCAACCATCTCACCCGTGAGGAAAGACGCAAGCAACGCCTGCTTGAGACCCATTCACTTCAAACAGAATGGGTACGGCGTGGAACCTCCTTCTAGCTTTGTGTTTCGGGGGAGCAGAGGATTGACAACAAATAGTCAAAGAAGCTACCCACCGGGTTATCCGCCTAGACGGAACCAGATAGGCCGTCGGCCAGAAAGCTAAACTATTCTCTTGAAAGAGTCTCTTAGCCAAAAACCCAAAAGGCTTAGTGTAGGACTAGCAACGTCTTATAGTGGAAATTATATCTAGAATTTTTTCGCCACTTGTAGTTTCTCTCAATCACTGAGGTAAAAGTTATCACCAATTAAATTAAGTAATCTGCGCCTTTCAGAGGCAGCGGTTTTGTAGACCATTTTACTCAGCGAATTTAAAATCACCTACAGTAAGATATAGATTGTCATGAATAATATTTGATGTATATCATAGAAACGTTGATCTATATCATAGTTTAGTGGAGATTTCTATAAATTAAATATACATGCATGTTTCTCTCAAGATTGCGATTCATCATATGGATTTGAATTGCGAACACATATTTCAGTCTAGAGGATGGAGAGTCTGTATAATATATAAAGACACATTCATCATCTTTGACCGAGGCAGCCTTTGTGAAACATTTGATATCCTTGCCATTTAAATTTTTTAGTGAATTTTCGTGTGTATTACCGAATCCACACAATTGTTTGTGTTTAGGTGAATAGAGAGAGATATTAAGAGAGAATATATATTATAGACAATAGAATGGAGATTCTCTAATAAATAAAATATATTCTTCAACCCTCTTTTCCAACGTGGCTTTTATGAAACATTTTATATCCTTGCCATTGAAATTCACTACTAAAATCACTTGAGTAGCATGGGATCTACGTAACCCTGTGTTTGTGTGAGAGAGAGAATAAATATTGCAGAATATAGTATGGGGATTCTCTCTTACATATAAAAACACTCGTCCACCCTTTTTGCAACTCGTCTTTGTGAAACATTATATATTATATATATATATATATATATATATATATATATATTGCTGGGAGTCTATGAAAACAAATAGAGAGGAAGAATAAGAGAAACTAAGAGAGGTACGATGTCTTTTACTTCCTCAGAGTGACCAGAAAGTAGGTGAGAGAAGAAACGGGAGTTAGAATATAGCATGAGAGTTTTTTTCTTTTAAAGCAGAGGGGCATGAGTGAAAGTTGTGTATGTGTGTTAAGAGGGTTCTACAGTTACTAGGATACTGGCTGATCTTCTTTCTTCTATTTCCTGTGCGTTTTTTCTCTTTGTCAGTTTACTTCTAATTTTTTTTCCTTCCTGTATTTGTTTGTTTTTTTCTTTTATGGTTTTGAGTGAAGTACCTTCTCAAGTAACGTTAATTCTAATTCTTTTATAGTTTCTTCGTTTTTCGTGTATGTTTGCGTTTACTCATTGTTGTTTTGTTTGCTTCTAATTTTGTTTTTTGTTCTTTCTTGATTATCTGTTTGTTTCTATTTCAGGTATTCATGCCTTTATTTGAAGTTATTCTTGATTAATTTTGATTTTGGTTTTATTCCCCGTAAGGGGCGCGGCGATTTGCAAACCTGGCCGCCGTGCTGACGGGACTCAACACCCCTGTCCAGCATCAGCTTAGCCTCTCTTGCTTCCTTCAAATAACTTCTTTCCTCTCTTTTCATACAACCTCTCCCACAACTTTCTCTGGTCAGCCTCTTATTTCACAGGGTAAATGCTGACCTTCTTTTCAAGCCAAACTTCCCTGATCGGGGCTCAGGGGGGAAGGGGACAAAGTTCCCTAAACCCTGAGTTCCGGTTAGGGATGTTTTTTTTTTTAAAACCTGCTTCATCCCCACCCATACCTTACTCACATCCCTTTTCCTTTACTCTTTACATTCTATCAATTTTACGCCGTGTCTAAGGTGGAGTCGCCATGCCGATGGAATGCCAGGCCACCAGGCGGGAGGGGTGGTCCCAAATGGCGGCGTTTGGCTCTGCCGGGCCTGCAAGCACCTCTTGCAGTGCAGGCAACTGTGAGAGGTAGTGAGCTATTGCGTCCCGTGTAAAAAGAGGGTCACCATGCCCAATGATGAATATAAAAAAAAAAACCCCAACCCCCAACTTCCCCTGTGACATCAACGGAGCCGCCCTCGGGCAGCTCCACCGAGAAAATGGAGGTACCCCCCCCCTTGTGCTTGTGCAGGGGACCCTCCATACTTCTTTTCCTTAAGAGGAGGCTTACTCCTCTCCTACGCCTATGGGTATAGGGTACTTCCCCTCACCCCCTTTTCTGGCGGTGCTTTCGGGCACCTCCCTATTTCCAGCGGCAGTCCTTCATTTTCTTTCTAAGGGGACTGCCAAGAAAGTCAGCAGGCACCCATTTTGCCGACCGCCCCTCGTGTAAGCGGCTTGGTAGGGTAAATCCCCTTAGGGGGAAGAGGGAAGCCAGGCTCCTTCGCTCGCTTCCCTCAAAAGACTTGCTGGCAAGAATCTTAAACCTTGCCGGGGTCAAGGCCCTTGCCTCCCCACAAAAGACTGGTGACGCTGCCAAGGGGACCTGCGATGTCCTGGGAGTGGATGGCTAACTGGAGGTCCCTCCTGTGATAGACATGGTCCTTGAGGAAACCCAGCCTCAGAGGGTAGGGCCTTCCATGGGGGCAAATCTGGGCTCGGCGCCAAACACCGAACCTGAATCCGCCCCTATGCAAGGTACTCCTCAAACGGCTGGGGCCGTTTGAGGAGTACCTTGCATAGGGAGAGACAAGGAGGGGAGAGATCTCCTCCGGATGATGCCCCTGCGACCACCAGGACCTTCTCCATTTCGGAGAAGGACTTGGCTGAGGCTATTCCATCTGGCCTAGGGGCTTCTGTCAGCGGAGGTGAAAAGCGGATTCATTCCCCGCCCTCCTCTCCTAAAAAGAAGAAAAAGACAAGAAAGACGAAAAAGACTCGGGGCTCCTCTCCATCCACGAGGGCTACGATAACGGATGGGTCTGCTGCCATTCTGGTAAGCGACCAAGCCAAGATCGGCAAATCCGGCCCATCTGAACCCTCCCACCGGTGCGGAGCCCGTGACTATGACAAAGACGAAAAGTGCACAGGGCGGAGCCTCGATGACATCATGGCCCCTTACTTAGAGGTTACCTGTCGTTTTCGAGCCCGCTGGCTTCAAACGCTTCCTGGTTATTCGCTCCACTGATGGCACCATGTTGGCCAAGGGCAACATGATCCATCAGAGGAAAAAATTATCTAGTGCAATTGGTAGAGAGCCGAAGGTGATCCGTTTCTCAGACGGGAGCATTCTGGCGAATGCGGTGAATCCCGCCGAGGCGGCCAAGATAAGTGCTCTTCGGACACTTCATGGCACCCTGGTGAGTGTGACGCCACACTATACTATGAACTTTGTGAAAGGAGTAGTTTATGCGAGGGAACTCGTTCACTACTCCATTAAGGAAATAACCCTAGAGCTGGCTGACCATGGAGCGGTCAAGGTCGAACGTGTGATGAGAGAACAGGGAGGGGCCTCGAGACCCACCTCTACACTTCTTGTCACGTTTGACTGTGACAAGCTCCCTGAGTCGGTGCGTGCCGGTTGGTACCGCTACCGCGTGAAGGCATTCGTGCCACTGCCGCGACGCTGCTATTACTGTCACTGCTTTGGCCATACGAATCGTTCTTGTAGACGTGCAAAGTCAGGGTCACCCGAAGTTTGTGTAAATTGCTCCAAGGCCGCACACGATAAGTCCAAATCATGTGTGGCCAAGTGTGTCAATTGCGGAGAGCCGCACCCCGCTTCTTCGAAGCAATGTGGTGCATATCTTCTTGAGAAAGAAATCCTGGCCGTTCAAGCCCAGGATCGACTTTCATTCCGCGAGGCTAAGGACTTGGTCCTGGCGCGCCCGGCTCTGCCTGGGACGTCATATGCCTTAATAGTTAGAAAGGCGCTATCTGCTCCTGGCTTATCCAGGCCAACGAGCATAGTTGTTTCCGCGCCCATTCGGAGCCCTTGTGCGGGCTCTACTCAACCAGCGCACTCCCCTGGTAAAACTAAGGGAAAAAAGGATTCACACCCAGCCCCGGTTAAAACCAGGGCTCTCCCCTCTTCCCCGAGCGTGACCAGTTCCCGTAAGGCGAAACGGCCACGCGCCTTCACCGAGTCGTTAGACTTTCAGGAGGTAACACCCTTGAAGATGGTCGCTAGGCCATCTTCCGGGGTTCCTAACGCTGTCCCACAAAAGGAGGACAGCAACAAAGGAGCTTCGGTCCTTCGCCCACGCCCCGAGCTGGAGCGAGTGGCTCGGAGACGGTGGTTCCTCGAAAAGAGGGCCCACGACCTGCGAAGCCGCAACGCCCACCTAAGGTTTCGAGACGGAGGGAGGAAAAGACTCACATGGCGAGCCCAACCTCCCAAAATAAGTCTTCGAAGGCGACAGCGCGTTCAGCGCTTTGTCAGGTCAACAGCGCCCGGGGTTCGGCCCCGGAAAGCGTACGGCCATTTCCGTGAGGGTCTTCAGTTCGAGGAAGGCCCCCGCGTCTCCTCCGTGTTAGGCCTAGAGGGCATATTCCTTCAATAAAATTGCCGGGAGGAGATGCGGAGGCTCGTCTCTTCCTGTTCCCCGTCAGCTATCTTTTTGCAGGAGACTATGCTAGGCGCGTGCCCCCTGCCCACCCTCCCGGGGTATAAGGGTCTTGCGACCCCACCACCGTGGGATGGCCAGGCTGGGGGATGCGCGGTTTACACCCGGCATGATGTCTCCGTTCTTTCTTTTTAGATACCTCCTTTCAGGCAGTGGCTGTGCAGTTGCATCTGGATAGGAGGTATACTATTATTTCTGCGTACATTCCACCGTCAGCTGACTTCGACGCGGGGGACTTCCACCACGTCATCGCACGGTTACCGATGCCCTATTTCTTGCTTGAAGATCTGATCGGAAGGCATCATCTCTTGGGAGATTACTCAATAAATCCCAGGGGACAAGTCCTTGCCAATCTGATCGGAGAGCTTGAGATGGATGTCCTAAACGTGGATGAGTCTACGCATCACTGTCCGAAAACTGCTTCATTTTCTTGCCTTGACCTATCATTGTGCTTTTCGGAGGCACAGCCTGATTTTGATTGAGGGGCGGTCGATGACCTCCATGGTAGTGATCACTTTCCCATTCAAATATCAATTTCAGGGCAACTGCCGCCTGAGAGCCCAATTCGGTGGTGCTTTGCGCGGGCGCGGTGGCCTGCATTTCAGAAAATGACTGAATTTTCTATCTCAGTCGAGGAGTTTAGGTCTGTAGATGAGTCGGTTGAGTTCTTCTTCGGCAACCTCATCGCTGTGGGCCTGACCACTATTCCTAGAGCATCTGGCTGTTTTGCACGCCGACCACTCTCATGGTGGTCGGCCGAGTGTGAGACGGCCCTCAAACAGAAGCGTTATGCCTACATGCGCTATAAGCCCCGCCCGAACGATTTCACTGTCGCTGAATTTCGTCAGGCTAGGGTGGCTAGCTTCTGGTATATTTCGAAGCATGCCCGCCACTCTTCTTAGCGGGCATACGTGTCTTCCCTTAACAGGAAGACCCCTTTAGCTGAGGTGTGGAAGCGAGTAAAAAGGATTCGGGGCAAGTTTTCGCAGGACCCCCCTCCCGTTCTCCAGGAGAATTGGACCGCAATCTCAGACCCCGCGTTCGTGGCGGAATCCTTAGCGACCGCTTTTTCTGCATTCTCTAGCCGGGATGATGCTCCGCCAGCATTCAATGCACGTCGTGATGTCGCGGAAGGCTGCCGGCTGGACTTTACCTCCAGAGGTGGAGAACCCTTCAACGACAAGTTTACTGTGAGTGAGTTGCGCTCCGCTCTCGCTTAATGCGCGGACACCGGCTATGGTCCGGACGATGTCCCGTACGCCATGCTTTGACACCTGGGTGAGCGATGCATGGCATCTCTGTTAGATTTTTTTAACAGGATCTGGGTGGAGGGTCTTCTCCCAGACTCGTGGCGAATCGCTACTGTGCTCGCCTTTCGCAAACGGGGAGAGATCACTCTATTCCGACCGGTGCCGCCCAATCTCTCTAACCTCTTGCGTGTGCAAGTTGATGAAGAAATTGGTAAATGTTAGATTATCCTTTTTCCTCGACAATGGAGGCCATCTGTCTTTTGCACAGATCGGCTTCCGCAAGTTCCACTCTACGTCGGATGCTCTGCTCCGACTGGAAAATGCCGTCTGCGAGGCTTTCCTTCGTAGACATCACTACGCCACGGTGTTTTTCGATCTGGAGAAGGCCTATGATACCGCATCGCGCTACGGCATCATGGAGACTCTCCACACGATGGACGCGAGGGGACGCCTCCCAATGTTTATATCTGAATTTTTGCGAGATCGTCGATTCCGCGTACGGGGGGGAGCCCTCTCCGGCCCAAAGGAGCAGAAAGAGGGTGTCCTGCAGGCAAGTGTCTTCAGTGTCACACTCTTTGCACTGAGCATCAACGGTTACACCTTGGTGCTGCCGAAGAATGTTCTCGCTACGCTCTACCTGGACAACCTTTTGATCTCTTTTGGTGTGGCCAAGATGCTAACTCTGGAGCGTCGACTCCAACAGGCATTGAACCGCGTCTCTCGCTATGCCTAAAAGCACAGGTTTTGGTTTTCTTTAGACAAGACTAAGGTTTGTGCACTTTTGCCACCATCCATGGCTTCACCCCGACCCAGATTTATTTATTAATTGGGTGCGCCTGGATTTGGTGGAATCGCACCGTTTCCTCGGTCTTGTATTCGACCAAAGCCTCACCTGGGAGGCTCATATTCGCAGCCTTAGAGTCTGTTGTACCCGCGCCATGGACATTCTCCGTTCCGTGACGTTCAGCGCTTGGGGCGCTGATAGGGCTACTGCCCTACTTTTTTATCGATCTTTTGTTCATTCGAAGCATGACTACGGATGCGAGTTTTATGCATCCGCAGCCGAGCGTTTAATGCGGAAGGTGGATTCGATCCACCACACCGGCCTTCGCCTTGCGACCGGTGCCTTCCGCACTTCCCCCATTGAGAGCCTGTTGGTCGATGCTGGGAAGATGTGACTCGCTCTGCGCCGCGTGCAGTGCATCACTCCACTGTACGCGTGAGCCGGCGCCTCCCTCAGTCGCCAACAGCTCTCACTGCATCCGCAACTGATCTCGATGGTGCCTATGCCGCCGAGAGTCGCCATTCATACCCTAAGCCCTTTGGGGTTAGGGCCAGGAAACTCTTTGGAGAGCTAGATGTAGCTCTCGGGCCGGTGGCACCCCTGGTTCTCCCCAGGACGCCACCCTGAAGGGTACTACATTTGGCTACTTGTCGCCACGCTTCTACTCCAAAAGCTTGTACGGCGCCGGGATTATTGCGTTCAACCTTTCTGAAGCACACCTCGTGTCACGCTGGAACCTTGCCAGTGTATACGGATGGCTCCAAGTCCCAAGAGGGGGTCGGCTTCAATGCTGTATCCCCTGTGTTTGAAGTCAGCTGGGCTCTGCTAGGCGCTGTGTCTGTCTTCACGACGCGACGTGCCTGGTTCGGAGACCGGATTGTGATCTATAGCGACTCACAAAGCACCCTGAGTGCTCTCGGGGCATTGCAATCTCCGCATCCCTTGGTTTGCGATATCCGTGACGCCACGGTTTTGGCGAGCCGGTCAGATGTCGAGATTATCTTCTGCTGGGTTCCTGGACATGTAGGAATTGCGAGGAAAGAGCGTGCTGATGAGGGCGCCAAAGAGTCCGCGAGGACTCTGTGACCAGACCAGCGTTTTGCTCTTCCTCACACCGACTACATGGCAGGAATACGGGCAGCTCTTCGGACTGCCTGGCAAAGAAGATGGGAGACGGTCAAAGGGAACTCAAAGTTGCGTGCCATTGCGCCGCGACCGTTCCGATGGACCTATTCCCCAATTCCGCGACGGCTTCCGGTCGCTTTCTGTCGTCTCCAAATCGGACACACTCGTGTGACGCATCGCTATTTGATCGAGCGCTTTCCTGTCCCATATTGCGATGACTGCGTCGTCCCCCTGACTGTTCGGCACATTCTTGTCGAATGTCCCAGTCTAGGGGATTTTCGCGCACGTTACCTGTCCCGGTACCGGGATGGGCGGGGTCGCTACCGCCTGTGCCTTGTACTTGGGACGAGTGCGTGCACCATGACTGGTGGACTTGTTTACTTTTGGGGGAAGGCCGGCCTTCTCCTTTGTAATTAACATGTTTTTATTGTTATTGTTGTTTGTTTTGTTTTGTTTTTTTGTAGGTGGCAGGCTCATGTGCCGGGGAGAGGAGGAACTCCCCCTGACGCCAGAGCTTGCTCCCTGATTGTTATCCCCTTTTTATTGTTTCTGTTAAAATTTTTATTTTAAAGTAGCCTAGAACTGGGCTGTTTGTTTGCGGCGACTTATGCCCAAGTGGGCAGTCGCCAGTTAGTCACTTGGAAAAAAAAATGTATATTTTTTGGTTTTATTTGGATATTGGCTCTTCCTCTCTTCGAAGGTGATGCGTCCTGCTTTGGAAGAATTTGCGTTCGGTGTTTTGAATTTCAACGATAATTTGTCTGCTTGTTTCTATGTGTTTTACCTCGATCATTTACCAGACATTTTTGGACCGATCTTCTAATATTTTGTTTATGGAATTACATAGTCCGGCCGTGCTGATAATTTCCTCCATTCTTTTCATTTCTCAACTTCGAGTGTTTGTAATTACAAAGGCCACTTTGTTCTGGACCCTGTGCAATTTCGTTTTGTTACTTTCTGTTGTGGTGTGAATTGGGATCGGAGAATACACCAATTCCGATTCTACGAATAGCTTATATAGTCTTCTTTCGTTTCTGGTCGAGATTTCTAAAGGTGTATAGTAGCCTTATTCTAATTTGGTCTTTGCTAAATCTTTCATTTATATGTGCTTGATATCCTCTTTCCCCCAGCTGTAGGCCTAATACCTTTCCTTCCGACGTGTATGCGTATTCTACTCCGTCGATGCTTAACCGGTCTTTTTTGCGTATCATTATGGGGATGATTTTAAATTTGTTTATATTAGTTTTAATTTTCCATTTTCTCTGGTAAATATTTATATTTTTTATTTCCCGCTCTGCAGTTCTTGCCTGCCATCTCGGGTTTGTGGTGTGTGTGGTAATCACCTAGCTAATGTCGTCGGCATACTGAATGTTCATACACCATGCCGTTATTGGGGGGGAGGGGAGGCCGTATAGATGATATATAAGGTGGGGCTCATGCACCCACTTTGTGGAACCCCAGCTTGGAGTTGGAAGGTGAGAGTTAAAGGAGTTTATGCTCCAGTCCTTCCACCCATACCTTATCGAAAGCCTTCTCGACATCCCGTATTACCACGTCCACGTACTCTTTTCCAGATTTGGCTTGGGCAATCTTCTCCGTTATTTGTTTGCCTGGTTTGGGTAGAAACACCATTTTTGCTACCTAAAACACTTCAGGGAAGGCCTATATATTAAGGTATGCGTTGAATATGTCCTTAATATTACTTAATATGTTTTATGGTGCCTTGTTGTTTAAACGAGCTGATGGCGTCTTTATTTCCGGCAGTGTGATCGTAGTTCCTACTCCCGCCTGCTGGTTTGTTCGTAGGTCAATTCTTCTCTCCTGTGTTTGCCTATGTATATTTATTCTTATATTCCCATTTACTATTTCCTCCAACTCTCTCGTATCTTTCATTGTCTTCTTCTTCTATTGTGTAAATTTGGCTCCAATGTCTTCTGAATTTTTTTTATGTTTCTTCGCTATTTCTTAATTATTTCCCATGTTCGTTTATTATTTTTATCTGCTTTCTTGGTGGTTGATCTTTTATTTTCTTGATTAACTTCTAAGCCTGACTTGGGTTTAGTGTGTTTTTTTTACTTTTTTTGTAAAGGTTTCTCAGTTTTCTTCTTGTTTCTCTTCTGTAATGACGATCATTTCTCTTTTGACTCTTATCAGTGCTTTGTTCCTTGTTCTTTTATTTCTGTATATTTTTCTTTAATTTTTCTAGCTTTTCTCTTTATTTCTTTGGTCCATTTTGGATGTTTAAGAGTTCTGTACCATATCCTTGGTACACTTTCATCGTCTGCCTGAATGATGCTCTCTATTAATGATTTTAGTGTCTCTTCCAATTCTTCATGGGGTTTTCCGTCTAGGTCTTGCTGCGTGTGACTTTGCAGCATTGTTACGTATTTTATCCGGTCTGCTTCTTGTATGATTTTCGTGTCTTAATAGGGACCTGTATTGGATTGTAGTTGATGGTCACTAGAGCCAATGTGGTCGCTGCATTGAATTGTTATTGATTCCATGTAAATACATATTGTAAGGGAAGTTTTCGTTGGTTAGTATTATATCTGGTTAGGTGTATGCTTTTCGGGTGATGGAGGTCGGGAATTCCGGGCCGGCTCTCGTTATTATTTTCCTCTCCATTAGCAGTTCGAGGTTTCTTCCCGAGTTGTTCGTTGTTTGATATGCTGATTCCCGTATTCTCGCGTTTCGATCCCCCAGCAGTATAGTCGGATTGTTCTTGTTGAACAATTCCATTACTGAATTGACAGGAATGTAGGGACGAATGGTTGGTAGGCCGTTGTTATCATCAATGGAGTGAACTCCATTTATAGAGTCACAGCGGCGTAAGCCTCATCCCCCTTCTGGTCCTGTGTGTTGAAGGTTCTCTTTTACTGCGATTGCTGTACCATCGTACCTTTCTACGGTGAGGTTCTTCTTAATTATGTGATTGTTGAATATTTTCATATTTTCATTGTCTTACAGTCCGTGCTCTGAGATAGTGATGACGTCCGGGTCTATTTGACGAAATATATTCCCGTACTGTGTTTATTTGTTTTTACATCAATTCGTGTTGATACGTAGTATTTTAAAATTTGATATCATGTTGTCCATTTTTTCTTATTTTCGAGTGCTAATTACCTTCCGTCTTCGGTTTTTCCAATTTACGTTGATGATTTTTTCGAACGTTTCCTTCTTAATTATTTTCACGTTGTCGGCGTAGATTCTGATTTTATTCTCTTCTAGTAGTTTTTGTATTGTTTTTACGTCATGTTTGGACACATAGTTCCCCCTATACGTGCATCTATCTATACGTATCATTAGGTCCGTTTGTTTGTCTCCTTTAGGCAGGGAGAAGAAATCGTGTACGCAGATTCTCACTTTGAAGTCTCCGGGTTCGTAACGAGAGCCCTCGTCATTCTCTGACTCGATAGCTGATTGTGTATGCGTTTCGATTTATTCTTTCGTGTTGTGGCTCTTCTTTATTTTTCTGAGGTTCTTCTTTTTATTCTTCTTTGGTTGTTTTCGTTCCAGATTTTTCTGCTTAATTACTTTCTTCGTAGAGTATTCTGTTTTAGTTTGTTTTTCATTGTCTTCCATTGTGGCAGCTACAACTATTGTAGACAGTTACTTGACAACTTCTCTGTCGATGAAAAAGATTTTACTTTAGAAATTCCGCGAAACCTCGAAAATGATGTTGCCTACGAGCATGGTAAAAAGTGTTACATTCCAATAAACAGATCGAATCAAACTTCAAGATTTGGCAAAAAAGTTATGATATCTACAGGGGACGTTTGGAATGACAAAATATATGTTCATTTTATTGATACTGAAAGTACAAAAGGGAATTCTGCTAATTAAACTGAACTCCTGAAAATAGTTGTTGGCTGATTGCCGTAACCTGTATCAAAATGGAGCATTTTCGCCTACATGACACGCCACACAGTAATTTTTTATTAGCAATACGCCAAGTTTAATAACGAAAAATGAGTAGCCACGGCAAAGCCCAGATTGTAACCCCATGGATTACTCAATTTGGGAGTTACTGAGAAAAAGGTTTTACCAAGGTCGGAGATAAAAGTTCACTGAACCATAGGTGAAAAGCAAAATGCATGAATCTTGGAAAGAAATTGGTATTAATGAAGTTAGAAAAAATTATTTTTTACCCATATTGTTATTTCTGTGAATCGCGAGAAACTATAAAAGGTACCTGAATTCCGTATTTGCATTGGAAAGAAGAAATTGAAAGTATCTTGCATAAGAAAATTGTCATGAATAGAAAGGAGGTTACTGAGATATTATTTATTTTTTTAAATGCGTCATTTTGGGAGCCCTGATATATATATATATATATATATATATATCGAAACCATACGCATCTAACAACAGATTATTCGATCCGTACAAATTTGCATGCTAACACTAAGTAAACACAGGTTACATAACTTCGCCGCTGCCTTGAACATTGCTTTTGGTTTATATTATAAACAATAGGGTCAAAGTCTATGTCTAGTTTGTGTTTAAATAATCAAATCCATTGTAGTGCAAGCAACGGAGTTACGGGGCAGACCATTCTCTAAATGAACTTTTCTGTTGAAAACTCTTTTTTAGACTCTTGCGAGATCAAATTTTCCGAACTTTGCCCTGGTATAATTTGATCGTTGATTCTAAAATTCTTGTTTCAGGTCATATTAACTACAACTTCGAAGATTTTAAATAATTGAATAGGTCAACTCTTTGTTTACATTATTTTAATGGAAAGAGATTTATTCATTCCTTAAGTCGAACCTCGTATGTTTGTATTTCTAGACGAAATATAATTTTGTTAAATCTACTTTGATTCCATAGCCTCTCAAGATTTTTCTGGTATAAGAGTAGCAAGTTAAAACAGTGTTCCAGAATAGGCAGAAAAAGAATTGGCGATATAAGCATTCCTTTATTCCATTTGTGTTAAAATAAGCAACCAATAAAGCAAATCGCTTATTCACTATTTGATCATTTCCTTGCATTATTCACTGTGTTTTAGGTTGCTCGATAGTGTTACTCAGAACTCTGTTTCTTTTTTAAGATTTTCAATTGTGCCCTCTTCATTAACTAAGATGCTTTTTAATTTGATTTCCTATGTAAACAGTTTGTATTTATCTTCTTTGAAGCATATTTGGCAAAGTTTGGCCCAAAGTGATAACACGTCTAAATTATATTGCATATGTTCTACATTCTTATTTGAGTTTACAGTGTCGCAGTTCAGGTTAGAACTTCTGACCTCAGTTTTCTTTCCGTGTCTCGGAACCTTTGGTTGAAAGCAAGCAGGCTAAATTTGCAGTTAAGCCTTGCCTTGAATAAGGCAATTGAATTTGGGGTTCCAATATATCTCTAAAAGTAATTAATTAAACTTGGCAGAAGTAATTTAACTATCTAGAAGGTTCTGTATATCAAACTGGGAGAAACAAAATAAACTTTACTACTGTACATACAGAAATTAAGTACTGGACATGAAAGATAAAAGAAAAATAAAATAATACTAATGTAAGATGAATCAAAGTATAGAGACTCGGCCGCACACGACCGACAACAATTCCGGGTGGACCTGCTACCCAAAGATTCAGCTGCTCGACAGGACCACGAGGAGGAAGGGGGGGGGGGCAATAAGCTCAAGTACTTTAAAACCACACGGGTTGGGTTTGCAATTAATGCCGATTTGTACACGGAACATATAATTTGTATTCCAGTAACCACAGCTTCGAAAGTAACCATCGAGGGAGAATTTGCTGGAGAGGAAGCTGAGCTCCAGAGATCTTTTATGTATTGTTTCTTTTATCTCTTTTTTTGTCTTCATGCTCTTAGGATATGGGAGGATAAGAGAAATTATTAAAAAAGGTATCAAAACCATAACCATGGCCATTAGGCCATACAGAAAATACATCGTCAATGTACCTTAACCATATAAAGTTAGGGGGAGAAATTGTGGGAAGGAGTTCAGTCTCAAAATATTGCATGAAGAGACACGCCAATATCGGAGATAAACTATTTCCCATGCTAAGGCCAAATATTTGTCTATAAAACTCATTATTTACTCGAAACACATTGTCAGAGAGACATAATTCAACTAAATCGATAAATTTACTCAATATGTATATATATATATATATATATATATATATATATATATATATATATATATATATATATATATATATATATATATATAAATATTGAGATTGAGAGAGATAAATAAAGAAAAGTTAAATTCCGCATTTAGTGGTAGCAGCCGGGTTGTTTTGATGCCATCGCTTTGAATTTATTTCAGCGAAAGTGAGTTCTTAAGAGCAAATGTGTGAGGTGTCGGGATGTCGTTGCTCAGCTACAGGCGAAAGATCGAAAAAGGGGGGAAAAACAATCTAGCTACACACTAGCAAAACCTCTCAAATTCATTTCCAAATTCAAGGTCTTGAGAATGACAATTTCTTCATCTAAATAGGAAGGATGACATATTTTGTATGCTCTAAGAAAAAGGTTATAAATTACCGATTTTTTAACAGTATTAACGTGAAACAAAAAATAATGTATATAGGTATTCGAGTGGGTTGGTTTCCTATACACGTCAAGTTTTGCCTTAAGTGCAAACCCAACCCGTGCGGTTTGAAAGTACTCGAGCTTATTGCCCCTCCCCCTCCCCCTTGTGCTCCTCTCGAGCAGCCGAATCTTTGGGTAGCAGGTCCACCCGGAATTGTTGTCGGTCGTGTCGGCCGAGTCTCTATACTTTGATTCATCTTACATTGGTATTATTTTATTTTCTTTTATCTTTCATGTCCAGTATTTTATTCGTGTATGTACAGTAGTAAAGTTTATTTTGTTTCTCCCAGTTTGATATACAGAACCTTTTAGATAGTTAAATTACTTCTGCCAAGTTTAATTAATTACTCTTAGAGATATATTGGAACCCCAAATTCAGTTGCCTTATTCGAGGCAAGGCTTAACTGCAGATTTAGCCTGCTTGCTTTCAACCAAAGGTTCCGAGACACGGAAAGAAAACTGAGGTCAGAAGTTCTAACCTGAACTGCGACACTGTAAACTCAAATAAGAAAGTAGAACATATGCAATATAATTTAGACGTGTTATCACTTTGGGCCCAACTTTGCCAAATATCCTTCAAAGAAGATAAATACAAACTGTTTACATAGGGAATCAAATTAAAAAGCATCTTAGTTAATGAAGGGGGCACAATTGAAAATCTCAAAAAAATAAACAAAGTTCTGAGTAACACTATCGAGCAACCTAAAACACAGTGAATAATGCAAGGAAATGATCAAATAGTGAATAAGTGATTTGCTTTTTTGGTTGCCTATTTTTACACAAATGGAATAAAGGAATGCTTATATCGCCAATTCTTTTTCTGCCTATTTTGGAACAGTTTTAACTTGCTACTTTTATACCAGAAAAATCTTGAGAGGCTATGGAATCAAAGTAGATTTAACAAAATTATATTTCGTCTAGAAATACAAACATACGAGGTTCGACGTAAGGAATGAATAAATCTCTTCCCATTAAAATAATGTAGACAAAGAGTTGACTTATTCAAGTATTTAAAATCGTCGAAATCGATAAATTTACTCGTAGAAATGGGAAGATCTTCCCATTTCTACGAGTAAATTTATCGATTTAGTTGAATTATGTCTCTTTGACAATGTGTTTCGAGTAAATAATGAGTTTTATAGACAAATATTTGGCCTTAGCATAGGAAATAGTTTATCTTCGATATTGGCATGTCTCTTTATGCAAAATTTTGAGACTAAACTCCTTTCCACAATTTCTCCCCCTAACTTTATATGGTTAAGGTACATTGACGAGTCCTTTTCTGTATGGCCTAATGGCCATGATTTTGATACCTTTTTTAATAATTTGAATAATTTGCATGTCTCCATTAAATTTAAATATGAATGGGAATATGATAATAGATTACCCTTTTTAGATGTCATCATTAATAAAGATCACTATGAAATAAAACTTGACGTGTATAGGAAACCAACCCACTTGAATGCCTATATACATTCTTTTTCGTTTTAAGATAATACTGTTAAAAAATCGGTAATTTCTAACCTTTTCCTTAGGGCATACAAAATATGTCATCCTTCCTATTTAGATGAAAAAATTTTCATTATCAGGCACATTTTTTCTAATTTTTATTACCCCGATTGGTTCATATCGTCTAACCATTTTGCAACTAGGAAAACATTCTATGGTAATAAGCCTTCCCGCACTAATGACTTCAACAAATGTATAACATTGCATTTAATAATAAATTAAATAGTTTAAACGACATATTTGAAAAAGCGGGTATTAATCTAGCCTTTAAATATAATAATTCCTTAAACCAATTAATGATTGCCAGGAAACCCAAAGAACATATTAACATAAGAGTATATGCAATACCATGCAACGATTGCCATAAAGTTTATATAGGGGAAACGGGGAGAAATCTAGACAAGAGATTGTATGAACACAAAAGAGATTAGAGTGGGCAGCGAAAGCAGTGGAATATTTTGCCATGTTAGAGACAAGAATCATATGATCGATTTCAATGGAAGTAAAATGGTATTTGAATCGGCTAACTATGTTAAGAGAAAAATCGTAGAATCGAGCTTAATATCGTCAGTTCCTAATTTAAATCTATCTAAGGGGCAATTTTCTTTTAATCCTGTAATACGAAAGCAAATAAACAAAATAGTAAAATGTCAGCCCTTCAATATGTTTAGGCCTAATCCCGTCCCAGACTAGCCACAAGTAGGGGATTGGGGGAAAAAGAGGGGATCTTTCACGACCTGACCTTGTGTTATGCTTATATGCACTTTTCTTATATTTTCTATCCAGTGTCAGTTGAAAAAGGGTGTGAGATACACCGAAACTGTTCTGAATTAAATTGTCTTCGGAGAATGTGGTTTAATTCCTCATATATATATATATATATACATATAAATATATATATAAATATAATATATATATATATATATATATATCTATATATATATATATATATATATATATATATATATATATATATATATATATATATATATATAAAATGAGATTGAGAGAGATAAATAAAGAAAAGTTAAATTCCGCATTTAGTGGTAGCAGCCGGGTTGTTTTGATGCCATCGCTTTGAATTTATTTCAGCGAAAGTGAGTTCTTAAGAGCAAATGTGTGAGGTGTCGGGATGTCGTTGCTCAGCTACAGGCGAAAGATTAAAAAAGGGGGGAAAAACAATCTAGCTACACACTAGCAAAACCTCTCAAATTGATTTTCACCCTAGGTTCTGCAACAAGAAAATACAGAAAAATAATAAAAACAATACCCCCAAAAATTTACTAAGATCCACAGCAACAAATAATATATGAAAAGAAAGGTTTAGCTGGAGAAAAAGAATCAAAATTAAGTGATGCGAGAAAGTTTACTACTCAATACGCAGGAGGGTAGTTAAGTAGGGGTTTAAGTTGCCTACAAAATGACTCCTCTCCCTTCCGAGTTGTTTATCGAGGGCAAAGCCCTGCTCTATCCTCTCTGCTCATTCAATTCCTTGGGCGATTTCACGATAAGTGACGCATTTGAATTCCCTATCTTCATTTCAAGGACACGCCATTCTTATGCATAAACCGAGCTCCCACTAAAACGTTAATGCTAGGGTTAAGATTATGACAAAAGCGGGATAGAAGGGCTTTAATGGTTGCTATAAAGCGTTTTTTTATCTTTGTCATTTCTCCAAATGGTTCTGATTAGGTTTCTACTTCTTGGAAACCAATGCTCTTCGTCAAACTGATTCTCGAACTTCGCTCTCTTTAAATGAAAGTTTGGCCACTGAATAATCATTGTATATATCGGAAAGAGTTATAATCTCTAGAAATAGAAGGGGATTCTATATGTATATATTGAATACCAAGCTGGGTAAGTTGGTGAGAAAGCGAGTGGTAAAGGAGTTCATGCATTTCTGTATAAAAGTTACAGGTTCTCTATGTTTGTGTGTGTGCGAAAGAAAGTTGAGCGAAGGTGTGAAAACATAGTTTGGAATCTGCATTCATATATTTTAAACCATATTTCTACCCATACTATATTGGTTAGATTGACTGCACATGCGCTTATTTGGCATTCGCAATTAGAATTGTGAGGATACGGAGTGGATAAATAAGAGTGAGTTGGAGTACTGAGTTTGTATCCTTAGGAGTTATGCCTTTTATAAATAAGGGCAGTTTTATATCATCTAAGGCAGGGCAATTTTGTAACGTTTTATGCAATGTCCTTATTATCTTTCATGTTCATGAATTCTTCTTTATCTTTTGCCTTCTCAGGATTACTGTTCATCCACTACTTTAATTCATTTGTTATTTAAAAAATAAATGATCCCACAAGGACATCTTCTATCTAAAATTTAGTTAGAAGAATTAACAAATAAATTAGTTAAGTCAGGAGTAGCGAAATTTAAAGGGGATGCTGCGTAACTTGCCTAAAATAGCTTCTATAACCCCACAAAGGCAAGTAAGGTAAGATCAAATTCTAAAAAACGAAGTTCTAATAAAAATGACCGGAGAACTTTAAAAAAGAGACTAGATGCTAGGAAAATGAACAATAGCAACATTTAGCAAGCAAATAAAGATTAACCCTAGTCCTAGAACAATGTAAAAGGGAAAAGAACAAGGGCAACAATTTGGGGACTCAGAAAAATGAAAACTAGTAATCTAATAGAAATAAGAAAGAAGGAACAAGGGCAAAACACTGGTAACAAAGAAAAAAATTACTACAAGAGCATTGAAAAAGGAGAAAAATCAAAGGCAACACCTTAGCTAAAATGAAAAAAAACAATAACCCCAGGAGCACTAAGCCAGAAAAAGATCAACGGCAACTCCTAGATATCAAAGAACAAAAGCATTGAGAACAAGGATGTTATCATTCGTATTCTCTGACAGGGATGAAGCTTTGTTTACAAATTTAAAGCTAGTTCAAAGAGGGATTGTCGCGCAAAAAGAGCATAGGCAGAAGTTAATGAAATGGGCGAAAATAGAGAAATGAAAATGTGTAGAAGATATGGAGCCAGATATGTTTCTACGCGCATGTTTCGTAGCGAGAGCATGCAACTAATGATGTTAGGGCCAAGGACATTTTTTGCTTCGGTAATAAGTTATATTAAGCAAGTGGTCATCTAAATGAATTGAAAATTTGCCCTCTATTAGTTTTTGTCCCCCTCCACTACTCGAAATGCTAGGATGCTAGAAGATACAGGGCACTCCTGTTTCATACATTTGGTGGTGTTAAGCTCAATGTTTGTACCACTGTTTCAAAAATGAATGACTTAATATAGGGAGGAGAAGAGGAAGAACCATGCACCGTTACTAAAGAGAAAGGATAAAAGAAGAAAACAGGAACAATCAGTATAAAAATCAAGCTCCTAAGTGTACCTACTATTATAATTTTTCTGCTAAGTAATAAACCTAAAAGAAAATTTAATAAAATAAAAAATCTATGCATACTTTAAGAATAAGAAAGTATGAAAGTTTACGATTATAAGTGTCTATAGGTATATCTGCTATAGCAGAAATGTAATACATTTAAAAGAAACGAAAGTACAGTCATTACAAAACGTAGGTAAGGTGAGTTGAAAACGAATAAATCATTGATTTGTAAAGAAATCTTCGTATCCCTAAGTTATATTACTTTGAAATAATGATTTTTTTCTCAGATTAAGTAGTAAAAAAAAAATCTGGTTTTAATCTTGGTCTCAAATTTAACGGAATTTTGGATAATTAAAACCAAAGAACCATAAAAACTAAATTGTACCCTCTAATTTAACAAACCATTAGGAAGAAAGTCATGCAAAAAACACAAGGTGCAGAAGTTCATACAAAGAATTGCAAGACCCGCGTAAGAAAAAGCCCACAAAAAATAAAAGACATGTTTAAATAACTTAATACAAAGAAAAGAGGATCCGAGTCAAGACATTTGCAATACGAATAAAAACGTGTGGAAAGAAATTCATATAAAGAAAAGAAAGACTGGGGTCAAGAAAACGAAGGGATATGTAATGAAGCTCCCATCAAAGCAAATAGACACGAGTGAAAGGAGTTCACATAAAGGAAACTAAGATATGAATAATATTGTTCAGATATGGAAAACAAAGACAAAGAGTAAGACGAGGAAGTACGCTCAGGGACCTCGTCCACTAGACTAGAACGATAGCTCTCGTTCTATTTAGCCCTCAAAACAAGGTCGAATGACATTTATACCTTAGCATTCGCTCTCACAGAAAACGGATTTTAAAAAAAATATTTCCGGGGGTTTCTATTCTAAAACAGTTTGAACTGATGGAAAATATATAAAAAAACTGGCTTGAGTTTAAAGCAAGAAATAGCACTACACACTGCTTTCAGGCGTTTGTGAGACCTTCATCTTCCTCTGCAGGAAAGCTCAGCTCTCAGATTATCATTCTAACAAGCTCCAACCCCAAACTAGTCCGAATGACGAGCTTATAGATTAGCATATGTTGTCGAAGAAAAAAGAAAATTTCCTAATTATTAACAGATGGCAAGTATTATGATAATTCATAAGGTTAGTGTAGAGCAATAAATAACCGCGCTCTTCTTTATACAGACACTGGGACGTTCCTCGTCCAAAAAACGCAGCAGTTATAATATTCCTTGCTTAATATTTTCCCACAATTTAGTAGTGATATTGTATTTAATCTTTATTTCTCTCAAGGAAATAAAATTGACGGTAAAGCTTAATATAGTCTTATTAATAAAATGGAGAGAGATTAGGAATTAACTTGAGAGCATCCATGATGCTTTGTTTCCTTGGTCAATAAAATAAATAGTCATATTAGAGGGTAATTAAAATGAATAGACAAAGTAATGAACTGTAACGTACAGTTATAACTATGTGTAGCTAAAGTTTATGCAATGTTAGATTAATAAATGAGTTATCACAAGATAAGCAAATAAATATTAAATTGAATAGTATAAAATTTTCCGAACGCTTAGGTTTCTTTGTACTAGTTATAGAAGATGTGAGAGAAATACGGGCGCCTTCATCTTGATGAGCGGTAGTGTAGATAGATAGATAGATAAATACATAATGTCTTTCAATCAACAAGTGCCTGGAGCTAGGTCTTAAATATGCGTACCATGCATACCAGATGAGTAAATTCGATACCGATTTTCTACATTTTTCGTAATAATAAGAAAATAGGAAAGATATTACTTTTTCCGACGTTCACTTGCCGTACTTTTGGATAATATTTCCTTGTTCTTCTTAATTACCTAACATTTAAAGGGAGTTTGGTCATTAGATGGAAGTAAGCGCTAATTGGGACCTCTTTGTGCTAATAAAAAGGACCATAATTTACCCCAAGCTGATCGTTTAAGCAAACCTAAAGACATAGTATCAGCTTTAACCTAGTAATTATGCTGAGTATTTTACTTTCCTATTCAAAATGAATAGTGAGTATTCATTTATTCAGCAGCTTTAAAATCAAAGCAAATATTTGGAACATGAAAGCCAATGTTTCAAATGAATTAGCTATTTAAAAAAATATTTAATTGATAGGGGTACATATGTACTGTATATGCAATTATTTAATCAGTCTGGAGGATTTATGCTGAAAGTAAGTATTATGTGCTATTAGGGAAAGCTATGAAGGATATTCCTGACTTTCACTTTTCTCATTTATTTTTATGTATTTCCTGATTTTTATTACTCTATTTCTTTGTTTCAATGTTTATTTATTCCTTGCTCCCTTAGTTATGCATTTTCTCAACTTTAGGATGTAATTATTAATTGATTCCAACTAGATGCTTTGCTTTCTTCCATAAATTATTTCTCAAAATCCTTTTCCACTCACTATATTTGCTTCTCTACATTTTAGTACCATTGTGAATAATTTTTTGTCTCGTAATCTAAAATTCTTTTAGTGTCCATATTTTCGTTACACTTTGAAATAATGTTTTGATGGTTGTTAAACTTTCCTCCACTTCTGGAATATTTCATATATTAGTCATTGACTAATAATATTTTCATATCCGAAAGAATGATTCAAAACACTGTATAAAAGTACGAGTATCGTTAGAAAGAAAAGAGAACTGGTGTGAGGCAACGAAAGAATATTCACTATCTTGCAAGAGGAAAGAGCAATGAAAAGGGAAAGATAATTAAGTGTTAAAAAATAACAATAAAACCAGCAATTGCAAAGAATCGATTACAATATGTATTATTTGATGTTTTTGCAGTGGAAAGGGCGTATATAATTTTTCTAGGGACAGGAACCAAGAGAAGAACACGAATGTTATACAATCGCATTTGAATATATCCTAAGAGAAAGTTTATTATAGTGAATTTTATTTTATTTTAAGAAATCATGAGATTCAAGTCTATTTTGCCATCTATATTATTTCACTTGATCAAATATTCAATTACATACACTTCCCTGGATATCACTTCTTTTGACTTCCTCATCTACAAGTTTGCCACAAAGTTGGGTCTTTGTCCTTCAACAACACTAAAGCTACGAGCCACTTCTCTTTATGCCGTGTTGAGCAGTAGGCTACCCATCATTCTATCTGCTCCTTTGCTCTCAAACCCACATTTTACGCGCTCTGTCAACCCCTCACGCACCCTGATACTCAATCTCGTATATCGAGAACTTTTCTTATTTCATGCCATAGTCTCAATCACATAGATTAACGTTGGCACCAAAATATTCTCATATACCTTTCTGGAACGTTTTAAACTCTAACCCTTAGATTCGCTAACGTTGTACTCTATCTTTAACCTTGTGGCCGCAATCTTCTTCATCTGACAATTATGATTAACAATGCATCCCCAATACCTAAATAAGCGCACCTCTTCCAGGGTGACACTACGAACTCTGATATTATACCAGACCCCATTTCCATACCCAAATACCATTACATTACTCATTTCTCCATTCACTTTTAGCCCCTTCTCTCACACACCTTATCAAAAAGCGTCATTCAATATTTCAGAAACACTCTCAGCCAACAACTACAGGTCATAAAACATATATCTACCTAGCTAGAAACCATCGTCCTCAATTCCTCATCAATCACAAAGCTAATTCACCCAATTCCATGCGTACTTAATTTAGTACTTTATCCATAAAGGTATTAATTAAACAACCATGTCGACATCACACAATCTCGTTTACCCTCTCCGTTTCCTCATCGGATTTTGAATCACTCACACCACCTATCGCTCACCCTTGCGCATGCAGTATTTCAAACATAACTGTTTTTCCCACCATCCACTCCGATGTCACTCACTCTACACAACCTAAACTTCTTCCATAAGGATTCCCTATCTACACGATCATAATCTTTCTTCCAATTCAGGAATCTATATACACTTTAAATATCTTATCCTTTGTTTTCAGCTCTCGCTGTTTCAGTACACAACCTTCATGAAATCACATAGCTTGAAGTGTAATGGTGGACACCCCTCTAAAATACTAAGCTCATAAAGTCTAAAATAAATATGTCTATGTAGATCAAAATTCTGAATCAATAATGCGGAAGCTAAATTTCCCAAATACTCGGCTCACAAGGTTAAAACCTTCATCAATGTGGAACGAAGTTTTTTTAGAAACCAATCCAGCCCCTCATATCCTAAGTATTGTTTACTTAGTTACATAGTTACAGGGAGCTAGCAAGGACTACTTAATCCAATTAAAGGCAAGTCCCATCTATACCAATCTGCTAGTAGTCCTCCTTTGGATATTATCCCCACGATGCTCACTCACGCGACATGCAATCTACAATATCATTATTGGTAAAATGACTGTCAATCTAGTTTTTAAAACTATTCACACTACTACCATTTACTACCTTTGCAGGGAGTGCGTTCCATTTATCGATGATTTTAAGGTAAAAAAAGGTTTAGCGATGTTCGTTTGCAAACCGCATCCTTTCAGTTTAAAGGCGTCCTTACGTGTGATACCATGGTCGTACTTAACAGTTTTCATAATTTACGTTTTCAAATTTATTTAGAATTTTGAATAATTCGATAAGTTCACCTCGCAATCCCCTAGTTTCAAGAGGTGGTAGTTTTAGTATATTAAATCTTTCGATATTTCACTTATTTCTAATCGAAAGAATTAGTTTAGTTGCCCGTTGTGATAGAATTGCCTAAGGCGGCGCGCCTCGCTTCTATCACATATTGAAACTCATGCTTTCCAAGTGCATCCTGCGAGAGAGAGTAGAGCGGCGTTCTTATCTCCCACTATTCTCGAGTATTATCTTCTTCCGCTTCAAGTTTAATTGAGGAGGTTCAATCCCCTGTTTGCCTCCAGGCGTCGATTTGTCCAGATTGAATTAGGCTTATGGGAAGATAAGATTTTTCCCTGCGCTACCGGGAAATTGTATAGAAGTCCCCCATTGTCCCCTACCCCGAGGGGTGGCTCAGGCTATTTATGCGATAAAATTTCGCGTTTGAATTAGATCCCGGTTATCATCGCGAGGAATCACGCCGATTCGGTCTCCCTTGTGCACTTAGAAACTCTCTACCTCGAGAATCCCCTTATTGTCCAGAAGAGGACAATATCTTTGAGTGAAAAGGTTCGTGCCCCTCAAGACGTCAAGTCAACAGGCCCCCCTGTTGTTCAGAAAGAGAACAACTTTAGAACAGTCATTGTTCTTCGAGCCCGTTCGAGAAGAAACGGTTTTCGCTCCCCTGATATCATGTCAGTGGTAATTTAATTCCCCCTTTTAACGTTATTCAAGAGAACGCTTGGTTACAACAATAACCTCAATTGTTCATCCAGAACATCTCCGGTATCCTGTCTCAAGGATCGCTCTACTTCCCAGCCTTACTTCGCTCTCACTCCTCGAAGTCTGTCCTTCCCCCCTCGTTAAGGACAACCCCTTCTGAAAACCCCTCCTCCTGGGAAGGAAATCGCCAGTCAGACCAAAGCCATTCCTTCAAATCGCCTTCCTCTTCACGACGGCCTTATAAATACGTAAGCTACGAATTGCATTTAACTATTTAACTTTGTGCCAACGTAACTCGGTGCTTTAACACGGATCTAGCCTACCCCTTTCCCTTCTTGTTTGGCTCGTCATTTTAAATCCCTCCAAATCTTAATCCTCCACTTAGTCCAATTTATCCCATGAACTTTTTCATTTCATGTGTATCTCCCATTTTAATCCCTGGTCATGTAAATATTTTTCCTTGTGTTGTTTTGTTAGATTAATTAATAAAATTCTATTTTATTAATTCTTGAAATATTATTTATCCTTGGGCTCCGTTTCACTTTTTAAGTATATTGAAGATAAATAAGCTCTCTGCAGGCCTATTTATTAACATAGAGTCCATTCTCGGCCATCTGATCAACCCCGGACTTGAATATAGAATAATTCCCATAGTATATAGTATATCGTTAGCAGCCTTTTCTACGACACCCGTCATTGAATCCTATCCATTTTTTTTATGTTTATAGATATAAAGATATGATTATATCTTTGTGTATGTATTGAAAACTTCTTGCAATAAATCTAAGCATTCGGTTCGAATTCTTACACGCTTCATTACACTGTTTGTTCAACTTAAGATCCTTTGAAACCTGCACCTCTAAATCTTTTTCTCCGTCCACGGAGATAAGATTTTTACCACCCAATTTATAAATAAAACTAGGGTTCTTTCAGCTCACGTGCAAAACTCTACAATTGAATTTTATGTTTTATTTTCTAGACCATTCGCATATTCTATCTAGATCCTGCTGAATTAATTTGCTATCATTCCCATTTAAATTTTACCCCTCCATTTTGTGTCGTCCGCAAATTTAGATAATCTCATAAGTAAGCAGGTGTCCATATCATTTACATAAATAACGAACAACAATGTTCCCAACACAGACCCCTGGGTCACGCTACTACATAGGTACATTTTCCACTCCCAAAATTTACCGTTTAAAACTACTTTCTGCTTACGATTACTTAGCCACGACTCTATCCATCGTAGAGAGCTAAAACAAGATACACCAGAAATGACCAAGAGCCAAATGAGAAGAATTGATAAGAACACGAATGAGCCAAGAGATTCCCAGAAGAACTTAAGAAAAATTAATTCAACAAAGAAGACTCGTTAGAATGGATAAGATTAGAGAAACTTAATTTTGACAGAGAAAGAGTAATAGTAGCGTCTCAAGATCAAGGATTAGTTACTAACGGTTTTAAGAAGATAGCTGGAATAAAAAAGGATGATATATGTAGAAATTTTCAAGAACAAATGGAAAGTGTTAACGATTTTATATCTGGATACAAGCTACTTTTAGCAGATAGTAATTAATAAAAAGGCACAACAAAAGTGTGTAAATACTTACATTGGAAAATCTGCAAAGGGTTTGTCATAGATGTTAAGGAAAAGGTATGGGAGCATTCATCTAAAATTACTGATCGTAATGAAAGCGTAATTATATTTTATCATACGAGAGTACTGCAATTAAACCTGACATAGTAATTTCGAATAAAGAAGATAAATATTGCTCTTATTATAGATGTGAGCGATTGACTATAGGGTTTTTCTTATGGAGTGAGAGGAAAAATATCAAGATATGAATTTATAAAGTACGATCTTAGAATAGATTGTTCGCTAAGAAATATTGATATAATCACAGTTATAATAGGAGCAACTGGAATAGTTAAAACTAATTTTCAAAATTATTTAAATAGTATTCCAGGGAACCTAAAAATAATATATATTCCACTTGAGGTACTAAAGTCAAGCGTTATCATATTAAAGAGTGCCTTAAGATAAGAAAATTTAGTGGGAAATTGGTCTTAGGCCAAGATCCCTCCCAATAAAAGAAAACTGTTTCAATGAGCGTGAAACCAAAATAAGTGAGGTTTATCTGAATTCCATGAGCAAAATGTTTAGTTCGTAATTACCTATGTGGATCAGGGTTGAATTCCTTAGCGAAGTAGAAGTAAACTATAAGCAAAAATCTACTTTTCTTCTTAGCTTTTAATCATGAACTTATAGTATTCTGAGTGATATGTTAACAAATGAACGTTTCTGTCTAAAGCCGTGTTGACTATCAATTAAGAGATTATGCGCTTTCAAATGATCGATCACACAATCGCGAATGACCGATTCCATTTATTTTCCAACGATGGATGTTAAACTTATCGGTTGATAATTGGTTAGAAGTTGTTTTTTACCCTTCTTAAAAATAAGAGTAATATTCGCTAGCTTAAAATATACGGACCCGAGACCTTCTTCTAAAATTTTTTTTCAAATATTTTGTTAGCGGTCCCAATAACACTTTTCGAATTTCTTTTAAAAGCACCGGATAGATTAAATCAGGACCCGAAAATTTATTGGATTTTAAGCTACTGATATAAAACCCTAATTTCTGCTTCAAAGAATTCGATATTGGTTTAAAGGTTATTCTCGTTAAAGTTTATCACGTCATTTGTTAGGATACATATGCTTAAGATGGATTATTAATTCAAATCTTTTGTCTCTTTAACCCATAAGCTGCGATATCCTTTATCTTCCAAAGCTTAATTATCAGATATAACAAAAGGGTAAGTTGGCTAATGGGAAAAGCGATATTTGCAAAACAGAATTTAATTTCAGATAAACTCCTATTATTTTATTTGGTTCATAATAGACTGACGATTTGTTTCGGTAATATAGACATGATCTGCCATATCACGGAGCAAATAGAGCATGTAAACAGATTCATCAAACCAGTCTCATCTAAATGCTCACAGGTCTTGGATATAAAGCCTAGGGGAAACTCTATGAGTAGAATTGCCTAATAGCGATTATAGAATTGGAAATGCTATCATTAGAAGGAAGACATTCAATTAGTAAAGATAGAATAAGGAGAGGAATGAAGGTATAAAACAAATTTTGATAACTGGAGTAAATAGGTTAGAAATGTTATTGTAAGGGTGAACTTCACCGATCATCACAAGTTGTATTCAATAAGCAATAGAGAAGTGCAGTTTTGTTGTCTTAAAAATAAATTTTCAATAATCTTAATTAAAAGAGGTAATATCTCCTGTTCGAATATATATGAGTCAAAATTCCGTTATTTCACGAATGCAAAAGTCTTTAGTACCATTTAAGAAAGTTTGAGCAAAGAATCTTTTAAAGTGTTGGAGTTAGAATAAGTGAAATTTTACTAAAAAAATAACATCAAATCAACTAAAAAGGAAATCTTTCGGGTGCTAACTAAAGAATCAATCAGAGTGGGCTATTAGCACAAAGCTCCCAAATATGACTCCATTTTCCTTCAATGATGGTAGAGTATTGGGAAGGAAGAGAAAAAAAATTAATAAAAAGCTAATAAATTGAAAATGAAGAATGAAAATGGTATCAGGGTCGTCAAAGAGCCGAATGTAAGTCTTCCATTCCTATACACCGATGGTTTGAAGATCCGTTTGAAAGCTCCACGAACTCATTTGGGCATTAAGCACAAAATTGAATAATAAATTATTTTAAGACTAAACTCCAATACTTTGTATAAGATTTTTTCTTCAAGAAATGTAGGATAATGTTTCAAAGTGTCGTTATGGTTTATTCATCTTATTCGGTGTTCCTAAAGACAAACGGTGAATGAGTTCGCCGATGTAAAAAGTGTTCCTTGAGATGCAAGTGAGTTAAATAAAGCTCATTAAAGCTCAATGATATTCATTTAGTTTTCATAAGTTTCAATAGTGATTATCGTGGCACAACCACTCTATACAATTCACTACTCTTATATTATGTGGGGGAGTGACTTAATCACCTAATGTAACGCGAACCGTTGAAGGACTATTCGCAGGGATTAAGGACCGAATAGGAGGTCAGACATAAGGGGTTGGGTATGAAATCCTTAGTTATCAAACAGAGTGCATCAAAGGTTGGGGAGATTTACTTGAATAGGCCGAGAGTATCGTTCAAGGTTAGTTAAAGATGGAACAATAAAAATGTACTTTTATTTACAAAGATTAAAATAAGAATAATAATGACAAAAGTGAATCATTTAAATTAAGATAGTTTCTTGATAATTATTATGAGGAGGGATTCTCAATTGGAATCAATTCATTAATGTAACTAGGGTTTGATCAAAAGGGAGAAGTGACATTACTAATAATGGATGGGGTTTCAGTCTTACGGGTCGATGACTTCGAGGAAGAACCTTCTTTCGATGAGGCGAATGGAATACGATCCGATGAGGCAAGTAAGACAAGATCCAAATAAGGAAAGTAGGGGCACGATCTGAACTAACCTTCCGATGAAGATAGCCAAACTTCAAAGATGACGTTCAACTGGGAATATGGGATTTCTCGTAATTCTACTGAAAGAGGAATCTTCTTTTTCCTCAAATTAATCGATGAAGATTTTCTTCGGTTCGATTAAACGAAGGAAGACTCTTGCGCAAATTCAAAGGCTTGTCGTTCACGGAAGCTACCAATTGAGTTGTGTAGAATCACGACTGGAGAGGTCTGCTGTCTGAAAACGCTCACGGGACGAGAAGATAAGGACGGCCTCGAGATGTGGGTTGCACTCTTCAAACTACAGAATATCTCGATTATTTGTATGCCCGAATCTGAGGGGAGGGGGGGTGTGAGTTTGGAGGAAGGAGTCACAAGTTACAGACATCTTAATCTGGAGGCGGTGTCGATTCAACATTTAGCAGCAAGGGCGAGACAGAGCGGCTCTTTCACACCACTTTACCGCCGAAGGGGAAAGGGGGCTTGGGACGAGTTCGCCAGGTTAATAAATATTTTACCAACGTGCTCAGAAAGCGAAAATTCAAAAATGTTCTAAAAGAAAGTTACGTTGTCCATTGCGTGATACCATAGCACGTGGTCCGATGAATTAGAGGGAGGGTGGGGGGGGGTCAGAGGTTGTTCTTCTGAACCCCTCCCTTTCAAACGATGAAACATTTCTGAGAGACAGGGAAGAACAAGGGACATCGCAAATTTGGATAGGAGGAATTATTATTAAGGTGTCAGCCTGATAAAAAAGGGGGAGCTGACCTGTATTCGACAGGCTTTCAAAAGGGCTATGATATTGATCTGATCAAAACTTAATGTAAATGGGTCGACAAAAAATAATTAAATTTAAATTAAAGAACAAAATAAGAACTTTGTCTAAAAGGGTAGTGGAAAAACAACAACATATAAAACCCACTATATTAAACAAGTATCTACAGGGACCATAGTTATATTTACAGTGTTGAAAACAAGAAAAACAATAAATTCATGATTAGCTGACGGGTTTACAGTCAACCTATAATTTAGTGAATGAGCAAACATTGTCAGCTACAGTTTTCCGGCTAAGACTATCAGCTCTACAATTTTCGGTACCACGTATATATCAAACATTGAATTTATATTGTTGGTGTATCAAAAGCCATCGCATTATACGTTCGTTGTTACTCTTAGTATTTCGGAGATACGACAAAAGGCGATTGTCAGTCTAGACAATAAACTCTTTCCCTATTTAATACATGCTAAACTTGGTAATACTCCATACTATAGCTAAAGCTTCATTTTCTATTACCGAGTAATTACGTTCACGTTGCAGTATTTTTCAGCTCGCCTAAGCCACCGAGTGGCTTTTCTCTTCGTTGGAGTATTGGAGCAGCACGCATCCAATTCCTTCGACATTCGCATCCGTCCGGATGCCAAAGGATTTAATGGGATTAGGAAGCCTCAAAATAGTGGCGGAAGCTAGCTCCTCCTTGAGCTCCTGGCATCTGGCAGTAGCTTCAGGATTCCATGAAAGGGGATCTGAGGATCTCTTCTGAAGGAGCGCACTTAAATGGGCGGAAAAAGACGCTAAGTTAGAGATAAATCTATGGTAAAAGGAGGCCGATCTCATAAATGATTTCAGCTGTTTCTTTGTACAGGGAAGGGCCATCTCGACAATGGCTCTTGCCCTTTTTGTCCTGGGGCCCATCTGATTTCTCGATCAAAAAGGGTCTTGAGGTGTGGGGACGAGGTTATGCTCAAATTGATTGAGCAACCAGGGATCTCGGAGATGACATCTTCAAATCCATTTTGCAACTGTTGTAGGCGACTCTTTTAGAGAGGCGCTAGCCTGGGGAAGACACCCCTCAAGGGATTTGATGATTCCGGGGTCCAGGTGAAGATCGGATAGGGTAATCACCATCGTGTTCAATGCATACTACTAGCACAACATTGAGGGGGTCAGCGGGGTACACCGCTTCCAAAGAAGACTCTTTATCGAGGGCCACAATATTGTTAATACACTCCCAGTGGTGATATTTTTATAACATATTGATGTAGAAACCTTTATCTCCTGAGGGGGTTCGAAGCTAGTAATCCACTGGTTCTTTTACCTCTAGGACGGAAAAGGGGCCATTCCACTGGCTCAGGAGTTTGTTACTCTTGGTGGGAAGTAGCAACCTCAACTCCTCGCCAGGGTTAAATCTTCTTTCTCTTGCTTTTAATCGAAATAAGTTCGATACTTCCCCAAATTTTTCTTAGCATTTTGGAACTCGATGTGGGCACATATATCGAGGCACCTTTGGAGGTCCAGAAGATACGAATAGGAGGATTGGATATCGTTATCCAGACGGGGATTAGTGAAAGGTTTTTTAGAATAGCTGGTGGGCCTCGCACATTAATGCCATATAGTAATTTGAAGCGGGCAAATCCTAGGGTCCTATGGGGAATTTTACGCCACGCAATCAGTGCCATGGATAAAATGCGGTGCCGTTCTCGGGTCAGATCGATACCCAATTTGTGGAAGATTGCTTTCAATATGCCATTTAGCTTTTTGCAAACTCTGCGGCTGGGTAGTAAAGGGTGGTAAACAGAGGTTTTACCATCAGTAGCTTTCCAACATACTCCATAAGCTGGCAGGTAAATTGTCTTCCTTGATCCGACAATACCTCTTTAGTAATTTCTACCCGAGGAAAAATAGAAATAAGTGCTTCGGCGCACGAAACGATATCAAGGCGCTTAAGAGGAACCTCATCAGGAAAACAGGTAGCGAAGTCTACCAAAGTGAGGAAGTAAGTGTGTCCTTCACTAGACTGGTTATGAATTGTGCCAATAATATCAATGGCCACACGAGAAAAAGGTTCCGAGATAAACGGGCTTTTCTGAAGGGGGGCTGGCTTGATGCACCCTTTTGCAGATGTCCTTTGGCAGGCATCTCATGATTTTCTGTACTGTTCAATTTCTCTGGCGGCACCTGGTCAATAAAAATACTTAAAAACCCTCTGAGAGGTTTTATTATGTCTAATATGACCAAAGAATAAACTATTGTGAGAAATCTGCAGGACTTGAGGGACGTGAGAGCGGGGAACACACAAGGTCTGTGTTTCAGGTTTGGTTCCGTCAGAACATTTACGATGTAACAGCTAATCCTTGACAAGGTATGAGATGCTTTTTCCACCCCGGGAAGACTCTTGCCCTAGATTCCTGGCGTAATCCCGAAGGGGAAGGAGAGTTGCGCACCCCTTCTGGGCGCTAGCAAAATCCTCGTTCTGGAGAGTCTCGATCTCCGGATCGACGAGGTCTTCTAAAGAAACGGGTTCCAAGGAATCCTTGGCAGCCTGGCCACGGGTTACCAGAGGCTGTGCTACCGTGTTACGTGTAACCTGGGGGGTCTGACCTATTAGTACATAGCAAAACTTGATTATGGCTGCTACCACTTCGATATAACCAGTTAAATACTCACATTCGATGTGGCATTTTACAATAGGGAAACGGTTCGCACGGCCGAGGTAATAATGCCTCACAGCGAACCTTCGGTGGTCAGGACCGACTGAGGGAAGTACATTCTCGGATAGCATGATGCGTGCGCCTCCAGTGTCACGTAAAAGGATGGACACACGGCATCCGTTCACGGCTCCATTTTCAAATTTCAAACCACCGGGGGAGCTCGTATTGAAGGGAAAATTGACTTGGTGACCGGAGTTGTTGGTCTATGAGAGAGACGTAGTGGTATCCTGAAAAGACGGGAGAGGAGAATGAGTGGCACTAACTTGGTGTACATGATGGAAGGACATTCCTCTAAATTAAGAATTAGGAGGACAGTTCGTGAGTACATGACCTTCTATTCCGCACGCAAAACAGATTATCTGCCTTCTGGATAATAACCACGCGAGGGATAGTGGTAATTATGGGCTTAATGTTTAATGGCTCCGAAGGATGGAGGTTCCTGGGTTTCGATTGCCTTGAACTTTCAAGAGTCATGGGGTATTTCTTGGAGGAGGCCTGGAGTTATTAATCTTACATGTGGGAGGATATGGGGGAGATTTCTTATTAACGTTGGGATACAAGTTATCGCCCCTTGCATAAACATGAGCCTCTTTTAGACATTCCTTCAACGTAGAGCAGCGCTTGTCCTTAATGAAGGCATGGATTTTGAGGGTCAGGGAAGCTAAGAATTCATTCTTTAGCAAGAAATCCAGAAGGTACTCGTACTTTTGGGGGAATTTACACGCATTTATCCAAAATTGGAGGTGTTTCTGGAGGCTATACCCATAATGGCCAAAGGTCTGACCGGGGTGGATCTTTTGTTGACGGAAACGGGCACGATAGAAGTCGGGGGCATATTTACGGCTGTCATTAGTTCAGACTTGAGGGTAGAGGAGCCCACAGTGGACTCTGATGGAAGTGAAATGAATATGTGAGTTTTGGAGGAGGAGCAATTTTGCAACACCATTTGCCTCGATGTCCCAATTGTTGATTTCAAAAATCTTCACGAAATACATAATATATGATCAAAAATCTTCTCCTTGTTTGAAGAGGGGTAAACTTACTGACTTGGATCTTGGAGTTTTGGTTTGGGAGTCAACTGAAATTGACTCCATTTGATTATGGCTTAATTCCAGGTCATGCTGCCTTATTCTCTCACGTTCTTCCATCCCTCGTTGTTCTTTTGACGCCAGTTTTTATAATATATAATAATATATATATATATATATATATATATATATATATATATATATATATATATATATATATAATATGTCGTTGTAAAACTACTCTATACCACCATACACTATTCTTATATTTTGTAGGGGTAGGGTAACTTAATCACTTACTGCAACGTGAAAAGTTGAAGGAATATTCGCAGGGATTAACGACAGAGTAGATGGTCACACTTGAAACGTTGGGGTTCAAATCCTTAAGAATTAAACAGAGTACATAAATAGTTAGCGAGATTTACTTAAATAGGCCTAGAGTATCGTTTAAGGTTAGTTCAAGATGAAACAACAAAAATATAATTTTTATACTAAGATTAAATTAAGAATAATAATAGAAAAAGGGAATTACTTACATTGAGATGATCTCTTGATAATTATTATGAGGGGGGATTCTCGCATGGAATTAATTGATTAATCTATATACGGTCAGAGCTAAAGGAGGAGAGGTTTAATTGAATAGGCCGAGAGTATCGTTTAAGGTTAGTTAAACATGAAACAACTAAAATGTAATTTTATTTACAAAGATTAAAATAGGGATAATAATACACAAAAGGGAATTATTTAAATTGAGGTAGTCTCTTGATAATTATTATGAGGTGGGATTCTCACATGGAATTAATTGATTAATGTAACCAGGGTCAGAACAAAAGGGGGAACTTGATACTACTAATAATGGAGGGGGTTTTAGTCTTACGGGTCGATGACTTCGAGGAAGGTCCTTCTTGCGATGAGGCGAGTGGAGAATAATCCAATGAAGCAAGTGGGGCACGATCCGATTGAGTCAGGTGGGGCACAATCTGAATCTACCTTCCGATTAAGATAGCCAAACTTCAAAGATGACGTTCGAAGGGGAATGTGGTAATTCTCGTAATTCAACTGAAAGAGGAATCTTCTTTTCCCTCAAAGTAATCGATGAAGATTTTCTTCGGTTCAATTAAACGAAGGGAGACTCTTGCGCAAATTCAAAGGCTTGTCGTTGACAAAAGCTACCAATTGAGTTGTGTAGAATCACGGCTGAAGAAGGCTGCTGTCTGACGAACGCTCACGGGACGAGACAATAAGGACGGCCTTGAGTTGCGGGCTGGACTCGTCAAACTCCAGATTAGCCAGAGTATTTGTATGCCTGATTTTGAGTGGGATGGGGAAGGTGGAGAAAGAAGTCAAAAGCTACAGATATCTTGATCTGGAGGCGGAGTTGATTTATAATTTAGAGGCAAGGGCGAGACTCAGTGACTCTTTCACACCTCCTCAACGGGTGTGGGGATGGGGGGGGGGCTTTGGACGAGTTCGCAGGTTTGGCAAATATTTTCCCAACGTGCTCAGGAGTCGAGCATTCGAGAATGTTCTAACAGGAAGTGACGTCGTCCAAGGCGCAATACCATAGCATGTGGTCTCCCATATATTGGGGGGGGGGGGGTCAGAGGTTGTTCTTTCAGACTTATTATTAACGTTCTGTAGAGTCCTATAAGCTTCATTATGTTTCATCATGCTCGATTAATATTCCGACGTAATCAGTAAGATATAATTTCTCTCATGTTCCATACTGTTCTATAAAACTCAACTGCTCTTCAATATAATTTATTAATTGTCATAAAATATTCCATACGTTTAAATAATTTAATTCAGATTCATTAAGAAAAATTTGTTTTGTTAAAAGTAAATACGTTTAAAGTAAGCTCAATGGTTTCTACGGTTTCAAAAAATTTCATATCTTCTAATATGGTTTATTATTGTTCCAAAATGTTCATTAAGGTTTGTTTAGGTTCACAATGAATTATTAATATTTCCTTTTTTCTCTAATATGAAATGAGACAATAAGATTCAATAAAAATCATTTATGCTACCAGTATTTAATTAGAATTCCATAAAGTTCTTTTATATAGGACAATTTTCCATAAGGATCAATAATACTCACTACGCTTTATTCATGTTCTACATTCCTCTTGTTAGAATTAGGTCAAGTATGGTTAATTATATTTAGAAGAGTTACTCTAGCTTGAAAAGAGTTTAACATGAAAGTCGTGGTATGACATTACATTATATCAATACCATATTATATCTATGGGGGAGGGACCAATAACTTAAACGCGAGCCGATAAGGAACGGAACGCCACGAGCTTCGACGCGCGAAACAACGAGATAAGAGTGCAACGAGGTCAGGTAAAATTTGGGCAATGGCAAAGCTTAAGGTTATGTTAAGAGACATGTACAAAAATATAATTTTATTTTATAAAAATATGAGAATAACATGGGCAAAATTACATCGGTAAACGAGGGAGGGTGGGGAATTGTAGTTATGTATCAGAGTCTAAAGTTAAAATTTGAAGTATTACAGAAGAAGACTATTCAAATGGGGAGGATTAACTCAATTGGGTTGCTTGAAGGGGGAGAGGGGTTGGCTTACGGTGAATTCCGGGTAAGACGTCAGGGTAAGGCTTCACGGATGTTTTCTGCACGTGAGGCGTGGGCGCTCGGAGATTCTGAGCAGGAAGTTAACGTGATGACGGTTCTCCAAAAAGGAGGGGGGGGGGGGCGTTAACTTCCAGTCCAGGGGAGAGTATTTCAGCCACCCGAAAACGAGGGGCCAACGAGGTGGGCTTTGACAGGAGTTGATGACCGTAGTCTGAAAAATCGCTCGGTAGCGATCTTAAAATGGAATTACCTCACTGGCTGGGGCTAATTCCAACACACAAAAAGTTCAGCCGTCATTTTGCTTTGTTGTCTGCACCTTACTTGGAACTAAGAGAATCTTCTTGGGGCCGGGTGAGACTCCTCAACCCTGTGTCTCCCACATGGATGACGAGCCCTATAAATATCCGTGGCTCCCTCCAGCAGGGGTGGGGAAAATAGCGCTACTCTCGAATGGCCTCGAATCTTCACGTCGAGGTGATTCTAACCCGTGTAAAGGTGGTCCGTGGTGGATGTGGTTCGAGGCTACCGCTTGTGGAAAGGGGGTTGGGAGGCTTAACAATTTAATCCTAACCAACTTCTAGATTCTTCTTCCTTTTTATTTTCCTCATCTCTATTCTACTTCTCTTTTACTTCTCTTGTTTATCTTCTATTTATTTTTCTATTGTCATCTTTCTACTAACTGTTATCGTATTTGTTATTCCCCATTCAGTTATCATCTTATCTCTTCTCCACTTGTTTGCACTCCCCTTTTCTGATCTCATCGTCTCTGACCATGACCGCTGTTCTTTTCTACCTTGTTATTTCTCATTTGTTCACCTCATACTCCTTCGATTCCTTCCTGCATTACTGCTTTATAGCTCCCCTGCATGTTGTATGGCGAGGTCTCTGAAAAAGGTTGTGGAGAGAACAAATGATTCCAACCCCTAAAGCGTTTGGAATCATGAGGGAAAGCATCTTTAGATAGTGTGGTAGGAAGAACAAGAACTCCTCCAGATTTCATCTACATCATGGTTGTCTATTCTAAATATGGCCTCTCTTCTGGTCTCTATACTATTTGGCAGAACTTCTTACTCTTGGGTGAGTTCATCTGAACCTATTCTTCGTCCACAAATTTTGTGATTGAGGCGATCGGACATACTGGTACCTGCCATGGCAAAGATTTGAGGACTTTGTTGCTTCATTTTTAGTCCTTGTTATATTCTCCTCCATATTTGAATTGTTCTCTCTCAGTCATAAAATCCCACAGTTTGCCATATCTGTTACCCCTCAGAGTTTTCTTCCACTGGATTTTTCTTTTACTCGCTTTGGAATTTTCCTCTTGATTTTCAAGTATGAATTTTCCTTTTTGTTTTCCAACCTAGTTATTCCCTCTGGCTTTAAATTTTAACTGAATTTTTCATCTTAATTTTCCTCCCTTAGATAGCCCTGCTAGATCTAAAACCTCTGAATTTACCCATTGACTTTTTATCTCTGGATTTCCTTTCTAATTTTCTTTCGTTTTTTGCCTCTCTGGATTTTAAACTGATTTTTCACTCTGGGTGACGCAAGAAACGGTCCCCAACTTTTAATAGGATTAATTTATTAATTTGAATAATAAGTGAAGGATGAAGCCTATTTAAATTTGTGGTCTGTTTGAGGAGGTTACCCTTTATGTCACATTTGCCTCCCAAATCACCAGGGATTCCTACCAGGGTGACTTCGATGTTAACTCGAGATAGTTTCATAAGAGCAGCTTTCCTTCACTGCTAGTAATGCTCCAAATAGACTATCTGAACAATATATCCATAGTGTCTCTTCAAATACCTTACGTTCCACACTTATATGAATATTTCCCATCCTTGCCTAAAAAATCACCCCTCTACTGTATCCTATTCTTAGAGAGCCTGAGGAATAGAGGGCAAATAACTAATTGGCAAAGTGGAAAAAACTTGGACATCTTTATCAGGAGTTAATGAATGTAACCAACGAACGAACAAACACAACCAAAAAATAGAGTAATACTACTGAAACACTATCTACCATAAATAATGTTGCTACTAAAGAACAACCTTATATATCAAGGTTGAAAATATGATTTCATTCCCTTGCTAACCATTGATTTAAAAAACAAACAAACATCCAATAGGCCATGATAAAACCCAAGAAATATCTACCTGAAATAAAGAAATATCAATTCCATCCTCTAACCAGCATGATGCTATCTATCATCAATGAACAAACATCGTATCTTTTGGACATTGCTTTTTATAATTCATTGGAGCAAACAATAAAAAAACGTCCGTTTTTACATGACAACTTTGCTAATTCAAAGGTGCTCAACTGCTTTATTAAAAGCTTCAAATCTCACAAAGATTCATGGATTTTCTTTTAGGAATATTCAGAAGCTTTTTTTTATTCAAAGATCAAAGTTTACTGCTTTTTAATGATGAAAAATTGGAGCGAAGATAGAGTGTGTTTATCCAACAGTGCATTATTTGTTTGCGTGTTCTCTTGATGTCTTTTCAAGTTTATTTCATATTTTCCCTGAATCTAGCTTCATATTTTCCTATTTACTCCTTATCAGCCCTGATGATGAATTCTATACAGAAAGCTTTGCGCCGATATACAGGATATTTCTGTACTTATGAGGTATATGACAATATAAATTAAGTTGATTTATCTATATAATCTATATATAAAAAAGCTGTGTATATTGTCGTGGTATGACATTATATTAAATCAATACCATATTATATTTATGGGGGAAGGACCAATAACTTACAGGTGAACCGACGAAGGGACAGAACACTGCTAGTTTAGACGGGCTGAAATGCGAGATGAGAGTGCAACGAGGTCAGGTAACAAATGGGCAATGGCAAAGCTCAAAGTTATTTAAAGAGGCATGAAAAAAAATATAATTTTATTTACTTCAAAATAATAAGAGAATTGATGTGTAAAATTACCTCAGAGAATTAACGGACACAATCACATCAGTAAACGAAGGGGGGGAAACGTAGGTGTAAATCAAACTATGAAGTTAGAACTTAAGGTATTACAGGAAGAGACTATTCAAATGAAGAGGGGAGGAATTAACTCAATTTGGTTACTGAAGGGGGGAGAGGGGTTGGCTTACGGATGTCTTCTACACGTGAGGTGAGGCCGCTCTTAACTTCTGAGCGGGAGGTTAAAGTGATGACGGTTCTCCAAACACAGGGGAGGGGGGCAGCGGTAACTTCCGGTCTAAGGGAGAGTATTTCGGCCACCCAAAACGAGTAGGGCTTTGACAGGAGTTGATGAGAGAAGTCGGAAAAATTACTCGGTCGCGATCGTTAAGTGGAATTAGCCAACTGGCTGGGGCTAATTCCAAATACACAAAATAGTTCGACTGTCACTTTGCTTTGTTGTTAGCACCTGACTTAAAACTATGGGGAATCTCCTGGGGTCCGGGCAAGACTTTTAAACTCTGTGTTTCTTAATGGGAGTCGAGCGCTATTTCTGTCCAAGGCTCTTCCCGGGGTTGGGGGATGTGGTAAGCGGGAAACATTTCTACTCTCGACTGGCCACAAATCTTCTTGCAGAGGCTATTCTGCCCGTGTAAAAGTGGATCGTGGTGGACACTGTTTGAGGCTACCGCTTGTGGAAGTAGGGGGGGGGGGCGAGGGCTTACCAATTTAGGCCTAATCTGGTCTTCGGGGGCACATAGAAGTTCCGTTCTTCTCAAGAGAGTCCACGTGGGGTTCCCTCACATATATCATTTTTCGTCTGCCTGTCAGTCGCCCAGACAAATATAAACGTGGATCGATTCTGTCTCATAAATTTTTACGTATATATTTATTTTGTCCAAGAACATCGTTTACGGAGATAAAACTGGGTTCAAATTAACCCCGTAAATTTTAAATTCCCTAGAAAATCACCTGATTCGAACAAAATTTTAAGGTTAGGTAGAAGATAAAAGTTAAACCAATTCTGCCAACTTTCAGAATCATCTTGCAAATACATTAGCGAATCAAATGAACTTTCACTACATCAATTTGCAACTTTTTAAAAATGGCTTAAAATGTCGATGAAATTACAAAATGTAAATAGTTGTTGATATTTGAACTTACTATATGTAAGTATTAATCCAAATCTTTTATTAAAGCGTTGAAAAACCTAAGAACAAAAAAAATGCAATTACATTTGTTGTCCTCTACATACATTCATTGCAAAACGTTTTGAGACAAAAATACATTTTTATTTCAAATATACGTAATAGGTAAAATTATTCCAATATTCAAATTATTGCAGGTTTATTGAAACGTTCTCTTTCAAAAATAATTCGAAATAACTGCATTCCTTTGCATAATTCAAAAGAGTGCAACCATTGTTGCTCTGCACCAAAGCGGGATGAAATGCAAGGAGATAGCTGCTAAGAGTACTGCATCAAGAAGCACTATCTTTAGGATCATTAATGTCTACAAAAGATTGTTTATCCTAATAGGAAGAACTCTCCTGGGCCCTATACAGCTTGAAATGAACGCCAAGATCACCTCATGGGAAAGTCCAAGCTCCAATTTCGTGGTTTCTCCAGTGCCAAGCTCACTCACAATTTAAAAACGGCAAGTTTGAACGCTTTAGCGTGCACAGTTAGGCGAAGATTTTTTGCCATAGCTCTTAAGGCGTATAAGGCCACGAAGAAGCCTCATTTTACCAACAATTTCTTATAGAGTTACTTCACTTTTGCTTTAGTTATAAATAATAAACTGGTGAAGACTAGGACTAAATGATATTCTATGAGTAATCTCCCTTCCGCTTGTTTAGAGCAGCCAAGGGATCTCTCATTTGAGGATAAAAGGTAAGGGTTTTCATGAGTCCTTCATCGTGCCCAAAGTTAAGCATCCAAACATTCTCCATTTATGGCGATGCTTCTCATCTAAGGGTAACTGAGGCACTAAAAGCTTTGCCCAAGAGCACTGGCATGAATTCAGAATGGTAATAAAATTGCTTTATCAGCACCATTGCAATACAGTTAATGACCAATTTAGGGATGATAACCGTATCTGTTAGTCTGATGGCGCAAGTTTCACAAATTTATTGACTGAAAATAACATCAAATCTTTCGGAAATTGGGTCGTAAATTTACCAGAATTGAACCAAATAAAGTGTCCGAATTTGTGGATGAAAATCAACTTGGACGAAAGTGGAGAATATCAGTTAAGATTTCATGTCAAATGTGGTCTCCAGCTGGTCAAAATGAATTCAAGCTGTTATGAAGAACAAAGGACATTATTTCAAATATTAAATGTGTGCATCAACTGACTGTATTTATTAATAAAATTGTTTAGGACCTAAATTTTTGTAGATTTTACCTTCCATTTCTGTTATAAACATACTAAAACAAAATGCAACCTTTGATTAGTTCTATTAATTTTTTAATATAAAAAATTAGTAGTCTCTAAATTTTGGTCAAGACGAGGTCATTTAGAAAGATAAAAACACACCAACCAATCATCTAATAATGTTTTCATTTAGTTTACACAATGTAACAATTTGTCAGGGTTTGAGCATCAACCGATCAGAGGAGTAAATACCGTTCAGCAATATTCAGAAGGGCGACTCCAGTTTGTAACGAAAATATACGTGACTATATATCGTTTGATTCTATTACAGAAGAAAGTAAAGTTACAAGGAGTTACAAGGAAATAAAGTACCCTAGGAGACCTTACGGTCTATTCAAAGAGGGTACCTTTGGACTAGCAAATCAGCGGGCACATGGCTGCTCCATTGTTTTGCTTCCCTAAACAGCCACTTTTCAAGACTTTGTCTAGTCTTGACTTGAACTGGTCAACAGATTCACTGGAAGTGCGTTCCACTTACCGCAGATACTGTAGGTAAAAAGATTTCCACACAGATTGCGGTTGTAACGCTTCAGTTCAAGTTTGAAGCCGTGATTGCGCGTTCTGTTCTTACTCAGTGTGAAAATATTCCGGTAGTCAACATTGTCGTACCCTCGAAGTATTTTGGAAACTTCGATGTGCTGACCACGCAGTCTACGGGTTTCCAGCGAGAACAGATCTAATTCCCTTAGTCTATCCTCATAACTTTTATGTCGGATAGAGGGAATCAGTTTGGTTGCCCTAGCTTGTACGCGTTCCAACCTTGCGATGTCGTTACGAAACGAAGGACTCCCAAATTGTACGACATACTCCAGGTGCGGCCGAACGAGGGAGTTGTACAGACAAAGTACTATCTCCTTGTTACGATATCCAAACTGGCGCTTTATGTAGCCTAACATTCTTTGGGCTTTCTTCTCTGCCTCGATGCACTGTTTAGAGAACTTGAGGTCGCTAGTCATAGTAACACCCAAGTCCTTTTCAGTGTCACTCGATTCAAGAGCAGTGTTCTTAAGGATGTACTGAGATTTGGGGCTTCGGTGGCCGATATGCATAACTTTGCATTTTCCCACGTTGAAAGGCATTTGCCACGTGTCTGACCACTCTTCAATCCTTTGAAGGTCCTCTTGAAGGCGGGCAGTGTTCCCCTCCTTTGCAACATTGATACCAAGCTTGGTGTCGTCGTCAAATTTGAAGATTTTGGCAACTATTAATCCGTCCATTTCGTTTACATAGATAATAAACAGTAGTGGTCCTAGGATGGAACCTTGAGGGACACCACTAGATACGGGCGCCCATTCAGAGGCCCGTCCATTCACCACTACTCGTTGCGATCTGTCACTTAGCCAGCGCTCTATCCAACCTGCTACCTTGTCGTCTATGCCGTGTGTACGCACTTTCCGGAGAAGGCGGTGGTGTGGTAACTTATCAAAGGCCTTTTGGAACTCAAAGTACACAACATCTACCCCTTTATCCCGATCATGCTCACTGAACACGAAGTGGAAGAATTCCACAAGGTTTATCAGGTATGACCGTTGCCTTCGGGAGCCGTGCTGGGAACTCTTCAGTAGCAGGTTAAACCACTTTGGTTGAACAGAAGACCGATGGAGGCATTTCAGAGAGATGCAACTTGATTGAAGACTCATGAACTTATTTTTGAAATTGTTCCACGAATTCTTAACCTCTTCGCATACCGCTAGCCTTACATCAGTCAACCCAACACGAAGGCTTGCAAAGTCTGCTCTTCTCAAGTCAAGTTTCCTTGATTGACTGGCAACAGACCTTACCTTTGGGATCTTGACGCTAAATCTAACTAGCTGGTGATCACTTTTACCGAGCTCTTTGCCTACAGAGAGATCCTCAACGATATCATCATCAGAGGTGAAGACCAAGTCAAGGATATTGTCTCCTCTCGTTGGTTCTCTGAACCATTGAGTAAGGAACTCGTTGTTGTCGAACTCCAGAAGTAGCGCGCTCTCGCCAAAGCCTGCTTTGGTTTCCCAGTCAACTTGTCTGTTGAAGTCGCCCATAACGATGCACACTCTGCATTGAAAAAGCTCACCCAGCAGCTGGTACAGTTCCCTGTCCTTCTCAACGGGTTATGAAGGGGGTCAGTAAGGCAGCAGGGTCCTGCATCTGACTGGACTTATCTCTAAATCAACGCCTAGGAGTTCGTGGTTGGATATAACATTGGAGTTCGTAGATTCGATTGTATCCTTGACATACAACATTACACCGCCACTTTCTCTGTCTGGCCTATCTTTGTGGAAGAGTTGGTAGCTAGGAACCGTGAATTTGCCTTCAAAGTCTCGGTTTGAGGTATTTATCCACGATTCTGTTATTGCTACCATTTTTGGTTCTTCCTTCGCTACGAGGCCACGGAGCTCAGAAAACTTGTTCCTGATTGATCTCACATTGAGCAGAAGAACTTTCAGAGAGTCCCCTAATGTAGGACCCCTATACTCCTTCGTTGCCCGGCTTCTTGTTTTCACGCTGGCACCATTTTTGACAACCTCCGAGAAGGTTGTTTGGGAAGTGACTCGGGCGTACTGGCGTACGTCGGCCTTCCCAATGAGCTGAATACTCCTTTGGGGGGGTCCACGACATCCTGAATGAGCTTAGCTAGGAGGCGCCTTGCCCTTAAAGGATGGGTGCACCCCGTCCCTTTTTTAGAGCTCTTTTCTACCATAGAATACGGCGTACGGGTCCACAAATAAGACACCCTCAGCCGTACAGAGGTCTGCAAGGCGCCTGTTTAGCAACATGTTCCTCAAGTGAACAGTCAGGCTTGGACCCCACCTCGGGAGCATCCCTACCACGACGTGTCTGGGAGTTTGAAATCCACAGTCGTCGACAGCGCCCATAACTGTCTTCATAATCTCGCATGTAGGGCCTACCCTACCTCCTCTAAGGTAGAGGTCGTGGCCACTTACCATAAGGGCAACGACTGGAATTTCAGAACTCTGAAACTTCTTGGCCTCAGCTCTTACCTGCTTATTCCTACAGCTTGGGAGGCAGCTCACCTTAACGCTTGTGCAAAGGCAGGCCGCTAGCAGGGGTTGCAAGCCCCGTGCCTGGGAATCACCCACAAGGCTGACCCTATCACATTTGCCTGCTGAGCTCGGAGTCTTTATTTTCTGAGGCAAGCTCTCCGATTCCTCTCTTTTTCACTCATGGTCTTTTCAGTCTTTTTTTTTTCTTCTTCTTCTTCTTCTTCTTCTTCATCTTCTTCTCTATCATATTTCCCCCCTTGTCATCCTTTTCAATAACTTTTTCTATTTCTCTCTCTTCTTCTTTCTTCCTTCCCTTTTCTGTATTTTTTCCCTTTTTCTTTTTGCCATTTGGCGTTTCTGCCACATTCGGGCCGGCCTCTCTTTAGAGGTGGTGTTTGCCACAGGACTCGAGTGCTCGTCTAACTTCTTTTCGAGCCTGCGGATCTGGTGGGAGTGCTCCTCCTTGAGCCTCTCTATTTTCTTTTCGAGGTCTCTAGTTCTTTCCCTGTAGTAGGCCACTACTTCCTCCATTTCCTTCTTTAAGATGCAAGTGGTGCATACACTGCCTTGGTGGCATTTCACATAGCAGCCCTTCTTAAATGTGGCACAAGTGAATTTTAGCGCTGCTGGACCTTTCTTGCCTGCAATTTTGAACATAATATTTCTGAAGCTTGTGACCAATCAATATATAAAAAGATGGGTTTAGTGAGTTCTCCATGCATGAGTCGCTCCTTCCTATTGATACGAGTCGTTTCGGAGTCTTCCAGAAGTCACTCTCCATGTGCTGCTGTTCGTTTGACCGAGTCGTCAAGCCTCAGCGTGCCGTGGCTCCCAACCAAGCAGCACAGACGGTTCTCAAAGGGGCCATCGATTTTTCACCAGGTGAACAACAACGAAGCACGCCCCTTACTAAGCTCCTACTAGTTCCCTTCACAACGCCCAGGATCTCCGAGCAGCGTTTCGACCCAAGGCTTTTTATTGGCCTAGCAACCAACGTTGGAAAAAAGGGCCGTCACCTCGGACCGATACTACCAGAGGCACCCGTCAACGGGTACTGGGAACGGTCAATAATTACGCGCCAGGAAAGGGGTTAACGGGGCACGACCCTCATCCCCTTGATCGTGCCACAACGCCTAGGAAACCTCTAGTCCTCTTCTCTCGCAACCAGTAGGCGTCGATTGGCGTTGTTTATAGAGGTTCTAAAGCCTCTCTTCTGGCGCGTGAGATAGCTGCCAGGTCCATATATGTAGATAGATGGAAAAAAGGGAAAGAGTGACATGATAGGAGTAGGCTTTTTCTTTTGTATAAGTGGGTTAGATAGGATAAAAGTAAAAAGGAGAAGGATAGAGTAGAAAAAGGAAGGAATGACGCACTTAGTCTGGAACCTCGCTTCCGACCAAATCGACAAGGAAAGCCCTACCAGGGGTACCCAGAAGAGGTGACCCCGCCGACATAGCTCGAAAAGTCAAAGGTACACACAAGTTCTCTTTCCGCGACAAGGGAGCGTCACCTTACCCTATTAAATTTTAAAAATCATTAGAGTACCAAAATTATATTTACGCAATTTAAACTAACATATAATTTGTAAAAGGACAAGAATGGTGGTTAAAAAATATAATATTACGTGTAATTGAAGCAAATAATCTCACTCGTTGCGGCAAATGGGAAGATGTTTTAATACTGCAAATTCCGTTGATCACATGTAATATGCTATTTAACTTCAAAAGGCAGCATTTTATGTTTATCTGATCTTTTCAATGCTAATAAACAAATCTCAAGCAGAAATACAAACTCTTACAACTTGAACAGTTAAGCTTCTCTTATGAACTTCTATATGTTGGAGGTCCAAATAACAAGTACTTAGACTCATGTCAGTGAATATAGTTTATATTGATCTTTTAAATTGAAACTATGATTAGATAAAAAAGCTATTGAGATTCCATAATAAAGGTAGGTCAACTGTAATATGTAAGGGGTTACTTCAGATTCTCACCTAATATAACTTAGTAACAGAAAATAATATCTTGGAATCAAATTGAAAATAACCGGTAAGTGATTTATCACCGATTTACACTTATTAAGATGCCTTTATGTTTCAGTGGAGACCTATTGATTATTTTGAGATCCGAACCACGGGATTCTACAGCGTATGTCAGCCAAGAGAAATAAGACCCTCATCTAAGCCCATCCATTAAATTACTACACCTGATGTTGCTTAATTTCGTGAAAATCGTGAGCGCTGTTTCCACTAAGCTAAGATACACTGCATATCGAATTTATTAATGAGGATTAAATCTCAAAATAAACATTAAGAGAATAAAGAAAATCTCCTTTAGTCCATCTAGACCATTTAAGGACCAAATTAATTTAAATAAAAGAAAATTAATGGAAAAATTGTTTTCGAGTTTGGTTTGCGAGTAAAAATTAATGTGTTGCTCAACAGAATAAACCAAAATCATAAACATCTTCCAAATCCAGCCCAAGAAGAGTATTAAACCAATCCAGTAGATGGATTCGAGCTCAAAGGGCATATTGCTAACATTTTTAGTCACGTGGGAGTCTATTCGAGAGCGACTCTACATCTCACTATTTCCGTCGATTGGTCGGTTGGTCCGTCCTCGATTTGCTTTTTCTTCTTTTTGTAATAACATTGTAATTAGTCCGTCTATTCTAACAAAATTTGAACCACTTATGTTCTTTTACATTCTCTTTCGATTGATATAATTGCCAAAGTCCTGCTACGTATCGCTAAAGTCTGTATATTTCTTTCTAGTTTTAAGGTCCTGATGTCGCATCAGAGCATTCAAATAAAACAGAACCTAAAGAAAAAAAAAACTGGACCGGAAAAACTCTTTTTTTTCTTTAATAGCCCGTCCGAAGTATGGATTATCACTCAAATAAATCCATTGAAACATCCTTGCATCTAATTGATAAGCGAAAACCATGGTAAAATGGGGAAATAGCCGAAAAAGGCGTCACGAAAGGGATAAAGGGCCACCCAACGCAATGTAAACAAACGTGACGAGGCCAAAAATAGGGAAGAAGCTTAAAAAAAAGCCGCTCATAACCGTGTCCAAATACTTTTCTAAATTAGTTTTCAAATCCCTAGTTTTATTTTACTAGCCCAAAACCAGGTGGAAAACAATTAAGTACTCAACTAAATAAAATAACCGCAAACATGACTAAGAAAAGAAAAAGAAAGAACATAAAATGAATTAATCGTCGCTCATAGCGATTGAAAAATATTTTTGAACATTAGTCGACAAATCCCTCAACTTATTTTAACATCCCAAACCCAGTGGGAAAACGATTAAATACCCCCTCCCCCCCAACACTAACATGACTAAGAAAAGTATTTGAACAAACACAATAAAATAACAATAGCCGCGCATAGTCATTTCGAAATAATTTCGAACATTACCCTAAAAATACCTGTCCTTGTTTTAACTGCCTAACCCTTGAGAGGGCGGGGGCGGTTAGATGCTCAACGAAATAAAAAACAACCCAAACCAAAGTGGCCGACGATCCGTGTTTTCCTTTAGCCAATTTATATAGGAATTGCTCTCGGTGCAAATGATTAGAGCTATTTTAGTTGTGTTTTCGCTCCGGGCTTCGATATTTGTGGCTAGTTTAGGTTCAGTTATTATACCTTTCACCAATTTCACTCTATTCCTCTCATGTTTCATCATTATGGCGTCACATTTTAACCTATTTCTATAAGAATATCGCGAATTTCACCCGATTAAATTTATTTTAATTGTGTTTTCGATGCGGGCTTCAATAATGGGAGCTAGTTTCGGTCTAGTGCCTCAATTTTGGGCCACTTTTTGGCCACTTGAGTTTCGACCGCTATGTGGTCACTTCCTTGCCTATTCCTATAGGGATTGCTCTAATTTAAAATGATTGAAGATACTTTGATTGTTTTTTCGATGCGGGTTTCTATATTTTTAGCAAGGTTAGGTAGATTTTTTCTAGGTTTGCCCCAAATCAGTTAAGTTAATCTTAGTTTCCCCAAATTCAGTCTATTTCTTTTGATTTTTAAGGTCAGAGCCTATTTCTATATGAATTTCTCTAATTTACAACGACTAAAATCATTTCAATTGGTTTTCAATGCGTGATTGGATATTTTCTTATAAAGTAATTAATATTTGTTTCTTTTATGTTTTGCCTATTCATATAGAGATTGCCTATTCATATAAGAATTGCTTTAATTTCGCAAGATTAAAGCTATTTTAAGTGTGCTTTTGATTTTGGGCTTCGATATTGTTAGCTAGGTTAGGTTGATTTATTTTTATTGCAAGAAAATAAATGGGGCTGTAAAGGGAAAGCTATAAAATTCTTCTATCGAGCGACTCTATATCTCACTATGTCGGTCAGTCAGTCGGCCGGTCGGTTGGTCCCCGTGTTGCTTTTTTTTGTAAAAACATTGTTACTATTTGGCCGATTCTAACGAATTTGAAACACATATGTTGTTTTACATTTTCTTTCGAATGATATAATTGCCATAGTCCTCCCAAGCTTAGCCTCGGAATGATTTTCTTTTGGACATAACATTCTAACTATTCGGCCAATTCTAACGAAATTTGAAACACCTGTTGTTTCAATCATATAATTGCCAAGGTCCTCTCAATGTTAGTCCGGGATTCATTGAAAGTTTTAAAGGTCGAAAGGTCATAAATCAGAATAAGTGACTTTTGGTCAGCAGACCATGTTTTACACTGTCACGTTGTTTGAGGAGTTAAATTAACCTTATAAATTTAAGCTTTCCTAAAACTCAACAGATTTAAAGAAATTTAAGTGGTAATTAGAAGATGCAGGTTAAAGGAAAAATAAAAAATTTATCAGTGGAATCGAGAATTTGTCTTACATATTAATGATGATCAAGTGAACTTTCACTATCGCAAAACTTCAATTTCTATAAATATCAAACAATTGCGGTGAAATTCAAAATGTAAATACTTGTTGAGTGTTCCTAGATAAAATATAAAAAGAAATGAAAGGACATAAAAAGATAAGTACCAGGTCAAATCTGACCTCTGAGGTAGATCTTAAGCTTAGTTTTTTAATAGAAATCATGACCTGTGTTTAAAGTAAAAATACTGACTTGTGATTGAAAATGGATAAAAAAATTGCTGTCTGAAAATTTTTCAAATTATTCTATATAAAAAAGAAAATGATAATAGTTTTCATCTATCAGTTTGATTTTCCCACTCTATGGAATATATCATTAATCACCTGTATTATGTTTTTCTCCGTAGACCATTTTTGTGTACATCATAATTTAACAGGAAGAGACAAGGAGCAACAACTGTACCCGAAGCTACAAAACTAAACTAAAATTGAAAATAAGACGAGACCATTTTATAATAACTTCTTAAATAAACTAAACTACATTCGACAATATTAATTAGAAATAAAAGACAAGTGATTTTGACTTATGTGTGGCTTCGAGTTTATTCCTTTTCTAACATCAACAGTAATCGTCTAACATTTTAATGTCTCAACCATCTTGATACCTTTCTTAGATCATCCATATATCATGATGGAACGTTTCCCCATTGTTGCTTACAAAATATGTAATTTTATCGACATATAGAATCCCAGTTTCTTAAAGCTTTCCATGAGAGTACTAACGAGAAACTTGCTAACAAATAATTTGAGATCAATCCACGCTCTCTTTTCTATTCCGTACATAGTCTTTTCAAACTCAGTACCCTTCATTAAACTTCTAATTTTGTGACCATCAAAAATACTCGTATTCTGTTTTGCATCACTTACCGAATATGTGGAAACTTCTTCTGGATGTAAAGAAAATGCGGTTTCTGGTTATTCATTGTCTTTGCTAGACTTTTCATATAACCTAGCATTCTATAAGCGGTGGGAGATGAATTTTCTTAGGATCAATTAATGTCTTTGTAATGATATTAACTTCCTGAACTCTTCATCCCTACTACAGCACCAGTAAAAAGTTTTTATCAGATGCTAATAGATTGCAGTCTCTAAGATGAGAGCCAAGGAGCTTGGACGACTATTTTGATAGTTCTAAATCCCTTTTGAGATCATTGAGCTGTGCTTGTGTTAATTATTTTGCTATATTGAAAGAAGATGATGGTATATTGAATGTTTGAATTTTGGCATTATTATTTTTCTCATCATCATTGACTTTATACAGATCCAAGCTTTCAGGTAATTCTAGTAGAACTGGAGTACCTGGTCTATGGAGGATTAGTTTCATGTCAGAAAGCCCCTTTGGGTATGTAAGAGAATGTATATTTATCTTGTTTATTCCGATAACAAAGGATAGATTAAAAGTAATTTTTTAGAATAATTAAAATAAAAATCGGAGGCGAACTTTAGTTTCCTGATGTTTTGCAATAAGATGCAAAAGAGTCTTGCACAAATGGTAGTTCATCTTTAATTTATCAACCACTATAATTTCCTATATTTCATTGTGCAACCAATTGGTAACTATAATTTTCACCTTTCTATTTTGTCAACAAAACTTCATAAGGCTATTATAATTATGCTCACAAATTGTGCATCTCTGTGTTGGAAACTAAGGAAAAAGTTGCAATCGCCATTTTCTTGCTGGCAAACTATGTATATGAATACCAAAAAATAATAGGTACATTCAGGCTTCCTCTACTCCATTGGATGAAATATTCTACACATGTTTGGCAGCATATGGGAGATAAAAAATACTAATCATGATCTATCATCTTCATGGCAAAATAGGCATAAAAGAAGATCCTTACAAATACTGTGATGTTAGATTGTTACCCCCAAAACGCAACCTTGCCATAAAAGTAGCAAAACCGATTGGGTTCATTTTGGTAATTTCTATTCTTGCTGAGTGATCTTTTATAATAATGAATAGTTCTAATCTTGTGATACACAGTTCTCTGTAACCTTTCAATCAAACTTCTAGAATTATAAAAGAAAGTGTTCTGTAAAACAAATGAATAATAGTATTTACAGAAATATCTGCATTGAAAGTTGAAAATTCATAAAACTAAAGTGTTGTAGGAGAATACTTGACCAGATCAGATTAGTGCTAAAATTTCAAATAGAATCACTTAAAACATGTCACAAAAAATGAGGAGTATTTCTGCTATTTTATTATATAGCGCTATCCATAGGCTACGATATCTCTCATGCAACAGAAGTTGGGTTTATTTATACCTATGTATAACGCTATGCCTGGTCTTGGTAATGCATACTAGACTTTCTACACCTAAAACTAAATTTAAGTTCGTGTGCTTCTTTATGCGAACTTGTTGCTATTTTAACCTCTTTTTGTATTTTGGGGGGTTTTGCCTTCGTTTTAAGTCTAGTGCTCCTTTACACCAACCTGGTTATAGAAATCCTTTGGTACTTTGGGTCAAATCAAGTGTTCTTCTTTGCTAAAGGGAGAATGGGCATGAAGAGCTAGGTAGACACTCTGGCCCAATTCCGATAAATTAACCAGAGTACCGGGGTATTTTATTTCTTTACCACAGAATTTCCTTCCATGTCTCGCCTATCCTCATCTAGTGAGGAACCTATTAGTTTAATGTGTTATCAAATTTAAGGAAGGCCTTTTTCCCTTAACTCCCCTCAGAATTTTGGCTGAGAACAACCAATCCAAATGGCCTAAAAAAAATATAGTTTTTAATTTACTTGTCATAAACGGCCTTTTGTTGTCACCTCCCTGGCTTGTCATGTACTTGTGGTAATCTTTCTTAGCCCTTTGCATTTTCACTCAACTAAGCATTTGTGCCATTTATTTAAAATAAATGGTTATAAGTATAGTTTTATGTATGTACCGAATAGCTAGACCTCTTAGTCCACCTGAATTCCAAGGAATTGTTTTTGCTTAGTTATTAAACTTGTTTCTGTATTCCGAGATGAAATATTTGTTAGATCTGACAAAGCCACATCGGACATCATCTAAATTGGTAACTGGGGCTTTTTCTTATTTGTATAGTTAACTTTACAAAGACTACGATTTGACGGAGTAATAATAGGATGGAAGAAGTTTAATAACGATTCCTATGACTTGCAGCACCTCTTAGATCACCCATTTATCTTCTAAGTTTATGCAGAATTCCAAACTCATTTTTGCATCGAAATAAATATTTGAGATAATTGCCCATTTCAATTTAATAGTGCACTTCTTAACTGAAGAAAATGTATTGCATTGTTCATTTGGTCAATTGAAACGACTATTCAAAATTTTCAAATAGGATCACAATTTACATTAAAACTAACCTAATTTTTCTAAGTTTCTCTAAAATTTGAACAATGTTATTTTGCGAAAGGTATTTCTTAAATTATTTTAAAAAAATGCTATGAATTATAAATAAATATACATTAGTTTCGCTCGCCTTTTATAAAAGACTCAAACATGACTCATTTTTAATTCTAGGCAAGATTATAAGAGAGCGAATTAATCTGTTTTTTGCATATATATTTTCTCGTTTTTCACCGTTTTTCCTTTATTTCCTTCCAGATAAACAAACAACTAACTACTCAAGCAAGCAAATAGCCCGATAGTTTTAGTAGTATTTAGATAGGCAAAATCAAAAGGCAAAATCAGTTATCATAGATCTCCAGACATGAGTGTTAGCGATTCAACCAGAAATCTCCAAACAAATAGTTGTAATTACTAGTAGTTCCTAGATATACTACTATTATTTTCTATTTTGTAATCTTCCACCCATGTTTTAAATCTGTATATTTTCTTTGGTATGATCAATAACTTTAACGGTACAATCTAAGTATTTTATACTATCTCTTTTCTCTATAATTAGTTTTTTAAGTTACTCTAATTGGTCCTGAAAGAGCTAATGGTCAGAGGAACCAAATTCTATGCACTGAGTTGTTTACATAAGCCTGTAACAGGTAATCCTTAGGTGTTGCAATTTATCGGTCAATGAAAGGCATAAATTCAACTAATAATCTAATAATAACAATTCAGATTGAAAAATTAAACAAAACACCACACTTATATTCACATAAGAAGCTTAATAACTTATGGATCCGCTATGGTATATATGGTTACTTCGTTTTAGCAATTGAAATGACCCTAGCCCTCTTCGCCATAATATTCCATAGCTTATCTTTGAACACATAGTTTCAAATTGGAAAAAAATGTTACCTTCTAAACATACCCTATTCGCCAACCATCCTTCGACCATTCATTATTGTCCGTTGGCGGGAGGCGAGTATTGTTCATCCCTCCCTCCTGCTTCTGGTTAGAGTGTTGGGTTTTAATACATCGTCATACTTCTTGCCCTTTCCTCTTCCTACTGTTTCATCTTTATTTTTTTATCCCTCCCTTTGCGCGCCTCGATGAGGATATCAATTGGAGCAGGAGCAACCTTAATGCAGCTGACATTTGGAGGATTGTTTGCTCCCTCCGCTCAAATACTCGCAATTTACCCTCCCAGGAGCAATGCTTGTAGGAGAATGTAAGACCATATGCATATATTCTTTAGACTTTTATTTTCACCTACTTTACCACTTTCTTAACCTCTTTCTCCTTACACACATTCTGCGAGATTTGGCTTTGTTGCTATTGCGCTTCGAATTCGAGTCCTTTCCTAGATACACATGTATTGTGAACAACGTTCAGTTCAAGTAAACGCTAATCAGTTAAATATGTAACCGAAGTTAACACAAAATCGTTAACCTTATTTTATTATTATTACACAATACCGAACAGGGTTTAATTTTAAAACCAACACAAATCTGTCAAAAATATAAAAATATAAAAATTGCCAAAATTATAAAGTACAAAATGAGGAAACAGAAAAGATTTAACGGATTAACAATTAACTGTACCTGGTTTTCCTTTCGAATGTTCAAGTTTGATCTTCAGGTTTGTCAAAATAAACTCACAACAAGACCGAGTTTAACTCTAGAGAGGTACGCATCTTCTTAACCTCTAGAGTGCCATGTATACATCTTTTTTTTATGTATCTACATAAACTTTCCATATTCCCTCTTTCCTCTAACCCAATTAACAACTTGGAGAAATATTTATTTAGCCTTCGTTGAATTTTTTTCGCTTTTAAATAACTAACTTTAAATCCCATGCTGCTTTATGTGTATTCTGAATATTTGTCCATGTACAAGAAGCTAAGATCTTCATATATTTCCTTTCACCAAATACTGAAATGTACATAAACTATATTTTAAATAAAGCCGGAAGCATTTTCTGTATGGCTTGGGGAAGTAAATTTAGGTGGCACGTTTCTTTACAGAGAATAATGTTTATTCTTTCAGAGCTCGTCTCGCCCTTAAGCCGGAGCAATTTCCTTTTTGGTTCCCGATATCTTCAATTTTCTTGCCGACATCTGGCGAAGATAGAAACTTCAATCTCTTTGCAAAATATATCTCCAATTCTATTGCAAGGTGGCCAATTGTAGAAAACATCTGAGCTTCCTCAGTGTCTAGATGTCCACTGGGAGGCTTTTGATATGGTCGATCAGTAAAAAGACTCCAAATAGCAATTCTAATCCTGGAAAAGAACTGTGGGTGAGCTCGTTTGAGTATTTTTTATTAAGATAGCTGTGAGAGGGTTACAAGTGTCATTTGGTGTTTTATTTGCGGGTGTATAGCGACAAATGGAGGATGATATGACATTCGTTTACTAGCCGGTTTGGCATATATTTTTGTCTCTTCTTTAACTTGTTTAGGCGATGTATTCCTGCGTTGTAAAAGAGTGTTGTTCTTGCGTAAATTTATAATTGTAGAAGAAGAATAAGGCCTAAGAGCAACCACGTGCCCTTCTGTACCCACGTAGTCTCGAAGTTACCACATGGAGATTTGAAAGCGCGGCTAATCTACGGCACAGAGGCAATCCAAGACGTTTTATTGCACCACAGCTGTATTTGCTTATGGACAAGTTTTCGTTGTCTCACATGGCCTTTCTACCCTCCGGTATCACGGTTCCCCAAATGAGTCGCTGCCTATTCCCCAAAACGCACGAGTTGTGGAAGCTCCTACTAAGCCATTAAAGCCAGCCCACAGACCGGCTATATAATCCTACGACTCGGTTTAGCATGTAGCACTTCAAGACTTTTAGCCTAATACCGCGCATGAGCTAAGGAAATGCTCACGCGTCGAGATCGGAGAAAGCGGTGATTTCAATTCGAGAACTAAGGCTAAATCGACATCTGTGACCTCTTCCATATTCAATCGGCAAGTATCTGACGAAGATTTCAATCTGCGAAGGCCAAACTACGTGTACTCCCTCATCCGCCCCGTGAGGTAACCTAACTTCCCCAATGCAGTCATCGTATCCCGACTGGCTTTTACTTTCAACGAATACGTTAGCAATGTAACCGTTGACGCTAGAGATTATTCTCTAATCTGACAATCCCGAATCGTCCCATCCTTTGTGTGCGAGCCCAGGTGTAAAATCCCCTTTTTATCACTAACCTGAAACCGACCACTAATCCTATAATTATCACTCCTATGTCTCGAGCCGACATTTACTTTCGCCTGTGCGATCATTTTCTTCAAACCCTATATGTGTATATTTATATTCAAATTTTATTTCTTTTATTGTTAGTAAAGGTATATATTCGTTATTGTCTTTCTTTTGCAACCTTAAACCTGTACCAGCTACCTATTAATCTTTGGCCAACTTGAAATCTGTATTATTTGTTTTAAAATGATCCAGCAAATTTAAAAGTAATCCATCCCCACTAAATTCAAAACTATTTGCCTTCACAAACCAACCAAGTCGAACCTTAAGCCAACTTCGACCCCAAAACTCCAAAAGAGCATACATATATATATAGAGAGAGAGTCTGGCCATTCCACGACATATATATAAATATATATATATATATATATATATATATATATATATATATATATATATATATATATATATATATATCATCACTAACTCTATAATTTAAGAACAGGATTTTTTTGAGTATTTGATAATAATTTCATCTTAGTTTGGTTAAGACTTATGTTTTTTTAAAAAAGGTATTTCTACTAATTATTTTATAATATAAAAAAAAACAAAATGGTGAAGTCCAGATAATTTATTTTTATATATCTTCTTCTATAACTATATTTTAGCAAAGTGATATTTTGAAAGGCGGGAATTTGAGGTTAGAGTTCCTTTTTAAAATTATTATAATTGGCGAAGTTCATAAAATTTCTAAAAATTTAACCATGACTATTTTTTCTTAGATTTTAAATTTTAATCTTAGTAGCGAAGCGCAAGCTTCCCTCGAAGGGGGAAGTAGCGAAGCCACTGCCTCGTATATATATATATATATATATATATATATATATATATATATATATATATATGTAATTAGATGAAAAGTGAGGTTGTATGCAGGTAATATTGAAGTCCACCGCTATGGCAGCTTTATTTATTTCAACTTGTATTTTCTTAATATTTTTTACAAGTTTTTCAACACGGTTTTCGAGGCAAGAAAAAACATCCACGAAGATGAAGGATCTTATTCCCTTCCTTTATACCTTCTTAAGTGCCGAGGAGTCCAAATTTGTGACCCAAGTATACCTTAAGGCCATCAACTTGTGATTCTGCTTAAACGGATCTTCTGAGTGTCGTGAACGTTACAGGAGATCACTCATCAACACCTTAGTTAACAGGGCAATTTCTCATTCATCTTCGTGGACGGCTGTTGATCACGAACTTAAGAGGGTTTCCTGAGTTCTCGTTAACAACGGCTACACACAAAAATCCATCGTCTCCCCCAGGAAAGAGAAAATGAACTTGGTTGCTGCTCCTAGCGTCAGGTCTACTCCGAAGAAGAATAATATTGACCTTTATTACAAGGTTAATATGAACCCCAGCTATCGTGAAGACCAAAAGGCTCTCAAAGCTATTCTCCATCATAATGTGCCCCAAACGACCCTAATGCGGATATAAATCTAATTATATACTAGAAGACTGTCGTAGAATGGACTCTCGACGATATACCATATATAACTATTCGTTGAGGGAACTTCTTTAATTATCTTTAGAGTGCGTGGATGTCTGGCTGGCAGATATTATGTATCTTCGATATGCTTAAGAATTGGAACTGAGCTGAAGGATAATAATATTGCTATCATTAATAAAATAGAGTATTGTTAATAATAACTATCAACAACACACAAAACGGAAAATATTAACATAAACAGAGAATGGAAAGGGTCTTGGGGACTTGAGCTAATCCGAGGATTAAAAGATTTAAAAAGGTAAAACAAATATAAAGTTAAAGGGAGGGGATGGTTCGCTAAACCATTTAAAGAACAGGATAGAATTGACAAAAGGGTTAAATACTCAAAGTTAACGTTCGGCTTACGTAATTTATACTTGTTGTGCAGAGGAAGGCCGCGTGAAGGAATTTTCGGTCCGCTGGGGAGTTCCAGCCGAAGGGGAGGGGGGGGAATTAAATGATCCTGACGTGGCGTCTTGGGAATGAGAACCGTTTCTCGATGAACGGCTTGAAGAACAATGGCTGTTCTACGTTGTGCTCTTCTGAACAACAGGGGGGGTGAGAACCGTCTCTTGTCTACACGCTCAAGAACAATGGCTGTTCTTATGTTGTTCTCTTTAGAACAACAAGGGCAAAGGGGGAGAACCATTTCTTGGGAAACGGGCTCAAAAGAACAATGGCTGTTCTACGTTGTGCTCTTCTGAACAACAGGGGGGGGGGTGAGAACCGTTTCTTGTTAACTGGCTCGAACGAACAATGGCTGTTCAAACGTTGTTTTCTTTTGAAACAACAGAGGAAGGGTGAGAACCGTTTCTTGGCGAACGGGCTCAAACGAACAAGGGCTGTGCTACGTTGTTCTCTTCTGAACAACAGGGGGGGGGGGGTGAGAACCGTTTCTTGTCAACGAGCTCGAACGAACAATGGCTGTTCTAACGTTGTTCTCTTTCTAAACAACAGGGGAAGCCTTGTGGACTCGGCGTCGAAGGCTCGAACCTTGGCACTCAAGGGATATTTTCCTTCTTCTGGACAAGTGATGGTGAATCTCGAGGTCGAGGTCCCTTGGCGCACAAGGTGAGAGAGGGTCGTGGTGATGTTTCGCGACGAAAATCTTGATCTCCAATCTGATCTTAGTGGTAAAGTTTCCATCTAAATAGTCAAGCCACCTCCTTGGCGTGGGGGACATTGGAGTGGGAGCTTCGAGGGAATGCACAGCCGAGCCTGGGAACAATGCCTTAACTGCCCATAAGCCTAACTCAATCTGGCGAGGTCGGCGTAGGGGGGTAAACGGGGGAAGATAAACCTCCTTGTTTAAACATTGACTCAGGTGGCTGCGATAAGGTGCTAAGCTTCAAAGCGAAGATGCACGTGGGGAGCATCGTGGTTTTAAATAACATGTGATAGTGGTTGAAATTAACGCGGCCTCAACCCGTTCTATCACAAAGATAAAGAAAACAAGTAGTTCCATCATGAAAAACAGATGTGTCTTTCTAAAGAGCGAATGCCAGGAGACTAACTTCGTGTACGAATACTCGTGCAAAGTCAGTGACTGCGCACACCGGAATTCAAAGTACATCGCCGTAACCTCCACAACACTGTCAAGAATACGAACAGATCACCTTCAAGATGGCGTGATAAATAACACGCCCAGTCTCATGGCTCTACCATAACCCGTATAAAAGTGAATAAGGACACCTCCATCTCCCTGAGACTCCCAAACCGCTGAAGATTGCAAATGGCCGAAGCTTTATTATTCAAATGAAGCAACCGGCAATTAACGTGCAACTTCAGCCGAAAACCCTACTCCCGAAATCTTGGCGTCACCGAGTTGACCGCCGCTAAATGAACCACGTTTTCCAATATCATATTTCTTTACCTCCTTTTTTGCCAGAGAACTAGATCAGATTGACAAATAGTCAGAAGTGAAATGAAAAGAGAAGTGGGAGGCAAATAACAACTCTACTGACCTTTTTCCCGCCCCCCTTGGATGTTATGGGGCGTCAAGGAAGGATGGGGGGGAGGCCCGGTACGCCTTTTTAGAGCCTCATAGTCACCCTGTCTAGAGCCAAAGTAGGCCTTAAGCACTGTGAAGACGGCGGATAAGAGTGAGTGGAAGATGAAGTAGAAAGTTTAGGATAGGACAGCGAAGAAAATAGTAGGAGACAAAAGATTACTTAGTTAGTCATAGCACCTACCGCTTAACGTGGAATCCGCAGCTCGATGTGTCGTTTTTCTCTGAATATAACTTTGAAGTTTATCGTGAATCCTGTCCCATGTATCTACTGTGAATTCCGTGTGTGAATGTAATGGTAACAAAAATAAATGTTGAAGGCGGAAGGAAGTAAGAAGTTTGCAAAGAGATGCTAGTTGCCTGGAGGTCAGGCATATCTATGTCCATTATAGGTAGTTATAGCTAGCGTGATAATGTTAGAAGATTTGTATTTGCGTGAGTGTCCTGCATTGCTGTGTTATTTTATTTATTTATTTAATTTTTTTTGTATATGTATCGATTTTTAATATGTCTAAGTAGTGTTGGTATTTATGAGGTGTTCAAATATTAATTTGTAATTATTCTTTCTTTCGTATTCATATCCTAGTTATAATTGACTATATGCTATTTTCTGGTGATGCTTTGGTTATTTAATTACTCGTATTCATCGTGGAGTATTATTCTCTTTCTCTAGGTGTAGATTTCTTTTACGTCCTCTCCTTCACTTTTGGCAATTTGGTTGGTTAATTCAACTCCTAATTCATTCTGTGTCTTTTCTAAGACTTTCCTTGCTCTCTTTGCAATTATTCTGTTAAGTGGCTTTATCTTTGCCTCCCTGTAAAGGTCTCTTAGTCTTAATCTTTCTCCTCTGCTAGTGTTTGTTATTAATTAGATAGCTTTGTTCTTGACTTTTTGTAGTCTTAGTACGTTAATCCTCGAGATCGTGTACATCGCGATGGTTGGATAAATAAACGCGGACTCTACTATGGCTTGATACATTTTCCTTTTTTTTTCATGCTTACGTTAAGTAACTTTTACAGTAATGCCAGGCCACTCTTCCCTCGATTTACCGTCTCAGTTGCGTACTTTTTATAATCTTATTTCGTAACGTTTAGTCCAAGTACCTTACATTCTTTGTCGTATCTGTAGGCTGACGTTCTACATATACATCTGAGATGTTCCTCCTGTACACAGGTATCATTTTAATTTTATCCCTGTTAGGTTTTAATTTTCAATTTTCCTTCGTATCTATTAATGCTTCTTATCTTTTCTGCAGTCAGCCTAGCTTGCATTAGGCCGTTCCTGTAGGGCCAAACGATGATCTGGGTGACGCCATTAGCAAATTGGATATTCAGGCAGCCCTCATTTCTTGGTGGTGGTATATCTGCTATGTAGATTGAATAGAGACACGGAGTCAAACATCCGCCTTGTGGCGAACCAGCAGTGAGCTCAAATATTTATCCCTGATTCCGTCCTATTTCCACATAAGCATGTCTCTCCATTACATAATCACATAAAATCATTTCGATCTTGTTGCTCATTCCTAATATGAGTATCTTGAGTTGCAAACCCCTCTGCTATACTTTACTCGAATACGTTGGACATGGCATAAGATATCTACGCTCATACTTTTCGCTATCTTTTCAAGGATGACTGCAAGGGTCATCTCCGTGCTTCTGTTTTTGCTGAAGCCTAATTAGCAGCTGTTTCTCCGGGCATTATCATCAAGGAAACTGGAGAGTCTGTTATTAACTATTTTTTCCAGCCTTCGGTATGAATATCATCTTCGCCACTCTCAGTTCTTCAGGAAAGAATCCCGTTTTCAAACACGCAATGAAGACGTTTCTCAATCCCTCATGTATGTTAGTAGTAGCTTCAAAGTAATTTAATCTGGTGAGTCCCGATCTGCCTGGGACTATCTGTCAAAAGTTCTTCATCGTTACCTCTAATTCTTCTGATGTAATGATCACGTCTAGCCCGTCGTTTAGGTTTCTCCTTTCTTCGACATAGTGGAAGGGGTATGTCCCTTATATCTTCCCATTGAGTTCGTCCATGATCTGATGTTCGAATTCAATGTAATAGTCCTCGTTCTCTTCTCTAATTTTGAATACATTCTCCAGTGCTTTCTAAATAATGCCTTTATTTCTTCGTCATCTTCTAAAATGCTGTCCCCTGCATCCTAACTTTCCTTTTATCCCTTGCTGTCTGTGTCTTTAATCTGTTGTTATGTTCCAAAAATTCTCTTGGTGATCTTTCCAAATCTATTTTCTCGATGTGCTGATCCCATTTCTCTATCTGTTCTTCATAAACTAGTGCTATTAGTTCTCTTTTCTGTCTCCTGATTGCCTTGTATGCCTCCCTTGATTTTCCGAATCTTCTTATATTTTCTGCGCTCTGCCGTTCTCCTCGCCCAAAGCCACCATTTCTAGTGTCCACCTAAATTAAGGATTTTGAACGAGTTAATGGAGACGACCCCCTTCTCTACCCTTTATTTCTACTCTTATCCTATCGAGCTTCCTGTTGATTTCCTCTAGAGTCGCTTCCCAGAACGAGTTTGGCACATAGGTCTAAAGTAATTCTTTGTACTTATCCCAATCCGCTCTATGGTATGCCTTCCATTTCTTTGAAGGGATTTGCATAGGGTTCTTGTTCATGTGCATTAGAGTCGCAGTGTAGTCACTGCAAGGAACACCTACTGGTTCCATAAAGTAGTTAAATGGCAGATTGATGTTAACCAGGCATATGTTCGGTTTTGTTGTGTGTTCTCTCTGTAATAATTTAGGGAAATTGGGTCTTAGTCTTTGCATTATAGGTCTATTGATAAGCGCGTTGAATTGTCTATTGACTCTATTCGTATTTCTGTACTAAAAATCCCCGCAATGGTCGTCTAAATCGGCCATCAAAAAGACCAGTATCCTATAGTTGAAGAGTTTATTAAATATTTGTACTGGTAATTGGGGGTGCCTGGGTGGCTGCTATCCATTTGCGACTAAACCAACTACCAATATTGAGTTTGTTAATAAATTTCCAATTAGTATTTATTAACAAACTCAATATTGGTATTTGGTTCACTCAAAAGGACAAACCTCCTCTAGGGATGCGCAGTCGTGTTGTTTACGAATTCACTTGTCTTCAGTGTCTCCAAGGAAGTAATATAGGAAGCACGATTCTCTCCCTGAGAGAAAGGTTTTCCTCACACAAGGGCATCGGCGCCCGTACTGGAAAACCACTTAATCGTTGAGAACCTTTCCCTATTTAAACACATGCAATCAAATGCAACGCGGATATAACTTTAGATAATTATACAATGATAGATCAAGATAACAATGAGCAAAGCTTAACGATACTAGAGTTCCTTTATCTTAAATCCCATGCCCCTAGTCTTAATTGTGACTAGTCCGCTGCTCCCCTACTTAGGACCTAACTCTACTACCAATACAATCTTACCTATGTTCAGTTCAATCTCCCCTCCCCACTTCTCTCTGGAGTAAGATCAACGATAGTGGGTGTTTTGATGGTTCTCCCTTGAATTCCTCTATGATTTGTACTATCCTCTTAGTTTTTGTATTATAGGAAAAAAGTCTCTCTTTTGCTAGATATTTGGCAAGACTCTTAATATTCTAATTTCTAGACAAATTTTTGAATATTATAATTCATTGTAAATTATGTATTCCTTTATATCATAGAACCCAAAGATGACCGGACAGCTCAAAACGTTGTTTATCCCCAATAAATGAAGATGAATTTCTCCGCATTCTATGCACTCTCATTTCTGGTGAAATTAAAGATTCGTCTGACTAGCAGCATCCCATCGATATATATATATATATATATATATATATATATATATATATATTATAAAAGAAGGCTTGTTACATCACGATTGTACCTCGTTCGCGGGTTCCCTAGAACTAAAAATCGCCAAAGATATTGTGTTTTATGGTTACTTTACCCACAATTATACTTCTAAGAGGATTTTCCAGTATTTCTAATAGCGTGGTGTTGCGGTTAACATTTAGGGACACTGCCATCCTGTGACATCTGCCACAAAACCACGGCAAAATGGCATGGTAAACCGGCCGCCCTTCAGAACTTGCTAAAAGTTAATGCGACCGCGAAGTCGATATTAAAGAAGCTGTGTGCTGAACAGCCTGGTGAGTAGCATTGCGTTTTGCTCGTAGCCCTATTTGCATACAGGGAGATTCCCCATCGTACTCTCGAAATTGATCCCTTCGAATTAATCTACAGATGTAATGTGCGAGGTTCCATTAGCATCGTCAAGGAGTTATTCTTGAAGGCTAACTTAGATATGGAAATTCAATCTTCCTACGTGTATGTTTTGGATCTTCGACGAAAATTATAAAAGTGTGCCGAGATTGCATACCAAAATGCCGACGTTAATTTGGAAAAGTACCAAACGTACTTCGATGTCGAGTCAAAGGAGAGGAAGTTCAAGCACAGAGATGAGGTTCTGTTGTTACTTCCTACAGAGGACATCAAACTTCTCAGCCAATGGAAAGTGCCCTTGCAAACTTTAAAGCGCGTGGACCTGTGGACTATTTAATTAAGACCTTCACATGCATGAAACTGTTCCATGTCAACATGTTAAAAAAATATCACGGCCGCGTGTGTATCAACAACATTGTTACCATTGACTAAGAGACAGCTTAGGAGGCCAACTACACGTCAGATGCCCTGAATATTATACAGGCCATGTGCGTCGAACAGGATAGGGATTACTCCGTACCCACATTGCCCGGCACTACAACTTCACTACCCACTAGCTTAGATATCAATAACTGGCTAACTCCTGACCAAACTAGCCAGCTGCAGCTTATTCTAATAAAGTTCGTGACGTGATTTCTGACGCCACCTTCCCCACGCGCAAAGGCCTAATGCATTTCTGTCGACTTCCTCTTAGGTTAATAACGGGCTGCAGAAATTATAATCAGCTAATGCGCAGAGTATTGGACGTATTTTATACTGTCACCTTTTATTTTGACAACATTTACGTTGCCACTTGTGACTTGAACTAAAGCTTGGCCTCCTCCAAGTGCTCTTAAGCTGTTTGCAAGAGACAGGCCTTACAATAGGCCACTATAAGTGCCACGTGGCATAGGGTCTAATCCAATATCTGGGTTTCCAAATTGGAAACGAACAACTTAAGCCACAAGAAGACAAGGTCCTGGAGATAGTTAATATGCTTATCCCGGGTAGAAAAAAGAGCTTCGTTCTTATATGCGGCAGTCTGGGCCCTTAAATTCCTAATGGACGTTGTATTGTTTTTTTTTTTTTATTGAAACCAGAATTTGTTTCCATTCCATTCATGAAGCTAAACCTACTGTGTTATTTTCATAGTCTTTCTGAGACAATCGTCTAATTAGATTTTTAAATAGTAATCAATGTGTAAGGCTATATTCTTAGGGAAGCATCTGTCCATGTATCCCTCAGCTTGGTTGGCTGCCTGATGTCGACATTCTGGTTGCAAGATTTCAAGAACATCCACCGAACAGGTTGTTTTATAGTATTTATATTATTAAAATGGAAGTAGGATCGACTTATCAAATTATTTCATTACCAAAAAGTGTTTTACAGTCTTCTTTACAATTTTCGGATACAGTAGTTATAAATATACTGGTGTTATTCAAATCCTTATTTACTTTTAAGTTTAAGCTGAGAGGGCAGCCAGATAATAATTAGTTAGTGAACATTCAAGAGTTTCCATAGCGTAAAACTATGAAAGTTAGTATTAAAAATGGGGCTTTTAGTTGCTTCTTCACCAAAAAGTCTGGCAACTCAAAAAGTACGAGGAGGGATCCTCTTAAACTAGTTATATTTGATACCATCTAGTACAAATTTCATTTTGTCTTAAATTTCAATCAAATATATAGAATAACTAATGTTAACATGACCAAGATTTGTAACATTAATTCAGAGCGCATCTTTGAGATTTCTACTTGACGAGTATAAATAGTCTCCATTCGTCTGGTTGATACACAACGGAAGCTTCGGTCAAATTCATAATCTCATGAAGAGTAAAGAACTTCCTCAATTCTTCATCAGTAATTCTGTACGAGTAATATGGTATTTATATTGCCAATAGATTGCTCTCTCTATGACGGGAGCCAAGGAGATGAAACGACTAATTTTATAGTCTTAAATCTCTTTTAGTTCATTGAATACTGGTTGGGTTAAAGGTTTTGTTTCCTATGTGAGGATCAAAAGCATTAATAGTTTTGTTTTGTAGGTGAGGAGCAAAATCATTGATGGATTTGTATCATATGCGACGAGCAAAATCATTATATAATATACTCATGCTGTACAGGGAAGCAAAGGGCCATGTGATGGATTGCTACTTCTGCTTGACTTGCTTTCATGGTAGGTATATTAGTGCAACTTATTACTAATTTTGCAACTTTGGCCTACACAATTTGTGAGCATTCGAATATCCTCAAAATATAAACGCTTCTTGGAGTATATAATTAAAAATCATTTCCATGCTTAAAGTTATAATGGCTTACTGAAATGTTTTTTTCATTAATAGTGAAAATACTGGTAAACATTTAGTTACCAAATGAATGTAGGAACTCTTAATGGTTAATAAATAAGGAACAGATATCAATTGAGAAAAAATTTGCCACACTAACTTTTTGCAGTTCTTAAGCTTTATTGCTTAAAACTATTTAATGCACTCTTTAATTGATCCTGTTGTTTCTGATAGAACATTCAAGATGATATCTAAAAGTATCAAGGCTTTTATGATCCCCCCAAAATAAAAATAAGAGAGAATGACTTTTGAAATTCATTTATGCTGGATATCAACTTCAGGGAAAAATCCTAAGCGAAGTATTTCTATTCTTGGCTTGATACCATTTGGAAATGATCAGGATCTGCTGCTAGCTTACGCGTCTCACTGCGTCCTTTTAAGTATTGATCACAGATTCTAGATCATATTAAGTTCTCGAGAGTTTCCTATCTATTCGCTACTTTTCCTCGATTGTTCCATGGTCTCTATCATGCTTCAAAGCACTTGAGTCATATATAATTCTGGATCTTTCATAACAGGCGATCTTAGGCGACATTTTGCTACCATTATTTGTTTGTGCGTTTTTTGGGAAAGAAAGCTTCCTCTGACAACTTTTATGGCCATCCGTATTGTCATGTAATGGCCAGACTCTATTTATAGATATGTATACCCTTTTGGAGTTTTGGGGTCGAAGTTGGCTTCAGGCTCGACCAGGCCTGTTCGTAACGGCGAATAGTTAAGAATTCAGTGAGCATGGTTTAATTGTAAATGTGCTGAATCCTTTTAAAACAACTAATTTAGATTGCAAGTTGACCAAGGATTAATAGGTAGCTGGTACAGGTTTAAGATTGCAAAAGACAGTACGAAAATATACATTTATTAACAACAAAAGAAATAGAATTTGAATATACACGGATTTAAGGTTTAAAGAAAATGAACGCACGGGCGAAATCAAATGTCGGCACGAAACAGAAGAAGGATAATTATATGATTAGTGGCCAAGTTCAGGTTGGTGATCAAAAGGGATTTTAAAAAGGAGCTCGCACAAAAAGGATGGGACGATTCGGGAAGGTCAGATTAGAGAATAATCTGTAGGCGTCAACGTTTGCAACTGCTTACGCGTTAGTTGAAAGGAAGGGCCAGTCGGGTCACAATGACTGCAATAGGGAAGTTGGGTTACCTTCCTCACGGGGCAGATAAGGAAGCACACGTAGTTTGGCCTTCGAAGATGGAGATCCTCGTCAGATACTCGCTGATTGACTATGGCAGAGTTCACGGATGTCGATTTAGCCTTCATCCTCGAATGAACTCGTCGTTGTCTCCGATTGCGGTGACGAGCGAGCGTTCCCTTAGCTCGTACGTGGCGTTAGGCGAAATTCTTGAAGTAACACACGCTAAACCGAGTCGTGGTATTGTATTGACAGCCTGCGGGGTGGCTTTAATGGCTTGGTGGGAGCTTCCACAACTCGTGCGATTTTGGGGAGAAAGCAGTGATTCTTTCGGTGAAACCGAGATAAAGTTGACGTGGAATGTTCGAAGAACTTCGATCCTTAACGAAAGGCAGGGTGGCTTAATGGAATCCCATTTGATACGACCAAAACTTTTCCTAAACAAATGCAGCTGGGATGCAATAAAACAGCGTGGACCTCCTCCTTGCCGTAGATCAACTGCGCTTTCAAAACTACATGCTTTGTTCCCGAGACACATGGGTACGGAAGGGCACGTGGTCGCTCTTTGAAATTATTTTTCTACATTCCCTAGCATCCAAAATGATGAGAATTTCGAAGTTTAGAGAGATAAGGGACATCTCCTAAGTCTAATGACTTGTTCGAAGCGGATTCTTCCACGCGAGCGGTCAACGAAGAGGGATAGGCTAAGGAAATCCTGACATGACTTCGAGATGGTGTACAAGCTAAATCCAACCGACTGCGTGTACATATATACTGAAAATGAAATCATTTATTACAGATTTACGTCGACCATAAGAGAATTAAAGGAAAACGTTAGTAAAAAAATTGAAAATAATATATACACTAAGCTACACAATCCAAGGAAAAAAATGAAATAGATATTCAAAGATACATCATACATAAATGATGGGAAGATTACGGTGGTATATATACACATATAGTGGTGCTCGGCCAAGATCCTAAATAATAATTTTATATAAACAACGGCGCTGTGCGTCCCAGACGTACACATCCTTCTAAAATATAAATACATACACAGAGAAATAATTGGTCTTTAACTTATATCTAGCTGGCGGTTACACAAATTACAAAATAGACAAATTGCTATGGAGCACTCAAAATTATAATTTAGCAGGAGTCATCATCTAAAGGATTACAGCTAAGTGTATCTGCGATACAATTTTCCGACCCTTTTATATACATTATCCGATACTGAAATTCCTGTAATAATAGGCTCGATCTCATTACTCGGCCATTATGATTAATGTTAGGAAGGTATGCCAGCTAGCGGTAATCAGATTCTATAACTAATTCTTGGCTTACTAGGTACATTTTGAATTTGTGCAGGCTACAAATGATAGCTATGGATTCCTTTTCTCTCACTGCATAATTCCTTTCACGTGTGAGTAATTTGCAACTCGCGTAGGCAACAGGGTGACTCTCACCGTCGTCTCGGTACTGAAGAAGGACATAATCGATGCCCTCGTTGCTCGCATCCTTTCAGATCTTGAAGGGCCTACTAAGGGGCAGGCAACCTAAGGATGTGGGTAGATATCAATTTACCTGTTAGCTGATGGAAATGAGCAGTGGCCCGCGAATTCCAGACGATGCGATCTAGGGACTTCTTTTTGAGTAGTTCACACATCGGGGTGGCCAAAGATAAGAAATTGCGGACGAACTTCCTACAAAATGAGGCAGATGAGTGCATTCGTTTCAAACACATCAATTTCAAGTTCATCCCATTCTTAACTAAGCCAAAAAGACAAGGAAGAGACCCATGCCTGAATCGAAGCGCTCCCATCTCTCACTTTTATCCATGATAATGATATCTGCTAACTACTTATCGCTAAATTTCCAGATTAAACGTCCTAGCTATCGTCACCTACTTGTTTCACATCATCGAGTGACTCCAAGCAATCATTTATCTATTACTCGGCAGGTTTTCCATACACCTTCTTCTCTAACTTCACAAAAGTCGGACTACATTGAAATCAATCCGTGCGTTCACAAACATACTCTATTTATTGATGATATATGTGAATCTAAGATACTTAGCGGAGTAAGAGTAATTATCAGTCCAGCTCATATTGCTGCTGGAAGTGTTGTCTTTCCTCTCGCTGCGATTATTCTTTGCCTCGAGGTCAGAAATCCAACAGCATATCCACTAGGGTAGTGAGAGCTCACTCACAAATAGAGTCTACGGGTATAGTAAAAATGGAATAAAAGCCTTCACCTTGCAATGCGAATGACTCATTCGGGAAGAAATGGATGGACGCAAGAAGTACTTAATTGGACACCGTTTTATGTATGGAGAATGACAGCCTTGTTTATTGACGCATAATATATATATATATATATATATATATATATATATAGAGAGAGAGAGAGAGAGAGAGAGAGAGAGAGGGAGAGCGCTGATAACGTATATTCTACGCTGAGTTGGTGTATGCAAAGCCGGACAGTTATTGTACAGCTGTGCAGTCGTGACCATGCTTGGCAAATTATCCCTATTTGCATCCACTTTATTTTTCTTTGAATAGGGAATAAAACTTAGAATGGAAGTTATATCCCTGTTACCATGCTACTATGTTAGCATATGACTGTCTGTGTGTTTGCCTACGGATTTCATTACAAGTTTTCCTTTGAACTTGGATAGCGAGAGGGTCTTTGAATTTAAGCTAGTGGGTCATCAAAGTAGAAAATGCGAGGGAGAGACGATGGTAAATAAACAAGGTCACTTTTCTAACTTTGTAAATTTTTGTCTTTTTTAGCAGTCGTTACCCCTGCCATGTTTACTTCTTTGCTCTCCTCTTTCTTTTTCCATTTTTCCCATTTCCCTCCTCGTTTCTTTTTTTTGTAATTTTTAATATTTATTTGTTTTTGGTTTGATATTCAGGTGGCATTTGCTGTCTATAGGTGGGGAAAATAACTAGATACACCCAGAACAACAAAGATTCCTATGGAGGAACATTTATACACAGATTCTAGCACCTATATACGCATACTACTTAATAAATGCAGAAACTTAAGGATGATTTTGCATTCTTAAGGTGTCAAGAACACTACGTAATCAATTTGTTTTTCCCTCCTATCATATATTTTTATTTTCTCTATCACCACCTCTTTGTGAACCTCTTTTTTAAAAGGTTTATCGTGAGAATAACATTGTTGTAGTTTGTTTTTAAATATAATGCATTTTACTGAGGAATTTAAATTTATAGTTAGTTCAATCGAGAGAGGTGTGTGTTCTAATTCTTAAAATTACAACAAAACGACAATTTTAGTTCAGTATGGAAGACTTGAATTATTGGGTGGCAACGAACGAATAATAAGGGTGAAGACGTTTGCGCCGCTGTGAATTTGAGTAGGTGTCCTTAGAACAATAATTGCAAGAGTGTGAGGGAATTCCCTCGAACGATTATCGTGAGAGGAACTCCATGGAAATACCCCTCTATTATTTTGAGACTACGTAAGCCAGCGTGAGAATTTTAGAAAGTCGAGGAAGAATCTGTCACTCGCTTAATCACCCGTTCAAGCTGTCTTTGTTTTCAGACGCCGATCGTCCCCCATCCCCTGCGATAACAACGTGCGGGGCCATATTAACTCTACCTCCATATCGCGAGGCGTGTTTAGTCGTCTGGAATGACCCATTATTATGAATTGTGTTTGCTTACACTGGCGCCAAGGATTCCTTGGGAAGCGCAAGGAACTGAGGCGTCTAGCAGATCAGCCACCCGGATAATTAACCCGAAGCTCACCATCTCTTGAGGAGATTGAAAGCCCGCCATTCACACCGCCCAGACTGCCGTCTGTTTCCTGTGACCCCCCGGAACTCGTGGTCGTAGGTCGTCGAAGATCTCGTCAGCAGATCTATGTACATTCGTTAAGCTTTGGCCTCTGTTCAGAGGAAAGCTATTGAGCCCCCTTCTTCCAGGAGAGTTGTGCGGCCTTCTCGAATTTTCACCACCCCTTCAAGATTCCAGTCTTTCGAGACAGACTCCCTGCAGATTAGCAGAAGTATCTCTAGTTGAGATTATGTCTCTCTGGAGCAGAGAAAATCTCATTCTTTATCACGAAGTAATCCAACCTCATCTTCGAGTCCTTCAAGTCAGGACATCCCGAAGTATCTTCTTGAAGACCTGTGCCGTATCTTCCGCCCCCATCAAATTCATTTAACTATTATAGGTAATTTGTTTCCCCTTTTTTCTATATATATATAAATTAATTAACCTTTTTCTATATATATTAAAATTATATTTTGGTGTATTGTCTTCATATATTCTTTGAACTGCAACTTGGCAAACCATTAATCTAAACCGGTCAACCGTAATTCGCACTCTTTATTTATTGCCCAGACATAACTCAAGCGGCCTGTAGCCAGCTGCCTGCCTGTACTTGTGTAAGACTCTGAGCGCCGAGCTATTCTATACAGGTATACCTTGACAAAGAGTTTAGCCATAGAAGAATGAATGCAAGTATATAACATAGAAAAAAAAATGCAAGTGTTTAACCATAGGACAATGAATGCAAGAGTTATATTATAGAAGAATTAATGGAGGAATTAGTCAGAGAACAAAGAATCGAAGAATTAGCCACAGAACAATGAATGCAAGAAACTAACCATAGAACAACGAATGCAAAGATTATACTGTACAAAAGTGAAAAAGACGGAAATGAGAATATCTTTCTAGGAGTATTTTTTACATAAATCAAGAATATAACATCCGTTTCTTTCTGCGCTCCTCCAGTTCCTCGTAAATTATAATCTTTATTACGTCAAATACCCAGATGGTTCCGTAGGGATTGAATGCAAAGAGGATTTGGCCGAAAGTGACAAATCTAAAACTTCTAAACGGATTGGGATATAATTTTAATGCCGTGTTTCTAGGATATTTGTCAACCTAACCTCTGAAATTTATGAAAGTATACTCAATATCTTTTTATTATTTTGCTCCAAATCCGCGGTAACTCTTTGGTAGCATTTAATAATTTTTTAACTTATATAAATGCTTCCTTTTTTACCCTTTTATTTAATATTTAAGGCTGTTACTGTTCATATTATTTTTCACATACTACAGTTTTTTTCTTTACAGCAGACAAGAGAAGGCAAAATTTATCCAGACAGTTTCTTTTATATATATGGATCAGTTACATTAAGACGATACAAGAGACAGTTGACTATAAACATGAGAAGAAACCTTATGAGCTGTACATACTTTGGATGTAAAGTTGGTGACCAGGACAAACGTTGGTATGGTGTATAAGTTCCTTTTCTGCTTCTATGAAAGGCAAATGCCCTGGCCTCATGTTTGGCATTCCAATGGTCTGGAATGAGTCAAAACACTTTTCAAAGAAATGCTTCATCTGCTTACCAGATATTAAAGTTGGGTATCCAATGTGTTTTCTTTCTTGGTGTAAAAACATTTCAAGAGATGTATCAATTAAAAAGATCAAAATATATACTATGTTCCGATATTTCTGAAAGTGATCACAAGCAGTAATATTCATTTTGAGTCTAATTTTATTTTTTCCACTGCAGATCGACATTCAATACCTATTCCCCTACAACAGCCGCCCTTTGAACCCACAAGCAATGACATGAGCAACTAACACGATGAGGAATCTCAAGATGCATCATATGTGCCACAGTTTGGATATGACAAGAAACCACATCTCATCACCCAAATGGACTCAATGATCTAGTTCGTGATATAAGAGTTGATAAGCAACAGAGTGAACTCCTAGCCTTACGTCTCGAACAATGGAACCTGTTGGATGAATATGCTCGAATTACAGTGTTTAATAACCGTTCTGAAAATGTACAGCAATTCTTCTAATTTGAAAACAACTTGACTTACTTTAATGATATTAAAGGCCTATTCAATGCCTTGAACTGACCTATAAACGAAATAATTGAAGGTTATTAATAGATGTATCCCTTTGGGGCATAAAAGTGGTTCTGTTGCACATTTGGAGCACCATGCCTTCAGTTCTAGTTGCTCACTAGGTCATTTTAAGAGAGACATATACCGCTTAAGTTACAATGAACATAATGGCTATTTTGTGCGGCCGTAAAGGTAGTAGCACTTCTTATTGGGATATAAAATGAATACATTAGCTTCATGTGATTCTTTTGTAAGTGGGACAGAGCGGCAAGATCCCAACAATATGTACGCTCAGAATGGTCATCTTGGGAAATTATGACGCCTGGATGCAATATGTAATTATCCATTAGCCACTAGTTAAGAAGGAGAAAATAATTTTTTCCCTACTACTTAGAAAATTAGGCCTAAGGAAGTAATTTATCAAAGTACTGCAACATTAACAGCCATGTTTCCAGTAACACAAAGCGATCTTCCCTAAAATAAGTGATACCAAGATTAAAGAATGCATATACATAGGCCCTCAGATTCGTCAACTTATAGCTAATGAGGACTTTAAGGCAACAATAAATAAAACTGAGCTAGCGGCCTGGCATGCATTGAAATATGTATAAAAAGGACTTGTGGGAAAGCATCAAGGGCCCAACCGAGAGCCTATAGTGGGGAGCCGAATCAGGTGTTACCAAGATTTCGGATGCAATATGTTACTGAAGATACACCTTCTTCATTCTCATCCATCCTTCTTCCTAGAGAACGTAGGAGAGGAGAAGTGAGTGATGAATATGGACAGAGTCTCTATTAAAATATAGTGTTAATAGAGAACAGGTATAAAGGAAAAGGGAGCCATGCTATGCTGGATGACTTCTGATGGAACCTAAAGGTGACACTCCTGAGACGTCTTTCAAACGAAGAAGTAATGACTATAATGTAGTTTAATACATTATATAATTCTAACCAACCTGCTGATTCATTATGTATTCATGAAGTAATTTCAATGAACAAATATAATCGTAATTTGGAAGCGGAATACATTTATGGTATTGTGGAAATCGGTATAAATTGCATAATTATTAAATCGGCAATTTACAAGAAAATGATATTCGGAGGGCCATTTTTTTACCAAGTTCGATTCCAACACACTAAACTTCATTTTAAAATGCACATGAGATCTATCTTTTTTTTTGAGACTGAAATTTGTTTTACAGTGTAATCGATTGTTCAGTAGAGTGAAGTCTTTTGACGTCATTTTCAGAATGTAAGCCCCAAGTCGTTTTAAGTGATTGACTGAAATTTCAGCACTCAGAATTGACTTTGAGAAAAACAATCTAGTCCTCTTATTTATTGTTTTAGAACTTGAGCTTTCTATATTTTAAGTTTTACAACCTGGGATATCAAGTTTTCTTAAACGTATTCCTATGCATGTGTTCTAGAACATAAATCTTCAAGTCTTTTAATGCAATTTCAAGAGATCCTAGACAGAAAAGTATTTCATGAACTCGAAATATTATACTATTTGGCTGAATCCTGCTGCCCTTCCCTTTATTTTAAGGCACCCTTTTTTTTCAATTTCCCGCTTGTATATAGTTTTTGTCCTTTGCTAATTGCACATCTCTTTGATATTTCCTTGATAGGCATAGGATGGTTTCCTTAATAGCAAATGTACGACATGAAAAAATGCGGTAAATTGACGCGCATATAACGCAAATAGGCCGTTTACAACGGATCTGAGTGAGATTGTATTAAGATAGTGGGTTGTACGAAGCCAAATATGCATTAATACCATATTAAGAGACCAATTGAGGAGCGACAAATGAGGTCGGCTCTTTAAGAGAAGGTCTAGGCGGTGCTATCGGTAGTTTATGCACTGCCTTGAAAGGCCATATAATGTCATGAAATGCTAAAGATTAGCATATACTACAATGTAAAGTAGTAAAATATCCTTTTGCCATAGAAATAGGGTTTTTTTAGCTTTTAACTCGGATATTTCAAGCGATTTACACATCCGTTTAAGAAAATTTACGCGCCATGAATGGTTTCCTTTGAAAGCAAGTTTTATTCAGTTTTGTTTAATAAATTTCGTTTTTCTTATCCTTAGGGAAGGTAGGTAATGTCTTATAACCAAAAGGGTCATGATTACACTATAGAAAATAAGAGAAGGGGGCATAAATCATTATAAAAAAGTTTGGCAGGACTAAATTTGAGCTTTTGAAAGCTTTATTAATTTAATTAACCAAATCAATAAATTTTACTTGGCCAACTTAGATGTCAATATAATAATATATATAACTTCCAGAGGTTTATGAACTCTCAGACCCAAGGGATTAGTGTGACTGACTTCTGAGAATCGTCGTATTTCGATATCAACCTCTGTTAATTCTAAGTGACGGCTCTCAATTCTTGGAGTGTCAGCCGTGAGTGGTTATCAGGGGTTGCGAGATTCTGCTTTTCAATCCGCCTCCTACCACATCATCCACTTGTTCTAATCTTATTACTATCTCGGGGGTTTCCTGGTCATAGACTGATGGTAGGGGCATCGTATCCATTTCATTATTTTTCCCAGACGGTTCCTTGCTCTTTATCATGATGGGAAGTACATGGATCACTATAGGGTTATATGGGGACTAAATCTATCTCTACGAAAACCTTGTCTATTAATCTATCCAAACGTTGCATTTTGTTTAAGAATGTTTTTGTCATAATTTGAAGGCGATTTATACAGAAAATTAAAGCCCCCAAATATTTTATTACTAAATGCATCCGATAGATTCGAGTGTCATTCAATATTTAAAGCGTTTTTGGCTGGAGACCAATTTTGTGATTATATATTTACTGATTTTGCTCATTTTAGTAACAATGGGCACCCAAGAGAGAGAGAGAGAGAGAGAAAGAGTCCCACATGATGAAAAATACAGATACGAGTATAATCTGAAAATTACTCTTAAACTGTTGGCAAAGATGCTGACGATGCAAGTTTTGTTACCTTTTTGAGTTCATGGCACTTCGTGGTGGAAATTGTTTTTTCTCGGGATGCTTCAGCGTGGTCATGACATAGGACTGCTTAAAGTGCTTTACTTTTTTACTTCTAACCAGGAACTTCTAGGAGGTCAGAACAAGCAAATAGTAGCTTCCTTTGAGAATATCATTTTACTCGTCTTCAACACTCCATTTCTTTTATTTCCTGAACAAGTGGAACTTATCCATATAGGTCTTATTTGTGACATGAGGCTTCTTCGCAGCCCTAGTGATTTTCCCCCTCTTTTCCTAATTTCTCTGACCCACTTTTCGGGCTGAAACTTTCACATCTGCTTCTTTCCCCGCGTGAGCCGATTATGGCACTGGAAGCAACCAGAACCTTTACTCTGAAGCAATCTTGGCTCGTATTTGATGTTTTGGGGCGTTCATAAAACCTCTTACCAGGAGTGTAACGACTACTTTTAAACAAATTAATGATCCTTAAGATAGTGTTCCTTGATGCAATACCTTTAGCGTGACGAGAGGAGCAAGACAAAAGTTTAAAAGTTTCGCTTGAATGAGATTTAGGTGATACTCAGGATGGCTCATTCGATACGCCGCTCTCTAGCGGATTACTTGGGCAATCAACAAGATGTTCCCTTTCTAGTTTACCGTTTTACCTGCGGATATCTCAAAAGCAGGTTCTTCCATACTTTATCATTCGGGTCCCGCAACTGTAGCCTTGTCTTTATACCGACCTTTGGATACTCATACTGCAGGTCCTTCGATAAACCCACTTGCTGAATTCGAGTATTGCAAACTTCCTGTTATACTCGTTACGAAGCTCTGGACAAAACACTCAATGATAGTTTTGATAGAATTGAACAGTTTTTTTAAGATATAAATATGTGTTCAATTCTAATATTAATCAAGGTCGCAGTCCTCTGCGTCGAGTAGGCTCTCCACGCGAGACTTAAAGGCCACGCATACGTTGCATAAGAAATCCTTCCTAATGCTGGCCCATACCTGGTTGATGGAAGACCAGCTTGTCGAAGATTCTGTGGCATACATTACAGGCCTTTACATTTAAGGCATGCGCCCACAGTTTGTATTCGATGAATGTTATGTCCGTCGACTGCCAGGAGCAAAACGCCTTTGAGCACAAGTTCATGTTTGACTCCAACCACCCTCGCATGCTCTTGGAGATGTTGGCCAGTGCACATTCCTAATGAAAGACGTAATCCGTCTTTTTCTTGGTCTTTATCACCCAAGCAGGACGTTTATTTCTTATTAGTCCCTGTAATCGTTTACGGGTGCCTATAACCGCCGCAAACCACACAAGCGGCATCACTTGCCATTGGAGCCACCACGCAGAGCATCATCAGCAAAACAGGGTGCTTAATTCTTTACTGATAACTACCTGAATGAGCTGTAAAATTTCTGTGGAATTCAAAACTACATTGCTTCCTGGACTAATTATAAGAAACTTCATGTCCGATTCATTCTAAATGAACAATTTGATGCGTTTTTTTGTAGGTTCCCAAAATGGAAACATTCCCTTATTTGGATCCCAAATAATACACGTGTTTACCTCCTACAATAATTGAAATAGGTTGTTACCAAATTATATTTAACATTTTTACAATCCATTTCTATTAGATCAATGACAATAGGAGTCACAACAATCAAAACAGTAAAAATAGTGCATCAAACACTATAAGTGCCACTTAATTACTCAGTGTGGAAAGCTTTGTTACAGTATTTTTGCAACCGTTTGTCACAATTTTAACACTTCACTCATGTGTTTTTCCATCACACAATACACAACACTTGTGTACATGATACCAGGTAATGGTTTACACCTTTAAATCTTGCAGCTTTTGGTGGAGGCGCTGTTAGTCTTCCTAGAAAAAACCTTTCTTCTTGCGATTTTACAAGTGAGTCTTCCACAGCTTTTCTGAAATCGAAATGGAACAATTTAATTTCATGTTTGACGTCATGATAAAATTTATAAGCTGCCACAAATGCTGAGTTTAAGACATGATAATACATGTTCTACTCCCATTCTTTGATTAGTTTCTAGGCCCTTTAGGATGGCAGCATGCGGTTATAAACGTCCACACCACCCATGCCTATGTTATACATTTTTTATGGCGTAAGGCTGAGTCATTAGCTTTTTTCTTTGATGTTTCACTCTTTTTTCAATTTTTTGTACAAGAGAAACTTCGTAACAGTTATTAGTCACCGTTACTGTACAGTTGTCGTGCAATTTGACCAAGAGAATGGTTCCTTCTGACATGTGCTCGTAGGTCTCTTTATCTGTTTCTTTTATCTCTGTATCAAGTATTAGAGTACAACGTCCAGTACGATTCACTTGGACTGTTAAACAAGCACGGACGTTTTTATTAAATAACTAGGCCAAAACCTGGTGAATGGTGAAAAACTTGTGAGATTCAAGCTTTTCTAGCGGTTGAAGCATCTTATTCACTACATGAGATCCCAAAGTACTTGCTTTGCTGCTATCCTTGCCACGGTAATCTTCAAAATTATAAGGAAAGCCATCTGAGTGGCACAACCTCCACACTTTGTAGCTGAATCTCACTGATTTGTTCCTTATGAACTGCCTTGTACTGTGGAGACGTCTGTAAGGGACCATACATTCATCGATGCTTAGAAATTCGTTATATATTTCAAATTGTTGGCACTGTGTTTTCAGAATCTAAAACAAGGGGAGAATTTTGTTACTTTAGACTGCAACAGATTTTGATTATCAGTAATATGCAGAAATTGCTTGATCAGTTTTAACCTATCTCTGCCCATTGTTTTGGGGAATATAGGTGCTTCCAAAGAGCAGTTTGTGGACAAGTAATCATTTAACGAGGGTAGTCTATGGTAGCCACTTATCAAGAGTAGTCCTAAGAAATGGGCTATTTCTTCTGTGACAGCTCGTAAAGTCTGATTGTTTTTATCTCTCTTAGCATATAAATTCGTTTACTCTGTGATATGACTTATCATAATAAAAATATCAAAAACATCCTTACCACTGTGGTGGAAAAGATCATCTTGTGATTACACCAGCTTGTGATTGGTGTAATCTGTCAAAGAAGTGCATTTTGATTTTTACGCTATCTTTTGCTCACACCAAGATCGACATCTTAGCTGTCAGAAGCTGAGAATTCTTCCTAGACCTTAATATCGCCAGCAACTTCATTAGGTTCAGTGTCCTGGTCCAATTACCATCATCACTTTCTTCGTTGCCTACAGTATGGTTTACGGAAGCTATTACAACGAAATCGAAGTTTTCACTGTTACATTGCTCGATATTATCTCTTTCGTTTTCAAAGAAGCGAAACCGAGATCTGCTTCCTTTCGGCCTGGGCCTGTGAACAAAAGATTAAGCTAATAATGAAGAGGCAACCATTTTATAAACCAATCTACTTACTTGACACTTTGACTTTATAAGCTGTTTGGACATAAAAAGTTATTTTTAATTATACGCATAAAAAAATTTGAAAAACTTGCATTACACATTTCTCTGTAAAATGATCTACTATACTAATTACAGACTGTTTCTAAATATAAATAAAAAATGTCTATGAAGTGATACAAAATTGAGCAGAAATTGACTTATAAATACCGATTTGCTGTATATTTTTAGCTAAGATACACCAAAAAGGAATAGTTTTTAATTTGTTAATAATTAAACTTACCCATAGAAAGATGTGCTTTCCATTTCTTCACATTCACTATAAGTATGTTCATATATATATTTTAACATCCAAATAACAATGTAAATATATATAGCTCTGCCTTATATTCCTTAAGTTACAAAAATCAATATTTGATAATGATACAGGTGGGTATCGAAAAGCTTGGGGCCAATAAATGTTTTGTTTTGCAAAGTGAAATAGTTTCCTGCCCTCGATCGTTACTCTTTCCTAATATATTTTGGCGAACCTATCCACGGGTTAATTCAGGACGAGAAGTGAAATATAAGACAAAACGAACGACTCGAAAGGAAAATAATTATTGCTAAATTAACAGTCGCTTTAAAAAAATACGTTCCTAAGAGAATCTACTGCCCAACAATACATATAACTATATATATATATATATATATATATATATATATATATTTATCTTTATCCTCTTATAAAATACTTATAATTTATTTATATGTTATAATATTTTCTCAATTTTCGGGGGGTATATTACTTAATGTATGGGAATTAATATTAGGTTATTTTCTTTTCTGAACGATTATTTTGTTGAAAATATGGAAGCCCTACCAACATGGCAGGAAGACCTGCCCTGCAAGGGCCTGTCCAGCTAGCGGCACGTTGCGAAGTTTAGAAATCCGTTGTTCAAGTCCAAAGATGACGGATGACTAATAAAGTAAGTCATGCTCAAGTTGACGCTAAGACGATCAAGAATGTTCATGCAAAACTAATGGCTAGAGGATCTGTAATGATACTCGAAAAGGCACAGTCGCCCTTCCAATTCCAGTGAACGGAAGGTAGTGCAAGTTTTTGATGAAATATTAACTAATAACCAGAAAAAGTCAATTCAAGAAGTAATCATGGAAAGTGGGTTTTTCTTTCACTGCATACTAACTGTGCTCAAAAAGGAGCTTATATATGGCGTGGTTGAAATGCGCACTATTTTCCATCACTCTGCCCTAGGACTGCGACATTCGTATGTAATTGGAGGAAGTAATGCTGTGTTTGTAGGATGATTTTTCTGATCTCTTTAAAAAATTTCTCTGGAGCAATGAAACAGTATTCCTCATTTGTGGATTTGTAAATCGTCAAAACTTCCAATACTGGGTGGGAGTAGATCCTTGTATTACCTCTGAAAAAAATAGAGAATCGGCAGAGGGTAATGGTATATTTTGTAATGACGCTAGGCAAGATTATGGGTCCCTTCATCCTTCGCGGTACCATGAATAACAAAAGACAACTGACCATCCTGCAAGATGAAATCTAGCCAGTTATCATTACTTGCCAGAATATTGAAGATTTGTTTTTCATGCAAGATTGCGCTCCTCCACATTTTGCCATTGTTGTTCGTGAATGGCTAAATGCCCACTTCCTTGGGAGATGAACGGTTCATCGTGGTCCTCATGAGTGGAGAGTCACATATCAATGATCTCGTTTACGAATATATATATATATATATATATATATATATATATATATATATATATATATATATATATATATATATATATATATATATATATATATATATATATATATATATATATATATATATATATATATATATATATATATATATATATATATATATATCGAGAAAAATAAGAGAACGATTTATCTTTAGTATAATATTTTTTTAAATATGATGAATAGCTAAATGAAATTTCCTTGGTACATAAAGGCATGCATTTAATATACTTTATGAATATTTCATATGATACAATCATATATTCATGATATTATACTAAATAATTTAATAAACTAAAATTATAATATATTGACACGTGCCAAATAAAACAAATATAATTCTCTAGGAATAAATCAAGATTTGACAACGAGGAATCTTAAAACACTTAATATGAGGTGTTGAAGCCTTTTTGTCTAATACTTCGAGCACCCAAGGCCACAGGACTTTAGCAGTTTCTTGCAAAATTCTGGTATTATTTTCTTTCATTCCTGTTCAATTTTTTCGTCGATAAATCTGTCACAGTTGGAGGCTGCTGGTCTCGAACTTTGTCTCCAATGACCTTCCAGAGGTTAATAATTGGGTTCAGGGCCTTTGATATCTTCTTGTCCGAAATACTATATTAGTACGCGTGCTTTCCCTGAAATCGCTGGGTTGGTTTTTCGAATCTCAGTCTGGATCCTTTTTAGGCTAACACTATTTACTAGAGAGGTTGCCGCCGTGACTGGGTATCACGGTGGGGAGTTGGGGCATGCCCTAGCTGACCTCCGCTGGAGAAGCAACATAGCTTGATAAGAGGACTGAAATCAGCAAACTTTAACTTTAACTTTTAACATGTGTTTGTATGAGGTTTAAGTACCCATTCGCATTTACCTTTCTAAATATTCTCACTAGCGGAGCAAATGCCCCAGATGCAAACAGCCTCCATACCATGGCGCTGCCTTTTCAATGCTTTTCAGACGTTCTATTAGATCTATGATTAAGTCTGTCAACTGCGATGCATCTAACAAGCGTCTGCCACCAGATCCAAATAAAGTAAATTAACTTTCTTCGCTGAAATGAATTCTCTCTCTACTTCATGCCTCCAAGTAACATTAGCTTCAGCATATTCTAATCTCTCCTTCTGATTTTTCTTACTGATAAATGGTTTGGTTCCTGAAGAACGAACTTTAACACCAGATGCATTGAAGAGACGGAACACTGAAACGGCCTCATTATTTGCCACTGTTATTCTAAATTTTTCTAGAAATTCCTGCTACAGTCTATGAGAGATCGTTTAATTAGAGGCGACCTAGCGTTATGCCATCTCGGACGATGGGTTATGCGAGGTCAACAGAAATTTTCAGGAGATTTATGAAGTTATTTGATGTATAACTTGAGAATGTGCACAATCACACTCTTAGATCTTCCTAGCTCAGATCCTTCCAAGAACCTCAAGAATGTTCCGGAAAGTAATCGTTCTCTCATTTTGCACAGGTCATTACATTTTTTAGTTTATTTTGTCTAATTGCTTTAATATATAAATATATCATATGAATTCTTTAGAAAATATAATAAATGCATTCTTTTATGTACCATGGAAATTTCATTCACATAATCATCATATTTTCGAAAATATTTTAATAAAGGAAAATATTTCTCTTATTTGTCTCGTCGTTTATATGTATATATATATATATATATATATATATATATATATATATATATATATATAAGCAGGAGAAGTTTAAGACCAAGGCGCAGGAATCGTATTTATCATTTGTGTTCACCATATGTTGAGTGCACTACCAAAATACTTCATAGCCGGATAGATAAGTATTTAGAGAAGAGGAGCCGTACAGTTTAGACCTTAAGTTATCCCGCTTACACTAAAATTCGAGAGCGCTCCAATTCTTGAATAATTGTAGTAGATGTTGATAGCTTTCTGATAGGTTCTTGAGCAAGCAACATAACAGAACTGACTTTTTGAATCCCTTTATATTCATCAACTAAAACCTTCCATTAATTATCATTCATATTTTACCCTACTCATTAATGTGGATTACGGATGGATGAATAACTACAGGTTTAGATAATTTTTAAAAATTTCTGTTTTGATAAACATGTTCACTTCCTGTTTCAGAGTTATCTCGACGAAGATACTTGACCTTGAAATATTGAAAGAGTAATAAAGTGATTTTTTTCATATCGATCGATCTTGGGTTTAACCTTCCTATACAAACTCTGTGTTTCAGGGAACTCTTCTATTAAATCTTAGCAGATCGCTCGAATTTACTAAAGGGTATAAAAACTAAGTAATCAACGCCCTCCATAACAGAAACTTATCTTACTCATCCAATTGGATGATATTCGATGCAGAATTCAAAAGACTATCTCAACTGCTCTTTAACAATGACTACGCACATTTTGGATTGACATTACTATAAATATGAAGATGTACTCATATAACAATCCAGTAAAATGAAAAGAAAGTCATGAACGATAGAATTTTATTAATATAAATTCATGAACTCGGGATATAAGGAGGATGAGAAAGTTCTCAATGTCATTAATCACCCTAACGTCACTCTCACTGCCCCAATAAACACGATTAATTTAGTAATTTACTATAGGTTAAAGTAAATTCGCGCTCTTTTCATCAAAAAAGGCTGTATTTCTGATATGGACCAATTGCAGTCATGTATTCTATTGTACAAATATATTTGCAACGTCTGTGACTATGAGCTTCGCACTTCTTCGTATACTAGGATGACTTCTACGATCCTTCCATGGCCTATATCAGCACATCTTGAAGACGAAGCCATGAAATGCCACAGTGCCAAGCAAAGGACGAGCCCCACCGAAAAATCTTGAATAAACAACATCATCATTATTATTCGGAAAGTGATTGCAGCCGACTGCGCATGGCTGAAGCCTTCACCTTTTAGAAACAAACAAATCAGTTCCAGCCAGAAATCGGCTTGCCCACCATTCGCTTCTTAATGTCAACCGCATTCCCTCACAAACTGCGATTCCATTTTTCCTGCCTCTTTTCCCACCCCTTTACTTTCGTATTTTCTTTCATTCGCCAATTTGAACAGTATTCTAGTGTGATCATTTTTTTCTCATTTGATTGGCGCAAACTACTTTCTTGTCATTAACTGTGCTCTTTCTCAAGACGATAAATAACGAATATTGAAGTAGAAGGGCAGCTCTAGGGATATATTTCATAAGTAGCAAAATCGAGAAAAAGGAACTCCAGAAGGTTCCAAATAATGCCCTTTAGCTAATCACCAGAAGCAGAATAAAACATAGAAAAAGGCAAAACCCATACATAGAGAGGCTAAGATCAAACCGCTTATTATGCTCATCAGAAATATGTAGAGCGAAAAAATCGTGAGAAAAATTGACAGCATTCCACCGAAAATGGCCGAAACACTACCAAATTCCCTCCAAATTCTGTAGGGAAATAAATAAAGAAGGGATACAGGAAACACCAGTGTACACATAACTAATACAGGGTGAACAAACTAAAACGGGCCCCAACTTTGGATAGGCCTCATTTCTTAATTTTCGGCAAGGATTGAATGAAATTTTGTTGATAACTAGTTTATTGTGTTTAAAAATATCATATCAACACATGAAGAGCTTTGAACTTTTCTTCTTTATTCTAGAGCACGTGTTTGAGATGACGTCCATTTAGCTCTGTGCATTTCTCGAGGCGCAGCACAAAGTTGTCCATGACTTCCTTACAAACCAACCGACTAATGGCTGTGATCTTCTCCCTGATGGCTTTCTTGAGTTCTGTGATGGGCCTGGGTCTTCCGGCGTACCCAGTGTCTTTAAAGTAGCCCAAGAGAAAGAAATCTGGGGAGGGTAAAGTCTGGGCTGTGAGAAGCCCACTCAAAATCACTCTTGAAACTGATTACACGGCCACCACAGTTCTCTTTCAGCCAATCTCGGGACAGGTTTGAGGATTGAGAGCTTGCACAATCTTGCTGCAACCAAACCCTTCTCATAAGCAACTGTAACAGGGTCTGCAGCTTCCTCCTCGAGGTTTTGAGGGCCCCACCTTACCGTTCTTTGGTGACTGTCACTGTCGTGCCAAATTCCTCGAAGAAGAATGATCCGTTGATGCCTCTGGCATCATGGGACACTTTTCTATGAACCAAAGGGAATATTCCACTTTTATGAATGTTGGATGATTGTATTACTTTCGTCTTGCAAGGCACAAGGATCACAAATGCGATATGCTCTCAGGAACATGAAAGAAAGTACAAACCTTTTAACAGATACATCTTGACACGAGCAATAATAAATATAGGGATTAGAATTAGTTGGTTTTCGGTAGACGGAACAATATACTTTGTCGTTTATTTTAGATATTTTTACATCCAGAAATCGCAATGAGTTGTTCAGTTCCCATTCTATTTTAAATATAATAGTTGGGTGGATCTTATTCAATTTTTCAAAGAAATAATCAAATCTGTTATCATAGATGGGCCTTGTGTCACATATATCGTCTACGTAGCTGAACCACGTTATCGGATTGTGTAAAATGGGGAGAAGAAGGTGCTCTTCAAAATCCTCCATAAACAGATTGCATAATATCTGGGAAAGGGGATTGCCCATACTCATGCCATATTTCTGCGTGTAAAAGAATCTTCAGCTCTGAACGCATTGCTCGTCACACACAAACGAACTAATTTTATTCCACCTTAGCGGCACTGATTTGTGTGTTTGTTTGTTAAGCAACTTCTGTATCTCATTTTTTCACTAGCGAGTGAAAATGACGGATGTCTCCATCGAAACCTGGTTTCGCCTATAAAATTAGTCCTATTACTGTGGTTTTATGTCCTAAAGTTACACGAACGCTACAGTAACTGTACCTTTTTGGCTATACATATATATATATATATATATATATATATATATATATATATATATATATATATATTTAATTACGTTTGTAACTTTTTTCTGCATATTCGCACTATCTTTTGTTGGTTGATTGGACACTTTTTATTTTGTTAGATTTTACATTAATTATAAGTATTACTATTTTCCTTTGTTTGATTCTTTTCAGAATTTTTTTCTTCCAACGGGACCAATTTTCTATCCCACCTCTCCCTTGATACACAAACTTTCCTGAACTTCCATGTCGATGGTGTTAGGGCTTTTGTAAAGGACCATTTTGATGGGTTTTCAGTTTTGCTCTCGCATCTAGAGTTCGATGGGTGCGAAGTTTCGCTTGCGTTTATGAAGATTATTTCTTCCTTAGTATTTAGAGGCGCAATATACTGCACTTCTGTGGGTTATATAAGAAATCTATTGGTATAATAAAGAGCTCGTAAAGTAACTTGTTACATCTTATTTCTAAACGAGAGGTAATTAAGACTTAAGAAAGATGCTGAAAAGTTACTTGAATATGTTAACTTTTTCCTTTACGTGGCATTTGTGCTCATTTGCTGAAAGGATTGAATAAAGATTCTTGGTCTAATTTTAATAGTTGTACCTTTGTCCTTCTACCCCGAGGTTTCTTTTATTTTGTCTATCAATTGGCACAATATTAATTTTGGTCAGGTTTGTTTTAATTTCAAAACTTCTTTCATAGATTTCATGCTCATAATAAATCTTCGGATCGGTTTGGCGAAACGACTTGCTAGATGTCTGGCATTATCAGCATGGAAGTACCGTCGTGAATCTTATACTCCCACGTTATGATTATTGGCAAGCTCGGAACCCTCAAACCGACGCTAAACGACATGATGGAGGAAAAATGTATGAACAACATGTGGTTCCCTGTGATCCTTCAAAATTTTAAAAATACGAATCCAAAGTGTAGCTAAAACTCTGTGCAGAACAATTCAGAAGCAACAGCCTCCATAAGCAAAAGCCTGGTAAAGAAACAAGCTCCAACAATGCAGAGGAAAACTCAGATGAATAAGGCAGGACCACAATAACTACAACTAATAAGATTGAAGCCGTTAAGCACAATCTAAAATTATATGTCACAACAATTTGTCCTAAGCAAGAGAAAAGAAATAAGTTGACAAAATGAAAGCGGTTAGGAAAATCACATGCAAATCAACCTTCAAATTTAAAGCTGCCACAAAGATAAACGTGAGGTTGAGAATATGCTGATGCAGGAGAAAATAAGGATTAAACGTGGGGTCCCCTTTTCGCTCAACCACCTCCCCTTTACTGGTTTTCAACGTGGGAGATTTGTATGTGAGACAAACACTTCCAACCGGAACACTCGCCAAACAAACAAAAACGCCTGCTTAAAAACGTAAAGCTTACAATGGATTAGGTAAGGAAAAGAAAACTAAAAATTCTTCATATTAATACAAAGTATAGGTTGATAAAATATCCTTCCAAGGCAATATCTTGAAGAATATTGATCCAGACATAAACATAATATTACTATATGAAGATGGAGTAAACATAGATAGAAGAGTAATAAATTTTTTTAATTATACCTTCAAAAACGCTAAGCTAACACTTTGAAAGCACATCAGGGTGGACATAAAGATCATAAAAGACATAGATTACAAAGAAATCGATGGCTTAGATAAAGCCTAATCTGCAGTTTTGAGTGAAACAGAGGTAGTGCAAATAATACTAGTCACGTGATAATATTTGCGGAGACGCATTTTTATTCCTATTCACAATATAAAAACCATATTCAGCCCAGAGCTCCCAAAATTATTCAAGGGAGACCAGAATTCATGGTCCAGAACGAATTGCAGCCGAAACAAAGCCGAAGTGGTGAGAATTTCAAAATATTGATGGGAAGAAAAATATTCGAAATATTCGGCTCAGAGATTCATATGTCCCTCACTGCCCAAGCGGCTTCAAATCCTTACGTCTCATTAAGTTGCTACTACATGTCATACAACATCAACATGCAGCCCGTCAACGTAGAGTATAGTAATATTGAGGGGACATTACTGAAAATCAACCAGAAACTGATACAAGTACTAGTACCGGAAAAAAGGGCTACAATAGACAGCACTTGGACGAGTAAAAACAGAATCTTAAAAGCTTCGACCCAGCCGACCTTAATGAACCTAATCTGAAAGAAATTGATAAAAATTGAGCGTATGAAATCACCTCTCTTTGAATCAGAAATCAAAAACGTACCAAAAACGAAACACTGCACACTCCTTCAACCAAGATGTGGGCAGATCAGAAAAGAGAATATAGGATTGCAAAGCAGTGTCAATTGCAAAAGTAGGAGCAACCCGAGAAAGAAAAATTGCACTAATAACAAGAATATACGAGTTAAGGAAAAACTAGAGCTATTAAACAGAATTAAAGGCAGACCCCTAAAAAGCAAATAGCGGTACCAACTGATCAGGTAGTTGAAGTAATAGATGACAGAACCATCGAGCGTGAATGCAGACTGCACGGATAAATATTTTCCATAAAACTAGAACAAAATGCAGACTTCTTTCAGTAATACAAGAGATGGTTTATGATAATCTCCGCAACAAGGCGAAAAATCTTCCCATTCCCAGTGCTAGAATAGAAAGGGAAGAGAATCATGTAATATGGACCACAAGTATGATCTAAGAAATAAAGAGCGATATATATTAATTCAAACTAAAAGCGCCAAGCCCTTTGGGAATGACCAGATTCACACTCACAAAAGCACCAGACTACATGATTGAATCGATTAAGAACATATTTAATTCGTGCCTTAAAACCAAATACTTCCAAGACGACTTCGATTAAAACTACCCAAAATGATTCTCATCCCTAAACCATGCAAACCAACCTCAACAGAAGACTTGTAGAATTTGTCAGTGAAAAGAATCTCTACAATGAATACCAGCCCGGATTTCGTAAAGTAAGAGACCCAACAGTGCCACTTGGCATTATCTTAGAAAATATCGCCAAGGCACAAGCAGAGAAAAGATATATCGATATAGAAAAAGGCATTGGTAAAGTTTGGGTCAAGAGCATGCAACAGAAGATCTGTCTCTTCCAGATAAACAATAGCCTAGATATAATTCTCTGCGACTTTTTTACACATAGATGGAAACACCAGAATTATCCAAAAATAAATATATATTTTAAATTAATCAATTAACTACAAAAATAAAATATTTACAATCACCTAATAAGTTTAACGAGGATAACCATAGTTGAAACCGGGCCTGTTGCAGAATCTATTCAAGTCCAAATCGAAATAGGCTCCAAGTAAACAAACCTCTCACCGATTAATTATTTTATAGTGACCCTTTTAGATTAGCATTGAGCTCCAATTTAAGTTTCACTCTTCTAACTGTCAATATGACGGGGTTCACTAACAATTGTCTCTACTTCAGTTAATTTGAGTACGGTAATAAACTCATACTAAAGCAATACAAATATAAATGGTCACTCTGACTTACATAAAAGAAAGGATCAGGTGTTGCCGGATGTCACTAGATGACTTTTATCGTGCTTTGTTGTGTTGGAGCGGCCGATTGTAGATTTTCCACGAGATGGGAGGGGGGTAGGGTACACGATGTCACTTCTTCTGATTTACGTTTTTAAGTGGAGGAAGGAGTTGTACTCTCTGGCTCAAGGAGTGCTCTTCTGGGTGCTCTTCAAGACTTTGTATTCTAGTCTTCTTTGAGGGGTTGCTCACAGGATTTTAGGGTATACGAGGATGTTTTGAATGTTCTTGAAAAATTGGATCTTCTTCGGGTGTGGTTTCTTCTTCTCTCTTCGGTATTAAGATTGCAATTTAAGAGTCACTCGAGGGTGACTGGTTCTTCTATTATTTTAATTGTGAAAATCCTATTTGGAACTAGAAATGTTGCTCCAACCAAGCTTCTTACTAAGCCTGTGCAGGATACTTCGGTTTGGCACCGATCCAAAGCAAAGGACCGATCTTCTCGAACTAGTCCTCTATTGTCTCTCACCGAATAATCCTTTCTCTTTCCTTACGGGGCTTATTTATAGCTTGGCAACCGACCCATCTTAATTAGAGGCACCTCCAACCGTCACCATCCTTGGTGTTCATTTTGACTGGCACCGCTTTTTGTGGCGATATAACCACGGGCCTCCTGATCTCCTAGGTAATTATATTCAATGAGCACTGCCTAATGGCCTTTGGTGGTGACCATGGCCCAGCGGCTCGCTCCCGCCTACGTATGCGGCACGGAGATAAAAAATGGTAGGCCGTTTGCCTGTTATTCCGCCGGCTAACGTTCCCACGACTTTCCTCATGTGGCTCGATTCTCTTGCTTTCTCCGCATTGGTGGGGGGGGATGGGTTGACTTTAACGTATATGGTATATGTCCCCCTGGCCATCCGGGAGGCTTTATGTTGTAATTCCTCTACATAGGGCAAGAAGCCACCACTGCCTTGTATTCCTCCGAAACAATGTATTCTCAGCCTCACCAGACTGAGAACGGACGGGTTTCAGAGGGTGGCAGTGAGAGGGGGGAGAAGTAAGGTTCAGACTATAAGAGCTAGAAGTAAATTGAGAGGCAAATATGTTAGGCTAGTTAGCCAGTTGCCCATCAATTTAACGTGTGATGCGAATCAAGGTGTGTATCCTTTCTTATTTACCTTATATTCCTCTTTTTATGTCTCTTTCTTTCATCTCCTTTGAAAGCATAGTGAGTGTGAATAGGAGTAAAAGATTCTTGGTTAAAACTGTTACAAGTAAGATGTTTACAAAGGATTGCTAGCTTGTCTAGAGTTTAGGCTATTCTCTGTCACTTCGAATAGGTATCTGAGTTAAAATTATATAATATGTGTATAAGCTTAAAGAGTTTTAATTATTTTTTTGTCCTTTGTTTTGTATTATTTGCATTTGTAACTTAATAATGTTTGGTATACCATACCTTACATATGCTTATGCTAGATATAGACATAAAATGTCAACATAACTCCCTTTTGTTTAGACTTGCGCATTCTTCCTCTTAATCACATAGTATACATCTCTATGTTTCTGTTTATAAGTCAAATTGGTGAAAGTTAAATAGAGAATTTTCTTCCAAGTGTCAGATGAGTCTTTGTTTTAATACGTTCTCGAAGAGATTACTGCCAAATTTAAGTAGTGACGAGATCGCTAGCTTCCCTTCCTTATTGTCAGCTTCCCCACCTTATCGATTTAGATCATCTTCTTAGTAATCTATAACGCATCGAGTAAGTATCCTATTTTAAAATAAGCGTTGAATATTCTTATGGGGGGGGGGGCCTTATTATATCATTTCTTGGTTATTCATATTATTCTTCATCTTGAGATTTCTATATTCGAATCTATTTATTTCTTCTTGACTGAAGTTGCCACCTTGAAACATTTGGCTTCCAGCTATCTGACTCTTGGTATTCTTCTTGTTTGGCGAAGATTCCTTCTTCTTTAAGTTGTCTAGGTTAGTTCTTGATCTTCGTAATTCTTTCTTGATGTATCTTCATATTAACTTGCATTTACCTTGATGTGATGATTTCCTTCTTAATTCTTGATCACGTGATGATTTCTTCTTAATCATTGATGACGTGATGATTTCTTCTTAGTTCTTGATGATGTGATGACACATGTTAAGATATTGTCAGCTCCAAGTGTCCTGTCGTTTTCTGGATTAATTAGCGGAGCGCATCTAGTATATTTACTTATCTTATCTTATCTCGGCTTTCCCATTAAACTGTTAGTTTCTTACAAAATTCAAATGGTAGTGGGGTTGCGTCGGTTGCATGTAGGTATTAAGCCTTTCTATTTTCCAGTTGTAACACTCTACATATGTATATTGTAATTTTTTTTCCTGTTCTTCAGTTATATTTGAAATATTTTTCCAGTAACCTCAGAGGATTATCTCGATGAATTTTTAGTCTGCATTTTTCTGTATGTCTCCTGTTTCAATTTTCCTTCATCTCTTCTCGGTGGGGTTCCCCTTTATCATCTTATTTTATACTAAATGCTTTAGGAGAGGAATGTTGATTGATATCTTCAAATACCTCGCTCCATCGTCTCAACTGTTGCTCCAGAATTAACTGGGTAGATGTTTTTTTCATTTTCTGTGTATGTTATCTATTTAGGCTAACGAAATTGAGGTCTATCTGATAGAATTCCCAAGTTCACTGTATAAATTTCACATAAAGTCGGAATATCTGTGAGACAAAATGGACTTCTATACCTAATTAGGAAGGCATTCTATATCTGCATTGGCTAGTCGGCTGATTAGGTCGATTGGTACCTCATTAATTTCTTCAAGGACTAACTCTGTCAAAAATGTAGGTTATAGATCCGAAGCAGTTCATCGTAACCATCCCAACCAGCTCTCTTATAGTTCTTATTGTTTTTGGTCAGCACATGTATAGGTTTCCTATTTGATTGATAAGGGACAGGAAAGGAAAGATGTTTAAAATATATCTTTTCCTATTCATAATTTCTTTGGTTGAACCTATTTCTTGACTAGAAGGTACAGCTCATATAGAGTGAAGGCAAATAGAAACAGTTTAAAAAGCTGAAGGAAATACGAGGTTTAAAAATCAATATAAAGTTTCATAGAGGTCATGCTAATCTTTGTCAGTTTATTAGAGCAATTTGTCTGCGAAATTATGTGTGTGGTTGTTGTGTCGCCTTATTCATTAATGAATGCATTTTTATTGTAATTGTCTTGTTTTCAAGCGTTCAAACCATTATTGTTTAATATTTTTACTAATGTTTTATCCGTTCTCTCTCGTCAGTCTTTTATCCTCATTCCTATGTCAATATCGAGGGTTCTATTCAGGTAGCTATAAGTTACTTTGTGGCTTATATTAGTCTATCAGGTTATTTTCAACTTTGTGATCCTATATCGTGCATCATAATAATACATTGTACTTTTCATTATATCGTTTCCAGTTTCCGAATAAGTATTTGGTCTGTAGTTCTCCCCTTACTCTAGGGTTTACCTATTTAGGGAACAAGGAGTTTAACCTTTGTTTAGGCTCGCATTCAAAACATTTTTGATTCAATCAATAATGTTGTCGGGAGCATTTTCATAATTCTTCTTGGTGATTGCACATCTTCCCTGTGCTTTCTGCTCAAAAATTGACATTGCGGCCGTTACTTCTTATTTGCTAATAATTGCATCGATACTGCCTTGGGTTTCTCTTGTTGAATCTACAAAGTCTAAAGGATGATCTTATTGATATCTTATTTAAGCCAGTTTATGACTTGGGACTAGAAATTTAAATCAAAGACTTCATTTTACTCTGCACTTTTAAAAAATCCTCTTCCCCAAATCACTACATTTTGACTTTTCTCCAAATTTCATTGAGTGGTGCATTATTAAACTGGGTTTGAAAATATATATTACTAACTCGTTTAAGTTTTTTTCAACTTATTTAAGGCAATGATATTATTTTCCTTTTATTTGGCCAGATTTTGTCTTAAGTTAATTTTGTTAAAAAATCCCATCTATGAGTAAATCGATTACATTTTTATGACACTTTCAGTTTAATTTTGTTATATTTCTCATCCAAAATAGTCTTTTAAGTTAAAAGCATCATTTTCTAACAAAATTTATTAATTAAATTTTATAAAATTGATTATTGTACATTTAATAGTATACATACATTCCAAACCATGCGAAATTCCAAATTTAGACAACTCTTCTTGCCCTTATCCCAAGACCCCGATTCTCAGTGCATATCATTTGTGGCGCCCAAGCATTATCCTGGTCCTCAATTTTCATACCAAATGAATCATGGTAGGCGCGATTTATGAAACTTGTATGTGGATTCCTGTGAGGAGCAACGGTGTATTTACAGCCTATGTAGCAGAATACATCGTGTTTATTATTTGCAAAATCTTCTGCCAAAAAACATTTCATTCTCCTGCATAAGATAAATACCACCTATAAATTTTCCTAAATTTCTTTATTTAAAGAAAGACGAAAGACTTGTGCATCTTATAAATAGAAAATACCCATACTTTTAAAAAAAAACGTAAAACACATCATGTGGTGATAAATTAAAATTTTGATCTAATTGAGCAAATCTAATGTGATTTTTGGATTATTAATTCTAGCTTTTTCCCCCAAAGTTCTTTCTTGACTCATTTCTTCTTACTCGTTCGTTTATCTCTCCCTTTTTCTGTTTTTTTGTACCTTAACACGTGTCAAGTAAAGCTTGAAATCGTCTCATAGCTGTTCTGGCGATGCTTTCTCACCTGTCACTTGCCTCGCACTCTTTATTACTTCCAAATATTCATCTATGTGTTTTAATGGCACTTTTTATAGTGATTGTGATATATGTGTGGCGGGTCTTTTTCTGTATATTTCCCAGTTATCCCTGAGTTATGTATGCTTTCCTTTTTCTCTTGAGGATCACTATTGGTTATTGGTTGCTGGGAAAAGCCAAGATGAAATAAGAGAAATAAAATGGAAAGAGGAAGGAATGGAAACATACCCCCCTGCCCTTCTGCCTCCCTGCACCCCTGCTCCCCTGCCCCCCTGCCACTCTTTGGGTTGGCTAGGGTAAGGAAGGGGTAAAGGAAAAGTATTCCCTAGTAGTCCTCCCCGCTCCTTTCATTAGAGTCTCAAAAGACTCAACGTGGGAAGCCTTCTTATGGTGAGGGATAGATAGAGGGAAAAAAGAAAAGTTAAAGAGAGAACAGCAAAAACTAAAGGTAAATTAGGTAGGCAGTGGACCTACAGTTCAATGTTAAATCAGATCCACCATGTGTGTTTTCCTAACAGTTTCTAATCATCAATTTTGTGTCTCAGTCCATCCTGTAAATTCTAGACGAGATGAGTATGACGTTAGAAAGAGATAGATTGAGATTCGAACTTTCAAGGTTAAAATTGAAAGTAGTAAGATGTTTTGAGAGTATCATATGGACTTACATATAAACGTGATGTTAATGCCACGGTTGATATTACTCTTTTCCTTTCCTATTTATTTTTATTCCTTGACCCTGCGGCATTTCCTGTAGAGTGCTACTCTTCTTAATTTTTCTCGGTTTGTTAAAATTTTCTCTTTATTCATAATGTTTTATCTTCTTATTTCTTCTTTCATCATTCTTGATGAATTTGACAGTTGCTGCATTGTTCCATGATCAATTGTGATATATTATTCGCGAAGTCTATATTCGTACAACTTTCACTTCAGGAGGAAGCTTATGAACGTTGTAAACAACGTATAGTATTGGGCTAAGGCAACCATGTTGGAGAAGCCCCGTCTTCAGCTTAAATATTTTTCTTTGCTGGTTAAGCGTGTTAATATAAGCATACCTATATGTGACCTAGTGACTGAATATACTTTCGGTTATTGTTTAGGCCAAGATTAATTAGTTTTTTATTGGATTCTGATCTGAAAATCTTTGTCGTAAGCTTTAGATACGTCTCTACAGACAATGTATACACCTATTATAGAGATTACTTATTTGGGGTTTTGATCGAGTCTGTACTTCAAGAGGTTTTTTTATACATTTCCAATTAAATTAAGTTTGGAAATTTGTCGGTAATTTTCTAATCGACTCGGTGATTTTTCAACTTTTGAGATTATGATCATTTTTGCCACTTAAACATCGTTAGGGAAGAAGCTTGTATACAGATATGCATTTAAAACTTTTTTTAACCTTTTTAAGATGCTATTTTGTGGCTTTCACTTAAATTTTATCCGTATGTCCGGATTTTAATGGTGCTTTCAGTTTTAAATAGCTTATCTCTTTTCAATTATCTTCGGTCGTGAAGATGCCTTCAATTTCCTCGTTGGTGTTCCTATTTATATCAACAACGTGTTTGCTTTCGAATTTATATACTTGAGTTTATATATAATCCTGTTTTTAAAATCAATGTTGACGTTTTCGTTTTCCTCCTCTTGAATTAGAAAAACGCTGTTTGAGTCTTATCTGAATACTTTTAAACGTCGGTTTCATCTTTCAGCTTCTTTTCTCATTCATTTTTGCTTATTATCATTTCTTTTGCTGGATTTTGTTTCAATTTTTACTTATTTATTAAATTATTTAGGTGATATTTCTTCCTCTATCTTGTGAATTAGTCCGTTCTATTCTTCATTTTGCTGATTTGCAATCATTTCCGTGTGTTCTCACTTTTTTCTTTCTCAATTCTGCGAATGGTGAGCTGATTAATTATTAGATGGGAGGCTGTGTGATTTAGGGGGTTCTACGGGTCTCTGTGTTTATTAAGAGCAAGGTTCAAATTCGGCAGGCAAATATCGAGCTTCAATGTCACGTTATCATTGGTGTAAGTTGAGAATTCTGACCATATCCTTTGAATCATTCTCCAATTAAGCAAAATTTGTAGATGCATGCTTGTTCTTTTTATATTTTTTACCCTTTTTGGGGGCAAGGCGCGTTTAATTGACCAATAAAATGAGGGGTTTTCTATTGTTTAATATTTTCGTGAAATTAGCATTCGGAAGGCAGTCACTTAACTCTAAAAGCCTAAAGAGGAGCCTATAGTCGATGTCCTAGCTACTGCTGCTACTCCATCAACATCAGGGATAGCCAGCCAGAGCGAGACGTAAGCTTCATTAAAAGGATGGATTGATATCCAGTTGATATTATAAAAGTGGAGAATTCAAGTTTTACTACGATTGCAGCGTAAACATTCATTAATCTCTGTTTGGGCTTTTATTTTAGCTCCTTTTGATCTTTTGACCGCTTCTTCGAATCACTCTCTTGGACGCTTGTTGCTATGATATTATAATTCCATATTTTCATCGTTTTTCTTTTAAGTTTTCTCCAACTCATGATATCAGAATTGTATTAGGGTCTATTTTTCTAAAAATATCTCCATATATGTTTTCTTTATATTCTCTATCGAGTTGTATAAATCTGTGGTATTTCTAATTTCCTTCCATTGTTAAGGCAGATTTTGGAGGATTTCTCTGGCAGTTAGTTTCATATGTTTTCTTTGTGTCGTTATTTTGCTTCTGATTATAATAATCTGCTCTTCCTTTTCATGTCGTTAAATTAAATGGGTCTGTTTCTGTACTCTTAGTTAAAGTTTTCTCTTTGATTTTGATGTTTCGGTCTTTTGGTCAATTTCTCTTGTCAACTTCGCTTCCGAGGCGGGTTACTATGTGCTTATTTAAGAACCTGAGTCGTCTATTTTCGTTTGTAATTTATTTTGGTTTCTGTCGTCTTTTCTTTTATATTATTGTCGATGAATACCAAGTAGTATATATCATGGGGAACTTCAGTGGTTCTGGTTCATTCTCTTTGAGCATCTTTTTCAGTGAAGTGGGATAAAATCGTCTAAGATTTACGATATGCATTATGTGTGCATTCAAAATATAAGATAATATATTTACCTTTAATTGACCATCCAGCTTTTACTGGGTCTTTAATTTTCGTTGTGTTTTCGTTTTTGCTGCCGACTCGTATGTGATTGTCTTTTGCCAGTTGTTTTCTCTTGTAGTTCTGTTTTCACTTTTTTTATTATTCACTTCCTTTTAGGGTAGGATTTGATCATATTTCAATGACGTCGGTCTTGGTTGATACATTTTTGGCTGTATTCTGACAATTTATGAAAGTGTGCCTTTCTGAGCTACATTCCGAACCTAAAATAAGCTCTCTCTTGGGGCAGTTCCTGGGGGTGGGATCTTTTAGTGCTACAAAATGGAAGTAAATGTGAACGCTTAGGAAGGCTTCCCTTTATATTTGGGCCTGAAGAATTCTGATTCAGAACGAAAGCGTAAATTTTATAATATCTTGGAAGCCAAAAGTGTTTTTACTCATGATTTTAGAAATGTGTGTATACATTCAGTGTCGTAGCTAATCGAGAGAAGGAGGGGGCCCCCATTGGAAGGGGACCCCAAAAGAGTGTCCAATCCCTTTTGTAAAGAGAAAAACAGTTAATAAAACGATTAAATATACAGGCACATAAAATATTTACAAATATTAGCCAATCATTAGTCAAGTAAAGTGTAAGAAGTTGGTTAAAAGTGAATTTTTTAGGATACCGTTGCTTGTCTTTGTTTTATAATCTGTCTAATTCAGAAGGTACCAATTTTAAAGGTTTCTTTGTACACTTTAGGTGTTTTTAATAGCTCCATGAGCCATTTATATCCCTATTAATGGGTCTAATTATTCTATTATTTTATTTGATACCCTATCAGACATACAAGAGTGCACAAAAATATTACAGGAGTAGTTTTTTTCATGTCATTTACGAATCATACATCTGTATGTTGGTGAGCCCTCAAAGGAGATTATGTCCCCAGGCCCCGAAATCCCTAACTTTGCCAATGTATTCACTGAATTTGATAATTTATTCAATTTTTAGCCATAATTCTTTAATTGGAGTTCTCCATTGATTCCTTATTGCCGATGAATCCAACCCAGGATTCAATGTTTTGGCCTACCACAGTCCTGTTGTCAGTTACTATTCTGCCTCGGATAGTAACTGCTCCACTTCTTTGTTTGGGGGCATATTAGTATAAATTTCCTGGTTACATCTAAGCACTTGATCAGAGAGCTTTTTAGGTGGCTGAATATCCTCTTGGGGATTCTTGTGAGTGTCCTCTTTGTTCCGTTCAGTTTAAATCTCAGGGGGCTCACCGAATAAATTCAGAAGGTTCAAAATCTCTGGTTCTTTCTGGTATCCAGTAGGGCCCGCTTTTGTAAAAGTTACACTTCTATACTTCTGCTAGGACCTTACTATTTATCCTCTTTCTAAGTCACCTGCTGCCCGGTTGTACAATCTTCTTGATCAACCTTTCTAAATAAGCCGAGCCCTATTAGCAGGTGGCAATTTCGTTTGGGCTCCGGGCCGATAACCGGGCCCCCTTTCCGGCCCCCTAACCTAGTGTATTGCAAGCATTCACTATAGCCTAATATCAACGGCATTCCAAACTCTGCCGATGGCCGTTATCTAGTGTAAGTATGGAAAATGTTAGATTAATACTAAATTAAATTAAGATGATATAATAGAAAATAAGTAGTACCACATAAGTGAGCTTCATCGCTCAAAGAGAACAGGAGACATCTCTAATCTATCTCATCAGAGCTTATATTTATTGTTTACAATTGTAAAAATTTGACAAATCATCTTGCCAATTTTTCTTCTTTGACCGCAGTGAAATCAGACAGACAATCTCATTCAGCAGAGAGTTGTGTTAAAGATATAGATGAATCGGCCCCAGGTCCCCCAACCTGTCCCTGATGGGGCGGAAAGGAGAGAAGACCCTCGGTCAACCCTGTTCAGTCCCCCGCCCTCCTCACCCCTTAGATCCAACTATGTTTATTGAGCCAGGGGAAGAAAGAACGTTGAATGCGAATAAAGGGAGCAATGAGACGAATGAGATGAAAGACGCTGAAAATAAATATAGTAGGCGAGAAGAAGTTGATATCTGGTGTGCCTTTTCTTTTACCAGTAGAAAGAAGGATAGAAAGGAATCATTCCGATTTCTTTGGACGTAAAGATTAAAGTGGCCTCCGAAACCATACCTGTATTCATCCTTTACTATTCCATTCTTTGATTTGTGCTATACTGGTGTGCAATCGCAACTTCTTTAAAAAATTCGACTTAGCTGACCCACCTTTGTACTCATTTATTCTTTCTTTCATTCTTGCTTTTTGAATCATTCATTGCATTATATGAATGTATTGTTTAATTCCTACTCAGTTTTATATGTATTGAAGTTTCTTTTGAAACCTTTGCCTTAGTAGATTTGGGTTTGTTATTTTTAGTTGATCACTTTATTGTTTCACTTCACTATAGTTGAACATATTCTAGTTTTATTTTACAATAGTACTTGTACCGTTGTTATACTGAATTTTTATTTTTATTAACCAAGTAGACTTATTTCATTATCGAGTTTCCTGCCTGGTTCACTTCGGATATTTTCCCTTTTAGTAGTTTGGTCACTTTGGGTGTCTCGTTTGATTAAGTATTTCTAGAGCCAACTTTTTGGGGTACTTTTTAAGGTATCTTTATCATGTTTAGTTATAAGTTGTCACGTTCGGTAGACCTCCTGGGGAGTTAGATACTGTTGTTGTTTGGTGTTTGTATTACCTATGTGTACAATGGTATTCTCACTATTCCCTGTATTATTCTTCCACTAGGGGATCTGGTCTTGAAAAAGTGTTTACTCTGGTTGCATAGAATGTCCTCCCTTTTTGTTCTAAGAGTGCTAATCGTGCTTATATATTGATATTATAATAATATCTTAAAGAACAGAGCCGTTTCGAAACACGTAAGGATATTGAGAAACGCAAATAATTCCCAAAATAAAATTATATTTTACCTTTATCAATTGAATACACAACATTTAAACATTAACTACAGCAATGCTCTGAATATTATTATAAACAAGAATTAATTCAATTTATTTGACCGTCTAAAATTGGTTAACTTCGCTACACACCTCAATAATATAATAATTATGCTTACGGACTCATCTGGAGTTTAAAAGGCCTCAAGAATGTTATTCACTCTTGACGCGTGCCGCCGGACAGATGTAGGTGGGCGAGATCACGAGGTCGTTTTGGTGAGGGTAGCCGCTGGGGGGTCCACACGGTATTCCGGGGGGGGGGGTCAAGGACGAGAACAATTACGGTGCTTTATGCGGCACCAAGGTAGTCGTGGTCTCTCTGGCTAGAGGGAGTCGAACTTGGTTCTTAAACCAAGTTAACTTGGAGTGCGGTGTGACCACCGAGTAACGAGCTCGAGGGGAAACCTTTTCCTTCTTTCTTTAATTCCCCGAGGACGAGGAATACCCCTGGTGTTTAAGATGCACCAGGATATGAGGAGTCTCTCTGACGAAAGTAAGTTGAACTTGGTTCCTCAACCAAGTTAACTTATGAGTTCGGTGTGGCCACCGAGTAACTGGCCCGAGGGGGAGCCTTTTCCTTCTTCTTTTCTTAATTCCTCAAGGACGACGAATACCTCTTGTGTTTAAGGTGCACCAGGATGTGAAGAGTCTCCCTGGGGAGAGTAAGTTGAACTTAACAAAGTTAACTTAGCGTTCGGTTTGATAACCTGCGACTAGCTCGAGGACGAGCTGCTTCTTTGCCCCTTAAGGTAGGTAGCCCTGCCTCTCTTGCACGGTACTTCTTTGTCTGGCGAGCCAAGTACACTACCAATCCATTCTAGGTAGCTCGGTTTTAATCGAGGACTTCGTCACCTGAAGACTGACGTATACTACCTCGATTTTTCTCAGTGTTCCTTATTTATACCTTATCACCCCACTGGGGGAGTGGTAAGGGGAAGAGGGGCTTGAGGACGGCCCCAGAACAGTCTTTATGCCCAACGGTTTTTCCCACTAAGTCTTACATCGGCTCCTCGTTATCCTTCGAGCTTGGGAGAAACACGTCTCTAATTTTTTATTTGACGTGAAATTAAATCTCAGTCTCTTGAGGGAGATCTTGCATTTTGACCTTTAGGTCTTTCATGGCGCCGAGTGGTGCGACGCTGCGGTTAAGCGCTCGACCCGCCGATGCCTTCGGCCGGATTTCTTTGCGGTAACCGCCCTGTGACTGCACCACGAGTAAGCGGGGGGGGGGGGGGAGTGACGATTCCCCTAAACTGGTGTTGCTGTTTTCTACAAAGATCAGAAGAAAGTTTTCAATTTTCCTCCAGGTTTTTCACGTCTTTTTCTGATGGGGATATCAATAGGATCAATTTTATCCTCTCTATGTATGATTCTGTGGTTTCTTCTATCATTTCTTCTGCTGCTGGAGATTAGATAAAGGGCTAGTTTTGAATTCTTTAGAGTTCTATTTTTTCTTAACTTAGCTGCATTGCTTAAGGAAATGGGAGGGTAACTGACGGCTTCCCGTCCTAGAAGTACATAGATTTTTCTCTTTTTATTGTTGCTTAAGCCATTAGTGAATATAAGAAGCTTAGAACAAAGACTGTTTTTATTATACTTTCTTCTACGTGGCTTATTTCTATCTCTAGTACTTTCTCATCCGGATGATATCGGTAGAACTCTCCTTCTACTTCTTTATCCGCTAACATTTGTCTCAAGACAATAGATATATTGAATTTTCTCGTTTTCTTTGATATATTATAGTATATTTTAAATTATTTGATATTTAAAATCTCTGTAGCTGTTGTCTATGCATGTGTCCTCACACTAGTCTATTGGCTGACTATTAGTTAACTAATGTCGTTAGTGAACTGGATATTAAGGAGTTCAAACATTATAGGTGTTATCAGGTGCGCTGTATATATCGAACATAGCGTTTGTCTGAGACTACCACGTATAATTTTCGATCTGTCAGATAGTCACAGAGAATTTTCTCCGGAATATTTTCATCGGCAGGGTCAAGTACTTGTATGGCATGCCTCTAACCCAGATTTTATTCCAGACTTTTCCTACATCTATTTTGACAAAACCGTTGTATTCTGTCTCTGCTCTGGCTTTGATGATCTTATTTGTGACAATCGAGGTGCCATTTTAGTGTCTCTGCCTTCACAAAATCATAAGTGCTTTTCTTTTCTAGAGATTATTTTCGGTGAAAAAATCTTATGCTGAAGATTTTTTCAACAACTTTTAAGATAAAACTCAAAAAGAATAAAGGTCTATAGATGTCGAGGAGATCAGGTGGTTTGTCTGGTTTCGTATGTATTTCGCTTTAGCTAGTTTGAATTAAAGTAAATGCATGTTAAGGCACGCAGTAAATATGTTCTTCATCGATTCAATTATGTTGTTCTGTTGCTTGTTAAGTGTGAATATGGTAAGTGCTGAGGGACCTAGAGCGATTTTGTCCTTCGTTGGCTGTTCCCTGGTTCCAGATTGTCTTTCCTTTGTTTCTCGACCATAAGTGATTTTCTTAAACCATATCATACATTTATAAATCCATACCTGAATTTTTCCTATGGTGTTATTGAAAACTCAGAATTCATATGACCTGAATTTTTTTTAGATCGTTTTCTTAGCTCTTATTGTTCCCCTTTTTTTCTTAGCGATATTTTGCTACTTGGGGGCCATCCTTTGTTTCTATTGATAAGGCTGTAGTTTTTTTTTTTTACTTTTCTAAGTCAATATTTTGGATGAGGCTATGCTATATGTTTCTTTGTTGTTATTTTATGAGAAGATGCATTTATTCCTTTATTTTTCTTAGCGCCGCTTTTCTTTTTCTAGTTGGTAAAAATATCGCTATTTGATCATATTGCTCTGTTAGTTGTCTGTTTTTTTCCCCTGATCTGTTCTGTAAATCTTGAATGTGGGAGGTTGAATTGTCTTGCTGTTTGCATATTTATTCTGCCTCAATATAAGTTGTTTTTATACACTAAATTTCTTCTTCTAATTATTTCAGGATATTTTCTTTAAAATAGTTTGTGGCGAATCTTCTAAGATCGACTTTGTATTTATTACAGTTCAAGCTATTGTAGCTCATTATTTCATGTACCTATACCTTTATCTGGTTATGAGTGATTTCTACTATTGTACCAACATGATCTTACATATCAAAAACCGTCGGCTTTTATACTCTTTAGGACGAGAAAAATTCAGCAGAACCTGATCTCGATTTCGAATGGTCTATATTTAGCTAACTTTTTAGCTAACAGTGTGGTAGGATGGTTTGCCTGCCCTAGGTAAAGGTTTAGTGCTAGTGAGCTACCTGATGTCTCAACATAAGACGTATGCTAATGAAACCAGGATTACATTTTAGGAACTTCTTTGTTCCTATAAAGGTTTATTCCATTTCTACTCATATTTTTATAGTTTGCATGTGGAACCACGTTTGCCGCCACTCAGTAGGTAGGAGGATCTGCCTCGCTCAGTTGATTCCTGAGTAGGTTCTTGAACTGACTGCACTAAAATACTCTCTAGACCATTACTTTAGTTTCGACGCCCCTGTAAGACGCATTTAAGAAAGCCAAAGGACACTCGCCGATAGGCACCCTGTAATTAACTGAATTCTTGCTTAACACTTTGGGTTTTGCGGAGCAAAACATGTTACCGATTTTGACGTATGCTTTACCTGATACTTTGGTGGACGAAGCTACCCTTCTTCTCACTTCCATAGAAAGGGGGCTTGCTTTTGCTGCCAGGAAGAACCCTTCATTTTCTTTTGTCATGCGGATGGGGTTGTTCATGTCCTTCCTGATGAATACTACAGGCAGAAAATCTTAGTCAAATATACTTGTAACTTAGCCATAACGAACAAAAGAAAAACATAAAGATATCCCTCCTCTTCAAATGCTAAAAAATAAATCTCAAAGCAAGCAAACAAAAATGATTAATAGGAAACTCAACTGAGATGTCTTCCCCGTCTCATTCGAAAACGAAATATATGTATTTTTCAAATGCCAAGAAGCAGAATCACCTGCTTTGAAAGAAAAACGGAAAATTGGATTTTATTTGCTTCCAATTAACTTTCAAAAAGCGAGATGAATGAATATGATTAAAGTCAGAGTTTACATTTTTTAAAAGGTTTTAATTAAGTTTCAGTAGTTACAGCCTGAGAAATGCAATCTTCTTAAATACATATTTGAGTATTTGCGGGCGATGTTGGGAAAAGTGTATGGAACTTCTTTGTTTCCTCCTTATTTTATTTTATTTTCCAACACTCTAAGGTGGTTTTCTTTGTAAATTTATCTTTGAAATGTGCACACATTTGGATATTTGCAAGATTTGTTCTGAATTTTTTTTTATATTTATTGAAAGAAAGATAGATGCAAATACACATCATTTTGTTGAACTTTTTAAGGTGTTTTAGGTAATCCTTGGACCCATGTAAAGACTGTATTCTCAATACGATACTTGCAACTCTCTTTTCCTTGGTTTTACTTTGATCAGAACCAATAGAAACGCGAGAAACATTTCGTGTTATATTTGGATCCAACTCCTCTGGTGTATTCATTATTTCATTTTCAACTTCAGTTTTTGATAAGGATATATCCTTTCTACATTAAAATTTCTTCTACCTTCACCACTTTCCAAATTCTCGATTTCAAGAAATTTGTATAAATTATTAGAGGACCAATAAAATACATAGAAATAAGGAAGTCTCCCCTTTCATTTATAATGAGTAAAATCCTAGGAGTGATGAAATAGAGACAAAAACGCATAAGACATTTGTCAATAAGCTTCATTAATCTGTACGATATTACATATATCACTTAATAATTAAATAAATGTAGAAAATCTTCGTGTAAATTGTTCCAGACTTGTTTAACTCCATGTGAAAATTTGTTCCTGATGTGTTTTAACTCATTGTTTAAATTTTACTTAGAATGTTTGAACTTCATTTTTAATTTTTTTCTCTAAAGTCTTTAAACACTCTGCAAATGTGATCCTAAATTAATTTAACTCCTTTTGGAAATTAGTTACTGAAGGATTTTATAACTTTGTGCTAATTTATTCCACAAGTGTTTGAACTCATTGTGCAAACTTTTTATTTAAGTTTTTGAAATCCTTGAGCAAACCTTTCCTGAGGTTTTCCTCTTCCTGAATTGTTTAAACTCCTTTGTGGCTTTGTTCCTCAACTTTTTGAACTCCTTATGAAACCTTTTTGCTGAAGTGTTGAATTCCTTGTACAATTTGTTGCTGAAGTGTTTGAAATCCTCCTGAAAATTTAATCCCGATGTTTAGAATTCCGAAGAAAAATTTGTTCTTGAAGTGTTTGTAGTCATTGTGCTATAATTTTCACGAAAGAAATGTTTAAACTTCTTTTGAAAATTTGTTCCTGAGTTCTGAACATTATTTTTTAATTTGTTCTTAAGGTGCTTGAACTCGTATTCCGAATCTGTTCCTGAAAAGTTTGAACTCCTGGTAACAATTAGCTCATGAAGTATTTGAACTATTTGTGCATATTTATTTCTAAAGTATTTAAATTCCTTTAGTAAATTTGTTCTTGATTTGTGTGAAATCCTTATACAAATTTGTTACTGTATTTTTTATAACTTGGTGTGTGGTTGTTGCGTAACTGCTTGAACTCCTTGTACAAACTTGTTCATCTACTGCTTAAATTCCTTGTGAAAGTATGTTTTTAAGTGTTCAAACTCATTATGACTTTCTTTCATGGTGTTTGAACCCTGTGATCATATTGTTTCCTTAAGCGTTTAAACTCCCTGTGTAAATTCGTTTTTGAAGCCTTTAACTACTTATTTTAAAATTGTTTACCTATTTGTAAAAAAATGGCCCTATATTGCTTGAACTCCCTTTGCGAATATGTTCCTGAAGTGTTTAAATTATTTCCTTCTAAGGAACGTTTAGTTCCCTTGCTCGCATTGGTAAATCAAAAAGATTTGAGAATGCATCTTGCATTCTCTTTACAAATTCATCATTCTTATTAAATTTTAACACTTTATTTACACTTTTCAATTCGTGTAACTTTCCTTTCTACAACTATTCACAAGCTAACGAGAGTATTTGGGACTCAAGTCGTCGCAAAGCATCCCTGGGAATGCATTGATTTACTGAAAATGATAAATCAGAGTTTCCCTTCTAATTTAAAGCCCTTTATTGGCCAGAATAGAGTAAAACAGTAAATCTTCCTCAAATAAAACCAAGCTATAATAAAGTGAAAAAGCATAAAAGATAAATCCCGCACATAAAAACATACAAGACTGGAGATGAACATTTTTAGGGCATCAAAAGGGAAAGAATCTTAGAGATGACAGTAGGAATTTTCTTTTTCCCTTAAGGCCACTTACGGCTGCTTGAGAATCAAGGGATCCCGTAAGATTACAATCCTCACGAGTTGCTTTTATGTAGATCCTTCCGTCCAGGCAGACAGGTCTGACCTTTATCCATTCGGAGATTTGCCAGGCGATTTCCCTTTCGCTTTACAAAGTATGCAACATCTCAGGTCATCCTATGAGTAATGTGGCATGTCTTTCATGTTTTAGAATTAGTTAAATGGCTACGAATCTCAAATAACTTTTTAAGTTATTATTTTTATCGAAATAAGTATTTATTTAATAACTATAATATAATTTTTACTAGTTTCTACCACTAATCCTGATCTTTGGCATAACATACTTGTAAAAATGTTTTGAATTAATTAAAAATAGCTCAATAAGATTGTTTCGACCATTTCGGTTGTTGACATCCGCATTCTCTTCAGTTAATTGATAATCTATTAAAAAGATACAAATCTGATGGAGCTAATTTGGCTAAATAGGAAAAATAATTCAATACGAACAAACTGAATGTTTTGAAAGATTTTGCAAGTAAGTCTTGTGATATGATTTTGCGCGTTGTTTTGATCAAAAGGCAGTCTTCTTGTTCAATGGTTCAATATAGTTCCGCCAACTAAGCCCAATAAACCTTGGTCGATGATATTTTCAGTTGGGTTAGGAAGTTCAAGAGAATTTTATGTTGTAACGTCCTTGTTTCGCTTGGATTCTGGATTCTTCCAGGTACTAATCTATTGTCTGGAACGATTAATACTGTTTGATCTGCATAACTCACATTTCCTCTATGTTAACAATTCTATTAAAAATGGTTTACTTTTGGTTGAATAATGAGGGATGAACAAATGTTGATTATTTGTTTTTAAGTGAATATATTTGATACAGCGTTTAGAACCCGTTGTCTAAATTTGAAAACATTGCATATCTACTAAAACTATAATGCACAATAATTATTGAATTATTTAAAAGTATATATTTAGCCAAATGTGTGATAGTTACAATCAAATTTTCTTCCACTGTTAGTTTTAAAAGATGTGGATTCCACTAGTCTTACTGAACCGCGTTAATCTTTGAGACGAACGTTTGCGAGCAAAATTCTCAAAACTTCTTTGTAACTGGATCACTCTAAATGTTTCTTCACCGTATACTTAAGACAAACTTTCTGCACTTAACTTTTTTGCAATTTGAAAACACCCAAAGCATAACGTTGCAAATCTTCTCTGTTGACACTTCCTTATTCTTGATCATTTAACGATGTCTAATTAAATCGACAATAATAACACAAAATTTATAGCAGAGAAAATGACAACTGAGGTTTGTCAAAATATAAACAATAGCTTAGCTATATTTTAAGCTTAAAAGACGAGTCTAGTACTAAAGGCCCCGTTTTCGATAATTTTTATCTTTGAAAAAAATTCCGTAATATTTATGAATTATCTAATATATTATTAGGACACAGCTGAATGAACTTTCTACTAGAAATTTTACCATAACTGTCACACTTATTATTTACAAATAAAATTTAGCAGTAGAATTGTCAAAATTGATTACAGTAATTTATTTCTATTCAGAATAGTCACAAATTTCGAGGTAAATGTTTGTTTCTATGCTCCAGATATCGCGTAAAATTATGAAAAGACCCACAAAGGTTAAAGGGTGAACCAAGACAAAAAGATTCTTACCAAAGGACATAAAAAAATCATTGGAAATTCTTTTATTTGTAATAAAATTGAAGTTATAGATAATTGTCCTTAATTATTTATTCATACATAGAGGATGTTTAGTAAATGTCACCCCTTTTAGCAATTATTCATATTAAACAGTAACTTTACAATGTTACAAAGATTTAATGGTAAAAATGATACATATACGGAAATCGCTCGAATTTACAGGTAATTTTAGCTAGTTATCAAACTTGCTAAATTGAACTAGCCTAAAAAAAAAACTTAACCAAAGCAAACGCAATCTAATCCGACCAAACATATCCAAATCTAACATAATTGAAACTAACCTCATTGATTCTAGCTACCCTTACATAACTTAAGCTAATCAAACCTAATCCAACCCAACTTAGCCTGCTCTAATCTAACCTAAATTCTACTAAATATACTTAAACTTATTAGTTTTACCATGGGAGATGGTTAAAAGTGCAAAGAGTAATTAACATGCATGGCTATATTTGGAAGAAAGTATGTAAATGTAGGTTTGTTAATTCCTTGTATCCGAATTGCTCATAGGACAGAATTTCTACTAATGCCAAATCGAATTTTATTTCATATTCATTGGTTCTCTTCAATAATTTTTCGCCATCCTGAAAATGATTGTAATAACTATGAACTGAAAGGTATATCCTAATTACAAGGTGCTTTAATTCTCTATGCAGATCTTTTAAATTTTTCTCTTATCAATATTATAACCTTTCTAACTACTTATCACACCCTATACTCCACCTTAACACTTGGCATTAATCATAGAGTTGGGCAAAAACATTATTTTTTTCAAAGATTTTCGCAGCAAATGGTCGCATACTTACCTTCACTGTCTCACATCTGGTAAAGTAGTCAAATATACCCGAAAGATGAACTTAAAATCTGCCTCAACCAACCATTATTTGACTTCCATCTGAAGATGTTTTAGGAAAGGCGAAAGGAAGAAATGTTTACTAAATAAAAATTGATTTACCACAATTAACTTTTCACTTCCAGCACCTATTTAGGTATTGCATCGCCAAAAGTTAAAAGACTAAAATTAGGCTAGCAAAGTTAAATGCAACATGGTTTTCAACCAAACTTTCATTGTAGCAAAGCCGCAGAATAAACTCAAACCAAGAGCCAATAGAAAAACAAATGCATTTATAAATAACGATTGCACTTCCCATCTTTATACCTCTGATATTAGAAAGGTAGGTAATGAAACTGAAGGATGTTCCAACACAATTTTCCCACCAGCCATTTTACCACTAAAATTGAAAAGGTATCTAGTTGAGTTGAAATAAAGAATACATGAAACAATTTTGATAGTTTAGGCTAAATTTGAAATTTAAAAAGTTATAAAATAGTGGATTAAGGGAATTAATTGTAACCGTATTTACCATCATACAAGAAAAGTATGCCATTTGAAAATAAAAATATTTAAGTGGGCGATTCAGACGGTTTTCGCACGCCATATACACCATACACTTTATACAATTCAATCAATACATTTTTTTCGCTCATTAAGCTAGTTAATCAGTTTGGGTATAGTAGCCTCGTTACTCAGATTAGGCGTGATTTAGTTAAAGTTTACGTGATGGTCATTAATTGAGGAAGTACATAGTAGTTGCGCAAATTAGGCTGAAAATTTGCAGACATTTTTTAATAGGTCTGCTCGATTTATGTTTTAAATTCCTTCAATATCGTTTGATTTTAAGAAACTTCCAATATTTTAATTTTCACATATTAGAGGGCAGAAAAAATGTGCGTCTCACAGTTATAGTTACTAAAACCATCCGATATGTACGTTTTTATCTATCTAAATACTCACATCTAGATTTATATTAGAAAACAATACACATGCAGACAAACACAATCAATAACTTTCATCTTTATATTGCATTAGTTTAAGTTATTCGTGCACACTTAAGTCGTATATAATTTTTTTTCCTCTGTTTTTTGCTCGATTTATTTTTATTTTTCATAATTGTTGCTCATTAAATCTCGTTTGCCGCTGATAAGAAGTTTTTTATTTGAGAAGCATGTGCTAGAAATAGAGCTGTATGTTTTACTAGTCTCTTTCTGTATTTAAACATTTTGGCTAGAAGCTTGTTTTTAATTCACTGAAGGCGTAGCATTTCTATTTCAGCTGCTCTTCCTCCCCTAATTCTTTAAGTGGTCAAATATATTTTAAAGAAATAGATTTTCTGGGCTCTCAAAATAAATGTAATATTAAATATAACTGTCAATTTCGTAATTTTATACCGAGGTAAGCCATTCTTATAAGAACAGAACTTTCTGTTTTCCGTGTGTCCTAGTGTTGATAAAAATATATACATAATATATATATATATATATATATATATATATATATATATATATATATATATATATATATATATATATGGCTAAATTTGATTCTTTGGCCTATTTGATGTTTCAAATCGATTGAGATGATCTCTACTCCCTGCACCTCCATGGTCCCCTACCTTTAAATCTTCCTCTTCGTCTACCCCTATCACATTACATACTTCTCCCCTACCCCATTTCCTCACCTATACCTATTCCTCCTTCCAATATTCTCTAATCCCTTTGCCACTCCTTCTCCACTCTCTTCGCCTATCTCTCCCCTTTCTCAACAGGAGGGGCAGGGTGAGTGGGGCTCATTCATTAACTAAGTTATAATAAAATTAAAAATTTATCAAAACATCAGGTTATAAATTATACACTTTTCCATCTGTCTCCCCATCCCCTCTCTCCCTCTGGGCCCCTATCCTCTATGCCTCTCCCCCACTATTTCCACCTTGGCCACTCCCAACTTTCCACTCCCTCTCACTTTTTCTCTCCACGTCTATCTCCTCACTAGCCTTCTGTTTTATCGCCCCCCTCCAACACTCTGCCCATGGGATAGAAGAGGGTTTAAGGATAATAGGGGATGGTTAGATAGAGATGGAAGGGTAGATATAGCTGAAAAGAATAGGGACATTGGGGGAAGGATGTGGAAGTAGAGGGGATGAAAAAGTGGTAAAGGGCGAATGAAAAAGGGTGAGTGGGGGACAAATGGGGGAGAGTTTGGAGAGAGTTAGGGGAGAGGGAGGGGATAGAAGGGGAATAGAGAGAAAGAGGGAAAGAGAGTGGGAGTAGAAAAAGTGTCTTAATAGAGATGGGGAAAAGGGGAGACAGATGGGGAGGGGAAGGTGAATAAGCTCCACGAATCTCATAGAAAACTTAAGGTCTTGAACTTAATGAAGGTAGTAAGTAGTAAATTAAAGTTCTTTCCCTAATATTTTATTAACCTGACGCATTTCGAAACTGCAGCATCATCTTCAGAGACAAAGTCGGCAAATTCTTCAAGAAATAGCTTTATATCCAACAATATGTTGTAAGAGACTTACTAACAAACAAAAACTGGAAGCGTCTAACCCAGCTAAATCATATGCGGGTAGGGTGCTGGGGGATATGTCAAAGGTGGTAAACTTTCGGTCAACTTGTAGTATTCAGTGGTTAAGTTACTTTTCCATGGTCATTAGCAACCTAGGGAGAATTGGTCAAGCCTGTGCTCTTGCTCGAATCTGTCCTCTTGCACTTCGAATTTTGTCGTGTGAATTGAATTTTATGTTTAACCTTGGTTACTTTTCTTGAAAATATATAGTTTCAAAAAAGGATGACTGGCGTCGATTTGGTGAAGATTCTAAATTTATTTGTGTTTTGCGCTCGCAATTTTCTGTTAATGCAAACTTTGTGTAATTCTAGGTCCGTTTTTTAGGTGGTAGCTCATTTTTCTTGAGACTGTTGTTTGAGTCATTCAAATATATGACTGATGTAAGAGATCACAGTCTGCTAATTTAAATGTATACTCAGTTGCAACACTAGTGTTATTCTGCATGAATTTTATATTTATTAACCAAAATTTACTATATTCCACTCTTTCGTTTCTTTTTATAAATTCGTTTAATTTTTTTCATATACCGGTAATGGAAATAAAATTTATCTAGTTAGTGGTAAAACTAAGCAACTGATGGAATGACAATAATTCGGAGAAATATAACCAGGCTGTTTAAATGTAATTATAATAAAAAAGAGAAGTATTTGAAATTTATAAAGAATGCTCCTTTTACAACACCTATCATTTGCATTCCCTTACATGGAATATTATTTTGGTTTTGCGTGAACCATTTATAAGCTGATTTTCTAGGTCTTTTTGGTTGTCTCAATTAATCTTGCAATGTGAACACTAAGGAACATCAGCATTGGCACATGAACATTAAATTAAAAGACATAAAAACCTGAAAAAATGTAGAAAAAAACTGGGGTGATTCAAAAGGACTGACGAACAAAATATAAATAATCGTTTCGAAAATAAGAAGAGTATTGCAAATTATAGATTATTAAGATAATCAAACTTAAGTTTCAAACAAATTGTATTAATATTGAAGCTGTTTAATTTTAATAAACCGTCACTTAAGTTGAAATCAATTTCTTGAGAGAATTTAATTAAGTTAGATTCTACTAATTTTCTCTCGATAACATTGCACAATAAGACATATAACTTCCAAGTATACCAATTTATATGATGGTTTAAGGTAGACTGATGGTTGAAGCGTCTTTTTAACTTACCCAGTCCGACAACTGTACATATTTCATTTGATTGTAATGTCGAAGCCTTTGGTTGTCTGACCAATTGAAAAATCACAACAAATTTTCAAGCCAGCCTATGAATACGTGCTATTTATTTAGAGGGGGATTACCAATTAATAGGATATGTAAAGTGGAAATATCACAAAAAAATTCATTAACTTTCAAGTTTTGTAACAATTTGGAAAAAACAACATTGTAGGAAACAATAAACTATTGTTCCCCGTGAATTTTATTTTTGGAAAATGTTGACTCTTTAAATAATTCGAAAATTGTTTTAAATATCATTCCTCTCTGAATAAAAGAAAACAATCATCAACATATGATTTATAAAAACGCGGGTCTAAATGAATTTGGGGAGTGTTTTTACGCATTTTTTTTTGTCATAACACAATATAACGTTGGCAAATGTCAGACTTAAGGGTTACCCCATGGCTTTCCTTCTATTTTCTTATAAAAGGTAATGTTAAACAAAAAAAAATACTTTCCACCCTTAAGTTCAAAAATCATGAAATTGTGTTTTATTTAAGCCTTGTATGAAGACTTTTGTGTTAAATATAATCTTAGAGATATGATAGCGTTTCCAGGACTGGGATATTAATAAATTATGATTCAACAACAAACTAGACATATAATGCTGAACTAAGTGAAAAAGACTTTCCATGATAAAATCAATTAAAATAAAAAAAATGTATAATTAACTATCGTGAGAAACTAGGTGGGTGTACACATGACTGATAAAAGTGGTCGAATTAGTAACCGATTGTGTTTTGGGGAGAAGGTAGTGGATTGTATCTACTCTAATAGGGTCTACAGTAATCTTAAAAATTTTCTTCGAATCGTTAACTATGGGCAAATGTTTGCTTATATAGTCGCTCATCTTTATCTAAAAATACAACGCATTTCTTTTTTTTCATGTTTAAAAAAGACTCAAATATTGGGCTGTGCACCTTTTAACATTTTAAAAGGGTCTAAAGAAAAACAGAATTGAATATTGTTAATGAATTCAACTGGTGAAGATTGGGGGCGGAAATTACTTTGATATGGGAAAGGCACTAAAACAAAGTTTTTGGCCAAATGGATAAGCGTTATGTTAGGCCACTAAACGTCCAATTCCAGGAAATATTTAATAGTTTTAAGATTAAAACAAGGAAATGTGAATTGAAGGCAAAGAGATGAGTCTCCTTGGGGCATCTGAGAAGAAAATACTAGACAAATTGAAAATGACTTCATCTGGATTGAGAAGTTTGCGTAGTTTTTGGTCTTGCCTAATTAAATAAGTAGAACGGTAGGTATCAATTGGAAGTTCTTGGAAATTAGAAAAAATAAGAAACTTAAAGAAGAAAAAAATTACTAAAACTATCATAATTTTATTCCAATTCAAAGTTAAATTTACGCCTATAAAAAATTAGGCTATTAAATCACTTTTCAATCACGAGGAAAATAATAAGTAAATTGATAAAAGACTTGCATTAAATACAATTTAAATGGCACACTCAGTCCAACTAACATTTTATTTCAATTAACATATAAACAAATAACAATTCTCAACCACAAGGAAAAGCACTGATAAACTTAGATCCTATCTGGTGTATCAATTTTGGTGTGAAGGCCCCTAAGCCAAGTAGGTAGATAAAACTACTTTTAAATTCCAAATGGGGACCAGCGCCTTCTCTAAATAGACCAATAGGTATTTACAAACCCCAAATATTAATCGATGCAAAGTCTGACTTTATCTACTAACTCAGACAGCGTTCACTGTTTGGGATTCGTACCCCGACATTAATGAACTATATACAAGGTGCCCCCCCCAAAAAAAATGGGCTTGCACATACTTTTGGTAATATATCCTTCATTTATTTTCTAATCACCCTTAATTTTCAGGACGAAAGAATCAACGCCTGTGAACAAAATTAGATTTCAATGGAAGCTCCAACAAAGAATATACTGCGTCAAGCATTACTATAAGTCAGGCTCGATCAAGAAAGTGCACGGCACTTTCGTGCATCAGATCGAATGTGAAAAAGCCCCCTCCAAAAGCACAATTGAGGAATGGGTGGAACACTTAGAGAACTATGGGATAGTGGAGAATCTCAATGCAGCCAGTGAAAAATGTCTAAGCCATTCAGGACTCACCAGAGAGCCTACTGCTGAGCTTGTCCAGAACGTGAGAGAGTCAGTTAAGCAGACTCCAAAACGCTCTGTACCCAAGCAGGTCAGTCCCTCGGAAGATCCCGTGAGACGTACAGGAGAGTGCTAAAAATAGATGTAAGGGCCTATCCATAAACAATACAGACGAAGCAGACCCTTAGACCCTCAAACAATGAGCAGAGAAAGGCTATGAGAGTCAAGATACTGGAGAAGATTCAGGAGACCCCAACTTTCATTAACCTCCTTTGGACTGCAGATTTAGCTCATTATTGATCTTGACGGAAAGGTAAACTCGAAGACAAATGTCTCGGTTAACGTCCAGATCAAATGAGGTAGCCACCGAGCCCTTACACTCCCCTAAGTGCACGGTCTGGACTGCAATTTAGAGCCAGAGGCATCATAGGACCATTCTTCTTCGACGAATCTGGCGCGACAGTGACAGGAACGGTATGTTGAGGTCCTCAAAACTTTCAAGATGTAGCTGCTGACCCTGCTCCTGTCCCTTATGGGGAAGCTCTGGCTCTAGCAAGATGGATTAAGCTCTTACACGTCAAATCTGTCCCGAGATTGGCTGAAAGAGAACTGTGGTGGGCGTGTTCAATTCTTAAGACTGATTTTGAGTAGGCACCTCACAGCTCAGACCTTAGCCACCAAAATTTATTTCCCTGGGGAAACCTTAAAGACACAGTGTAGTACGCAGGGAGATCCAGGACTATCATGGGCCTCAAGGAAGCCATCAAGGAGAAGATCAGAGCCATTAGTGGGTCAGTTTGTAATGACTTCATAGACAACTTTGTGCTGCACCTAATGAAATGCAAATAGCTGAATGTTATTCATCTTAAACAAGTAATCTAGAATAAAGAATAAAAGTAAAAAAACTCTCATGTTTTGATTTGAGGTTTTTAAACACCAAAGCTACATCCAATCCCTGCAGAAAATTAAGAAATGATGCCAAGGAAAGTTAGGGGCCCGTTTTCTGTTGTTCACCCTGTATTTTGTAGTTTTACGTATTCAGAATCTCTCTTCAAAAGATAATTACTAAGAGGCTTTAATACCTCTATTTATTGCATAAAAACTGCCCCACCAAATTCATTAATTAAGCTTGTATTGTTTAACACTGCCATAGTCATATGTCCAAGACCGCTTAATTAATATATATGTATTTATATATATTTTGATTTTATTTCGCTTTACTTGACTACATATACTTTGTGGTAGGGCGACCGTAAGGAGAGAAGGCCCCAAAATCGGGATACAGATCACAGTGCGAGGGTTAAATTAACAAAGTCGAGTCCGGTTGGCCTAAATAATCAATTCTTAGAGATTCTGGCCAATAAAAATATTTGACCAAATAAAAATGTTTGGTCTTCGTGTGGATAAAATCACCTAAAATTAGGCTGTTATGGGAAGTGGTTAAATGTGACCAACGCGTGAACGCGAGACACACAATACTCGCGTCGGGAGTTTACCGTTTTCTGCGCACGCAGGGTAAAGTAAGCCATCCGTAACTTGGGCAGGAGATCACCCTTTCTGAAGAACGTGAGGTTTATAGAGGCGAAGGCATCTTTGAATCTTTTACCATTTGCGAACGGGTAACCGCAGGATTGGTCAAGGAGTTGGGGGAGACCAGTGGGCGCTGGCCTATGAGGACGGTTTAGAATGTAATAGTGGCTGCTACTAATTCTGCCAAGCTAGTAAAGTACGTACAATAGATGTAACAATTAACGATGGGGAATCGATTGGTGTGCCCCAAGTAGTCGTACACGACGGTGAATTTATTATGATCCTGGGATACTGGGGTAAGTAGCTTGTCTGACACCACTATGCAGGTGCACCCGGTATCTCTCTAAAGAGTGGAGACATGGCAGCCATTAATCGTTCCGGAGTCGAACTTAAAGCTTCCAGGTGTATTCGTATCAAACCTGAAATTTACTTAGTGATCGCCGGGACTTAGCTTGCTCGGGGCAGTATAAGATTCCAATTGTGTTGACGGAGGAGCAGACATGGCACAGATCTGGTTTATCTGTTGACAAGAGTTATTCCTGACCTGAGAGTTCTGAAGGCAGTTCGTTTTCACATGACCCTCCACACCACAGGAAAAACAAAGAATGGGCCTCCTAGCGAAATATGAGGTAGAGGGGCCTGAAGAGAACGGTATTACATCCCTTTGTTCGGACGAAAAGAGTGGTTTCGGCTTCGAAGACCCAGTTGCCTTGGCAAACTTGTATACATTTTGCGGAAAGGATTTACCTTTATTTGGCTTATGTTTGGGGGTACGGGGGGTCGTTTTTTCCCACCTTTCGGATAAAGGTTGTGACTTGCTAAATAAATGTTGGCCTCTTCTCTACACTCCTTGAATATGAGGTACCGCCGGTCTTTTAAAAAAGATCTGAGTTCAGCTAGAAGTGCAGTTAACAACTGCTCTCTCAGAAAAAAGTCAACGAGAGCATCGTAGTCATGCTGGATTTTAGAAGCATCGAGCCAAATGTTGAGGTGTCGCTGGAGGATGTATCGAAACTGACGGTATGTTTGGCTTGGTTAAAGGCGAACATATTTGAGGATGGGTTCTAGAAGGGTGGGGTAAAACTTCTTTCTCTGACATACTTATACTCTTATTTGAAGTGCATTCTATGTATTTGATAATTAAAATTTCGTGTATTTTAATTTATTTCATGGACCTACGAGTATGTGTAATTTTGCCAGAATTCCTCAAGATATACACAGATGATCTAAGAAACGTCCAAATAGAATAATTGTCAAATTCGGCCATATTTGCCAAGATTTTACAAATTGGGAGAATGACCATGTTTGTTTCTTTAATGATTTGAATTTATAGGAAAATTAAAACTTTTAAAATAAATAGGATTATTGAATGTTAAGTAATTAAAAAAAACAATTAAAAATAGTGAATTTCCAGAAAAAATTTACGGTTTTTTTTTCGTTTATTCAAAGGAAAAATCATAGTTATCTTTAAAATCCTTTTCCCTTTAAATCTTTAGCACACAGAAGTAGCTACTGGCCCTTAAATCCCCCGAAACTGAAAGTAAATTATTAGAGCAAATTTAGTTAAGAAAACTCATCCATGATCATGTTACGTCCCTATTTCAAGGGAATTCAGATAAAAGTTTTATTTCTAGGCTTCAGCCCCTCCCCCCGCCCCAAAAGCATGTATCTATAAATACGTAGTCCAATAATAAATTATTACGAGATATGTACGGGAAGCATTTTAAACTTTTTCCAGACAACTTTCGCATTGCTAGAGCCAGATATGACCTAGGTCACCTACCTAAAGTCTGCCTGTGAAGCCAAAATTCCTCCTCTATGGATGAGTAGCGAAGGTTTGTTATATATATATATATATATATATATATATATATATATATATATATATATATATATATTCTGGAAATTTCTAGATCAACATATATTATTTGGAACAATTTAAAGGCGCATTTGAGCTGAAAGTTATTCTTCTCTCTATGTTTCGGACTCTAACTATAGTCCTTCATCAGATAGAAAAGGTGTGTGGGATAGTATGAGTGTTTGACATAGAAAAAGTGTAGGGGGCTGGTTAGAGAGAGAATTGGTGTGCCAGTACTTCTGGCGATTGCGTTTCTTGTGCGTTTTTGAGCTTTTTTCCTTTTTTCATGTGTTTGTATCAGTTCCTGAGTCTATTTTGTTTATTGAGCTTAGGTTCTTCTTCTGTATCTATTTTTTTATTCTTTTTTCACATGAATCTTTATTCTGGTACTTCGCTGTTGTTTTACTTTAATTTTACTTTTTATTTTGTTCGTTTCTTTGTTCCATTTTTTTATTATCCTCTTTGTATTTCTTTTTTATTATTTTTAGTGGATTTTACTTTTTAGGCATATACATAGGTATAGTTATATATACAGTTTGAAATTATGTCTTAATTATTAAGTAATTTGTTTGATAAAATATTAATTGTGGAGAAGAATAGTTTTCCTTTTGTTTGATTTGAAGCCGAGCATTTTTTTTATATATTGGTTTAATTCCTTGCTGTTTACGTAGTTGGCTGCTTTCATATTCATGTTAACGTTTAGTGAAAATATCTTCATTTTATTTGATGTATATTACGTTGTTTTTCATTTTATCATTCTTATAAGTCCAATCATGCCCTCCTTTAAGCGTGCATGTATATCTTCTTCATGCGCATCATAATCGAAATCTTAGTTGGTTCTGGGACGACTAATTCTTTGTATAATTTCTTTGTTTTGGGGGGGAGTTTAGGGAACACCGCCTACAGTAAAGCATATATCTTCATATTTACATCCTTAAAAAATATTTGGGGGCCGGAATGAAAAAAATGAAGAATATGATGAACACTCATTTATTTCATACTTTGCATTATAAAAATAGACGTTTTTTATGTATATTTTATCAATAAGTAATATTTGATATGTCTTACCTTAGCTTTTATAAACGTTTTTCGGCGTTTTTGAATACCTTAGACTAAGTTGCCACAGGTGGTTGGCTCAATTTTCTGCCCCTTTTTAAGAATTTGGGGTGTCAATTCAGCTTTTGAGCAACATTTGTGCACCCTCACTCTTGTGATATAATATGACGAAAAATGGTCGATTGGGTTGAGGTCTGGAGATTGAGGTGGCCCTTCCATCAACGACACCCATTTGTTTTCAAACCAACCCATTGAGACTCTAGATCCGTGGCATGGACCATTAGCTGGTTGAATGATTAGACCATCTGGTATGTCATCATTTAAAATTTTACCCTAGGAAGGTTGATACACCTGGTCTAACATGCTGGACCTGGAACTTTGACTTTGGGACAACATACTCGGATCATAAGCTTCCCCAAATCTTCAACTAAAATAAACAGCTTGAGAAGTCCCAAAGATTTGAGCAGAAATAAAAATTTTACTGATGATATTTGGTATCAAATAAAAATGTGTACAAGCGTAATAAATTGCTGGAAACTAATTTGGAGAACTTTAGCCCAATCACCATGAGTCCAAACTCCATGCTCTTTTGCCATGGCAATCTCTTCTTCTTGTTCTGCTGAGACATCCACGGTTTCTTTCTAGCCGTATATACTTTAAGCCCAGCTTCTAATAACCTTTTTCTCACTGTGATATTTAATATCTATTTGTTTTTTGCTGCTCGAAACTTAGGAGCGAAATTAGATGATTTTCCTATCGGTCAGAGATGTCCTTTACAGCAAACTTTCTTCACTCGGAGTTGTGCACCTTTTGCGACCTTAACCATCACGGTTTTTGAAAGAACTAGTCTTATTGTAACAGTTAAGGGTTTCGGACACCGTTACTCAAGCATTTCAATTTTGAGGGTATTTTGTCTTTTTATAATCTCTTTCTGGACAATACAATAATTTCAGCTTCAGGAATCTGTTTCTTTGGACATACTTTTAACAAAAAAATACCAGTTTTAAGTAAATAATAAGCTAACCACTGAAAATATAGGAAAAAACGTTAGTACCACTCATTGAATGGTGCTGGAGATGACAACTCCCATCCATCGGGTCCCCAGGTTGTGGATCGGGGGAAGGCCTCTAGATATAGAGGTTAGTTGCGAATAAACTGAATAAGCAGCCCCGGACAAAATCACGAGTCGCCCTTTGGCAAGGCGTAGCGCTCGGTAGCCACCCTATACCAGGGTTACGGTATGGGCAGGTGGAGCTCATAGTCTTGTGTGACAATCCACCTAGGAGAGGGACAACTCCGAACTCAAACCCGGGCAGGTGGAGCTCGAAGTCTTGGTTGACAATCCGCCTAGGAGAGTGATAACTCTGAATCCAAACCCTCCACTGTCTTGTGGATAGACACTTCAGTCAAAGGCTAAGGGACCTCCCTGACAGAAAGGTGTTCTCATGCATTGGATTGTGCCATAGCCTCTGTACCATGGTCTTCCACTCTCTTGTGTTTGAGATCCCTGCCTAAGGGTACATTTAGGCATACTTTCCTATTTTTCATTCCTCCTCTTGTTTTACTCAAATGGTGTGTAGGGCAGGCTTAATAGATGAGCAAAGAGGCTCTGATGGCTTTTCAAGAGGTTGCCTTGGTCTATTCTTTTCTTTTCTCTTTTCTTTATTCTTTTTCATTCCAAAGTCATCATTACTGTCCTCCCTCAGTTGTTGTGGCGTCCTGAAGGGAATTTTGCCTTGCATGATGTGTCGGCTCCATCATGTTGACCAGTTTTTTTCCGACATATAATATTCAGTTAATGAAAGTTTTGCTATTGAATAATTTTGTACAAATTGTTGTTGTTGTTGTTGTACAAATTGTTATTTTTGTTGAAGATCTTGTTGCTAATATTATTTTTTTAATATCGATTTTAATTTTATCAGGAGATATTGAGCTCAACCCTGGACCTGGTCATCCTCGTCAGATAAAATGTCGTCTACTCTATATTAATATTAGGGGCCTACATGCCAATATTAAAGACTTGACTGCTTCATCCAAGTCTCATGACATTTTACTCTGTTCAGAGACCCTGGTTTCAAATATGAGGCATGTCTCTGAACTACTTATACCAGGCTTCAAAAAAACAATTTTACTTAGGCGTGATGCCATTCCTAGGGCTAGAGGATTGGCAGTTTACATTAGGAATGGTTACTCTGCTTCAAAGACCTCCTATGCTTGTTCTTGCCATGAGATGCAAGTTATGAAAGTATGTGGTAAGCAAAATAATTTTGATCTTTTTTCTGTCTATCGCAATCCAGACTTAGATGATACTATTTTTGATTGTCTGCTCCTTGCCATGGCCAAGGTACAGGAAAATGACCGGAAAGCCTGCTTTGTATTTATGGGAGACCTCAATGCTCATCATAGGCAATGGCTGTCTTCTGTCTCCCCTACTGACTGTCATGGTATCAGGGCTTATGATTTTGCGTGTGAGTCGGGTTGTGAGCAAGTCATTAGGGAGCCTACCCATTCATCTGGGAACTGCCTTGACTTGGTTTTCACTGATTCCCCTGGAGTCGTTACAAGTGCTGTTGATCCTCCTGTGGGAACTTCTGACCACTGTGCAATTTCTATAACTATCTGTATTGAGCAATCTATTCCTAATATAGCTCATACAAGCAAAGTATTCATCAAATCTCAAGTAGACTGGTGCAATATATTAAATGATATCTCCCGGATCAACTGGCCACTAATATATAAGGAGGTTGAAGCAGTTCGTATTTTGAATGATAAAATTGTTTCAATTATTGATAGACATGTTCCATTCCGTATGATCAGATATCGCACTAAGGACAAAGCCTGGTTTAATGATGACTGTAAGAGGGCTCATATGCAGAAACAAGAAGCCTACAACCTGTGGAAGGGGAGTAGATCTGCCTTTCTATGGGATAATTATGTGCACTACAGAACAGCAGCTCAGAGGGTATATAATAATGCTGAAGTTGAATTCAATACTACCACAAAGGGAACTCTTCAGCGCACAGCAAATTCCCACAAATTCTGGACCACTCTCAAGTCTGCTCTTTTTGGGAATGATTCATCTATGCCACCCCTTCTTAAACCTGATGGTTCCATTACCCTTAGTCCTGAAGAAAAGGCAACACTGTTGGCTGATGTTTTTGATAATAAACAAAGTAATGAGAATCTAACTCTACCTGACACTTGTTTCCCTGAACCAAGGTTAAACAAGATTGCTTTCCGTTCAAGTGAAGTAAAACAGTTACTTCTTGATCTGGATGCTTATGGTGGTACTGACCCAAATGGTATATTCCCTTTATTCTTTAAGAAAACTGCAGAGTATTTGGCTCCCAAGCTTTCCGTTATTCTTCGGAAGCTGGCGAGGAGTGGTAGTTTTTGCGAATGTTGGAGAATTGGTAACATCACTCCACTATGTAAAAGTGCAAGTGGTAGTTTTAACCCTACTGAATATAGGCCCATTTCTATAACTCCTGTTTTATCTAAGATTTTTGAACGTTTACTAGCTAAACGTTTAAGTACATTTGCCGAGCTTAATCGTCTGTTTCCCTTTTTACAGTTTGGATTTCGTAAGGGTCTGAGCACTTGTGATGCACTTCTCACAGTCTCCACCATTGTCCAAAAATCATTAGACTCTGGTCAAGAAGTTCGCTTAGTTGGCCTGGATTTCAGTGCCGCATTTGACCGTGTCAATCATAAGGCCCTGATATTTAAGTTGAAGCAGTTGGGAGTAGGTGGTGTATTTTTAAATATTATTGAACAATTTTTAACAAATCGACATCAAAAGGTTTATGTTGACAATAATTTTAGTGATGAGAGAGAGGTGCTATCTGGTGTACCACAAGGCAGTGTTCTTGGTCCTCTACTGTTTATTTTATATACCCATGATATGTGGTTTGGACTGGAAAATAGACTTATAGCCTATGCTGATGATGCTACTCTAATAGCCCCAGTCCCATCTCCTGAGTTGAGAGCATCGGTTGCAGAGTCTTTAAATAGAGATCTGGCTAAGATAAATGTTTGGTGAACTTCATGGGGCATGAAGTTAAATGCAAAGAAAACCCAGAGTATGATTGTTAGCAGATCCAGAACACTAGATCCTCCCCATCCAGATCTTTTAATAAATAACATTCCCATCTCCATATGTGATTCTTTTAAGTTGCTTGGAGTTATGCTTGACTCTAGGTTTACTTTTGAGAATCACATTCGATCTATTTCCTCCTCTATTGCTCAAAAAATTGGCATTTTGAGGAAATCTTACAAAGTATTTGGAGAGCAGACTGTTCTTAAAAATTGTTTTAATGCTTTTATTCTTCCGTGTTTTGAATATTGCGCCCCTGTTTGGAGTTCGGCAGCCAACTCTTATCTTAATTTATTAGATAAAAATTTGAGAGCAATAAAATTTTTAATTCCTGACCTCAAAGTTGATCTGTGGCACAGGCGAGCAATAAGCTCCTTATGCATCTTATATAAAATTTTTAACAATGCAGATCATCCACTGCATCACGATCTGCCCAATTTATATGCCCCTCAACGAGTTACCAGAGGTGTACTAAATGCCAATAGTAGGGCCTTTACGCCTATGAGATTCAACACAACACAGTTTTCAAGAAGTTTCATTCCTAACACAACTAAACTGTGGAATGAACTTCCTAGTGTTGTTGTTGAGTCCTTGGAACTTCAGAAATTTAAAGTGGGTGCTAATACATTTTTAATTAACAGAAACTTATAACTTTAATATTTTATTCATTATCCACACATATATAATATTATAATATTTTTAACATTATAGCATTTAATTTTTTTTTTTTTTTTTTTTTTAATTTTCTATTTATTTATTATGTTTTTCTTAATCTTTGTTTCGTTTTTTCCATACCAGGTTTCTTTCCCCGCTGGGGCCCTTGGGCTTATAGCTATTTGCTCTTCCAGTTGGGGTTGTGGCTTGGAACTTTAATAAAAGTTTGCACCAACCACTTATTTGCACTATGCAAAAATCCATTAAAGCGGTTATAAAGCAAAGGAAGGACACAGCAAATAATAATTATTTTATAGAATATACGCAAAAGTGTTTATTTGAATTATGTCAAGTATGAAATAAATGAATTTCAGTCATATTCTTCACTTCTTCATACCTGTATATATACGAGGGGCGGTCAATAAGTTTTGCAATTCGGAAATAAGGAAACGAGATATGCGGAAAAGTGTTTAATAATTTTTCAATATAACTACCCTGGACTTTAATGCAATTACGCCACTTGTCCCTAGGGCTTCAAATTCCAGGAATTCCACTCCTGGATGGCGAGTTGGACATCTTCATTCCACCCCCAAACCGGCGTCCACGCAGTGCCGCCTTAAGCTGGCAAAATAAAAAGAAGTCGCTACGGATCCCAGTAAAGGACCAACGTTTCATCACCTGTCACTATGCATGACTCGAATCCCGCCGAGTCTTGGTTGTACAAAAGCAGCAGCTCATCCGAACTTAGACGACGTTGAAGTTAATCATAGGGCGTGAGGTTTCTAGGGACCCAACGGGCACAGACCTTGGTAATGGCCAAATTGTCGTGGATGATGTTGATTACACTTCCATGTGATATTCCAAGTTCTCGCTCGATTTCTTCGACATTCAACTGTCGATTTTCAAGGATCATCCTCTCCACACAGGCCACATTGTCCTCGTTGGTCACGCCCTACGAGCGTCCTGGACGAAGGTCATCTTCAAGGGACTAACATCCATGGCAAAACTCCTTATTCCACCGAGCAATGGAGCGGTGTCAGTGTACACTGCAACCATGCGGTCATGGATCTCTCTTGCATTCTTGCCTTCCTTGGTCCAAAATTTGATCACTACGCGGTGCTCATCCTTCTCCATTGTTGAAAAATTTGTGACTGATGATCTGCGATCAGCTCTTGCTTGTCTAAATAGACGAGGCAGGAGCGTGCGGCTGCAGGCCCTGAGTGTCATAACTTATCCTAACACCCCCACAAACAGCCATCCCCCTTTCTCTGTTTTGCCATACCGATTCACCGCAAAACTTATTGACCACCCTTCGTATATATATATATATATATATATATATATATATATATATATATATATGGTGCGGTTAAGGTAATGGCATAATTAGACAACTGCTCTGCTTCAGGTCCAGCAGGTGATCCTATCCTTCCTTCAACTGGAAGACAACACTTAGGGATGACCCATCCATCAGCCCCTGGATGGGTCATCCCTAAGTGTTGTCTTCCAGTTCAAGGAGGATAGGATCACCTGCTGGACCTGAAGCAGAGCAGTTGTCTAATTATGCCATTACCTTAACCGCACCAATTTGTCTTGGATATTTTTCCATATATATATATATATATATATATAGATAATAGTAAAACCACTGTATAGGAGCCAAAATTTTGATTAACGGGACTAGTTCCAGTATGTAGTTTTCATACGTTCTTCTGTCAAATACTAAGAAGGCGATTGTTACAAAAGTCTATAAATAACGTAGAGATCAGTAAAAAAAGAAAAGAAAATACCACAAAGAAACACAAAACGGTCATTAATCAGAGAGCGTAAGTCTAAGATCGTAGAGTAAGCAGTGTATATTTAATCCGGTGGCTCTACTAACTGTCCCTCATTTCACATAGGAGAGACCGGAAGAGCCTTAACAAAATCAATTTATGACCCTTAAGGTGATGTCAGATGAGGTGGTACGACATTCAGAATTTTTGATCATATTAGTCATTTCCAGCACCAAATTGACTATTTAATGGCACAAATCATATATAATTGTAAATATTTCCGTAAAAGAAATATACTAGAATCTATATTAATAGGAGAAATTTCTAGTTTTAATTTGTTAGATGGGCAATTGAAATGCCTCCCCCATTCACGTAACTTCATCGTAAACAGCTTAGTCAACGATCTTAGACTTAAATCCCATGATTAATGACCTTTTTATCATGTTTTCTGTTTCTCTGTTGTTTTTGCTTTTGTTTTTTTCTGATCAGTAATTTATTTATAGACATTTGTAACAATCGCATTCTCACTATACGACTGAAGAGGGTATGATAAATTAAAAAATGAAACTAGTCTCGTAAACTGAACTTTTGGCTCCTATACAGTGGTTTCACTATCATATACCATAACTCGCCATCGAGTTCTCTTATATTTATATATATATATATATATATATATATATATATATATATATATATATATATATATATATATATATATATATATATACATATATATATATGAAAAAAACACAAAGGTATTAAAAGGCTTATTTATAACTAAATTGTCCATTTTAACTCTTAGCCCTTTGATTTATTAATTTGGTTATGTTTCTCACTTTTATTTTTATGTATTTACAATTAGGTATGAAAAATACTTAGTTTAGCCAAATAAATTTTTACATTCTTTGCTCACAGTTGGAATTTACGGAAGGAGACCGTTTCTAAATATTTGGTTTTATACTTTATATCCGTTTTGATAATATTTTTCTATCGTGTGTCGTTGCGTTGGACATAGGCGTGTCATTACTCTGCTGTTTCTCATATATACCAGTTTTGTAAAATTTCATTTCTTAGTTTTTCCTAAAAACTTTGCATGGGATGGGGGAAAGGCGATTTCCCATGCTTAGGGCATATATTTGGCAGGAAAACCTATCTTTAGCTGAAAATACATTATCAGTTACACGTAAGCGTAATCATTTTATAGATCGGTAATAGTAGGTTAATATCAATATTAGGAAAGAACTCTCGATCAAACATCAAGCGCTTCATCGACCAAGACTTTCGTAAACAAACTATTTACGTCAAAGCTTAACAGTTTATTCCAAATGAGGTCAACATTTTAAATTTTTGAAATAAGCTCAGATTAGTGGATAATATGTGAGTGAAAGATTCTACCCACCACATTTGGTAAAATTTCAGCCAGCCCTTTGGATAGCTTATAACTTTGGGGGCCAATGAAGGAGATAATTGGGCGTAATGGGATACCTTCTTTGTGGGTTTCCGCTAGCACATACATATGGAAAAGGAAGGCATTGATTGTTTCGTCCGGGCTACCAAAAACCCATAGGGGTCAATGAAATTAATGCTGCCATAGCTGAATTCATCGAAAAATAACTGTTTTTTCTATCTTGCCTCTCTACATTTTCTAATTTTACCACAATTTTTCCTCAGAACTCTTAAGAGAGTTAGGTTTTGTTCCAGTTTAGTCGATTGCGCCTTCGTGGTCAACGCCAGCACCTCGCATCTGTGAAGTTGCGAGTCGAATTCCATTGGAGGCTAATTATTCGATCATTCACGAAGTGCGTTATTATGCTTTACCGAACTTATATATATATATAGAAAACTTAGAGTATCTGAATCCCCCTTTTTTGTACATTTATTCTTTTGTTCAGCTTTATTACAGAGTGAAAGATAACGCATCTTAAGTTTGACTTTGTTTATTTTCTTTTGTCATAGATCTTAGAGATTTCAAGTCTAAAATAGATTTTTCAACGCTAAACATAACTGAGTTGCCGTAGATAAATTCCGTACATTCACTTAAGCTCTATCTCTAAAACTGTATAAACAATTATCCATTTTATAACAAAGATGTTTGAAAATTTGCTAAAAAAAAGAGAGAATAAACTATTTTATTTCCATATTTTTACTGATTTTTGGCCAATAATTTTTTTTCACCTAGTCTCGAATATATATATATGTATATATATATATATATATATATATATATATATATATATATATATATATACATATATATATAGATATATTTAAATATATATATATATATATATATATATATATATATATTAGGCGTTATATTTTTACAACAATTTTTCATAACAATTATAGTCGTGGTTCTTGATACTACACTTCAATCGATCAGCTAATAGCTGCAGGTTTGGTGTCGTGATGCGAAGAGATAAAGATCTTTTTTTTTTATACAACAGGAATTCCAGTTGCTGCACATATACATTGGGGCTATGGTTAGGCATTTCGACTCTAAGATGTCCGGTTGGGCCGTTTGGGGTAAGTGTGAGGATGACAGAAGAACTTCAATTACGGCAGATTTTTCCCATCACGAGAACCTACCAATAACGCATTTTGCAGCTGAGTATAAAGACCCCACTCCGGTTCTTGTTGAGCTCTACTGAGACAACTAAAAAAATTTGATATTAATATCGAATAATTAGCTTGTTTTAGAGTTTGAACAGGATGATAAAGATTTAAAGCTTCGATTTTAGGAGACTATTTTCAAGGGAGTGCAGGAAAAATTATCAACAAGGAAGGCAACGCGATGGAGAAATATGTTATCAGGGAAGCTGGTTTAGTAGATACATATTTGGTGTATAAATTAATGAGGATAGCGCTTTCTGATTGACAAACTCTTAATAACGTTTTTGTGAAATAAGTTTTCCTAAAAATTACATGTGTCCAAAATAGAGAACATTGACCCCTTGTTAGGTCATATGGTATTAGGTACTAGACCACCATCAAAAGAAAAATGGAATAACTCGTATTTACAGTAAAAGTTCCTTTTGTGTTGAAATTGGCCAAGGCTGTCACAATAAGTGCATTTTGCACTTTTGGGGGTTCTCACAACTGTTCTATGTTTAAACTTGGTGCCTCATTTTGAATAATTACTTCGATTAGCTAAACATTCATCATTGTAACGAATAATGAATTATGAAATAAAACGAATATATAGACATTCTACTAACGAAAAAGTATTAAAACATTGCCTGTTAAATCACGGTTCAGGAAACAGAATTTTAAAGGTGATCGTATTAAGAAAACCTGCGCCTTGCAATACGAACTATATTTCTCTTTTAATTACATCAACATGGTGTATATTTCCTTTTGGTGAAAAAATAAGGGACATAATTCCAATGAGAAATAAATAATATGCTAAAAGCGTAAGAAATAGTATAACAGAGTGTAATATAAAATCTCTTAGTCACTACCGCCTAGGCGAACTTCAATTTGATAGAAGGTCAGTTACATCGAGTTGTAACATAGGTCAGCAGGTTGCAGCTAGTATCTCAATGAATTGTTGTCTTCGAGGTACCAAAGCCAGTAGTCGGTTTCACCGATATACATATGTATATCTTTCACATATTTTCAATTCTTCCATCTTTATCACTTTTTACAGATTTTGTCTTAAAAATTCAGGAGATGATACCTTCATTGGCTTTTAAACAAACAAACAAATTTATAGTTCAGTCTACAGTAGACTATTTAGCTACAGTAAAATATGCCTAACATAATGGAAAATGAATAAAAAACAAGTGATTAAAACAAACTAAACTATTTAGTAGGATTTAGCACAATGCTGCGCAACACCTTCTTAAAATTCAATTAGTGGTCACTAATTAACTTGAATAAACTCTTTAAATATAAAAAACTATCCTTACCCTGTATGGGAGGGACCATTATTATTTCAGCAGTTCTTTCAAGGGATTTAGCTCTGGATGAACCAAATTGAGCTTTTCTATCTTCATAGCCATTCTTGTCAGTACTTCAATTAAATAAGCATTTTAAACTATAGAATTCTCTCTAAGAGATTCTCGTAACTACTTTAATTGCTTCCGTTTCTTTCACTCATATAGAGATGAATTGTTTAAGTGTAGCAGCTGGCTTAGAAAGTCAGAGCAAAGAGGGAGGAAATGTATGCTGGGTTTATATATCCGAATAGTGTACAGGACTGTATTGATGGGCAAGTGCTTTGGCAAGTTGTAGGGATGTATGCAATAGGAAGTAAACTGGTTAATGGTATAAACGTTTTGGGGGGAAGTAAAGGGCGCTTTAAATGAAAGAAGATCGGATTTTTATCCGATATGGGGGTTTAGGGCACGGGTATACGATATTGCCAGGGCCTTTTATGTCAGATAGGGAACAAAATAGGAAAATCTACATTTCTAAAAATATTCGCTTAAATGCAATGAAAATTGCTCAGAATATTCATAATTAATTTGCCTCTGATAGTGTTCGAGTTTCCTTCCATAGAAAAGCTGATACAAAAGTTATAAGAAGAGTATTTTTATTTCAAGAAATTATGCGTCAAAATCTAGAGAACGCTAACTTATAACATTTAGTTTACACGTAAAAATTAATAATTATGTATGGCAACACTGTACCAGTTGTATTGTAGACTGCTGTTAACAACACGTGTCGTCAGAATGCCTCCCGTCGGTTCAGTTAGGTGTGACTCTAGCACGGTCCCCTTCTGATAAACCACCCATAAGTAAAAAGAATAATGCGAACAGGTTGACCTTTAAAATTAAGCATGTCCTATGATGTGCTGAAAAGGAGCAAAGAGCAAGATTTCCCAAGTAAGCAAATTTAGTATGATATGGTGCATGATATTTGCATTGGATTCTGCCCACTCATCCATTGAAGTGATAAAGTAACCAAAGCGGTATCCATGAATTTGCTTCAGAAACATGGGTTCCCTTCTCTCTTAAATTCATGAGTGTTAAACCTGTTTTCTTTTTGGACAATGCTCCGTTCTACGCAAGAAAGATATTGAAGCAGTTCTTGGATGCTGAAAATATTGAAGTGATGAACTGGTCTACAGAGCGCACCGATTTCAACCCAATAGTAAACATATGGAAGTTATTTGTAGAGAAGGTATGATTCTGAAACCGACTAATGTTTAAGATCTATGGTAAAGATGTGAGGAATGGAATAAAATCACGCACCAACAATGCACAAATTGTCGACGTTCTAAATCATTCCTAACTATGACATTCATACTTCCTATTAATATATTTTTAGTTGTTATAGATGAGATATTTGTTTTGCTTTCTGGTAATAGAGGCATTCATACTTTTTGTTGGCTAGATTTTGACGCATCATTTCTTTATTCCTTCAATTTCTTAGTTGCTTTTCTATGAAATGCAACTTGTACACTGTCAGAGTCAAATTTAAAGGAATAATCTGTGCATTTTCCATTGAAAGTAAACGAGTAATGTGAATAAAATATAGATTTTATAGTATTTCATTATTTAGTTTTGAACGGTAGTTTATTTATGGGTTAAATGTTGCGAGTGTTTGATTGAGAATGATGAAAATGGGTGTCAAATTGATATTGTATTAAGGCCTGGGATCTGTTTATGTTGTCTTATGCTTTTAACCTCTTTTTAGCGAGTGAGTTAAGGGTTACACTGAGTTACATGATTTTAACATATTGATTGAAGCGTTTTACAGTGCTCTTGGGAAGAAGTGGGTATAAATGAAATAGATAAAGATTAAGTTAGAGTTTAGGGGTGATTAAAGATGGGGTGAGATATGATGTTAGAGTCTGTGATAATGCCCTAGAAGAGGAGCGATGTATGAAGTATCTAGGGTCATATAAATAAAGAAACAGGTTCAATGTTGATTTCAAAAGCATGAGGTAGGTGTCGTTAAATTAACTTAGACAACAGACCTCATGACCAATATATTTTGTCTTTGCACAAATCTTAAACTAAGGACAACTTCAGTCTCTTTAGAATGAATGACCATCAATGAATGATATTAAGCATCCTTTAATTAACTGGAAAATACGGAAATTTTACTATTGCTTCATAGTTTTTTTTCAATTATTTTTGCCATCACAACTAATATTATTCGATCTAATTTAATAATTCTTAATTAAATCTCTATTACTCATCGTTAACAGTTCCAAGACATTTGATAAGCATCCTGCATCATACCACATTCACCGTCTCTTCAACATATCTTCACTTCCTCAAAATTCTGAACATTCTCCTCTTAGATGTTCCATTGCCTATTGAAAAAGGCGTTTGATCCGCCCTCTCCAGAATACTTGGATTCTATTTCTCATGAGAGTGACACAAAATATTATTGGTCGGGAATGAAACTCTCACCAATCACAGCGAGTGCCTACTTTTTGCGAATGCACTCAGGCAGATTCATGTGTATATATCGTTGCGTACATAGCAAATTGAAAAATAACTATTTCCTTTACGTTTTTACTCAATTTCTGGAATCCAATTGAGGTGCTTACAATCCTATCATGTTAACGGATGGCTCTCCTTTAGTCAAAAAGGGGCTCCAAGCATTTTGAGTTGCAAATATATAATGATACTATTATTACCCCCCTTCCCTGCAAAATATTAACGGCTTAGTAGTGACCTCTGGATTGTCAGGGAATGTTATTCTGAACTTCATGTTGATTTCATCTTCCCATTCGGGATCCCACCCAAACAAAATGCATGGCTGACGTTAATTAATAAAATATACACCAAACTTTAACAAAATAAATTTTCCCTTGATCTTTTTGAAAATCTCAAAATGATTTATTTTCCTTCTAATTTCCATATATTAGTACTCTCCATATTTTCCTCTCAGTGAATCGTATTTAAAAATACAAACAAGATTCAGTATATGATAACTTACATACCAATTCGCAAGCCTTTATTTAAATTGTAAGGACTATAATTTAATCGCGGAATTTTACATAAATTCAAAATATAATTCTAAATATAATTCTATATTTAAGCATATAATTCGTAAACAACTAGCAGGAAGAGTAAATAAACTTTATAAAGTTTCATATAGTATTTAGCACCACTTTAAATGATTAGGAAAATTCAATATTCCAATTATATTTTAAAATTCTGGAGGAAAGTGTGTGTGAACTAAATTATTTTGTGCAATACTGGAACTGCTTGCCCTAATTTGTATATCAAGTGGACCCATTTGCTTTTGGTTTGATTAAGCTCCAAAACCAACGAGGGTATAGATTTCTTAAAGTAAATTTCTAGGAGGTTTAATGTTCATTCTTTACTCTGGAAGGTTACAATAAAAAAGATTTGGATTTGGTACTTGGATAAGGTGAGGGTTAAATATTTTTGGAGTATTTCTTATTAGAAAAATAATTATTTAGGAGGAAAATATATTAAGAAAATTTGATGGAAATAAAGATATAGCTATAACAAAGATAATAAATTATATTTCAAGCTTACGCTATTTTATGGTGTGTTTTCTATATAGTTTAAATCCTAAGCAACTATTTGCCTTTATAGCTTTACCATGATACTAGTAGCAAGAATTTCTTGTATATCTTCATCCTCCATTTAAGTAACCCAAACAATATCAAATTGCTCACCCTAACCATCACAAATTAAAATGTATACTTGCTTAAAGGCTGCAGTATATTCCATGTAAATATAATGATTAAACTTCCTTACTTTGTGTAACTACGCTATGCTGTGATTTATCTGACAAAATTCACTAGTCGTAAAATAAATAATAGCATGTATGTATAGACAAAGATATAGCTAATTATCAGTTCAGTAATTTAATTAATTAAGTCACTATAATATAATTTATGTACGTTTTACCCTTTTATGTGTAGTAATAATGATTTCTTAAGTTCACTAAAAAAAGGAATAAAATGATGACGTAACTATTGGAGCAACCACCTTAATTCACCATCCACTTTCCTTGACTTCATCATTAGATGGTCGTTCGATACCCATGCCTATGCCACCTAGATGGCTCTGTTTCCTCTCGTTTGTTTTAAATGACGTTGCCATTGGGTAAGATTTATACTGAATATTTAAATGATGGATGGTATTAAGGAGGATTCTCTTCAATGGATTTGTTCATTTTTCATTATGATTTGTTTCCTTTTTATTTTTCATGGAGTGACAGGCACCGCCAAAATTAACCAATCGAAATTCTAAAATCTAGTGATTCTACGCTTGAATTTACGTGGTAGAAGTCTCTAATGATAAAGGGTAGATTTGTTGGAATTTGCAGCGTAGATATAAATATATCTGGGAAATTTTCTTTAGTAAAATTTGCAGAGGGGAAATTTACCAGTCTCCAAACGAAGGCAGGGACTGATCGAAGTTAATATTGAGGGCGTTTTAATTATTAGCTCTACTCTGTATGGTTGTAAAGAAAGAGAAAGACTTCCTGCTATATTTCTGTAAAGAATTAATTTGACGATATTAATTAAATATGGTATATGAATATCACGATAACAGAAAGTATGGAATTAATCACTCAAATGATAATTAGCAATTATTAAACTGAATACATTCGCTTCAATTTAGGTATGTGAAATCAGTGTAATTATATATGAATTGAGAATTAGGATTTTTAAAGTAGAGCAAAGTTTATGAAGCGGAGTATGAAATAAATAAATGGTATTTGAGCTTTGTGGGTAAGGAAAACGGTTGTGGAAATATTGGCATGAAATGGAGATGTAGTATTGAAATACAGCGATTATATAAGTAAAGTACAGTACGAGAAGGACCTGTATAAACCATACCAAAAAATTACGGTGCTGTATCAGATCGCAATTTTCTAGTTTTACTCTTCTTCTGTAGATAATACCACTAACTTTGATTTAACTCATCTAAACCGATTTGAACTGAATCTCTTGAGAAATTAGAACTAAAGTCAAATGGATGAGTCGAGTTTGATGGCGTTTAAATTCATGTTCCCGTATGCCGTCTCCTATGTTCTTTCACAAGACTTTGCATAGGGATTTATTTCCTGCAGTGTAGTCAGTGCAAGGAAAAGGAAAACACTTGTCTGTTCACACAATTCTCGCTGACACTTTTGCGTCTTCATCGGCCCACTCATTTTCCCCAATACATATATGTCCAGAAACTCAGCAGAAGATAGTTTCAACATTCGCGTGGTTTGTCGCAACCGTGACGTCAGGGATACCATTAACCAGATGTTGTAGAAATTCTAATGCCAAGAGGGCACACAGGTGGTGATTTAATCGCAAAAGAGAACAATATGGCCTCCAAAATGAGCACGATGCATTATCTCTCGTAATGAAGCTTTGAGAGCAGAGATGTTTCGAGAAATTTTCAAAGGTAGCAATATCCAGGGCGGCGTTCATGGTGGAACCCAAGGCGTACCCGGGCAGAAAGCTACATATACATCTAGAAGGAGTTTATTAAGCCTAAAGCAGACGTGCTTAGGGTATGGCTCACCTTTCTGGTTGCATAGGCAAATCGAGAACGGCAGATGATGCAGTGAGAGCTGTTGGTCACTAAAGGAAGAGAATTCAACGGTACCATCCACCGAAATAAATTCCTTGACTGAGATGTGAACTTCGAAATTTCATGAAATACGGACCCAGAAAATAATAGTTGAATTGAAAATCGGTCACTACCATGAAGGTAATGGACCACCTCCCACCTAAAATAAGATCTGAATCCGGACACACAGGACAGATTAAGGCAGAAAAATTAATTGTGTCATGATCAGTGATGCGTAAAATCATATACATTTTGGACACCTAAATCCAATCTTAGATTTGGTCGGTAAAAATCTGAATCCCGGGGTTGATCGTTCAGTTTCATATAGTGGATGTCTACCGATCAAATCCCCAAACAGAAGGAAAGGCTTCGTCAAACTTGCTATGACGTGGCAGAAGTCCCCATCGTCTAAGTTGGATGACGGTTGAAAGTACAAAATAATAATAGTATACCTCCTCTTTAGGTGTAGCTGAACTACTATTGCCTGGAAGGAAGTATTTATAGACAGTCGAAGAACAGAAATCATTACCGGTGGAAATCACGCATTGTCCTGTTCGGTTCCCACCTGTGGTGGTGGGATCGCAAAACACTTGCACATATCCTCTGAGGATATGTGGAGGCCATATTTCAAAAGAAGACTCTCAAGGGAATGGCCGTACGCTTTCAGAAGAGATAACCCTGGCGCTTTTGGAGGTACAAGGTCTAGAAGGCACCATCGCTTATAGAATAATTGGGAGGATTTTTATTGGGAGGACTTTTATTGGGAGGATTGTAACTTCTTATGCAAGCCTTTTTGTCTCTCGAATTAGAAGTATTTAGCAGGCAGGCCTTCTTTGGAGACGGCTATCAATCATTTGGAGGGACCAGCATCTCTGAGTCATACGGTTTAGCCTTGGATTTTGGCATATGAGCCAAACCTACTTTAGTGCTATCCGCCTTTTATGTTACATCTTTATTATTAAACTAAAACGGCCTTACGAGAACATTTTTGGAGGTTTAGCTCCGTGAGACTAACGACTAAGTGGAGGCACGCGGCCGTTATGCCTTAAAGGAAATGGTCACGCACTATGAGGGCAGGGGGTACTTGTTTGAGCCGAGGCTGGTTCTGAACCTTGCATGCCTCCAGCTCTAGCAGCGGAGTGACCAGAGTGGCTATACCTCGCAAAAGGGTTCTAAATGAGAGAAAAACAGACTGTGTTTCTAGGCCAGAAAAGTCCATGTTCAAATGTGCCTTTTTTAAATTAAGTCAAAGTTTGTATAATGCAGAGTTGAGCGCGACAGAACCAAGGCCTTAGCAGCGCGAAAGGAGAGGAAATCATGTACTCCCTCGGGAAAATTTACATATTCCGGATAAAACCCACTTTGTATGTCTACTATTGGTAGCAGTAGTATCAACTACATGGCAGATAGACGAATGCCTTCATATGGTAGCGATACAAAACGGCACGCACCGATATGTCTAGCCTGTCACAATCAAACGTGACGAAGAATGTAGTGGTTGATCTCCATGGCCCACCCTTTTTAATCATCAAACTTTTGACCTTGACCGCCTTTTTTTGCAGCCAGCATTTCTAAGCAATACCAACGAGTTTTCTCGGATAAACCACTCTTTTCATAAAATTCATGGTAGAGTGCGGTGGTAACTCATTGGATGGCCATTGAGTGTCCGAAGACACCTAATAGTGAGCGCCTCGGTCGAGTCCGCAGTATTTGCCAGAAGGCTCTCTTTCGAGAAACGGGTTACCTTCGAAACTCTATCTGTCAAACCAGCTAAGACCTTATTCTGATGGAGCATGTAGCCTTCAGCTAACATGGTGTCATATGTAGAGTAAATAACTAGAAAGCGTTTGAAGACAGCGTGCTAAAAAATGCCAGGCTTTCTTCGATTCCTTCTTCTGTCCTTTTATTTCTTTGGTAATGAGGGCCGAGAGTCATTCTTCTACTCTTTAACCCCGAAAGTATCGTTAATCCACGACGACAGGCCTCTCAATGGGACATCAGCCATGAGAATAGATCCTCATCTCCTTTTGAATCCAAAAGGGCCCACCCTGTCACTTCATAAGGATCTTTTACAAATGCATAATCAGGTTGAGTGTCTCTCACCAGGCCCAGGTTCCTCCCATATAAGACACTGTCATCTTGCATGAGATCACCTCCGGTACAATCTTCCTCCACCTCAGAAGGGGCCTCGAACTGACATCTCCCACCCCGCCAAGGCCCCTTCTTGGGAATTAAAGTACCTATCTACTGTCACGGAAGTCATTGGAGTCAAAATGCCGACCTACATTGGAAATAGAAGGGACCTGAGCATACTGGCTACCATTGATGTAAAAAATCTCAAGTCAAAACTGTCCCTTGGTAAGGCCAAGGTTGCAAAACTACTTCTTACATCCGTCTATGAGAGTTGACGTAACTTACTTGCGGCTAGCAATGTGGTCGGGCAAAAAGAGGTGTTGCGTTTTTTGCCTCGCCGATTTATTGACTTGCAACTGACAGAGCAACTTTTAAGAGAAAGTAAGAAAAAAAGACCCTAAGCTAACACAATTGGAAAGGTAAAGTCACCTTCTCCACTGAAGGAAACTTCGTGGAACACCTACTAAAGTATAGCGGCCCCTTCATTATACTAAGATGATTCTGGAAAAGAAGATAATAGAAAGATCTCGAAACAGCAGATAGAAGTGAAACTCCTCGAGCTTTCAAAGTTTGTGAGGGGGAATCCCCTTTACCAAGATTGAGTCGAGAATTAAAAGGGATAAAATCACAGCCTTACAAATGAAATTCAGTGGCGCTGTAAACGACGGCAATATTTTGACCTCAACAAGGTATTGAGCAAGTTATGATCTCATGCGCGCCAGGGCCGATGCCATTAGGATTAGCATATACGTCATCAGCAACACTCATCGAGAACTACAGACTAAATCCTACACGAGACGTGTTATGTAGGTCGGAGCGGCGGATCTGTCTTATTGACAGAATTCGTAGAGGACGCGTGGAGGACGGGAACCTCAGACACAACATCCATGTGGTAGAACTATTTTGCGTTGTCCGAAAGCATCTTATCTTTAGACACAAAGATCCATGGGAAATATAAGATGTGTGAACAAAATGATAGAACAACTGACGGGAAATAGAAAGGGTGAATGAAGGAAGAAGTAAAGGTGGAGGAGACGTGGTAGAGAAAGTCGAGTTAGGAGTTAAGGGAAGAAGGAGGAGAGGCTAATATATTTTATAACGGGGTGCCAAGTTCTATCAGCACATCTGTCAGGAAAACAAATCATTGTCCCCCTTACTTGGAGAAAGAGAACCTGCTATAAAATTTGTGAAAGTTTCTGTGTTTGCGTCTCAGCGTGTGGCCAGAGACAGCATGAACAAATATGGAATGAAGTTTCTTTTCTCATTACCATCTCTTATGCGGTACTCAAATTGAGTTAAATTCAGAATCATGATGACGTATTTTGAGGTGCATCAACCATTCGTATAATACAAATATTACATAGAATATAACTATTACGATAGAAGGGTTTAAATAATAATTAACAGTTCTAGAGGTAGAGGAGTATGAAAACTATTAAGAAATTATTTGATTAGCAATAAAACAGGTTTTGAAATAGTATTCGTAATATTACCAAAAATTAATAGACGCGGTTTAATTACTAATACATTTACTAACGCAAAGGAATATGAGAAACATTAAAATTAGTAAGAAAAAAGAAAAGATTGAGGAAGAAAATTTTCCGACGGGAAAAAAAATTCAAGAGTAACACGAAACAACATCATGAAGAGATTTAAAACGGTATCCTTTGTATTACTTCTATCACCCATTGTAGGGCTACTTAGGGAAGTCAATGAAGGTCATTCTAAAAAATATCATGAAGCTTAATACTTCACCCTAACGAAATCTATCTTAATTTTAGCCTGGTCTATCAATAAAAGTGTGCTAAAAATAAACATCAAAATTAGAAACCATTAGTAAAGTAAAGCAGAACAACTAAATATATTTCATTCATTGTTTTTCATTATGTCTTTGTAACCTGAAATTTTATCCAATATAATAATATTTTATTCATTTTCACGAATTTCATAGTAGTTTCAAGTTTTCCTCAATTTTAGAAGGGAAAGGCAACACGTTTGGCCAATTGCTACTCTACAAATTTGTATAAAAGATTTCATTAACTTGGTCACAAATAATCCTAATACTTATGAAGTTTCATTGTTCGTAATCATATACATATTTCCTAATCCAATTGGGTTAAAATTGCCGGATGAAGATAAAGTGGAATCGATAAATATTGAAGAAAAGAAGGAATATGCAAATTAAAAAAATTTATAAAATAAATTTTATAAAACTTGTCATTAAAATAAATTTTAATGACAAAGTTTTTAAGCCCAGGGCACAAATCTCAGAGAAGACAGAACCAAGGATTTTTTTTTAGCCATAATAGACTATTGCCTACAAGAGTGGAACAATGCTTATGATTATATTAAATTTAAGCCACTTTGGGTTTGGTAAATCGCCGGATAAAGGCGAGATTCAAGATGATTTCTGGGCGGCAGCGACAGGCTGTTGCGACCCGTTTTTAAATAAAACATGGTCCCCACTGGGAAATCAAATGCTCCCTAAAGGAATAGTTTTTTTCTATTCTATTTTTGATTGATTTTCCACCATCCATGATGTAAAGTGAAAAGAGCTGTGGCAAAAAGAATAGAATTACACTAGAAACTATTGTGTAAATGATAAATTCATTGATAACTTATAGAAAATCTTAGTAATTCATTGCGAAACTAAAGTACCAATTAGAAAAGTGGGTTGGTCATAAAATCTTAGAAAATCACGCTAAATCTTGCTAAATTTAATTTCAATTCATTAAAATTATTGTAAATTATCAAAACGATAATTTTACTCAGGAGTACTAAGTGCCAAGTTAAGCTAAATAATCTTAGTAATATTATAATACATATATATTAATGAATTTTAGTAATAATATTGTATATCATAGTAAATCATAGAAATAATAATCATTTAAGTAATGCAATTATTAAAATAACTCATAATAAATTTTATTATGCCATACTAATCAATTTAGAGTAAATTTTAATAATTCTCTTTATATCATGGTAAATTATCATCTCATAATTTTTTTAGAATATGCATGAACTTTTAAATGTTAAATAATAGCAAAATCATCGTAAATCCTAAAGAAGCCACAGTACATCAGAGCGAAATATAAGAAATAAAGCATTTTTAATAAAAAATAAATTATAGTTAATCTGAGCAAAAGTGATAAATCGTAGTTTCATATGGAAATACTAATAACTGAGTGTAAATTAGTTTAAATAGTAAACTATAATAAATTATATTAGATTAAAATCGAAATCAGAGTAGATCGTGGTGAATCATGGAAGAATCAGAGCAAACCAATGAAAAAGACACTGACAGGACGCGCCTAATTTAAGCCCCTAGACACAAATGACCTCAAAACACGCATATATCAAAACTAAATATAGCGTACAGTAATAAACAACACAAACGTATGTTTTTAAAGTTGTCGAGAAAGACCTTAATATATGAGATCTAATCAGCCTTAGGAAAAGATATTACTTCTGGGTTGTGGTGTTTATTATGTGATTTTATGTTGTAAAGCTAATATATATGGAAATATAATTATTTGAATCGTATTTTGCGGATATAAAATTAGATAAAAAGTATTGAATATATTATGTAGGAATTTTTAGATATTAAATTATAGCTGTTTATCAATGTTCTGTAAATACCAGTGTTAGGTATTAAATAGGAAAAGTATTAATAATTTTGTAGTGAAAACCTCTTACGACACCTTTATAATCTTATTCTATAGGGTCTTGATAACGAATTCTCTCTTTTCTAGTTTCGTAGGCTGGGTTATGTGATCAGCGAGCTTCTTTAGGATAAAGCAAAATATATATATAGCTGGATTCTTTATTCCTAGGTAAATAGCTAGAATAAGCCTTGAAATGGCGAACAGTAATAGCAACTTTTATTCTTCAATAATAATGATAACGCTTTCTGTACTGACTCTTCTGACTTTTCCACAAAAGTAAACCTATATAAATAGTCATTTAATCTACTCATAATGCTAAAACTTCAAATAATCAGAATTAAGATACATTTATTTGTCATACTTATGTTCATTTTTAGAATAATAGAGCTTAGCTTTAACAAATTTGACCAATCAGCTTTTAGACATAAGCCCTGCAATAAGTGTCCAATTAGCGCCAAGATAGATTTACAAAATTAATGTCAAAGATAGGCCTAACCTCCAGGCAATTAGCATCTCTTTGCAAACCTCTTACTTCCTTTAGCCTTCAGCATCTATTCGTTTTTTATTATCACATTCGCACAAGGGACTTACAGTGATACGTGGGACAGGGGTTATGATAAACTGCAAGGTTATATTTAGAGACAAGCGACATATCGGGGTTCGGATTCAACGTTAAGCTGTGCGTTTCATGACTAACTAAGTACACTTTTGTCTCCTACTATTTTCTTCGCTGTCCTATCTTAAAACCTTCTCCTTCCTCTCCCTCTCACTCCTAACTGCCTTATTCCAAGTGTTTGGGGCATACTTTGGCTCTAGACAGTGTGACTATGAGGGTCTATAAAGAAGTACCGAGCCTCCCGACCCTCCATTCTTGGCCACTCCATGAGTGCCAATAGGGGTGAGGGAGGGTCGGCAGAGCTGTTCTTTGTCTCCCATCTCTCTTTTCATTTCATTTCATTTCTGAATGACTGCTAAAACTTTCGTGCCATGATTATTTTTCTCGTACATACTATTTGCAAGAGGTAAACCCAAACGGAAAATGCTAAACGTTCCCCGAAGATTTTGTGTGAACCGTTGAACTCTTTGATTCGAATATTTTACTTGGTTAGGCCCCCGCAATTCTTCCTCTCCATTTGTTGTTATAGACTCCCATCAATACCTGTTGTTAAAAAATTAGTAATATAAATTAGTGACGAGAGAATAGATATTAAACAGAGTGATTCATTTAGATGGCAGAGAAGGAATATGTCCGTGAACTTTTCAACTTGGAGTATTGTAATGTGATAGAAGAGGATAGTAAAATAAGACTATTCGGATTTAATGAGCAAATTCATTGGCCTTTGTTTTGACCTCACCGAGTGGATATTCTTATGTAATTCATTTCCTAAACAACTACTTACTAATTCTTTAAAAGAAGCTTTGCCCTGCAAGCCTACATAGAGATATCTGCTTACATATACTTTACACATGTTTAATTCCCCTAAATTCACCTGTTTCTTTGTTTTGTACATTTTTTTGCTAAGATACTTCATTAGTTTTCGATTCTTACTTTTACAAAGCTCTAATTATTTGAAAGTTGACGATTATTAAATAGCGAGTAAGATTCTTGGGATTTTTAGCCTGTCACTGATGTGTCTAATTTCTGTCCATAACACGTAAGTAGATGCATTTGTAGTAATTGTATATTCAAAACTAATCATACTAGATGTAGGATTTGTGTCTTGCTGTTAATGGGCGACTTTTAAGTTAGATGCAATATTCATCAGAAGACACTTAACATCGAAATCCATAAGATTATATATAGTGCATTTCTGGTAAATCAACACAGAGATAAATGTATTCTACGGGCTAAATACTTCAACAATTTAGGTTACTTGACCTTTCCCATGTTCATAATGCCTTAATGGCTTCGACAGACAAAAAAACGCCAAAGGCAATCCTTAAAGCAAACAGACTCGAACCATTTATCATTCCATACCACCTAGATTTATCTGCATTATTGAATATGCAGACAAGAGAAGTAGGATCCATTGATAAGTCACAGGAAGAAGAACACAAAATGCAAAGGGAAGTAAGAGACACCGTTGAAAATTCAGCATCCTTGAAAGAAAAATCCTCCCTCCCTTTAAAAGTAATTACAAGCAAATACAAGGAAGGAACGAATCCATGCCAGGTTGGAGCTTGACCTGAGGGCGAAATCCATATGCCACGAAGGAGAGTATAGAAAAAAGATGAAAACAACAAAAAAACAAACAGAAATACTAAATATATTATTTCATGGACAAAATAGTTTATCAAATAGATCGGCAACGCATAAAGAATTAGCCAAATTACAATGGACAAAACAAAACTTAACATTCTACAAGTAAATAGCAACCGTGGAGAGAAAAGAAACAGTTGTATGGAATTATTTTCTAAAGAATAGATCAGGATATCATCTTAGGTTCAGACTACAGGGCTAACCTAGACAAAGAGAAAATAAAATTTTGGAACAATGACGTCATAGCTGTAAAGCATAAGGGAAAATAAACCAAGGAACTGCAATTAAGACTGCGATCAAGACGGGCATAGACTACAGAACTCGCGAAAAACTAGAGGAGTCTTATGTCATCGTTGAAATAAAAATTTAGATAATAAACATTATACTAGCTACAAAATACTAAGTGCCAAAGAGTAATATTTTGCCGATTAACAACTTTATCAGTTTCTATAGTACTACAAACCAATTAATTATCATGGGCAATCTTTATATCGATTGTCAACCGAACGCATATAGTAATAAAATTTTAACAGAAAGGCACCTGAAAACACTGTTCGCAAGAAGCATATGCCATCAACTAGGAGCTGATAATCCAACTTATCTAACAGAGGCCACATCATCAAAACCGGACATCGGCATAGGCAATAATAATCTGCCTTACAACTAAACTGTGTAACACGATTTTTGTGTTTTGGTAGCAACTGTTATTTTCTATTTGTTTGTGTGTAGAAAACATGGAAAACACTGTTAATTATTTCAAACTTTGCTTTTGAGTCCAGGATAATGATATATATATATTAAGTGTACCTATTTCCTTTGGAAGGAAGAGGCAAATTTGAACTTTCTTTTGCATAAAGTAGAAACAAAAAGACACGATACAAAAATCGCATTTATTTATTCTTGAATTACATAGATGAGACAATTAAAAATTAGAAATGAGTAGCTTTTCATGATTTACGCTTAAACTGTAAATAACTTTTACGAATCACCCCCAAATATAGTCTCCCATCAGATTTTCATTATACGATCTTTGATAGATACGTTTAACGACCAGTAGAACCTGGTGAAAGCGCTCACCATGACCTCGGAGAACGCTCCCATGTTTTCCTTAGATTTATCAAGATGAGCGTCAAGAATATGTCTCACAGGGAAATCCTGCAACCCATCTTGCCATAGTTTTTCAACAATCTTTACATAGTTTTCGGCTTTGTGGTTACCTATAAAGCCCATAACCACTGTGATAAGGCTGTCCCACGCTAATTTTTCTGTATTAGTGAACTTCTCGGAAAACTCTTTTTACTCTATTAAAGTTTTTATTTGTGGACTTACAAAGATTCTGGCTTTCACCTTCGCCGCAGAGGAGCTTAGGAAAGAAATCTTGGATCTAATGGAAAGCTGCACACTCCTTATCTAGAGCTATGAAAAAATGTTTAATAAGGCCCAATTTTAAGTGCTGAAGAGGGAACAGTACTCGCCACACTATTCCGGTCCGTTGTGCCCAATCCCGATGATGGTAGTGTTCCACGTTTTCTCGGCTTTCTCTAAGGCAAAGATAACAAGGAATCTTGGTAAATCCGCCTTAGAGACACATCAAGATGACCACCATTTTGAAGTCTCTGATAACCTGATAACCTCCCAACCGTACTCTTCACATTTCAATGCATCAAGCCGGATCTTGAGACTGCTGTATTCTTCTTTGAGCTGGACCAAGTAAGCAAGTGAAGAGATGATTGCATGTTACTCTTTTGAAGCAGCACTGCTTTGAGGCTCCTTGATGAGCACTCAATGAAGAGGGGCCACTCTTTGAGGTTAGAAGCGATTCCAATTGGATCAAACAGACCGGTCACATTGTGTCAAAAGCTAAGCTCACCTTGACGTGTTATAAAGCTTGAACGACACTGAAGACGCCTTCTCTGACCTAATATTTGCACACTAACATCGAAGAAATCCTACTGCTTGAGCCTGGGGTTAAAAGATCTGCATTTGACTTTGTGAGGCCAAGATCGCTGAAAAGGTCGTTGAGATCTCTTTGGTTGGGGTAGTATCGGTTTCTTTCCTCAGTTGCAGCTCTGTAATCTGGATCAATGATTTCGTCCCTCCTGAACTTCTTTTCCTTTTTAAAATTTGCTGCCCTTCTTTTGGAGGGGTGGGTATTGGAAGCACAGAACTGAGTGGCACTTGCGCAATTAATGACTGAAGGTCTGGATACATGATAAAAGGTACATTTATGCCTGCTCGACGTTTGGAATGGTTTACCATGAAAAAGACACAATTGCTTGAGTGGTCAGTTGATTCTCTCGAAATCCGTGTGTTAGCGAAATTCATAGCTCTCATTTCTCATCTGTACTATCCTGTAAAATAACAATATGAAAACATAAGTATAGATATACAAATACTTTTCCCTTATTGTTATTAGAAATAAAAAGAAAAAATCCAGTATCTAACACATTATATATATATATATATATATATATATATATATATATATATATATATATATATATATATATATATATATATATATATATATATATATATATATATATATATATATATATATATATATATTACCTTCCAGAGTTCTTTTGCAGATATCGCTGATGAAATTAGGTGCACAATGTTTGTCTTGATCTCTGACTGGCATGCCGACATATGCCTTGTAGGCCGCTTAAATTTTAGCAGATCTCTCTACAGATTACTTTTTCGATCTTGTCTTAATAAATTTGTAGTAGACATAGCAAAATGCGTCTTTCCAATGCTTACATCCTCTTGATGGCATGTGTGACGAATGTTCTATCAATGACGAGCGACAACGTCTGCGCTGTGGCAGCTAGAGTTAAATTGTTCTGTTTATTAGCATTCTTTGTATTTATACAGTCATCTACGTTGCCAGGATGTTCTAGAAATTCTTCAAACATATAAAAAATTCTCAAAAGTTCTAGAAAACTCTACAGTTAATTTTACCTTACTTAGTGCTGAATCTATGTGGAATGTATGCGAACCTTCCTTGCTGTCCACGTCTCAAAAAACAAAATATAAGGTAAATAGCGAAGCTATCACTAAATTATGACTGTTTCTATAAGTTTTTAAATACAGCATATCAAGTTTATACCATAAATGAAAAAAATACTCCCTGTAAACTTTTGATATATTTTTATTATTTGCATCAAAATAATGTTATTTACTATGAATAGGCTAATTTAAAAATTCAATGTTCTAGCCACAAAAGCAAGGTTTTGGTATTAAAATGGATTTTTTTTATCTAATAGCACTACAAGCAATTGGGAAATAATACTTTCAACCAAAAGACAAGAAAAAAGTAAAATTTGGTACACAGTGGTTTTAAATTCAGCCGCAAGATATACTATTTACCGACTACACATCGACTGCCCACACCATCAACTAGAGAACAATACAGATTAAACCTGCGAGGGAAAGAAAACCATACCTTCAAACGGCCTGGAAGAGTGAGAAAAGAAAACTAAATAAATATATACCAGAAACACTAGAAGAAGCAACATTAGACGATATAAAGGGGCAATTGGAAAAAAGACGGAGCTCGATGCAAGAAGTAGAGGAAATAGCAATAACTAAAAACTGCTACAAGACAATGTGAACTTCACATGGACGACTAAAATGGTCCAAAAGAACAGGATATTAGAAAAGATATCTAAAGAAATAAGAAAGAAAGGCATAACGTGTAAGCTACTTATCGAAGTGAGAATAATGAAACAAGAACTGACCACTGAAATAAAAGTAAAGCAAAATGAACATTGGAACGAACCAATACGAAGGATTTATAATGATGCACCTATAAAAGAATTATGTAGAAAAGTTTATCAAATTAAAGGCAAAAGAGGAACAGGAAAAATGAAAATTAATGGCAATCAAGGAAACAGAATAAAACACGAAGATAATCTTGAACCGATATTCAAAGAACATTGGAAAATTGTTTTTCGACCTAAGCGCAAAGGATGATGAAGAATTTGACTTCGACTTCGAGTACAACAGCATAGACTCACTTAAAGCGGAAATGGATAAAACGCATGCAAGAAAGAGGCAAACACTTTAATTTCGCTCTGCTAGCAGAAGCAACAGGAAGATCACGATTCACTAAGAAGAAATACGAGAAAACTCCCGATAACATACTAAAGGGAATAGATAAAATTGTTACTAAATGCTACAAACCTATCTCTCTGCTTAAGTTCATCGGAAATAAATTCGAAAAAAATAAACAATCTACCGTAATGAGCACCTGGAGACAAATCAATTCCTATTCAAGGAGAAAAGGATATCATAAAGTGCCCATAGGGTCATCAGTGAAAAAATTGCTAAAGCTACTAAAAAAGAAAATGGCTAGTGTTGATTATTTCTGCATCGACGGCTTTTAGGTGAGGGTTTTGCAATATAAATTACTACAGTTACGAATAAAAAATATATTAAAAAGTCTACTCTGAGACAATGTGATCGGAGGACACGCATACATAGAGATCGGAAATCATCAAGGAGAAAGATTCAATCTTCAAGCTGGTCTTAAGCAGGGAGGATGCCTGAGTCCATCGTCATAATCAGTTTACACCCCAGATATCTCACTATCCTTCGCTGAATGGTGCCTCAACATCCAATCCACCAATGACGTCAGAATAATTTTCGTATGCACATAAAGAAAAGGCGATATGCAAAAAAGATTCACAGCAGAAGAAATAAGAAGAATTAACGAATACGAAAAAAAATGGAAAATAACTTCTAATTACAAAAACTCTATGTAACGAAAAAAACTCGGAGATATAACGTAGCAGAAGAAAGAAATAAATATACTAACAAAACCAAAGTGCTAGGATTAACAATAACAAAGTCAATATAAACAAGCATGTACTAGAACGAGTAAACAGATAGAAAAGAGGATTAAGATTACTCAACACGCCCATATCACTCAATTAGAAAAACAAAAAAGGACATATATCAGCCATTATCCAGTCAGTAATAATATATCCAGTTATCCCTATTCACACCATATCAATATTTCAAAACAAGGCATTATTCATAATCAGAAAGTAAAGAAGAAGAGAGAGGAGAAGACAACGCGACATTTTCAAAGAAGTTGAGATGAAACCAATGAAAATATTTGAGAAAAAGCTAAGAAACTAATGGAAAACACAAAAAAATATAGGAGAGGAGATCACGGGAATGATAGCCCATAGTGTGGAAGTGAGATCACTCCGCCTTTTCTCCGCCTATCCTGAAAAATCCACTAAAAGAAGAAATTTTCACCTGAAACTTAGAAATGTAAAAAAAAGGAAGAGGAAGTTAAAAAACTTTTTACTTATTTAATGTACAGCTATATTAACTATATACACCTTTCAACAAGGTGAAAAAGTGTTATAAGAAAACTCTCCTAGCTATAGAAAAAATTAAAAGAACGGTTTGAATGCATAGGAACAACAACAAATATAATCTAAACATGAAAGAACAAAGAGGGATAGCCTAAGACTCAGGCAGCAACTAATTAAAATATCTAAGTACAAACTATATCATATTAGAAAACGGAGAGAGCCTTGCCTGGCAACCGTTAGACCTAGGATCATTTTGCAAACCTACTGCTTTTTTCCACCTCTTACTACACTTCTATTCTATCCTTCGCACTTAATGGCTATACAATTGTTATGTGGGACAGGGATACAATAGAAAAATTAATAAGTAAATGAAATAATACACCTCGTTTTTTGAAACCTAAGTAAAGCTGTAGGTCCATCCACCAACTAGGTCAACCGTCAATTCTACATTATTTAAAGCTTGCCAGCTCTACTATACTTTTCCTCTTCCTCTCTATCTCCTGGCATGCTTGCCACTCCTAACGAAGTCCGTATTGGGCTTTGTAAGGGGCGCGTCTACCGTTCCCTTCCCTTCTGGCCATCTTAGGATTGCAGAAGGGAGAAGGATGGGTTGCTTGGAAAATCTTGCACTGTCTCTCACCTAGCACCTTTCATTTGATTTATTTTCATTTCGCTCAGTAAAATATTAACTTACATGCACGTCAAAGGATAAGCGGTTTCTTTTGAGAATACCGGCTGAAATCGAAAAACACTACGCCATTCTCGCGACTCTCCGCGCCTGAAGAAGCGCGAGGTAGATTGGGAATTTGTTTAACTAACCGAATAGCTCATTTCAAAAGAGAAACGGAAATATGATGAGGCTGCAAATAAGGATGGACTGGCTATGGTCATGAACCGTAAATAATCTTCCTATTTGCTGGTTCTTGGCGATTTCAGGAGCGAATAGCTCATCATTTCACTTCACATCTTTTCAAGGGCTTTAAATTCAATGTAGACATTTAAATTGAGTTAAGGAGACTTTACGCAAGCATTATATGGAACTTGTACCGTGTCAAGGCATAATCTTTCCCAGCATGACACTGCTTCTGCACCAGGAGAAGAGAGACACAAACTTGTTTTTTTAATAACATCCCACACCACTGGTTCTTAGACTTGTGGCAACTAAGCTTCCTCGACTGCAACTTCCTATACTTTTTTGTTGGTCAAGTTTTTAAGAAGGATGTCAAAAAGCCTGGTCACAATAATTTAGTGTCTCTGATAGCGTCCGTTTTAGAGGTAATGTCACCTATTTACAAGGAGCCTCTAAATAGGGAATGAACCAGCTCAGGTCCCACCCGAAAGATGTCGTGAGGGAAGTTGTTGGTCATTTCGAATGATTTGTAACGATATGTATGTAATTTGATAGTGGGATATCAATTTGTATGTAAATTCTCCTAAGAATATATTGCTTTGTTATGTACAAAACTTTTCTTTTCCACGTATATATATTTTTACCGATTTACCAGAAACCTAGTGTATGTATATATGTGGATTTATGCTGTTTTTAAGCCAAAGATTCTAGATTAATATTTATTTTCAGGAGCCGGTATCAGTCCTTTCATATTGAAGGATTTTCCGTATCACTTATTAAACGGATCTAAACGAAACTTGAAAAGCCGTTGAATTTAAGGGTTTTATTTGAATAGCTCACGTAGAAACATTGCTTGGCATAGATATATATTATATATATATATATATATATATATATATATATATGTGGGTGTGTGGGTGTGTTTTATACAGAATATTTAAACACCCAGCAAAAAATTTGCTGGTTTCTCGAAAAAGGTTTAGATCTTCAATAAGCTTATATTATATCGATAGAGTTGTTATGGGATCACTAATTGTCCGATATTATTCGATATTTTAATGATCCCTCTTGAATCCTTTAAGTTTCCCGACTGTCCAACTGTTGTCGTCCCCAATTTTACACTCGTTTCGCACACGATTCATTTGTACTTTTACACAATGAAGCTCAAACAAGAGGGGAATTTTTCAATTCTTCTAAACATTGCATCTAATCATTAACTTAAAGGGTATTGGACACGAATTGTATAGATTACACAGTACGTCATGTCAATATTTACACTGAAAATAATTCGGAGACAATTTCATATAGTATTTTAAGAGATATGTAGTATTTTTGGTGAATGGCTTTAAATAAATTATATACGACATTTCTAAATAAAATAAACAAAATATAGTGACACTTTTTAGGTTATTGCGGTATTTCAAGCATTAATTCCACTCAAAATATTTTTGAACGGCTTGGTTTCAAAACATGGGTTCTAAATTTACACAGATTTTTCTTTATTCCAGCTTAATTAACTTTATATATTTTAATCATAGATATCACCAAAGAAGTCACATTTGACCTATTTTTTAAATTTTAGCCTTATAATTTATTTTGCAACCTAACTTGTAACCAAAGGTATTATTACTTGGCAACACAGCACAGCAAAGATCTCTGTAGTTATTCAAAAGTTTTCGAGGATTTATATAAATAATTACTTTATATTTACCTCACCTGTTTATGAAGCATTTTGAAAAATAAGGGATGACTAATTTAGCCAAATATTATTTGCCACTTTAGAGATAATTATTTGTAAAACTCACTTTATTACAATTAGTCATCAAAACTCACAGTCACAGTATTAAGGATGAATTTTTCAGTGTTATTTATCTTAAAATAAAAACTTTCCTCTATTATTCAAAGGTCTGAGCAAACTCAGGTTAGTAGAATCCCTATATTAACTCAAAAAAGACCCTCCCCCCAAATAAATATTAATGATGATTGTTGTACCTCTCTTAGATTTATTAATTTTACAGAATACTGAAAGTTATACACAGCAAACTTCCTAGAACAAAGATTTCCCCAAGCATTTAAAAGAATAGGTAAAATGAAGAATACTAAAAATTTAGATTTATTATATTTACAACATTTAATATTGGTAAAAATTATTTAATATACTGCAAAACTAGTTAAAACGATAATTAATGAAGATTATAAGGAAAACTTAAGAGGAACTTCTATGTATCCGTTCCTTCTAAGCCCCTCATAAATTGCTTAAGTTTATTATTATTACCTTTGTAATTTTATTTGCTGTTTTAGATTTCTTTGAAAGACCAATGGGCAGAAATTTGGTTTAAGTAAAGAGTACTTATTCTCGTAATGCGATGCATATAAGTTATTTGAGGCTGAAATAGTTTGTATTTCTTCTCAATTCCAAATTATTTTAAAACTGTTAAAACTCATTTTAATGCCACACAGCATAATACCCATGACATTAACTAGTAGTAAAAAGATTAGGCAAGATTTGAGATAAATTTACTTATATCAACACAACGCATCAAGATCAAATTACATATAACTTACGGTTGTCTTTACGTCAAATTTCTGCAAATTTTATTTAATATTTTTGCCTGGATCAACAGCGTCAAAATATGCATGAATTAATTTTTTGCACATATTAGTAAAATGTTGCAGTTTTGCTTACTATATTTACTATTAATTAATGTCAATTTTATTATGCTTGGTTAAACTTTTAAAAATAGTCTTAAAATTGAGAAAAAAAATATTTCAGCTTAAAATAATTTTAGATAAATGATATAGTGAATTTTTGGTGTGTGAAATTTTTCTCAGGTTGAAATAACAGGGAGAAATATTCCTGGAATTGAAATTAAACGTTAATCTTTTGATTTCGTTGGATCAGGCATTTATATCCAATCACGATGGTTGAGGTGTGCACCAGAGAGTTTTGTCATATATCTGCATTAAATATCATTTAATATAACCAATTTTTATAAATATATTGGAAACTATTTTTAATTTTTTTTAGATAATAACTCATCTAGCAAATTCCCCCCCGAATTATTAAAAACTCTTCTATTAGAGTTCGTTTTATTATTTTATATTTCCTAGAAACCAAAACATGAGCGCTATTGCTTTAAACTTAGTTAGGAATAAATTAATGTAGACAAATAACTCGGTTTTAAATCGTCATTCGCTTTTGAAAAGTAAATTATTTCTTGCTGACAACACATACGCGCACGCACACAATATATATATTTATATAGCCAAAACTAGCTATCCATATCTCTGGATATTCAAAACAGAACTAAGAATATAATTACTGTGATTTTTTAAGAGTGTTTTTTTATAAAAGAAACCTGTTATCAAAAAGCTGATTCTTTTCTCCTTTTCATAACGCAACACTACTCTCTCACACCTAAATATTTGAAATATTTAAATGTTAGTTTGGATTAATTCAATTTTAAGAAAAAGAGTAGAATTTTATCTGCTAATAAAACAATATGTATATATATATATACCCTATCCCTAGCATTTAGAATACTCACAGGGCAAAAGGTTACCGAGAATTCTGCACCATCTTTCCTGAACCAGCCTCCACGATCTCTCTCAAAATTCCTGATAGTCATTTCCCAATCTCCGTAACGACGAAAGCGCCAAAAACACCGCTGATGTGGGGGTCCCGAACCATCTTTTAGGTGATTATAACTCCATCTGGCCCGGTCCTGGTGGCCGTATCCTAAAGGTATAAAAAAAAACCCGGGAAGCTGCAACCACACTGACGAATTTACCCCTCAGACCGTCCTAGCTCTCAACGGATTGATTAGATAAAGCAAACCGTTTCGCTGGAATTTATCTTTATAACTTACAGAATATTAGCAGCATTATTACTGAATATTTTTTAAGGAGAGTCATTTATTACGAAGAACTGAAAGAAGGACTCCACGAACTTTACCTCTATCTCAATTTTCACTTCAATTTAATTTTCATTTTTTTTTCTGATTCATCTTTTTCCCTACCACACCCAGAAAATCATCCTATGGGGAAGTTGATCAAAGCAGAGATAATTACTTTTTATCACGGTTAGTCATCCGCATCATGGCTGGCTAATTCTCCTCGCACTCTCCCCTCGACCCTGTGCTAAAGATCTTAGCTAATGGACCTCTTCCCAACTATGCAATGCGGTAGCAATTGCATAATTGGGAACACGGAAGGAAGTAGGTTTGAGGAATAGCCAATTGCTAGCTGATACCCATGCCAAATGTGGCCCTGACAATAGTCCCTATTACAATCTTTGCTGGGGAGTATAACCATTTCACCAGTTTGGATACGCCCAAAACCAGGAGAGACAGACAACCGTCTCATTCTATGGAGAATGCAACCGAGTTTTTTTTAATTTCAATCGAGAAGCTGGCAACCCCGGTTTGCGAAGGTTAATTCAACCTGTAAAATGTCCATCACATTTTACAGGTTGAGAGGAGTCTACTACCTTCATCCATCCAACCAATTAGCATTATATCCCATTAGAGCTAAACTAGCACAGGCGGGGCTAAGGGTAGGGGACAGATCGCATACCGTACATAAGGAAAACAACATTGAGTACAGAAGACTGCCCCTAAGAACGGAAACTGGAAAAACTAAAACTGAAGAGGAATAGTCATAATGACTCTCTACGCCACTATTAAGATCCCTTGAGCCCATTGATGTACAGAATGGCTACCTTGCCCTGTGCCATAAGCAGAACGACGTAAAAATATTGGCTACATCGTAGGGGCCAAAGGCGGAAAACCGAATTGGCCTAGCTCAAATGTTTTAGCCTCAACTCTTAGCCATCTGATTTTTCATCTGTCTGAAGGTACACTTTTTATTGGCCATACACCATCGATGTATTAAAACAACTTCAAAAGTAAACTCAAAATCTGAAAATCACGGAGCTCATAAAATTTGGATACCAATCACCTCTATTAAAAGTTGTGTGTACGACGAAAGAAATGGCCAACAGAGCCACGAGTAACGAAAGTTTAGTATTGAGAATAAGAATACCGCCGGATAACATGGAAAAGGAGAAGTTTACAAATGGCCAGACCTGTTTTCAATGTTATGCTATTGAGGATCACGTTACAAGAAACGGCCCCAACAAAAAAAAGCGATGTTCTAAATGCAGGAAAGGAAACAATTTCCACAAATGCACAAAGGACAATGGGGAATAATTGTCCCAAGATTATATAAATAATCAATAGAAAGCAGCAAGAAGAAAAATATAAAAAGGAATAAAGAACACACGAAAAAATACATAAACGTAAGAAAGCTACCGGAAATAAAATAAAGAAAACTCAGGAACAGAAAACATACATTAAGGTGAACGAAGGATCTGGCATGGATAATCTTTCATGCCTAAGGTTTACGCATGTTCAATACTGTAGTACAGCTAGGAACTTGTACAAAACGCTAAATCTGCTATTAAAATAAGATTATAAGGAAACTAAGGGTTTCGCCCAACCCAGTTTGCTTCTTATATACGTTTTCACGACCGGTAGAATTCTGCAAGTGAAGTAGGAGCTGTGAAGTATGCTGTAAGAAGGAACTCCCTTAGCGGACAAAGAAATGATGGAGGAATCAAAAGGCAACAACGAGAAAGAGACGGAAACATCTAATTCTCCTGAGGAAGAGAAAAAGATAAATAAAAAGAAGATCCTCAAAATTTCAAGAAAAGACAAACATAAGGAAAGCATAATCGTTAACCGCAACCGAAACCAAAGAGAGAAAATAAGATAGGCTGCAGGTAGGAAGCTAAAGATTTAAAATTCTAAACATTTATACACAAAGCATACCCACAACCAGAATTAGCCAAGCTAGCCGATATAAAGAAAGAAATTGAAAAAAACGTGTAAACGGACAATATATTACGAATCACGAAGAGACATTAATAAATAAAAAAAAGAGAACCTGATTAGTATTTACTCGAGTGAAATCAAGTTGCTGAATGAGGATACGTTTAAACGGCTAGAATGTGGCAAGTTGAAGAGCTCGGTAAACAAAATCAGAAAGAAATAAATAATAACAAACCTTTAATAAATGAACTACGCTATAGTATTTAAAGGTTCTTCATATAAACACTGATTGATGGAAAAATAAATCCATACAATATGGTATTATTTTTCATTATCTGGCCCCTGACATTATCCTTGTCTCCGAACATGGACTCAAAAACGACCAAATGAAAATATACAGATATGACATTAAGAAGAAGAACCACACTTGATAGAGATAACACGTTGCGGTAATTGCAGTAAAAAATGGCATCCAGTACGCGCAAGAACGAGAGGATGACGAGTCATACCCTTCTGTGAAGTTAGAAATAGAATACACTTCACCTATAATAGCAGTGACCTACAAGCCTTTCTGCAGCTCGGACAAACCAATCCACACAGTAATGATAAAATTCAACGAGAACAATCCAACCACATAGGTTTCGTAGATCTGAATGCAATATTGCCATTTTGGGATACCGTTCAAAAAATACAGTAGGAATATACCTGGAACTGATCCTAAACAGAAAAATACTCAAAAGAGCAGGCCCAGACTTCCAAACCTTCATAAATAAAAGAACATCAATCAGGACAGAAATATATTAGCAATAGACAATTTGCTGTATAATATGTATATGGAACCAGTTTCCATGCCTGGTAAAGAATACATTGGAATTCTGTTGAACATCTCACAGAAACCAATACAGGTCCAAATCTGATCAAGAAAATTATACAAGAGGCGAATTGGGAATTATATATAGCGATACTGGATGGTTTTGCTGAGCCAGATCTAGATTAGAAAAGCATTAAAAAACTAGAAGACGCGTTAGAAAAGTTAAGCAAGAACATAATTAAAGCTTACGAAGAATACGCTCCACAAATCAGATATAAAGCACTTGCTAACTTAAAATGAACAGAAGAAATACAAAGGAATAATAAACACAAGAGAAAATACATAGAATTAAAAGAAAGTGACACAATCCCGAAGAATAATAAAGAACTGAAGTGATTAAAGAGGGAAATAACTTTTCTTATTGAAGACCATTTCAGTGAACAATGAAAAGAATTTATAAGGAAGGAGGAATTACTGAAAATTCACGCAAAGCAGGGAAAATAATCAATAAAGCAGAAAGTAGATGACCCAGCAATCAAATTCAGATAACCAATGAAAAAGCAAAATATCTTAAAAACAATAAAAAACTAGCACAAATGTTCAGGGAAACCTGAAACAAAGTCGAGACTATTGACGAAAGAGTTCACGAAGGATACGACAGAGAGAAAGAGGAAAATGTTAACGTATATATACAGGCGAACAGACATAAAATGACGCCGGAGAGAAGAGTGGACAAAAGTACGCACGAAATTGAAAGAATAAGACCAACATTCCAGAAAAGTAACATCAGCTCTTTTAAAAAGAAAGCACTTGAGCAGACATAAATAACTAAATATAATTACGAGAGAGCCAGTGGGAATAAAGTGAAATCCATTACTGACATCTTTAATGCTTACCTAAATTAGGAGCATTCCCCAAAATATTCAAAGTGGCAGAGATGGTCTTCCTTCTGAAGCAAGGCACCCAACACAAAAATGGTACAAGCTAACACTGAAGAAGAGTACGCGGGTGTGGTTCTCCGAGAATATGAGGAAGCCTTTGATAAGGTATGGGTCGGAAGACTTAAATATAAGCACCTACAACTAGATCCCTTCAGCAAGATGGAAAGAATATTGGCGAATACTATCAGTATTACGACAGCTTATATCATCATCGTGGTCTATGAAGGACTGATCTTCAGCCTTTAGACAGGACCCGCAAGGGGATTGCCTTAGTTCCACTTTCTAGTCGACATACGCGGCTAACTTACCACTCCCTGTAACACCAGGTTGCATGAATATACAGTATGTGAACGATATCAGTCAAATAATCTCATCGTGCTCCACAAACCTTAGGGTGCAAATAAGAACAATTAAAAGTGAAAAAAATGAATAACTACGAAAAACAATGGAAAATTAAGACAAACCTACAAGAATTCACGATAATCCTACTATTGAAAGAAAATAAAGACCAAATTATTCTCCACAGAATGAAGCCTTTCTACTCGATGGAAGGTAAGGTTCTGGGACTACACATGGGAAGGAAAGGTTACCACGCACATACGAAGGCCAGAATAGCAAAGGCCGGCATGGAAACAAGACTGATATACAGTCTAAAAGATAGCAAGCAATGATGAAAAGAGAAAAAAGGGCGTTATATAGAGCCTTTGTAGATTCAGTATTTGTATATCCACTGATTCCAATCAACCTAGCCGCCTCAAAGACGAACAAAGAAACATTACGACCTATACAAAATTAAGCCACTTCTCTCATTACTAATAAGAGAAAAATAGAAAGAAAGTGAATTAGAGACCTTATAGAGAGACCGGCATTGACGCAATAGAAAATAACTCTTGAAAAACGGGCGAAAATAAACAAATTAAGAAAAAAGCATATTGGAACCTACAGAGAGCCATAAAAGTTCATACATTATAGGCTCAATTACGAATAAGGCTAACATTGGTGGAGTCTATGCTAATATTTGCAAACTATTTTAACTTTATTTTCATTACAATATTCGTCTAATTTTTCCTTTATATTTTCTGTGTTTGCAGCGGTGACAATTCTTGTGGTAGATTCTTTTAGACTTAAACGTTAAAGATTTGAATTTATACCTGTAAATCTTTTGTCTTGCCCTCGCGTCGTGTGACGCCTATCAAATTAAAAATATTTTCTGCCGTATCGGGAATATTAGTACAAAATTTTGATGTTTTTATTTTTCTCCCCCTTTCCTTCTATGTTCGAGGGAAAAAGAGATCGAACTTTCTAAGACTATGATTGTAGCGGAGATGTTTTATTTCCTATATCTTGTTCGCAAGCCACGTTGTCCCTGTTTTATTATATCTACATCCCTAATTAATTGTGAAGACCAGAAGAGAGCAGTATAACCTAATATTTGTCTGAATAATGACGTGTATAGTTTTAACATCGTGTCTGCATAAACGCTTTGAAACGGATTCGTTAATAAATGATGCGACTCTTGTTGCTATATTTCTAATTGCAACCTAATGACTGGAGAAAATTAATTTATTATCCATTTTAACTCTCAGATCGACCTGCTCTTTTACTTCTATAATCTTGGTATCGGGGAGATATTATTTAAATTTAGGATTATTTTTTTTGAAGTGTAAAATGCTGCAAATGGCAGCATTAAGCTTCATTCTAGATGAGTTACACAATATAATTAACATATTCTTGCAATTTTTTTAAAAGATTGAGACTTCCTAATCCTTTATAATCTGCCCAAGGTTTGTATCGTCAGCACATAAATTTTCCTGACGAATCATTCCAGATCCTAAAGTCTTTTTGAACATTATAAAGACTACGGGTTCCAAAACTGAACCTTCATAAACTCTACTAGTTAACGGAAGCCATTCAGATGTCATCCTATTTAAAATTAGTCTCTTCTTACGATATCTCAACCAATATTTAGTCTCGTGCAAGTCTACTCGCGGTCGACTTTACATCTCACTATATCGGTCGGTTGGTCTCCGTTTCTCTTTTTCTTTGTAATAGCATTGTAACTATTCGGTTGATTCTAACGAAATTTGAAACCCTTATGTTGTTTAACACTTTCTTTCGAATGATATAATTGCCAAAGTCCCCCCAATGTTAACCAGGGGATTATTTTGTTTGGGCAATAACATCATACATATTCGGACCATTCTAAAGAAATATGAAACTCTTTCGAGTGATATAATTGCCAAAGTCCTCACATGGTTAGCTAGGGAGTTATTTGGTTTTGGCAATAACATCATAACAATTTTGCTGATTCTAACGGAATTCGAAATCCTTATATTGTTTTACATTTTCTTTCAAATCATATGATTGCCAAAGTCCTCTCAAGATTAGCTCGGGAATTATTTTGTTCTATTAATATCATCCTAGCTATTCAGCCGTTTCTAAAGAAATTTGAAACCCTTCTGTCATTTACATTCTCTTTCGAATGATTTACCAAGGTCCTCCTAAGTTTATTCTTGAAATCATTGAAATTTTTAAAGGTCGTAAGGTCATACATCAATATAAATGAAAGAACGCGATCTTTTTGTTAGCCCACCTTTTTAATCCAAGTTATTGTTTTTTTATGACTATGCATAGCTTTTAGCTTTGAGGAAAAGATGTTGAACGGGAATTTATCAAAGCTTTCACATCGTTGTTCGAACCAAATCGACAGATTTTCGTACATACTCAGAAAATATGATCAGACTAGTGACACAAAACCTCCTTTCCCTAAAACCATGTTAACCTGTTACTAAATTGATTTCTCTCTAAATGGTTGCATAATTTTAAATCAATAATTGACTCCATTATTTTACATATAAGTTAAATTAATCTTACTTGCCAATAACTCTTCTTTCCTTACGTCTATCATTTATTTATATGGAAAAATTATTGGCCAGTTTTTAATCCATAGAAACAATATTTGCCTTCATAAACTAATTAGGTAGAAGGCGAGCAAAGCGGAAATTTTGTTCTTAATTTACTTAATACTTCGCTGTTCATTTCGTCAACCCGCTAGCTTTATCCGAACCTAGTTTATTAATTGCAGTTTTTACATATATGTCATAACTATTATTTCATTCATTGTTTATATGCTATTATTGAAGGTTTCCAATCTTTACTCGTTAAAATTCTGTATATTCTTTTTAAAAAATGAAGAAAAATAATTATTCAATCGGTCGTTATGGTTAGGCATTAGTATTGACTCTTGGTTTTTGTTTCTATTATAATTATAAAATGCTTTCTTATTATTACAAGAACTTTCCGCTTCTCTATTTTCATACCTCCTGCTTCTATTTTGTAGTTACTTCTTTCTTTATATGACTTTGGGGGTGATTATTCTTTGCACTAATGACTGGTTGCCTTTTAACTGCTTATAATATCATCGTTTTTGTCCCCCCATATCCTTACGAAATTGGTTAATTCATGGTTTCTTTATAAATTTTTTAAACTGTTTTTTTGAGGAATATATCTTGTATGAAGATTATAAAAGCTATTAATGTTGACACTTTAAGCCGAACTACGCATTTTATTAATGTGTTTCCTATTACAATCCCATTACTTTAATTCATCTCTAAGAATTTGGAGGTTTGCTAATTTAAATACCTAAACATTTTTCACTTTTGTCTGATTAATAAAATCTTATTTGATATAAAATCCAATGAGATTTATTCCAAATCTCCGAGCATCTCATGAATTTCAATCCCAAGAATTAAAATTTTCTTGTTACTTAACCCTTTGTGGTTCACTGGCACGCTTGTGCTTCATAACTTTAACTCGCTGTATAAAATATTCTTATATATTATTTTTACTTCCTTCTATTGTATACATATAACTTCAGGTTTATATTATACATATTTAATGACTAATTGGCAACTTAATTGTTTTAGGGGCATATTTTAAAGAACGATCAGTTGGGTCTTGAACCTAGTTGTGAGTCGTTGTGTTTTTATATCTTTCGGTAAGTGTTAGAAAGTTTTTTGGGACCTACAATTTGGATATATGATAGTATAGCATCTATACTTTGATTGAAAATTATTTTTAAAGAAATAATGTAAATATTTAGTCCAGAAGTTTTAGTAATATTTATATGACACAAATACGTGCCATTGTCCCTAAGGGAGAATTTTCTCTATCAGAATTTTTAGTTACTAATATCATCATTATTATTACAATTTTGATTATTATTATAAATGTTATTTTTATTATTATTATTTTTATTCTTATTAATATTATTCCACATTATTATTAATTTTATTAATATTAATATTATTATTATATTTGTTTGCTAACACTTATTACTAAGATACATCGGTACTTTATTATTTTCAAATGACACTGGTCTGCGTCAAAAATGTACCTTAGGTTTTCTCTAGTGTTTCTTAATAAAATTGACCTCCTAAATCCGAATCCGTCATCCGTTTTTCTCTATCACCTCCAATTTTTGCGATACAGGGGGTGATAAGAATTTTATAGTTTATACATCTCCTATATTACATCAAATTGCAATAGTTTTTGCCCTGTTCTATTCGCAGTAAATTTTGTGTACATTTTAAGTAATTATGCAAAGAGGTTTATATTTTGTAGGTTAAAAATTGCTTAGCATTATAATAATAAGAATAATAATAATAGGGGTTGAGTTAAAAATAAACAGAAAATGTAAGAATAGCTCCGACAGATTTTGCTATGTTTGCGGCAAAGTGACTTTTCCCGAGCAGCAAAGTACAATCCCTCCTGTAATCAAATCTTTGTATCATGCATATTTTGAAGTAAGGCTAAGAGATCAAGATAAAAGTTTTGCACCACATATCTGCTGCAAGGGATGCTACATAAGTTTAAGACGCTGGGGGCAGGGCGAACAGAAGTCCCTCTCTTTTGGTGTTCCCATGGTGTGGAGAGATGGCAAGGACCACAATACGGACTGCTATTTTTGCATGACAAATCTTAAAGGTGAGCATTGTATCAAGTATTTAAGCTTTCTGTATTATACTGGCTCCTGAAAATGTCATTATTATGCCAAAACTCAGCATAAAATTGAAATCTAACATATTCACTCCAGCATGAACATATCCTTTACTAAACATTTATGTACTATCTGCAACTCCAAATCAATTCCTTTATGTAATATGCAATTATATTTTCCACAGTTATAAATAAAAAGAATAAACATAGTGTGGCATATCCGGATGTTCCTTCTGCCATCAAACCCCTGCCCCATGGCCCAGGAATTCCTATACCTTCTCCCCCTGAACATATAGAGGTACATAAGGAGATTAATATGGAAGTTGACCAAGATTATGAAACATCTGAGTCTTATCCGGTTTCCACACATGATATGGTCGCAAGACCATTCACTCAAGTTCAGTTAAATGACCTGACAAGGGATCTGGGGGTTTCAAAGGCGAATACACAACTTCTTGGCTCTTGACTTCGTAAAAGTAATCTTCTCGCTTAAGAAACAACATTTAGGGGGGGTACAGAAAAAGAGAACAAGAGTTTCGAAGCTATTCTTTACAGCATTCTTCCAGCTCTTTAGTATACTGCGCCAATTTTAAAGGACTTGTTGAGGGCCTTATAAATTCCCTTCAACCCATTAAAATGGAGACTGTTCATAGATTCCTTCAGTAGAATTTTAAAAGCTGTGTTACTGAATATTGATAACAAGATAGCTTTCGTTCCTATAGGCCATTTAATCCAACTTACTCAAAGTTATGAAAATATGAAAAAATTGCTGGATGCAATAAATTATTCTAGCTATAAGTGGAGGATATGTGGTGACTTAAAGGTAAGATCATTTTACACTTGGAATTTCTAAGCTTTTTGATATTGACATTTCTATTTTTAATTGTTAATACTTGTATACAACTTTTGGTCAACTTACATTTTACAAGAATGCAAATCTGGAAATCATGAGGTATTTTTGAGTTATATTTTTTGTTGAAGTGTGTCCCTATAGGTTAATGCATCCTATTAGGTTAATGGGGAACTTATCCTAATTGAGAAGTTATACAACACAACTCAATAAACTCAAAATAAGATGTACATATATCCAATTAGTTCCAATACGATGATTTAATGCATCGGCATACAGGATTTTTCAGTACATATTCATATTCTTATTGTTTTAACAAATATTACTTTTAATTTGTTTTTAGAAATATTACACTGAATTTACACACCGTGCTAAATTTTTTTCAGGTAGTGTCTCTTACGCTTGGAACGCAAACAGGCTACACGAAGCATCCCTGTTTCCTATGTTTATGGGACAGTCGTGCAGATAGTATGCACTATGAGAAGAAAGTTTGGCCTCCACGAGAAGCATTTAGAATTAGATCGAACAATGTGATAGCTGAACCTTTAGTGCCTCCTCAAAAAATACTTCTTCTTCCACTGCTTATAAAGCTTGGCATAATGAAAAATTATGTCAAAACCCTTAATAAAGTAGGCCAAGCTTTTAAATTTCTTCTTCAAAAATTTCCACAAATCAGTGACGCTAAGCTCCATGGGGGAATTTTTGATCGACTTCAAATCAGGAACTTGATCAGCAATTTGATGCATCAATGAAGGACATAGAAAAAGATGCCTGGAAAGCTTTCAAAGCTCTAGTTAACAATTTTCTAGGCAATAAAAGAAGCCTAGAAGAATATGTTGGCCTGGTCAATCAGCTCTTAACAAGTCTCAAACATTTGGGAGCTCGAATGTGTATAAAGATACACTTTTTACAGTCCCATCTTGATTATTTTCCCGACAACTGCGGGGATTACAGTAAAGAACAGGGGCAAAGATTCCACCAGGACATAAAAACAATAGGATCCAGGTACCAGTATAAATGGAACGGAAACATGCTTGCTGACTACTGTTGGTGTTTGAAGCGTGATGCACCAGATGACAGGCACAAACGAAAATCGTCAAGGGCGTCTGTTGTTCGAAATTATAATTATTTTCTTTATTATGTTGCATTTTTTTATTTTTTGTTTATTAAAAGAATTAGAGTTTACATACGTGTATTCCTGTTTATATGATATAACAGAACTGAGAAAATCTGACCTGATTAAACAAATATACATTCATTTTTGAGCTCAGTAGGTTGGATTCATTAAGAAACCACAAAGAAATTCTTGGGAACATAATTTTTTTTTCAAACGCAGGCCTGTGTAATATATAAATATAATTATTCAAAAGATATTACAAATTTACATTATTTTATGACACAATTCTCAATAGGCCTCTATTACATTTACAGGATGTAACGGCGAAGTAGATACATTGTCTTTCGAGGAAATGAGGAATAACAATTATTATAATGTGAATACAGTGATACTGAAGATGTAGCCGTATTGATGACGAAGATATGGATTTTATAGAACAAGATTTAGAAGATGCTCAAAATGAAGAACTGATTAAAGGCATAAATGTAATAATAGAACCTAATATTCCATCCCCTCCCTGATTTCACAACAAAGCTCTGAATCTAGTAGTAGCCTACTTGACTCTATTTTACATCAAACATCAAGTGATATTGCAACTTTTATATGGAAGAGAGTAGCAAATGAAGAAACAATAACACCTGTTGAGAACTCTGACAATCTGGAAGCCTATGATTATGGCATATTGCTTATCAATTTGAGAAATGATCCAAATCCCTATGAAATATTTAATAACGTAGCTAAGTTTGATAATTTTTAAAATCAAATTGTAATTCCTCAAACTGCAATGTATAGTCAGCAAAAAGGCCACGTATTTAAAAGTAACTTAGAAGAATTGAGAGCGTTTTTTGGAATGAACTTAGTAATGGGATACTTTGTTAGGCTATCGATAAGAGATTATTGGTGAAATGAAACAGATCTTGGCATTCCATTCATATCAAGTGTAATGCCTTTGAAGAGGTTCGAAGAAATTAGATCTTTATTGCATTTTAACAACAATGAGCAAATAAAAGCGCAAGATGATCCATTACACGAGAGAGCTTACAAGGTCAGAACTGTATTAGATCATTTCAACCAAGCATTTCTGTCTGCCATGAATCCAACTAAATGCCAATCAATTGACGAGCACATAGTTAAATTCAAGGGTTATAATATACTAAGGCAGTATGTAAAAGGTAGAGCAATCAAATGGGGTTTCAAAATGTGGTGCAGGTGTGATTATAAATCAGGATATTTGTTGGAATTTGACCTCTATACTGATAAAAAAGATGAAAAAACAGAATGAGAGTTGGGCGGAGGAGTTCAAAAACTTAGAGAAAAAATTCAAAATAATGGTTGTAACATTTTTCAATTCACCGCCACTCCAGTTCATGTTATCCAAGAAAAATATAAATAGTGCAGAAAACGTACGAATGAACAGATAAAATATTCTAAAATTACAGGTACCTTCTGATAACGAAATGAAAAGAGGAGATATCTCTTGTTTTAAATTAAATGGCCTTTTTTTGTGTAAAGTGGATGGACAATAAAGCAGTGCATGTGTTGTCAAATTTTATATTAGCATTTACTGTTTCAAAAGTGTACCGTAGGAAGAAGGGAACTAGTGATAAAGAGTAGATTGAATGACCTGCTGTTTTAAAGCATTACAATATCCATATGGGTAGGGTCGATATAATGGACAAAAAGAAAGTAACTTATCAGTTTCACCATAGGTCGAAAGTCAAATATTACATAAGAGTAGTTATCGATCTTGTTGAAATTGCAATAAATAATGCCTAGATTGTGTTGTGCAAATAAGAAGGGACGTCATGTATTAAAAAAATTGTAGCTAGTAGGTTGATTAGAAACTTCTCCAACAGAAAAAGAGCCCTACCATCATACTCTCTTTCTGTCACCAAAAATAAATCAAAATGCTATCTACAATCCCCAACACCAACACATTCAATGCGAAAATCTGATTCCAGACAACGTTGCAAAGTGTGCACTAAAATTAAAATTTATAGCAGAACCAATAACATGTGTGTTGAATGTGGTATCTACCTTTATTATGTAAGTGGTATAAATTGCTTAATGTTGTATAATGTTGTACTAAATGTTGTATAAATATTATTTTTATTTTAAGATATTTCCATTCAGTAAAGGGTTTTCTTGCATTATATATCTACTTTTAGATAAATAATTGAAATTCCAGAATAAATATCATATTTGAAAAGATAATATACATAAATATTTTAACTATGTTTTTAAATATTTAATAAATCCTATTACATTATAATATTGTTTTTAATCATTATAATATTAAGAGAAAATGCTGTAATAAACAGTAAATGTAAAGATTCTTGTAAACCATAAATAATAACCCCTCAAGGCTCAATGGCACACATATGTGCCATGCTCCATTTCTATATGTAAGAAATTATTTAATATTTTTTTGACAAAAACTTCAACTACCACTCATATACATCTAGTCAATCACATTTTTCTAAAAAAAATACTGCTGGTTTTCTTATGTGCCTTGAAGGGTTAAAACTAAATCAAGTGTCTTGCTTTCTCAAATTGACGCAGATAATTATCTGAAAATGTGTTTAATTTATGGTTATCCGAATCTGAACTAATCCTAAACCAATCAAATTCTGTAAGTTTGAAATCCCTTATAATGCATTTATTTTGGTAACTATCGGTTAAATTAAAATCATTAATTAGTGCAAGGTCTTCTTTATATATACTAGTCGGAGTTCTGTATAATAGTCTCATAAGTAAAGAAAAAACTTTATTGCTAATTTTTTTCCAGATTGATTTGCTGTGTATTTAATTTATAACCTAGTATTTTATTTCGCTTTTTAAGTAAACCAAGACAGCACCTCCTGCGATTACAGGGCTATTCTCGTTTATTATTTTGTTTTCGTGATGGTTAGATTGTGTAATGACATTAAATTTATTCCAGATGTTCTGAGCATTGGAAAAGTACACCTTAATATGCTGGATTTTTATGTCTTACTTTTTTATCGACATTTTGCTTTTATTTACGTTATCTTAATTTCTACCTTTATTATTAATTACACTAGCCTGTAGGAGCTGTTATTATCCCGAGCTATTTTCTTTCGGTTTGTGCGGCCTTATGAATTAAGAATTTTTTCTCGAACTGCAGCATTGCGAAAATTTTAGAGAGGAATTATAAAACATTTATTTTAAAGCCTACACGGAAAATAAATATAAAATATTAACAGAGAAAAAGATCAGCCAATCTCCTATATAAATATGTTTAAAACTACATCTAACTAGCTTTATCTCCCTTTTCTTCTCTCGTCTGTCCCACATTGTGGTTTGCGCCTTAGGATCATCAACAAATCAAGAGAGGTCCTTTACCCCGACCTCCTACATCTATTTTAAAATCCTTTAACACATTATTTCCTAATTTTGGATACTTGCCCCATTTTCTGTACAATACCTTGTAAACATCTTTTATAATATTTTCTTTTTTATAATATATCTGAGGAAAATTATTAGGATTTAAAAATAATGTTAAAAGAATATTGAAGAGGTGATGGATCAAGTATATAAAAATAGGACGTTAAGTGGTTAAATGTTTTTAAGGTACGGATGGGTGGTAGGGGAAAAGACAATGAGCAGCAAAGATGAAACAAAGGAAGATTGAAGAAAACAAACTGGTTTCCGCCTTCTTTTGTTTTTCACAAATTCTTCAACAGAAAAACACCACGGAAATTAATAATATTTTAAATAAATTATGGATGCCTCACAATAAAACAAGAGACAATCGCTAACCTGTTAATTAAAAAATATGCCTATGGCTTACGTGTTATTAAACAAATGCCAGTCAGTTAAATTAAATTATAAGAGAAGTAAGCCTTCATCTTTCTAAAATACCTTGGATTTACTTGTCTAAGAAAGCTTTAATTGTTAATCAAATAAAAAAGTGAGTCAGTTAAATCGCCACCAAAATCGATATGTTACATCTTTTGATTATTGCTTTTGTAAATACCGCAAATCATTTGTTTGTGAAAAGATCACAAGAACTAGCCATGTGTTGAGAATCACATAACTGCAGACAAAATTTATATTTACAAATCTGGCCACTCCGGCCGTTAGGTAGATCGGTTTGATCGTAGCAAACCGGGATTTACGGAGTTTACCGCGGCCAGTTCTCTCTTCCATTCTGGCGGCAAAAGTTCGTCTTGCTGAATGTGCGAGATTAAAGAGTAGCCCCGTGTGAAATATTAGATAGTTATTCATGCTTATTCTGAATACTCGCAGGGATCATGTTCAGATACGCATGGCTGTGCTAAAAAATAAGGTACATACACAATACAAACGGAAACATAACCAGGAAGGCTCAATTAATAGATTTGAAGGGACTTAAATATATTCATACTTAATAACTCATTTCTTTTAATTTATTAGAGAAGATTTGCTGATGGTTTAAGAGGGATTTAAATTTAATTTGGTTAGGATGGATCGTGTCGATATTTTTTTCGTCAAGGCAAAAAGGAATCAGATAGGCACTTCTAATTCATATCATCCTTTCTTTTGGAAGGAAGTAGGGAGGAAAAATATAGATTTGGCTTTTGATCAAGTTGGTTTAATTAGATGAAGGTGTGAAAGTATTGTGTCAAGAAAGCAGCACTTGGACCCTAAAAACCCATGTGGCTCTCACAGACTATTTCAAAGGACGAGAAATGGTCTCGGAAGACACGCGAAGAGACTTCAGGACGCAGCTGTTTTTTTCTTATTTAGGTTTCCCCACCGAAGTCTTGAGGCAATCTTGCCTCTCGTCTACCATCTGAAAGCATGCCAGAGTAAGGAATGTCATCAAATTCTTGGCTGAAAGACGTCCCCCCCCCCAGTCACATGTTTAACTTGGAAGAATCCCCTCCGGGGAGATTTCTCTTACTCCATCGTCCGCCCGTATTTAACGTCAGGTTGGGCTAGAACAAGGTAGTACAGACTTGCAATCCAGCACAAGACACTTCTCGTGTCGATTTGGCTCCACTTTCGTCTCCACAAGCGCAAAAACAAGAAGTTCTCCCGTCAGAACTCTGCCCTAGTCTACTGGCGATTTCCCAGGAACGGCCGTTCTCGTTCACCAGTTCAAATATTCCCTCGTCGAGGTGTTTTTAGGTAAATCTCAACATTCGGCAATTGTTTTCCTCGCATTGCCCGCCGTCCCTACGCCGTCCAAATTTTAACTTCTGAAAAACGTAGACGCGTACGGATCCCTTTAATCCGGTCTTCTACTAATTATTTATTTGTATTTTGGCTCAGCGCAGCCTTTTGAAGCCTCAATCCGAATTTGTTTATTTTCCTGCCTTTAGCTTATTAGCTTGTTTCTTTTGCTCGAATATCGAGCCCAAAAAGTCCTGTATAATCCCAATTCATTTTATTTGTGTAAATATTTGTTTTGTTGTGGTATTAAATATTATTTTTCTTCTTCTTTATTAAATAACCCAGAACAGCATTCAGCCATAGCTAGTAATTAACGGCCAATCTGCACTCGCTTTTATTATTTGCTTGCGTACTCGGAAACCAGTATTCCTCGATTTCTTCTCCCTCATTATCTCGTAAGGGAGCTGAGGTCAGGACACTTGGACGTCCTTTCGCTCTTTCTCTCAACACTCGGCTAATCTAATCCCACCTCCATAGATAGATATATATTGGCTATACCTCAACAGAAAGGTATATGTTAAGTGTGGAAAGATACATATGGTGTGGCTAATTTTATCTTACAACAAGTAATGTTATAAAATTCTCAAACTTTCAAAACATTTCTCCTACAGCATCATTTTAACAAAATCGTGATTAGAACACAAGGGAAACTATCAATAAGCCAAAAATTTGGAAAGATGAATATTCGTTTGATTGATTTTAAAAGAAAAGCTTTTTGTTGATAATAATAAGCCATACTAATTTCTTCGCAACCTAAATGTTGATCAAAACTTGTAATCCAGAAAATAATATCTTCGAACAGGATTCAGTTACAACAGGTTTGGTAATATATTTGTTTTTTATAGATAATTAAGAAACAATCTGTATCTAGTAAATAGGAAATATGATATCTGAATTTTGGAGAAAAGATTAAATCTTTATCTAAGTATTTTGTGTTCTTTATAGCAGTGTGACGGAGTGACTGCGATTCTTGTTAAAATTTTCGAGAAATTTTACTAATGCATCATCTCAATCCTGGTATATATAAGTAAATTTCAGTAATGTATTTATTATCTTTCTAAAACCATTACTATTTTCCATTAAAATTATTTATTTACCCCTTTTCAGTCATTACTTCTCTCTTTCCTGGATTCCTCTTTTAAGAATATCGTCTTTGTTGGTTATACTCATAACCTATTTTTCTTAACTAGTCAATAGATTAATGACCCTATTTCCTGTTGCTGACGCCAGCCATAACCCCTAAACTGTCCTTACTAGATGAAGCCTGTCGATTTTCCGCTCTTCTTCCCACTTTTAGGTATTTTATTCTATATGGGCAACTCCTCACGCCGATAATTAAAGGCTCTCTCGGAGGACCCAATTTACCTGTGACTTGACACTATCAGACTTCATTAAGCGAAATCCTCCTTCGGCTGAAGTTTGCATTTCGCTCTGAGGACATTCAGGAACTTTACAGCTTCTCAAAGCGACCTGCGATGAGCGGGGTTAAGGCCGCAGTAAATGGCTCTTTACGACCTTGTCTCTCCTTCCCAGCTTCTTTGGGGACCTGCTGAGGTGAGGGAACGGAGTGTAAACATTCAAAGGAACGGAAGGGAAAAATGATCTCATTTAGGGAACGGCTCGGCGTTCGCTTGGCCTTAGGGACTCGGCTCAAGCAAGACCACGGATTTTAATATCATTTTCAAAGATATTTTTATTTAGAAAAAAAGAGAAATGGTTTTACTGCAGTAGTTTTGCAATTTGAAAGAAGAGCAATTTACCCCAACACTTTATTTATATTTTATTAAATATAATTTTGTGTCGGTATGAAGTACCAGTTGGGTGTCGTTGACTAAAATGTATTGATCCTTATGTAAATTGGGCAAAGAATTACTGTTCTCCTGTATGTCAAAACGTCGTCCTAAACTTCATTTTTTGAATCAACAATACATACCAAACCCCAACCTGGTTGGATGTAAGAACATAAAAGCTAAACTTTTCGACAATTTACAGAACTTATTAGGCCCTTCTTACATATCTTATTTAGAACTTTAGTAAATAGCATTACATGTCGTTTTAACAATTGGCCTTCTCCGATAACTATCGTCCTGAAATTGGATTAACCAGGCCCATGACGCAATAAAGTTACAAAAATAAGTTACGAACAAAATAAATTAAGGATGAAATTCGAAACGCGATCCAGTCATACGATATGCCCAAGGGAATATATATAAGGAGTATTTTTGCTTCATTCAACAAATAAACTCAAAATATTACAATAAAAATTTAAGCGGTAGAGAAAAAATATTTTGTAGAGGCAATTCATGGATGTAAACATTCAACAGCCTCTATATATCGCATTTGGTAACGCAAGCTATGCTGATGTTGTTTTGTTTCAGACGCTGTTTTTTTATTACTTTAAATACTATGATTCATTTATTTTCTGTGAATCACTTACACAAAAAGGCAAATTCATATTCACAAACGGTAACATATTTAATCAAACTATGTAAATCAATGAATAGCTAAAAATCTCACTGAAAAGGTTAAAATTAAATCCTGAAGACATATAAATCATTTAAAACCTGAAAATGACGAATTTACATGCATGTGTACTACTCAAAACATATGAATAACTGCTTAGAAGTAATAAAAAGCTGTAGATAAAAGCTGTTATATAAAAAAGGAAAATCTGCTAATCAAAACCTCTTTACCTCTTTTTCAACATTTACAATTCATATATATTGCAAAATTTGTCTTTTTTATTGTAATTGTTATTTTCTGTTGTTATTATATGTTTGCTTTACATGATGCAAATTTGAATCACTAACTTTAACTTGAATATTTTTGATTGCCAACTTATATACTTTTGGTAAATGAAAAACAAGAGCTTTAAGCGAGAACCCCGTTTTTATCCACAAGTACATGACTAGTTTCGAAACATCCTAAATAAACAAAATCGAAGAATCTTCCAATCATTTAAACTTTTAGCTGACACTGGTCTCCAGGATTCTTTATAAGATCCAATTCGTTAAGTGTAGGGCAAATTTCTGTTAGCTAAGGCCTACTGTTAAATAATTTTTTAATTAAAATGACTTTAAACTTTTCATTTTCCCTTATATGATTTCAATAATGATTAAAACTCATTGATTGTAATACAGTTTTCTTGAAATTAGATTTACTCTTTAGTAATAGCTTCATTCTCCTGACTCTCTATAACATATAAAACTATGGTATAAAAACAAATATTAATCTTGCCAAAAATTTCCTTTGGAGAGGAATCTGAATTTGTTAGGAAATCGAAGTCTGAAGTAATGTTTATCATTATCAGAAAAAATCGTAAATGGTCGATCATATTTATTGATAGTTTTGTCATATATTCTGAGGAATTAATGTAGAATTAAACTAATATTTCTTGCTGCAAAATTATGTCTCTGAACAATGAAATGTATTGCATTAACTCCAAGACAATATCTATCCACTTTCCTAAATCAACTTATTTTTAGCAAAGTAGTATCTTAAAGAAATAAAAATAGGTTGCTAGCAGTGCTAGTTTTTAAATACTTTACAAATAATAAAACTTTTCTAATTCATAAATATCAGTAAAGCTATTTAGGTAGTCATCGTTAAGGGCGTTGTTCTTAACAACTGTGGACTGATCAAACTGAATTGGGAAATTAGTTTATCAATCTTTCCCCTATTTGGTCAATAATAAATGCACTTTCATTATTTCTTTTCGCATGGAACCGATACTTAATTCTTAATTTTTTAAGATAACTCCTGAAGGATCTTCATGCATCACATTTGAACTAAGTTTCTAATATAGGTTTTATGACATTCTCAGTAATTGAATGAGTACACCTTTATGGGCGAACAAGTTTGGAAATCGTCTGAAAAGGCTTTGACTTAATCTAGTTTGGTGTCTTTTTTACAAAATGTGTAAATCAAGTTGCTTCTCTAAATTCATTAACTTTATCTGAATCACTTCTTTCAAAGTGAAATTGATAAAATAAATGTTTTATATCCTCAAGTGAAAAAGAAAAACATTACATAAAAGGCATAAAGGCTTTTGAAGGATTGAGTAAGCTTTCAATAAAACCCTAATATAAGTATTCACAAATGTATTTGCAATATGTTCCTCTAATCTACTTAATATTACTAGATCTACCATTAACACGTCTGTCAAGTTAGTGCAAATACCATCCAACTTCATCTATTCAACATTTTCCGCTCTTAACTCAATCTCTCATCATACATACTAGCAAATCCGTTGTAAGAGGCCTAAAAATTAAACTTATAAGTATTTGTGACGCTAGTTAGAACAGATTTTATTTGATCCTAACAATGGAAATCATCAATTTAGTTGAATTAAAATTAAAAGACACTATTCTGGTATTTAAAAAGAAGTGAAGTGCAGTTATCATTTTTGTTGAGAAAGAATGATTTTAATTTCTAGTATAAACATTAGCGAGAAATCGTACAAACTAACATCCTCTACCTAAACCTTGATACTTGCTTAAAAAAAAATCAGATATATGTATATACGTGTTATTACTCCCAATGAAATTTAAACAGATAAGTAAGGGACCATCTCAAACTATTTTATTCCGGAGATGTACTGGTTCACTAGTTATATTCATTGACTAAAACGTAACTTGAAACAAGGAAATGCGCACAAATGGAGGCGCACTAAATTGAAAACAAATATTAAAATTTAATTGAGACAAACATTTCATCTTCACAAAAATATACGTCGTGATGCAACCACTCTATACCATAAACTATTCCTATATTTTGTAGTGGGTGACTTACTGCCTGCCGTAGAGATTAACAAGCTACTAGGAGGTCACAGTTGAGGCGTTGGTTTCAAATTCATAATAATCAAACAGAGTGCACAAATGGTTGGCGAGATTTACTTGAATTGGCCAAGAGTATCGTTCAAGCTTAGTTAAAGATGAAACAACAAAATCTAATTACATTTACACATATCAAAATAAGAATAATCATAGGCAAATGTGAATTATTTAAATTAAAATAGACTCTTGATAATTATTATGAGGAGGGATTCTCAAATATAATTAAATGATTAATGTTACTAAGCTCAGATCAAAAGTGGGAACTTGACAATACTAATAATAGAGTGGGTTTCAGTCTTCCGGGTCGACGACTTCGAGGAAGGTCCTTCTTGCGATGAGACGAGTGGATAACGATCAGATGAGGCAAGTTGGGCACGGTCCGAATGAGGCAGGTAGGGCACGATCTGAACAAACCTTCCGAGGAAGCTAGCCAAACTTAAAAGATGACATTCCATGGGAAATGTGGGATTACTCGAGATTTCTAATGGGAGAGAAAACTTCTCTTCCTCAAAGGTAATCGATGGAGATTTTCTTTGGTTCAATAAAACAAAGGGAGAGTGTTGCGCAAATTCAAAGGTTTGTTGTTTACACAAGCTACCAAATGACTACGGTAAAATCACAGCTAAGAATGTCTGCTCTATGATCAACCCTTACGGTACGAGACAAAAAGGACGTCCTTGAGGTGCAGGCTGAACTTTTCGAACTACAGAATAACCAGCGTATTTGTATGCCTGATTCTGAGGGGGAAGGGAAAATTTGTAGAAAGGAATCACAAGCTCTAGACATCTTAATCCGGAGGCGGAGTCGATTTATCATTTAGCAGCTAGGTGCAAGACAGCGCGGTTCTTTCTTGCTTTGTCACCGGGGGTTAGGGAAGAGGGTGCTTGGGACGAATTTGCAGGATTGTGATATATTTTCCCAATGCGCTCGTGAATGTTCGAACACGAAATGACGTCGTCTACGGCGGTCTAACATCGCACGTGATCTCCAATAAATTAGGGGGGGGTGGCAGAGGTTGTTCTTTTACAATATATATAAATTATCATTAATGTGAAATTTTTAAATAATTAATGACTTATCTAGTTTAATATATTTTTCAATAATACGACTAAAAAATTAAGATAGGTAAAGAGAATAATCAGAGATGCTAGGAAGAGTACATAATGGTAGTTACTAGTAGTAGCTCAAAAACCTAGCTCCTAGGCCGGGCACATAATCTCAGTCGCAGGGAAATACGGAAACCAAGAGATACTAGCGATGGCGTAAAGCGCGATGACATAGGGTAGCGTACCACACAAGGTGGTAGGAAGGGCACAACCCTTGAACCGGAAAGGAGAGCAGAAGTCTATAGAATGGATACACAACCTGCTTTGCCAGAGAGGTTTCAGAACCCAGCTCTTATAGGTAGAACGAAGAAATCTAGGTGTTACTAAGGAGGCCAAACTAGAGCTGATAAAAAGGCTGCACAACCCCTATGTGTTAGGGATTGTGTGGATCACAGGGTGCTACAGATAAAGTATTTCGTTAGCTTCCTTAGTAAACGCACATCTTGACGTGTAGGAATGGCGCATAAACTGATGTAGTAGTAAGGGGACGCAACAAGTGGTTTGAAAGAGGCTACACCTCCATAGTTGCTATGTAGGTCGAAAAATATGTGGTTCTATAAGGAACCCACAATTCGCTTTGAGAGAATGGATTGACAACCCATGCTGTTTGAGGGTGCGACACTCCTGGGTGCAAGTGAGTGACCGAAACCTCAGCTGTTCGAGGGTGGAAATCGCACAAGACTTAGGTGATAATTGCTAATATATGAGTTAGTATGGATGGTCACAACTTTATGTCTTAGGCATGGTGCACAACCCTAAAATCCTAGAGAAGGTGGCCGAGCTAAGCATCTAGGAAGGGGACAAAACTTGTTTAATGCGCCTGAGGGCTTTAGGAGTTGGATGGCACACGCTCCCACAGATGTCGGATGGGACATGGTAGCACATGTTGCTCCTGAAAACTCTAGCTGGACACATAATGGGACCAAGGAGCATGCTCTTTATTAAGCTTTAGTAGCGTGCTGAAAAATCTTCGTGAAATATGTAATCCTTTGGAATGGGTTTGTTCAAGTCTTTATTTTCTCCTCATTCGGTGAGAGAAAACAAGGAAAAATGAATGTGGGAAAGAATAAAATGACGATCTATTGAAGTTTTTGTGATCTAAATTTTTTTACAGAGAAAAACAATCACTCCAAAGTGATGCATCATTGCTGCCCTAAAGGCTGCCAGAGCCACGTTTGGCGGTTATTGAATATTATTCCTCTTTCAACTCTCACTCATCTTCAATTTACTCAAATGTCCTCGAATCTACAGCTTCTTTTCAAATATTCTTTGCTTCCTCAAAGCCACGCTCCCCCTGCGATATTAGTAGGCAAAACCCGAGGCAAGTTAAAATTGCTTGTCTTCTCGGACTTTTTAGTTTTAGCTGCGTTTCTTTCGTTTTGTGCCAAACTTTTGCTATTGCGGAGGACATATCAAAAAACAAAGTTTTGATAGAGTTTGAAACAAATCTGTGAATTGCAAAAGGCTCTTCTATACCTTTTGCTCTCTCGCTTAATCCTGTATTCTACTTTATACGTTTATGCTCTCTTTGCCGCATCGTAACATTGTCCTTTATTATTGAATTCAATAAAATTAACATTATATTTAAAAAAAACTTTAATATTAGGTTACCTTCACCAAGTATTTAGGTGTGGGTGTAATTTGCTGATTCTATCGGATTTTAAAGTACAGTTGTATATTTGTAATTGTTTTAATAGAATCATTGTTAATAATTTACATATTACTCATGGTTGTTTTTGTTTAAGCCCTTGAGTTTTATACAGTCATGGCTATTTGCATAGTTTGTGAGTATATTTGTTTTCACTTACAAGGTTTCTCTCTTACAGGACAATTTTCGAGAGGGTGCGACCCTCTTGCAATTTAAAGCTTTCTATTCTTTCTCATTTTATATAGCTACTAAACGTCTCCTCCTTACCTAACCTTAATAATTTGCCTTTGATCATGAAATTTAAATCAAAAATTCCCTAGTTATTTTTGAAATTATGAATAGATAAATTTCTATAAAAATTAGATGAACTTCATGTTTAAAATTACCTTGATGGGATTTGAAGAGTTGTGAGTTCGAATGTGCTGCAAGCAACATAAATCTGGATAATGGGCAGTAGCGATACTAGTCCTCTATCTGAGTCATGGTGCCAGACGACTTAGACGCCTTTAAAACCTTTCGAAAGCATCCAATCAGAAAAATCGAAATTAAAAGAGACAGTGCGAAAAAAAATGAAATACAATGTGCAGCAAATTCGTTTGGAGACAGTATTATCTGGGAGGGAAAGGTGAAGGGCTCAAATCTCTTATATACATAATTATAGCGGGAACATTAATTATAAAAGATCCAAAGATATCTACTGAGATTTATTAGATGTTTAACGTGTACATTATAAAAGTTTTTTTGTACGCTGTGTAAAGTTATATACCCCAATATGAGGTTTAAGGTATATTTTAAACGGTCTTTAATGTTATTTTAAGTTTGCTTTAGGTATTTGAGCTTTTTAACTTTTCATGTACATTTTCCGGAACATTTTTAAGATGTACGATTATGTACATTTTGGGGTAATTGATGCTTTAAAATCAAAGTAGCTATAGTAGATACATTTTATGGATTAAAGTAGCTTGATTATTTCAAGTAAGTACATTTAATTAAAGTTTTTGGACTTAATTGACAATTTGGTAGAGTTTAAGGGGTATATAAACTTGTTACATAAATTTAAAGTTTATAAATTTCAGAAATTTTACGATTTTTTAATGCAATTTAGGTTATTTGAAATTTATTGGTATTCGTAGTTTTTCGCATACATTTATTTAAATATTCATTTTATTTAACTTTACTTTAGCTTATCTCAATGTGTTTAGCTAGATTTATTTAAAGATTTAAAGTTTCTGAAGTTGTTAGTTTAATAGCAGTATGTGCTTTTTCGGAGGGTAAGTTAGGTTGTTGATGTCTCTATGTTTTATATAAAAAATAGCAGCTGATGGTCGTTTAACGAAGTTTATGTCAGGTTGTTTGGGTTTGGTATTTTTATTTAATCATAGGGAGCTCCTTGTTATAGGATGAGGCCTAGTTAAGGTTGTTTTGATTTGTTAAGGCAGTTTGTTTGTGCTTGGTGATTTTATTTAATTATACAGAGGCATTTGACTTGTGAAAAAACAATAATTATGACATGTATAGATTTATTGTTTTAATGATTTTTTGACTTGGTGAAGGTTAAAGAAATTTAGGCCAGGTTTTTTAATTTTTTTAAAAAGAATTATGGTTATGAGTAGTGCCCTATTATACAGAGGTTATTTATGTTTGTTGGTTTTGATTTTAATGGTGGTAAATTTCATGCTTTGTTAAGTAGTTTATCCAGGTTTGTGAGGGGTGCTGGTTTTATTAAGGCTTATTTGTGATTTTTCTGTTTATTCTTATGTCTTAATTTTTTTTTTTTTTCTCTTTGTATGATATATAGGATGGTCTTTTCATATGAATTTATATTATATATTATTAGTAATTTGAACATAACCTAAACTAACTTAATAAACACTATTATATCCGCTGGAAAAATGTATAATTTAATGCATTTCCGCGAACAAGAAAAGTTCAGTATCATTTCCCCACTCCCCATCACCAAATTTTGGCAGCAATAATTATTTAAGGTTTGTGAATAAGGAGACAAAACAAACACTATGAATTCCACCAGATAAAGAGTAAAAATATGAATATATCTATCTCTTTCTCAATGATCTTATTTTCGTCATTAAGGCGGACAAAATTAAATAATATAGATTTATTTAAAGGTTTTATAACAACACTAAACGCTTTGACAAAATCTCTCGAGGACACTGTTTTCGCCCCTTAAGCAAACGCCCCAAATCATATTTGTTTCAGTCATATCATTTTCATCTTTGACTCTGACCAGAGAAATATGAACCATAGAATTCGACTAATAAAAACAAGTCAAGATGAAAGTATCTGAAATCTCCTTGCAACAAAATTATTTCCCTTTACTCTGTCGAATATGAAAGATTCCAATTTAATTAAAAGAGGCTTTTATCGTAACCTGATTAGCATTGAGGTATCGAGATGAAATTTATGATAAAAGAAATCTATTCCCAACACATCTGAATAAGTGACAATGAAAAGGAAACTTGCGGAATCGAACTCAGTACAATTATTCAACTGATATATATATATATATATATATATATATATATATATATATATATATATATATATATATATATATATATATATATGTATATATTCATATATTTTTATATATATAAACAGGATGACCAAGACGTTTCAGGATTATAACTAATCCCCTTATCAGTGCTAAAGAAAGAATACAAAAAACTGACTTAAATATATACATAAAGAGTTAACACATGCAATAAAATTGGGAAACATGAATATAGAATTTGAGACGAATTGATTACATTAGAAATATGGAGGAAAAAACAAACAAAACCAACGAGAGAATTTCTAAAAAATAGGAAGGAAATTAATTCACAGTTGAGTTTATTCATGTTTTTTAATGAGGGACTATACTCAATGGGACATATAATCATTTATTATTTAGACTGGATTGTGGTTTTGTATATTTATATATATATATATATATATATATATATATATATATATATATATATATATATTTATATAAATATATATAATATATAAATATATATATATATATATATATATATATATATATATATATATATATATATATATATATATATATATATATATATATATATATAGAGAGAGAGAGAGAGAGAGAGAGAGAGAGAGAGAGAGAGAGAAAAGTGAGAGAGAGAAAATTGTATAAATTGGCTTGGTTCGCGCAAACCTAAATCTTAGTAGGATATAGAAGAGCCACGAGTAGAGGTAAAAGGACATTTATTTCCTTTTATACGTTCCCGCCCAAACATTCGACCATCTTCAGTGATTCTATCATAGCAAAGCAGACCTGCTTAATTTCGGAACGTACATAAAAAAGCAAAACAAACATGAATATTAAAAAACCCCCAAAACACTTAATAAACAAACAAGCTTAGAGCAAATCAGATATAGCCAAAGAAGCGAGACTAAAGTTAAAGTATGACAAACCATTAAATCGAAAACTTAAAATATGTACTATTTTAAATGTATAGAAAGGGAAGAGAGTTGTTAACTTTTGTTTCTTGTTTGAGTTGAATATGTGGCTGTAGCTGGTTTAACTATATAATTCAGTTGATGAATTGTTGTTCTGATTTGAAAATAATGAAGGTGTCATCGACATATCTTATATAAGAAATAGGTTTGAATGAGGTTGGAAACTTTTTAATGAATTCTATTTCAAAATTTGAAATGAAGCTATCGGCTAAAATCGGAGCAATGGGAGAACCCATGGCAAAACCCTCTATCTGGCAGGATGTTTTCCTATCAAATCTAAAGTAATTATCATTAACTAACAATTCTATTAAGGAACGAAAACGAGAGTAGGAAAATCTATGGAAAGTTAATTTAGGAAATGAAAAAGCCTTGTGCATTGCTAAAGCTATTGCTTCTTTTACGGGGATTGAGGTAAATTTAATATCTAACGTCGTAATAAAGTTAGGAGATTCAATATTAAGTTTGTAGATCTCTTCATAAAATTAATAATTATTTGTTATATTAAATTCATTACGACTAAGGAGGGTAACCATACGACCTAAAAGTTGGCTAATTTATAATTTGCCTTTCTATAAGTGGCGAAAATGGACGCCTCAGAACAGTCTTTGGGTATTTTCGGTAGACCGTATAGTAGGCCAAATTAAGAGGAAGAGACTTTTGTATGTAGGCTCATCTATTAGGTTTTCTGTCTTAAGTTTCATAAGAAATCTATTAAATTATCATCTACTCTAATGGCTATCTTTCTCGGTTCCTCGCTAATAACTTGAATCCTTTTTTAATCCCTCAGTATGCTTATCATTTTCATTACGTAATTCTTAGGATTTCGAATAATGACTTCAGTTCCCTTATCAGACCGAGTAAGAATAGGTTCATTATTTAATCCTAATTTACGAAGTAGTTTAATATCTTGCTTGTGAAAAACGACAAAAGAAAATTGAGTAGTTTAACTTTAATAAAATGTTTGCGCGTGATTTATGCGAAAGAATCTCTAAGTTCTGGAAATTTCCCATGAATAGTTAGAGACTTGATGTCTTAAAACTTTTTTAGAAGAATTGGAAAAAATTAGCAAATTTGGGTTTGTAAAAGAGAAGTTAAAAATGTAGGCCAAGGTAGAGCGGAGTTTTCTTGCTTGATGAAAGAACAATATTAGAGAGATTAAAAAATCTTTGGCATAAGGCCAAAATTTGTGGTAAGAGAGGTTAAGTCTTGCTAGTTTACGTACGTGATTTTGTTTGATGTTTAACAAATAACTTTCAGAATCGTGATGAGAAATGTGTGAAACAGACAAAATCAGTGAATGAGCACAGGTTGAGGAATTTAGCGGTAAGATTATTAATTACGTTCTGTTTTTTTAGATTCACATTCAATTTTAAAACTGATTTCATTATTGGGAAGATAATAAACCAATAGATGTTTTTAGATATTTAAGTTATATAAATATTTGCGATAATGTTTGAAGAATACGAACTTGGGAAATACTTCACTATTACGACAAATTTCCATAAAGTCGAAGCTAAGATGTGACTTTCGTAATGTGCGGGAGAATCCTGATAATCTTCGAAGTAATCGTAGGCCTTCTTATATATACTTGATATCTATGTATCGTGTAGGGAGGGGGGGTTGCTCCTATATAGGCGAATCTATCTTCAGGCTCACGATGGAAGTAAATACAATTGACATAGGATTCATATACGAGTATTTCGACGTTTCGGGCTATACGCGCCTATCTTCGAGGTACTAAAAACAAAAATGGAATTTTTAAAGGTTATATAAAAGTGGAAAATTAAATTTGAGGTTATAAATTAAAACCACAGAAAATACTAAACAAAAAATTTATTAAATGAATACCAATTAATTCATGTGCATAAGAAGCTCACAGCACAGAATCAAGAGTCAAAGAAGAATGAGAAGCTGAACAGGATAAGTAGCGAGGTTTATTGGTTTACGGTGCCGGGCAAATTATTGGTTGGTTGGGATTACGCAATTAAAAGTGAAGAGGAGGATAAGTCACTATTGAAGGAAGGATTGTAGCACACTTTCGTGCGACTGAGGTTATCATCGTTTGGAAGGAAAATGTTTGACTTAAAGGAAACAGAAAACCTTTATATGGACAGTCAGAAGTTTTGTGTCTGGAAGATTCCCATTTAGGAGAGTTCTGGTATTTTTGCGTATAAATAAATTGTAGTCTTGATATATATATATATATATATATATATATACATATATACGCATGTTTGATTAAAGACCAGGGCTAGTTGAGCTTTGATTAGCTTCTTTCTTTGCTTTTTTAATTTCCTTATTATTCGTTTTTCGACTTGCCAAAGGTTATAGATAAGTGTTCGAAAATTCATGGTTTATTTTAGCTAGCTGCGCTTTCGGTCACGTTTGACCATCTTCGGAGCGAATTAATTTTACACTGGTTAAACATTTAAATGCATCACATTTATACACTAAAGATAATTTAGATAATAAAAAGAAGGGGGAATGTGGTTGACAAGAAGTAGTTAGAAACGGTACATTTGGTAATGGGATTTCGGTCATTTATGACCGTTAATCCGTGAAGCGTTTTAAGGTTCGCTGGGTGGCGGTCAATTGGGCATTAATTTTCGGTTTTTCTTCGTGGATTAGAATCGCTTCCAGGATATGAAGGCGTGTGCAGTCACTTTTCTTTTTTATAATTGTGTTTTGTACTAAAATTTCTAGGGTTAGGTGAATTCCATGGTGCATGTAGTGGTTCTTGATGGCGCTGTTTTGCAGATGCATGGAGAGTTTACGAGATAGGGATGTGGTTGGCATTTCAATGTATTTATTTGAATTATGAAGCTTGCGATTTTTATGCGGACAGGTGAATTCATAAATCACATTGGAAGTTTCCAATTCTTTTTTCGTACTTTTGTCGTTGATAATAAGGTGATTACTTATTTTTTTTGTTTTCTAATATATTGTGACTTGCAGCGTATCTTCTGGATTCTATTTTGGTGGATAATATTCTTGATTGTTCTTTCACCGATTTTATACGATTCACTCCTTTGGTTCATATAGAAAATATTTATTGGGTGTTTCTTATTGTCTTCCTTTTTATTATTGTTATTTTCATGTAAAATTTATTTGTTTCTTTGTCCACCATAGTGTTGGAGAAACCATTATTAATGAGGACTTGCTTTATTCTTTGAATTCCGTTATGGAACAATGCCCATGACGAACTACATTTGTATGAGCGTCTAATATCTGTTCTTATAACACTTTTTTATATCTTTCTGGACATTCGCCATCAACATTGAGACCATTCCCAGAATTCATTGGTTTAGTATATACCTGGGTTGTGTATTTATTTTCACTTGCTGTCATATCCATATCAAGGAACGGTAAACTTCCCATTAGAATTGAGTTCATACGTAAATTTGAGTACAAATTGCTCTTCCATTCTGAAAAAACTTAAAACACGAAATCATATAAAACAACTTCTCCTCGCCTAAAATGTCCGTGCAAAATACAAACCACCCTGAAATCTCTAGTATATTAAAAACAGTTTTAAAAATCAAAACCATTAGAATATATAAAGAGCATTAAAAGTACAAACGCTTATCGTATTTAACCTACCCTAAAAATTGGGGTTTTCCAATCGAAGATTGCTATCAGGGTATATAAGTTAAATTTATACATGTCATGAATTATTAATGTTATTTTCCTCGAAATTTACCGGTAATTTGTAAGTAATTAGTAAAATTATTTCATTAGAAATTTCTTTCCAAAATCGAAATTTGTCTTTTTAATTAAAGAATTCGAGCAAACACGGAATGATACCAGGTATTCAGCACACTAATTAAAGAAAATGGATGATGTCATTATGTATCAAGCTGACTGATACACTGTTTCTTGCCATCAAATGATTGATTTTCTAACTTTTGTCTTACGTTATATGAAGGGAAAACCTTGACTGGACTAAATGCTACAGCATCTAGTCCCTGTCCCGCTTGCTGGAGACGACTCATGGTATGCTCAAGAGGAAGAGGAAGTGGATGTGTTAAAGAAGAGAGAAATTGAAAATGTGTGTTTACGCTATATGAGATGAATATGAAGAGTGAATCATAAGTGGAAAAGATACTACAACTCTAAGCGCCCCAATATCCAATGGAAATCGATTATAATCAAAAGAAGGGAGAAGGACGCGATGTTTAACAAAAGCTGTAAATTAGAGATATTTGCCTTGTGTGAGAAAATAATGAATGCGATGAACGGACTGGACGAAATGCTATAACACATATCGCCCTATCTACCCATGACGAACTCTGATAGGGCAAAAGATCGTTAATGTATTGGATATTTACCAAAAGAGTGAAATTGCCGAACTATGGGTTATGTGAGATCTATATATATGAAGTAGAAATCTTGAGCAAACGAGATGTTACAACATATGGCAACATCTCCAGAGGCCTAAACATGATAAATAGAATAAGGGATTGGAAGTGGATGTATTTTCAAACGATTTAAAATAAAAGGATTTAAAGATAGTTACGTTATGTGATATGAATATGAAGATAAGTCGCTGATTACACGAGATGTTGCAACACATAGGACATCATTTACTCCAAATGAAAAACCATCATACGCAAAATAAGTTGGTCGTTTATAATAGATTGAAATTTAACGTGTGTGCGATATTTTTAACGAATATTTAAAAAGATATCTCAAGTCGACTAGATACTACAACATATACCACGCTAATCAACCACTGACAAAACCTGGAAATCAAAATGTGGATATTTTATAATGGAAGTTAAGTGAAGAATTTTTTAATTTGTAATGAGAATATGGAGAAGAAATTCTGAGAGAAAGCAAAGCTACAGCACATAGGACCCATCCATCTCTGACGAAACTTGATGAGCAAAAAAAAGAAAAAGAGGTGGATGTTTTTAGAAACTGGGGAAAGTAAAGATTTTTCCGTTAGCTAGGATGAAGGCGAAGGGGATACCCTGACCATACCTGGAAGAAAAGCCACAACACATAGTATGTAATCTAACCTCAATTTCTGAACCCTAAAGCCACAATTTAATTAAGGATTAAATTGTATTAAAATCGCTTGGACAACACACTACTGTCATTGTTATTTTAGTAAATGTCCTGAAATAAAGATTTTATCTTTTAATTATTTTATGAAATATTAATCTATATTTAATCTTATCTATGATTTCATCCCTTCAAATGATAGAGCTTGTAATATCATTTTTGCTTTTCTAAGGTTTATTTATGTTTTCTGATAGGCCGAAAGCATTAAAACCGTCAAGCGTTGGGGAGAAGAAGGATTGATTTATAAGGGTGGTAGCAGTGTATGGTAGGTCACCAGTTATAGGGGTTACGGTTAATGATTCAATTCATTTGGCAAAGAAGGTAATGCCGCCTTACAGTCGAGTTTGGTCTGACTCCGAACTGTTCTTTTGGGTAATCCGCTTGTAGGCTGGGTTCAAATGGTAACCTGGTTGTTTCTTGGCAGAAGGAAGGACTCGGAACGATACGACGGTGTTTTTTTACGCTTTTAAAGTTGGCCTCAGGCTAAATTGGTTCAGGCAAGTGAAATTGTTGAGTTTTCCGTGGTTCGTTTGTGTGCTCTAGTCTTTGGTTGACTATAAGTATTAATACTCAGTGTTTCTTGTAAGTCTCCTTTGGCGTCAGATTGTTGGGACTATAGAGAACGTATTGAGGACGAGGTATTGTCTGGTTCTAGGCCAATGCAAAGCTAATAATAATAATGCAATAGCTCCAATGATAATAATAATGATATTAGGGTTGTTGTATCTTGCTGCCCGCTCATTTATACTAACGCTAATTGAAGGGTCATGGCGTCGCTTCTCTAAGCTGAACGCGGAGCAGGGTTTATCGGATCAAAAGGCTTTGTTCTCGATAAGAATGCTGGGCGTAGAACACCATTTGTAGCACGATTGGCTTTAGTCATTTCGAGGGTACATGTAAACTCTGGTGGATCAGATTAGATTCTGTTCTGTGTGCACAGCTGTTTCCAACGTCTCTGTTTATCTCTGAGGCCAGACCGTCGGCTGCTCCTGTTTCCTAATGTGTGAATGTTTGTAAGTTTGCGTGAGAGTACAACGATTTAACTTGATTCTTTACAAAATATTCTGCTTTGCATTAATACATAGATTATTAAATTGCAATTTTACATTATTTACAATTATTCGTTTTGTCTTACATTAATTAACTATTTCAGGATGGTATATTATTTCAATGTTAGATTCGTGTGCCTACTTTCAAGATTATAACATACCAACAGTTCGCTTATTTGTGAGGTTTCTTGTTGGCTCTACTCTACGTTACCATAGGGGGCTAGAAAGACTCCTTCAAACCACGGAGTATTACAATTTGTTGCATCAGTAATTGCTACATTATATATATGACTTTGATTTTTATATATATATGTTTATCATTTCGGGATCTTTTTACCTTTTTAGTTGTCTCCTTGATTATAATATATGCTATACCCTATTGAGTCATGCGAAAAATTTGCCTCTCTTTTATTATAGTAAGCCATGGCAATGGAACAAACCCGTACATTTTATATTTTGAGAGCACCCTATTTTACAATGCATCTTGTTTTAAAAATTAAAGAATTACGGATCTTTAGCAAACGATACTCGTCTCCATGATCGTGTAAAAATGTTATACTTATTATCATTCTTTCCGTTGCCTGGAGGTGTTTGGCTTCCATTATCCTTAACGCTATTGTTCCCAGTTTTATCTTTTTATTCATGATGCGACGTGCAAAAGGGCGTTCTCCCATTTATTTCATGAGTCTTTTAGTGTCGCTGATCATTTACTATATCACCATTATATGAAGATAGGAGCTGTGCCGGTTTCAACCTGTTTATTGAGACAGTATCTTGTTTGCCATTAGGGAATTATAATTCCTAGACCTTGTCGTCACGCTCGACTACCAGTAAAGGGCCAGCATATGCCTCTTCTAACGGTTTGCGAACTCGATCGATTTGGACCCACACAGGAGTTGCCTCACGAACAGCTTCGGGTACGAAAGGTATGGGTACCGAGTGCAGGTATCCTCCGGATTCCTGTGTGAAGACGACCTGTGATATGATTGTGGCTAACTCCTTAATGAATTGTGATTTAGTTTTTGGCGATGAGGATGAAACCATGGGCTTGAACACAGTAGTGTAGTCCCTGTAACTGTTGCGTTTGGGAAAAAACCTGAGTCCTTAGGTAGTTAATGAATGCCAAAAATGATTATCAACCATCCTTGTCGACGAGCCATTCTGGAGCACTTAAGATCTTTATGTGTTCTTTTCCACATTCCCTTTGTGGTTGGGCTGATAATTCTTAGAACAATTCGGATTCGAATTGGGCTCCTTTGTCGGTAACTGCGTATAATGGGAGTCCAAATCCAGAATTCTATCCATCTAAGAAAGCCAAAGCAACCGTTGCAGCACTTATGCCTGGATTCGGTAATGCACGATAAGAGATACCAGTTATGCGACGGTTGGATTGCCTAGGCAACTTGCACAATGGTGTGGTCCAACGATGTCAATGTGCACGATCTCAAGTCTTGACGAGGAAATATTATTGGGTAGGATTGTAGATTTCGTGTGGCGATCGATCTTGAAGGACTAGCATGAGAGGTTCTCCCCTGCCCAATAGCCAATTTCTATCTGTAAATTAGGCCAAAATATTTAAACTTAATTAGACGAAGAGATGTTTTAATTCTAGGGTGGAACAAAGTGTGCCATTTATTGAAAATAATTCTCCTAATTCCTTAGGAACGAACGGTCGTGGAAATCTTGATATTACTTCACAACATAGTTAAGCTTCTCCGGAAAAATGGGAAAATATTAGTCGTGACTATAGTTCTTGGGTTTTTTCGAGGTAACCCTGCACTGCTGCTAAAGCTCGGCGGTCAAATGAGTCAATTTTGACCGAATAAAGATTCCGCGATAGGTAGTGGGCAATGACGTGTTCCTGATCACGCAGTAGGTGATGTGGCTGAAGTATTCCAGGGTGGGACAAAGTGTGCCATTAATTAAAAATAATCCTCCTAATTCCTTAGGAACGAACGGTCGTGGAAATGTTGATATTACTTAAAAAAGAGTTAAGCTTCTCCGGAAAAATGGGAAAATATTTGTCGTGACTGTAGTTCTTGGGTTTCTTCCAGGTAACCATGCACTGCTGATAAAGCTCGGCAGTCAAATGAGTTAATTTTGACCGAATAAAGATTCCGCGATAGGTAGTGGGCAATGACGTGTTCCTGATCACGCAGTAGGTGATGTGGCTGAAGTATTCCAGGGTGGGACAATGTATGCCATTCATTGAAAATAATCCTCCTAATTCCGTATGAATAAATGGTCGTGGAAATCTTGATATTACTTCACAACATAGTTAAGCTTCTCCGGAAAAATGGGAAAATATTAGTCGTGACTGTAGTTCTTGGGTTTCTTCCAGGTAACCCTGCACTGCTGCTAAAGCTCGGAGGTCAAATGAGTCAATTTTGACCAAATAAAGATTCCGCGATAGGTAGTGGGCAATGACGTGTTCCTGATCACGCAGTAGGTGATGTGGCTGAAGTATTCGAAAATCGACGTCCAATGGAATTGTTTTCTGTCCGTTCTGGCACACAACGGTAGAGAGAACGGCGATAACAACTGGTTGTGGTCTATGAATAAGGTAAATAAGGTAACTTGGCGACACTAAATCATGTGCCTTAAGTGGATCATAGCAAGATACGCTGCCAGAAGTTTCCTGTCGTATGTGGAACATGTTTGCTGTTTCTTACTCAATTTGCTCGAGAAAAATAACACTGGTTGCGGTGATAGATTTACCATCTAGTGAAGGGCAACACCTGTCGCGTATTGAGAGCAGTCCGTTACTAGTTGACTTGCTGAGTCAATGGGCAGCGCGTGAGAGAGCTTGACGTACTTACAGTAGTTAGAGCTACTTTAGTATTAATAAATTATTCTCGCAAAGCATCGTTCCATTCACGCTCTTGAACCTTGTGGTGCAGACTTGCGAGCACGATCAGCGGGATGCAATCGCGGCAAAATTTTGAGTTATCCTTAGATAGTAGCCCAACATGCCTAAGTATCGTCGTATTTATTTATAATCTGTTAGTAATTTCATGTCCCCAAGTTCCTTAATTTTCTTAGCTGGTGGGCAAATTCCCGTAACGAAATATGATGCTTTAGAAAATAAATTTCTTCTTATGTTAATTTGCATTTCTTTAGGGATATCCGTAGAATGAATATCGACCAGGAATTGCCCGATAAAATCAGGATGTCATCTATGTATAAAAAAAAACGAACTCTAATTCCCGAAATCGGATATCCATGTGACGTTAGAATGTGCAGATAGCATTCCGGAGGCTAAAGGATAACTCATATATTCCCATAACTCAAAGGGAGTTACCACTTTGGTCTTCTATATGTCGCCAGGTTTATCTGGATCTGATGTTAAGAACGAACCGGATCCAACCGACAGAAAATTGTTTTACCATAAAAGTGGTTTGCTACACTTTGTATTCTTGGATACGGATATATGTTGGTCTTCATGATTGGATTAGGTGCGCGAAAATTTACAACCAGCCTGTACATAACCGGCGACTTCTTCGGGAAAATGTAAATTGGCGAAGCCCACGGTGATTTTGACGGGTGCCCAACTGCCTCCTTGAATAGTGTTTCGAATGTTGCTTCGGCAGCATGAAGCTTCTCTATTGAAAGAGGTCTTGGGTCGAGCAAATGTTGGTGGCACACTACCGGTCTCAATTTTATGTGTCTCGGAGTTAGTCGATGGTGGTTCAGGATGAGAGAGCGCGGGGCTGTAAAAGGCTTCACACTTCTAAAATACGGCCTTGCAACTTAGCGGTAGATGATGGAGGTCATTAATAATTAGTGATACTGTAGGCTCCTGTGATTGTTTTACTCTTGACTTCAGTTTATTTTTATTGTCGATAAAGTGCCACAGAAAGCCAATCCATAATAATTTCAATGTGTTATCTGCGACCACAAATGACCGTCTAAATGACGAGCGATGGCTCAGGATAACTATACCCACGTGCACTTCACCGTATCCTTTTATTTTTCCACCATTATTCGTTGTAATGCTTACACTAGATTTACGTAATTCACCCCTTTGTACCAAATTAATCGGAATTATTTACATACTTGCCCTCGTATCAATTAAAATCCGCACTTTAATTTATCTAATTTCGCGACAGTGGCAACTGGCAACGGCATACCGAGCTAGTTTTCTGATGGGGCTGGTTAAGATGGGCTGAACGACGGTTTTATTTAAATGTTTTGTCCTCTTTTCGTGCATTTGCATCAAGGCTTGCAGGATTTTTCACTCTCTAAGAAATATAAATGGAATCGACTTACCACAGGTTTTTGGTTCCTGTAAAGAGATCGCAGTCCTATTGATATACTATTTTATCTATATTCGTTACTACGCAAAACAAAATTAGAAAGTTTTCCATTAGGGTATACCCCCATAAGCATTGAGCATGCATTCCCGTATTTTGCACTTTCTTTATTCGATAAACACCTATTATTTAAATCGACATCACTCACATCGGGAAAAGATGTAAGACTACTTTGAATTTTATCACTGTTATTATTAACGCTAGGGAACCGTGCCCTATAAAATGTTATTAGTGCGTCTGAAAGCTTTTCTACCTGGGCCATGGTTGAGTTCTTCTGGGTGGCGATTATTGACGCAATGTTTGATGGCGGGGATTAAATAAATTTGGGCTTTACGAGTTCTTTCCCAACTCCTACCTGTACAGCTCTTCCCTACAGTTCCTCCAGGTAAGGTGAAGGTCGACTAGTGAGTGTGGAGGAGCCAATTAGCTTGTCGAAATGCTCTGGTTTGAATCTTTTGAGAATCCTGATTAGTTATGTGCTTAGAAGCTGGTAGTTTTGGGTAGATAAGACTGCACCTGCAATATGGTTGACAGTCTCAGGAGGTAGTACAGCCAGTACCTGAAAAAAAAATTCCTCCTTATTTATCCTCGATGTTCAAACTGGTGCTATACTATTATAAACCAACCTGATAGTGTTGTTTCATTAAAGATGGGTGGTTTGATTGTGATGGCGTTCGCGATTTCTGATTCTACCTTTCTTGCTTAGTGATGGTCCAACGAGTCCATATCATTTTGGTTAGAATTTTGTGAGTTCAAAGGGGTCACTAGTTTATACGTGTGTTACCAGTTTATGGTATATAGGTCACTAGTTATAGGGATTCAGGTTGATTAACCGATTTATTTGGTAGAGAGGGTATGGCGGCCTTACAGGCGAGTTTGGTCTAACTCCAAAGTGTTCTTTTGGGTAATTCGCTTGTAGGCTGGGTTCGAATGGCAAAAGTGCTGTTTTTTGGCAGGAGGAAGGACTCAAAGGATAGATCAGCGGTCTTGTAGGCTTTTAAATTTGGCTAGGGATAAATTGGTCCAGGGAAGTAAAAATGTTGAGTTTTCCATGGTTCGTTTGTATGCTCACGTCTTTAGCTAACTATCAGTGTTAACAGTGTTTCTTTTAAATCTCTTTCCGCGACAGATTGTTGTGACTATAGACGGCCGGATTTAGTAGGAGGTATTGTCAGGCTCTAAGCCAATGCCAAGCTTATAATGATAATGCAATGGATCCAATGATAATAACAATCATACTAACGCTGTTTCATCCTTCTGCCCGCTTATTTATACTAACGCCAATTAAGGGTGTGTGGCTTCGCTTTTCTAATCTGAACGCGGGATGGAGTTTATCGGATCAAAGAGTATCTTGGTGTGTTCTCTGCAAAGAATACAGGGCCGAGTTTATTTGGTTAAACGGTGTGTGTGCGTCAAGATAGTATCTGAATTTGGGAACCTAACCGTGCTTTAGCAACCACCATTTGTACCATGATAGATTTTGTCTTGTTACGGGTTCATGTAAACTTTGGCGGGGCAGATCAGCCTCTTCAACCGTATCTGTTAATCTCTGAGGTTTTAACCATCGGCTGCATTCATTTTCTAATTTATGTATGCATGGTTGTACGCTCGCGTAGGACCACAACTATTTCACTTGTCTTATTACAATGCTTTGCTTAGATAGGTAGATTATTAAATTGTAATTTTACATTATTTACAAGTATTTATTTTGTCTTACATTAATTAATTATTACAGGATGATATATTATTTCAATGGTCGATTTGTGTGCCCAATTTCAACATTTCATAGGGCCAACGGTGTATTCATTAATGAGATTTCTTGTTAGCCCTATAAGACCTTGCAATTGGGTGCTATAGATTAAACGCGAGAATTACAAGGAATTGTGCAAGTTTTTTAAGGATCCTATGAGTTACAATTAAGGTTCTATTGGCATATGGCGAAGGGCTACTTCAAAAATAGATGAAAAAGCAAATGGTAGAGCTGTTAAAATGTGACCTTGTTAATCTGTTCTAAAAATATAGACATTAAGCCTAAAATCTTCTGTATCTATTGTTGGAAATGTGATATTGTAACTCAAGTTTAATCTGAAAAAAAACAAACTGGAACCCCGCTAATGCCTAATTCTCACAAAACTGCTTTGTTGTTGTTGGCTAGTAAGTATCAAGCGTGGAATGATGAATAGTCTGGTTTTGTTCTGTGAACAGAATAGATAGCATTTGTTTGGTCTTGATGGTTACAAGTATTATTGACCAGATGAAAGTCTGAAAAACTTGCTTATTTTAGGACTCAGAACAGTATAAGCGGATGTATGTTGTGGGGAGCAATCTGTACAAATGAAATTTTACCACATTTAATCATGGACTGACGGTTAAAGGCAGCACGATAAATATATTGTTTAAATGAATCTTGCAGTGAGGAAGAAAAGTGAGGAATAGTAAATTCTTTATGAAGACAACCATCCAATTTTTAGGGCAAAGGCCGCATCAGACTTGCCCATGCGGTTGGATTTGTAGTTTTACAATGGCCAGCAAGAAACCACGAATTGGAATCAATAAAGAATGCCTGAGAATGGCTCACAAACGATATATACAAAGAGGGAAAGTGATATTCAACTGTTGTAAACCTGAAAAGTGCAATTTTGAAGGCATTTTCAGCTGCCAGTTGAATTACTGCAGAGGGCGATCTTTAAAATGAATTACTTTTTAATTTATTCAGAAAGGGGATTTGAAACACATTATTGTTGGAAGAATATTTTTTGAATCCTTTAAAAATGTGTTATTTTGGCCAGTTTTATCATTAAATGTCTTAGTTTTAAGTAATCCTATTGTGGTTTTAATTATTTTTTGTAATAGTTAAAATTTTGAGGAATTTCAATATATATAAATATTGAAAAGACCATTTTCCAATTATTAATCTTCGTTCAAATGTTTCTTTAATTTGTTAAGTTATTTTCGACCGTAAAACTCCAAATATTATGGCTTTATATTTTTTAACTTGATTTGATCTGTGTCGACCTATGACAAGTAAAATAAGGGATAAATTGCAGATTTGCCGTACTCTAAAGCGAAATCATTGAGTATACAGGATTCCACAGCATATAATACCCGATTTGCGCGGGTCTTCTATGAAAAGGAATGAAGAGGAAGTGAAAATTTTACAAATAGAGAGAAATTGAAGCTGTTTTTGTTTTGTGAGACCAATATGAACAAGCGACGCTAAAAGAACGTGATGCTATGGCTGATAGCACATAGCGAGACCAGTAGATGGAGGGTAATGGTGCAGAAAGCAAGATGAATACCAATGTGATTTATAGCAGGGGTGTCCAAACTAAGGCCCGCTGCTAGACTGTGCAACAAATGAGCTAAAATAAAATTGTGCGCATAGAACTTGTGTGATAATACTATCATATTGCTAACGATGACTCCTTTAATAACATTTTGTTAAATAAATATGTTTGTTTTTCTTTATTTTTTTCTATTTTGTGTATTCGAAATTTATATGTTGGTTGTCTTTATTGTTTGTGTATTGACTATATTGTATTGAACAAAATGGTCATGCGGCCCATGCTCTTCATTCTCTCAGTTATCTGGACCACTGTGAAAAAGGTTGGCGACCCCTGCTTTATAGGTTTGTGTAGAGATGAGTACTTCTTAGTGTCATTCTGACGTGCCTCACCTTCTGTGAATCTAATTTTATTTCAATCAAAGAAGTGCAGAAGGCGCTGTGTTGCAATTCATTCCTATTTGCATATTTCACTTTATCAACAGTAATCGATGAGCCATTTCATTACATGTCATTTAATATCACTGTTAAGTTTCGATGGATTTGTTCTCTTGCACCAACCAGTAATGGGTCGGTATTAAAAAAAATAATAAAACGCAGCAACTTTAGTAGCAGGACAATCTATCAGTTCGAGCATTTTATAAACATGCTGTTTTAGGTGAATTAAATTAAAAATTCCATCTAAATAACTCATATAAAAGAATTCGTATCTACAAGTTGTCTCATTTTTACCATCAATAATTAAACCAATTGAGATGATAATCACGGTGCAATATCTGGAGAGTAGTGATGTGTTTCTTACTGTCTCTGGCTTGGCTTCTTTGAAAGCAAAAAACTTCCTTGAAAATTCCCTAATGACGCAATGTTTTTAGTAAATCCTAAAATTGTTTGTTCACCTGAAATACCCCTCTAGACTGGAGGCAGAAACATATTGACACGTAGTAATTGTTTCGCTGTAGGAAGCTCTAGTTTAAACTTGATAATCCTCTCTTTTACCCGTGACATAGTCAAACAGCCACTGCCAAAAGTTTTGAGACACCTAATTTTTTCATATTCTTTGCGTATGTCTTTGAATATGTTGGTGTAGGTTTGCATGCATGTGGTCCAAATATATGGAAAAGAAAATAATTTCTTTTAATATCTAAAAATGTTAGACATCCTGTTATATGTATTCGGTATTTTACAGTGAAGATTTCTTCATAAAACATCATATTTGTTGATTAATGTGATATTTTATGTCGAGAGCATCTGAAAATTATATAATAATGGCGATAACCCATGTGTTCTTTTCAGTAAAGAAGTCTGATATGCACGCTGCAGAAGAAGGGTCTCAGAAGTCGACAGATCTCCCAGAGTATTGTTGGATCATATTTCAGTATTGCAGAAGAGTTAAAATGTATATGATAAAATGGAATTGTAAAGGATTGATTTCGTTCTGGACATCTCAGAGTCACAACGACGTTGGACAGATCTCGCCTTCACATGACGCGAAATCCTAAGAAAACCGCAGTCCAGGTGAAAATTAATGTCCGGAAAGAGGGCGGCCAGGCTAGTGCATTCGACAAATAGTCCATCGCGGAATGCTTACTCAACTCATGTAAAGTTAGCCTAAGTCATAGATCAACATTCAACTGAGTTAGGCAAGTGATAAAAGAGACTGAATCGAGCGTCAATGGGTACATATCTTATGGTCAAATGTATCCATGTTCTTTTTGTTATCAACACCAGAGAAATTTTAAGTCCGCAAGAGCTTAGCAGAGCAATGAAATCGAGAGAGCATAGTTTTAACAATAACGCACGAAGGCTGCGTGTCAAGTTTATGAATGTGTTGTATCATCGTTTCGAAAACCACAATGAATTCCGACAAGTACCAATGTGTCCTGCGAGGAATGTGACTTTGCAGCAGGACAATGACCCATGTCAAAATTCTGCGTCCATCATACAATGCATTCGTGAAAACAATATCATGGGATGGACTGGCCACCATAGTACTTAGATATGAATCCACGAGAAAACATCTGGCAGGACCTTAATACGGCTGTAAGACTTGGTCAGCCAGGCTGCAACTGAATACAGTCATCACTGAGCGTGGGGCAGAATCTGCCCACTCCTTCCCTCAGTTGTCGCGGCCTCGTGGATTGCATGAATAGAAGTATGAATTCTGTCATCACTGCTAATGGACTCTTGAAACGCTACTGAGTTCCTCTATCTGTTTGGTATTGGTAATTTTCCAGAGCTTCATCTTCCTTTCTGTTATAATTTGCCGATGTTACAGGGTTTGGCAATTTGATATTTTTAAAACTTTCTTTCTTTTTTTATTTATTCTCTATTTTATTCTTTCTTTCTTCTTTGGTTTTCTACTTTCTTTTTTATATCTTTTCTATGAGTTAATTCTAATTGTTACCTTCTCAATTTATTTTACGATGCCTCTCAAAGGCTATTACAGAGTAAGCGCTAATCTTCTTAGAAGCCCCTAGCATTTGACTCTATTATAGACAAAATAAATTCTAGTCTGAATACTAATCGAGTTGTCGAATTTAATTGCGATAATATTTCTAAATGGATCGGGAAAGCAGTCTGAAGATAAATATGGAGATAGATTCAGAGAGAGAGATAATGAGCCAGAAAGATACCTAGATATAAACACACAGGCACACATGCACGCTGATTTTGCAAGGTGCGAATAAAGTCTCACTAGAGAAACACTTTAGTTTAGACATTCAGGCAAGAGATAAAAACAATGGTAGAGAGATAGCTTACTCTAGTGTCTTTTGACCATGGCATGTCCTCTTCGGGTAATGAACCGATGTTTTTTACTGTGTAGAATATGATAGATATATTAGCCAAATATCATTCTTCCTGTACCTGGTTGGTCAGTAGGAGAGTGGAACACTGTTTGAGACCTCCTAGCTACCCGAAGCCCTATTCCCCCATGTTACACCATGTTTTGTGGAGAGAGTGAGAATGAAAGGCGAAGCCTGAGAAGAAGAATAAGAGTATAAGATCAAAGAGTTCGAATACAATTATAGTAGGAGAGCAAAAGTTGATATCACGCGACGGAATACTGATATCTGGGTATACAAATATAGAATCAAATAGCTTCATTTTGTTTCGACTTACTTATTAACGTAAAGTTTGAAACAGGCCTACTTTACCTTTTTTCTTCAGCAGTGACCTGTTGCTCTCTGGTAAACAATTGCAACTTCTATAAATTTGCAAATGAACTGGCTAATATCTGTTTTCCTTGATTTATTCTTTCATTCTTGTGTGCATTGTAACATTTACTCCGTTATATGAATGTAATTTTATGCTTATCAGTTATGTGTCTGTTTTATGTTTTTTTACTTTCGCATTTGAGCACTTCTACGGAAGAATGTTCTAAATATAGCTTTTTGGTTGAACATAAATTCAAATTATGGACTAATCGCCGAATTGAAAATTGTGTCTTACTGTTAGAACTAAATACACCTGCACATATATAATTTCTTTAATTCCGAGTCGGAATACCTCTGGACATACAGATCGCTCACGCAACTCAGCCTTAATAACAAGATGAGACAGATAGCGAAGGAGAATAGAGAATTATAAGTCCAACTAAGGAGAACGCTCACTAGCAGGGATGCAACACCTCGAAGTGGAGTTGTCGCAAGGATTCAATATGGGACCAATTGATATACAAGATAGAAGAATAAGAAAATCCCACTAAATTTTGATCAGGAATTTTAAAAATGTGGACGAACACACTAAAATTTTATGTGATGTTTACATTTTGCAGACGACATCACGCAGATTACCCTAAGTACATAACATAACGATAGAGAACAGGCTAGTAGATAGCAGCTGATATCGAAAAGGTAAGCTCGTGGGAGCAGGAATGGAAGATAAAGACGAACGCATAAAGGTTTAAAATTATGCCTATTAACCGCAATTCAGTGGCCAATATTTATGTTGAAAATCAAGGTACCGTTACTGTATGGAAGCACAGTACTCGGTCACATTAAGCGCAACAATTAGTGCAACTCTACGTCACGACCACGATCAGTACAGCGAATAAATTGCTTCTTAGATCCAAATTGATATACGAGAAGGTTGTCATCCAGACTTCGGGTCCCATGAACCTAAAAGAAATGAAAAGAGTCCGACAAAAAGCCTCCTTATTCGTAAATTACGCAATAAAAAGGGTTAGCAGCACATAAATGGCATTACACTATAACGCATAAATACAACCGATAAACACATTATTACATTGCTACGTCGAAAAGGACTTGATACAGACTGGAAAAAGAAATACTATGAGGAGGAGACTAAATCATAGAAATAGACCGGATTAGAATAAAACAGCAGATTTTGATAAGAACGAAATTCCAAAGGTAAACCTAAAACCAAAAACAAAACAAAATATGTATATGTAAAAATAATTCAGCAATGAACTAACATAAAGGCCTCAACGCCTAATAAATCTAATAAAATCAACAAATCAAAACCTATAAAAAGATATTTATAAATATAAAAGGATTTTTATATTGAAAAGCAAAAAAATTTATTAGTAAGGACTATATATATTCTGAGAAACAAATTAGCAATAGTTGCCCAAAACACTTGGTCAAATTAAATTGATTTTTCATACCACTTCATTCTCGCACTATTCATCTCTTTTAACACTACTTTTTAATCACATCACCATCGGCATTTACCCAGTCAGTTAATTTTATTCACAGCGCTCAACAAAACTAGACAATAGTAATGTAAAATGAAGAAATAAACACGAATTCTTCACGACAAGATAAAGAACGGATTTTTCAAGAGAGAAGAAAGATATCCTCCACTGAACTGATTGGAGATACTGCCAGTTTTCATAAATTTTTCCACTTATTTCAAATTCTAATAGCAATATAAATCAAACATATCTGCACTCAAAACTACTTTCGAGTAGGGGGCGCGAAGAAGAGGCATCCTTAGGAACATAAGCCCGAAATTAAGCAGATGCGGCTAATATTCCTAAGAGTAATTAGTTAGATTGTTCAAGGAGTGCTACTATCTATAAAAAGGCATTTAGGGATCTATGCTCCATTTACCAGAATAGAACCAGTTTATACATCTCTCCTTATCAGAGGAATTAGATGGCAAACACCGAATAGAAGAACACACAAAAAAAGAATATACCGCCCTGAGTGGTAGATAAGAGGATGCCGAGAATAGGAACTAAAAAGTAAGAATGAAGGTATGTTTAAATTCATCTCAGTACCATTAAAGAACATCAAACAAGGATTAGCGTGGTTGAACAAAGAGATATTGTACGAAGCAATCTTCGGACACCTGAAGGTTGCCTTCATAAATATCATAGACGTCGAAAATGGATACATCATTTGCAATAAGGAAAAAGAAGGAGAAACTTTAGTATCCATCGAAGGGGTGGAAACTAGTGAATCCTACCGTAATTCAACAAAAAACAGAAGCTTGGTATGCAGAAATATCGAGCTATTGGAAGGTTGACACACAAAAGAGCAAATTAAATCAGAAATTGAGACGAACCAAAATAATTGAAGTAATTAAATTTAGAAATAGCACACATCTCTTTCAGTTAGTGTGAGCAACAACTAGAATGACCAGCTATATTGCACAGAAGGGACTCTTATTGTTTAAAATGAGAATCCCTTTGAACATAGAGAACGAGAGAAGCACATCAATATGCTTCGATTCATACCAGATGGAGGATCACACAATCAACCTTTGCCAAAAAAAGAACCATCTTCTGAATGCGGCAAAAGAGGAAATAACTCAATAGATTGCAAGATAAGAAAACAAAATATATTATCTCCGTTGAGCCACACAAAAGCATGGCAATAGCGTGCCAAAAATGCTAGGAAATTATTGAAAGAAAAGGAAAAGAAGAAAATGAAACAGCAATAGAATAAAATAAACGACTCCTATGATAGAATGATAGAGTTACAAAAGCCACGGTCAAAGAAATGACGGAAGCCAAAACGCACCTGGACGTAGCTAATGGCGTGTAGCCTCTACTTTTACGTCATGAAAAATGGCAAGTCAGGAACGTTTAAATCAACACTAAACGACATGCTTGAGAGCAATGTTATGAAGAAGATGTGGTTGTCTGAGAAGTCTCCATCTTCCGAAATAATGAAGCTGAATGTGGTTACAAACTAGGGGGCAGAAAGATCGATAAAAAACATAAATTTAAACGAACAAAACTGTAGGAGCAACAACTCTAACGAAACAGAAGATAACACAAGTTATCAAAATAGGACCTGCCGAGCCTGGTAGCAAATCTTATATCAGTGACGAATTGGCTCTGCCAAGAGAAAAGAAAGGAGTTTATATAATAAAAGGATTAAAGATAAGCACATGCAAATGTGTATTCAAGGGCAAAACTGGCGACGAAGATGAAATTAAGGTGCAAAAGATGCTCATGCCAGATATTATCAGGGCTTACCCTAGATACTGCGTGACTCTCAATGACACCACCTTTACTAGTCTTCGATGTGAAAACTTTTGCATAAAGACCGACAGTTCCAAACGGCAAACTTGCTAGACCAACTGTAACGCCTCAACAAATCCTAGGTTAACAATGAATTAAGGTAAGATAAAAAAAACCTGAGTATTAACACAAATGGATGGATCGGGAAAATATAAACACTTGGTAACATCTTCAAGGAAATCGATCCAGCATAAATTTACTATTTAAACATTAGATTAAACCCAGATAGAAGAGCAATGAAAATTTTCAATAGTATCAGCATTAATGCTAACACACAGGGAGAAGCGAACAATGGGGCGGTTAGAGCAATCAAAAAATAAAGGTTTATAAATAAATCTGTGGCTTAGATAAAGGCTTATTGGTCTTTATGATTGAAACTGAGGTTTCGCCAATAATAATTTACAGTCGATACCAACCGTCGAGACGCAATTTCATTGCTATGCACAATAAGATGGCAATCTTCAGCACAGGGCTCACAAGAATATTCATGGGAGACCTGAATGCAAGGTGATGAGTGAATGGCTACCGAAACAAAAATTGAAGTGGCGAAAACTTCGAACCTTTTACAAAAAGCCAAATATCCAATCAATTCGGGGCACACTTCAAAACGTACCTCAAACTCAAAGTTGCATCAAATCCAGACGATACATTAAACATTTACTATATGCCTTATAACATGATTAAGCAGCCATTCGACGTAGCATATAGTGATTACGTTGGAACACTACTGGAATAAAATCAGAATCCAATATAGATACCACTACCGGAAAGGAAGAGCTATTAGACCAAACTGACACAAACACAAAGAGAATCTTAGAAGATTCTTCTTAATAAAGCCAAACTGGAAGAAATTGATCACGAAATTGAGTGTATAAAAAGAGCTCGGATTAAGGCAGAGAAAAGGAACGTACCTAAAACGAGACACTGCTAACTCCTCAACCAAAATGAACAGAAAAAGATATGGGATAAGACTCGAAAACTTAGCAGTGTATATGATCTAATTACCAATTTTCGGACAAATCAGAGAACAACGAACTCCGGCTAGTTAAAGTAAAGAAGAGTTAAGGCATCTCATAGCAAAAATAATAAGAAACAAAATCTGCTTCTTGGATGTCAGCGTTGTCATAGCAGGTTCGTCTTATAATACATCCATTTATAGAAAACCTACCACCACTATATTAGGTAAAAAGATTTTTAGTAGCACTCCCAGGCAATTTAAATTATCCAGCATTAAAAGCCAAAATTTAGAGCCTACGATATATGCTCTAACTTGTTATCTTTTCATGAAGAACTGACTTATTTAGGGGATTTCTTCAATTCTAATTATTACCCCGATTTCATCTTCGACCAGTTAGCATCCAAATTTCTCTCCAAAATATATCAACCTCAACCCTTTTTTACTACTGTTTCTACGCAGAAGGTTTCCTTAGACTACCCTATCTCAAGCATTTGACATCTGAGTTTAACAAACTCCTTCTCTCTACCCTCAACAATCATTTCCCTCAATGCCAATTCATTTGTATAAATTCCAAACTTGTATCGTTGAATTCCTTTTTTCTCCATAAGGAGCCAATTCCTTTATGCTTGCGATCCTGTATAATTTAAAATTATACATGTACGACCTGCCACAGTCGTTACTTAGGCCAAACTGGATTAAAACTCAAATGCAGGATGTCAAAGTACTTAGGTTTGTCTCATAGGACTAGTATTCCCTTTTCTAGACCTGAAGCCTCTTCCATCACGCAACACTCTGAGCATCATCCTCTTAATTCTTATTCATTTAAAAACTCATCTTCAGCCTTAACTTCTCTCGATTTGAAAATCTTAGAGTCACTGTACATCATTAAAATAAATACAAACCTAAATAATTACTACTCCCCAATTAAACTCTTCACTATATAATTAACTAACACTTTAATACATTAACTAGCTAACCGACCAAATCTTGTTAGTAGTTTTTATATCTTTAGTTAGTTGATTTCCCAACTCCTACGATAAAGGTTAGTCCCTCTGTTAGATTCATTCACATTTGTTTTCGTGTTTTCGTTTTATGTTTATAATTTAATATAAAAGGTTATTTTATTGTTTACTCTAGTTACATTTAATTTTTGATATTCAAGTCAGTTTATGTTAAAACTTCACTTCTTTCTATTATTTATCAAATTACACTGGATAGTATCAATTAACTCTACATATTATTACGAGTATTTGTGTTTTACTATAATCTCAATAATTGACAATTTTATTATTTCTTTAACTGGTCTTCACCCACTTTTTTAGCCATTATATAATGCATGCTTCGAACAAGTTAACTGTTATCGTTAATATTCCTTTCCCTTGTCATTAATCGATACAGTGAGGTAATTCCATTTAACGATCGCTACCGAGTGATTTTTCCGACATCACTCATCAACTCCTGTCGAAGCCATTCTCGTTCGCCCCTCCTTTTGGGGGGCCGAAATACTCTCCCCTGGACCGGAAGTTACCGCCTCTCCCCTTTTTTGGAGAATCGTCATCACTTTAAGTTCCCGCTCAAAAGCTCTGAGCACCCTCGCCTCACTTGCAAAAGACATCCGTTAAGCCTTACACCGTCGTCTTACCCGAAATCCTCCGTAAGCCAACCCCTCTCCCTCTTCAGTAACGCATTTGAGTGAAATCACCCTGCATTTGAATAGTATCCTCCTGTAATACCTTAAATTTTAACTTCATAGTCTGATGCATAACTACAATTTCCCCCGTCGTTTACCAATGTAATTTTGCTCATTAATTCTCTGATGTAATTTTGCCCATCAATTCTTTCATTTTTATGTAAATAAAATTATATTTTTGTTGATGCCTCTTTAAATAACCTTGAGCTTTGCTATTGCCTATATTTTACCTGACCTCGTTGCACTCTTATCTCGCATTTCCGCCCTTCGAAACTCGTGGTGTTTCGTCCCTTTGTCGTTTTGCCTTTAAGTTATTGGTCCCTCTCCCATAGATATAATATGGTATTGAGGTAATGTAATGTCATACCACGACATATATTTATTAATATACATATTATATAATTTTGGTGTCAAGTGTGTTTGGGGTTTTTACGAACCCGTGTCATTTTACTTTCGACAAATAGAAGTTCACTTGTTAGTCACGTATATCCATTTTATTTTAATTTTTGTATTGTACTGGCAGAAGGCAAGTTCAAGATAATTGAAGAGCAGTAGAATGTCAATCTATTTAGATTTTGTGTTGGATTCCAGGTAATTAATCATTTTATTATTGTGTTTGTATTTTGGAGACACTCCTGGTTATTAATCCAAAAGAATTAAGGTCTTTGGTGTCCTATTTCCAGTAGGACCATTTTAATTTTTTTTCCGCTTAGAAACCACACAGGTAGGTAGCTGTATCATATTTTTTGGTAAACAAGGCCTTCACGAATATTCAATTCGTTTCGCGTGGGTAGTGTCCTAGCTTGTTCGCATATCAGTGTTCCCTGAGTTAACTGCGTAACAATGTCATCCTTTGAAAAATTCAAGAGTCAGGGTCAAATGTTAGGTCTTTCAGGCAAAAGCCTGCTAAATTACGTACAGGAAGAAGATAGGAACAAATGGCCAGAGCGAAGGGAGGAGGAACTAAGAAGAATGGAGATGGAGAACAACAAAATGGAGAGGGAAGATCGTCAACAAATTAGGCAGCATGAGCAGGAAATGAGCCGAAATCAAATGGATTCTCAGTCCATCGGTTCACGGGCTGAAATTCCCTAAACTTCTTCAGTCCACCTTCCCGCTTTTAATGATGGAGAGGTCATTTTTTACCCATTTTGAGAGAAAATTTCAGATCAAAAGATGGGATCTCAAAAATGATGGCGTCGCTTGCTTAATTCCCCTCCCAAATGCCAAGTTGAGGGATATCTTCGTATCCCTTCCCACGGAAGCAAGTTTCGACTATTACACGTTAAAGTCCGAATTGTTAGCCTCTGTTCATATTAATTTATGAATTCTACCGCTCCCTATTTTGCCAGGAAAGGATCGGCCCTGGCCAAACATTTAGACAACACGGGTACATCCTCCAAAGACACCTTTAGTGTTGGCTGGATGCGTGCCATATTCCCCAGGTCTACGAGTCCCTTCTGGACTTCTTCCTTAGGGATCAGCGTTTAGCTGCCATGGCTCCCGAAATTGGGGCCTTTATTACAGATAAACTTTGTGCTACTTTCACGGTGTGCTTGAAAGAGGCCGATGTTTACGCGGGTACTCACGATGTATACCCGAAGGTTGATAAAAAGGCTTCCCAATCGCCCCCTAAACTATATTTTATGGTCCTAAGATCCCCGTAAATTGGTTCCAAGATTTACCAAAGTTCCTAGTCCCTCGAAGCCAAGAAACTTTCATACATCTGATCACCGAGATGTTAAGCCCCTAGTTTCTTCTCACCCGGTTGTGCCGTACCAAAAGAACCCGATCGTCTGCTAAACCTGCGGAGTTCCTGGCCATTACCGCCTGAACTGTCCTCAAAACTTCCGATTCGCAAACTCTCAGTCCCACCAAGTGCACGAAATTTGGACCGCCCCTGATCCTTCTCCGTCGCCTCAGGAGAAACCCGCTCCTTCCTCACCCTTCAAAGGTCCGGCCCCCCTGGTAAACTTCCTCTTTAATGAGAACAACCCTGGTGGATTGAAGTTCGAGAACGCAACTGTGAACGGTCGCCGAGTATCCACTCTAGTCCGTGACACCGGGTGCACCTGTATTATAGTGTCTGAGGACCAACTCCCCCCTGTTGGCTCAACCACAAGAAATTTGCGGTGGTCTACCACTACCTTTGCCTGGCCAGTCATTTTCCAGTAATTCGTTGTCACATCGAGTGTGACTATATGTCCGGTTGGGCCAAAGTGGTAGAGGCCCCAATCCAGTTTTGATCCGTTTTGCTCGGTCAGAACCCCGTAATCGACGACCATCCCGTGGCCTAGCCCATGACTACCCGTACACAGGCAGCCATGGAATCCCGTGCACCTGTTCCCCTGGAAATCCCTATCAACCCGGAGTTCCAAACCCTCCGGAGCGTCCAGGAGGAGTGCGCAACTTTCCCCCCCTTTGGGAGAAAACTAAAGCCTTCGAGCGTCAGTCCACCTAAGTCAACAAACGAGTGTCGTATCTCGCGAAGAAAGACTTATTGAGAGGTATAAGACCTACTTTGACCTTAAGTCACAAGAACGATAATTTAAGCCTGGCGCAGAAGTGCTGGTGCTACTTCCCACGGGAAGCAACAAACTCCTTAGCCAGTAAAAGGAACCCTACCCCGTCCTTGAGGCTAGAGGAGCCGTGGATTACCTCATCCTTACCCTGGCGGGAGGTTTCCCACGTGAATTGTATATATTATCTCATTAATGTTTTTATTTATGATTTTTTTTTTGTCCACTAAATTGTTTAGTCTTCAGTTCCATATTTATGCCTCGATTTAATTGTATCCTTTTTTTTTGCTTCCACTAAAATTTCGATAATGTTCTCCTGTGAATTTTTTTTTTAAATTGTACTAGTTAACTTGTCCCTAGAATTGACCCGTTTTAGGCTTATGTCCGTAAATTATTTGCTGAGCTCAGGTAAACGTTGTTTTTTTGTGTACACCTGTCGTAGCAGGTGAGAAATTCCCTAGACCCTTGATAATTCTAGTTTGAAGGGTAGGATGATCCTTGTCTACGCAACTGCTCCGTAAAGCATCATCTTTCGGTTGGGAGATGTGTGAGGGCATTCCATGTGGAATTTCGTTTCCAGCACACGAGTTCCATGCGCTGGAAAAGGTTCTGTTAGGCTTAAATTGGTAAGCTCCCCCCCCCCCCTTCCACAAGCCGTAGCCTCGAACCGCGTCCGCCACGGTCCACTTTTACACGGGTTAGAATTACCTCGGCAAGAAGATTCGAGGACATTTGAGAGTAGAGCTGTTTCCCACACACCGCAAGCGGGCAAAGCCTTGGACTTATATAGTGCTCGTTTACCATGAAGCAGACACAGAGTTGAGAAGTCTCACCCGGACCCCAAAAGATTCTTCTAGTTCCAAGTCAGGTGCTAACAACGAAATAAAGTGAGAGCTGAACTATTTGTGAGTCGGAATTAGCCCCAACTAGAGAGGTAATTCCATTAAACGATCGCTACCGAGTGTTTTTCTGACATTACTCATCAACTCCTGTCGAAACCCTCCTCGTTCGACCCTAGTTTTCGGGTGGCTGAAATATTCTCCTCTGGACCGGACGTTACCGCCTCCCCCCTTTTTGGAGAACCGTCATCACGTTAAGTTCCCGCTCAGAAGCTCTGAGCGCCCTCGCCTCACGTGCAGAATACATCCGTGAAGCCTTACTCCGTCGTCTCACCCGAAATCCTCCGTAAGCCAACCCCTCTACCTCTTCAGCAACCCATTTGAGTTAATTATCCCCCCCCTAATTTAAATAGTCTCCTCCTGTAATACCTTAAATTTTAACTTCATAGTCTGATGCATAACTACAATTCCCCCCCCTCGTTTACCCATGTAATTTTGCTCATTAATTCTCTGATGTAATTTTGCCCAGTAATTCTCTGATGTAATTTTGGCCATTAATTCTCTCATTTGTATGTAAATAAAATTATATTTTTGCATATACCTCTTTAAATAACCTTGAGCTTTGCCATTTTCTAAAGAGAAATATCCTGGAATCATTTTTAATCTCCCTCACAAAGGAGAGTAATCTCAACATTAGCCCAGGGTTGTTTTCGCTAGATCCAAATTTATCACTTTTTCTAAAATCCGACTTATCTGATCGCATTAAAATGTTGACTTCATAGGGAAACGTGCTTTGTATAAATACTGGGTGTCTTATTTTTTCTCACTATTTAGTTTGAAAATGTCTAATAGATGAAAGTACTAACTCCAACCTGCATTTTATTCAGTTTCCTTCCGTGGTACATATTCATATGTATTTATAGTTATCACGTGCTAACTTTCGTGATATTTCTCATATATATATATATATATATATATGTTAATAGCCATTTCCTGATAACAAACAATTGATCTGTTCCTTGGAAATCTAATTCGTAACAGGAATATAAATAAGCTTTTATTGAACGAAGTTTCGCTTTCAACTGCGACCATCGTCAGCGACTAAGGAAAGATTAGAAAAATATTTACACTAAATGTTTTTAAAATACGTTATATAATGTGTTAAATTAAAAAAGTGGCAAGGCAAGGTAAACAAATAAATTAGGTATATATGTAGGGAAATTTTAAAAAGCAGGAAATACGAAAATTTTTCTAAATTAACTTGGGAATCATACATATAAAATACAATAAAATAGAGAAAACTGAATGGATTTAACAAAAAAAAACCATTATATTTTATTGTTTCTGTCGCGTTACAACTGAATAACGATGGAAAACTAATAACTAAGAATGTTGGGTTTGTCGTTTGGCATGTATTTTGGCCGTGGTTATACGGTTAGTAATTTAATTGGAGAAGTTTAATTTTTTAAATTTTAGTGTATTGTATGGATAAAAATTGACTCTAGAATTTTTAACTCTAAAGATGTTGAAGCTCAAAAAATGATGCTAAACGATTCTGGCTTAAGAAAATGTTGGTGATTATCAGAGTGTTGCTTAATGGATGAGACTTCTGAGTTTAAAATGGGATTGCCAGTCCTCTGAAACAAAGCCAAGTGTTTGGCCATTTACCTTGTAGTTGAAAGTCAGTTTGGCCCACTTAACGATTATGGCAGGTCGCGCAAGAATAAATATGAACTACAGAGGATCGCAATTCAATAAAACTCGACTACTTATAGCAAAACAGGGTTAGAATTAATAAAAAACACTATCATATTGGGGATTGGTACGTGAAGGTAGAAAGGAGTAGTTCATTCAACATGGAAGTTAAATATTTGAAATAGGGCAAACCTAGGTAAACCTTCTGCTTTGGTATGGTTGTTATAATTATTTGTGGATAATATATTTTAGAGAAAAGTTTAGACACTCGCATATCATAAATGAAATCTGGGTATAGCTGTGGTAATACTTCTGAGCTACAATGTAGGTCTTATTACGTCATACTTTAGCTTAATCTTGATTTGCCCAATCACGGCGTTTTATGTGTTTGTATTTTTCCGGGCCTTTATTCTTAATTATTTTGTAAATTCCTTTTAAAGTGACTATTAGATACGTCAGCCTTGCCTTCTCTAAATGTGAAAATAAACCATAATTTCCACACACTGGCACCATTTAATTCGCTCTTAATTCACATATTGGTAACCTAGATACAAGTTTATATAAGAGCCCCTTTTTCTATTTTCGCGGCAAAACCCGTGTCTTTAACGTTCAGAATAGTTGTGTTTTTTGGCGTATTTAAATTCTGATCTTACTAAGACTTCTCCGAATTCCTCGTTAAATTTAATAAAATTTTGTTGAAATTATAACCTCATTTTGAGAGTGAAGTTTGTTTTAGCTCATTTAATTCTCAGAGAGATTGTTGAGGTTGCATATTTTGGGGTAATATTTTACTTTACGTATGTTAAAATTGCTGAACAGACTGGCCTTGTTAACGTTACCATCACCGATTGGTTTAGCTTTTGCCGTGAAGTGATTATTTATTAGGTAACTTAAGACGAACATAGCGCCGCTGCCATTTATCAATCGCTTTTTGTATTCAAACCTAATAGTAGGCTTTGGAATTAGAATAATTATGAGTTTTAGGAAAGTTACGTGGGGTTAGGGGTGCAATCCCCCGACAATTCTGTGGAGGCATTGGGACGAAGCCCCACCCCATTTCGAAAGAAGCTAAAAGAATGTTAAATTTGGCGGAAATTGCCTAAAGTAGGCGGCGCTATCATCTTTATTATTTCGATAAACGTGCAGAGCCGATCGCATTGATTGTAGCCTTGAAATAGTGGTTCCTAATGCTCTCACCTAAACTGATGTATTCCCATAATTATAATGCGAGAAATCTTTTAAATAAGTTATTTCCTTATGAAGTGCTATGCAGTTTAAGCAAATGTGGTAAGCTCTGAAAATTATACTTTTAATGCTAGTTACTTTAAAGTGACTGCTAAAGCTACTTAATGAATCAGTACCTAATTCGCTGGTTGTGGGTTTTCTATAAATAGGTGTATTAAAATTCAAACACATTCGAACAATTTTAACATCGAATAACGAGATTTTGTTAAATGTTGGTGTTTCCATTGAGAACTTTATGTTAGGATATTTTTGTTTAATAAAATTAAAAGAATAAGGGATCATGATCTTTGTTCGAGAAAATTAGGAAACAATCATCACTGTTTCTTTTAAAGTAAATTGGTTTGATTCATGAAAGAGAACTTTCTAGCCCGCGTGTTTCATAATGAGAAAAAAATGCTGTTGGCTAAGGAATGACCCAATATCCATGCTATTATTATGCAAATAAAGCTTAAGGAATAGTTGTTGAGATAAAACCAATATTTCACTCGTACTTTGGAAGAGAAAATCTGAAATAAAATTAATAGTTTCTTCTGCGGAAACCTTAGTAAATAACGATTCATTATCGATTCTACCATAAAAGAAGAATCGCCGAGGTGGATTTTCCCAACATATTTTGCAAAATTGAAAGAGTCACCTAAAGGGAAATGATTAAGTTTCAAGGGATCAATAAGAGGAACAAAACATTTTGCCAATTGTAGCTTGAAGTATTGGCTTTAGATAAGATAGGGCGAAGAGGTATTAAATCTTTCTTTGTGTGTTTTGGGTAAAGCATATATGTTTTAATAAGATGTAGCAGAAACAAAAATCTTACAATAATCTTTAGTTCAAACAATTCGCTTATTAGGAGAAAGCAAAATATTATTAATTTTATCCTTAATTTTTAAATAATACTTAAAGGAATCTATTTAGTTGGAGAATTTTGGCAAATCTGATAAGATGGTACACATTTTACCCACATAATCAATACAATTTAAAATGAGTACACCTTGGCCTTTACTATGTTTACGAAATTTTATGGATTTAATTTGCGTACAGAGAGTAAGATAGGACACTTAAAATCTTAAGATTAAAAACATCCTTGGAAACCTTGAAGCTATCCCACTTGTTAAGACCTACGAGGGGCGGTCAATAAGTTTTGCGAATCGGTAGGGAAAAACAGAGGAAGGGGGGTGGCTGTTTGTGGGAGTGTTAGAACAAGTTAGGATAAGTCATGGCATGCAGCCCTACGCTCCTGCCTCATTTATTTAAGAAGCAGTAGCATCGTCAGTAACCAATTTTTTAATAATGGAGAAGGTTAAGCACCGCGCAGTGCTAAAACTTTTGACCAAGGAAGGCAAGAATCAAAAGTGATCCATGAACGCATGGTTGTAGTGTACACCAACCCTTCATTGCAACCATTGCTCGCTGGAATAGGGAGTTCCGCCATGATCGTAAGTCCCTTGAAGATGATCCTCATCCTAAACGCCCGTCAGACGTGACCAAGGAGTACAATGTGGCCCGTGTGGAGAGGATGATCCTCGAAAATCGACGGTTTAAGGTCGAAGATATCAAGCGAGAACTTGGAATATCACAGGGACGTGTTATCAACATCATCCCCGATAATTTGGCCACGACGAAGTTCTCAGCCCGTTGGGTCCCTAGAAACCTCACGCCCCATGATTAAATTCAACGTCGTCAAAGTCCACAAGGCCAGAGTCACACAAGCAGCCCTGCGCGAGTGCGGATTCGAGGAGCAAAACCATCCCTCCTACAGTCCAGATCTGGCCCCTAGCGACTAGATTTTATTCTGCCAGCTCAAGGTTGCACTGCGTGGACTTCAGTTTGGGGACGATGAAGATGTCCAGCTCGCCGTCCAGTAGTGGATTGAACAGCAGTCGGGAGATTTCTGGTTGTCGGGAATTCGAAGCCTCAGGGACAAGTGGCGCAAGTGCATTGAAGTTGAGGGTAGTTATATTAAAAAATAATAAAACACTTTCCCTCATATCTCGTTTCCTTATATCCGAATTGCAAAACTTATTAACCGCCCCTCGTATTAAATAAGCATTTAATCTCATTGACCAAATTAAGAGTGTATTTAAATGATGGAAGAGTATTGAGTTGGTGATAAACTTTTTCAAATGCAAGGAAATAATGGCAAAAGTCCAATTTGAAAACATGACCTCTGAAATCAAGTCGTCTTTTTACTAGCGACAGCACCGTATCGGAAAAGTTCAAAATAATTTCATCTCTAGAACTAGTGAAGTTAAAATTCAGACTAAAGCAACTAAGTTGTGGGTTCAGCCTTTTCGAGCCGAAGGGTATACATTTATCTATTTGATGTGATATAAAACCATTTAAGACAATAAGAACTAAATGAGGAGTACAATATTTCAATGATAAAGAGGCGTGAGACATTTTAGTAGAGAATTGAGACACAAGATTTTCTTTAAGGTGAATTTTTTCGGTAGTAGTTTAATGCTCCAATACTTAAAAAGATCATTCTGCATGACAGATGATCTAAAAATATAAAGCAGATTGTTTTTGAAATTGTTTTTGCAAATGGACAAAATTTGAACGTCAACCTTAACATTTTCTCCAGTTTCTTTGAAGTTGATTCCAATGCACGAAATTTTCTCACGCTGCGTTCTTGGTATCTTCTGCGAATAGTAATTGAAATTGATCTATTCTCTGTGAATCTGATTCATAAAAGAATAAAAGAACTAGGAAATGGCCCTACATATTTATTAGCCGGACTTTTCGCACATCAACTGCAACCAACATCAGCTACTAACGAGACTAGGGAAGAATAATTACAATAAAACTTCTAAACATTAAATACTGGTTTAACTTACAAAGCGGGTCAAGGGAAGGTAAACCAATAGAATAGGTAAATACTGAGTGTTATGTAAAACAAAGAAAACATTCCGTAAAATTTCTTACAATATTTAATTTAATTTAGCAAAAATAGGGAAAACGAAAGATTTTAATACAAAATAACTTGGTATTAAATATTAAAAAAATAAATAAAAAGAACAAACTAAATGGATTTAAGAATAAAATAATTCATTATATTATACACTAGGCAAAAAACAAAAATACAAATGGAAACAAATTGCAAAGAGGAACTGACCTGTATCATTGAATTTGTGATAACAGCTGACTGACGCTAAAAAAGTAATAGTAGAGAAAGTTCGGTTGGTCTCTTGGCAGTTACAGGTCGCTTGGTTACACGGTAAGTAATTTACTTGAAGCTGTGTAATTTTTTAAATTAGGTGGTATTTTATTGATGTACAATGAATTCAGTATTTTCAACTCCAAAGATGTTTGAGCTAAGGACAAGATGGTACACGATTGTGGATTAAGAGGATGTTGGTGATTATCAAAGTCTTGCCTAATGGCACTTTTCCACAAAGAGGACCGGCCCTGGAGCCGTCGGGCTGACTGGCATTTCATACTGACCTTTATGTATGTTCCATTATCCAGTCGGAATCCGCCTGAATAAAGGCAAGTTGGCACACCACTACTCCTATAATACTACACAGGATCGCAAGCTCATAAGAATCGAATTTTATGGTGAAAACAGAATGCAAGGAAACAGGGTTCAAATTAATACAGAAAATGGCCTTGTGCTTGTGCAAAGTCGTTTGTAAAGGTAGAAAGAAGTAGTTTATTGAACATAGATTCTAAATGAACGAGATAGGGCAATGTTAGGAAGACCTTCTATTTTGGTACAGGAGTTATAATAGCTCGTAGATAATATATTTTAGAGAAATTTAGGCATTAACTTATCTATAATTTTATCGGGGAAATAATTCAAGGTGGCAAAAGCCATCGTGCGTGAAACCAGCCTCTACCATCCTTCTATAACCTTATTATACAAGATTGCTTGCACAATACCGCTATAAGATAACACCAATGCGAATGCCCGATCATATTAATCTCCACAACAAATTTTACCATTTGTTAAAGGATGTGTACATGGTGGGCGTGTGTGTACAGTTGTCTGTTTATATGTGTTCGTGAGTGTATGAACGGTTAGGTTGGTCATTTAAAGCAGAGAACTACATGCATTTATAACCATGAAAACCTGAAATTTTCTCATAAAAATCCAATGAATATATTACTGAAATTTTAACAATAAACCGAAGGAGAAGTTGGGAAGTGAATTCGAGGAGAAGCGGATAAGAACCGTAAAAATCGGACTGAGAGACGAACAGAAAACTGTTAGCGGACACGGATCGGGTTGATGGTAATCGCTTTATTATAAATGATTTCAGTGATAATTATCTCATGAAAAAGCCATTCATTGTGAATCGCGTTACTAGTATTCAACTCAATGGTAATCCATACGTTAAAAGCAATTGGAAGGTAATTTCCACATTAGAAATCAGTTGGTTGTGAATCTGGTTATTGATATTTGGTTCATTGGAAATTAGGTTTGTGTCAATAACTTCCTTGAAAATAATTTTCGTGGTATTTACCTCATTAGTAGTTACTAGATTGTTAGTCTGGTCAGGTCAGCATTGCTACAATACCTAGGGAATTAGTTGTGGTGATTGGCTAATTGTACTCTGGTTGTTGGCAATCTACTAGTTGGGATTTTTTGTACTGCGATTAAGATTAGGAGAATTCATCTCATTTTGAATTAGTTTGGTGGTAATCACATCGTGCAAAATAAACTCGGTGTAATAATATCATTCAGAATTCTGATGACAGATTTTTTCTGATTATGAGTCAAGTCAGTGGAAATCAGCTCGATTTGAATTTATTTTTTTGGAGGGGTAATTTCACGTTGTAATTACGGTCAGTGGTGCTCACCTGATTAAAAAAAGTTTTTTTATTAGGTAGATTTAAATCATCCCCTTGGAATCTGGTTCAGTGGTAATAAATTCACCAGATATATAATTCCTGGTAAGCAGATCATCGTCTATAATGTGTAAGGCAATCAACCTATTTTAAATTAATTGGGTTGCAATTCATTCTTAAGTAAGTTCGAGCTAAATAAATAGAATATTTTCTCTTGTAATCTTATATGATAATCCTATATGTCAATCGGCACACTATGACTATTGATGGAGTAAATTAGGTGATTAGGATTTCTGACGAAAACAATCACCCCAGTGCAAATACGATGATCCCCTCAGTAGGAATCAGGTGGGTGAGAATCCGCTCATTGTCAATAAGATGGTGGCGATTAGCTCAGTGTCAATTAGGTAGGTGTGGTTCCGTTCTTTGGAGATTAGAATAATACATTCAGCGATTGGAATAATTCCCTCCATGACGGATTTTGACGTTTGAGTTCCATCCTCACAAATTTGTTCCTGAGCAGAAAATGTTTCTTCAGCAGGAATGTTCAAAGAGGGAGAGATAGAACGTGAACCCCCTTTCTTTCATTCCACAATTACTAGGGATGTATGGACAAAGGATAGTTGGCGACTAGCCTGTAAAATTGGCCGCGGACCATGATAGTTGAGAATAGGCGAGTAATAAACGTGGCTCAAAATGGATAAAATTAAACTATTTAGAAGGAAAAAGCACAGGTAGGCTCAATCTACTCTAGGACTATCGGAGAGACTAAGGCCGGGAGCGCATGCCGCTCCTCCAGGTACCTGGCGTATTAGTGTATAAGGGGCAGCCATTTGGGGGAGGGAAATGTAACACGGGATAGATAATTAAACTACATATGTTTACTATTCAACCAGTTTCAATTTATACCAAAATTTGTGTAAATATTATTATTATTAGTTTTATTATATTATAAGTATCATGATTATCAACTTTGTTATTATTATTATTTTTATTCAACCACTTTCGATTTCATCCAGGAGGTGCGAAAGAATTATGATGATTATTATTAGTTTTATTATAATATTACTATCATTAGTATTATTATTTTTATTGAACCAGGATAGATGGAAATATTAGTATTATGATTAGTATTGGTTTTATTATATTAATTGTATCAATATTATCATTTTTATCATTATTATTATTTTTATTATAGTAATTTTCAAATTGGAGTCCATCACTTCAATTAATTAAGATAGACTTGGTTTAACCAACGAGGGAACTTCCTATATTGGATAGAGACTGGAGGGAAACTGTATGCGGGCAAGGTGTGAGAATTTTGATGATGAGGCGAAAACCTCTTCACTAACACTCTCAGCAACATGTAGTTCTTAGAAAGTGCTGATGTAGACCATGCTAAGACTATACCTCTTTCTTCCACGTTGCATGAATAATGAATGATGCAATGGGTTTCAACCTATTCCAATGTAAGAAGAAGGGTAGAAAACGAGGAAAGAAACGAGGATAAACGAGAAGAGAGGAAAATTCGGTTTAAAAGGTTTATTTTTCATTAGTTTCATTAGCCACTTTCACACAAATTGTAGTCAGTGTGCTAAAGGCAGCACGTCACAATTTCACCTTGTAAGACCTTTCAGGCTAATGGGCTGCTATGTGCTGTAGCAACTCTTTCAATCAGGGTCACTCCTAGGCACAAGGCCCCTAGCACACTCACACACACAAGTCTCTTCTATGCACAAGTATCATAGAGAATATCATCCACTTCATTATCAGCCAGCCCTCTCTCTTTCAAACCCTTAACCCACATTTTACCAGGTCCTCCAACCCTTCCTTGACCTTGAAATTTACTCTCTAATAATCTCTTTATAAGTCTATCTATTCCTCTTGTTCTTTCAATTACATATTTCATCAAAATATTCACTGTCTCAACCACATTCACGACCCTTTTACATCCTTCAATGATCTCTTACCCTGATCTCTTCCTCACTTTATGTATCTATGTTTAGCACCCCGTAGTATCATTCCCATACAACAATCTGGTACCAGACTACGTTCCTGCAACTTCCTTTCACATTCCAGACTAACGCTCAAAACATGTCGATTATTTTCACTCTATCCTAAATAGTAAAAACTCATTTAAATGCAAAACTCCAATGTACACCGGAACTGTGTTTAGATGTTATGGCTATTCGTTGTACAAGTTTGGGTGATTTATGTCATCGATTATTTAACAATTATCGACGTCAAATCTTTTTGCACCTTAATTTGTATTATCCACAAACTTTGAAATTTTGGATATTAAATTATTAGGAAGGTTTTTAGGATAAATTATAATTAACTGCCCACGAAATTATCCATCTAGGACAGCAAACTGAAGTTAAAACCATTCAGTTCCAGTCTCTGTTTGCGGTTGACTAGCCAGATTTCAACCCACTTGACTAGATGCGCTTTTAATTCTATCAAAGTATTATATGCATTAGAATATGAAAGGCTTTTCTAAGTTTATATAAACACTATCGGTTGAAGATTGTGACCGTTTGGTGGAAGTTATCTGCTAAATTTCTCGGACACTAGCTAGCACTGGTGGCTAGGGGCATATAGGCTATCATTCAATAGTTCTAGCGATTCTAAATGCTCATGATTCGGTCGTTAATAATAGACTCAAGAAATATTCCTACAACAAAAGGAAGTTTAATGGGCCGATACATGTCCGAATTAGTTACCATATTTAAAAATCGGAATTTTCTTAAGTCAGTTTCAAAAATTTTGAGACGAATTGAGTACATTTATTCAGGCACTTTTGAAATTTTCATTTTATTTATATTATTTATTATTTCATTTTCGCTAAACTAATATTTAAAAGAACTGTGTCCTTATCAAAATAAATTGAGTCTGAGGTAGATGATAAATGTGTCGTTTCTTCTAAGGTGAAGATATTTGATAGAAAAAGGAAAAGGATCAGCACCAGAACCCTGATTGATCATTCGTAGGAGTTGCTCTAAGTGGACAGATTTGCCTCATTCTAAGGATATACGGGTGTTATTGGTGTAATATTTGCTTCACCAACAGATAAAAGCATGATTGTTTAAATTTATCTTTTCTATACCTGTCTCCCTTTTTGTATATTATTATATATTTAAGATAACATGAATTCATTGGTTAAATCACATACTGTTTATTCCAATATGCTAAATGCAAATTATTCCCTCTACCTTGAAGTACCGATGAACATAATTACAGATCACCAAATATTTTAACTATGTAATCAGCTTATTTTAACTCATAAGAATATTAGAAGAATTATATAATTACCTCCTCCTGACAACAGGAAATATTATCTCCCAGATATTATTTACGTCTCATCTAAAGAAATCTTTAGGAGGCTAAACTGGTAAAACAAAGGCATAAAGATCGATGGGGATTACCTCAATGACTTCAGATTTGCAAATGATATTGACCTAATAACAGATAAACGAAAGAGATTCAAACAAACTTCAAGAACTTAACCATGAAAACAAAAGTGTCGGCTAAAATTAAATCTTGAAAAAGAAAAAATCAAGACAAACCAACAAGAGGTCGAAATGATAGACATTACAATTGCCAAAGAAAAAATTGAAATTGTATACAAATATATAGATCTTGGTCATAGATTACAAGGAACGCAAAAATATTCTTAAATTGAATAAACATCCATAAAGGCATTTGGAAATGCCAGCATCATCTTCAAAAGCAAAATGCCTAAAATAAAAAATGACAATCAATGCAGAAACTTTGAAACTGACCAAAGGAAATTTCCTGTCATAATATCTATAATGATAAAGTTATTCAAATGAATATCAAGAGAAAAAAGAAGTTTAAATGTACCCATCATTCGATAAGTACGAATTTCATTATTAACAAGAGAACCACATCGTGGGGAGATTTACACCCGAGCGCATGGTGTAGTCACGTGATTCATAGCCCATGGAAGCGTGGGAGCACGCTCCACCCGTCAGTACGTTCAGTGCTTTGTGTGACGTCTTGAAGGGTTTTTCTGCGCTCTTACTCGGAGTTTGGAATTCTCCATCACGGGGGAAAGTTTCTGATTTCGGGAGAAATTCACCCGACATTATGGTGACTGTGAGAATTTTTACCAGGGTGATATACTCTTAACGTTGTGGTGACCGTACTATTTTGTAAAATCTTACGTGTGTTTCTTTTCAGGTATTAAGTTATTTATTTCAGGAATAACAAAATTATGGCTGATCGAGGCAAGTAGCTCAGTAAAGATGGACTTTCGGACATAGTAAACAGATCAGGCCTATCATTGCAAGATAGTAGTGATAGGGAAGGTGTTGATGATGTTTAGGCACATATTGATAATGAAAGTGAATTCAGTGATAACCTAGAAATAGACAAACTATACGATAGTGGCGATGCCGAAGAGTATGTGCCCGTGATAGAACCAGGAAGTAGTGATGAGTTTCAGAGGGATGATGCTCCTCCAAAGAATAGAAAAAGGAAGATTTTCAAGTCCACACCAAGAAAATGTCCTGCCCTTGCCAGTAACTCTGCTGCTGCCCCTGCTAATACCTCTGCTACTGCCCCTGCCAGTGGTATATGGAGAGGAAACCGCCACCTGGGGGCTGATGCTACACCCGTTGTGAACTTCAACAAAACATCAATTTCCACCCGAAGTAATTTCAGGTGGAGCTTTCAGCCCCAGAACGTTGCAACAACGAGGAGGTTTTCAAGGAACATCTTAGCAAGACACACTTTAGGGCCAACTCAGAAGGCAAGGGATATAATCGCACCTGAAGAGGCAATCAAGCTCTTCATTACTGATTCCATTGTTCAAGAAATCGTCACTTGGAAAAATAAATGTATAGAGAGTGTGGAGGAAAGTATGGCAAGTCACAGTGCCACATACGGTGCTACGGAGCCTAAGGAGATATTAGCACTCCTAAGAGTGCTCATAGTGGCAGGACAGCAGAGGGATAACCATCTCTCCCTCATTGAGATTTGGAGGACTGTAAGTGGGTGTCCCCTGTACCGGGTAGCATTGTCCAAGGGAAGGTTTGAGTTTCTCCTATCCTGTTTGAGGTTTCACAACCCCGAAACCCGTGACAAGAGACAGAAACAGGATAAATTTGCCCATGTGAGGAAGGTGTGGAACGAGTTTATCGAGAACTGTGGCCGGCTCTATGTCCCACACGAAAACTTCACAGCGGACGAACAACTGTTGGAGTTTAGAGGGGATTGCCCCTTCCGGATGTATATCCCCAACAAACTTGCCAACTATGGCATCAGGCTTGTCCTGATCTGCGATTATATGACCAAGTACATGCTTGGTGCCATACCCTACCTTGACAAGCAGGGGCCCAGGCCACGTGATGGGGTTAAACTCGGGCATTACTTTACAAAGGGACTCACCAGGCCCTACCAGGAAACAAACAGAAATGTGGCCAGGGACAACTGGTTTACATCAATGTCTATCATCTCCGACCTCCTCAACAACTGTAAAGTGATCCTTGTTGGCACAGTTCGAGCCAACATGGCTGAAATTCCCCAGGAGATGAAGGCAAAGGAAACACGACTCCACGCTTTGAGTGTCTTCCTCTTCACCAAAGAGATGACGCTTGTGTTGTACGTGGCACAGACATCCCGCACAAAGAAGAAAATGGTGCTGCTCATATCATCCCGGCACACCTAGCTTACCATTGCACCAAGTGGCAAGCAAAATATCATAGAATTTTACAATGCCACAAAAGGAGGGGTCGACACATTAGACCAAATGTGTACAACGAGTTCATGCTCTAGGAAGACACACGGTTGGCCCCTCTGTGTGTGGTATGGCATCCACAATTCAGCAAGCATCAATGCCTTCATCATCAGCTGCAAGAACTGTGCAAGGAAGGGCATCAGCATACCGAAAAGGAGGGCATTCATGAGGATGTCGGGAGGGCACTCATCACTCCCTGGGCTTAGTCACGCCTGTCATCACCAGTCTGTCCCGCCAACTTCACACCTTGATAACAACAGTGTGTGACCTTCCATCACTTGGCAGCCCTGCCGGGTCACCAGGGAAGTGTTTTTCTAATAGCAAGTCACCACTGGTACGCTGTTTCGACTGCCCTAGCAAGTCAGACAGAAAGACCTGGCACCGTTGCAACAGGTGTGCCAAACCAAAGTACCCTAGGCATCTTTACCCCATCTGCGATGACTGCTTGTAAAAGGTAAGTTTATTTTTCATTGTGTGTCTTTCTTTTGTGTTGAAATAAATGACTATCAGCTTTGGAAAAAAGATGAAAAACAAATGAAACGAAAAATTCAACAAAAATAGACCCATTTTTTACGTGTCTTCTATACAGATCCTAATAGCAGTAGAGGGCTATACCTGACTCAGGCGGGGGTTCAATTACCTCAGGACCATTGTACAACAGGAGAAGTCTCCAGCTGCAGTAATTTTTTTGGCGAATTTTTTTCTAAGCATATCTTAAAATTTAGTCTCGTTTAGTCTAGTTAACCATAAAATCAGTAACAGTATTAAGATATAGTACAAATTAAGGATACTAGGCAGCATTCCAAAGATAAAGAGTTACTTTTTCCCTATATACTTTGTAATAAACCTTAATTGAAAAATATTGTCCATTTTTGATTTTCCAAAACAGGGTGAAATTCTTCCCGGGTGTTGGTTAGTGTGACTTAAAATGAACTTTGCGGTTCTAGGATTAAAGCAAACAGGAAAAACATTGAATTTTATACCAAAAATATATTATATACGCGATGTATTAGCTTGCTTCCATTTTGACAAGATAATGTTTGAAAGATTGGCTCTCTTTTTACATTTCTTATGGACTTTGGATCCCATACGACCCATAAATATATCTCCCTATATTTCCTCTACAGATACGTTTTGAATAGGATTTGATCATATCTAGATTGTTCTCTCTGATGCTCTTTTATAAGTAGATGCTACGGAATCGATAAATGGGCATAGTTTCTTTTTCTACTAAATCTCAGCTGTAAATAAGGTAAATATTTCAGCAATATTTACTCTTCAGGATGGTTGGCATATATATTTAATATAGAATAAATATTCTTTAGTTAATAATCAAAATATATTTATATACAATACATTAATGATTATTTTAAAAAATTTTAGCATTGCAATGTGAACCTCATTGTATCTTATGACAGCCAAAATCCTTTACAGGTTAATTAGTTGAATCAAATTGTGCCTCAAATATTATCTTAGCTTTAAAAAAATAATAATTTATTTTTTTAATAATTTATTTTTGTTCTCATTCCATAGATATGACAGCTAATCGTAAAAATACAAGAAATTAAGATAATAAGAAATGAAATCCAACAAATCTTATTTGGAGATAACAGCGAATGGGGAATTTATTCGTTTGGCTCAAGAAGATCAATAATATGTATTTTGGAAAGATATAAAGATTTTATTGATAGGCAAGTATCATATAGATGTAGTTGGGCAGTAGAGGAAAGAAGTAAATGGTGTTCTTACTACTTTCACTCCTCATCCTAGACTAGAACCTATTTGCATTTCTATTAAGAAGAACAAGTCAATTTTATCGGTTTTCTATATAATTAAAACTTAGTTTGTATATGTCTTGGTACAACATTACATTATATCAATACCAAATTATATCTATGGGGGAGGGACCAACAACTTAAAGGCAAACCGACAAAAGGGACGGAATACCACGAGTTTCGAAGGGCGAAACAACTAGATCGGAGTACAACGAGGTCAGCTATGGCAAAACTCAAGGTTATTTAAGGAGGCATCAACAAAAATATAATTTTATTTACAAAAAAATAATACAAGAATTGATGGGCAAAATTACATCGGTAAACGAGGGGAGGAATTGTGGCTATGCATCAGACAATGAAATAAAAATTTAATGTATTACAGGAGGAACCTATTCAATTGGGGGGAATTAACTCAAATGGGTTACTGAAGGGATAGAGGGGTTGGCTTACGGAGAATTCCGGGTGAGAAGACGGGTTAAGGCTTTACGGATGTCTTCTGCAAGTGAGACGAGGGTGCTCAAAACTTCTGAGCGGGAACTTAAAGTGATGACGGTTTCCAAAAAGGGGGGGGGGCGGTAACGTCCGGTCCAGGGTAAAGTATTTGGGCCACCCGAAAACGAGTGGCGAACGAGGAGGGCTTCGACAGGAGTTGATGAGAGAAGTGGACGCAGGTCGGAGCTACCACTTGTGGAATGGGGGGGAGGGGTAGGCTTACCAATTTAAGCCTAACAGTATGTGCTCCAGCACATGGAACTTCCGTGCTGGAAATGAAATTCCACGTGGAATTACTCCACACATCTCCCAGCTGGAAGATTATGTTTTACAGAGCATTTGCGTAGGAAAGGATCATCCTACCTGTCAAACTAGAATTATCAAGGGTCTAGGGAAATTTTGACCTCCTACGACAGGTATACACACAAAAAAAACGTTAATCTGAGCTCACGGGGCATTTACGGACATAAACCTTAAACAGGTCAATTTTAGAGAATTTAACTAGTAAACTTTTAAACCCCCTAAAATCACAGGAGAATACTGGCGACATTTCAGTGGAACCCTCCCCCAAAATGATACAATTAAATGGACGCATAATTTTGGGACTAAAGACTAAACAATTTATTGGACCCCCCAAAAAATCATAATTAAGAACATTAATGAGATAATATATCCAATTCACGTGGAAAACCTTCGCTCCCGCCGGAGTATGGTTGAAGTAATCCACGGGTCCCTTTAGGCTCGAGGTCAAGGTAAGGTTCCTTTTACTGGCTAAGGAGTTTGTTGCTTCCCGTGGGAAGCAGCACCAGCACCTCCGCGCCAGGCTTGAATTTTCGTTCTCGTGACTTAAGGTCAAAGTAGGTCTTATACCTCTCAATAAGTCCATCTTTACGAGATACGACACTCGTTTGTTACCTTGGGTGGACTCACGCTCGAAGGCTTCAGTTTTCTCCTAAAGGGGAGAGAGTTGCGCACTTCTTCTGGGCGCGGGCAATCTTGTCGCTCCGGCGGGCTTGAAACGCCGGCTCGATAAAGGTTTCCAGGGGAACGGGTGCATAGGATTCCAGGGCTGCCTGTGTTCGGGTAATCACGAGCTGGGCCACATGATGGTCGTGGATCACGGGGAACTGACCGAACAAAATAGAGCAAAACTGGATTGGGGCCGCTACTACTTCGGCCCAACCGGACATATAGTCACACTTGATGTGGCAACGAATTACTGGGAAACGACTGGCCCGGCCAAAGTAGTCGTAGACCACCGCAAATTTATTGTGGTTGGGGCCAAGAGGGGAAAGTAGGTCATCAGACACTATATTATAGGTGCACCTGGTGTCACGGATGAGGGTGGATACTCAGTGACCGTTCACAGTTGCGTTCTCGAACTTCAATCCACCAGGGTTGTTCTCATTAAAGAAAAAATTTACCTGATGGACCTGGTCTATGGCGAGTGAGGGAGGATCAGGAGTCTCGTGAAGTGACGGAAAAGGATCATGGGTGGCCCAGATTTGGTGCACTTTGTGGGACTGAGAGTTTGCGAATCAGGAGTTTTGAGGACAGGTCGTGCGGTAATGGTCGGGGACTCCGCAGGTTTTGCAGACTATCAGGTTCTTTTGGTACGGCACAACCCGGGGAGAAGAAACTAGGTGCTTAACGTCTTAGTGTTCAGATTTATGGAAGTTTCTTGGCTTTGTGGGACTAGGAACTTTGGTAAATCTTGGAACCAATTTAGGGGGATTCTTACGACCATAAAATTTAATTTTGGGGGGCGTTTGGGGAGCGTATTGAACATCCTTAGAGTATAAATTGTGACTGCCAGCCTAAACATCGCCCCTTTTCCAAGCACTCATTGAAAGTGGCACAACCTTTATCCTTAATGAAGGCGCGAATATCGGAAGCCACGGCAGCTAAAAGCTGATCCTTAAGGAAGAAGTCCAGAAGGGACTCGAAGACCTAAGGAATCTTGCACGCATCCATCTAACACTGAAGGTGTCTTTGGAGGATATAACCGTGTTGTCGAATGGTTTGGCCTGGGCGGATCGTTTTCTGGCGGAATCGGGAGCGGTAGAATTCGCAATTCATATGAACAGCGGCTAGCAATTCGGACTTTAACGTGGAATAGTTGAAACTTGCTTCCGGGGGAAGGGATACGAAGATATCCCTTAACTTGGCATTTTGGAGGTGGAGTATTTGAGCGACGCTATCATTTTCGAGATCCCAACTATTGATCTGAAAGATTCTCTCAAAATTCTCAAAAATAACCTAAAGTCCGCTCGATCATTAAAAGCGGTAAGATGGACTGAAGTAGTTTGGGGATTTTCAGCCCGCGAACCGAGGGACTAAGAATCCATTTGATTTTGGCTCATTTCCACCTCATGCTGCCTAATTTGTTGACGTTCTTCCATCTCCATCTTCAGTTTGTTCTCCTCCATCTCCCTCTTCATTTTGTTCTTCTGCATCTCCATCTTCAGTTTGTTCTCCTCGATCTCCATTTTATTCTTCCTATCTCAATCTTCATCTTCAGTTTGAAATGCATCTCCGTTTTCTGTTTGTTCCTCTCTTCTTCCTGTACGTAATTTAGCAGGTCTTTGCTCGAAAGACCTCATATTTCACTCTGACTTTTGAATTTTTCGAAGCATGACATTGTTACGCAGTTAACTGAGAGAACACTGATACGCGAACTTGCTAGAACACTACCCACGCGAAACGAATACTTGAATATTCGTGAAGACCTTGATAAACCCCCCAAAATTTAGATACAGCTACTTCTGCTGTTTCCAAGCAAAAAAATAAATAAAATGGTCCTACCGGAATTAGGACACCAAAGACCTTAACTCTTTTGGATTAATAACCAGGAGAGTCTCCAAAATTCAAACACAATAAAAAAAATTAATTACCTAGGGTACAACACTAAATCTAAATAGATTACGTTCCACTGCTCTTCAATTAACTTGATATTGCCTGTTAGCCAGTACAATAAAAAATTAAAATAAAAGGGGTAGACGTGAATAACAAGGGAACTTCCAATGTTGGAATTCAAATGTCACGGGTTCGTAAAAAACCCAAACACACTTGACACCAAAATTATATAATATGTATATTAATAAATATATAAATGTCGTGGTATGACATTACATTATATCAATATCATATTATATCTATGGGGGAGGGACCAATAACTTAAAGGCGAACCGACAAAAGGGACGGAACACCACGAGTTTCGACAGGTGAAACAACTAGGTAAGAGTGCAACGACGTCAGGTATAATATGGGCAATGGCAAAGCTCAAGGTTATTTAAAGAGGCATCAACAAAAATATAATTTTATTTACAAAAACATAATTAGGGAATTGATGGGAAAAATTACATCGGTAAACGAGGGGGGGAATTTTAGTTATGCATCAGACTATGAAGTGAAAATTTAATGTATTACAGGAGGAGACTATTCAATTTGGAAGGGATTATTCAAATGGGTTACTGAAGGGAGAGAGGGGTTGGCTTACAGAGGACTCCGGGTGAGACGTCGGGGTAAGGCTTCACGGATGTCTTCTGTACGTGAGGCGAGGGCGCTCAAAACTTATGAGCGGGAACTTAAAGTGATGACGGTTCTGCAATAAAAAGCGGGGAGCGGGGGGAGCGGTAACGTCCGGTCCAGGCGAGAGTATTTGGGCCACCCGAAAACGAGGGGCGAACGAGGAGGGCTTCGAGAGGAGTTGAAGAGAGAAGTCGGAAAAATCACTCGGTAGCGATCGTTAAATGGAATTTCCAAACCAAATATTTCGAGAACATGGTTACATCCTACAAAGACACCTTTAGTGTCGACTGGATGCGTGCAAGATTCCCGAGGTCTACGAGTCCCTTCTGGACTTCGTCCTTAGGGATCATCTTTTAGCTGCCGTAGTTCCCGAAATACGCGCCTCCATTAAGGATAAAGGTTGTGCTACTTTCAAAGAGTGCTTGGAAGAGGCAAATGTCTACCCGGGTGGTCACGATTTATACCCTAAGGAGGTTAAAAAGGCTCCCCAATCGCCCCCTTAAACTAAATTTTTTGGTCCTAAGAACCCCATAAATTGGTTCCAATGTTTAGAAGTCTTGCCTGGACCCAAGAAGATTTCCCTAGTTCCAAGTCAGGTGCTAGCAACAAAGCAAAGTGGCAGCTGGACTATTTTGTGTATTGGAATTAGCCCCAGCCATTGAGGTAATTCCATTTAAAGATCGATACCGAGTGATTTTTTCGACTTCTCTCATCACCTCCTGTCGACGCCCTTCTCGTTCGCCCCTTGTTTTCGGGTGGCCGAAATACTTTCTCCGGGAGCGGACGTTACCGCCACTCCCCTCTTTTTATTGCAGGACCTTCATCACTTTAAGTTCCCGCTCAGAAGTTTTGAGCGCCCTCGCCTCACGTACAGAAGACATCCGTGAAGCCTTACCCTGACGTCTCATCCGGAGTCCTCCATAAGCCAACCCCTTTCCCCCCTCAGTAACCCATTTGAGTTAATTCTCCCCTCGTTTACCGATGTAATTTTGTCCATTAATTCTCTGATGTAATTTTGCCCATCAATTCTCTTATTTTTATGTAAACAAAATTATTTTTTTGTTGATGCCTCTTTAAATAACCTTGAGCTTTGCCATTGCCCATAATTTACCTGACTTCGTTGCACTCTATCTCGCTATTCAGCTCGTCTAAACTCGCGGTGTTCCGTCCCTTTGTCGGTTCGCCTTTAAGTTATTGGTCCCTCCCCCATAGATATAATATGGTATTTATGTAGTATAATGTCATACCACGACACTTGTTTTAGAACTCTTCCAAAGGGTTCAAACACAGTTCACTCGTTTCCAATATATTCAGGGTGTCATTGCTTAGAAATCTGCTACAATCATGTTAAATCGATTGCTCTCTTGCGTGTGGAATGTTACTGTGAATTCATGTGTGTTTCAGAAAATCTTTTCCCATTTTATGATGTAAATGTATAGATTTGAATTCCCGTGGTTTGCGATATCTGTGACGCCATAGTTTTGGCGATCCGGGTGGATGGATGTTGAGATTATCTTCTGCTGGGTTCCTGAACATGTAGGGATTGCGGGTAATGAGCGCGCAGATGAGAGCGCCAAAGAGTCTGCGAGTACTCTGCGACTGGACCAGGGTTTCACTCTTCCTCACACCAACTACATGGCAGGAATACGGGCAGCTCTTCGCACTGCTTGGCAAAGAAGATGGGAGACGGAGAAGTGAACTTAAAGTTGTGTGCCATTGCGCCACGACTGTTCCCATGGACCTATCCCCCAATGACGCGACGGCTTCAGGTCACTTTCTGTCGTCTCCTAATCGGACACACTCGTATAACGCATCGCTATTTGATGGAGGGCTCGCCTGCGCCCTATTGCGACGACTGCGTCGTCTCCCAGACTGTACGGCACATTCTTGTCGAATATCCCAATTTGGGTGATCTTCGCGCACGTTAGCTGTTCCGGTACCGGAATGGGTGGGGTCGCTACTGCCTGTGCCTTATACTTGGTACGAGTTCGTGCACATTGACTTGTGGACTTATTGATGTTTGGGGGGTGGCCGGGCTTCTCCCCATTACTTAAGTAGATTCTATTTTCTTTTAAGTTATTGTTTTCTTTGAAGGTTGCACGCTCCTGCACCGGCGTGAGGGGGCCCTATTCCCGACGCCGGAGATTGCTTCCTAATTGTTTAGACTTTTCAATTTTTATCATTGTTTTGTTTTCATATTCTTATTTTAAAGTAGCCTAGTTCTAGGCTGTCGTGTTTCCGGAGACTAATGCCCAAGTGGGCAGTCGCCAGATGGGCTCTAAAAAAAAAATAAAATAGTTGTATTCAAGCGGGCCATCATAAAATCTTTGGAAAGATTAATGATGATGAAAATTATGTACGAAAGCTTAGTGCTAATCGCATACCTTGAAATTTCGTCTTCGATGTTTGCATTAAAGATGCTCAATAACCATTTTAATCTGATGGTATCCTTGTTTATAGGTATTCCTGACTTCTAAATAAAAGTCTTCAACTTCCCTCATAGTGATATGTTTTAGATTTTGGTATTTTAATTACTAGATTGGCAATTACATCGTGTATTCCTATTTTTAGCATGTAGAAGATGTATGATGCTGTGCTTGGGTGTATTCTACGCCACTCTTTCGTTTCTACCTATATAAGAAAGTAATTGAGAGAGACTTTTGAATTGCCTAGTTTTTCGTCGTTGCATCTTACTTCGCTCAGCTCAATGATATACTAATTTCCTATCAAGTATGAATGACCTAATTGTTTTATTAATATAATGGAAGTAGACATTGGTTGAAAAGGAATTTAGTATATATGTATATATTTATTCGTTTTTATTTATTATCAACTTAGTTGAACACAGTTTTGCTTTATTTACAGTCATAATCCTTTCTACTAAGTATTTCACCATATTTTCACAAAAGTTTGACACAATCGTTTCCCAGTCTGTATGTAATTTTTCATACAGTTTTGTGTAGTACGTTTAATTTTTTATCAAAACCCTTTCAACAAGTGTTCTATTGTATTAGGTGTGAGTGTGTTATGGCAAATCTATAATGGCGATCACCATTTTTCTCAAACAACTTTGGTGGGTATGGATATATGGTATGAGGCATTGTCCGGCTGAAATATCATTTCTTGTTGTTGTAGAAGGCAATAGCAAAATAGATGACGTATTTCTTCTTGATGAAGCTTTGACATCTCTTGCCGCACGAAGCAGCCAACTTATGGAGAATTTTCAAATATTATTAAACTGTATTCTGACTTCTCGCTTCAGACTCCTTTCTGACCGTCTTCCTAACACTTCCAATGAGATTAAGATCGGAACTTTGTGCACGTAAGTAGAGAAATATTTTTATCGACCTTGTTGTGTGGTGAAGGTCATATTTCGCCATAAAAATTGCAAGTTCGGTTTCCTTGGATCGTGGAGAGGGAAAAGCATGTTGTTACGGAAATTCTTTGTACACTTGCGCCTTCACTGCGCACCGTACAGGCACTGTTTCCTATTGCCTTTTTTAGAAATCACGCCCCAGAAAATGGAAGTTCTTTCGTCCTCATCACATTCTTTTTCTTCAATTGACATACAATATTTCGACCGCTCTACAACGAAGGAATCATCTTCCTTCGGATAAAAAAAAATTGAAGTTAGATTGGTTCCTTAAGTGGACTTCTCTCCATTGGTCTTCCGGCCTGGTAACGTGGCCAGTAGCGAATGAAAGAAGAGCTTTATTGTTATTGGAAGCGACAAATAGCTTGAGTATGGGTGAGTGAGCGAGAAAATTTTCTTCCTTTGGGCGATGTGTCACAGCAGCCGACATGGTGGAAAGTTCTTTGATCGTTTAAAAGATGGCTCATTTTTCTTTTTAGGGTGTCTTCCTTGGCCTAGAGGTTGAATTACCAGCCTTACTTTAGCCTTTTCTCCCTAAGCTTCCAAATATTATGGACTACACTTTTAAGCACTTTACAATAGCCATAATGGCTATAATTGAAAGACCATCTTGGTTACGAAACTTAACGATCTGCTCTAGGACGAAAGCTATAGGCGATTAAATATGTCTGGGAGTGAGACAGTATTGTCTTGGCATGGAGTCTAATACTTAAGTCTGATGGAAAATTAATGAAGGCAAGAACTTGAAAAAATTAAAATCTAACATACGCCCTTTAGAGAATGGCGTCAGATATTAATGAAAATAGATAAACAAACAAAACAATGTTTCAATGCCATAATTGGACTGATAAGTTGATACAAGGATGATAGCATCGTAAATTGCCTTGTATTTTAGAAATTTTCATGATTCCTGACAGATTTTATTGGATGGTAAGTGATTGTTAGTGAAGAAATATTGTTTGGGAATTTTTCTTATTTACGAGTGAACAATGAAGAAAATTTGCGAAAAAGAAAGTATTAGTCCGATGGAAGGTTACAATAATTACGTTCCTATATTGCTAAAACAAGGAAAAAATAATGAAGATAATTTATATGGCCAGGCGTATCATTATATTTTGTACGATTGTGAAATTTGAAATAATAAAAAGGGCATATAAATGAAAATAATAGAACTTGATAAGAGGTCTTTTCCATTGGCATCCTTATCAGAGAAGATATTGAACCTACGAAGGCGGAATAACATATTGCATCGAAGATACATCGGCAGTAATGAAAAACAGTTGACATATGAAGCAATGCATGTTAGAAAGATGTTTTTACATAAACTATCATTATGGTAGATTATACAATACACTACACATATATTTACAACAACCGTATTTGTTTCGCAACATTTTTCATGAAATTTTGCCTGAGAAAATCAAAGGATTCCAAAAATGCTGTACGAAAACATACATGAGTAAAGGTTACGCAAAGTTGGACAGATAAAATGAATCTTAGCACAAGATAAATAATTTACTAGAAAGATTGAACTGCCCAAAATGATCCGACCGCTCTTATTTCCTAGAGAGAGAACCGGGATTTTTGGCATCGTAACTAAATTCAATGGAATTTCTTCTGAGTTTGTTGAATCCATTGCAAGCTGTCGTCTGCGAGCAGATCATAAAGCTGCGCGAGAAAGATGGCTTTTCAAATAGAGTCATTGCAGAGACTGCCTAGCGCCCCTAAAGTGTTAATCATAATTTTCTCTAAACTTAGAAAAAAAGACATGTTTATTTCAGGCTGAAGAAACAACTGGTAAGCCAAAGAAGATCTAAAAAGGGAAAAATTTGGTCATAATCTGAATTGTCAAGGACTATTTTAAGACACTTGAAGCAGTTTCTCGAGAGCTCAAGAGGATTTTAGTCCTCATTATCTCGAAGAAGACGTAGGCTGGGGAAATAAAATCTACTTGATCCTAATTTTGCAGTCTAGTTATTGATCAGTCCGAATAACAAGAAGGCTATTTTTGATATGTCTCTCAGCATGTTACAGGCACGGAAGAAAAAGAGACCCCAAGTCCGCTTTAACTTGAAATCTACGTTCAATTATTTCCGATCGATGGCAAAATATTCGTATGTGGGAGATCAAGTCAGAGAATGGTTTTCAATTCTACCATAACGAATGTAAAATTGGCCAAAGGAAGTGTCATAGTGTGGGGCATGATTTAGGTAGAAGCCACTGCCCCACATGTGCGCTTACGAGGCACAAGGAACGTACACGTAAATTCTGATAAAGAAGCCTTTGCTCCATTTACAAGTCAAACTTGCAAAAATAAAACAAGACCCACGCTACACGGCCAAGTCGGTCGAGACTGTGCTGGATGATGAGTGAATTACTGTTTTGTACTGGCTAAAACAGAGTCCAGACCTTGATTCCATTCAAAATATTTGAAAGAGATGCCAAAAGAGGTCTAAAGGGACAAATCATGAAATAATCAAGTGCTCTAGGAAAACTGTCAAGATCATTGAAGCAAGATTAATTCGCATGAGTGTCAACAGTTTGTTCTTTACTGTTCAGCACACCGTCCGAGCACAGCTTAGCCTCTTCTCTTTCCTTCAAAACACTTGTTTCCTCGCTTTTCATACAACCTATACCACAACTTTTCGGGTCAGCCTCTAATTTCACAGCGTAGATGCTGATCTTCTTTTCAGCCAACCATCCCAGATCAGGGTTGGGGGAGGGGGGGGAGACGACAATGTTCCCTAAGCCCTAAGCTCCGGTACGGGATGGAGGTTTTTTAACAACCTGCTTCATCCTTACCCAAACCTTTCTCACATCCCTTTTCCTTTCCTCTTCATACTCTATCAATTTAACGCCGTGTATAAGGTAGAGCAGCCATGCCAATGGACTGCTAGGCCACCAGGCGGAAGAAGTGGTCCTGAATGGCGGCACGTAGCTCTGCCAGGCCTGTAAGCACCTCTTGCAGTACGGGCTACTGCGGGGGGTGATGAGCGATTGCATCCTACAAAACAAATAGGGTCACCATGCCCAATGATGATAAAAATAAAAATCTCCCCTCAATTCCCCCTGTGTCATCAAAGGAGCCACCCTCGGGCAGCTCCAGCATAAAAAATGAAGGTCCTCCCTCCAATGCTTGCCCAGGAGACCTTCCATATTTCTTTAACCGGAGAGGATACTTACTCCTCTCCTACGCCTATGGATGTAGGGGACTCCCCCTCACCCCCTTCTCTGGAGGTTGCTTTCGGGCACCTCCCTTTTTCCAGCCGCAGTCCCCTCTTATCTTTCCAAGGGGACTGCCAAGAAAGCCAGTAGGCAGCCCATTGCCAACCGCCCCCCATTATAGCAGCTCGGTAGGGCAAACTCCCTTAGGGGGTAGAGGGAAGCCAGGACCCTTCGGTCGCTTCCCTCAAAAGACCTGCTGGTCAGAATATTGAACCTTGCCGGGGTCAAGGCCTGTGCCTCCCCACACCACCTGACTAGTGACGATACTGACAACGGGACCTGCTATGTATTGGAGGGGGGGGGGCTATTGGAGGCATCCAGGTTCGGCGCCAAGCACCGAATCTGAATCCGCACCTATGCCATGTCCTCCTCAAACGGTGAGGGTTTCTGAGGAAGTACAAGGAGGAGAGGCATCTCCTCCGTATGTTGCCCCTGCGACCACCAGGAACTTCTCCATTTCGGAAAAAGGATCTAGCACAGGCTGTTCCATCTGGCCTAGGGGCTTCTTCCGGCGGAGGTGAGAAGCTGGTTCATTCCCCGCCCTCCTCTCCTAAAAAGAAGAAAAAGACTTAAAAGAATAAAAAGACCCGGTGTTCCTCTCTATCCACAGGGGCTGCGAGGACGGATAGGTCTGCTGTACCTTTGGTAGGCGACCAAGCCAAGATGGCCACATCCGGCCTCTCTGCCTCAACGGGTCCGGAGCCCACGACTAAGAACAAATGTGCACAGGGCGGAGCCCTGTGCACATCGGGGCACCTCATTCAGAGGTTACCTCGCGTTTTCAATCATGCTGGCTTCAAACGCGCCCTCGTTATTCACTCCAATGATGGCAGCATGTTGGCCAAAAGCAACATGATCCATCGAAGGAGAGCATTAGCTAGTGCAATTGGTAGAGAGCCGAAGGTGACCCGTTTCTCGGACGGGAGCCTTCTAGCGAAGGCGGCGAATCCCGCTGGGGCGGTTAAGATAAGTGCACTTCGGACACTTCATGGCACCCTGGTCAGTGTGACGCCGTACTCTACCATGAACTTAGTGAAAGGAGTAGTTTATGCAAGGGAACTTGTTGACTACTCCATGTAGGATATCACCTTAGAGCTGGAAGACCATGAGGCGGTCAAATTTGAACGTGTGATGAGAAAACAGGGGAGGCCCTCGAGATCCACCCCTACACTATTTGTCACGTTCAACTGTGACAAGCTCCCTCAGTCGGTGCGTGGCGGTTGGTACAGCTACCGCATGAAGGAATTTGTGCCACTGCCGCGGCGGTGCTATTACTGTCACCGCTTCGGTCATAAGAATCGTTCTTAGAGACGTGCAAAGTCGGGGTCACCCGAAGTCTTTGTAAATTGCTCCAGGGCCGCACACGATTTGTCTAAATCGTTTGTGGCCAAGTGTGTCAATTGCGGGGAGTCGCACCACGCTTCTTCGAAGCAATGTGGTTAATATCTCCTTGTGAAAGTAATCCTGGCCGTTCAGGCCTAGGATTGACTCTCATTCCGCGAGGCTAATGACTTGGTCCTGGCGCGCCCAGCTCTGCCTGGGACGTCTTATGCCTCAATAGTTAGAAAGGCACCCTCTGCTCTGGCTCATCCAGGCCAACGAGCCTGGTTGTTTCCGCGCCCATTCGGAGCCCTTCTGCGGGCTCTACTGAACCCAAGCGCTCACCTAATAAAGCTGGAGGCAAAAAGGGTTCGTACCCAACACCGGCTAAAACCAGGGCACCCACCTCTTTCCCCAGCGTGACCGTCTCACGTAAGGCAAAACGGCCACGCGCCTCCACCAAGTCGTTAGAGTCACAGGAGCGTATACCCCTGAAGTTAGTCGCCAGGCCATTTTCCGGGGTTCCTAAAGCTGCCCGCGAAAGGATGATCGCAAGAAAGGAGATTCGGCTCCTTCGCCCATGCCTAGTGGTGGGCTGATTGGCTCGGAGACGGTTGATCCTTAAAAAGAGGACCCCCCGCTTCCAAAGCCGCAACGCCCGCCTAAGGGTTCGAGACGGAGGGAGGAAAAGACCCGCATGGCGAGCCCAACCTCCCTCAATAAGTCCTCGAAGGAGACAGCGCTTTGTTCGGCCAAAAGCGCCCTGCGTTCTGCCTCCGCTAAGCGTACGGCCATTCCAAAGGCTCCTCCCAGCCAGGCCTGCAGGGCATATTCCTTCAATGGAATTGCCGTGGACTCCGGGTCAAATGGGAGGAGCTGCGGAGGCTCTTCTCGTCCCTTTCCCCGTTAGATATTTTTCTGCAGGAGAGCATGCTAGGCGCGTGCCCCCTGCTCTTCCTCCCGGGCTATAAGAGTCTTTCGACCCCACCACCGCGGGATTCCCGGGCTGGGGGATGCGCGGTTTCCCCCCCGCATGATGTCTCCGTTCTTCCTTGCACTTTAGATACCTCTTTCAGGCAGTGGCTATGCAGCTTTACCTGGAGAGGAAGTATACTATCATTTCTATGCACATTCCACCGTCTGTTGACTTCGACGCGGGGGACTTCCGCCGTGCTGTGGCACGTTTGCCGAGGCGCTTTCTCCTGCTTGGCGATTGAGTTAGGCTTACGGGCAGATAAGGTATTTTTTAAAGTGCGACCGAAGCCTTCTCCCGAGCATCCCACTCAATTGTCACCTACGACAAGGAGATGGCTCCGGGTACTAATACAAAAGCATCTCCCAATAAGATCAGATCAGATCCAGATTATCTTCACGCCGATCCGGTCTCACCTTGTGCACCAGGGAGCTCTACCTCGAGAACCACCTTATTGTCAGAAGAGGTAAATATCCCTTGAGTGCCAAGATTCGTGCTTTCGAGAAACCAAGTCAATAACGCCACCTCTGTTTTTCAGAAAGAAAACAACGTTATAACAGCCATTGTTCTTTGAGCCCATTTACAAGAAACGGTTCCCACCCTCCACCCCTGTTGTTTGGAAAGAGAACAACGTTAGAACAGCTATTTTTCTTTGAGCCCGTTGACAAGAGACGGTTCTCACCCACCCTGTTGTTCAGAAGAGAACAACGTTAAAACAGCCATTGTTCTTCAAGCCCGTTCGTCAAGAAACGGTTCTTATTCCCAAGACATCACGCCAGGATAATTTAATTCCCCCTTTTTAACGTTCTTCAAGAGGACGATTGGTTTCAACGATAAACTCCATTGTTTATCTAGAACATCCCCGATTTGCTGTCACAAAGATTGCTCGTATCTCTGAGTCCCACTTCGCTCTCACTCTTCAAAGACAGTCCTACTCCTTCGCTAAGGACAACCCCCCAGGAACCCTGCTGCTGAAACTCGCAAGTAGACAGAAGATTCCTTCGCATCGCCTTCCTCTGCACAACAACTTCGTAATTACGTAAGCTGAGCATTACCTTTAATTATCTAACCTTTTGTCAACCCTACCCTGTGCTTTAAATGGTTTAGCGAACCATCCAATCCCTTTGATTTTTATTTGTTTACCTTTTTAATTCCCACGACCCTTTCCATTCTCCGTTGATGCAAACATTTTTTTTTGTGTGTTGTTGATAGTTTAATTAATAAAACTCTATTTTATTAATGATAGCCATATTATTATCCTTGAGCTAAGTTCAACTTCTTAAGCATATTGAAGATAAATAACCTCGGTCAATCAGATTACCACGCACTCGAAATATTTAAATAATTCCCTCAACGAATAGTTATATATGACATCGTCGAGAGTCTATTCTACGACATATATATATATATATATATATATATATATATATATATATTATTGAAATTTGGTATCAAGTGTGTAAGGTTTAACGCTATATCTTTGCGAACACTGGTCTCAGTCGAGTAAAGCATAGTGTTATTCGTTATAAGAGTAGAGTATAGTAGTTCCCTTTTGTTTTAACGATTGCTATCCCCTTTTCGAAACTTAAGAAGCTGGAGTAGCTTAAGGAACTGTTATAATAACTTGTTTGTGTTTTTTTGTGTTATTTTAGTCATTGGTTATCTAGGTCAAGAAAATAATTACGCATAGGTCAGTGCTCATATTTTAGGTAGGCAAATTCTCTATAGGGCATAATTCTTATTGCAAGGAACTTAGTTGGTTGACTATTGCGCCCCCAAGTGCAAATATGACCTAGTTCAAATCTTTAAAGCACAAGAAGAATCCTTGGGACTTTCCGGAAGAGAATTGATTAAGTACGTTCAAGAGGAGCAAAGAACGGAGAGAGAAAAGTTAAGAGAAAAAAGGCAAAGTGAAGTTAACGAGGAGAAAGACAAAGATAAATCCAACGGGAAGAAAAAGAAAGAGAAAGAGAAATCCAACAATAAGGAAAAGAAAGAGAGGAACGATAAACACAAGCTGAGCTTCACCATCAGCTTGAAATGGCTAAAGTACAGGAAGAAATACAATCAGTCAGTTCACATTCAGAAGTCCCGCTTAATCTCCCACTTAAGCTCCCCAATTTCAGGGATAGAGAGGATTTCCGAGCATTTTTAGCCTACTTCGAAAAGATCCTCGAGATCAATAACATGGATCTGGAGGCTGAAGGTAAAGTAAGATTACTTCCACCGTTAATTTGTAAATTGCGCGACATTTTTGTATATCTACCATCTAAATGTACAATTGACTACAGCACCGCAAAAGCTGAGTTATTGGCCGCTCATAATATGACTCCCGATGGCTACCGACAAGAATTTCGAGAAGGTCGTTTTAAACCCGGACAGACGTTCCGTTAATTCGGATACATTCTTCAGAGGAATTTTAAATTCCAGTTAGAATCCTCAAAGGTTGATCCTTACTACAAGTCCTTAACAGACTTCGTGTTGCGGGATCAATTTTTGGCGTCTCTTCCGACGGAGATCCACGCTTTCGTCAAGGTTCGTCGGTGCCAGACCTTTAAAGAGTGTACCGAAGAAGCGGATGTCTATGCCGCAAGCCATAATTTATACCCCAAGGAGAATCGAAATTTTCACCAACCTCTTAACCAGGAAAGAAGGAAGGATTCGCGCCCCTTCCAAGGAAAGCCGACGAAGTTTCCGGGACCCGTAAAACCCCAAAACTTCTTCCCTTCAAACCAACAACGGGACACCAAACCTCCCGTTAAGATTTCTCCTCCATCACTCTTCCTGAAGCGACCAATCATATGCTTCACCTGCAGTGTAGAAAATCACATGGGCCGGAATTGCCCCCAAAATTCTAGGCTTAAAAGTGTACCAGCCCACCAAGTTTACCAGAAGAATGCCATCCCGGCTTCCCCGGTGGTGCAAACCCAAGCAGCAACTTCTCGCCCTCCGTCAGGCCACCAGGTAAATTTTATTTTTGATAAAAGTTCACCGGGAACTTTAAAATTTGAGAAGGTTCAGCGTGAACGGCTGCAGTGTATCTACTCTCGTCAGGGACACAGAATGCACGTGTTTCATCGTGTCCAACGAGCTCCTGCCCCCAGTGGACCCTAAACACGAAAGATTTTCGGTGCTACATGACTACCTTGGGCGGGCGAACCGATTCCCCGTCGTTAGATGGCTGGGCTGAAGTCATTTAATCACCCATACAATTCTGCTCCTCCTTTTAGGACAGAGCCCTCAAGTAAGTTCCGATTCTGTGTCACAGGCCACCCTTCCTCGAGGCCGAGCTAAGATGGAAGCCCAGGAGACCGTCCCCCTCAGAACCCCGATACCCTCCGAATTCTCGGAGATCCTTAACCAGGACTTTAGGTCGGCACAAAAGGAGTGTGAAGTACTAACACCCTTATGGGATAAGGCCCAAAACAAGGACACTGAGACTGTCCGTGGACTCAAAGAAAAAAAGTACCACCAACGCGCCCATGGAGATACGTTCGAAGCACTGGACGAAGCATCGGCACTTGAAGAGGATTACCCCGCGGAGTCCCTTAATGTAATACAGACAGTGTGCATCCAACCTGATGCCGATTACCCTCTTCCTTCACTTCCAGGCGAGTCTTTTGAACCCTCTGACCTGGATATCGACGCGCAGCTGACACCACATAAAAAGAGTCAGCTACAAGAACTATTATGTCAGTTCGACGAAGTTATTTAAGAGAAGCATGGATGCGATACTAGTTTCTAGCATGATATTAAATTAACGACCTTAGAAACCGTCCGTTCAAAACCCTATCCCATGCCGATTGATTTACGCCAAGCTTTTAACGCCGAAGTTGATAATTTGATTAGTTTAGACATCATAGAACCTTTAAACTCTAGTTATTGTTCCTCAATCGTCATGGTCAAGAAACCTGATGGCTCTTATCAGATGTGCATCGATGTCCGGAAGTTAAATTCGGTAACTGTGTTCGACGCCGAGCCCATCCCGTTGGTAGACCAAAACCTTCACCTTTTTGAAATCGCCAAGTTCATCTCAGAACTTGATTTGTGCAAGGCGTATTATCAAATTTTCCTCCGGCCCGATGTGAAAGCCTATACCGCCTTTGCAACTGAGAAAGGCTTAATGCAATTTAAGCGCCTTCCTTATGGCCTCGTGACCGCTTCTAGTAACTATAACCGTCACATAAGAAGGTTGTTAGATGGACTTCCGAATGTCTCCTTTAACTTCGATAACTTCTACGTCCGTCACTACTCGTGAATGAAGTTATAATTTACCACCCTCTTGGCTCTCTTTGAGCGACTACGTGAAAATGGCCTCACCATTGGAGCCAGCAAATGCCATTTTGCCCACGAAACTATAAAATACTTGGGTTTTAAAATAGGACAAAGCCAGTCAGGTCCACAGGAGGACAAGATTAAGTCAATCGCCGATATGCCCCTCCCGAATTCTAAGAAGAAATTAAGATCATTCCTAGGATCAGCTTCTTACTATCAGGGATTTGTCCCGAATTTCGCTGCAATCTCGGCGCCCCTCAGCACCGTTTTAAAAAGGAATTCCGCCGATCGTCTACGTTGGAATGATGTCACTGTTTCTCATTTTTAAAAGCTCAAGAGTAAGCTCATTTCTGGCCCCATTTTAAAGTTGCCCAACTTGAAAAAATCCTTTGGGATTAAGAACGACGCGAGCAACGAGGGCATTGGAGGTGTACTTCTTCAATATGAGGATAACGGAACGAGTCATCCAGTTGCATATGCTAGTGACCAGTTATTAACACGCGAAAAGAGATATGCCACTATAGAGAAGGAAGCTCTAAAAATTATATGGGTTATTGACAAGTTTAAAATGTACTTGTTCGGAAAAGAATTTCAGATAGTAACTCACCACCGACCGTTGGCCTATATTCAGAATGTACGACACTCCAAAGGATGAATTATGCGCTGGAGTCTACTCTTGCAAGAGTACCAATTTAAGATAAATTATATAAAAGGTTCCGATAACACAGGCCTGCGTTCGAATTTTTTTATGTTCCCCAGGATTTCTTTGTGGTTTCTTAATGAATCCAACCTCCTGAGCTCAAAAATGAATGTATATTTGTTCAATCAGTTCAGATTTTCTGAGTACAGCATACACCATTTTCATTGAGATTACCTCATTTTTTTCTGAATTTAAAAAAAAAACTTGATCTAATAATGCATTATTACTGTTATATCATATAAACAGGAATACACGTATGTAAACTAAAATTCTTTAAATAAACAAAAAATAAAAGAATGCAACATAATAAATAAAATAATTATAATTTCGAAGAACAGATGCCCTTGACGATTTTCGTTTGTGCCTGTCATCTGGTGCATCACGCTTCAAACACCAACAGTAGTCAGCAAGCATGTTTCCGTTCCATTTACACTGGTACCTAGATTCCATTGTTTTTATGTCCTGGTGGAATCTTTGCCCCTGTTCTTTACTGTAATCCCCGCAGTTTTCGGGAAAATAATCCAGAGGGCACTGTAAAAAGTGTATCTTTATAGACATTCGAGCTCCCAAATGTTTGAGACTTGTTAAGAGCTGATTGACCAGGGCAACACATTCTTCTAGGCTTCTTTCATTGCCTAGAAAATTGTTAACTAGAGCTTTGAAAGCTTTCCAGGCATCTTTTTCTATGTCCTTCATTGATGCATCAAATTGCTGATTAAGTTCCTGATTTGAAGTCCATCAAAAATTCCCCCATGGAGCTTAGCGTCACTGATTTGTGGAAATTTTTGAAGAAGAAATTTAAAAGCTTGGCCTACTTTATTAAGGGTTTTGACATAATTTTTCATTATGCCAAGCTTTATATGCAGTGGAGGGAGGAGTATTTTTTGAGGAGGCACTAAAGGTTCAGCTATCACATTGTTTGATCTAATTCTAAATGCTTCTCGTGGAGGCCAAACCTTCTTCTCATAGTGCATACTATCTGCACGACTGTCCCATAAACATAGGAAACAGGGATGCTTCGTATAGCCTGTTTGCGTCCCAAGCGTAAGAGACACTACCTGAAAAAAATTTAGCACATGATGTAAATTCAGCTAATATTTCTAAAAAAAATTCAAAGTAATATTCATTAAAACAATAAGAATATGAATATGTACTGAAAAATCCTGTATGCCGATGCATTAAATCATCGTATTGGAACTAATTGGATATATGTACATCTTATTCTGAGTTTATTGAGTTGTGTTGTATACCTTCTCAATTAGGATAAGTTCCCCATTAACCCAATAAGATGCATTAACCTATAGGGACACACTTCAACAAAAAATATAACTCAAAAATGACTCATGATTTCCAGATTTGAATTCTTGTAAAATGTAAGTTGACCAAAAGGTGTATACAAGTATTAACAATTAAAAATGAAAATGGCAATATCAAAAAGCTTAGAAATGCCAAGTGTAAAATGATCTTACCTTTAAGTCACCACATATCCTCCACTTATAGCTAGAGTAATTTATTGCATCCAGCAATTTTTTCATATTTTTATAACTTTCAGTAAGTTGGATTGAATGGCCTATAGGAATGGAAGCTATCTTGTTACCAATATTCAGTAACACAGCTTTTAAACTTCTACTGGAGGAATCTATGAACAGTCTCCATTCTAATGGGTTGTAGATAATTCCAAGGGCCTCAACAAGTCCTTTAATATTGGCGCAGTATACTAAAGAGCTGGAAGAATGCTGTAAAAAAATAGCTTCGAAACTCTTGTTCTCTATTTCTGTACCCCCCTAAATGTTGTTTCTTAAGCGAGAAGATTACTTTCACGAAGTCGAGGGCCAAGAAGTTGTGTATTCGCCTTTGAAACCCTCAGATCCCTTGTCAGGTCATTTAACTGAACTTGAGTGAATGGTCTTGCGACCATATCATGTGTGGAAACCTAATAAGACCTCAGATGTGTCATAATCTTGGTCAACCTCTATATTAATCTCTTCATGTACCTCTATATGTTCAGGGGGAGAAGGTATAGGAATTCCTGGGCCATGGGGCAGAGGTTTAATGGCAGAAGGAACATCCGGATATGCCACACTATGTTTATTCTTCTTATTTATACCTGTGGAAAATATAATTGCATATTACATAAAGGAATTGATTTGGAGTTGCAGATAGTACATAAATGTTTAGTAAAGGATATGTTCATACTGAAGGGAACTATATTAGTTTTTAATTTTATGCTAAGTCTTTGCATAATAATGACATTTTCAGGAGCCACTATAATACAGAAAGCTTAAATAATTGATACACTTGCTCACCTTTAAGATTTGTCATGCAAAAATAGCAGTCCGTAGTGTGGTCCTTGCCATCTCTCCACACCATGGGAACACCAAAAGAGAGGGACTTCTGTTCGCCCTGACCCCAGCGTCTTAAACTTATGTAGCATCCCTTGCAGCAGAAAGTGTTGTGCGAAACTTTCATCTTGATCTCTTAGCCTTACTCCAAAATGTGCATGATACAAATATTTAATTACAGGAGGGATTGTACTTTGCTGCTCGCGAAAAGTCACTTTGCCGCAAACATAGCAAAAACTGTCGGAGCTATTCTTACATTTTCTGTTCATTTTTAACTCAACCACTATTATTATTATTTTCTATTATTATAATGCTAATACATTTTTAACCTGCAAAATATAAACCTATTTGCATAATTACTTGAAATGTACAAAAAATTTACTGCGAATAGAGCAGTGCAAAAACTATTGAAATTTGATGTAATATAGGAGATGTATAAACTATAAAATTAGAATCACCCCCTGTATCGCAAAAACTGGAGGTGATAGAGAAAAACGGATGATAGATTTAGATTAAGGAGGTCAATTTTATTAAGAAACACTATAGAAAACCTAAGGTACATTTTTGACGCAGCCTAGTGTAATCAGGTCGCTGACGCACTCAGTAGGAATGCGTTACCAAATAGTGTAGATTAATTTGAAATTCGTAGGATTAGGATCTCCATGTATATATATACCGTCTTGTACGACTTAAATTAGATTCTTTTGTAATATAATTAGTTAATGTATATGTCTGAATTTTGTGGCTCAATGTCTATTTTTTCTCGTATGTGTATATATTAGTACCCCTTAAATTACGTATAAATTATTTTGTCTATATGTACTAATTTTATATTATTTCATTGTTCCATGTCTCTTTTATGGTTATGTTTGTATTAAAGGTTAGATTCCCCTATAATCAAAAGATTAACATAATCATATGTAGTGAGGTAATAATAGCTAAGTGCCTGAAGGTACGGTCGGTGCAAGAAAGCGAGTCCTTCACAACGGAGCTCTATAGTTGCCCCTTATCTCTTTTTTTTCGAAGCGACAACTTCTATTAGAATGGAGGGGTGTGATAGAACGGTCTACGGCCGCTTAAATTCAGCCGCTATCACATGTTAGAAACGAACACATGCTCCCCATGTGCATCTGCGGGAGGAAGCAAGGCGCGTTTATCGCCACCTGAGTCAATATTTAACCAAGGAGGATATTCCCCCATTTCGCCTCCATAGGGCGATCTCGCCAGATTGAGTTAGGCTGACGGGCAGATAAGGTATTTTCCCAGGCGCGACCGGAGCATTTCCCTGAGCCTCCCACTCAATTGTCCCCTACGCCAAGGAGATGGCTCCGGGTACTTATACAAGAGCATTTCCCAATAAGATCAGATCAGATCCAGATTATCTTCGCGAGACATCACGCCGATCCAGTCTCACCTTGTGCACCAGGCAGCTCTACGTCTAGAACCACCTTATTGTCCAGAAGAGGACAATATCCCTTGAGTGCCAAATCTCGTGCCTTCGAGAGGCCGAGGAAATGAGGCCTTTCCTGTTGTTCAGAGAGTGAACAACGTTAGAACAGCCATTGTTCTTTGAGCCCATTTACAAGAAACGGTTCCCACCCTCCCTCCCTGTTGTTCAGAAAGAGAACAACGTTAGAACAGCCATTGTTCTTTGAGCCCGTTGACAAGAGACGGTTCTCACCCACCCTGTTGTTCAGAAGAGAACAACGTTAAAACAGCCATTGTTCTTCAAGCCCGTTCATCAAGAAACGGTTCTTATTCCCAAGACATCACGCCAGGATAATTTAATTCCCCCTTTTTAACGTTCTTCAAGAGGACGATTGGTTTCAACGATAAACTCCATTGTTCATCTAGAACATCCCCGATTTGCTGTCACAAAGATTGCTCGTATCTCTGAGTCCCACTTCGCTCTCACTCTTCGAAGACAGTCCTTCTCCTTTGCTAAGGACAACCCCCGAAGAACCCTTCTGCCTGAACTCACCAGTGGCCTGAAGATTCCTTCGCATTGCCTTCCTCTGTACAACAACTTTGTAATTACGTAAGCTGAGCATTACCTTTAATTATCTAACCTTTTGTCAACCCTACCCTGTGCTTTAAATGGTTTAGCAAACCATCCCCTCCCTTTAATTTTTATTTGTTTACCTTTTTAAATCTCTCCTAATCTTAATCATCGGATTAGTCAGATTTTCCCACGACCCTTTCCATTCTTCGTTTATGTAACCATTTTTTTTTTTGTGTGTCGTTGATAGCTTGATTAATAAAACTCGATTTTATTAATGATAGCCATATTATTATCCTTGAGCTCAGTTCCACTTCTTAAGCATATTGAAGATAAATAACCTCGGTCAATCAGATTACCCCGCACTCGAAATATTTTAATAATTCTCTCAACAAATAGTTATATATGTTATATCGTCGAGAGTCTATTCTACGACGAACATTATTATGCATTCACTGCAGATGAGTGGAAATCGGCAAATGTCATTTTTTTTAATATTTAATAAAATGCGTTAATTTAATATTAGCTAAAACAATTCCATAATTAGGAATCTTCCTTTGTAGGGTTCTTTTGCCATTCACGGACGTCGTCACGTGTAAAAAAATCCCGTTTGTGGGAAGACTGGTCAATAAGGAATTCCATCCTGAAAGTTGCATGCCTACCATCATTTCATCTGTGATGGTCTTCTAGGTAATTACTGGCAGAGGTACATATGGGTTTTATATTGTTTAGGTCTCAACTGACAGAAATATTAAACAAGCTTCCATAAAATAGGCTCATTAATCAGATACGTGACTGGTTAGAAGAAGAAGAAGAAGAATTTCATTGTAATTAGGATGGTGCAGGAAGCTCTGTTAACCGCTAAAATTAGCTCAAATTTGTAGTGAATATGTGAACTTCATGATCAGTAAATTCAAATATAGTTTATTCAAATACAGCTGTTTGATGGTGCTCTAATAATTTAGCCATCTTCCGTAAAATATCGATTGAGAGAATCGCCCTTAGAAAACACTTAATAACAACAAAGTATTTTAAAATGTGTAACTCTGGAAAATAACATTGAGAAATTGTCATTTAAGAGAAAAATTGGTAATCTTTCGGAATTACCTTTAGACAGAAGACGAAAGCATATTTGGTAATTATACATAACTATAGTGCGTTGATTTACAGGGGATAAATATATGTTAAATATGTCAAATGAATAGGAAATACCTCCTCCATGTAAGTCGCAGATAAGGAGAAAGCCGTCAGGTCACCTATATAAACGCCAAGCACACTGCAACCGGTGGCCGTAAGATGGTCGTTATTGAATCATTGAAGGAAAACACACAAAAGCAAAAAGTGTCATTAAGAAATAATTATAGAGCAGAAATTAGATTAACTTACTCTCTTACATATGCAATTATGAACTATCGTCAACTATGTATAATCCGATCAATTAACCCATTATGGACTAATGGTTTTTTAAAGACCTTTCAAGTAAATTCACTATACTATTTTTTATTTTCTGAATTCTATTATTTTAGTATGAATGCACCTGTTAAAAAAATATTTTTTCAACATTTGAGTTATTTAATATAATTATACACTGGCAACTTAGATTTATTTTCACTTGAAGCACAAAAATGGTGGCGCTAAAATTTTCTACTGGACCTTGCGAAGAAATATAAATTAATTTTTATTTGAACAATTCTTGTTTATATTTTTATCAATATTTTTAATAACAGCAATGTTTAAGTTACTAAGTAGCAATACTTTTAGTGAAAAAGTCTAAATTATCTTTAAATATTAAAATATTTATTATAAGAAATCTAAAGAACTCTGGTTTTAGTAAAAATAGGGCAAGTTGATAAAGAAAATAGGTTACTAAAACTATCTAGTTATATATTTATCTCATTAATTTCTATTACGAATATATGTATCATTAATCTCTTATGTATCATACTCTAATTCTCAGATATAATTTATATATATATATATATATATATATATATACATGTGCATTTGGGCAGTATATTTTCAATATAGCATGTTTTATTAAAAGCGACTGCTAGTTTCGAATTAATAATTCTTTTTTCAATTTTCTCGATTTGTCGTATATTCGCCTTTTCTTCATTGTTTAATCTGTGGATAAGCGTACCGAAGTTAATCGGAGACTGATGTTTGTTATTTTGCCAAAGGTAGAAGTTAATTAATTTATATTTAGCACTTTTTTTAATTTAACTGACGCGTTTCGATACATCGAGTACCATCTTCAGAGTTACAATGAGGAATTATTACAAAGTATTCAGTTTATATATGTTACAAAATGTATTTACAAAATTACGAACGAACCTATACACGTGTAGGCGGTTGGATCCAGGTGATAAAAGATCGGAGAAGTGGGTAGCAATAGAGGTGGGGGGGATTTATCTGCTTGCCATAGGGGATTACTGGCTAGGGGCAGCTCTGACTACGCCTGTCCCTCTCTTTGCTTTTCTTGCGCTGGGCAGGATTTCATTGGAGTTATACTGTTGTTTAAATTCGGTTGCTTCTCTTGGATATATATAGCTTCAAAGAGGAGGAGTTGGTGCCCGTTGGGAGCATAGTCTAAAATTTTGGTGTTTTCTTCTATCATTTTTCGTTTGAGGCATGTTCCATTTATTTCATGTGTATGTGTTTTAGGTGCACCGTTGTTCAGATGGTATTACATTCTTCTTGAGAGAGTCGTTTCGGTCATGCCGATATACGAGTTAGGTAGGAGTTCACAGTCTCCTAGTTTACATGTGTACTCGGAGATCAGATGTGTCCTTTGTTTTGGTTAAAGTGGGGGTTTGCGGTTATTTTTCAAAACGAGGGTTGAAATACGTCTATTTTGATAGTAGATGATTAGTGCGATCTTTTACTCGGCATTTATGGGTTTTATTCCTCGGTCTATAATGTCCTTGAATGCTCTTTCATCTGCTTAGTGTTCAGTGTTCATAGTATTCTTGTAAAACAGTTTTATAATATCCTCATTATCCGTATTCCTGTTCTTCTGGGGTTCTGAGAGGTAACATCTGTCTACTTTAATTTTTCTGGCTATTTATATTTCTTTATTGGAGAATCCGTTATTTACGAGTACCTGAGTGGCTCTCGCACGTACGATGTGTATGTCCTTCCATGTGGTGCAGTGGGTAAAAGCACGATTGATATACGACGATATCACGCTTGTTCGTTATCGCTTAGGACATTCGCTGTACCCATTCATTCAAAATCATAGGTTGGTGGAGCCAACATAAACTTCAGTTGTTATTGATTCATTGATATTGGCAGTGTGGATATTTAGGAATGGTAATTGGTTATTCTGGCTCTCTTCGATGGTGTAGTTGAGTGAAGAACTTTTTTTAAAGGCTTTTTCCAGATTTTGTATTTCTACTTGTGTTTGTACGTTGATGTAGATGTTACATATGTATCTGCAGGAAATATGGGACTTGGGTACTCATGAGAAGACCCTTTTTTCAACCTCTCCTATATATAAGTTAGCAAAGAGAACTCATGGCAATTCCAACGACTTAGGTGGTACATGCTTCCATTGGGGTCAAAGAAGGGGGCTTCAGAGGTGCCAATTTGTAAGAGTCTCTTCATGTCGTCCCTTGTCTTCCAATTAGGGGGCGGTCATTTAGGGCATAGACGTTTTCTAGTAATATGTCTATTGTTTCGGCGACTCGTACATTGGCGAATAGTGATTCTACGTCTATGGATTCTATTATTCTCTTAGGGTTAGTGGCTCGAATGATATCGATGAAATCAGCCGAGTCTTTGAGTTACAAGGAGTTACAAGGATAGTAAGTACCTCAAAAGAAAATTCGTTCCATTTCAATGGAGGTACTTATTTTTTTTGTATTTATTTGCTACATCCAAACTTTTTATTATGCTACTTGTGCTACATTATGCAAGAGTTAACTCTTTTTTGTCAATTTGCTGTTCTCTCATAACTTACTTATTGTATATAATATTTTACATGCTAATATATATATATATATATATATATATATATATATACATTCAACTTAAATTAGGGTTTCTTGTCCAATATTAAAACATAAACTAGTTCTTTGTCTTTGGTTAATGATTCTGAGCAATAAGGAATATTTAGAACATATTTTAGTCAAAATATGTTCTAAATATATTTTATAATAAATACAATTAATATTTTGTAAATCTTAAAATTAGCATACAGATTTTATTTTTACTTATTAGTCACGTCACATATTATGTTAGATTTCTTAAAATTTTGTCTAATTTCTTTTTAAAATTTTCTACTGTATTACATTTCACTACATCCTCTGGTAATTGATTCCACTTGTTCACAATTTTATACGAAAATGAGTTCCCACATATATTTGTGCGAAAACTCTTGGGTTTTATTTTCATTCCGTTTGATCGCGTAGTAGATGTGCTACACTGAAACCAAATATTAGAGTCGACATTTTCTATTCCTTTTAGTATTTTAAACATTTCTATTAATTGACCTCTCAATCTTCTTGTTTCAAGGCTGAATAAATTTAATCTTTCTAATCTTGTTTCATAATTATAATTCCTTAGTTCTGGAATCAATTTCGTGGCTCTGGCTTGTACTTTTTCTAACTTCTCAATATCTTCTCTTAAGTAAGGAGACCAGGCTTGGGAACAATATTCTAATTGTGTCCTTACTAGTGCATTGTACATATTCAAAATTATAATTTTATTTTTGAAAGTGATTTGGCGTTTTATATATCCAAGCATCCTTTGCGCTTTCTTTTCAACTTCGATGCACTGCCGTGAAAACTCTAGATCGTTTGTAATGTAGAGACCTAGGTCTTTTTCATTTTCAGTTTCTTTGATCTCATTGTCAAATAGTTTGTATTCTCTCCTTGGATTATTATAACAAATATGCATTATTTTGCACTTTTCAAGATTTAAGGGCAATTCCCATTTTTCCGTCCATCTTACTATTTTATCAATATTATTTTAAAATTCTTGAACGTCCTGTTCAGTAATTATCCCTTTTCCTAATTTAAAATCATCAGCAAACTTAGAAATTTTCAATAGTAGGCCATCATCTATATCATCAACGTACATAATGAATAGCAACAGGCCAAGGATAGAGCCTTGCGGGACGCCACTACAAACGGAAACCCATTCTGACGCTTGTCCGTTTATAACTACTCGCTGTTTTCTATCCGTAAGCCAATTTTCTATCCATTTTGCAATTTTGCCTTTTATTCCAAAGGCTCTTACTTTACACATCAACTTCTTATGCGGAACTTTATCAAATGCCTTTCGGAAGTCTAGATACAAGATGTTAACCGATCTATTATTGTCGTACAAGGTATTTATATAGTGAAAAAATTCTAGTAAATTTGTGAGGCAAGATCTCTTTCTCCTGAAGCCATGCTGAGAATCATTTAGGAGTTTATTCTTTTCTAAATGCTCTACAATTGTATTGGAAATGTGAGTTTCAAGGAGTTTCACAACTACGGAAGTTAAACTTATAGGGTGAAAATTGCTGGCAGTCTCTTTGCATCCATTCTTAAATATTGGCGTTACATTTGCCATCTTCCAGTCTTGAGGAACAATTCCACTCTCTAGGGATAAATTGAAAATTTGCTTAAGATATTCTGCTACTTGATTTATGACTTCTTTTAAAACTCTTGGGTATATTTTATCCGGTAGTGGGGATTTAAATTTATTCATCTTCTCTATTAGTTTCTTTGTGTTGTCGACACTGCATCGAACCAATTCGAGTGTTATAATATTAGCCATCTCACGTGTTTCTGTATAGTCACACGAGTTACGCTCTTTTGTGAAAACAGATACAAAATATTCGTTGAGAGTGTTTGCTATTCCAATATCATCGAACTGCAAATTATTGTACTTATCTCTTATTGGGCCAATATTGTTCTTTATGGGTTTCTGCTGTTTACTAAGGCAAAGAACTCTTTAGGATTATTTTTGCAATTTTAAGCTGCTCTTATTTCTTCATTTCGTTTTGCTCTTGTAATCTCGGCTTTAACTTTTCTTCTCAATTCCAAATAATGATTCCTGTTTTCTATGTTATGGTTGTATTTTAGCCTTTTATATGTTTAAACTCTGTTTCTAATGAGTTTCATAATTTCTTGAGATAGCCATTTCGGTTTATTAACATTTTTATCTTTAATAACAGCCAGTGGTATGAATTGAAACTGTTTGTTGAGAAGATTGTTTTTAAATTCATGCCATGCTACGTTTATTTCTTCATTATTTATCCTAAAAGTGCTCAAACTCTTTCTTAGTTCAGCATAATTTGCCCTTTTGAAATTAAGTTTAGCGGTGGTGTCATTTTGTAGGACACGTGGTATATTAATTTCAAAATCTACTGCGTTATGATCACTATTTCCTATTCTGTCTCCAACATTTAAATTTGAAATCAATTCATCGTCTGATGTTAACACTAAATCCAATATGTTTTCATGTCTTGTTGGTTCTTTCACCCACTGAGTCAGGAAATTATCCTCAATAAAATTAATCAATCTTTGTCCTTCTGAGTCTGCAGTTTTGTTATGCCAGTTTATTTTAGCACAATTAAAATCTCCAATGATCACTGATAACTTGTCTTTACAAATGTTCGTTAAGTATTCATAAAATTGGTCATCTGTCTCCCGGAGCTGATGTGGATTCCTATAAACTAAAATAACATATAGGTTCTTTTTTTGGATTATTTTAACCGTTACCATTTTAAAAACAGAGTCAGTGTTGCATTCTACTGGGTAAAATCTTCGCGTACATATAAAAGAACACCTCCACCTTCTCTCTGTAATCTTTTTTTATGAAATAACTTGTATCCTTTTAACTGGAACTCTGAAATAATATCACGTGACTCTGTATGTATCCATGTCTCAGTTATTCCTATGATGTCGTACTTTTTGGTCAATACCAGCGCTCTGAACTCCGTAAATTTTTTTCTAATTGATCTTGCGTTAAAGAATAGAGTTTTTAATGTGTTTAACTGATTTCTTCTGAATTGGGGCTTCGATCGTTTACCTGTGGTTCTTGACTTGGTGCTTTATTTTTCATTAAATTTCGTAGGTTAGTTTGTTGCAATTCTCCATATTTCATTTTACCTTTTGTGGAGGGATGGATGCCATCCTGAGAAAACAAGTCTTTGTTGTGGATGAAAAGTAGCCAGGGGTCAATAAATTAGGCATTCTCCTTCTTGCAAAGATCTTCTAGACGATGATTTATCCCAATTGCTCGACTTAGATTTTCGTATCTCTCATAAATTCTTGGTAGCACCCCAACAACAATTGCATTATTCGTTTTGGTCTTGATTGTTTTAATCATTTTCTTGTAGTAATTCATTATGCTTTCCGAACCTGAATAGTTTTTTCCGTTGAACACATCGTTGCTTCCAACATTCGCTATGATTTGACTCTCCTTGTTTTTCATCTCAAAGTTGTTTAATTGTTCTGTTAATTGCTCAATCTTTATTCACGGATAGCATCGGAATTTGCGCTTTTTGATGTTCCAACTTCCAAAGTGATCGATTTGATTCCAAATTATTGAGTCACTAGCTAAATACGTTTCTTCCTCTTCCTCGTAGGACAATATATCATATCTATTTTTGGTTGAGATTGTTGTTTTATTTTTAATGATTGGTTTGAATGGGCGCTTATTTCTGACTTGGATGAAATTGTCCTCGTCTTTTATGTTTGATGTATCAATTTTGTTAGTGAGAATTGCGACTTCTTGTTCCAGTTTCACGATTTTAGTATCTACTCGAGCTATTCTAGTTTCATCTTCTGTTTGACAAGCGCAGTTCTTTAATTCGGGGGGCAATGATGCGGTTTTTCATAGAGCTTATTACAGACATCCATTTTGCCTTTTCGATATTAATTTTTTATTTTATTTTGCAGAATTCGCATACACTTCTCGACGTGATATTCTCACAGCATTGTTCTTGAAAATCGATGATCCAACGTGTATTCTTGCATTTAAAGCAAAAAATGCTTTAATTTGGGGGCTCCGGGCATCCTTATTTTTTATAATAACCTCACTTTTCGTCGATTTCACTTATGTACACTTATACTTGACTACACCGTTTTATGCTTGATTCAATACACATAATTAAACACTAGATCCTACGGTAGCGAAAATTGGAATTTAGAACTTCACATTATATTAGAAAATTGCTAAACAATATGATAAGTACACTTACTTACAAATTTAAATTGCAAAATAGATTTATTATTACAGACTGGTCGATTTTAAAAAGGACGTGCTGAAAACCAATGCCTATCAACCGTTAAATATCAACCGAAATGAAATCTATAATTCACTAAATCGAAGAGATAAACCTTGTATTAAAGAAAAATTAGTATTTACAACTTATCTTTATTCCTGAAAAATCACTAACAAATAGGGAATATATACTAAATAAATTATGATTTTAGAACGAAATATTTTTAGGAAATTACTTGCTTAGAGAGAAAGATGAAGCAAAATGGCGCTGGCAGAAACACGAGGCGGATTAAGGGATTAAAAAGCCTCTGTTGTTATTGGTCAACGGCCTGTAACAAGACGGTTAGCAAAAGGAAAGAACAAAATTAAACGAAAAAAAAGGGATAACTCGATAAATAAAATGATAAATAAAATAATTTATTAACACTGAGAAATTACTTACAGTTGGGTGTCTATTGAAGATGAACTTAGGAGATGACGGCAAAAAAAACAACAAAAAAACCGGCCGGATAGTGTCGGATATGTATTTATTTATATACACGCACGCACACAAAAATATTTAATTGTAATTACAATGAAACAAATCTATTTAAAAAAAAATTGCTTTAAATATAAGTAAATTATGTAAAAAAAAAATTTAAGAATTAGATTCGAGCGCGCAACACTGAACACCTGCGAACAAGACAAAGGCTGTTGGGTACGTATGGAGTTAATATATTTTAGGAATTTTCCGGGTTCGTACGTGGGTGTAGGAATTTGGCTACTTATGGGCCTAGGGGTGTTTCCAAATTTTGGCGGTTTCCCGGACCCATAACCGTATCCTGGGCTGAAGTCACCTATAATTTTCTTTATTTATATTTTGCAGTGTTGCTATTTGATCCGTTCAATAATTTGTTTTACCTACTTCTTAATATCGTTGGTGGGGTTCTTCGAGATTTTTCCGAATTTGCTGTGATCATTAGGATAGTGTCCATTTTTGGATCGTATTGCTCAGTCTGCACTAATCGTCTACTATCCAAATAGACGTATTTTAACTCTCTTCCTGAAAAATAACCCCAAACCCTTGCTACAACCTAAACAAAGGACACATCTGATGATATAGGAGTACACATGTAAACTAGGAGACTGTGAGCTCCTACATAACACGCATATTGGCATGAGCGAACCACTCTATCATGGAAGAATGTCATACCATCTGAACAACGGCGAACCTAAAAAACATACTTATGAAATACACGGAAAATGCCTCAACCGAAAAATGATAGAAGAAAACACCAAAATTTCAGACTATGCTCCCAACATGCGTCAACTGCTCTTCCTTAAAGCTATATATATCCAAGAGAAGCAACCGAGTTTAAACATACAGTCTAACTCCAATGAAATCCAGCCCAGCGCAAAAAAAGCAAAGAGAGGGACAGGTGTACTCAGAGCTGCCCCTAGTCTCTAATCCCCTCTGTCAAGCAGATTTTATTCCCCCCATCCCTATGGCTACCTACTTCTCCAACCTTTTATCACCTGGAACCAACCCACCTACACGCGTATAGCTTCGTTCGAAATTTTGTTAATACATTTTGTAACACATACATACGAGTAAAAACTGAATACTTTGTAATAATTCTTCATTGTAACTCTGAAGATGGTCCTCGATGAATCGAAACGCGTCAGCTAAATTAAAGAAAGTGCTAAATATAAATTAATTTACTTCGACCTTTGGCAAAATAACAAACATCAATCTCCGATGATCTTCGGTACGCTTATCCACATGATAAACAATTAAAAAAAGGCGAATATATGACTAATGGAGAAGATTGAAAAAGAATTATTAATTCGAAACTAGCAGTAGCTTTTAATAAAACATGCTATAATGAATATATTTATATATATATATATATATATATATATATATATATATATATATATATATATATATATATGTTTATATATATATATATACATACGCGGTATAGCAAAAATCCTATTACACTCGTTAAGACGCTGTCAATTTGAGACAAAATGATAGCTTTGGTGTACTTTAGACATGTTTTGAATTTTGTAACAAAAAATTTGCTTAAATTATAATATTAATCAGTGTTGCCACTCTTCCGGATAGTACTTATAATGAGAGCTTAAGGCCTCTCACACGTCACAGATGAATTCCTTTTACATGCAAGGCTGCCCCACATGCCCTTGATGCAGTATTTCTGCTAGTCGAAGCTCTTTTAGGCGACATTGCAGGTATTTATCAATACAGTCGCTCACATGCTCTAGTTGAGGGGATTCAGTTCGGGCGATTGCGGCGGTCAAAATCCTTCGACCAGTAGTTCATGTTCTACCCAATCCACTCCTGTACCATCGTGGTTGCATAGGCCGCGTCATCGTCATTCTAAAGGACGTACTCCACCTTCTTCCTAAGCTTTCTCACCCAGAATAGAGATTTGGTGTCCAAGATGTTCCTATAATCGTCTTCCAACCACATTAATGGCATCTTCTCACCATTTGAAGCCATGACGCTTAGCTTTATCATGAAGACCGAGTGCGTGATGGTCGACATGTAGCAAACCACGGAGACTTCTTTCCCTTAGGTTAATGCGAAGTCAATCTGCTTATTGATGACCGTATTGACCGTGCAGGTGTGTATTTTCATCATGAAAAGTGATAATTTGATTGCCATGACGTTTTAATTTGTCGATGTAAGCAGTCGCAGCTTTCATGCGCTGCAGAAGGCCGCGTTAGGCCTAAATTGGTAAGCCTAATCCCCCCCTTCCATAAGCGGTAGCCTCGAACCGTGTCCACCAAGATTCACTTTTACCTAGACAGAATAGCTTTTGCAAGAAGATTCGAGGCCATTCGAGAGTGGAGCTCTTTCCCGCTTACCCCCCACCCCCAACCCCGGGAAGAGGCTCGGATATAAATAGCGCTCCACTCCAATGAAGAGACACAGAGTTGAGAAGTCTCGCCCAGACCCCAGAAGATTCCCCATAGTTCCAAGTCAGGTGCTAACAAAAAAGTAAAGTGACAGCTGAACTATTTTGTTTATTTGGAATTAGCCCCAGCCAGTGAGGTAATTCCACTTAACGATCGCCACTGAATGATCTTTTTTTCACTTCTCCCATCAACTCCTGTAGAAGCCCTTCTCGTTCGCCCCTCGATTTCGAGTGGCCAAAATACTCTGTCCTGGACCGGACGTTACCGCCACCCCTGTTTTTGAAGAAGCATCATCACTTCAAGTTCCTGCTCAGAAGTTCCGAGCGGCCTCACCTCACGTGCAGAAGACATCCGTAAGCCAATTTCTCCCCCTTTTTCAGTAACCCGATTGGGTTAAGTTAATTCCCCTGCCCCCCTTCGTTCATCTCATGTAATTTTTGCCCATCATTTCTCTTTATTATTTTTATGTAAATAAAATTATATTTTTGTTCATGCCTCTTTAAATAACCTTGAGCTTTGCCATTGTCCATAATTTACCTGACCTCGTTGCACTCTCTGTCGCTACTCAGACAGTCTAAACTAGTGGTTTTCCGTTCCTTCGTGGGTTCGGCTGTAAGTTATCGGTCCCTTTTCCATAGATATAATATGGTATTGATGCAATATAATGTCATACCACGACATTCGAGAAGGCTAAAACAATGCTTCCGACCTTGGTCTCGCATATGGTCGCCCAGCAAAGACATTTTCGTGCACCTGAACCTCTTTCCAACCTCTGTCTTGACTGCTCTAGACACAATGACAATTTAGATTTTCTTCTTTTTTGCTAGTGATATCAATTTGAGATTATGAGCACTTTCGAATGCCCTTTTCAAACCTAATCTTTTAACAACTTGAGTTCTGCCCAAATGAGTTCGATCTTTGAAGTCTTCACCAATCTTGAGTCCTTCTGAATTTCTATGGATGGCAATTCTTCTTCTTTATCCTGTATTATTTGCGTAAGTTTTGAATCTTCATTAAATGAGATTACTTGACACTTTATTCGGAACGTTTTTTCTAAAGAAAACTAAACATTCGAGTAGTTTCAAAAAACGTCTTGGGAACTACACTTAATAGTAGAAGCCAGTCGGATCTCAGTTTAATTAAAAGAATTCAGTGCTTATGCTATATATTGAAGGTGCATAGATGTTAACTTTAAGGAAAGATATGAAATCGGAGTTAATATTACGATTTAAAAAATCAAGATATATCACATCGTAACTTCTATTTGAATCGAATGCCTTCGCCACATGGTAATAAATCTGACGCAACTACTAAAACAAGATCTTCCTTTCTGGAGCAGTGTGTACGATTCAATAAAATTTGAATACTCGCTGATGATTGCAAAATTTTATGTAAAAAATGGTTTACTAACAAATTTTCCGGAAGAACCGTAAGGTTTTACGGACCTAATTTCATTTTCCGGACATGCAGTGGCAGAGTTTGTAAGCGTAGATCCTCGCACAAAAAAAGTCAATTACCTTGTAGCTCTGCTCATTGCGCACGCTTGGTCAAATTTGCAATGCTTTTTGGTGAATAAATGAGTTGCTTTTAATATAAATTACTTTTGAGTATTATTAAATATGGACCAGAGAAACATAATGATACCAACAAAGCATAAAAAATGGTACGACACCCAATAGAAGTAAAAAAATAAATTATCTCGAAAAATTAAAACGGCGTTTGTGTCTTGGACCTTTCGACGCACTTCGCTGTGGTGAAATCAGTTATCCTACCATGTAAAAAAAAAACAAGAGGCAATCGAGATTGCTGATTTTGCAAGAGTAAGGAAAGTTATTATGAAACAGAGAATTGAATACGTGTAAATTTCTTGCTTACTTGGAAAACTAGAATCAATTCGCTATTATTTATGAAAATATATTTTGTGAAAAAGCAAAGTGATTAAATGATGACTTGTTAAATAAAATCCCTGGTAAAGATGCAGATATGTACTGATGCGTTCAAAACTAGCAATGGGCGGTTTGAGATTTTATGAGAAGTGCTATAGGCAGTGTGATTAGGCACGGGTCGGCTTCAAGTTTGAACAAATTAACTGCTAAGAATTATGTATAATAATTTAGTAACTATTTAGAAGTTGAGGGGTTTTCTTCCCAATATGTATAAAATTTCGACGAAATTGACCTCTTTAGGCAAGAATCTACATAACTGAGAAGGGAAAATTATTGCCTGAGCATAAGCCAATGGAGGACAAGTTGACTCCTTCGCTATCTGGGAATGCAAGTGGCAAATTCAAACTAAAGTCATTGCTTGCATATCATTCTGACAATTCAAGTGTGTTAAAAAACAAAACATGATGACCAATAGAATATCTTGAGTGACCAGGCAATTTTTTTATTGTGTAGATCCATGAAGTAATTGGCCAAATTTTCAAATAATACCTTCAAGAAAATAATTTCCAATTGTAGTGCCTTCCTCTGATTGACAATGCTTCTGCTTACCACCCAGGCTTGGATTAAGAGTTGGGAAATGATTTTGATTTTATCACAATATAGATTATGTCCTCCATTTCGATTCCTTTACTACAGGCCATGGATCAGAATGCCATTTCGAGCTATAATACACTATTACAGAGTCCTGTTTAAATGGTAATTTGACATGACATTTGACAGAGATTGTAACACTCAGAGGGCTTTTAAAGTTCATTACATAATCCTCTATTGCTCCAGTTTCATTGACAAATATTATAGGGAAGTGAATAAAAGGCCTTGAATTCGGCTAAGATCAAACTTTGGCCTGGGTGTGTAACAGAGAAAGGCATTGAGGAAGATCCCGTTAATGTTGTCTTTTATATTGATGTCTGAGCAAAGAGCATGGCCTTAGTAGTTGTCAATATTAGTGAGGACGAGTTTGTGGACGATAACATGATTAAGCTCACCCCGAAAAAACTTGGGCACCTTCAGAAAGAGCAGCAAATGAATAAAGTTTACAAAGGATTAAGAATAGACCAAGTTTTTTTATCACAAAATATGCAGGAAATGGGAAGTGCAATGCTTTGTGGAATAATACTATCTGCAAATGCTGTAGTCAACTGGGTCCTATTTAAGACAGCGGCAAAGCAAAGCATATTGAGCGGGTTTTTATTTATAACAAATCACAGTCAATCTCACGCCGAGTCTATTAGTGACAAGAGGCAGCATCCTTCCTTAGCTTCAAAGAAACAACGTCTCTCTTCTTTCCATACCTCTCAACTTATACTCGGCATCTATTCTCCTCCATACATGTTTTAGCATGAGAAATTTCTTTATATTTTATTTGTATTGTTTTATGTACCTTATCATTTTGTATAAGATTTTATTAATTTCTTTTTTCTACAATGTTACTCATAAACTACTGCTATAAACGTTTAAATTAGCACGCAGCTGAGGTCTAGGAATAAATGAATGCGTTTAATATTAATTCATAAGGAAAAAATTGCACTCAGTTACAAACAATTTCGTTAACGAACGTCCTTTATGGAGAAATTAAGTTCGTAAACAAAGGTTTTACGTCTACTTTCATGAAAATAGGAACGAAATTTGCAAGTTTCAAGTGTTGTGAAACAAAATTCGCTTTTAGAAAGTAATTTGATAAACAGAACGCGAGTATAGCGGAAATAACGTATTTCACTTCCATAATAATTGGTGCGTATATCTCTACTGGACTTATTTTAATAATTGCATTTTTTACACCGTTAGCTGGAACTATTATTTCATTTATTTTAGTGTCGTGGAATGGCCAGACTCTCTCTCTATATATATGTATGCTCTTTTGGAGTGTTGGGGTCAAAGATGGCTTAAGGTACGACCGGGTCGGTTCGTGACGGCAAATAGTTATGAATTCAGTGGGGATTGTTTACTTTTAAATTTTCGGGGTCCTTTTAAAACAAATAATTCAGAGTGCAAGTTGGTCAAAGTTTAACAGGTAGCTCGTACACGTTTAAGGTTTGCAAAATAAAGACAATAACGAAAAAATACCTTTACTAACAACAAAAGAAATATAATTTGAATATAGACAGATATAGGGTTTAAAGGAATGATCGCACAGGCGAAATTAAATCTCAGCACGACACACATGAGTGCAAATTATAGGATTAGTGGTCGGCTTCAGGCTGGTGATTCAAAACGGATTTGAAAACCGGGCTCGAAAACAAAGGATGGGACGATTCTGATAGGTGTGATTATAGAATAATCTGTAGGCGTCAAAGGTTGCACTGTTTAGGTATTCGTTGAAAGGGACTTCAATGAGGAATTTGGGTTACCTCACCGGGCGGATGAAGGAGCAAACGTATTTTGGCCTTCGGAGATGGAAATCCTCGTCAGATACTCATCGATTGACTATGTCTCCGATTGCGCTATGCAGGCATTTCCTTTGCTCGTACGCGGTATTAGGCGGAAAGTTTTAAAGTGCTACACGCTCAACCGAGTTGTAGGATTATATAGACGGTCTGCGAGGTGGCTCTAATGGCTTGGTGGGAACTTCCACTACTCATGCAATCTTGGAGAAATAGAATCGACTCCTTCGGGATAACCGAGAAAAATTTGAAGTAAAATGTTCAAAGAACTTTGATCTATCCTGGAGGTCAGGAAGGGTGGCTGGCAAGCCATGCGAGATGACGAAAATGTGTCCCTAATCAAATACAACTAGGGTGCAATAATACAGCGTTGACCGCCTACTCGCCGTAAATCACCAGTGCTTTCAAAGCTCCATTCGGTGATCTCGAGACCACGTGGGTACAGAAGGGCACGTGGTCGATCTTCGACCTTATTCTTTTACATTCCCTCTAATCCATTTAGTAATGCTATTATTTAGGTTTATAGGCTTTGATTATTTAAATTCGGAATATCCTTTGTAAACCTGAAGAAAATGAATTCTTTTAAATACTCACCTTCTCAAGATAATTTTGAACACATCCTTTGACTTGTTTTCATACTTTAAAGGAGTCTTTATTTTTTGTTCTAGATTATGAACAGATGCTTTTGGATTTTTGCCCCTAAGTTCTGTTAAAGTATTTTCGGACCTGCATAAAATAAAACAAAGGTTTGAACGCTAAAACATTTTCAAAGCAAGAATCAATATAAATATTTAGAAATACTGAGTTTTCCAGACGACCTGGCGCATATAACTCTCACTCTTAATTACACATAATTCTATCTTTTATCTAACTAACTCCACAGCATTTTCTCTCTTTAAACATCATTGAAACGAGATAGATTACGTTAGTCATTGAGAGAACTAAGGTCGTAGAGAGCTCCGGCTACCAACAATAGGGTCTTAGAAGAAACTCAGCCAGAGCCAGTTACTGCTAGTCACACCGAATTTAGAAGCCTATCAGAGGTAGAATACGTTAGTGATGGAGAAAAGTAAGTCCAGCGAGAGGCCAGGCTACCAACAAAAGGGACTTATAAGAAGCTCATCTGCAGCCAGTTACTAGTGGCCACACCAAACTTTTAGTTACCTTGAATTGAGAAGCAAGTTCTAATAACTTTCTTCAGAGAAACCCCATATCCTGGTGTATCCCAAAACCCAGAGATAGTCCTCGTCATTGAGGAATACCCCAAAGTGAACTCCCTTAAGCACTCTCCTGCGTCAAAGTATTCACGCTTTGGCTCATCGCTCGCCAGTGAGAGTTATTCCCAGAGTAACCTGAAGATTAGGAGAAACATACTTTCCTTGTTCCGAGGTGAAATCATTTCCATCAAGAATACGTGTTTAATTCCATCTGCCACACGCTCCGAATTCCTTTGTTGCTTTAAAGTATTTTCCCTTCAAAAACATATCTGTTACGGCCTTTCCACACGCCGGCATAGAAACAACATTCTTGAGGTGAAATAAAAATTAAAGCCAAGGTCAGGCTTAAACCCGATTCTCGTGGGAATCTCGAAAGGTATTTAAACCCCGGTAACTGTTTCGTTGAAGGTTAGTTTGCATTCAATATTAAAGTGAGCTGTGGCTCAACCATTACTGTAGATTCAATTGTGTAATTTAGTAAGCCTCACTTAAATTTGTTTAATTCATTACTCTTTAGTTTGTTTGTTAAATTTCAATTTTGGTTTATATTTTTAATTAAAGGTCTAGTTTTCTTAGAAACATTTTTTATTCAATCCTCTAAACGCTTAGCATGGCACTAGAAACCTTCAAATATAAAAAAATAACGTAATAGAAAATAATCATAATCAGATATAACACTCTTAGAGAGAAAACTTAAACACGGAATTTCGCAGTACGTAACAGACGTACCAAAAACATCACTTTGTCATTGCTATACCACGACAGACTGGTTGCCTTGTAGCTGACCATAGAGTGAAATTTTCTCTCCTTAGATTTAGAAAATTAGTTAATACAAGGTTTGAAATTTCATTTTTTGAAATCTGTTTTGGAAATATATTTTTTAGGAAGATCATTAATACAAACAATCAAGCTGCTGTTTGCAGAAGCAGGTCTTTTATTATTATGGTCTCTATTCCAAGACCACTATTTTAATTCATCTCTATTCTTTTTCAAATTTTCTGCTTGTTATACGATTATAGAAAAATTCATTATATTTACTCTAAACCACAAAAGTTTCATGAAATTAAAATCGATTAATTAAATTGTACGTTTTAATTAAAACTAAAATTACACTCATTGGGTGTTTGAAAATTGATGCAAATAATAATATAAAAATGCTTCAAGTTATGGTTATCCGAATTTTAATTCATTGTATATTAATCCACGTTCAAAAGATTTATATTACCTACAATGCACACATTCCTGTAACATTTAGTTAAAATAATATCGTTACCTTTATATGTTTCTCTTTATATGAACCATTTGGTGCTCTTTATAATAGTCACATAACTATAGGTAAAGGTTAATAGCTAAGTTTATACAAATTGTCTTAATATGATATCGATTTAGAAATGGATAGTTTAATACTTTCTTTACTTAAAACAACACAAAGCATATATATCGGTAAAAATTTAATAAAAAAACATAAAAGTCAGCATGATTCCTCCAGCCGACGCAGGTTAATGAACTTCTAAACAAAAACATACTTCGGACGAAAACACAAATAACAAGAAAATTATTAGATGATTTGCCACCATTCTGCTAAAAATTTAGATCCGCCCTGCCCTAAGATATTTTAGTGACTACCTATGAAATAAATGACTAAACTCAACACACAATACACCGGATCATAGCGAGTACTTAAGATTTTTCAGTATATCAGTATACTGCTCATATACTCATATAACATTAAATAAAGCCACTATGTTGCTATATCGGCATAACCAACAACAAATATCTCCATATCTCATTTTCTGCATGTATGTTCTAAAAATATGCCAACGTGTCAGTTCATTTACGCCTTCCCATCGCACCATAACCCCATCCCCATCACCTTTGAATCCCTCCCCCCCTCAATTTCGCTCATAAAACGAAATAAACTAATTGCCTTAAAGGAAACCTGGCTCAACTATTACCAATCATTAGAAGAAAAACTCCGTAACTTCAGCATCTAGGACTTCCTAGCCAAGGAGGCTGCACACAAGCACTTGTCTCCCACCCATTATACAGGCAAGCAAAGCCTACTTCTTACAAGGCCTTTTAACTAAATAAATAAAAAGAATCTCTTCGAATAAGAGAATATAAGACCTAAATACAATTACGACAAACCTAATTAATTAGAAAAAACACAAAATTGTAAAAATTCATCGAAGACATGAGAAGTAAAATCAACATAACAAAGCTCTTTCAAATAAGCAAATCACTATAAGTAAGTATATAAATCGTCCCCAACCCAGAAGCCCTCATAAAAAACAATAAGATTATCTTCCATAAAAAAACATCTTAATAAGCTACTATTTAACAACCACAAATAAACCCACTTTCCCCTGAAAATGATTTTGATAAAAACATCTGAAGTATACACCTTAACACAACAACCCCTCTCCTCTATCAATCAGCAAACACTACCAAAGTCTACAAAAACCTTGGAACACTTGACTGCCATTAGCTGCAAACTTAGTTTAGAACATACACTTAAATCACCTTAGTCCCAACACAATCCTAGGCCTCATCAAAACTTTCGAGCACTCCGTGTTCACAACCAAATCACCGCAATCTGAAATACAAAAAATCTTGTTTTCCTACCTTAGCCAAGGTGTAAACAATCACCATAAAAGTATCTATCAGGCTTGTATCCACAATATCCTAAACAGTCTTAATTAACACTCATTAAAAACACATCGCACCTCACATATTATTGGCCTCATCATACGCGGCTTTAGCTAAAACCACTCCACATCCACCCTCTTAACACACCTTACAATCAACATATTCGAGTACCTTAACCAAAGTATGCCCTATAATGGAACAATACTAGTTGCCATCAAAATCCAAAAAGCTTTAAACACGATCACCTGTTATATCCTCAAACAGGAAATAATCAACATCCAGTTACATCAAAATGACAAAAACTGTCGCATCATTTTCCCCACTGACAGACAAGCCTTAGTTTCTCAAACCTTAACAGTTTCAAAATACATTCATGGCGCTCTTTACCCTTGTTAAATATTTTCATTCACGAACCCATCATTTACTATTTAAACTTACCAAACGACATTTCCATCACAATACAGTAACATATATACATTTACTAGAAATATTCAAGCATCGCTCTTCACACTGGTTCAATGCTTTTAGGAAAACATAATACCGCTGTAACTTCAAAAATCTTTCCTAACCCTGTAAACCTTCTTCAACAAAAAAGATGTGACAGCACCTGAACCTTAAACTTAAACAGATCCTCATCCCAATTAACAGAGCTTCCACAATACGTGGCCTGACTTTGAGCACAAATATGAACTTTTTCCAACATGTGAACGAAACCTTCAACAAGATATCAAAAGATTTGAATTAACTTTATGCACTCTCTTTTTTCAAATTTGTACAACCGAAACACTTATATTGCTAAACAAGCAAACGAAGTTAACACTCATCTTGCTTTGCAAGGAAAAATTACGTTCCACTATTAACTAAAATTCCTCAAACTTGCATTCAAATCTAGCTCCATTCAAATCCAACCCACTCCAAGTTAAACCCAGAAAAGCTGACTGCATCAATTTTAAATGCACCACAATATTCCAATAAATTCCTTGCAGGCAGAAACAAAAATATTGCCTATTGTGACGCAACCCATCATTTTAGGTTCTAAGTTCTAAACAGAAAAAGAAAATTCCACCTCATTAATCCACAGGCTCAAAATAACCCCATCACAAATTTTAAACAAGAATTCGGATAATTCCAAACACATATGTCAGAGATCTGAGGAAGAGATTCCTCACGGAAGTGGGTTGGAGAAACTACTATCAGGGCACAGAGAATTAAGTCTATATATATATATATATATATATATATATATATATATATATATATATATATATTATATATATTTATTTAATTCAACAGTCAATTTGGCATTATTAAGTTAATTGTATATTTTGTCAAACCACCGAATAAGATTTCTGTTACGAAAGTATACAAGCAATTTAATGATGCCTACTTCAATGTTGACATCAATAAATTATATATATATATATATATATATATATATATATATATATATATATATATATATATATATATATGGAAAACTCACAGGGTATCGCGTGAGTAAGCAATAAATGTAACAAAGCCGACACGGAAAATTAATACGTTGATTCCAAGTACTTTCGAACTTTATTTCGAGTTCTTTATCAAGAACTCGAAATAAAGTTCGAAAGTACTAATTTTACCCTTCTGGCTTTGTTGTATATATACTCTCTCTCTCTCTCTCTCTATATATATATATATATATATATATATATATATATATTGTGTTTATTTTAAGTCATAGAAATCAAGATTACACCTGAAAGGTTTTTACAGTGATGCAAAGATGCTAACATGCCTTTTATGCTGAGACGGAGTCACTAGATTAGACAGCGATAAGCCACGGCTTCTGCTGTATGGGATGTGTCAATCTTCTCAAAATCTCACCAAATATCAGATATACTCAACTTCCTACGTGGTGTATTGGAGGAGGAGAATAAGAAACGGAAAGATCGCTTGCAAATGCAAATACGTGTATTGTGCCGAAAACTAAGAACAGAAGCCATGGTCGTTGGAGATTGAAAAGTTTGGCTAAGGAAAGGCTGGTTTGATAAGGCTGGCAACAGGGTGTTTCCATGGCAATTTGTGATACGAATCCAGAAATCTAGGAGTGAGGTAAATGCTCTTACTGGAAAAATGGATCGTGCATGAAAACTGTCAACAAAGAAGTAATAAACAATTTGGTAAAAATTACTCTAAAGCTACGATTTATAAAATTATAATGCTAAAATATAAAAATAATTATAACTGATAATAGAAAAATTAACTCATAAAAAATTGATAATATAAGGATAATTACTGATAACATTAATGACTCATAATAATAATAATAGCTGCATTAATAATAATGCAATTATTCATGTTTTCTTTATTACATTTGATTTTCCAGTGTTCTTTAATAATAATAAAATTAATTGCATCTTTATCACCCCTCGTCTACTTATCTTATTTCATAGCACATTACCACTTTTTCGACCTTGCTCTTGTCCCTCTTACTCCTTGGTTGAGCGGAACTAGTCCTAATTGCGTAATAAATTCACTTATTAGCAGAGAGTCTTTATAGTTGCATTTTGTATCCTCCATTAAGTATCATGGACTGGAGTAATCTGTTTTCATGAAGTCATGAGCGAAAATCTCATGAAAGTTGCCGTATTTTTGGATAAAATGAATCTGGTTGAAAATATCTCGAAAATTGAATGTCCTCATTGTTTCTTTCCCTTTCGTTTGTGCACTTTCGTTTAACCACCAAATAAACAAAGTATGCCTAAATATCATTGCAAGTAAATAACAAATAAATTTACTGAGCACTTCTACCAACGTGACTCCGGGCATAACGAGTCATAAAATAAAACAGAAAACAGAAAGTTGAGAAAAATCGTTCAAAAATTTCCGGGAAAAACACTCTAATGAGCCAATAATCAATAAAACCACACTCAGAAATACATTTCCCAGAAATTTTCCTTGAAAATTTAGATATCGCATATTTGATGTTTCTCTGTGTATTTTTATGATTTCGAAGGGTTCCAGAACTAAGCTGAGGGAACAATCGGGGGGAGTTTCCTGCTTTTAAATTTGAGGTAATCAATAGTTCGTTTGTGAGTTGATAATAAGATACAAATTGTCTCACGTATTTCCGCCGTAGGTCCGTGGTTTTCTCATCTATACTAAAAAGCTTTTTCATTCATGCCTAGTTTTACTGTGTGGATCTTTTACATTATTCCCCAATTCAACATTTTCCGTTATATTTCCATTTCTAGGGAAACAAAATTAATCCATTACAATTGCCATATCACTCTCTAATTTTTTAACTTGAATGTTCTATCTCGATATTCACACTTAATTCCTCTCTCCTATTCGCCTACATTCTCAAAGACTCTTCACTTTCACCTGATTCAATAATTTATCACTTCTGTCTATCCTTTCTTTTCCACATTACTCACACTTCATACGTACAACTAATAAATTAACTTTACACAACACATTTAGGCAATCGGATGCTTCCTTATTTATACTTCTTGCAACATCATTAACATCAATTATAACCCGTGGAATATACTGTCATAATAGTCACATATCACTCATATTCTTAGGTTCCCTCATCCCTTCTCCTTTACCCCAACCATGTGTATTTATGGAAATCTATGTGCGGAAAGAAAGTTCTGGCCACGTACAAGTTACTTTCAGCACCAAATCCTACTCTTTTATATCGATTATAATTGTGTCTGGGTGTAACAAATACTCCAGTTATCACATCTATTACCTATTCAACATTTGATCCATTCCAATCTCTTACAACCATCAATCAATACCATTTCCTATTCCATCCAGCACTCGTCCCAAGTGATTCCAGAAACTCTCTTTCTCAGCTTCACCTTTATAATTACAAAGTAAATTAACTACAAGTTTGCACTTCTTAACCATTGAAATCTCAAAATCATATCTTTGGAGTTCATACATTCATATCCAATCATTCCAGCAATGTATTACTCATTCGAAAGAGTGATAAACAATCTATACTCACACTTGATCCAACCACACTTACTCGATCCTAAACAAACCCTTCATTTTCTTTCAAGTTTTTCTCAGATAGAGCAAGCTTTTGCATTTTCTCTGTTTTTAACCCCATAACTACCACTTCCTTCTTTTCCACAACACACATATAAATCACATCCCCACACTCACTTGGTTTAAAATTGAGGCAGGTATATGGTTTAATTGAATGGAGTCCGCTACGACCCCATTAAATACCACAATAGCGCATTCCATACATAAGAAAAAAATTCGTATGTGTGGCTCTCTAAGCCAATGTCCTTTATCCTTGATTTATTACCTTTTACAACAAGCGTTGAAAGAAGGCATCATATTCTTCCTTCACATACCAAAAAAACGAAATTGTATTAAGGAAAATTGATTTAAGGATAAGACCTTTAAGCAGCTCAATTATATTCATAGCTACTATAAACGGCAGCTTTTTCTTAATATTTAAATTTATTTGTATTAGAATGGCCGAGTACTTAATTAGCTCACTTCTGCATGTATATGGATTTTAATATCTCTGCAATTTTGCCTTTTGTAGGCCACAGCAACCCTAGTCTCAAAAATACGTACCTAATTAATCATAAATTTAGGATTTCTGATGTATAGATAATCTTGGTGTTCCAACTTTTACAAGAAACAATTAGATGGAAAAGTTTGGTATATAGATTCGACATATGGCCTTAAAAAGTTCAATACCTTCTAAAGATTAAGATCTACCAAAAAATGGCATATATATATGTACATATATTAAGATTATCTTTAATATAATGGTTTCGAATTCTTACCAACCTTATGTTTAGATTGCGTCGCTCTAACGTAGAACCCTCTCTTATTTTCGCGTGCACCTCACGTACTCTGATCTATCTCGGCTTCCATCAGTTTTTGAATGGTGTGACAAATTCGTCTGTGATGAGATACCATATTCATCTCAGCATTAATTAGGGTAAATCAGATAGAACCTGGAATTTTGGCCATTCGAATGTTTTTTTGTGATTTTATAGTACGGCTAATTACACTAGGCAACAAATTTTAACTTTTTGTTTGTTACATACATGTAAATAAGTGTTTCTAATTAGTTCGAGGGCGCTGACTCCGAATTTGAGTAATGACACCCCACCATCTTTTGGTTATTTGTCCCGATTAAAAATATTTTAAAATCACATGACCTCCCTTTTTTGTTCTTGTTTAGGACAGAGAGTGTACTTCACTAGCGAAGTTACCCCCCCTCCCTCCCAAGTTATAAGGATTTTATTGTATTGATTGAGTTTGTTATGCACTTATAGTTTAAAGGAACTTTGTTCTAGCCTTCTCGGTTTTTTTTGAAAAATCAAAGTTTGTTTTTATAAAGACAAGCAATAATCCCCAATCAAATTTCGATTAAATTTTCCTTGGTACCTTGTCTCCATAACCAATATTAATTAATAAAGATGTTTACCATGTTCATCACTAACCGCTTCCAGATTTTCAGGAAAAATATCGAGATGAGAATGCAGAAAATGCATTTTAAGTGAGATTCAACATTCAATCTTTTGATAGGCTTCCAACATATTGTTTACAATTTCTCGGTACATTCGAGATTTAAAATTGCCGAGAAAATTTTCAGTGACTTCCACAAAGGATGTCCATGCTTTGCTTTCTTTTTCATTGAGAAACAAAGTAAAGGAATCATCAAAAGCAACTCTACGAATTTGTGATCCAGTGAAAACTCCAGACTTAATTTTTGCATCAGTTAATGATCCTTTAAATTTCTTTTTAAAATATTGAAAACCTTCAAATCTTTGATCCATACCCTTTACAAAAAATTTCATTAACCCTAATTAAATGTTAAGAGGAATAAGATGAACTTTTTGGAGATCTACTAGAGCATCATGCTTAATATTACGTTTGCCAACAATGTATTCTTCTGTGGTTGGCCATTCTTGCTTTCTATAGTGATTTATATCATATCTGCTATCTGAGAGATATAAAAGGCGAATCTACCTTGTGTATTCCAACTGTAACCCAAGAAGAAGTGGTGGACAATTTGGATAAACAATTTTATATTTGATTTTTTTTGAAAATCCAGCAACATTTGTTAGGCAGAAATATCTTTCATCAAAGTGATTTGAGGGCTTACACCATATCATGAGAACAGCAAATGGCATTGCTTTCCTCTTCTCATTTAACTAAGCTTTGAACATTGTGTACACTGAGTGCAACAAATATGAGGGGCCCAGTCTTTATCCTGGCCCCCTACATTGCATCCAAAAATAGTATCTGTAGGCTTGTTTCTATTTTTCTCCGTTATGCCACTTGTGTGAATTGCCCACAAACATACCAAAATATGTTGGGGATGTTTACAAATCCGTGTCAAGAAATAGAAGACATGACAAGATTTCAAATACTAATTTGAGCAGGCAAACGTTACACAATGTAAGATCCTTGTCGTAGAATGACCCTTGGCTTTGATCACTCTACGCTTTGACACCCTTTTAGTAGCGGTATGCTTTAAGGGGCGTGAGTTACTTCTATGATGAAGTAGGCTTTGTTCTAAGAGTGCTATTTTAGTGGTTTAGTCCTTAAGGAAGAGCTATTTTTAAACACATAAGGATAAGAGGAAACACCAGAATCTACCAAAAATAAACATGTATTTCAAATTAAATATTACAAACCAACAGTAAAAGCATTTCTATATTTGGCCTCAAAGATTTTTAAATGACAAAACATAAACAAGTAGGCTTCCAATAAACAAACCAATTGCCAATTAGTATTTTTATCACGACCCTATTTGTTTAGCATAAAACATTAAATTAATGTACTGTCATCTACAAACACATATGACCTAGGTTCAAGAATAATGGTTTCTACTCTCCTTTAAAACGTGGGACGTACTAAACTTCTACTATCGCAATAGAGATATAAATGTTATTGTTAACTTACAGGTAGGTATTAGGGATTGCCGGATGTCGCTGGAGGACTTATCTCTCGCTTTGAAGTGTGGTGGTCGCTGGTTAAAATTTTCGTCGCCTGTGACGGGGGCTGCTTCTTAAACGTAATTAAAGAACGGGAGCTCGTTGGGGAAGGGTTCTTCTCCCCTCACTCTTACGGTGCTTGAGATGTGAGAATCACTCGACTGTGAGCGGCTTTACTTTTCTTCAGTCGGACTTCTTTGCAGACGGAAAAGGCTTCTTCGGTATGGCACCGATATAAAACTTGACTAATTAGGTTAATACGGCCCTGAAAGGGGGGGATCGATTTTCTCAATCTGATCCTATCGTTTCTCACGGAAATAGTCTAGTATGGCTGAAGGATCGATCTTTACGAACTAATCTTTCTTCTGGCGAATCGACTTCTAATAATCTTCTTGTCTAGCCCATGGATCGATCTTAACGAACTAATCCACCTCTAGCGTATCGAATTCTGATAATCCTCTTGTCTAGCCGATGGATCGATCTTCACGAACTAATCCACCTCTAGCGTATCGACTTCTGATAATCTTCTTGTCTTTCTTTGCGGGGCTTATATATAGGCGGATTGCCGCCCCATCTTAAGGGGGAAGTGACCAGGCCACAGATGCAAAAGGGGGAGGAGCGAATGGAGAGTTAGCATCTGGGGAGAGCGAGAATTCCTGAGGTGGCACTGGGGTGCCCAAGTCAGCTCGCAAATTATAGGCTCGCAACCGCACCGCTAATTGGCGTGCTTTCTGACTCGCACCGTTTTTTTTTTCCTAACCACGGGTTTATGGGTCTCGTAGGTAATACGATCGTGAGAGCGTCGTTTAAGGACCTTAGGTGGTCGCCTTCAAACATATGTTAGCTCCAACTGCCCAAAGCGGCGAGTAGATCACACATGGTAAGCATTTTCGCCGGCTACCTTTCCCACGCTTCTCCTCATGAAGGGAGGGGGGCTTGAATGTACTTATACTCCTCCAGGAGGCTTAATGTAGCCATTTCTCCACATCTACCTCCATTCTTAAGAAAATAACGGGAGGGGGGGGGTTCCAATCCGACGCTTACAATAATATACATGGGTAACTTACGGAACATTATATTATACAATAAATTCTAGTTCACTCGGGAATGCCTCGATAACATTTCACCTGACCTTACATTAATTCCTATATTACTGTGCCAACTTAGGATTTTCTTACCTATCACTCGGGTTACTCGCCCCTACTTACTTACAATTCTACTGATTTACACTTAACTTTGCTATAATACAATAGTTGGGCTGCTCCTTAATCGTCGACAGGGTTTCGACTTAACGACTCGGCCATACAATTGTTAGACCCTTTTATATAGTGAATGGAGTACTGGTACTCCATCAAGAGTAAACTTCATCTCAGGAGTCTTCCATTCTTACACTTATTTTTACCTAAGTATGACAACGGTTTATGGTCGCATTCCAACTTAAACTCGCGCCCTATTAGATAATATTTGAATTTACCTATGGACCATATTACGGCCAAAGCTTCGATTTCGATAGTAGCGTAGGCTTTTTCTTTACTCAACAGTTTCCTACTGACATAAGCTGTGGGATAGGCTGTTTCGTCATCTTCGTATTAAAGCAATACTCCGCCTAACCCGTCCCGACTAGCGTCCGTGCGAAGGCCGAAGATCTTGTTGGGATTTGGTAAGCGAAGAATGGGCGCAGTTACGAGTTTTCCTTTTAGAACCTCCAACTGAGTTATTGCATGGGGGTTCCACGTGACAGGGTCTGACGCTGTCTTTTTTAACAAATCATTCAGTGGGGCCGCAATGGAAGCGAAGTGTGGTACAAAACGCCTATAGAACGAGGCCGCTCCCATAAACGATCGGAGTTGTTTCTTTGTTTTCGGCCGGGGCATCTTGACTATGGCGTCCACTTTTTCTTGCTGGGTAGTCAAGTGTTTTTGTGCTATTTTGAATCCCAGGTAGTCAATGGATTCGTAGGTAAAATAACACTTGGTCGGCCCAGCGGTTAGACCTTGCTCCTTCAATTTCTCCAGCAATGAGCGTAGGGCGTGTAAGTGTGACTCCCATGTACGGGTAGCTACGTACACGTTGTCGAAGTAAAACGACACGTCGCTTAGTCCAGCGATAATTCGCCTCATCATCATATTATAATTGCTACCGGCTGTAAGTAGTTCGAAGGGTAGCCTGGTAAACTGTAACAGACCTCTCTCGGTCGCAAAAGCCGTCAGTTTTTTTGGACTCCTTAGCGAGAGGTATTTGATAGTACGCTTTACACAAATCCAATTCGGTGATGAATTTAGCGTCTTCAAATAAATGGAGATTTTGATCTATTAGTGGGATGGGCTCGGCGTCGAAAACGGTCACTGAATTCAATTTTCGAAAGTCCACGCACATCCGAAATGATTGATCAGGTTTCTTAACCATTACTATGGGGGAGCAATAATCGGACTCCGATGGCCCTAAAATTCCCAATTTTAGTAAATTCCGGACTTCCTTATTGAAAGCTTCTCGTAGGTGGATCGGTAAAGGATATGGTTTGCTCCGAACCACTGAATTAGTTTTTAGTTTTATTTCATGGATAAAATCCTTGGCACATCCAGGGTTTTCAGAAATGACTTCTGGGAATTCCATGAGCAAGTTCAACATTTCCGCTTTTTGTTGAATTTCTAAGTAGGGATTTATCTTTAAATCCACCCGAGGGTCTTCTGGGGTAGGTGAGAGCGAGGGAAGTTCGTATTCCTCGTCTTGTTCCACACACACGGTGTGTATGACTTGCAGGGGCGTACCCGGGTAAACGGCATCCATCGGTTCTTCTTCATCTAGAAGGGTAATATTCTTTATGCACGCGCGGCGGTGATATTTTTTTAGCATGTTTATGTGATAGGTTCTTTGCCCTGTTGGGGTATCTATCAAGTAATCGACTGGACCCCGTGCCTCGATTACTTCAAACGGTCCCTTCCACTGGGCCCATAACTTATTATTTTCGGTCGTGAGTAATAATAAGACTTCATCTCCTGCCTTTAATTTTCGAGCCTTTGCTTTCATATCGAAATAGTCCCGGTATTTGGCTAAATTTTTCTCGGCGTTCTCTCGAGCTAAGCCAGAGCAGTATTCTAGGCGCTCGCGCATATCCATCACGTAGGCGTAAGACGATTTGATTTCTTGCTCGAGCTTCGCGTTGGAAAATAATTCCTTAAGAATACTCATAGGACCTCGCACATTTCTCCCGTATAATAGCTCAAAGGGCGAGAATCCCAACGTCCGATGTGGTATTTCTCGGCAGGCGAAAAGGGCAGCAGGCAGGTATCTGTGCCACTGTGTAGGGTTGTTTTGACACAACTTCTTCAATATATTTTTGAGAGTCCCGTTTAATTTCTCGCAGATTCCGTTAGCGGCTGGATGAAATGGACTCGTAAAAATTGGCTTGACTAACAGAAGTTTGTTAAAATACTCCATCAATTCTGAGGTGAATTGGCGCCCTCTATCAGATAGAATTTCTTTAGGCAGGCCTACTCGTGCAAAAATTGAAATTAATGCTTCCGCGCAGGAAATAGTGTCAATCTTCCGTAGGGCCACGGCATCTGGGAACCGGGTGGCACAGTCCACTAGGGTGAGGATGTAGGAGTGTCCTCCACTTGAAGGGGGGTGAATTGGTCCCACCAAATCAATTGCCACTCGAAAGAATGGTTCAGTTATAACGAGCCCCCTTTTGTAAGGGAGCGGGAGGTACCCGTCCTCTGGAGGGATCCTTCTGACACACATCGCATGATCGGCAATAGGCCACAATTTTCCTGGTGGCCTGGGGCCAATAAAAGTGTCGGAATATCTGCTGCGCCGTTTTGTTGTGCCCAAAGTGTCCGGCTAATATTCCATCATGCGCGGTATTTAAAATTCTTTGCGTGTATTCTTGAGGTACACACAGTGCTTTCTAGTTCTCCTTATCCTCCTCGCTGATAGTTCGGTAGAGAAGTGAGTCTTCTACGATATACTGGATAGGCTTCTTTCCTTTCACTTGGAGAATTTCACCTTTAATAGCTTTCTCCCATAGAGGTTTAAGAGTGGGGCATTCCTTCTGAGCACTGGCGAAGGAAGTCAATTTGAACCCATTGTCTTCGAGGGTAATCCTTGGGGTCAACTTAGCAGGTTGCTCTTTCCTCTAGGCTTCTTGTGCCTGGGTGACTACTTGTTGGGCCACTTCTTGCTGGGGAATTAGGGGGTTTTGTCCGATTAGTACTGCGCAGAACTTAATCGGGGCTACTACCACGTCCGTCCAACCGGTGAAATATCTGCATTGTATATGACATCTCACGACGGGGAATCGATTGTCGCGTCCTAAAAAGTCGTGGACGATTGCGAATTTCTTATGGGCAGGGTTTACTGGGGGCAGCAACTTGTCGGATACCAATACGCACGTGCATCCGGTGTCTCTGACTAAAGTGGATACTCGGCACCCATTAACAGTGCCCTCTTCAAATTGTAGGCCGCCTAGCGAACTTTTGTTGAATAGAAAGTTTACCTGTTGCTGGGGCCCTTCGGATGTTGGCGCGAGGACGTAGGACGAATCAGCTTGTCCTGCTGGGATCGCGGCAGTCAGGTTTTGCACCTGTTGTCTCGAGGTCTCACTCAGTCGGGAGTTCTGTGGGCACTGGAAACTCAGGTGACCTATTATCCCGCAGGTATAACAAGTGACGGGCTTCCTGGGATACGTGCCGGTATTAGGGTATGATCCTTGTGGAATCCTAACTTCTTTTTGATTTTTTTCTCCTCCAAAATTTGGCTTATAAGTTCCTTTTGCTACTGAGAACTTAAAGGGCTTCTTCTGTAAATGCCTGGGTGGCGGCCCATTTTTCTTTGGGGAGGGAGCCTTCTCTTTCTTGTACTCCCTAGGATATAACCGATGATTTACCGCGTGGAGGTCAGCCTCGTCCAGGCACTCGTTGAAGGTAGAAGCTTTTCAGTCCTTAACGAATGCACGGATTTCCTGGGGTAGTGTACTTAGTAACTGATCTCTAAGCATGAAGTCGACGACCGCAGCGACTTCGTTCTCTACTACCCCTTCTGACTCCATCCAAAACTGTAGGCTTCGACGAAGCTCAAAGCCAAAATGTTTGTACGTTTGTCCAGGTCTTATACGAGACTGCCTGAACTTCATCCTATATTCTTCCGGGTTAAGGTTTGTAGCTGAGAGAAGTTCAGCTTTGAGAGTGGAATAGTCCACAGTCGCTTCTGATGGTAAAGATACGAATATCTCTCTCATCCTACGATTGAGTAGCGGTAACAGTCTGGCGACCCCATCTTCTTCTAGGTCCCAATTATTGACTTCAAATATTTTCTCAAAATGGGAGAGATATGAGCATAAATCTTCTTCGTCCTTGTACTCCGGGAGTTTCATGCTGGCCGCTGGTGACACTCCTGTTTTGGATGACACTGACTGCACCTCTAACTGGTCTTTACTAAGAGCTCTTTCGTGGGCCCTTATCTTCTCTCTTTCATCAGCTTCCATTTTCGTCTTTTCTGCTTCCATTTTCATCTTTTCTCTTCTTTCTTCTCTTTCGTTTCTCTCTTTCTCCTGAATAAACGAACTCAGATCGGTTCCTTCCAGTCCGAGGCTTTGACCTTGCTTCCGATAAAGGGCAAACAATGCCATCGCGCTTATGTCAGTCATCTACCTTGTTTCTAATCAAGCCTTACCTATTCCACCACCGAAACTTACCACTTGGCCTAACAATTACCTTTAGATGGTATCCCCCTCTAACTTTACCAATTTCCCACTCGTCAAATATTCTATTATTCCTGGTGTTCCTTTTATGTGTTAGCTCTTCCTTAAATAGACACTGATGGGTTCTTTCTAATATAAAACCTCTAGACCTGACACCACTTTTATAATATGTCGTAGAATGACCCTTGGCTTTGATCACTCTACGCTTTGACACCCTTTTAGTAGCGGTATGCTTTAAGGGGCGTGAGTTACTTCTATGATGAAGTAGGCTTTGTTCTAAGAGTGCTATTTTAGTGGTTTAGTCCTTAAGAAAGAGCTATTTTTAAACACATAAGGATAAGAGGAAACACCAGAATCTACCAAAAATAAACATGTATTTTAAATTAAATATTACAAACCAACAGTAAAAGCATTTCTATATTTGGCCTCAAAGATTTTTAAATGACAAAACATAAACAAGTAGGCTTCCAATAAACAAACCAAATTCCAATTAGTATTTTTATCACGACCCTATTTTTTTAGCATAAAACATTAAATTAATGTACTGTCATCTACAAACACATATGACCTAGGTTCAAGAATAATGGTTTCTACTCTCCTTTAAAACGTGGGACGTACTAAACTTCTACTATCGCAATAGAGATATAAATGTTATTGTTAACTTACAGGTAGGTATTAGGGATTGCCGGATATCGCTGGAGGACTTATCTCTCGCTTTGAAGTGTGGTGGTCGCTGGTTGAGATTTTCGTCGCCTGTGACGGGGGCTGCTTCTTAAACGTAATTAAAGAACGGGAGCTCGTTGGGGCAGGGTTCTTCTCCCCTCACTCTTACGGTGCTTGAGATGTGAGAATCACTCGAGTGTGAGCGGCTTTACTTTTCTATAGTCGGACTTCTTTGCAGACGGAAAAGGCTTCTTCGGTATGGCACCGATATAAAACTTGACTAATTAGGTTAATACGGCCCTGAAAGGGGGAGATCGATTTTCTCAATCTGATTCTATCGTTTCTCAGGGAAATAGTCTTGTATGGCTGAAGGATCGATCTTTACGAACTAATCTTTCTTCTGGCGAATCGACTTCTAATAATCTTCTTGTCTAGCCGATGGATCGATCTTCACGAACTAATCCACCTTTAGCGTATCGACTTCTGATAATCCTCTTGTCTAGCCGATGGATCGATCTTCACGAACTAATCCACCTCTAGCGTATCGACTTCTGATAATCTTCTTGTCTTTCTTTGCGGGGCTTATATATAGGTGGATTGCTGCCCCATCTAAAGGGGGAAGTGACCAGGCCACAGATGCAAAAGGGGGGGAGAGCGAATGAAGAGTTAGCATCTGGGGAGAGCGAGAATTCCTGAGGTGGCACTGGGGTGCCCAAGTCAGCTCGCAAATTATAGGCTCGCAACCGCACCGCTACTTGGCGTGCTTTCTGACTCGCACCGTTTTCTTTTCCTAACCACGGGTTTATGGGTCTCGTAGGTAATACGATCGTGAGAGCGTCGTTTAAGGACCTTTGGTGGTCGCCTTCAAACATATGTTAGCTCCAACTGCCCACAGCGGCGAGTAGATCACACATGGTAAGCATTTTCACCGGCTACCTTTCCCACGCTTCTCCTCATGAAGGGAGGGGGGCTTGAATGTACCTATACTCCTCCAGGAGGCTTAATGTAGCCATTTCTCCACAATTCTTTTTTTAAGGTTCTTATCAGAGCAAAATTTTGATAAACCTGTAATCTTCTTTATCAGTTACCAGTTAGCAGAATCAGAAAAGTTATTACAAATAAGTATGTATTAATCTGAAAATCTGACAAAAATCCCAGTAATTAAAATTCAATGATATTTGAGCTTCAATATAGTCTACATTATATATATTATTTATGTAAATATATATTAAATAATTATATTATTTATTAATATATATTTATATATATATTAAATATATTGAAAATTAAATATTGGTACAATATTAAGCAAAATTGGGAAATAGCTTGAAAAGCAAAATTCAAATTACACAAAAACTAGACGTGGTATCGAAATTCTAAAGACAAATCTGTATTTAGCGACTATAAACTATCTAGAATCACTTATTTCCTACTCTGTAACAAAAATTGTGTTACACGGAGTTACTTACGTTATTTTTTAAATATTTTATATATATTTTAAATGGGTTTCTTTTTCATTTGAATTGAAATGTTGTTTTTTTCAATTGCCTTAGAAGCGAAGAGGATTTATCATCTATTCCTGTTTACTTTATTCGATTGCTTGATTTTTTCATTAAAACTATGACTTTTATTGAAATAGCTTTACAAAGTTAACGAGAAAACTATAACATGTTCATATAGGGAATTGTGGAAAAAAATTCAAATGTCTATTTCGGATTACGAATATATTAATTCTATTTTCGATCGTAGCCTCAATTTATGTATCCACAATAAAAATGGAGCTCTCCCTTAACTAGTATTTAAACACTAGTTCGATCTAAGCGGCGCTTAAGTGTTGGCCGCACATACACCTAAAACGGTACTGTTATCTGACCCCTTGGGGTCTCGAATGATTTAATGATTACTGGTTGAGGTCAAAAGACAATACTAACCGAATACTCACACCTCTCTTAACGAAGAAAAATGATTGGTTGGGGCATCAGGATAGCCAGCGATTGGCATTTCAATTTTTAAGTACTTATCATTTTCCAGTATGTAAATCTAGTGTATAATACGACGGAAGAATCTCGCAAATTATTACTAATCCCTAGTTAACCTAGATTATTCTAGTGAAATCATTCACATCTTAAACCCAACCCTTCGCTTTGTTTAAAACGAACAGGACCATTTTTTTATTTAGCCAAATTTAAAACTGTTCCAGCGATAAAATATTTGCCTGCCACAAACAGGAAAGCCAAAAGTGCAATTGAAGAAATAAATTTCCCGATAATATCAGAAACATAAGTCGGAATATTTCCTAATCCTTTCCTAACAATAAGTGGAGAAAACATTAAACATAAAGATTGGTCTAGTTCTGTTAAAAAATAAAATGGAATAATTTCTTTAGACTCTCAGAAAAATAAGATTAACCAAAATTATGATAATGCATAGATAATCCGTTTTCCTGCAAATCTTATTACAGTGAAAAAGAGCTTGGAATCTATGCCATAGAGGGCCTAATCTATCGTTAGTTTCAAGGAGAATTTGTTAATTTGAATTTTATTTTATGGCATTAAGTTATTAATCCCAAAATGAAGAGTTTATTGTAGGTAATAACATGTTCGTTTTCCCTGGTTAGAAGAGGTACGGCTGGTAGTGATATAGTTTTATTTGGAATTAAATTTAGAAGCTATTCAAGTGATATAGAGTAAAAATTAGCTATTGGTGTACTTTGGATTGCTTTCTTACGAGTTCATTTTGTTTTTTATTACAATGTTATCATAAATTGCATAAGGGGGCAATTATCTCGAATAAAAGTTATATGGTAAACACTAATCTGAAGCTTTGAGACTAGTAGCAAATAATATATATATATATATATATATATATATATATATATATATATATATATATATATATATATATATATATATATATATATATATGAGAAAACGCTCAGATTACGGAAAACGAAAGGATAGAAAACATATGGGGCGTGAAAAAGAGTAAAAATTGTCATAGAGGTGGGATTAAATTCAGGTACAACAGGATAGAGACCTATAGAAGTTTCCAAATTTTTGACATCGGAAATAAACTATGCTATCCTTTTCATTTCATTGATAGATGCCTTCAGTTAGCTAAAAAGTCTTTTTATAGTTTTGAACCTTGTGCGCGTTTTTATAACAAGAATACTCTTGTACTTCCCTTTTATTTCATCCTTTGCTTCTCTCCCTCCTATTTTAAAATCACTAGGCATTTGTGTAGTATTTAACTATAATAATACTATCTCTAAACTATTAGTCCAGAATGCTCCTTCCCCTATTGGTAATGTATATTGCGTAAAATATATCGATTGCTCTAAATATTACTTTGGCCAATCAGGTGAATGTTTAAAAAAACGAATTTCTCAGCATAAATACAAGGTCCGTCGTGGTAAGGAAAGCAGCTCATTTTATGTTCATATGTCATATCTTAATCACAATATTGATTTGAATTATGCTTAAATCATCTGTAATAAAAACGATACAATTTCACGAAATATCATTGAATCGACCTTTATTAGTAAATTCCCAAATTTTAATTTAAGTCCTGGCTTATATAAACTTAATGGTAATTTTAAAAATTATATTTACAATGTACTGTCGAAACTTTCAATTAGCTAGAGGCTAAATATTTATATAAATCTTCAGAAACAATTAATTTAATTTTGTGTACATCAATGTAGACTTATGTTTTTGTCTGTATTCATTTCCATTTGAGTTAAGTCTTTAGAACATTTGTACTTATTATACCTTGGTTTTTATATCCTGATCTTTAAGGGTTAATCTCTCGTTAATAGTTTTTTCATCCTTAATTGCCTAGGCGTTTTTTAATCCTCTTGTCAACTTTTAGTCCTTTGAATTTACCTGATTTAATGATCTTATTTTGTATTTATCTTCGCTTCTCCTAAGTTTTTCATTTCATATGAATTTACTTTTCTAATTGTTTTTTTTTTCCTTTTTGTCGGCGCTCCATTTCCTCTCTATCATCCTTATAAATATTATAGTTGTCAAAACTTCTGTGATTCCTTGATAAAGAACTCGAAGTAAAGTTCAAAAGTATTTGGAATCCTCGTAATAATTTTCCCTGTGGGCTTTGTTGTATTTATTGCTTGCTCACGCGATACTTGTGAGTTTTCCACATATATATATATATATATATATATATATATATATATATATATATATATATTGACGTTTGACGACGAAGGAGGTTTCAGTCGAAACCTAGTTTCGCGAATAAATGATCCTATCACTCTGTTTTCTTTCTTGCATATATATTAATGATTTGAGAACCGATTTTGTAGTTTTGAATTAAGCATTGAAAATTTTTAGAGAACTTACTAGGTTTTGCCCTGATTGCGGGCACATACGCTACATATCTACACCTTCATTCATAAAAGTACAGAGCCTGGCCATATTAAGATTGGGACCATTTTGTTTATAGCTAATAATTTTAAAACCCTCAAATTACCATTAATTATCCCTACTTAGGGTAAAAGTTGAGATTGCGTCTATCAATAGGCCTAATTATACGAAATTGATCACTATGTGGTCGCAGAATAGAGACGAAACTCTATTTTATACCAATCAAGCTTTTGCGATTAGCGAGTCAAAGAAGTTTCCTTCAGGTTTTCTTTTTTCCTCTCCTAACCGCTAACCATTTTTAGCACTTTCAAATTCACCTCTTCTCCCTTTCTCTCTCACAAAACAATCCACTTCTCTCTCAATTCTCTATTCTCTATTTTTTTCTCTCTTTCTTTTCCTACGCTCTATTGACTTAACTATATTTTCGTAGAGACGGTGATTATTTGGTTACCCCATCCATCCTCCCTACCCAAAATTCCCACTGTTTGCAGAGGCCATACCTCTAACAATTCCACTTCTCGTTTACTACATTTCATTGCTCATCCTGCTCCACTCTCTCTCTTTCCTTGCTCTCTCTCTCCGGCTTACTCAATCTCTCTCTCTAGTGTGATATATCCCTTTCTCTAATTTAATCCACCTTTTTTCCTCTTTTAACTGCGGCTAACATATATATACATTCACACACGGTTACACCTTCATGCCAACACTTCCAGCCAGGCATTCTTATATGATGACCTCATCGCAACACACGCAAACAAGCTCACACACACACACACACACGCAGGCGATGAGATGATGGTTGGGTCACTTTGACTGGTTCCACGGTCAACTTGCTTGTAGTTGAAGTATTTTTTTGAGATAATGGCATGGGGGGTGTGGGAATCAGAGCCTTCGAAGAAGGAGGCTGCGAATTCTTACGGTGTAAATTCCTTTGAAGAAAACGGAAGGTAAGTTTCTCCGAGACGTCAAACGGTATGTTAGGTCTACTATGCGTAATCAAGGGGGTATTACGGTAAGAGTAATCTTCATTGAAGCCTTTTGGGATAAGACTTGGTTCTTGTCTGGAGATTGCGTCGTTGAGCGGAGTCGGACGGGTATTCTTATGGGGAGAAGAGTTTTTTACAAGTTCCAGGGTGGATATTTGTTTTATCCAAGGAGGGATACTCGGATTTATCCCACAACGTTTCCTTGCTTTCGGCATAAAACAACCCGAATCGAGGAGGAGTACGATCGTCTGCTCTCGTGAGCTTGTCTCGCTCAAATCTCCTTGATTCCTCCTCACTTGGGTACATATGGACGCAGGAAGTCAGGGCTCTTACCCCATAGAAGGGGGGGACTATCGCCCGTCTTTGAGTAATGGCGAACGCAGCCCTGGTAGTGTTTGTCTCATTCGCTCCCAGCGTGCCTGGAAAAGAATGGGGGAGAGACTTTTTGTCTTGTTTTAATACTCGAATTGATAAGGGCTGCATTCCATGAGCCCGCTACTATACTTTCTCACGCTTTTCAGCTTCGAAAATTGCTTGTAGGCGACAACGAGGCCTATCACGTGGAGGCAATGCTTAAAAGTGACGTTATTTCTCCCATCACGTGCTTGTTCCCTCACACTCATGTATCAAATAAGTTAAGAGCCGAAATGCACACGGCATACTTACATGTGCATTGGTAATTTACCGATAGGACAGAAATTTAGTTTTAATATAAAAATTACACACTTAGATTATACATGAACTTCAGACGTCTTGCTTTGATGTTGTATTACATTTTACTGCAATATTACTCCCCACAATTGGCTTATTTTTTATATCTAGCATTATTTCTTTCTCCATTTCTAAGTTAAGGGTAAATATAAAGCAATCCTGCAAAACACAACTTATCTTTACACACAGGCGCACAGAATAACAACAATCAAATAATGACAGCAGCCTGCACAACAAACATTAGCCAGAGAACTATGTGACTGACGCCTGTACAGGGCCTCTGATGTTCATGAACGAAACATGTTCCTTAAGATGTTTGGGTCGTGATTTTAAGGAGACATTGTAGGATGGGGGTACACGTTTTTTATAATGGTGTTGATGACCTGAACGATAGGTACTTTCGTAAGCAGGCTTTCCACATCAAGGGATGCTATTAGTACTGCCGGTATTGTAGAGTGATGTATATTGATAAATTTCTCCGTGCATTTTATGCTGTACTTCAAAGGAACATGTTACTTTCATGCAAATCAGAGGCTCCGTTCAGAACACCTGACGGTAATTTATACACGCATATTGATGGAGTGGATATGGAGTCTCCCTTAAAGCTGACCTTCGCCAACTACTATATCTGTCAACTTGAAGAGAAATTATTGGACAAGAGTGAAAATAAGCCACACACATATTGCTGATACATAGACAACATCTCCATCAACACTCAAACGAAGAATATCTTATAAACCTAAAATAGCAAGTTGAGAAGAACTCCGTTTTAAAATTCACTTAGGAATTGAGCACGGGCAATAAACTGCCTTTTTTGACGTTGAGGTTCAAAATAACAATGGTAGTTCTATCACAAAATTATATTTAAAAGGTACGGACATGAGAAGATGCCTGAATATGGATAGCTAATGCCCTGAATGTTATAAATAAGTGTAATCAGCTCATAAATCCGCCGAGCATATAAATTCTGCTTTACGTGGGAACTTTTTCACCAAGAGATCTTACGTGTAAAACAAACACTCGTGAATAATGGTTTCCCGAACAGCATGATTTGGCAAACAACTCCAATTAATTTTAAATACCGCTTCAAAGATACGGATACAAAGAAAAGTAATCAGCGTGCAGTAAACAACATCAAACTCTACCACAAAAAACAGATGTCCACTGCCTATAAAATAGATGAAAAAAACATCAAGGAGATTATTAACCGAACATCAAGGTTAAAAATCAAATAAATAAAATTCAACTGATTATTTACTATTAAACAAAAAAAGTCAACAATCTCCTTATGATAAACAACAGCTTCTAAACTGTAAATATATTGGTATGACAACTACCACACTGTATAGACGTTTAACGATGCATCTGCAAAGCGAAGGACCTAACAATCATATGGAGAGAGCACATAACGAGAGATATCGAGAGATATTCTAGTTTATAACACCGTAATTAAAAGAAAAAACGGAAATAAAGCTAGGCTGAACATCTTAGAAGCCATCCTGATAAATAAAGAAAAGCCGGCCATCATTAGTCAAGCGGTAAGCTGGAATCGATCATTAAATCTGTTTTAAAATTCAACTCACTGGATTGGCTCGTTTTTTCTAACGGTATGAGCAATTTTGGCGGAATAATACTACCTAATACCGTTTTCTTATGTACGCCTACGTCCAAAGTAAAATACAACCGGTGACTTCCTCAGAAACGCTCTATTTTCTTCTTGGGAAAAACGGAGTTAGAATGATGTGGTTCCCTCCGAACCCTCCCTCAGCAATAGTATATGGAGTAACAGCGGGCAAAACCCTTCAGGTAAAAAATATGCTGAACATAGAACTAAAGATCGAAGAAAAGGAGAAAACAATTGAAACTGACGAACCTAATGAAGAGAAAAGAGAAACGGAAACTTCAGAGAATAAACAAAGAGAGGGAAAGTAGAGCCATAAAAAATCAAGAAAGCACCTAATTAAAAAGAATCTACGCGAAAGGGACACACAAACCAACACGGAAAGCGGAACAGAGAGAGAATAAGGCTGGCGTTACGAAGCAAGCGATTTTAAACTTTAGTTCTGCGTAAACGAGGAGGCCTATCCCATACCCAAAGGTACTAAATTAAACGATATATATAAAGGTATCGAAAAAGGTGCCCGCAAATAGAATTACAGGATAGACCATGATGAAAGAATTATCGCAAAACTACGCGAATAAAACAAAATAAGGATCTTCCCAAGGACGTCCAAATTATGAAGAAGGATATCTTCAAGACAATTACAAACGGGAAGTGGAAAAACCCCAAAGAGAAGAAATAATCTGAAACAAGAGAATGTAGACAAAATCAAAAAACGAGACAACCAAACTAAAAAATACTATACCTGAATACCGACGGATAGAGGACTAAAGCAATATAATACAGAAGTACACATATATCGATGAAAAGGCAAAAACTATCATAAAGGCATGAATACCTAGAAACAAAGAACAAGGCTATAACTACATAAAAGAAAGGAATTTAGAACAACCTAACATAAATATGGAAGGAAAGCATAAAATGAACAGTATTAATACAGAATTTAAAATCTACTTAGAAGTACGTTACCGAAAGGTACCCTAAGCAACAAAATTAAGATTTTCACATAAATAATAAAGAAGACAAGGAATAAAAAACAATAAATAACCAATCAGAAGAAAGAGATCAGCCAGTATCCTGGCAAATTTTATTTTCTAGAACTCTCATACACAGTAACACTCACCCCACCCCTTAATAATAATAATAAAAAAACAAACAATAAATCCTCTTTCATTCCATATTCTAACTATCCCTTCCCCTCTTCTCCCTCCTATCATTTCATTCAGTCCGATTCTGAATCCACATTTCATTGGTAAAGGAGGAAAGAATATATCAAGACACTCCGAAAGTGATCGAATAAGATCGAAAGCTCAGCGCTTTAGTTTGGTTTTACGAAACACATTTATTTGAAAGAGAGATCAATACAAGACAAGTGATCTAACATCTTCAAGATGAAATAAAAAAGAGAGCTAGAAGAATAGAAAGTTGACAAAGAAAATTAACTAAGGCATAATACCCAATGATCTTCAACAAAATTTTCATTCAAGAAAGACTGCTACCCATTTACACTAATATATATATATAAATATATATATATATATATATATATATATATATATATATATATATATATATATATATATATATATATATATTTATATATATATATATATATATATATATATATATATATATATATATATATATATATATATATATATATATATATATATATATATATATATATTTATTAGACAAACAAACCATTCACACAGCTCTACTACCAGGTTATTAACACACTTCCGCAAGATCTTCTATTACACCTCTTCACTGGAGGAGCAGCATAGCCTCCCGCTCCGACTAACCAGCCACATGAGCCTCGAGCTAAACCTAGATATGTATTGAGCTTATTACCTTCAAGATGTTTTTATTTTGCCCTTTTAGCTATTAATTGCTACTTCTCATCTCTTTGCTCCGCTGACTTGGATCGAGAAGTGGTGGTTACACCCCTTTCTTATCAAAGGTTGTATAGTACTTGCTAAAATCAATCAAGACCTCTCAATATACGCCTTCTAACCGGCTTTCACCCATTGGCCTAAACTCGCATTAGGCTTACCCATATCACCCCGCTCCCAAATAATCTCTACCAGCATAATGATTAAACGTAACATAAAGTTCTAAGACAAGAAGTCCTTTAATTTCCTTAAACGACCATTACGAAAGAGCAATATAGTATCTGATAATATAACGACTAAAACATCTACACAATGGAGTAGAATTAAATCAGTACACTCTTACTCATTTTTTAACTTCGTCTCTCCCGACATCTTTCTTTGCTCCCTAAAAATTACTCTACAGTGAGGCCAATTATATTCCAATAATAGGCCACTCCACGGTCTACACCAAAGACGCATAATATCTACAGTCATACATCACCAAATAAGTATTTTTGCTTCACTGGAGCCTGATCATCATCTACACTTGAAAGTCATCCTTTACTTCAAAACTTTCACTATACTATCTTTCTTTCTAGACTCACCACTGAGATTCTTACAAACATAAGATAAAAATATCACGCACCTCGATCTGAATAATCCATCAGCCAAAACAACAAGCAGAAGATCACTTCACCCACACATACGCATAGCCAAGCCACAGTCCTGTAGGTAAGCATTTCTTGCTTCAACATATTCAGACCGTTTTCGGTGGGGTTGTGGTTGAGTGGCGTTTTATTCAGTCAAATTTACTAAATGTGTTTAAACTCAAAAATCTAAATGCAGATCATCACATAACTCAATAATTTAAAATTGATGTACATAGTTCTATTTACATTTTAGTCCAAGTCCATTTTTCCACTACCCCGTTATATCTTGCCCATATAAAAATGGACAGGATTTAATTATTTTCTTCAATTTCACTGAAGATGCCAAATAGTCCGATGAAATTTCTAATTAAGAATAAAATGCATTACACAAAGAAAGCATCATGGCATTTCGTCTCAAAAAACATCATAAAGAAATTGAATCTCAATGCGAAATAAACTTTTAGTAAATTAACAGTGGAATATTAAAAGTATAATAAAAATTAAGGTGATATATTATTATCTAGGATAGCCTTGATTGTAAATCTGATTTTAAAGCAATAAATATGATAACGGGCAAAAGGAAAGAAGGTTTAATATCTAGCTCACTAACTTATTTACTTTGTAACTTTTTATAGTAGCAGATCAAGAAAGTTCATCCATTGGATAATTAAAAATATATAGTTTTAAGTAAATTTAAGCAAATGGATGGTTCTGATTTTGTTCTAAAACCTTTTTCAATGTTATTCGTCTGAAGAAATGAAACAAATTTCGTTAAAAAAATAGGAATTTCTATATAACCAATTTAAGGTTAGCAAAACACATCCCTAGTGAGAAACAAATGAGGCCTAGACTATATAAGTTAAGTTTAGGCTACACCCTCGTATTACCAGTAATAAATATAAGTGTTGATGGACCGAACTGTTAGAAGTTTTTAAACTGTTAGTTCTAGCCAAATAGAGTACCCTAGTAGTCATTCTTCTCTCATTATCTAGAGGCGCGGTGTTAGTTAAAAATATTATCTACGAATCAATATATTTTTTTTAAATTGGTTTTATTTTTAGAAGAATTTCGTAGTGTTGGGCTAAAATTTACCCCAGTCAAGCATGAAGATATATCAATTCAATAAATCCTGAAAGGGCTTAAGCTTCTTATATAGAAAAATGCCTCTTTAAATATTTAACAAAATTGAAATTTATTATTTCTAAATTTCTAGTCTGTTATTGAGACGTGGAATTAATAAAAAAGCAAAATAAAAGCAAAACTTTATCTAGCCCCTAGCCAAATTAGTAGTAAGCATATATGAACTAATGATTTTGTCTTCGAACATTATATGTTCTTAATTATTAAATGTTCTATGATGAAAGTTTTGATGAGTAAATAGCTATGGTGAAGAGCTGCGATAAATTTACTCATGTAATATATTTTACAACAATTTAATTTCAAAAATTTATAGTAAATTTCATTGTAATAAACGTAACTAATTACATGTGAATACGGTTTATAAAAAATTGGAAAATTCGGTTTAAAAATGTCATTTTGAAAATTTAGAAAAAAATATTCAAGATCACTTTTTAACTCAATTTTTGGATAAGATTTTCGTGATGAAATTGCGCGGATCAGATTTTCGCCCTCAATTTTATGACTCAATTTTTTAAGACCAAATATTTAAATTTTATTTGGCGGCCAAAATTTTCCAAAGTTAAGGTTTTACGAACAAATTTCAAGAGATCATATTCTGTACTAAATTGTTAAACATATATAAAATAAAATATTTGATTCTTTTGCTTGCAAGTATCGAAAATATTTTAAATTGAAATTTGGGGGCTAGAGATAATCTATCGCCCAACACTGGAATGAGTTTCGCGGGGCATGACAGATGCTGAAAATCCATAATTTATATCATTCGGTTGGGTCAGTATCAGTTAGCTTTTATTATTGAATACATCGATATAATAAATTAACAAAAAGTACCTGGTTGAATGTCATAATTGAGCATACTGCTTTTGAAACTTAAAATATATTTTTAAATAAATATAATATGTTATAAAATTATCCTTTTATTGTCTTTTTTTTCTTATCACATTTGTAATGAAAACACCAGGCAATAATGGCTTTCTATACTTTCCCTACGGGGAAACTTGCGCTTCACTATTAAAATTAAAATTTATAATCTAATAAAAAGCATCCATGGTTAAATTTTTATAAATTTTCTGAGAATCGCCAATTAAAATAAATTTACAGAGGAACTATAAACTAAATTTCACCCCTTTCAAAATATCAGGTTGCTAAAATATAGAGTTATAGAGAAGATATATAAAAATTAATTATCTGAACTTCACCATTTGTAATTCTCTGGGTTTTAAAAGTTTACAAAATTCGATACTTATATTTATTTCTGAACTTCACCATTTTCTTTTAGAATTTATAAAAGAATTATTACAAAGAACTTTGATAAAAAGACCTAAGCCATAACAAAACTTAGATGAAATTATTATTCAAATACTCCCCCAAAATCTCCTTCTTAAATTATAGAGTTAGTCAAATAATTTGGAGCTACAACACATTTTTAGAGCTTTATAAACTAGACTGTTAAACTAACCCTAACATCTTCGTAATTTTTTTTCGTTTTTGTTTAGTTTTTCCAAATAATAAAATGGGAAAAATTTATTACAAAATGGTAACTGCAAAATTTATGAAATATAGTCAAAATTTGATATTTTGAATCTTACCAAAGTGTCAGGAACGCCTTCTAATGACCGAATATATAAAAGGAAGTTGAAAAGGAGATAAAAAACTGTGGGCAAATTGATTTAGGGAACTTTCTTTTACCCAACCCTTCTCATATATTAAAACATCATGTAGTACTTATATTAGATATTAATCTTTGAAATAATATTAATCAAGAAATGAGTATTCAAACAAATTAAGTTAAATATTAGAATAAAATTAATAAAAGACCATTCACACTTTCTGGAAATCCGATTGATCCTATATCAAGAGTTAGTTATATTATAATTTAATTAAACCTAAAATCGATCAAAGGGTTAAAATAGATCCTAAAATTTGCAAAGAATGGGAGAGGTAAAATAAATTACCTCTCTATGAATCTAGAAAGAAGAACAACGCAATATAATATTTCAACGTCGAATTTGATTTATTAATACTACAACCTTCTTGCCGTAAATGATGACATTTCATAGAAAAATGGCAATAAAATATTTTTCAGGAGAAAACTAGATCTTTTAGAAAGTTTTCTTATATATATATATATATATATATATATATATATATAGTATTGTACACCTGCCAAAGCTTCTGAAAAATTTCATTCTCACTATAGATAAAAAGAACAAAGTTAACAATATTTGAAATAGTAAAAGCATGTAGCTTTAAAATATAAAAGATTTATTTTTATTCATTTAGAATGTTTAAAGCCTGCTTCCACTCATTGTTGGGCTTCTCTTGGAGTAGTGGGGTTTTAAGGAGATGCCGATCATCAAAGTTTCAGTTACAGCAAGGTTATTGCCCCTGTTACACCATCCACTCCTTTACGCCATTTTTTGGATAATTTATGAATACAAACAGTTTCACTTTCAGATCTTTTAAGTAGAACTTCCTAGAACCCAAGATATACTGGACGGAACTCTAGTATAATGATGTGAAATTTAGCCCTATCTATTTATTCAAATAGTGGTATAAAATTATAGCCTTTCTTTATTTCCTTTTAATATCTACACGTTTTATATATAAAACTGTAATTCACAAAAAAGAATAATACCCAAGTAATAGCAACTTAACAATAATGATTGCAAACCAAAGTGAACACCAAATTTAACCAAAATAACCCAAATCAGGCGCATTTTTGGTTTAATTGCCTTCTTCTAGATTTAGAGCATCTTGCTAAAAATAATCCTCGCAGAAATATTCCTTTTGATGGATCCAATTTACAGCGTGTGTTTTAACAAAAAAGATTTCCTGCCATTTTTAGCGTTAATATCCTTCTAAAAACCTTTCGAAATATATTTCTTGATATCTGTCTTACCATGAAAATTGGTATTACAAAATATCAAGCCGATGTTTCAAAGAGAAGGAAAATATTACTCATTAGTTTCTCTCAAAATGTCATCTTGATACTTTGTAAGCACCGATATTTTAAAAATATATCTCCGATGTTTGATTTTTATTTTAGCGGTGTTTAGCTCCGATTTTTATGTAATGTTAGTTGAATATTTATTCATAGGCCTAGAGTCTTTTTTATTTGTTTTGGTTACGTGTAACCCAAAATGATTAACTAGGTTGTTTTTATTGCTAAGGTGTCTGCACCTCCTAGTCAACAGTCATCCTTTTTTCTGCACAGGGCTTCAAACAGTCAATCGTACAGTTCGCTTAGTGTTTAACAAATGTGCATTTTTAATAATGATAGAACGACATAAATGATGCAGGATGAACTCGTATGTTATCTATTCTTCCAGAGAAATTAAATAAAAAATACTCCTCAGTCGATTTCAGAACAATTGATCTAGAATAGAATGAACATAGAATAATTTACTAATCACGTCCTTAGCGGATGTACTTCTTGTTGACATGTTTATTGAAAAACGATGTTAGAAATACTGTGAAAAGAACGCTAATTTCTATAATTGTTTTTAATAAAAGGGGATTAATATCGGAAATCTTATGCTTTTATCATCATAGATAGATAGTATATAGAAAGAAATTAGAATAGTTAGGTGCCTAACTATTCTCGGTCTTTTACTAATCGATCCTAAAAATTGTCCCCTGCCCAGTTTATTGGGATTAGATTATTTATAAGAAACAGTAAAGCTTTTACCACAATTACAAGCAGGACACTCTATAGACATCCTTCATCCGTTTTTCAATTCAACTTCTTCTGCATATGTATAGTAATAACGAGTAGTCGCTTTGCCACTCCTCTTTATAGGAGGAACTTGCGCTTTGCAAGCAGATCCTCGGTCTGTAGGCTACGGTCTTTCCGGGTGCTGCCACTCACTTTTGCTTTAAAATTACTTTACAGATTTCCATTACATATTTCTTAACAACTTTTTATGATATATGTTTTATTCTGATCTATCCTTATTATCTAGACCTAAAAGCAAGACAAAAACTTATTGTTATAACCTTAAGATTTATCTTTTCTGTTCTTTCTCATTTTTCTCATCTCGTTTTTATCGTTTTCATTTCTTTTCATTTTTTGAACTTTCTTTTATAAAGGTTTTTAGCCATCAATTCCTCTTTTTCTTATATTTGTTTAATCGTTTACCTCTTAGATGAAAACGTTTCCGATATGATATGTGCTTATTTTCTCTTATAGGAGAAATATTAAGTAAAAAAAAAAATCCGTTTTCTCCTCTATAATCTTATTAACAATATTGTTTACTATGCTTTCCACTGTTTAATCACCTCTTATTACAAACAAAAAGATGTTTCAATTCAGTTTTTTCAGATACAGTAACAATAATGATTTGTATAATTCATTTCAATCACGTCTTTATTTCTTAAAAAATTATCGGGATCCTCATCATGATCACCAGTATCATCACTAACAATAATTTAAGATGGGGATTTTTTGGAGTCTTTGAATAGTAAGTCATCTTAGTTTGGTTATGACTTTTTATCAAAGTTATTTCTAATAATTCATTTATAATATAAAAAAACAAAATGGTGAAGTTCAAAAATAAATATAAGTATCGAAATTTTGTGAATTTTTTAAACCCCAAAATTAAAAATGGTGAAGTTCAGAAAATTTATTTTTATATATCTTCTATAACTATATTTTAGCAACGTGATATTTTGAAAGGTGGAAAATTTAGTTTAAAAATTCCTTTTAAAAAATATTATAATTGGCGAAGTTCAGAAAATTTATAAAAATTTAACCAAGGCTGCATATTTATATTTTAAATTTTTATCTTAGTAGCGAAGCTATGCTTAGTTTTCATATAATCCATTTTATTTGAATACAATGCAATTTACTTTTTAATTTGTAATTTTCTTTTATTATTTTTTAAATTTGGAATCTTCATTAATAAAATATGCAAAGTGGTTCGAGCGAGAGAAATTTGTTTTTTTTTGTTTTTTTGGTGAAGATATTTTTATTTATTAATGAACTAGCTCTATGTCAAATCTTTTACATATGTAAAAAAAAGGTTGTTTTGATGGGATTTTTTGGATATATGGTTATATGGTTGTGAACCAGTTTCTTTACTTTTAATTTGTAAATTCACTTTTATAGCTGTCCTTGTTCACAAGCCCTTTGGGATGAGTTCTTTATTATAAAATAATTCAGGAAGTATTTATTCTCTTTTCTCCTAAAATTTTTAATAATTATAGATTTGGAATCCGATCAGTAGACGTCCTTATAAACAAATAACTTCAATATTGCGTTATTTTCAGGCCCCTTGGATTAGAGCGATGAACATTAAATTACTACAATTACTGCCTGCAATCGCCGTTGGCACTACTCAAACCATGAAAATTACCACTAAGTAAGCTATTTGATCTAGAAACACATATTTTGTAGTATCTAAATTTATAAACCCAATCAGTATACAATTGATTCACTTTTTCTCTATTAAGATATACTCCCATTAGATAGTCGTTGATTTTTTATTTATTAATATTACAGGTATCATGTGCTATATTCCATATAACTTTAAATACCGTAACTCTTCATCTAAAAATTAAACTACACAGGGAAGCATGTAATACTCGAGTTAAAATCAATGAACTCATTATTCTTGAATCTAACACTACAGTCTATGAGAGAATCACAATGCTTGCTGATCCATGAAAATGGGTCACATTAGAATAAAAAACATATATTATTAATATTTTCTCCACTTACTTAAAGCTATAAATGCTTCAACATATTTTATAATTCTTGCATTTTTATAATATCGTTCAGTTATATATATATATATATATATATATATATATATATATATATATATATATATATATATATATATATATATTCTTTCACAACTCTTACAACTCAAGTTTCCTTCTGGTTGAAAAAAGAGATCATTATATTCTTCCATGTGAGAAATTTGGCTACGATTTTTCTTCCAAAGAAAAAGTAATTCAGAGTAGACCCTCGAGAGACTTCGTGGTCAGCGAATTTTCATCGTAATGATGCTGTTTTTTAGAAGTTAATTTTTTCTCCTTTCAGCCTATTGATTTTTGTCTTATATATATATATATATATATATATATATATATATATATATATATATATATATATATATATATTATAGACTGGGTTAAATGATAAATATATTTTTTCGATAATAGATTTGTTTAGAAGTACATCGTCTATCTTTCGCTTATTCATTTGCTATATCATCAAAAGTTTGTGTTGAGTTTTACCGACTTATATTTTAAAGATAGTTGAGATATATTGTACTTTTCTTCAATTAAATTTACAAATCCAGCTACTCCCCTTTTTCTTGGATTTCCTTCATTCCAAGCTTCCCTTCCACTCGTTTATCTGATCGCTTTTACTAATGGATCTTCTCTTCATTAGTGAAAATTAGTTCTTTCGAGGCATTTATCTCCACATCTATATTTTTAGCCGAATTATAATAAAATAGCTTTGTTGAATAAATATAAAAACATTAGAGTAAATATTACCTTTATTGGAAAAAAATATTATTTTATATGTACTTATCGATGCGTTCTATTTTTACTTCAAGTGATATGATTTGAAACACTTTAAATGAAGATCTTTATCTCATTTTTCACACCGTGTGTTTTTTTTATGAGTGATAATAAGAAAAACGGGTCTGTTTTTCATAGAGAATTACCCATATATTATGTTTCTCAAACATGCCCTCTTTCTTGTTCTTAGATCTTTTCTTCTTACTTCTTTTTAGATCTATTTTTCTTAATTCATTTTAGATTTTTTCTTCTTACCTCTTTTTAGATCTATTCTGCTTACTTCTTTTTAGATCTTTTCTTCTAACCTCTTTTTAGATCTATTCTTCTTACTTCTTTTTAGATCTATTCTTCTTACTTCGTTTTAGATCTTTTCTTCTTACCTTGCTGTGGTGTTGCAGTATTTCTCTAAATAATCCCTAAACACACTTCTACGACAAGATAAAACATCCACTTCTTTACTTCTTGAGCATAACTCATATAGTTGCCAAACATAATTCATGGACACTTTGATCATATACGTTACTAAATATATGTACCACTTCTTTTCCTGATAATAAATCGATATTTTTATATGTTTTGGCCCAACCAATCAATAACTCCTATGCTTGCATTATATATCTTTACTAGGTAAGGTTGTTGAATTTCAACACACATTTTACTTGATGAGGATTAGCGAGAGGTTTGATCTACAGCTTCAAATCCTACTACATTTGGTTAAATGATCCCAATACTCTTAATATAAAAAGTAATTATTAGTATTTCATTATTGACATCAGTCCTATTTTCAAAACATACCCGTACTATTTTTCTTCATGCCTTCGTTTTTCGGTAATGGAAATTTCTCTTTCCTGTTCACTCTAATTGTGTCAGGGGCTTTTATTTACTTTTCTTTCATCGCTGAAATTAGTTTTACGTGGGTGAAAAATTATCAAAGCACAAATGATGTGAGAGAGGATGGCGGTTCAGAAGTACATCAGCAAATCTCATAAAAGTCTCATAATCCTAATTCAGAACACATTTTTCCTGATGGGTTGAAACCGAACCACATAACAAGTTTGGTTGTTCCACATCAAATTCTGAAGCCAAACCGGGTGGCTTGCCCTGAATAAATTGTTAAGAGCCATGTTTTCCGAAATACTCTTACATAGATATAAGTTATAAACGTCTTTAAATGGAGAATATTGATTTAAAATTCATTTAGATAATCTACTAAAGTCCTAATTTTAGCACATTTATCGTTACTATTCAAGTTGTTATTATTAGCAAAATGCATATGCGAAAAGATTGAAAAAAAACTGGCACGTCTCACTGCTTTGGAAACGAGTGGATGATATGTTTCTGACGCACGATCCTAATCCATTCTTTATCTTGGATTTCACTAATAGTTACTAAGTAACAATATTCCTAACAAGCACTTTATTTCCACTTTTGAAGCATTCATATTAACATTTTTTTGAAAAGCAAAAGAATTTGTTTCTACCCCGCTAATATTTATAAGTATTTCATCAAAAATAAGTAAAATACAGACTAAGAGTCAGCTGTTTGCTTTAAAGTGTTTTATTTTGAATATCTTCTACTGACCAACATGAGAAACCAGATTTGATATCACTTTTCGACCACTTTCAATTCTGAAGATTTTTTTTTTATATATCTGATTCCGATTCACTGTCACTAGAGCAAATGTTCAATGCACTTTCTGACCCAATTATATGTATTTCCTGGCACCTATCTATTGTTCTTGGACCAACATATTTACCTGAATCTTGATTAATTATATTTTATGTGGAATATTCTAGTGGTAAAATTGGAATGGTAATATATATATATATATATATATATATATATATATATATATATATATATATATATATATATATATATAAGTTATAAAAAATGACCTTCTATAATATATGAAAACCAAGTAAATAGTTAGGCCCAAACTATCCTAAATATAGTTCAATTGAGTTACATGTCCGTTGAATTCTACTCACCCCTTAAATCAGCTAGGAAAGGTATTTCTAATAAATAAATTTACATATATATTATATAAAATGATATACACGGATTTCTACTTGTGTCATGTTTGGCGAACCAATGGTCTGATTGGAATCAAAGGACTATTCAAAGGATTGCTACTTCTCCTTAACAGATATTAAGCGTGGGTATTCAATGTGTTTTCTTTTTGGTCAATAATATATTTTTAAAAGGTGTATCAATTAAAAAGTTCAAAATACATAATGTGTTATTCTTCCACTATTTCTACAAGTGATCACAGCCAGTAATATCTTTTTCACTATGCTTTTTTTTATTTCACTGCAGGTTGCAACAGAAAAGGCAAGAAATCTATCATGAACCCAGACTTACAGTATGCTATTCGCCCAGTTCGACATTCAAGTACAGTTCATGTACCACAGCCGCTCTTTAACCTACCAAGCGATGACACAAGCACCTCAGAAGCTTGAGAATCTCAAGATACACAAAATGTGGCACAGCTTGAATCTGATAAGAAATCACACCTCTTCATCAAACGGGAACTCAGTGATCTAGTACGTGATCTTATACATCCTAAGCAACAGAGAAAACTCCTGGCCTCACCTCTACCCCAATGGAATCTTTTAGATGAACATGCTCGCATTACAGTGTTTAGGAAGCGTTTTGCACATCTACAGGAATTTTTCCATTTGAAAACAACTTGACTTATTTTAATGAAATCAAATACCTACTCAATGGCATTGAGCTGCCTTAGGAACGAAAGTAAATGGAGATTATTCATAGATGCATTCCTTTACACCATAAAAGCAGTTCTGTTTCAAATAAGGAGCACCCTCCCTTCAGTTCTAGTTGCTCATTCAGTCATTTTAAGAGAGACATATGAGAACCTTGCTTTTATTCTAGGCCGCATAAGTTACAAGGAGCATAAATGGCTAATTTGTACGGAGTTGAATCTAATAGCCCTACTTAATGGGTTACGAACTGGATACATCAAGTGTATGTGCTTTCTTTGCAAGGGAGACAGTAGGGCCAGATTAGAACAATATGTACGATCAGAATGCTCACCTCGGGAAACTATGCCGCCTCAATGCCATAATATAATTCATGAACCACTAGTTAAGAAGGAGAAATCATTTTGCCACCACTGCCTATAAGACTAGGCCTAATGAAGGAATTTACCAGAGCTTTGCAACATAACAAGCCATGTTTTCTCTACCTCAAAGTGTTTTTGTCTAAAATAAGAGATGCCAAGATTAAAGAAGGCCTATTCTTAGGACCTCAGATACGTCAACTTATAGTCGATGATTGCTTCGACGCAACTATAACGGAAAATGAGCTAGCGGCCTGACATACATTCAAAGATGTATGCAAAGGACTTCTGGGAAAGCAACAAGGTGCCCATTCCCTTGGAGAGCCTAATCAAATGCTACCAAGATCTCGGATGCAAAAGAATACAGTAGATGTGAGTAATGAACAAGGAGAGAGGTTCCTTCCAAAAAGGCGTTAGTGGAAACCAGCTATAAGGTAAAATGGAGCCCTGCTCAACTGGCTGACTTCTGCTAGAACCTGAAGCGTGACACACATGAGTCGTCTTATAAACGATGAAGTAAATAGTAGAATTTAGGTTAATACATTATATAATGCTAACAAACAACAAACATGTTGCTTAATTATATATTCCTGAATTAATTACAATGGATACAATTAATCTGACTTTGGGAGCAAAATACATTTATTGTATCGTGGAATCGATATTAATTATATAATTATTAAATCAGTAATTAACAAGAAAATCTTACGTAATGGGAAATTTCTATTAGCAAATTCAAATTCAGCGCAATCAAATTCATAATAAAATGCACATGAGATCTATGTTTTTTTGTTGACAGTGAAATTTGTTGTACAGTGTTATAAATACTAGGAATACATGCCTACCTATAGTCGGGTCTCAAAAAGAGAAAAATCTCGATTTTTGTAACTTTGAGAGCCTACATGGACCCTTTATCCAATCCAAAACAACAATCAAATCAGGTTGCTTGTTATCGTGGGAGAAGGCATACGAAATATAATCTGGTGTTCTGTATTATTTCGTTTTCTATCACTATTATAGAGGTGGAATAAAAATATAGGACGCTAGGAAGAAATAGATTGACTAAGTAATATGTATAATATAAACACCTTATCTACAGCATGAAGAGCAGCAGAAGACTTGGCTTCAGTTGAGCTAAGTCCGAAGAGAACAGAATACCTTTAAAACTATACCAAGAACTATATCAAATGACCACATTATTTATTCTAAAATTTATATGATCCAGAATCATATGAATTTACCTTAAGATCCTACCATAAAGGATGCTTTTCCCTAATTCATATGTGGTTTTTGTAAACATGATTTTTTAGGATTCTAATGGAACACAATGAGTTTACACGTCAATTAGCTTTTTTAACCCTATCAACTGACATACATATGTTAAACTAGTCGACTAGTTATTTTATTCTAAGTTTGTGCGAATTCATAATTGAACTAATTTTGACCTATGGTCGTGTTCATCTATTGTTTACTAATTTACACATGGGTGAGCGTTTGCTTTATTTTCTTTCTCCAACTTTGGACTATAATTAATATTATTGTATCTCTTTAGTATTATAAAAACTTCCATCATTACTCTAAGTAATCAGCAAATTTGCAAGTTATAATAGCTATAGGGATCGACTTGTTTCTTCGTAGGTTATATTTCCAAGGTCGAATATTAAGTTGGTTCCTCTACGTCTATAGTTTTAACAGTCCGATCTCTTTATCAGGATAGTATGTATGTTAAAATCATACTGCTAATTCTAGATAAAAAGACACAAGAAATTTAGAGAGAGGAAGAATGATGCCCTTCCATCAAAAATGAAGTTCTTGGTACGGTATCCCGGCTTCATGTTTGCTTTGTTTGTAACTTCGACGAATTAATTTTATATTTTGAGGATTTGCAAAACAATAAATCTTACTTCCCCGTTAAAGCAACAGCTTTAAGAAATTTGATGTTAATTTGGTAATTCACTTTTAAATTATAACATTCTAAGTGCATGTGCTAAAGTTTACCTAGGGTTAAAGTTCATCTACCATTTGTTATCAAAGTCATTGATTTATACAATGAAGAAAAATTGTCCATATAGAGACCCTTGACGTACTCTGTTAATTTGGGGCCTATTCTAAATTTTCTAGAATCAAAAAGCTTTTTTTCCCCTTAAGAATATTCATAATTCAATGTGCTTAAACTTTCAGTAAAAGCCTCTAATGGGTAACTATATAAAACGAAGGGTTTCTGAACATATAGGTAAAATTTATCCACTCTTTTGTGCTAATTATTAGTAGAAATGAAAATATCAAGGATTAATTAAACTGAATTGTCTTTAAATATCAGTAAGGGAGGGGAGACAAAATTCAACCCAAAGTCTTTCCTTTTTCTTTTGATTTCTTGATCTCTTAACCTCACGTTTAAGAATGAATGTAGGTTCTCTAAATATATTCTTTATTAGGCAGAGTTGTTAGCAATAGGTAATAAACAGCATCTCGATGACAATTAATCGACTGCTAGCGGTCAATGTTCCTTGAACTCTCTTTGGAGGATCTGGCCATTAAAAGCAACAAATTAATTAGACCACTCGGTATCATAATGATATTTCTCTACACTCTGATAAAACAATGCAAATGCCGTCGAATTTCCACTTTTTTGCGTTTATTACTCATGTCAAAAAATTAACTACCCTATCCTTATTGCCGGACAATCTTTTCAGCAGTCTCTATCTTCCTATCTAAACCTAACCACTTTCGTTTCCCTAGGATCATCTATTTTGTTCGATTTCTACCATTTTTCTACAGTATTATCTACACTTTACATCTCTTTCTTTGTCCGCTATGGTCTACTCCTATGTGATTCTCCTCTAACAACCTTACTGAAACAAAGACTGTCCATGTTAATTTCTCAACCTCAACTAATAAGCGTTGCATTTTGTTTAAGTATGTATTTATTATAGTTTAAAGAAAAAATACATAAATATTTAGAGCCTTAGCTCATTTTATTAATGAATGCATTCATTTGATGGCGACAGTCAAGATTTATAATGATATAAATTGTTCTTAAAGACCATTCAATTTGGTTTGGCATGCTGGAGATGGCATCTTAACTGATATTGCTGCATTTTTGTTCATTTAGCACCATCAACTGCTCACAAATAGATAGATTCTGCTTACCAACAGGCTGTTTGTATCTTGCCCACAAATTATCTATTGCTTCAAATCAGGCGAATTTCTGAGCCAAGGTACCAAAAGGTCAATGTTTTTTTCACGCTGAGAATATTTTCATTTCCTTTGCTTGCTGACAAAATGCAATATAATGTTAGAAAAATACAGGTATAATCCACTAATTGGTCTTATACTGTTGGGAAAGTGAGCTAATGAAGCACATTTTGACAAAAGACACTTGTCTCAAAGTCTCTGCCTCACTTTCAATGCTGAAGTGTTTACATTGACTTTTTTATGATGGTGAGAAAACTTGCCACTGGAAGCAACCCAATCCTTGAGCTGCGACCGTACTAGGAGGCGATCTTGGTGATCATTAGAAGCATTTGGGGGTGCAAAAGACTTTTTAACAGGAATATAACCATTATTTTTATATAAATAATGATCCTAAGGATAGTTTCTCTTAATATAATATCCTTAGAAACTATCTCGTTGATTTCAGCCCACTTTATTGCAGCTTAACAATGATTATACGCTTTCCTATTGAAAGAATCGTTTCTAGAATGAAAAAGATTCAAACATTTATTTTTCAAAAAAATATTAATAAATAAATTTTAATTACACAACCTTATTCGTGTAATCCATACTTTTCATCACTTTACCCTTTTATTCGAATAAGAAAGTTCCATGGACTGAAATTTACTTCCTACACAAATAGGATCAGAGCTCAATTTTGGATTCAGCGAAAAATTTCCCTTTTTTTCTTATCATTATTTAAACGATGACTTTTAATTACACGCCAAAATTTACATATTAGAATAAGATTTCATAACACGTAAATTTTAAAAACGAGTAAAAAAATATGATTATATTGTAGTCTCATAACTTTTGGCTATGAATATGCTCAATCACATTCACAGAGATAAATGACTGCAGTTTACTTTGGCACATTTATCTTCCCTATTTAACTAGCCCTCAATTATAATGTCAACATAAATGTCTCGCATTATGTGTAAGAATATTTTGGTGCCCAAGTTTACAGAAATAAGCAGGTAATTGTAATACCTCTACCGGCACAGTAAGTGACTACGACAATTTGTATGATGGCTATAGATAGAAAGTGATTTGATGTGATATTAGTAAAAAAACAGTATTTAAATCGAACCCCTATTCTAACGAAGGACCTGTGTTGAAATGGAAGCATGGAGAAACAGAATTCCTGATAGATTTGTGGTGGAGAAGAGAATCAATCATGCTTTAAGTAATGTTTATGAAAAAACTTAGCGAATCATCATTAATTCCAGGCAATGTAAATCAATGTCAGGATGGCTCATCACTGATATTTTTACAACACACTACCTGGTTGGAAAGAGGTTCTCTAAGACAGATCTGTATGGTTGAACAGGTTGAAATTAACTCTTCCTAACGCAGTTGGATTGCACGAGCTAAAATCAATGGCGAGATCTCAAGCAATTAATACGAAAAACTAATAACGATTAACAATATGCGGATAATGAAGAAAGTCTGAAATATTAAAGTTATTTCAAATTTACAAAGAGTCTTCTTTTTAATTGCATGCAAAAAATTTAAGAAGTCAGCTATCATCCTCTTTCCAATCCGTGCTTGGTCAAACAAGTGAGGAAATTCACTGGTCGGGAGTGATTAATAGATTAGCTTTAATCAACATTTGTTTTTGCGTTGTAGAGGATTTTATTCGTTCTGTGTGATCGCTTTTCTCCCATACTTCTCTTTTTCCTTTGCCCAGCGTAACTTTTATAATAGTAACCTAGAATATTTTGTGCTTCGGTATGATAATTGTTGAGAGAATACCTCATTTATCTGCAAACATGATTGGAATCTGTAAAGAAGAAATATTTTGCCTACGATCTGAGGAAAATGGAAGAAATAGGATTTTCATATATATATATATATATATATATATATATGGGTTGTTGGTCGGGTAGGTGGATAAACCATGGTGGTCTTTAAAGAATTTTGAAGTCTCATTCCTCAAGATTTTCTTTTGAGGTAATTATATGATATATAAAAAACAATATCTGAGCAATGTACCTTGTCTATTAATAAGTATAGTACATCTTCCAATGGTGATAAATGATAAATGGAGGCGATAAAAAAAATATATTTTGCTAATCGTGTAAAGTGAGTGGAAAATTATTAAAATATTTAAACCAACTTTGGAATCTGAGGAAAACTTTGAGAAGAAGGAATAAATAATTAATTTTTGACTTTGGATGGTACTCTAGCATACATAGTATACGATCTTCAGTCAAGCGCTGTTGAAAGGAGATTGACTACGCTATTATTGGATATCCATGCAATAGTTAAATCATTACAATGTCTTGGTTATTTTATTCGTTGTTTGGTGTTCATATCTAACCTCATGTTATTCTTTGTAGGTAAAGTAGAAACTTATTGGGTTCCTGCGATGTCATATGATTTTGTGGTATTGTGTGCAGGTTTGAAGTTTCTTATATAGGGGCGGTATTTGCTTTGTTATTTCCTGTATTGTATATTAGTGTTTGTGTCCCAAATGTATAGTTAGGGGCCTTGTATGGTATAAAAATGGTAGAACATACTTACGTGTCTTTCACGAAGACATACTTGCAAGTCGCTAGGTCTTTGGAAATAAAGGATTCTTGGAGAGCCAATTAAGGTGAGATAGAGGAGCGACCGATTTTATCATTTCATGACCTCGGTCAAGGACAAATTAAGGTGGGAGAGTATCACATTTTCGAGAGACGACCAGGTCTCGTGAGACGAGTAATTTAGAGCATGTATCATCCCAGGAGGAGAAAAGTTTCTCCTAGTTTTTGTCGAATATAAGAATTCAAAGCGAACGGAAATTAAAATATTGAGACAAATAGATGAAGTTTATTTTACAAAGAGGGATAAGTTGATCAGTTGATCGCATCTTTCAGATATAAAATTGACTCGGTTTGGTGACGTAGATGTAAATATGCTTATTGACCGTAGCTTCAACAATTGCTTCGAAAGTTTCGAGTCGAACGGTAGTGCATTTAGAAAGATGATGTTAACTGGCGCTGCCCAACGGGCAATATATTTATCGAAAACTGCTTACACTATTCTCTCGGACGTGATACTCCTATAAGGTAAAGCCTCCCTCCACATTGCGAGCAACCATTAGCTATAACGTGGTATCTGTACTTTTATTAAGATGTGCGAAATGTGGCATAAGTGTCTAAGTGAATAGTATGAAATCAAGTGTCCAGTGTACAAACTATGGTGATTTGGTATGCATCTGCAACTTACATGTAGCAAACGGTTACTTCTACTACATCCATTTTAATTGAGTTTAAATCAAATTATTCCTATTCGTGCCATTGAAGAGGATAATTTGGGTCTTGTGTATTTGCATTTTTTAATAATTTTTGTGAGAAAATTAAAAGTACTGGTGGAATTGTGAAGAAACCTCCAAAGAAAGATTATAAGTCAATGAACTTTTAGAACTCTTGCAATCTTTGATGCCAAGGTTTTCCCATAATCACAGGATTTTACTACCATTCGAAGAGATAGCACGTAAAGCGGCTCTGTATCCACAAAATCAATTTACGCGTTACAGCAAAGCCAATTTACAAGATTGTTTTTCAATCCGTGCAATTTTATTCTTTCAAAGAATTCTTTTATATGTTAAAAATGTTCTTATTTTTTCTCGCTTGCTTGTAACTGGTTATCATCATAAGCGAAATATAAGTCTAAATCACCGAAGATATGTTTTTTTTACCTTCTTGGAAGACATTCCATTAAATAACTTGAGGTTGGTGATCATAGCCAATTTCTTGCTTAATGTATCCTCAAGGGCATCTGGAAAAAGACCACCCGTCATTCTACCTTAAAAATAATGTTGCATTCTTAAAATTTGCAGTGAAGTCAGACAGGGCGGGAAATTGGTATTTATAATGACAGTGATCGAATTAAGTAAGCTGTAATCACGAGTAACACCAAAACACTGATTACACTTGTGTACTTAGTTATTAGGCGATGCATAAGGGTATTTACTGGGCCTTATTCATCTTTCCGACAATAGAGATTGATTGAATTATTCCGTGCGAATTATTTACTAATTTGGTAGACAATTGAAAAGGCCTACCTGCAACAACTGGACCTTGTGTGATGATCTTATGGAGAGATTATGGGGGAATATTCAAATTCTTTTAACGCTCTATACAATTGGTAGTGTAATCTGCTTTAAAAAGAACACTGTATTTTTAAACAAGAATATCAATTAGACAAAATGTGTAATGAAAATGAAAAAAGTTAACGCACTGCACTTTTCATTATACTACTAATCTTTAATTTTACTTTCACTATCTCTTGAGCATGTGTTCCATAGCTTGACAATGATTTCAGGGTGATAAAGTAAATTTATTTCAAATTATCGCACTTTTAACATAAAAAATAAGAATTTATATGAGAACTTCCTTCAGAATCCCAATGATGATTTGGATTTTTCTCATACAAAGTTCCCATAGGTGATCCCATGTTGTTCGCAGTGTGATGGAGGATTCTTTTGTTAATCTTTTTGCGTGACCGAAATAATAGATGAGACGTTTCACTGTGCTCAAGAAACATCCTGCCGTCGAAAGGATCTTGTACTTGCAGACATGGGTTTGTGAGGACGACAGAGGGTACGTTCTTCGTAGTTTTACTCTTTTGAGTTCTATTTGCAGTAATGGCAACTGAAAGAGAATCGGTGGGTCTTGTCTCTGAACTCTAAGATCCTAGCCGAGTCACTAGTATACCAGAGGAGAGGTGCGGCAGCTGGAGGAATATCGTCCGTTCAATAGTAATATGCTTCTTCACTTTCACCAGTCCTAGAGTATGAGTTGTTGCCTGTTGCTTGAGTGTACTCTTGTTTTATATTTCAGGCACTTGTATAATTTCTGTATTAGGTCCTTTCCACGATTGTATGTCTAGTCTTATCCAGCGTGCGAGCGGCAGTCGTCTACAGTTGGTCCAAAGGGGTTTTTAGCTACAAAGTTTCCTGCCCTTTCTTGATAAGGGAGAGAGGGTGATTGGTTGAACTCACGTGGACTTCCAAGGCCTAAAAAATCCAACGAATGTAGGTTGGAGAGTTTGTTGAATTTAGAGAGGAACTTAATGATCTATGCGCTGATAGGTGGGATGTTTAAACTTGTAGCTCTAATTTTGACATAGTTTAAACTGCTGTATTCACCAATAGGTGGAGTAATCCCATTAATGACTAGTGGGAAAGAGCACAAAACTACGATCCAATCTATTGGGATTAGTAGTAAGCTTCTCGAAGAAAATGATGAGTTCCAATGGCAAGACTTGAAAGAATTAAAATGACTAGAATAATAACAATTAACAACAAACAAGGGATGAATGAACACTGAACTAAAAACTGTGAGTCGGAGTAAGAGAGTGCAGATATCAACGATTTAAGCTACTGGGCGTAGTTGGTAAACCACTCTAAGTGAAAGAGGAGTTCCACTGCTGAGACCTCAAGCACTTAAAATAACGAGAATAATAAACATTAACAATTAACATGGACTCTATGGAGTCTAAATTAAAATTCGTTACAATTTGCAAAGTAATATTATGTCTTCAAGTGTATGTATATATTTAAATCATACTCCGGGCTGCTTCCCTTTTATCGGTTCTTGTTGGTAATGGTTAGTAAATTGGCATGCCTTTTATGGCTTTGGTGAACATTTTTTCTTCTCGAGGTGCAACTACTCTTTCTGTGTGATAATATTATTTTATCTGGTCTAATGTTTCATTTATTTGGCGAGGCCTGGATAATAGAATCTAAGAATATCTGTTTCTTTCATAACTCGTGTAGGTTAAATAAGTGTTTGAGTTTAAGATTTTTCTTTGAAAGTTTTATTAAAGTGCAAGCATGAGTATGGTCTGACAAGATGAAATATAGGCAAGATGTATATGGTGTGCAAAAATAATGGTAAGTTTTAAGTAGATTAAGAGGATATGGTAGTGGCATTCATGGATTTACTTTACCTACATGCATATATCGCTACAGGAGTACTTGCTTAAATATAGTTTTTTTCACACTAATATAGAACTTATATGGAAGTTTTCTAGTTTCTATTATTAGGCTCGAACTGGAGTCTGTTTAGATATAATGATAAATAAAAAGACCCTAGAATTTTATACAATTTACTACTTCATATTCTTGATAACTACAAAAATATATGTGGTATCTAGTACATACTCGCATTCATCCTTTGACGTCGGTGACACTAGGGTCGAAAAAGTCTCTACCTTCTTTAATGTGGTTGAAATGCACGAGCAAAAGAATTGTAGAGACTCACACATTTAACAACGGAGTAAAATAAAATCGATAAACAATAATTAGGCACTGAATGAACTCAAATAAAAGTTGTCCTCAAATTGTGAAGTGACACGTTTTTAAATTCTTATATAATACCATATGATACGCCTTGATTTAAATTCAATATATTGGATTTGAAAAACCTTGGCTTATGTGTTGGAGTGCACCTCCCTTTTCTGTGTGATCATTTTAACTATCAACATCTCTGTTTCTCTTGCTAAGCATAACTTTGATGTTGGAAGCCTGGAATATGTCTCGTTGTGATCAGTTGTAGGATAGTTTAATTGGTTCATTTTCAGAGTTATCTAGAGAGAACTTAATTGAGCTTTGAACTGGACTTTAATTTGAAAGGATGAAATATATGGCCTGAAAATAATATATCATGTGTTCCATTGTAGATTAAGAGGATATTAGTATAAAATTTCTCACTAAACAAGGGCCAGCTAATCATAGAATTATTTTAACTATTGCAATTTTTAGAGTATCGAGTTAAATAATTATATCTCTTTTACATTAATATAAATGTTAGCTGGCGGTTAGATCGTTTACAATATAGAACTCTAGTAAGAGTTTCTTTAGATGGGATGATTACCTAAGACACCTTAGGATATAAAGTATATCGTTACTACAGATGTTCATGAAACATTAGGCTCTTCTATTTGCTACAAAATGTTGAAATATTCAATTGTAATATTATAAGTTTTATATAATGGCGCGATGTGCATCTATTGTATAGTTCTGGCGTTCACTCCAAGTGTATATATATATATATATATATATATATATATATATATCATGAACCTAGTATAAAATCTCGATGAATCATAAATTTAAAATTAATTGGATGCTTTGCTGTCCGTTTAAACACGCTTGTCTTTTTAATATCGTTGAATTTATTTCTATGCGTGATACTGAGACTAAAACCTCTCTTGGTGAGAGGAAGTCCCCCACACGCCACACACAATGCTGTTCACCCAAGTGAATCGTAGACATTACTCAATAATGTCATTATATCTTTGTCCCGTACTTTACCCCCAAGGCATTTTTAAGCAGAATCGAGATACATCTTTCAGACCATTATACGAAAGCCTAATACGAGATCTTATCAAAACCTCAATTTTTATTAATTGACAAGAATTTAAGCCTCAAATTTCGTTTTTCACCCTCAATAAACGCTTACGGCTATCCTTAGATTTCTACAAACATGAAGTGATTTGATGGATTACGAGGGAAGATATACTAATTTAAATGGAGCCCCATTTGAATAAAATGACTTGAGTTTAGCAAGAAAAATATATGAGAATTCTGAAGAAAGAGTTGACTTATCGGTGTTTGAGAAGGAAAAATTTTATGGGGACCATACACCAAAACATTCTGATATGATTATTTTTTAACTACAAATCGATCAATGATCAACATTTTCCATAACAGCAGTGATGTTCCTCAAAAAGGGGTCGTTTATATACTTATATTTCTTCCACGTTAATAATCTTTCTCTTTATACACATCATAAAATATGAAAATTATATTTTCCTTAATGTTAATGTTGTGTAAACTTTTTAGGACAACTAAGTAAAATTTCTTTTGTTTATTGGTGAAACACAGCAATTACATGGACAAAAATAGAACAATAGAACAAATTTACAGAAATCAATAAACAACAATTTACACAAACTAGTATAGCTACTTACATAATCAAACTCTATAAAACACACTGTTCGTAATTTGCATTAACTTTTGAATATATAAAGGCTATCTAAGGATGAACAAAGCCAGAACAGTCTTTAATAGATTTTATTCGTACTGCGTTTTCACCCGACAAATATAAAAGTTCAATCGAAGGGTGAACAAATGCTGAGAGCTCTTAACACCTTTTGTTTGGCCAGTTCTTTCGATCTACAAAATGAAAAAATGCAATCTAGGATTTGAAGTTGTTTTCTCGGATAAGAATCGGCATAACTGAATTCCATATAATAAAAATAAGTGTAATTGGGTAGTTAACGAAAGTTTTGTCAGACTTTTGTGATAAAAATGTGAAAATGAGAAGAAGTAAGAATTGGGAGGTATCAGCTGTCGTAAACTGAGATTAGGAAAGTGTGGAATTCAGTTACACAATTCGGTTCCATAAGATGCAAGTGACCTGTGTGAATATTTCCTTGTGTGCATAGTGTAAATTTGTGTTGGTTCGGTAAGCATGCGATGTAGTATTGCATATTTTCAACACTTTGTTTCCAGGTGACCAGAGCGTGTTTGCACATGTCTAAGTGTTCGCATACACTTTATGTCCTTGCAATTCATGCGTGTATGTACATTCACTATTGCTAAGTAATCGCCCCTGTGTTTAGTGTAAGAATCAGTCACTAGAGTCTGTAGACCGGCTGAAACATTTATGTGTATCCTGTATATTTGCGCAAGAAAACTGGAGATCTTTAGTCTACATAGATTTATAGTCTGTGTGGTATGTGTGTATTGATAAACCTTTATATGTATAAATCCCAGTTTCTTGAGAATCCTATAAGCAATAAGAATGGGGTGTAAGAAAAGAATGTGCATATATGAGTGAGATATGTGAAAAAATGTTTAGACAAATGAGTTTTTGTAATAGTATGGTGTATAAGGTGATTTACCAAATGATGAGAGAATTTTAGGCCATTTTAAATAAATTCAGAATCCTAGGGTTGTTGAAATATAATGCTAGAGATATATGACTCAATGAATGTGATGCCTTTTATACTTGTTTTGAAAAAGATTCTGTTACAATCGTGGGTTTTATCTTTACAGAGTTTTACGTGTATGATAGTCAAAGTTCCGTCAAACAACCCTAAAGTTCTACTTTTCTTTTCCATTTTGTATCATTAAAATGTCTTTTCCATTGTGTGTAGGTGTGTCAAAATGGCAGTAAAAAGATCAAGTTATCTGTTCTCCTGCGTGCTTGCACAAGAAATCTGACAACACCAATCGCCTCAACGTCAGCCGTGTGACCGAGTTGCGGAGATAGACGGTCCATGACAGTCAAAGAGAATGGCGATAAGATCTTGAAGTGCGTGTAAAGGCACCTGCTCACCGAACGTATGCGAGAACAAGGTAGCTAGCGCTGTCGTTGCCTTCTCAACGACTTGAAACAGCATGGCAATCCAATTTTGTTTTGTTTTAATAAAATTAACCTTAAATATCGATCCGTTTATTAAAAAGCAGAATGACTGTGTAGGTTGCTTAGGCCAGGATGTCTGTGAGGTCAGCCACCTGTCCCCGACCAAGCACTTGACCTCCGTGATGATGGCCGGCTTCGTGGCTTCGAATGGCAAGAATTTACGCCTGTATAGTTTAGGGCCAGTTACAGGCTCACCGTGGCCGATTATAGGGACATTTTGGCCACGATGGTCTTACCTTGGGTGAGAAGGAAGGTGCCTAAGCTCACAAAGCCAAGGCTGGCAAGAGTGGTAGGTGTCGAACAAGCACTTGTGGTCGAAGAAATTTTGGCTGCCGCAGTCACCCGACCTCAATCCAATCGACTACAATATGTAGGCGCATCTCGAGGGCAAAGCCTGCAAAGTCCTCCACAGCAATGTTTAAGAAATGTATTCTTCCCTCAACTGCCTCTGGTCTAGCATGCGGAAGGAATTCGTCCGCAACGTGTGCGCGGCATTCAGGTCTCGCTTGGGGCGATTGCTTGGCACCGAGGACAGCCACATTGGTTATTATTGGAAATTAAAAACATATTTATATATTAAAAAAATAAAAACTGCCTAACTGAATCAAAACTATTCTTATGTCTTTTGTTTGAGAGCGTCCTAAAAGTTCATCAGGACTTTTGCAACAACCAGTTTAAACAATTTCTCAATTTCCCTAGCGGGCTGAAATCGGACAAAATATTTCTGACTTTCCTTTTTCACTAAAATCTTCCAGCGATTTTTATCCCTCTGTAGTAAAGGAAGCTGTACACTACCAGTTTACGGAGAAGAATAGGAAGGGACTTGTGTGAATTCATATACTGGCTTGCATTCTAATGGGAGAATAAGTTTCGCGAAGATTCTGTCTTTCATTCCACTACTGCAAAATCTTTTTAGGATTCCACGAATTTGAGGAGATTTGGAGTGGAATAAATGTTTTACGAAATTCAGATGGAAATACTGTAGATAGATAAACTAAAAATGTATTAGCATGGATTTTAGAACACAGATAAGATACTTCTTGTAAGGGGTGGATTTCGATCTATCTAGACTAAAGATTTGAAAATAATGGTAATATCTATTGGAAGATTTTAGTCAGTCCTAAAAATAATTAAAAAGAAATTTTTGCAATCTTATAACATTTCTTTAAAGAATATGAGAGGTTATTAGATTAGTTAGGATGGTAGTTAAAAGGTATGTAGGTAACAAAAGTGTGACGATTATTTTTTTATTGAAAAGAATTCTGGCAGGTTAGACGAGTAATAACATTATCAAACAAATTTTCTCAATAATGTATTCATATTTATTGAAATCTTTGTGAAATGAAAACGGAAAAAAAATCTACTATTCGGATCAAAATCAATTTGGCTTTTAAATTTACGTTAGTGAAAATAAAATAGGGATGGTGAACTTTAAAATATTTACCTTTAGTTTTTAGTCGTGGGCGACTCTTACATCTCACTATTTTGGTTGATCGCCGGTTTGCTTTCTTTTGCAATAACTTTGTAACTATTCGGCCAATTCTAACGAAATTTGAGATTCATATGATGTTTTACATTCTCCTTCTAAAGATATAATTGCCAAAGTCTTCCAAAGTTTAGCCCGGGAATGATTTGTTTGGGCTATAACATCATTACTACTTGGCCGATTCTAATGAAATTTGGAAACCTTATGTTGTTTTACATTTTCTTTCGAAAGGTATAATTACTAAAGTCTTCCCAAATTTAACGCAGGAAATTATATTGTTTTGGTAATAACATCATATCTATTGCGCCAATTCTAACGAAATTTAAAACCCTTATGTCGTTTTACATTCTCTTTCCAATGATATAATTTTCAAGGTTCTTCTAAAGTTAGTCCATTAATTATTTAAGTTTTTGAAGGTCATAAAGTCCTACATACGAGCAAGTGATAGCACGAGACGTTTGGTCAGCAGACTTTGTTGCATTAAATTCCTGGCAGCTCAGTATCAAGTAACTTACTGCCTTTTTACATCAGCATTGCATCCTACACTGTATTTTCTATGTAATGTTACTGAATAAATTACATTAACAGACTGTATAAAAACAAAAACGTGCATGGTACTCTATTTTCTACACATTATGTTATCATAAAGTTAACAGTAGCATACTATATTAAAATTCATTAAAGTGCATGTTACTATAATTTATATAAAACAGCTTTATCAAAAATACAGAAACATACATTTATGAAGTAAAATTTCAGTAAGTTTCCTAATTTTCCTTGCAAAATTATTTATATACATATATACAACCTACTGTGAAAAAAGTTTTGAACCCCACTTCATTTTTTATATTTTGCTTCCAAAGATCCAGGCTTTCCTCTAAATTTTAAAGTGGCCTTGAATAATAGTTCTCCATGCTTTCTGGAGGTCATTCATAATATTTCTTTCAAAATTGACTCGTTTTTACTTATTTTCAGTCCAGTGCACCTACATGACGATTTTTAGTGGAATGATAATTTTTATTTGTTAAGACACTTAACGTGATCAATGAATCATTCAAGCGCCCAAAGTGCATCTATCACGAGATATGAAACAGCATTGTGTCTAAACATATCATACAACATAGCAAATAACCAATTTTAAATTGCATATATAGTCTCATACTTAACATAAACACATGTTAATTGGTTGCCATTTATGTACAAGTGTTAGATCTAAAAACAAAGCCGAGGATAACAGTTTGACAGACAGAAAATGGTATTTATGCACCAACAAGGTGAATCGGAAAGAGCAATTAGCTAGAAGCTTGGCATATCTCGGCATGGTGCGCAGTGTGTTTTCAAGAAATTTGATGAATGTGGAAAAGTGGAGGACAGAGAAAAAAGTGGCTGGCCTAGAAAAGTATATGAGAGTCATTCCCTTTAGAAATAGTCAAAAGTCCAGCAAAGACCTAAGAGAAGACCTGAGAAATCCATCTATCTCTTCAGTTGATTCATCTACTGTTCGCCCAAGGAACATCATAAATGGTCCCGATCGAAGGGTAGCTGTCAAAAAGTCAATGCTTAATGAAGTTAAACAAAGATAAAAAGCTGAATTATGCCAACTTACAGTACAACCGGAGTAAAAATTATTGGTAGCAGATCTCATTCAGTCATCAATCCAAATTTTAGGTATTTGGCTCAAATCTTCATCAATATTTTGGGAGGAGGATAGTTAAAAGGTACAAAGGTACATGGGTACGGACATCTGTGAAAGACGCAGGATATTCTTTTATGGTTTATACTGGATATCTTTGAGTGATGTTAAGGTTCTTGTTAAATTAATGGAATTATAAATGAAAGTAAATATCGTAAGATCTGACTTACAATGCAATATCATTGGAAAGCGTGTGATTGACGACGGTTTCATTTTTCAACATGATAATGATTTAAAACAGACAGCTAATGCAGCAAGCTTATACAAGGATAGAAAACACGCACAATTGACATATATCATTTATGGATAGGCATACCCAGAGCCCGGATCTCAACATTATTGAATTAGCGTGGGATTATCTTGTGAGCCAAAGGAAAGAAAAGCAGCCAACCTCAAAATAAGAGCACTGAAATGTATTACAAGAAGCCTAGAGAATTATTCTAGAAGAATACTTTCGGTAATTACAAGAAAACTTGCCTCAGAAAGTTCAGGCTGTGTTGAACAAAAGAGGATGTCATATCAAATATTGCCTTTTAATTTCCTTATAATTGTGCCTTAAATACTATAATTCCATTTGTGTTTGAAAGTTTCAATAAATCCTTCCATCTAATTCCCATTTTTCTAGCAAAATATATAAAATTACGGAAAGTGAAGACATTCGTACACAGCAATGTATATACATATATATAAATATATTATATTTGTAGCAATCAATTTACACAAACAAACCCACATCTCTTATAAGGTCTTTTTGCAGATTCTAATATTCTGACCAAGCATTGAATTTGCCAAATTCTCTTTTGATCAAACATCTTTCTTTCCAATCAGTTTGGCTCAGAGGATACTGACATTTTGTTCATTTAGTGCCGTACAGTTAAAACTGAACTTTATAAATATTTTTCCGAAACTTTATCTTGACTTTATTATCAATCATTTTTCAGTATTTATCTCTACTCCTATAAATTCTTTGGATTAAGAATGTCCGCTCTGCTCTCTCTCTCTCTCTCTAACACACATCAACGAACATTCACTTCAGATAAAGCTACCTCCCCAGAAACGCCAACTTTATTCTTACATAAATAATCGAACACTAGAGAACATTACTAAAGTCTAACACATTCATATACAGTTACATCACTTCGGGAAGCACAGTTCTCTTTTATTTGTTCTAACGTTGTGTTTCATCTACCAGAGGAAAGACTTTTAACTCACCTAAAGTCCATTCATTCACTTCCTAAACAGTCTTCGGTGAATAAGATTCACGTCTTTACATCCGCATTCACATTTTCTCCTTTCATCAAAAATGGGATTTAAACTCACCGACTCCAGTCATTAATAGTGATAAACGTTAGGGTAAAAAAAAATTTAATTTTATACCGCTCCCACCTTTATCTCAATGGAGGTCGCATGTCAGCTCCGCTCCTGCCTGTAACTATCTAATTCGTCCTCGCGTAGAGCGCCTTCTGGCAAGTGCCATTTAGAACCATTTAGACATTCAATAGCCCGCTGTTGAAGGTGACACTCTACCATAAATTTCGTGAAAGAGGTTATTTATATTATGAAACTACTAAATTACTCCTTAGAAGACATCATCGATGAGCTGGCCGATCAAGAAGCAGTTAAGTTCAAACGTCTGATGAAAAAACATGGCAGTGGCACTAGAAACTCACGTTCTATTGTGACAAGACCCATAAGTCAGTTCCTGCTAGTTATATTCTTTACCTCGCCAAAATATGTGTGTGCCAGCCCCGGATGTGCTACTATTGCATGAGCAAAGTCTAGTTACCGTGGCTCTTTTAAGTTGATTCAAGACCGTAAAAGTTAAGTTCTTATCTTGTCCGGCCAAATGTGTCCATTGCATAAAGTATCATCTGAGCATTATAGTTATCACCTCGGTGCTTCCAGATATTCTCACTGAGCTTTAAGTAAACGATCTTTTGATCTCTTTGGATCAGCCCAGATACCAACTTTAAAGCGTCGATTCCAACATGCATGAAGAGCACCTTTTGCTAAACCGAAACGCAAAAGTTTCTGTTTTTCTTGATCGGCCAAGAATAATGAAGTGCACTTCTGTTTCTACCGATTACTTCACCCAAACCCAAACTATTTCCTAAAAGGAGTGGTCTGCCAATCATTGGGGCCCCTACTGAGGGTGGAGAAAAGAATGCTTGCTCACCGCCATCCTGTCCTAAAAAGGAGAGACAAGGCAAATAGGAGAACAAAATGACAAGGGTTTTTTCTTATCTCCGCGGTGACTATGGGGAATGACTGATCCACTGCCGATTTGAGAAGTGTTACGGCCGAATTGTTTGCATAATTGTTTAAATAATTGTGCATTGTTCGGAAATATGATCGTGAATTAAAATGCTCCAAAATGCGCCAGGAATGCTCAGGAGGAAATACAATCACTGTATCCCCTGATTGGCGGTATCCGTGAATCTAATATCATCACAAAACGGGAGAATATAGCGATTAACTTCTGCTGGGTGCCTGGACATGTAAGGATTGCGGAGAATGTGTACGCGAAGAGGGCGCCAAAGAGCCCTCGAGGGATGGGTAGCAGATCATCGTATCGCTTTTACTCACATTTGAAACATAGCAGGAATCAGATCAGCCTTCCGGTCTGCCTGGCAACAAGATACAAGATAGATGATGGGAACTTAAAGTTGCATGACACCGCGCCGCTAATTTTCCCATGGACTTAGCTCCAATGCATAGGCCGCTTCAGCTCAATTTCAGTCGTCTTTAAATTCAGTATACTGGTGGTATGGACCGCTATTTGATGGAAAACACCCCTACACCCTACAGGGTATACTGCTTTGTCCTACGGACTGTTGGGAACAGTTTTGTTAAATGTTCCTATTTTGGGGATATTCCCGTACCTTACCTATCCCAGTAAGGTGGCAGGTAAAGTCAATACCGCTTATTCTTTGTGCTTTGGAATAGTTCCTGCATATATATGGACTCATGGACTTTCTGGAGGATGCTGGTCTTTACTATTTTACTGGACTCTATTTTGCCAGGTAGAGGTGTGTCTTGCCCGTCAATGAAGATTTCTACCTCCTTCATGATTTTGCGTTGCATTTTGTTTTATTTTCAGTTGCTTGTATATTGTGCTCGAGGGTGACTTGTTTTGTTTATTTTATTTCTTTTCTTTTTTATGTAGCTTCAAAATAAGCTAAAATTATTATGCCGAATTATGTCCAAATTGTAGTTGTCAGATGGCTTTTATGAAAAAAGTGCAGATTTGTCCAAGGTACATAGAATTGGTTGGAATTTTTGCAAGATATCTAGTATACACCTTTCATATTTGCAAACGATCTACAGCAGACCTCTTGCTTAATTTTCACCTCAACGAGGAACAGCATAGATTTTACATAAAAGAGCCGGAAACGGATATCGCTCTCATGTATCAGCTGACGACAGATGTCTACCAATGGGATCCATGTAGGATGATATCTGCAACCATCATTAAAATGTGGAAAGATGGCATGTATTAAAATCTGTCAAACCGCAGATTTTAGTAGCATTACGAGGAGAAATCTGTAGTTACTTAACTAACAGTCAAGAGGTCATAGCTAATGAGAAGCACACAGGGGAGTTTTTTGACCTTCTTCCCAGAGATTTAAATTATAAATGCCTTAGTTCTACTATGCCGATCATTTTAACGAGTGATCTTCTAAATTCCTTCAATCTTATGATCTTCTGTTTACACTAAGAAACAAGATTGGACCGTTAAGCAGTGATAGAATTGATAAAATGCTTTCTACCTTCAATAAGGGGTGATATATTAAACAACGATACTTACAATCTCATCACTCACCAGAAACAGTTTACATATACAGATCTTCTTCCATACTTCCATTTTTATGGATCTTCTCTCCACCCCAGGCCTCTACAACCCTTCCATCTCCCTCCCTCGTTCTCATATAGGATTTTAAAATTCAGAACTTAAATTAAAACAATAAAACTAAACTTAAAACTATAGGTGATCATAATAAATCGCAAACTCAACTCAAGTGAACTCTGGTGAAGAGTTAAAAAAATATCTATAACAAATTTAACATATGCCATGACAAATGATTCACTGATTGATGGGAACCACAAAAGCAGTTGAGCAAAAACTCACCAACTACCTCCACATAGACCAAACAGAAATCTCTAGAGATTTGTAAATAAGCAGATAACCAAAGATAAAACCACCCCATACACCCAATAAACACTGATTGAACCGTCAATTCTCTTACTATTTTCAAAGCCACAGTTCTTAACAACATATAACATATTTTATCATAAAAGATAGAACAGAGCAATCTAAGCTAATGAAGACATTTTCAACCACTCCTAGTAAAACAATACTATTCGCTCAACTTGAAAAACAGCGCAAAATCCCAAACCCATTTAGACTCATACCACCCAATCTCAATACAATGCAATGTGAAGAATTCATAGAATAAAATATGGGGCCTAATAACCACCTCTCACAAACACAACTCGGATTCAGAAAAGAACACTCAGACACAACTCTTCTGATCACACTACCGCATCACATTCTAGATGGTTTTAACCACCACCCACTTATTTCAGTGATAAACCAAACAACATGACTATAACATGACTAGATATTTACCGTGGAAAATCCCGGAACTGTCGGATCCAGCCTAATCATATCTTCCGGCTATTGGGTTATTCCCTGCAGCGTAATTGTAATTTCTGGTAGGACGCTTACAAAGGTCCTCAGGAATACGATGCTTTGGTTGACTTTCAAATAAAAGACAAATTCTTGGCCTCACTTCCATCGGAGATGAGATCCTTTGTTGAAGACTGAAATTAAATAAATTTAAAGAGTACATCGAGGAAGCGGATGTATATGCGGCTAGTCATAATTGCTATTCAAAAGAAGTGAAAAAAAGTGAACCACCCTCTCACAAAACAAAAGCTCATTATACCAAATTCGTTCTCTACAACAGGGATAATTTCATCAAGATGACTGGACCGTCTAACCCTAAACCATTTTCCTTGCCAGACAAACGTGAGATAAATCCATTCTCCTCTAACCCCTCTGCTTCCTCGTTCTCCAGGAGAACTATCATTTGTTACTTCCGTGGAGTAGAGGGCCATGTAAAAACTAATTGCCTTCAGAATTCTTAATTTTGAGGCAACCATCCCTACTGCGTGCACAATATAAGTGCCAGACCTGCTCAACCGTCGTCACAATCAGAAGCAACTTCCTATTCAAGCGAACCGAATCCCTCCAGGCACCAGGCGAACTTTATGTTTGATAAAAAGCAATCCTGGATGTCTCCAATTCGAAACTTAAAAGGTGATCCCTTGTCGGATCTCAACTCGCGTGCGCGATAGAGAGTGTATTTACATCGTGATATCTGAGAGGTTGCTTCCACCTGTAGCCCCGGATCACGATATGTTTGCAACAGTGCCCGATTAACTGGTCTACGATATCAGATTCCACATTGTGAGATGCTACATCGAGTGCGCCTACTTCACTGGCTGGGCCGAGGTCATCACAGCACCCATGAAGTTCGATGTTTCTTTAATTGGACAGAATCCGCAGGTATCCCCTTTCACCAGGAGCTCAACCCGTGACTACCCGATCTAAAGCGGTTAAACAATCGGAAACGCCCACACCTCTAAAAACGCTCGGTGCTTCAGATTTCATAAATGTCCTGAACGAAGACATTATGAAACATCAGAAAAAGCGCAAATCTCTTCGTCACTTATGGTTAAAGGCACCAAACAAGACGCGAGAGTCCATTAAGGGGAGCATGATCATCTCTTTCATTGTTAATGATAACCTCCTTTACTGCGTGTGTTCAGCATAAAATAAGACAGATTCCCATGTATTAGGTGTCCACCGTTCCCATGTCAAAGTCATTATTTGAAATGCCCAAGATAGTCTATTCTCGGGTCACTTTAGTCACTTTATGACGGCACAACGGGTGTTTTAATATTTTTATTGGCCAGGTACATCGGACAAATTCCTGCGTTACTGTCGTTCATGCGACATCTGCCAGAATACCACGATTAGAGGGTGATTCAAGCCTTGAACCTTACAGAAAGGCACAATAATCTCCGAACCCTTCTCCCGAGTTTCGATTGACCTGATCGGGCTGATTCACCCACCTTCAAGTGAAAGCCATAGTTATGTCTTAACTCTGGTCGATTTTGCCACCAGATGTCCCGAGGTTGTGACACTTAAGAAGATTGACAGCATCTCTTGTGCCGAAGCACTCATCTTGATTTTCTCCCGTGTTGGACTGCTGAAAGAGATATTTTGGGATATTGCCGCCAATTTATGTCCCAATTGATGGAATATGTGGGCAAGTTTCTCATGATAAAACCCTTGTTTACGACTTCGTTCCACCCAGGCAGAAATGGAATGTGCGAAAGAGTAAGTGGCCGTCTTAAAGCCATTCTAAAGAAATTATGTGCCGAGCAGCCAAGGGAATGGCACCTTCCGGTAGCTCACTTTGCGTATAGAGAAATTCCCCATCGCACATTGTGTTACGCTTCATTGACTTACTATACGGAAGAGATATACGAAACCCCTTGAGCTGTTCGAAGCAGCTATTTACTTATCAAAAACTGGATCAGAAAATCCAATCTTCGTACTCGTATCTGCTCGAATTACCACAGAGGTTGGAAAAATGTGCCGAAAAGGTTATTAAAATGCGGATGTTAACCTAAATAAATCTAAAACTTACTTCAACTACAAATCTGACGATGGAAAATTTAAGCGAGGTGAGGAAGTTTCGGTGTTCTCACAACTGAAAACTACAAATTACTAAGCCGATGGAAAGGCCCCTATTAAGTGATCTAGATTGATTGAAACTTCAACAGAAGAAAGCTTTTCTACGTAAATCTTCTAAAGAAGTATCACCGACGCTCATTGGCCAATGGAGGGTAATTATCTCATGGACCCCTTAAGTGTAGTACAAGTTGCCTGCATATAGCAAGACAGCGCTTATCCCATACACGTGTTGGCAGACGCAACTGAATCCTAGTCGGCCGAACTAATACTGAGCAACCAGCTGTCACCTCTTTAGATAATCCATCTGCAAGCGCTCCTGAAGCAATTCGATGACGTCATCTCGGAAATTTCTAGGATGTGCAGCCCAATTTAAACATAACATCCAATTGATCATCCATAAACACGTCCAATATAAGCCGTATCGGTGGCACATACATCTGAGAGAAGCATTAAATGCTGAATTTGATAAGCTGTTAAATTTGAAAATAATATAACCATCAAAATCAGATTATTGCTCTCCGGTTGTCATGGTTAAGAAACTAGATGGATCATACCGAATGTGCATCGATTTTCGGAAATAAAATTCAGTTACTGTATTCGATGCTTTGCCGATACCCTTATTTGACCAGAATCATCTTTTTGAGTAAGCCAAATTCATAAGCGAGCTGGATTTGTACAAGGGTTATTATCAAATTCCATTACGAAAATAGGTGAAGAAATACATGACTTTCCTAACTGAAAAGGGGGGATGTAATTTCGAAAAGTCCCCTTTAGGCTTGTCACTCCATGCAATTATTATAATCGGATGATGTGAAGGATATTCGATTGATTATCAAATATATTATTTTATTTTTGATAATATTTATGTGGCTACGAATGAATAGAATCAGTACCAGACTGCTCTACAAGCACCTTTACTAAGATTTTTGGAGCATAATCTAACTATCGGTCCCAGTAAATGATATTTCGCCTACAGTACAATTCACTATTTAGGCTTTCGTATTTAAAATAACTGGATAGCTCCCCAGGAGGATAAAATTCGAGCCATTGCTGAAATTCCTCGGCCCTCGACCCAGAAACAATTAAGATTTTTTATGGGTTCCGCGTCCTTTTATATACACTTTATTCAGAATTTCGCCTTACTCTCCGCTCCCTTGTGGAACGTTAAAAAATAGTCCCCGAGTGTCTCGTATGGAACTTTCTGTCGGTGAGAGTTTTAATTACTTTAAGGCAAAACTCGCGTCATTACCAATATTATGTTTGCCCAATCCCGATGAACCATTTGTTTTTCAAACATAATCCAGCAACGAAGGAATAGGCTGTGTTCTAGTCCAGTAAGAGGAAAAATGATGAGAGCTTTCCCATCACATAGGCAACTCGAAAGTTGCTATTCCGCAAAAAGCACTGCGCTGTGATTGAGAGAGAGACCCTCGCGATAATATGGAGTTTTCAAAAGTCTAAAATGTTTCCGGTAGGAAAAGAGTTTGTAATAGAAGCTTACCATAAACCCTTTTCCTAGCTCCGGAATGAAAAAAAATATAATGGTCGTCTAGTGCGATGGAGTTTGTTTTTACAAGAAATTCAACTTAGGATCCTGTATATTAAAGGCTTCGATAACTGTATTGCCGATAGCTTAAGCATGAATTCATTGAATTTCTCTTCGAATAGACCCTGATTGAGAGTAAGTTTCTTTTATTTTTTTCGGGTGAAATATGCTCAGGCATTATTTCCATTATGTTTAAGGAAACATGTACCTTTTTTATTAATTTTTTGTTGTATAGTATACTGATTGTGCTAAATTTATATTGCTATGGACCTCAGCCAGGTGAGCTTCATTCTTAAAGGTATTTGTTGATACTTGTGGTTATTGTCAATTATTTTTTTGTAATGATAATCTTTAAACATATGTTCTCCTCAATCCCTTCAGGTGGATTTTTTAAATTATTTTGTGTTTTTTTTAATTAAGTGCCATGTATCTTTTTTCTCTATTGTTTCGAAATTAGGATGTATACCCCCTTTTGATATTATTAGGTATCACTTCTTTCCGGAAGTTTCATCTTGAGGTGGAATGAGGTGTCAAAGATGAGAGAAATGGAGATCATAGATAGAGAGAGAAAGAGGGGGGGGGGGGGTAGGTTGGAAAGAAACCGCGATCAGCTTCTTTTTGAAGTAACTTCCATTTGATAAGATTCCCTATAGCGATTTACATTCTAACTACGAGAGGTTCCGCGAGATGGTGTGAAGGTCTAAATTCACTTCCGGCGCCTCTATATAGATAAAGTAAATCCACTCCCGGCGGCCTATACAAATAGTTAAGCGTTGGCTTCGGTAAGAGTAGTTTTTTGCCAAAGAGGACGCGACACAAAAGAATTTTTTTCCACGCCCTCCCTTACCCCCAAGAGCCCTAAGTCAAGAAAATTTATTCAAATAAATAAGAAATAGGAACAAAAAGACTCCCACACTGCTGTATTCGACTCGGCTTCTCCGCGGCGAAATACTCCCTCAATCCCTCTTTTCGAGGTTAGCAGTGGTTGTTAGCAGACAGGTTGTATTAACGCTCATAACTTTAAGCAGGTCAAGCACTAATCGGCCAATTGCAAAACCAACCATGCCGTTGAAAATTAATCGAGCTCAACGCTCATACCCCTCTCCCCGCTTCAGTCTTTCTCTCTGGTACAAAATCCTCAGGTGGCAGATCCACCTGGAATGGTAGATTTCCTCTTCTCGGTCTTGTACGTTTGTCTGCACGTTTTCACAGCTCCCACCTGGATCTGACGTGTATAAATCTTTTGCCCATTTAGTTCTCTTGTATTTCGATGTTTTATCCATTATTTATTTTTTGTTTTTTATAGTAGGGACGATTTTTTTGTTTCATCTAGTTTGATATCCAGAACTTCATAGTTAGTTTATTTAATTCAGCCAAGAAAAAATAGTCACTATTACTCGATTTAGTGCAATCTATGTTTAAATTACATCATTCTAGGCAAGGTCGGATCGCAGAGCGTCGTGTGGGCTTGCCACCTTCCCTTCCGAGTCACAGGAAGCAAGCGGAGGTAAGAACTCTAACCTGACCTATGACAGAGTAGTTGAGGGGAGAATATTCTTTAAAGGCTCTTTCTATGTTTTCTATTTCCTTTTTGTTAGTATATTAATTTAAATCACGTCTCTGTACCTGCAGTAGCTGTGGGGCTTATTTACTCCTGAGAAAACCCTTTCTTCGCCCCCTCCCATATATAAGTTAGCAAAGAGAGCTCCTAAGTGAGGACCTATACTGACTCCATCAACTTGGCGGTATATACTTCCATTAGCTCCATAGAAAGGTGCTTCTGACATGCAGATTTATAGGAGTTTCATCATTTATTTCCTTGAAATTCCATCATGTGGCTATCATTTTGGTTATAAACGTGTTATAATATTAGGGCTATCGTTTCGGCAACTTATGCTCGCCTTTTCTGCATTGTTCAACCCATGAATAAGACAACCTAAGTTCATTAGAGACCGTTTTCATGTTTTTTTTATAGTTAAAAATTTGTATTGTGAGATACTTATGCTCGGGTAAATTTTTTTTTTATTATTTAGTTAAATTTAAAAAAAAATTTTATTCTCATATATTTAAATTATTTTAAACCTCTTGAAGCTAAAACAAAAATCCCCCAAATGAAACGTATTACAGACATTTGATGTTTTATTTATATTAACTATTATTAATTTATGAAAAAAATGTAAAAAACCTAGTTACAAAGTAACTATTCAACCTTTTCGTGTCTTTATTAAACAAACGTTAACATGGAAGATTCGCAGCATCAAAACTTCATGTTAAATCTTCCAAGAATCCATACTCTTTACCATTACACAGTAACAGCACAACGATATTTTATTAAAACATTTACAATAAGGTAGAAATAATTTTCCCGTATGGCTATCTTGGGAAATTTTAGGGAGATTTTGAGCACGAAAATTTATTTAGTTATAATTAGGAAAATATTATTTAAGTATTTTAAAAGGTAACGGAGAGTCTGCTCTTTTTTCTCGAAAATAATACGTTTCCTGGTAAAATTTTGATAAAAGAATTGTTCGTCCCAAAGGATTTAAACTATTTTATTTCATCAAGAAGTTTTTGAGAAAATCAAAGATTAAAACCAAAGGTGTTTAAAATGTGATGAAAGGAAGTTTGGAAAAAATTCATTTTTAATGAGACCTGGATTAAGACCAACATAATAGCGAATATTAAAAATATCCGCAAAGTGTTTAATAGGAAATTGAATCAAAGGAAAAAACATTGAATCAAAGGCATTCTTTATTTAATCCAAGATTTAAAACTCGCTGATAATATTCTGTAATTATTTAGTTTATTTTGCCAAGAAAATGTTAAAGTTAGGACGTGTCAAACTATTTGGTGAATAAATAACCATAGTAAACAGCTTAAATCTCTCAAGAGAGCAAAGTACGCAATTCTCCTAAAATAAAATATCTTCTACAATTGAGGCAGGAGCAATTAACTGGTATATAAAGGAAAGGCTATATACTTGCATAATATCTGCACCAAAAACAATGAAAAGTCTGTTCCGCGTTGTATTTTAAACGATCTGGAAGGAAGCTGTCGTCTCTTTAGGAGATAAGAACTGTTTGCTGTTAAACGGCCTAAAGCCAACCTAGAAAATATTTGAAGTATCTATGACTGTGCAGTAAATGTACAATAAAACGCAAAATATAATTAGAAAAGTGTAATTCTCTGACAGAAATATGCATCAGTATTACAAGTAATTAGAGAATATATTAGTCATGTTTGTTTATAATCTAATGTATCCACGGAACGCATAGATTGTAAGTACAAATGATGCGTATTTGCAGAGAAATTTCCAATTTTCAATGACAAGTTTCCTGTCGAGTCAAGAGCGGACTGTTAAAATGAAAATTTGTAATCAGTCGTAGAACACAACTCTATACCATACACTAGTCTTATATTATGTGGGGGGTGAGTTAATTACCTACTGCAACGCAAACCATTGAAGGACTGTTCGCAGAGATTAATGAGCGACTAGGAGGTCAAACTTGAGGCGTTAAGTTTAAAATCCTCAATAATCAGACAGAGTGCATAATCTGTTGGCGAGATTTACTTGAATAGGCCGAGAGTATCGTTGAAGGTTAGTTAAAGATCCAACAACAAAAATATAATTTTAGTTACAAAGATAAAAATAAGAATAATATTAGGCTAAAGGGAATTATTTAAATTAAAATAGTCTATTGATAATTATTGTCAAAGAGAATTAGTTGATTAATGATAATAGGCTCAGAACAAAGTGGGGGAACTTGAAAACAATAATAATGGACAAGGTTTCAGTCTTACGGGTAGGTGACATCGAGGAAGGCCCTTCTTGTGATAAGGCGAGTGGGGAACGATCCGATGAGGCAAGTGGGGCAGGCTCCGAGAGGTAAGTTGGGGCAAGATCGGAATGAGGCAGGTGGGGCACGATCCGAACCAACCTTTCGATGAAGATAGCCAATCTTCAAAGATGACTTTCGACGGGAAATGTGGGCTTACTCGTAATTCCAATGAAAGAGGAAACATCTTTTGCTCAAAGGTAATCGATGAGCATTTTCTTTGGTTTAATTAAACAAAGGGAGAGGCAGGTGGGGCATGATCGAACCAACCTTCCGATGAAGATAGCCAATCTTTAAAGATGATATTCGACGGAAAATGTGGGCTTACTCGTAATTCCAATGGAAGAGGAAACATCTTTTCCTCAAAGGTAATCGATGAGCATTTTCTTCGGTTCAATTAAACAGAGGGATATTGTTGTGAAAATTCGAAGTATTGCCGTTCACAGAAGCTACCAATTGACTAGGGTATAATCAGGGTGGAGAAAGTCTGGCTGTCTGACGAACGCTCATGGGATTTACTTAGAGTAGAGACGATGAAGACAGCCTTGATGTGCGGGCTGCAACTGCGAACTGCAGAATAACCCGAGTATTTGTAGGCTTGCTTCTGAGGGAGGAAGGAGAGTTTGGAGAAAGTAGTCACAAGCTCTAGACATCTTAATTAGGAGGCAGAGTCAATTCATCATTTAGCAGCGAGGTACCTGAAACAGTGGCTCTTCATCGCCTCGTCACGAATGGGGGGTGGAGGTTTGGGACGAGTTCGCAGGTTTGGGGAATACTTCCCTAATGCGCTTAAGAGTAAAAAATTCGTGAATGGTCGAACAGCCAGAGACGTTGCCTATTGCGGGATACCATAGCACGTGGTCTCCTATAAAGTGTGTGTGTGTGCAGGGTGGTCAGAGGTTGTTTTTTTAAGAACCTCTTAGTTAAGTTGTCTCTAGTTAGAGTCTATCCTCTGTTTATTGACCTCAAGGAAGTACACTGCTGGAAAGAGTTCTCACCGGGGAAATTTGTAAATATATATTATAGTGGTTATAGTTGTTTTTGTCGGTGAATTTAAAGTAGAGATGTATCTGTTAGATGGAGATAACATCAAAATCTTACCATAGCGACCAATTCGTGACGTGAGACGTATGCTTCTTTAGGGTTCATGTCCAGTTGAATGCATTCGAGATATGTTTTGATAAAAAGGTCTAATGGATTGGTTCGCATTATGCGTTGGTGATAGCTAGATTATACGGTTACGAAGTTCTTTATAGTATAAAAATCCCCGAATGGTTTTCTCTAGTTTCAAAAGTGCGAAGGTTCAGTCAAAAGTACATTTCACAATATCATTTTATTTCAGGACATCAATATTGACCTTCTGATAAGAACCTTTAAGCTGTTGGGGAATCTCGTATGAACAACTTTAATTATATAACGATAAATTTAAAAAGTTTTATTCAGATTTGATTTAACTCTTGGCATTGAGCTGCCAAGCATTTACTTTCAGTTTCCTAAGTATTAATCTAAAAAAAATAAAGGAGAGGCGGTGTTTGTGTTCAATTTTAAATTTGTATTAGCATTTGATTTCACTTATGACTTTCTCAGAGCGTTAAAATAACACATGGCAATAATTTTGAATATGAATTATATTGAGTTCAATTTTTCCCTTGATTTAGATTAAAGTTGACATGGTGATTTCGAATTTCCACTCAGTCTACTTTTATAACGTCAACTTTTTTATGTAAAGTTAAATCTCTGAAAAAGAAGGATGGTAATGTTTGTCCGTAAGGAATAGAAGTAGTCAGCTGATTTTTTTTATTATTTTATTATCAACTTACTGCCAATCATAAATATTGGAAAGAAAAAGGTAAATTAGTTATTTTAAGAAGTAATTTTATTATCACTTTGACTACCATTCGTCGAAGCAGGACAATTAGGAAACAGCAGTGCGGTGACAGATTGTGTGCTGCTTTATATAGGTAATTATAATCGTATTCTGCAAACAATACATAAAAGAGTTAGCAGACATTTTCGGATATTATTTTTCCCTTCGAATCTTGTGACTGTTTAAGATAATTTTATTCATATACTTATTTCCTTGCTTTAAGATCATGTTTGCCTCTGATATTTATCGTCAGAAGAGCCTAAATAGCTCGGATAACTTATGTTACATCTGTATACTTTGTCAAGCATGCCAATTTTGCTTATTTTAAAATAAATATTGATGATCAAGAAATGTGTAAGACTCGTAACAAGGTATAAAAGTCAATATGTCCAGATTGTACGAATTTAGACGAGATTTGTAAGGATCATATAAAGACTTCAGAACTCCTAAATTTCAATTCAGAGAAAGTGCTTTTCTGCAGTAGTTTTGAAAGTACAGTAGGTTTGTGTATTGCTATAACATACAGGGTTTACTCGAAGAATTAGGAATTACGATATACTATACAGCACAATTGAATGAACACAGTTCCTTGAAAAGACAAAGCGGAGCTAAAAGTGTGTCCTCTTTCACAATAGTGCCTCATAACGTGCAGTGCCAATTAGGTATTGAGATATTCATCGTGAACAACATGGAGTTGAAAGAGTCATTGAGTTGTTGCAATATCACAAACTCAATTAGATAATTTGGGTTGACCTTAAAATGGTATGGTTTTTTTTTGTTCAGTAAAGCGGGTACGAGAATTATCAGTTCTTTCTGTACTTGTTAAGCAGCAGAGCTCAGGGTAATCATTCAGTGGAGAGGAATTGACATTTAAGATCTGAGCTCAAACCTGGTGATCCCCAAATTCTACATGACAACTTGTTAACATAAGGAAAATTGTATTCGAACCTCTACACATTAAACTGAGTCTGATGAAACAATTTGTTAAAGCATTGCCAACTGATGGCAAATGTTTTAAGGAACTCCTTTTGGAATTCCCTTACCTGTCAATAAAATAAATGAAGTTTTGTATATTTAATGGCCCACAGATTTGGCCGCTTATCAAGAACTTTATTGGAAATACATGAGTTAAGTATATGATCAAAATTGTCCAGAAATTATTAGCTAGAAATTTTTGCTAACTTTACTGAACACCTTGTTGAAGTCAGCAATGAGCAAAGTGAACGATTTCCACAATATTTAAGGCAATTGCTGAAGGGTATTATGGTGTACGTGATGAAAATTTATCCGTTGAATCCTGAGTATAAAGTGAAATTGTACACATATTGAATACTCCAATAAAAGCTACATGCGTAAATATTTGCCTTGAACTTTGCACACAATTTCACTTACAGGGAATAATAATATCCTTTGAGTGAACAAATAAAATTGGTACAAATATTAAATTTAAGAAATGGTATATTATTTTAGAGGGTATATAAATTTTTAAAACATTCTAAAAAATTTGCACGAATTTGTTAGATGCGGTATTGTTTTTTTTTTGGGGGGGGGGGATATACAAATTAAGAGTATCTTGTAGGTCAAATAATTTATGCGATACAGAAAAACTGGGATAATTTTTGGATTCAGAGGCTAGAAGTTAGTCAAAACTAAGTTTAAGATTTAACTCTTCGAAAATTGTTTTCTCCAATTTTATCTTCAATATTGTAGCGATTTTTTCCTATTTCTACTTGAAAATATTATGAGTTGTATTTATAAGTGATTGGCGGATTCTGTACTGGAATTCGATTGTTGTTTCAAAAGAGGTTGGAGGCGATATGAATCGCTGTATCTCGAAGGGCAATATAATGTTGGTGATGGAAAATTTGGATGTATCCGGAGGATCCAGAACGCTTCCTTTGTTCAAGATAACATATCCGCCTTCGGACCAAGGCTTAAGAAAACCGTCCTCTGAAGTTCTTGTGGTGACCTCTTGAGGAAAATAGGCCCGAGAGCTTGATAACGCCGAGTGTGGAGAAGTCATCTCCCCCCCTCCCCTTTCTAAGTTCGGCCGGTGACCTCTTAAGGACAAGAGGCCCGATTCTCGCTTGACCCGACTTTAAAGAAGTCATCATTTGCCCCCCTTTCTAAGTTCGACCCGTGACCTGTTCAGGAAAGAGGCCCGATAGCTTGCTGCACTCGAGTTTGGAGAAGACATCTCATCCCATTCGAAGTTCGTCCCGGGACCTCTTGAGGAAAAGAGGCCCGCATCTTACAAAACACAAGTTCGAGAAAGTAGCCCTACCAGCTGCCGGCTTTTGGCAACTCCCGTGAATAAACAAGGTGACCAAGACTGTGATAGAACGGTTTGAGGCCGCTTAATTTCAACCGTTATCACATGTTGTTTAGAAGGACGATGCTACCCACGTGCATCTTCGCCCTGAAGCCGGGCGCATTATCGCCGCCACCTGAGTCAATGTTTAACCAAGGAGGTTTATTCCTTCCCCATTCGCCCCATGCGCCGATCACGCCAGATTGAGTTAGGCTTATGGGCAGATAAGGTATTGTTCTCAGGCGCGGCTGTGCATTCCCTCGAAGCCCCCACTCCATTGTTCCCTACACCAAGTGGATGTCTCGACTATTTATACGGTAACTTTACCACTATGATCAGATTCGAGATCCAGATTTTCTTCGCGAGACATCACTAAGATCCAGTCTCACCTTGTACACAAACGGCCTTCTACCTCGAGATCCACAATCATTGTCTAGAAGAGGACAATATCCCTTGAGTGCCAAGGTTTGAGCTTTCAAGACGCCAAGTCCACAAGGCTTCCCCTGTTGTTCAGAAAGAGAACAACGTTAGAACAGCCATTGTTCTTTGAGCCCGTTGAAAAGAAAGGCTTCTCACCCTTCCCCCCTGTTGTTCAGAAAGATAACAACATTAGAATAGCCATTGTTCTTTGAGTCCGTTGACAAGAAACGGTTATCACCCTTTCCCCCTGTTGTTCAAAAAGAGAACAACATTAGAACAGCCATTATTCTTTGAGCCCTTAGACAAGAGACGGTTCTCAACCCCCTGTTGTTCACAAGAGAACAACGTAGAACAGCAAATGTTCTTCCAGCCCGTTCGTTAAGAAACGGTTCTCATTCCCAAGACGCCACGTCAGGATCATTTAATTCCCCCACCCCCTCCTTCGGTTGGAACTCGCCAGCAGGCCGAAGATTTCTTCACGTTGCCTTTCTCTGCACAACACGTGTAATTACGTTAGCTAAACGTATTTAACCCTTTTGTCAACCCTATCTTGTGCTTTAAATGGTTAAGCGAACCATCCCATCCCTTTAATTTTATTTTACCTTTTTAAATCTTAATCCTCGGATTAGCTAGATTTCCCACGACCCTTGCCATTCTCTGTTTATGTCAATATTTCCCGTTTTGTTTGTTGTTGATAGTTTTTATTAATAAAACTTTATTTTATTAATGATAGCCATATTATTATCCTTGAGCTCAGTTCCCCTTCTTAAGCATATTGAAAATAAATAACATCGTTCCTCCCAGACACCAGGCACTCTAAATATAAATGAATAGTTGCCTCAACGAATAGTCATATATGGTATATCGTCGAGAGTCCATTCTACGACATATATATATATATATATATATATATATATATATATATATATATATACTATTTAAATTTGGTATCAAGTGTGTAAGGTTTAACGCTATATCTTTGCAAACACTAGTCTCAGTCGAGTAAAGCATAGTGTTATTCGCTATAAGAATAGAGTATAGTAGTTCCCTTTTGTTTAACGATTGCTATTCCCTTTTTTGAAACTTAAGAAGCTGGAGTAGCTAAAGGAACTGTTATAATAATTTGTTTGTATTTTTTTGGAGTGATTTTAGGCATTGGTTATTTAAATCGAGAAACCAATTACGAATAGGTCAGTGCCCATATTTAGGTAAGCTAGCTTTCTAGAAGGCATAATTCTTATTGCAAGGAATTTTAGTTGGTTGACTATTGCGCCTCCAAGTGCAAAGTTGACTCAGAACGAAATCTTTAAAGCGCAAGGAGAATCCTTGGGACTTTTCGCAAGAGAATTAATTGAGTACGTTTATGAGGAGCAAAGAACGGAAAGAGAATAGTTAAGAAAAGAAAAAGAAAGAGAAATCCAACGAGAAGAAAGAGAAAGAGAAATCCAACGATAAGAAAGAGAAAGAGAAGAACGGAAAAGAAAAGCTGAGCTTCACAATAAGATTGAATTAGCTCGTGTTGAAGCCTAAATACAATCAGCCAGTTTACGTTCAGAAGCCCCCCCCTCCAATCTCCCACTTAAGCCCCTCAATTTTAGGGATGGAGAGGATTTCGGAGCATTTTTAGCCCACTTCAAAAAGATCCTCGGAATCAATATCATGGATCTGGAGGCTAAAGGTGTAGCCAGATTAAATTTTAAATTGCGCGAAATGTTTATATTTTTATCATCTGAATGTACATGTAACTACAGCACCTGAAACGCTGAGTAATTGGCCGCTCATAATATGACTCCCGATTTCTACCACCAAGAATTTCGTGGAGGTCTTATTAAACCCGGACAGACGTTCCGTCAATTCGGATACATTCTTCAGAGGAATTTTAAATTCTGGTTAGATTCCTCAAAGGTTGATCCTAACTACGAGTCCTTAACAGACTTCGTGTTGCGGGATCAATTTTTGGCGTCTCTCCCGACGGAGATCCGCGCGTTCGTCAAGGATCGTCGGTGCCAGACATTAAAGAGTGTATCGAAGAAGCCGATCTTTATGCCGCAAGCCATAGTTTATACCCAAAGGAGAATCGAACTGCTTACCAACCCACCAACCAGGAAAGAAGGAAGGATTCGTGCCCCTTCCCAGGAAAGCTGACGAAGTTTCCGGGCCCCGTAAAACCCTAAAACTTCTTCCCCTCAGACCAACAAAGGGACACCAAACCTTTCGTTAAGATTTCTCATCCATCACTCTTCCCGAAGCAACCAATCATATGCTTCACCTGTGGTGTAGAAAACCACATGAGCTGGAATTGCCCCCAAAATTCTAGGCTTAAAAGCGGACCAGCCCACCAAGTTCACCAGATTAATGCCACCCCGGCTTCCCCGGTGGTGCAGACCCAAGCAGAAACTTCTCCCCCTCCGTCAGGCCACCAGGTAAATTTTATTTTTGACAAAAGTTCACCGGGAACTTTGAAATTTGAGGAGGGCAGCGTGAATAGCTGCTGAGTATCGACTCTCGTCAGGGACACAGGATGCACGTGTTTAATCGTGTCCGACGAGCTCCTCCCCCCAGTGGACCCTAACCGATTCCCCGTCGTTAGATGTTACCTGCAGTGTCAATATTATGATGGCTGGGCTGAAGTCATTTCAGCACCCATAAAATTTTGTTCTGTACTTATAGGACAAAGCCCTCAAGTGAGCTCCGACCCTGTGTCCCAGGCCACCCTTACTCGAAGTCAAGCTAAGAAGGAAGCCCATGAGTCTGTCCCCCTCAGAACCCCGATACCCTCCGAATTCTCGGAGATCCTTAACCAGGACTTTAGGACGGCCTTATGGGATAAGGCCGAAAACCAGGACACGGAGACTGTCCGTAGACCCAAAGTCATCAGGTACCTGGAGTAAGGTGGCCTAATTTGTCGATCCACCGAGGACAGTAATGACGCTGTTACTACTGTCCTATGCCTTCCACGTTCCCATGTCCCTATAGTGCTTGAAATGGCTCATAACAGCATTTTTTCCGGTCATTTTAGTCACACTAAAACGGGCCTGGACATTTTTAAATATTTTATTGGCCTGGTGCTGCAGCTGACATCTTAAAGCATTGTCGATCCTGCGATGTGTGTTAGAAGACGTCCGCTAAGGGGCAGGTCAAACCTGCTCCCTTACAAAGGGGACCAGTCATTACTGAACCCTTCTCCAGCATGGCCATCGACCTGGTTCTCCCTATCCACCCCCCTTCGAGCGAAGGGCACAGCTACATTTTCACCTTAGTAGACTTTGCTACCCTTTTTCTCCAGGCTGTCCCCCTTCGCCAAATCGACAGTATTTCTTGCGCCGAAGCCCTCATTTCCATCTTTTCAAGGGTAGGCGTCCTCAAGGAAATACTCTCCGATAGAGGCCGAAAATTCACCTCTGAGTTGATGGAGTAGGTAGGGAAGCTGATCATAGTAAAGCCCCTTTTTTACCACCCTCCTTCCAGCCACAGACAAACGGGATGTGCGAGAAATTCAATGGAAATTTAAAATCCATTATTAAGAAGATCTGTGCCGAGCAGCCCCATGAATGGCACTGATATCTCCCGGTCGCCCTATTCGCCTATCGGGAAATTCCCCACCGTACATTAGGCTTCGCCCCGTTCGAGCTCCTTTATGGACGTAATGTACGCGGGCGACTCAGTATTTTAAAGGAGTTGTTAATCAAGCCCCAACTGGATCAGGAACTCCAGTCATCTTACGCCTATGTCTTGGACCTACGCCAGAGGCTACAGAAATGTGCAAACATCTCCTATGAAAATGCCGATGACAATTTAGAGAAATACAAAACCTAGTTTCATGTCAGGTCCGAAGATCGTAAATTTAAGCCCGGTGATGAAGTACTCCTGCTCCTTCCTACAGCCAGTAATAAATTACTGAGACAATGGAAAGGTCCGTACTCGGTCCACGACGTACGAGGACCGGTAGATTACCTCATTGGTACCCCAGCAGGCGATAAGCTCTATCACGTCAACTTATTGAAAAAGTACCACCGACGCGCCCATGGAGATACGTTCGTAGCACTGGACGAAAATCGGCGCTTAAAGAGGATTACCCCGCGGAGTCCCTTAATGTAATACAGACAGTGTGCATCCAACCTGATGCCGATTACCCTCTTCCTTCCCTACCAGGCCAGCCTTTTCAACACTCTGACCTGGATATTGATGCGCAGCTGACATCACATCAAAAGAGTCAGCTACAAAAACTATTATGTCAGTTCGACGACGTTATTTCAGAGAAGCCTGGATGCGCAACTAGTTTCTAGCATGATATTAAATTAACAACCTTAGAACCCGTCCGTTCAAAACCCTATCGCATGCTGATTCATTTACGCCAAGCCTTTAACGCCGAAGTTAATAATTTAAGTAGTTTAGACATAATAGAACCTTCCACCTCTAGTTATGGTTTCTCAATCGTCATGGTCAAGAAACCTGATGGCTCTTATCGGATGTGCATCGACTTCCGGAAGTTAAATTCGGTAACTGTGTTCAACGCTGAGCCCATCCATTAATAGACCAAAACCTCCACCTTTTTGAAAACGCCAAGTTAATCTCAGAACTCGATTTGGGCAAGGCGTATTATCAAATCCCCCTCCGGCCCGAGGTGAAAGCATGTACCGCCTTTGCAACGGAGAAAGGACTTATGCAATTCAAGCGCCTTCCTTTTACCTCGTCACTGCTTTTAGCAACTATAACCGTCTCATGAGAAGGTTGTTAGATGGACTTTCGAATGTATCCTTTTACTTTGATAATGTCTACGTCGCTACTCGCGAATGGAGTCACCATTTAAACACCCTATTAGCTCTCTTCGAGTGACTGCGCGAAAATGACCTTAACATTGGCCCCAGCAAATGCCATTTTGCCCACGAAACCATAAAATACTTGGGTTTCAAAATAGGACAAAGCCAGTTAGATCCTCAAGAGGACAAGATTAAGGCAATCGCCGACATGCAACTCCCGATTACAAAGAAGGAATTAAGATCGTTCCTAGGTTCAACTTCTTACTATCGGCGATTTGTCCTGAATTTCGCTGCAATTTCGGCGCCCCTCTGCTCCCTTTTAAAAAAAGGATTCCCCTGATCGTCGACGTTGGAATGATGTCGCTGTTCTTTATTTTAATCAGCTCAAGAGTAAGCTCATTTCTGCCCCCATTTTAAAGTTGCCCAACCCGGAAAAATCCTTTGGGATTAAGACCGACGCGAGCAACGATGGCATTGGAGGTGTACTTCTTCAATATGAGGATGACGGACTAGTCATCCAGTTGCATATGCTAGTTGCCAATTATTACAGCGCGAAAAGAGATATGCCACTATAGAGAAGGAAGTTCTATCAATTATCTGGGTTATGACAAATTCAAAATGTAGTTGATAGGAAAAGAATTGCAGATAGGAACCGACCACCTCCCGTTAGCCTATATTCGGAATGTCCGACACTCCAACGGCCGAATTATGCGCTGGATTTTACTCTTGAGGGAGTATCAATTTAAAATAAATTATATAAAAGGTTCTGATGAACAGGTCGCTGACGCACTCAGTAGGCATGCGTTACCAAATAGCGTAGATTAATTGTATTTGTAGGATTAGGATCTCCATGTATGTATATACCGCCTTGTACGACTTAAATTAGATTCTCTTGTAATAGAACTAGTTAATGTATATGTCTGAATTTTGTAACACTTAATGTCTATTTTTTTTGTATGTATATATATTTGTACCCATTAAAATAAGTATAAATTATTTTCTCCTATATGTACCAAATTTATATCATTTCATTGCTCCATGCCCCTTTTATTGATTAAGTTTGTATTAAAGGTTAGTTTACCCAATAATCAAAAGATCAAAATAATCATATGTATTGAGGTAATACTAGTTAGGTGCATGAAGGTTGGGTTGGTACAAGAAAACGAGTTCCCAACAACGGAGCTCTATCGTTGTAACTTCTCTCTTTTTTTCGAAGTGACAACTTCGCCCGGAATGGAGGGGTGTGATAGAACGGTTTGAGGCTGCTTAATTTCAGCCGTTATCACTTGGTGTTTAGAAACACGATTCTACACAGGTGCATCTTTGCTATGAAGCCAGGCGCATTATCGTCGCCACCTGAGTCAATGTTTAACCAAGGAGGTTTATTCCTCCCCGTTCGCCAAATGCTCCGATCACGCCAGATTGAGTTAGGCTTATGGGCAGATAAGTTATTGTTCTCAGGCGCAGCTGTGAATTTCCTCGAAGCCCCTACCAAATTGTCCCCTACGCCAAGGGGATGTCTCCACTATTTATTCAAAAACTTTACCACTAAAATCAGATTCGAGATCCAGATTTTCATCGCGAGACATCACTACGATCCAGTCTCACCTTGTGCACCAAGGGCCTTCTACCTCGAGATCCACCATCATTGTCCAGATGAGGACAATATCCCTTGAGTGCCAAGGTTCGAGCCTTAAAGACGCCAAGTCCACAAGGCTTCCCTTGTTGTTCAGAAAGAGAACAACGTTAGAACAGCCATTGTTCTTTGAGCCCGTTGAAAAGAAAGGCTTCTCACCCTTCCCCCCTGTTGTTCAGAAAGAGAACAACATTAGACATTAGAACAGCCATTTTCTTTGGGCCCGTAGACAAGACACGGTTCTCACCTCCCCTCTTGTTCAAAAGAGAACAACGTAGAACAGCCATTGTTCTTCAAGCCCGTTTGCCAAGAAACGGTTCTCATTCCCAAGACGCCACGTCAGGATCATTTAATTCCCCCCCCTCAGCCTTCGGCTGGAACTCACCAGCGGACCAACGATTCCTTCACGTCGCCTTCTTCTGCACAACACGTGTAATTAAGTAAGCTGAACGTTACCTTTGAGTATTCAACCCTTTTGTCAACCCTATCCTGTGCTCTAAATGGTTTAGCAAACCATCCCATCTTTTTAATTTTATTTTACCTTTTTAAATCTCTTCCAAATCTTAATCCTCGGATTAGCTAGATTTCCCACGACCCTTTCCATTCTCTGTTTATGTCAATATTTTCCGTTTTGTGTGTTGTTGATAGTTTTTATTAATAAAACTCTATTTTATTAATGATAGCCATATTATTATCCTTGAGCTCAGTTCCACTTCTTAAACATATTGAAAATAAATAATATCGGTCAATCCAGAAGCCACGCACTCTAAATATAAATGAATAGTTGCCTCAACGAATAGTCATATATGGTATATCGCCGAGAGTCGATAGCTTGCTGCACTAGAGTTGGAAGAAGACATCTCATCCCCTTCGAAGTTCGTCTGGTGACCTCTTGAGGAAAAGATGCCCGCATCTCACAAAACACAAGTTTGAGAAAGTAGCCCTACCCGCGGCCTGTTTTTGGCTACTCCCGTGAATAAACAAGGTCACCAACACCTCCCTTCATGTTTGCTTCGCTTTACTCTCGAGGTTCAAATGAACTAAATCACTCATTACCCTAAAACTCACATTATAACTTTTCAATAACCACGGTTATCCAAATAGTATTCGAAACTGTTCTGAATTTAATTATCTTTGGAGAATGTGGTTTAATTCCTCATATATTTATATATATATATATATATATATATATATATATATATATATATATATATATATATATATATATATCCATATTTATCGTTGTGCCTTTTATTTAGTGTGTATTAAAATCTATTTTGATCGTTGTGTTTAGAATATTTCTTGGTCACGGAGCTGCAGCTATCTATTCAAATCGCACTCTTAGAGCAATAACAGTTGTTGCCTTGTTTAGCCTACCTTAGAGCCTGTTTACGCATATTCCCGTACACTTAGCCATATTTCGACAATATCTAATTCTTAAGAGAGACGTGGAATTTTATTAGAGTAGCATAAATTGTTGTTAAATGAAAATTTGTCTTGTAAATTGTTTGATGGAATCGGAATCTTAGTAATTTGAACATCCCCTGCTACTAGATTTATTTCTTTTACTCTTAAGGCCAGTAATTCACTCTCTTCCTTCGTTAAGTTTAGATCTCTTACAAGATCATCTAGAACAAGTTGTAAGAACGGTTTTGGAGTAGTATCAACCGTTTGAAGAACATAACTTTCAGTTTCTGGTTCAGATGATTCCATATCTGATTCATCAGAGTTAGCCAAAACAATTTCTGCAGGTGGTTCAGGTACTGGAATGTCCTTTGAGTGAGATATAGGCGGAATAGCATATCTAAGGTTGGGATATACCACAGCTGAAGCGCACTTCGTTGTTTTACCTAAAAGTATAGAAATTATATTCATAAAATTTAAGTTATGTGCATATGTGTGATTACAATAGAGTAGTTCTAAACTTAATTAATATAATATTTAAAAAAAATAAAATTACAGTATACTACTTTAAAATATAGGTACAGCGAACAATAAACAATTACTTACATTGTATGTCTACCAAACAGAAATAGCAGTCAGTGGCATGATCTTGGGGCTTTCGCCATACCATTGAAACACCAAATTGAAGGCTTTTTATTTTTCATTTAGACCATTTTGATGAAGAATTGAAGCATGTCGTGCCACAGATATGTGGTGCCTATCTTTTATCTTGGTCGACAATTTTACATCCAAAATACAAATTATATAGTTTTTTCACTACAGAAGAAAATTTTCTCTGCTTTCTTTTAAATGGTACTGAACCACATATGTAGCACAATTTACTGGGCTAGTTTTACACCGTCTTCTTGGCATTTTAATTAAAACTGTTGCTTTTATTTAAAATTTTATTCAGTTAAATAACCTGAAAATAAGAAATAAAAGAATGAAATTCGTTAAAATTTCAAAATTTCACCAAAATAGTAATTGGCAACTTACACAAAAATAGTCATTTCGATAAAAATGACTTGCATTTTTTAAATCTATACATAAATTTAAATTAAAAAAATGTTATAATCTTTGTATTCAACAAAAAGTTAAATTTTGTTAGACAATGTAATTATAAACTCCATTAAATGTACTCTTTTCTTGCCTTTTTATTTTCATCTAGAATGGTTTTAAAATAAATCACTTGAGTGTATACTATTTCAAGAATTAATTAATTACCTTGCAAGATAAACGAAGTTTTCATGGATGAGAAAAGAGTTATGAAACTTGGAGTGGTGATTATAGTTTACAAGTACCCAACAGTAGGAAATGCCTTGCATCCCAACAGTGGGACGTTCCACTCCCTAACGGGGTAAGTAAATATGACTTTTGGTTCGGATTATGTACTATCCCCGTATTTTAATTCTCTCTAATTTTATTCTATTTTGGCAATCATTTAATCTTTGGTTTCGTTACTTTCTAAATCATTAATATAAGTTTGTCAAGAAATTAATGCCATTTTCAAAGATACTTCTCTTCGATATATTTAAATTGTTCCAAATGTATGCATTTATTCTGTATTATTATCTAATTAATTATTCCTAAGATAGTTAAGCCTATGCTCTTTTTAGGCTACAAAATTGTTCCGTCGGGCCCATATAATCTCTCAAAAACAAGGTTTACAAGATCTGTAAATGCTTAATCATTATAAACTCCAACTAGTCATGGGCCATTTCTCAACAAAATTGTTCAAAATGATTGAAATTGAGTTCTTCCATGAAATATTAACTGCCAATCCAATGGCTTTATTGAAAACAAGCCCTTCTTGAAACTCCTAGACCGAGTCTCTATTAGCAATAGTAATAAGTATATATTCAACAATTGAAATATTTAAATGATGCTTTTGAACAAATCGGTGCCTAATTGTGATCGGAAATAGTGGCCATCTCCTGAATATCATTGCGCAACCAACGTAGCCAATTTACTACAAAAAGAGGTCAGTTAGGTTGGGAGATTATCTTCATCCTCTATGTTTACATTAACTTGCATCATGTGATTAACATTTTGCTAAATCGTTAAAAGATCAGGTAAAATGAAAGTATTGACTCGCATAGGGAGGAAGTTGAAAAGGATATACATATAATACGAGTATATCTTTTCAAAAACAAATTCTTCAAGAAAGCTTTCCATTCGATTGATATTTATGCTAGCATTGTTATAATGATGGAAACTAGTTTGCTGAAAATATAAGTTTTGTATATTAAAAAATATTCCTTTTCTATCTTTTTCCTTTTTGTTATTCATGTTTACAGTTTCCTTACTGAACACCACAAAATCATCATGTTGATATTCCATATCCTCTTAAAGAAAGTTAAGGAAAAGCAACGGATTTCATGGGCTTATATTTCTAATTCACATGAGAGTATCATTTTCTCGAGTGGTGCAGTAGCAGACAGCTTTGTCTCTTGGCTTAAACAATAATCTAATCATCTAAAACTTTTAGTCAGGGATTCAGCTTATTACAGCGCTTCATTCATTCTCACTATTACTTTTTAGTTGTATTTCAAGCGATGCAGCTAAAAGTTAATCATTTAATTGCGAAAAGACTTAGGTCTGTGTGGAGGACAGCAGTGAAAAACTTTATATCTCCGCGACGGGGCATGTATCTAGTGAACGTTTTCTGTTGGTCCTCTTCCAGTGTTTTGGTCGAATATTCCGTTTTGGGTGTTCTTACGTAGTACCTGTCTCGTTAGTCGGAGGAGTATGGTGTTAACACTGGTTCCTCAGGCAAGATCCTAGCTCCTGCACACCAAAGTCAAGGAATATCAACATCAAACAGTAATTCAGTAAGTACGTGAGAAGGAGAGAGGCAGAATATGCGTTCACCCACCTCGAACCGAGCGATTAAAACATTGCTGAGCTTGGCGAAAAGACGCATAAAGATACATTCTAATTTTCCAGCAAGGAACAAAGCTTTTTTTACCCATTATAATACTTATTCCCAACCTAGCAATGAAAATTATACACAAGGATTTCTAATAGGAATTCAGACATCCTCATTAGATCCAATTTTCCCCTTTATCAGTGCTCGCGTTCTCCACCTCTTTTTGGGTAGCTGATTCCCATCTGATTTATTCCGTTAAGTTTGTCTTTTTTCGGGTGAGGAGAGTCAGAACGTCAAGTGCGCTCGGACCTGCTACGATGCTCATGCGCGTATAGTCGAGGCACAGTCACAGTCCAATCACCGAAGCCTCCTTACGAGGTCTCATCAGTCGGCGCCATACTCAACTTCACACATACTCTTTTGTTATTGAGGTTGAATAACTTTTCAGCTTGGATTCATTCCAATCTCTTGCATTCATCTCAGCGAGAGATAAACTCTGAAATCTTCTTAACAAAATGGATCTATTTGAAAAGACTCTTGCGTTGATAAAAAAATCTCCAAGCTCTCTCATCTATAGTCTTGTAGGATAAACAACTACTCTTGGTCCCTCGACACTAACCTGTCTTAGCGTTCAATTCAGATAACTATCATTTTGAGGTATTGTAAGTCAACACAATTCAATCAACGACGATTCGAATTAATTGATAAATAAACAACTTAATCTGTCAAATCCAAATCAATATACTGCTAAACTTATTATATCTCAGTGAAATTAGTTGCCTGCTGTGTATATTAGAAACTGACGTTAATATATGATATACATACCTTGTGGTAAATAAATTAAAAATATTTTTTATTTGTTGCTCCAGCTTAGCTGAATAATTATATGAAAGTTATTCGATTAAAGTTAAAGTGAGATATCGAATATGTTTTTGAATTTATTTATTTTAATGTTGGAAGTTCACATAGGGTATTGAATTTCTAATCTAACTCTGTATGTCGTAGTATGACATTACATTATATCAAAACCTCATTATATCTATGAGAGAGAGACCAATAACTTGAAAGCGAACCGACAAAAGGGACCTAAAATTACGAGTTTAGACGGACTGAGTAGCAAGAGAGTGCAATGAGGTCAGGTAAATTATGGACAATAGCAAAGCTCAAGGTTATTTAAAGAGATATTAACAAAAATATAATTTTATTTACACAAAAATAATGAGAGACTTAATGGGTAAAATTACCTCAAAGACTTAACGGGCAAAATCACATCAGTAAATGAAAGCGGGAATTGTAGTTATAAATCAGGCTATGAAGTTAGAACTTAAGGAATTCCAAAAGGAGACTCTTCAAATGGAGGGGGGATTAACTAAATTGGGTTACTGAAGCGGGGAGAGAAATTGGCTTATGGATGTCTTCTGCCCGTGAGGTGTACACACACAAAAAACTTAAATCTGAGCTCAGCGGGAAATTTACGGACATAAGCCTTAAACAGGTCGATTATAGAGAATATAACTAATACAATTTTAAACAAAAGAAAAACCACAGGAGAACATTGACGACATTTCAGTGGAAAGCCCCCATAAAGGATACAATTAAATGGTGGCATAAATATGGGACAAAAGAAAACATAACAATTTAGTGGACCTCCAAAATATCATAATTAGAAATATTGATGATATTATATATATATATATATATATATATATATATATATATATATATATACAATTAACGTAAAAAACCTAAGCTCCCGCCGGAGTATGGATGAGCTAATCCACGGGTCCTCTAGCCTCGAGGATGAGGTAGGGTCCCTTTTACTGGCTAAGGATTTTGTTGCTTCCGGTGTGAAGTAACAACAGCACCTTCGCGCCAGGGTTGAACTTTTGTTCTCGTGACTTAAGGTCCAATTAGGTCTCAAACCTCTCAATAAGTCCTTCTTCACGGGATACGAGACTCGTTTGTTACCTCAGGTGGACTCACACTCGAGGGCTTTAGTTTTCTCCCAAAGGGAGGGGGGGGGGGAGTTGCGCACTCCTTCTGGGCGCAGGAAAACTTATCGCTCCGGAGGGCTTGGAACTCCGGATCGATAGGGGTTTTCAGGCTTACAGGTGCACAGAATTCCAGGGTTGCCTGTGAACGGGTAATCACGGGAAGTAGGTCCTCAGACACTATAATACAGGTGTACCCGGTGTCACTGACGAGAGTGGATACTCGGCGAACGTTCACAGTTCCGTTCTGGAACTTCAATCCACCAGGTTTGTTCTTATTAAAGAGAAAGTTTACCTGGTAGACCGGCTCTTTGGCGTGCGAAGAAGGGTCGGGAGTCTCCTGAGGCGACGGAGGAGGATCAGGGGCGGCCCAGATTGGGTGTACTTGATGGGACTGAGAGTTTGCAAATCGGGAGTTTTGAGGAAAGTTTGTGCGGTAATGGCCGGGAACTCCGCAGGTGTAGCAGACGATCGGGTTTTTTTAGTATGGCACAACCCGTCGAGAAAAACTAGGGGCTTAACGTTTCAGTGTTCTGATGGATGGAAGTTTCTTGGCTTCGAGGAACTAGGAGCTTTGATAAATCTTGAAACCAATTTAGGGGGGTCTTAGGGCCATAAAATTGAGTTTTGGGGGGTGATTGTGGAGCCTTTCTAAAATCCTTAGTGTATAAATAGTGACTACCTGCCTAAACATCGGCCACTTCCAAGCACTCTTTGAAAGTGGTGCAAAGTTTATCCTTAATGAAGGCACGAATTTCGGGAGCCACGGCAGCTAAAAGCTGATCCTTAAGGAAGAAGTCCAGAAGGGACTCGTAGACCTGGGGAATCTTGCACGCATCCAGCCAACACTGCATGTTTCTTTGAAGGATGTGCACGTGTTGTCAAAAGGTTTGGCCAGGGCGGATCCTTTCCTGGCTGAATCGGGAGTGGTAGAATTCGCTATTCATATGAACAGCGGCTAACAATTCGGACTTTAACGTGGAATAGTCTAAAGTTGCTTCCGCGGGAAGGGATACGAAGATATCCCTTAACTTGGAATTTAGGAGGGTAAGTAAGCGAGCGACGCCATCATTTTCGAGATCCCATCTATTGATCTGAAAGATTCTCTCAAAATGGGCCAAAAATGACAAAAGGCCTCTCCAGAATTGAAAGCGGGAAGGTAGACTGAAGGAGTTTGGGGAATTTCAGCCCGGGAACCGATGGACTGAGAATCCATTTGATTTCAGTTCATTTCTAGCTCATGCTGCTGCATTTGTTCTTTAGTTTGTTCTCCTCCATCTCCATCTTCAGTTTCTTCTCCTCCATTTCGTTCTTCTCCATCTCCATCTTGTTCTTCTCCATTTCCATTTCCCTTCGCTCTGCCCGTTCGTTCCTTTCCGCTTCCTGTACGTAATTTGAAAGGTCTTTGCCTGAAACACCTAGCATTTCACCCTGAATCTGGAATTTTTCAAAGGATGACATTTTTACGCAGTTAACTAAGGGAAGAAAACTTGAATATTCGTGAAGGCCTTGATCACAAAAGGGAATTAAGATATGGCTACCTACCTATGCTGTTTCTAAGCGGAAAACAGTTAAAATGGTCCAACCGGAATTAGGACACCAAAGACCTTAACTCTTTTGAGATTAATAACCAGGAGAGTCACAAAAATTCGAACACCATAAAAAAAAATTCTGGGGTCCAACAAAGAATCTAAATAGATTACGTTCCACTGCTCTTCAAATAACTTTAACTTGCCTTCTTCCAGTACAATATAAAAATTAAAATAAAATGGATGGACGTGAATAACAAGGGAACTTCTAATGTCGAAATTAAAATGACACGGGTTCCCGAAAACCCAAACACAATGGACACCAGATTTATATAATATGTATATTAATATATATATATATATATATATATATATATATATATATATATATATATATATATATATATATATATGTCGTGATATGACATTACATTATATCAATACCATATTATATCTATGAGAAAGGGACCAATAAAATTAAAGCGAACCGACAAAAGGAAGCAAAAACCACGAGTTTAGACGGGCTGAGTAGCGAGAGAGTGCAACGAGGTCAGGTAAATTATGGACAATGGCAAAGCTCAAGGTTATTTAAAGAGGCATGAACAAAAATATAATTTTATTTACACAGAAATAATTAGAGACTTAATAGGCAAAATCACATCAGTAAATGAAAGCGGGAATTGTAGTTATAAATCTGGCTATGAAGTTGGAGCTTAATGTATTCCAGGAGGAGACTATTCAAATGGGGGCGGGATTAACTCAATTGGGTTACTGAAAGGGGAAGAGGGGTTGGCTTACGGATATCTTATGCATGTGAGGTGACGCCGTTCGGAACTTCTGAGCGGGAGGTTGAGTGATGACGGTTCTCCCAAAACAAGGGGGGGGCGTAACTTCCGGTCCAGGGAAGAGTATTTTGGCTACCCGAAATGAGGAGTGCTTCGACAGGAGTTGCTGAGAGAAATCGGGAAAATCACTCGGGGGCGATCGTTCAGTGGAATTACCTCCTGGCTGGGGCTAATTCCAAATATACAAAATAGTCCAGCTGTCACTTTGCTTTGTTGCTAGCACTTGACTTGGAACCATGGGGAATCTTCTGGGGTCTGGGCGAGACTTCTCAACTCTGTGTCTCCTCATGGGAGTCGAACACTATTGATGTCCAAGGCTCTCCCCAAGGGGGGTTAGCGGAAAACAACTCTACTCTTGAATGGCCTCGAATCTTCTTGCAGAGGCTATTAGATTCCGCGTAAAGGTGAGGCGTGTGAGACGCGGTTAGAGGCTACTACTTTTGGAAGGGGGGGGGGGGGGTAGGCTTACCAATTTAGGCCTAACCGGGCCTTCTGCGTCACATGGAAGTTCTGTCTGCTCAAGTGATTCCACGTAGGGTTCCCTCACACTGTACACTGAATTTTACATGATTTTACAACCTCTCAAATGACTTTAACTTCATATTCAGGAGAGCCAGTTTCTGTTATCCTCAATCTTCACATGAATATATGAGGAATTTGCTTCAAAGAATCGATATAGTTAAAATTGTAATTTTGTACAAAATATCAGCTGTGCGTATGACATTTTCAGGCTATATATTACATATTACTGATAAATTAGAAGAAATAAGACAATATTAATATTGACCACTATCAGAGAGTCTTGACAAGGGTAAGGATTGATGCTGGGTGCTAGATATAGATCCTGCTACCGTCAAAATATGTAACTAAGAGATAAGGAACAGTTTTTCAAGATTTTTGCACCGATGTGCCCTCAATTTGAGGGAAGTTGTCAGGACTTTTACTGCCGATGCCCACTCATTTTGACTCAAGTTTTGAGAAGTTTCACGACCTCTGTGCAGTCAATTTTAAAGAGGTTGTTAGGAGTTTAGAAACGATGTGCCCTCAATCTGAGAAAAGTTGGTAGAGATTTTAATACTGATGTGTACTAATTTTAAGTGAAGTTGTCAGGAGCTTTGCTACCGATGTGCACTCAATTTTATTAAAGTTATTAGGAGTTATAGGACCATTGTGGACTGATCTTGAGTAAAGGTTTAGGAGTTTTACGACCGTTATGCTGCTATTTTAAGTTAAGTTGTGATGAGTTTTATTACCGATGTGCTCTCATTTTGAATGAAGTGGTTAGGATTTTTCCCCCCGATGTGCACTCAATTTTATTGAAGTTGATAGAAGTTTTACTAACGATCTGCACTCAAATTTATTGAAATTTTCAGGCGTTATATTTCTGAAGTCATTCAATTTGAGTGATGTTTATAGGAGCTTTACTACCGATGTGCATTCATTTTGAGTGAAGTCGAGAGTTTTAGAGACGATGTACACTATTTTTAATTAAGTTGGCGGATTTTCACCATCAATTTGCACTCATTTTAAGTGAAGTTGTTAGGAGCTTTCTCACTGATGTTTACTCTTTTTGGGTGAAGTTGTTCGGAGTTTGACCACCAATATTCACTAATTTTGAGTGAAATTGTTAGGAGTTTTCTCTCTCATGTGTACACATTTTGAGTGAACTTTTCTGATGTTTTCGACCGCTGTGCACATATTTCGAATGAATTGTCGAGTTTTACTCCCGATTTGCGCTCATTTTGACTGAAGTTGTTTGGAGTATTACGACCGATATGCATTTAATTGGATTGAAGTTATTAGTTTTGTGATCGATATGCACTCATTTTGATTCAAGTTGTCAGGAGATTTACTACCGATATAAACTCATTTTGAATGAAATTGTTAGGAGTTTTAAGACCTTTGTGGAATCACTTTGAGTGAAGCTGTTAGAAATTTTAGTACCGATGTACACACATTTTAAGTTAAGTTTTTAGGAGTTTTACGAACAATGTGCACTCAATTTCGATAGAATTGTCAGGATTTTTACCAAAGATCTGCACTAAATTCGAGTAGAGTTGTCAGGAGTTTAGCTACCGATGTGGATATATTTTGAGTGAAGTTCTTGAAAGTTTTATGAACGATGAGCACTCATTTTGTATTAAGTTGTTAGGAGTTTTACCACTAATGTTAAATGAGTTTGAACGAAGTTTTTAGGTGTTTTTTTCACCGATGTGTACTCATTTTAAAAGAAGTTGTTAGGAGCTTTCTCGCCTACGTTCACTAATTTTGGGTAAAACTATTCGGGATTTGGCCACTGATGTGCACTCATTTTGAGTTAATTTTTTTGGTGTTTTACAACCGACCTGCGCTAATTTTAAATGCAATTGTTAGGAGTTTTACCCCAATTATGCTTTCGTTATAAGGTATTTTCTTTCTTCTTGGGGACCTACGCTTTATAGAGTGATCCAAATCCTGGGAATCTAAATTGCATACCAGCCATCGTATTATTGACCCAAAGTGTGACTACTTCCGGCGCCGAAGCGAATCCTATGTGGTTTGACTTTGTTCCAATCAGAAGCGGGAATTTTGGCTTAGCTAAGACATACTGGCCATGTAATGAATTACCAATAATTATTATATATCTTTCATTTTGGATATTCCTAATACATATATATTAACCTATTCGTTGAATTTTTGACGAAAAACATAAAACTGATCTGAAACTAACCTTGTAAATAAAGCGAGAGCACTTGAAACCTATGGATCGGCTATTTATTTCCTTTCGACTCGTCTATGTGTGGTATTATGGTTGTAATTGTACTTGATCTTTTTGATGGTTAAGTCCCAGGTGATTGCATTAAACAATGAGCTTTCGTACTATTTAAAATGTCGACCTATTTTATAAGCAGTTTTAGTTATTTTTCATTATAATAAAAAATGAAAAAGTTTTTATCTAATGTTTCACAGAAATTTGGAATTATTATTAAATAAATTTTGGATAAAACTATTATTAACTTCAAATTATGGAGAATATCTGCTTCTTCTTTTTCATTCAATCTACCTAGAAGAAACACTAAGTTCGTAATTAAAAGATGACGTTTATTTTTTAAATTTGGCATGTAAATAATGCTAAGAGCAGTAATAAGGATTAACTCTCAAGATCAATTGTTTTAAAACCTACCCACAGTTGCAAGGATTTTGATTTCCCTCTTCTGGCTACCGAGTTGATTAACTGCCGGAATTAGACTATTTCTAAGTTTAGTCATTTGTGTCATTGGATGCTTGGCAAACAAATTATTAGTTGACATATGCAAAAGCTTAACCCTGTACGTCATTCTTTGCTTCCTTGATTACAAAGTGCGCATCAGCATCATCACACCTAACGTAACTTTTAGCCTTGACATATTTATCCTTCCTGTTCACGAGTAAAAACTTTCGTGACCAGCAATTTCCTGCAACCTAGAGGAACTGTCTTGCTTTCCGTTTTTTTTATTGCAGAACGCTTTATTTTTATAGCTAAATTCAGTTCACAACTCTGTGTAAGCGCTTCGGATTCCCTTAGTTTTTTTATTTAATTACTAGGTTTATTTATCAATAAAATACACTTCGACTCATATTCCCATGAGTCATTGGCTGCCTTAATTTCTTCTTTCCAACTTACATTTGCCCATTTATTCATGGAAATGCAATATGTAACTTTTAACCTTCCATTTTGCCTAAAATGTTATCAAATAACATATATAATTAATTCAATGCGACTACCATAGCTCAAGTTCTGAAAATTACAACATCAGTCTAATGAATCATACTAAATTAGTTTACCGCCGTTTTTCCATTTTGGTCGAAAAAAGGGATGAAAATCGCATAGTGTAAAGAGATAGCAGAATCTGTGAAAAATGCTCAGAATGTTTCCAAGAAGTAAACTACTCGATAACAATTGCTATCATACTCTAATATGCATTTATGAGCTCTAGTCATATCTTGGAACCAGAAATTTTTAGCCTAATCGGATGCTACTGGAATCTCGTGAGGCCTATAGAATATAATTTAGGATAATAAACTGTAAAAAATGATATACTTATCAAAATTTAATTTGAAATATTATAAAATTTTCAAATTGGAAATGAGAACGTATTTGCTCCATCGGGTGGCACAAATTGAAGGATATTCTTTTGCTGAAAACAGTATAGTTACAATAAATGTTCATCTATAACCCATTAAATTTCTTTCATATTGTCCCTATGAACGCTTATATTCATAATCTGAGGTTTGCCTCAACTTCATGATGATATAGCTGCTTTATTAATCATGATCTGTAATATGAACAGTTTGTAGAAATTTCGGAATTTTGTGGGATAAAAGTCTATTGTATGCACATTCCTTATATATCAAAATACAGCGGAGCTCAATATCAATTTTTGCTGTAACTTGTTAGGGCGTGTTGAGGGGGTTTTAGGTAATAATCGATTTTCCTCCGTCAACTAAGAAAAGGTGGACCAATTAAATTTTGTAGGCCCTTTTGTTACCTAATAAAACGATACTCTTTTGAACTATTACCGTTAGTTTAACAGTAATTCATATCAGACTATCCCCAAGTTTGTATGTATTTGCTAGTCCAGGTGTTGTCAATTCCTTTATAGGAAGAAATTCTGATGCAAACAATTTTTATTTTTCCTCAATAGCCGAGATGAGATACCATTGAAACAATTCTGAATAGAATATATGTAAGTAGAGTAAATGCAACTTCTTAAATTGTTCAGAAGTTGATAAAGAATCTTGAATGCACCTGAGAAATCCGTGGACAATTAGATACTGTGGTATTTAAAGCCACCTGAGTGGTTTGGGGCGTGAAGATCTCACGAAGCATGAGAAGGTGTTTGATAACTAATCTTGGATGCGTCTATCTATTCTAGAAAACTGTAAACATAATAATTTTTATTGCATTAAAATGAATGGATATGTTTGTTGATAAGGTTAAGAAATCTTGAACAAGTGTTGCAACTGTTGTTCAAATATTATTAGCCACCGCAAACGATAATTTTATTCATTAAAAACAGGTTCTGGCCTTACTTGAGTAGTAGGCATGTACTAGTACTCACGTTAAGTTCCTTTTTTATGTTCTCTGTAGCAAAAATAGTGGTATGCAAACGATAATTTTATTCATTAAAAACAGGTTCTGGCCTTACTTGAGTAGTAGGCATGTACTAGTACTCACGTTAAGTTCCTTTTTTATGTTCTCTGTAGCAAAAATAGTTGTATGCTTTGATTCGAAATATTTCCGTCAGTATCCGCCAACTGCCCGCACCGTCAGTACCTGATGTCTGCACTTCCCCATTCGTACCCGCTATTCGCGTCCCGTTTAACTCTGCACAATTACTAAAAAAAACCCATCAAACTCCGGGTATTCTCGTTTAAATCGTGTAGTCTACCCTGTACTCGTTACCCGCTCCTTGAACGCAACGCGCCCATTGTCGATTTGGTGTTCTAAACTCAAAGGCAAGATCTAAGTTCATCCCGTTAGTAGTCATTATCAGCAGATTATTATTTTACCTTTGCAAGTGCTTTCTCTACCCTTCTACCCAAGCCCTCTCCCTCTTTATGCCTTGATCTTCGCCTTTGTGTACGCTCAATATCATTCGAGTGACCCTTCGGTCAGTATTGTTCGTTCGTGTGTACGTCGACCGTCCCCGCCAAGTGCCCCTCCCCCTTAAGAGGCTGAGACTCGTGTACGTCTAATGTCCTGTATAACTCTCCTCAAAACCACCGTTATCCTTTGTAAAAAAGAATATTAATTCGCATATTAGTAAAGTTATTTTTGTACTCGTTTTTCTATTGTCCGAGAACATTCCAAGATACCTGACTATTTGGCCAACTTAAAATTTGGTTAGTTTGCACTTTGTCTGTATTATAAATCTCCCACGCACACATCCGTCATCTCTCTTAGCTGAGAAACACAGGAATGGTTGAACTCGACCCTTTTCTACGACATGCCCTATATCATATTTTATTTACAAAAATTTGAAATTATATTAGTAAATCCTTTCTGTGAGCGTTTCCTTCGTTATATATCTATATAACACATTTCATGTAAAAAAATATAATATAGAATGTTCAACTCAAATATCGCCCTCCATTACTTCACAGACTTTCTTTCTAGCACGTTAGTGGAAAATGGTGTGGCCGACCCCTGGACTACCAACTGGTTTAATCATTATTCTAGTAAATTTGGTTAAGAGTATGTCGTATAATGACCCTCACAAAACGTCATTTCTACCAAATAGGCGTCGTCGCTTAAGGTCAACGCGTGACCTTGATTCTACTCTGGTCACGTCACGACAGAGTTGGGGAATAGAAGTGATAGGGAGAGGGGGGACGATTGTGAAGGATTTTAAATTACAAATATTGAGAGCAGTTGTCCAAAATTAACAGATGAGAGCTGCGGCTATCTGGCTTATGAAAAAGTAGAAACAAAATATACTTTAATATTGGAACAGTTATACACAATAAATAGATTAAATAAAATAAGGGCAATAGCTACTAGATGAATACAAGAACCAAGCTTAACAGAGCTCCTCAGTGTGAGCAGAAGGACTGGACGGAATAGCGACAAATGATTCCTCTCTTCCTAGCTTGGGTTCAAGACATTAAGAGATAAAACGGGAAATCAAGGGATTATTCAAGGGGCTTTAACCATGGAGAGTTTTTACACTAACTGGAGGGAGTATTCTTGCAAAACGAAATGTAAAAAAAACAAAGATTAGACAATTGACTGCGGCTCAGATCCTTCGGTATAATTCTAGCCTTCCTCTCGTTGAAAAAAAGGAGCGCCGTCGAGAATGACGTGTTTCCTTGTAAAAGGCAAGTTATACTGTCGATGGCTTATTGGGACCAACAATATATACGAAACAGCCAGATAGGTTAGTGCCTCCACCAAGGGTGGTTGGGCTTTGAGGAATCTTTCAAAAGAACCACATGGCGCGTGAGGGATGGTATACACTCCTGAGGGGGTTTCTTGATAACACCCTGGGAGACGACAGAAGCGCGCGTTTGAGATTCTAATCCCTCGCTTATCGCAGAAAGCAGTTTGATATTCTCACTGTTCTCACGTTCCTCGCTCACGTAGACTGTCCTCGAGCCTGACTTCATGGTTTCGACCGGCCGCAAAGAGCCTCTATTCTCAACACAGTGGTAGATGGTTATAAAAATATATGTAAATAGAGTACGGCAGTATGTATATCTAGTGTTCCATAACGACAAAATGATATATTTAAATGTCATATTCTCTCTCCCTACCCCTTCTCACTCTCACTATTTTTGGCTCTTATCGTTTTATCCATTATTTCCATTTCTTTCTGTATCTCTCTCTCCCTCTGCTTTTCTTTCTCTTCCTATTAAAAGGCAAATGATGAATGGATTTTTGGTTGATATCTTCATTCTGTAGCCCTCCCATGTTGATGATTTAGTCTCTACTCAACGCGTCCAATGCCCAGTAATAACGCTCGATTGATCACTTGAGAACTCAATAACGTATTGGAACGCTGTAAGCTGAAAGACTATCCCGTGCATAACCTGAGTTTCTCGTTATTATCAGTACTCCTGAATTATTGAAATTGTAGGGGTCGTAAGGTAAAATTAATGAATGCTATGCGTCGAAGAACAGAGAAAGATGAATAAGGGGTTCAACATGGAACAAAAGAGGTGCATGATTTTTTCCATTTATAATTATTATGATATTGTTACTTTATAGTGAATTACAGTTTCTAGGATAAGTTTAAATACAGGTCCCGAGTATACACTTCTTAATTATTTATGCGATTAATATTTTAATAATTTCGGTGATATATTAAATTTTCCATTTCGTTCCACCGGAAAAAATCAAATCTAAAGTTTGTTTAACTTTAGCTGATGGGTTACACGAGTGGCCAGAATCCCGAAACTCAAAATGCCGTAGACCATTAAGCCGAGACAAGCTCAAATTTATATTTTAATAAGTTCATTTCTCTTTATATGGCATCTAAGACTTAAAAATTAAAAATAAAAACATAAAAACGGGTAATTATTAATTTCATTATTTGTTGGGGCAATGTCTATAGAACCGAGTATCCCGTAACTGCCCTTAATGAAATTTTTCTTTCCATTTGTGAGAAAAGGATTCCACGTAAAACTATTCGGAGTCGTGGTACCATCAAGGCCTGGTTTAATGTCGACTGCCTTTTTGCCCAGCGAAATAAGAGGGCTGCATTTTGCCAGTAGTCTTGTTTGCTCTCCTATGGATCTTGAAGCTACTACGTGCAGCTCAGGTCACAGGCACAGCATACGTATCGCGAGGCTCAAAAAATCCTATAATGATCATATCAGAGATATTTTAACTGTTACTTCTCAACCACACTATTGGTGGTCTGCTCTTAAACAATCCGTATTTAGGGTTGACTCTAGCTTTCCTCCGTTGCTGTGTGCTGACAGCTCTGTATTCTATAACTCTAAGAAAGCTGATCTACTTGCCTCAATTTTTAATAAAAAACAAAGGGGTGAGATTGTGGTCTTACCCTGATCCTGCTTTCCTCCTATTGAACTGCATCCTTTGGCTTTTAAATCATCAATACTTCTTTTGTATTTGAATGAACCTGATTTATTTGGCGGATGTTTTATAAAAGAATTGTTGCATCATTGGCCTCCAAAATCGATTGTTATTTTTATATTACTTATCCGTCGTAATTCTTTTCCTAAATAATGGCGTTCTGCAAATGTCACTACGATCGCCAAAGGCTCTTCAGCTTCAATTCATCCTGAGGAATATAGCCCCATTTTCATTACACGAGTTCTGCCTAAGGTATTTAATCTCTTGCATGCCAAACGCATGATTCATTTTCTGAATAATAACACAGGCCTGCGTTTGAAAAAGGATTTTCTGTTCCTGCGGGTTTCTTTAGTGATTCCTTACGAAATTGTTATCCTAAATTGAGATATGACATTCATTTTGCTCAATCAGGTCTGGTGTTTGAGATACAGCGCACTACTGTTATTAGAAAAGGGCCATTTTTGAACAAATCCCTTATTTATATAAAAGTTATTTAATAAATTACAATTACTTGTAATAAAAAAAATACCGACTCAATTCGACTTTCTTCTAATTACTTTTACTTACAGACTACTTATGAGCATACCCAGGAGTGCAAAGAAACTATTTTCCAAGAAAAGAAGTCCTTGATGACTTCCGCTTGTGAAGCGATGTTGGTTCGTCGCGTTTAAGACACCAGCAATAGTCAAGTAACATTTCGATGTCCCAGCGTCCTTGATATCTTGTCTCCATCGTCTTTATGTCTTGGTGAAATCTTTCTCCTTGTTCCTCGCTATAATCTCCACAGTTTGCCGAAAAATAATCAAGATTTGACTGGATAAAATGCATTTTTATCAACATGCGAGCTCCCATTTTTTTGAAGCTTTTCATAAGCTCATTCCCATGTGAGATATATTCTGAGCTTCTTTTATTTCCCAGAAAACCGTCGATTACTTTACTAAACGCTCGCCATGCTTCTTGTTCACTGGCTTCCATATTGGTGTAAAAATGCTTGTCCTTTAACAGAGTTCTAATTTGGGGACCATCAAATATACCTGCATGGAGCTTGGCATCACTGATCTGTAGGAATTTTTGCAGTAGACACTTAAAAGCTTTGCCTTCTTTATTCAGTGCTTAGACAAAGTTTTTCATCAGGCCAAGCTTTATATGAAGAGAAGGCAGTAAAACATTTTTGGGAGGGACTAGAGGTTAAGCTACCACATTGTGGCAGCCAATTTGGAATGCCTCTCGAGATGGCCAGTCTTTTTGCTTATAGTGAAGACTATCTGCCCGGCTATCCCATAAGCACATGAAGCATGGATATTTTGTGTAGCCTCCTTGAAACCAAGAAGAAGGCACACAACCTGAAAGAAAACATATTGATACATATTGATGTACATGATTTCTTGAACTTCAATTTTTTGCATAGGCAATTTTCACTAAGTTTATTAGGGGTAGGGAGAAACTAATATGTGTATAATATTCTTCTGTCATTGGTATTTAGAAACAAACATTCCTTGAAATATTTAACAAGTTCAATAAAGTAAAATATATCTTACCTTGAGATCACCACATATTAACCAGTTCTGGTTAGAGTACTTGATTTTATTAATCAATACTTTCATATTTTCGTAGCTTTCTGTTAACTGAACTGAATGGCCAATAGGTACAGATGCCATTTTATTGCCAATATTTAAGAGTACTGCCTTCAAACTTCTGCTAGAAGAATCAATAGAGAGCCTTCATTCACTTGGTTGGTAAGGAACGCCAAGTGCCTCAATTAAACCTTTTACATCATTGCAATACACCAAAGAGCTGCAAGAATCAACTGCAAAGAACTTTCGAAACTCTTAGTCTCTATTTCTGAACCAACAGTATGTAGTTTCTTGAGAGAGGAGGTTGCTCTCACTAAGACGGGATGTAAGAAGTTGTGCGTTCTCTTTAGAAAGACCAAGATCTCTAGTCAAGTCATTTAATTGACCTTGAGTGAGTGGTCTTGACAAAGTCATTGTAGACGTAGGCTGATATGTCACTTAAGTGTCAGTGTCATCCACCTCTATATCTTCTATATTGTCTTGTAGCTCAGTATTTTTAGGTGGAGAAGGAACTGGAACTCCTGGAACATGTGGTTGTGGTTTAATGGCAGAAGGAACATCAGGATAGACTACAGTGTGTTTGTTCTTCTTATTGACACCTGAAAAAAAGTTTCGCATACTTAATTTACATACTTTTAATTTACTTGACCCTCGTTTTCACATTTTTATACACATTTTTCATACCAGGTAAATTTACGATTTTTAAATGCAATAAATTTTTATATAAAATTTAACCACAATTTTTCTACCAGCATAATACACTATTTTTATACACAATTACAATTTTAATAGGCTACCAAAAGATTCGTATAAACATTTCTAGATTTGTCAAGGACTATATTGTTAAAGTAATTATCTCACCTTTAAGATTTGCCATGCCAAAATAGCAGTCTGTAATGTGGTCCTTGCCTTCTCTCCACACCATAGGTACACCAAATGACAAACAGTTCGTTTTGACCTAACTCCAGCATCTTAAGGCTATGTATGACACAGGCTTTGCAGCACATATGTGGAGCAAAGTTTTTGTCTTGATCACCTAGCTTTATTCCAAAATATGCATTGTAAAGGAACTTTACTAATGGCGTTATAGTGCATTGCAGGTCACTAAAAGTTACCTTTCCACAAACAAAACAAAATCTATCAGACTGTTTTTACACTTTCTATTCATTTTTATGAAATATAAGGAGTTTTGCTAATGTATTTGCCTGCAAAAAAAACACAGAGATAAATAAAGTTTTAAAAATACACTTTAAACACTGTTCATAGATGAGAAAAGTCATGGATTAAAAAACCAACACTTAGTTGGAGAGTAAGCAAGCAATACACAACCACTCACGCTCGCGGTCAGCTAGAGACTGAGCTCTCTAACGCCATCTAGGGAGCTTGGTCTGTATCTTAAGAACTAGACTTGATTGAGCAATATAGATGCTTGATTTGGATTTAGAAGACAAATTTCATTAAGAATCACCTATGAAACCCTCAGGAACATATTTGGCGCAGACCAGTGTAATAACTTGCTAACAGAAAAACAGTTTGGTTTTCGGAAACATCTTAGTAGTTCTGTTGCTCTTCTTCTTATTACCTTTAAAGTTTTCTTGATAGTGGTCATGAAGCTCCTTTTGTATCTCTTGATTTTAGCTCATCATTTGATCGTGTTAATCATAAGGCTCTTGGTATCCATTGGTATTGGTGTTCATTTCCTTGGCATACAGGTCTAGTTTTAGACTAATAGGAAGCAGCAGATGTCGATTGATAGTAGTTTTAGGTCCTAGTTGTCCCAGGGCAGGGTCCTGTGTCTGCTTCTCTTCCTTATTTAAACCTCACATGTTTTGAGGGATTGAGTCGGATATGTTTGCTTATGCTGAAGATACAACTTTGTATGCTGCAATTTCTTATCTTTTGGATAGACAAAGAGTCGCGGAGTTTTTTACTCTTGATATCAAGAGAATTTTATCCTGGTGTTATGTTTAGTGCATAAAACTTAATCAGGGTAAATCCTATAGCCTTGCTATTGGAAGATCATTACTTTGCAACCACATCACCGTGATATCACTCTCAGCTGCGAGGCTGTCCCTAATTAATTTTCACGGAAATAACTTGGTATTACTTTTGTTTCCAAGCTGACATTTCAGCTGCAATTGCGTACTGCTGCGTCCTCAATTTCTCAAAAATTTGGTTTGTTGTGTAAGTGCCGCCGGATCTACTCTACAGAAAAAGTAGTTAGAATTTGTTTTATTCCTTCCTTCTGGCTCATTTTGGCAGTTGTTATTCTGTCTCATTTTCTGCATTGGAGACCAATTTGAAGCTTTCAATCATATTAGTTTTCTGCTACCCGATGTACAGATCAACCAAAGGCATCGTCGACTCGTTGGATTCTTGCCTCATTTCTTTAAAATTGTTTTTGATCCTGATCATCTACTTCACTCTTTGATGACAGCTTCCTCACGCACGGTCCGTGTTACGCGCTACTTTTTAAGGCAGAATGACCGTGCTTTTTCGGTAACTCGAGTGTATACGACTCATTTCTCCCGAACTTTCTTTCCTACAGCCGTGGGACTTTGGAACACTCTGCCTAATGATGTCGTTAATTCGGATAAGTGTGATGTATTTAAAAATCAAGTGGATTATTTTTTTCCTTCGTCGGTCATTATCTCATTTGACTCCACTTCCATGGTGAATTTGATGTTGGGGTGTAAATTGTTAAAAAATTCAGGAAAAGTTGGCTATGTGCAGAATTATTAAAAATTGCCAAGGAATCATTCACAAAACGACGGTAGAAGGAGGATTTATAATCTAAATTAGTAGATGATTCCTTGGCAATTTTGAATAATCCTGCACATGCCAACTTTTCTTGAATTTTTTTAACCCTTTACACCCCAACATCAAATTCACTATGGAAGTCGAGTCAAATGAGATAATAACCGATCAAAAATTCAAACAACCATTTACCGAAAAAAAACTTTCACAGGTCTAGGTTTGAAGTACTTTTGTTTTTGTGATTTCAGATTCAAAATATCTACAGTAAAAACTTCAATACTTAGAAGTTTCTCGCTATCATCCACTTAGTAATCAATCTATAATGAATTTATTTTTCTTAGGAAATATTTTCTAAAAAAAATATTTCCTTCTGCCCTATATGATAGAGTTTTAAAAAAGCTATTTGATAATCTCATTAACTTCCCTCAACCCTACATAGAAGTTCCTAAAATGCCCATATATTTACTAATTTCAGAGATGGTTTTTTTAAACGATACTTTTTAAATAAAAATCCTATTCATTTTTAAAAGATATTTTCCCTAAATCAACCCACAAATAGTTTTAATAAACAAACTATCGAAAAAAAGTTTTTTTAACAGTAAAGATCCTGTCTCTTTCGAGTTCCACAGTGATAATGTTTATTTATTTAAATGCACCAGTTGTACTGAAGCCTCGTACATTGGCAGCACTATCAGGTCTCTTGGAGCTAAGTTCTCTGCTCATATGGGGTTGAGTTGGAGCATAAATAAAATATTAAATAAAAAGGAAAAGTCATCTATTAGGAAACACACCATAAGCTGTAAAACTGACATTCCTATTGATAATTTTCAAGTATTAGCCTTTAACAACAGAAACAAACATTGCCTATGAACCCTCGAATCTTTATATATCAAACACTACAAACCTACACTCAATGAAGATTTAAGTGCAATATCATTATTAATTAACTAATTATAACTACAGTTTGTTAGTTGGTTTGTTTTTTAACAGACCAAGCGTCACTGTAACCTATAAATACTAGCCCCTTGTTAAACCCACCATTCACTCTCTAGGATGGATCCACTTTAGTAAGTAGCAAAATTTACCATTTTTATATTAAATGTTTTTTAACTCTTACAGTCTTTACAAAATTAAAAACAAAGTTTAAATTTACTATCTTTAAATAATGCCAGGTCAATTTCTCTCATAGTTTTTATTAATTTTGGGAATAAACTTTAATTTTATTAACTAATTTTTTGAGTGAGTTTTAAATTAAATTTAACTGTTGCCAAGTCATATTTAAGATAAAAAATAACTTATAATACATTTTACTGATATTTAATAATTGGTCCTTTTTTAAAATAATGTCTTGTTGGCCTTTTAAAGTTTTCTTTTTATGTATTAACAATTTTTTGAGTCAGTTTTAAAGCAAATCTAACTGTTGCCAATTTATATTTCAAAAATTTAACTTATAATACATTTTATTGATATTTTATAATTGGTCACCTTTTAAAATAGTGTCTTGTTGGCCTTTTGAAGTTTTCTTCATATGTATTTTTGTAAACTTATTCTAACCTGAAGATGAAAACTTGGAATTTTCGAACCGTTGTGAAAAATTAAAGGATGCTGAATCCGTTTCTCGAGGCTCTCTCTCTCTCTCTCTCTTTCTCTCTCTCTCTCTTTCTCTCTCTCTCTCTCTCTCTCTCTATATATATATATATATATATATATATATATATAGAGAGAGAGAGAGAGAGAGAGAGAGAAAGGAAAATCTTGAGAGCGTAGATCCATCTCGCTTGATGAAACGCTCCTGGTGCCCTCATCTTGAAATTCGTCCCAATATTGCCTCACAGTAAGATGTAAGAGAGAACCAAGATCTCCGTGTAGTCGTTTCTTGTGTGGCTTTTTTGTTTGATTGCACTCTTGAGTTTGCTTAAAGCTTTCAAGCTTGCATCAGAGAGCTTGTATGTCATGAGGATTTCTTCATTCATGGATGACGTCAGAGATTTCTAGTTGAGGATGTCCCACTGGTCATGGAACCGGACGAAGAGAGAGATTTTAGGCACGCCAGACGGCCCATAACTGTGTTTGTTAACGTCTCCAAGGATCACTTCCAGGAGATTGCGCTACACAAATAAACGAGATTCATTGCCAGAGCTTCCTGAATCTTGAGGCAGGTTCCTTCTTTGGGATCAGTGTTCGAGTCAGTATGGTCAAACACGATTCCTTGATTGCGCGGTTCCAGTCCAGCGTCGGATAACCCCTTGGGGACAGACTCCGCCATGCGATGCCCAGTTCCTTGGGAGATCTTGGCTGCTTCTAAGAGGTACTCCTTTTACCCACCTGTGATGTGAATGACGCGCCTCTCAACGCGTTCACGTTCACCAGCAATGTCAGGCAACTGCTTTGCATCCGATCTTCTCTACAGTGACCACTTCCTTTCGGTTCTTCCTTCTATTGCAGCGGATGGAGTGCGTATATATCGTGACGTTGAGAGATCGTAAACAATGATATGTTCTGACCCGCTGCCTTGGCCACGGCTTCTACCACTGCCATCGCAGCCAGATTTGAGACCGTGAAGCAGTCCAGTTTGGTGGTCACATCCTTTAACAGGATGATGGCAGACTTTTTCCAGCTATTCTCTCAGGAGGACTTAGGCACTTGACCTCGCTATCGTTTCCATGCGAGAGGAGGAAGATGATGAGACCCCTGGCTTGAAGGTATAACACTTAACGTGATCTTTTTCTCCATCTCTGCAGCATGTTGCCGTTACACCTCTGCCTCTTCCCGGTCATGGAGGAAGTCGATCGATCCTCACTTCAGCTGATGAGTAAGACCCTGTCCTCCTTGTTCGTTGTCTTCACAAGGCTATCTCTGTGGGCCACATCAAACACGTCACCGAGGTTCACTCGAAAGATCTCCTCATTAATTCTTGCAGTTTTCGAAGCTATTTTCTTGTAATTCTAAAGACCCTCGTAGGCAGTCACTAACGTGAGCTCCTTCGCCTTGCTGTAATGCAGTATGGAGTTAAGGAGACCTGTCTTCTCCCAAATCCACAGGACTCCCTATATGGTCTCCTTCGCAGCATCTGCTTTTGTTTACTTTTCCAGACCATGGTGGAAGTAGAATTTTCAGAGCCCTGGCCCCATGGAGGGGAGATGGCTCCCAGTGATGTTCTCCTCTGGGCGACCGATCAACCACCACTGTTTGCAAATAGAAACCATCGCACCTGTGAAAGGAAAAATGAGACTATTTAAGTTCTCTATTCTGTTAGTGATGCGACTGAAAATGATAACCTTCAGTTGCCCAAACAACAAGAAATGTTCGTAACAATTTTTCCCTAAAAGAATGAAGAAGTTGATGACCTCTATACACCAAACAAACAGTTTCCAAGGTCAATCCACTTGATAACGACCCACGTCACCTCAATAATGGACTAGGTGGCGGCTTGCTTGAAGGGAGAGGAGAATATGTCGCTCTGGGTACGTTTATATCTTATCCATCGATTTCAAATTTCATGGGTACCTATAAGACCCCTCGTGGAACAAAAATAACATGTGGCCTGAAGTCTCCAACACTTGACTTTTCAACTTTCCCCTTACACTTTTGGACTCCAGATTGTTCACTTCTCTGAAGAAGGAACATAACTTCGGTCTGAAAACTCAGAAACAAACCATCGAGGGCTAAGTCATGCTTTATTTTCATCCAATATATATATATTTATATATTAGGTCTGTTCAAGTTCATATTGTGAAAATAACTCAGCTTTCGAGGGTTTATTTCTGAGCTTTCAGACACACGCTAGGGTCCTTCTTCAGAGAAGTAAGCAAGGTGGAGCCATCAGAGTAATGGTTTCAGATGTAAAGTTAAGTGTGTATAAAAGATAAGGATCGCTGTGGGAGCACAGATCATAGTAGTCAGAGAGAAGTGGTTCAGAAAAAACTTAAGTTGGGATAGGGGGAGTAAATGGGTCAGTGGCTATACACTGATACCACGTGTGTTTTAGGTGTGAGTTTGACTAGGGCCGTAGGAGTAAAGGTGTGATAGCGAAGCGCACATACTTTTCGACGCTGCTTCGTAATGCTATGATAGAGTGTGAGTAATTAGTAAGTGCGTGTGTTTTCCCTGTAAATTACGTCGTATGTTTTGTTAGCACGTGTAGGTCTAGTGTACGTGTAGGTTAGTTATTCCAGTTGTAGACTGCCACATTTTGAAAATAGACCGCAAAGCACAAGCTAAGCGGTGGATTTCTTTGTTGGGGCCTTAGGTTCAAGATGTGAGGCTTCTGTCACAGCTTGTTCAAGTGCTGGGAGTGTTTGTAATTTAACTGTCTTAATATGGTTTAGTGTAGTTGGTGTTTTGTTCTGTTTTTGGAGTCGTGATGCAACTTTGTGGTAGGGTACTTTGGGAAGAAGGTGGTGTGAGTGACATAATGGATATGAGAAGGGATTTGTTTGCGGCTTGTGTATCTGCAGGTGTTTGGTTTTGCGGTCGGTGTTCGTTTTCATGTTCTTCAAGAAGGGCAAATAGTCTCTTACTGAAGATTACGAGAAGCTGGTTAAGTATGTGTACGTCAGGACTCAAGATCGGCATAATATAGGAGGTAAATTTGTAGAAGAGATATAGAAAAGGTAGAAAATATTAGGTGTGAATGTGTGTTGATGATATGGTTATAAGTAGAGGATGATATATGGTGGTGATACGGTGAGGATGATAATGATTTGTGTAAAGTTGCCTGGCAAAAGTTTTTTGTTTTGGCTTCCCTTCGCCTTTTGGTGTTTTAGGGGGGGGTAATTTTCAGCATTCGATCCTTTGTTTTCCTTATCGATTTTGAGCGTTTGTATCCTAAACTAATTCTCTTGGTTAGAAATAAGTCGTATATCGAAAGATTAAATATACTAAAACTACCGACTCTCAAAACCAGGCGATTTCGAGGTGAGCTTATTGAAGTATTCAAATTTTAAGTAAATTTGAAAACGTAAATTATGAAAATAATTTAAGTATGACCATGGTTTTACAACTAATAACGTTTTTAAACTGAAAGGATGACGGAGGTTTCAAACGAATATAGCTAAGAAAAATTTCAGCTTTAAAATCATCGATAAATGCAACACACTCCCGGCGGAGATATTAAATGGTAGTAGTGTGAATAGTTTCAAAAACATAATTGACAGTTATTTTACGAATAATGATATTGTTTAAATACGGAGCCCTGTAGTGGATTGAATGTAGCGTGATTGAGCATCGTGGCGAAAATGTCCAAAGTAGGACTATTATCATATTAGTATAGAATGGGACATACCTTTGAGTAGACTAAGTAGTCCTTGCTGCCTCCCTGTAACTATGTAACTACATATTTATATATATTTTTCATTTTCTTGTTTCCTCATCAGTTCCTCATGCCATGTTTATAGAATTGGTTGTAAAATTCGGTTTATTCTATTTCGGTTTTTTCTTTAGTTGCGTTCTCATTTCGGTAGTGTTGTTCAGGATTATAGTTCTTTAATTTATAAATCGGGTTCCTCTCACCTAAGGTTTTTTTCCTTCTACCGTCGAATCGTTGCTTATATTGGATTCGATGGATTTCATCTTCAGGTGGAGTGATCTTATTTAATTCCTCCTATGGTAGCATGTCATTCAGGTTTTCCCACAGGTTCCTTGCGCGGTTGTGTAATATGGTGTTTAGATGTTCCAGTGTGGTTCTTCTATGAAGTTTTTCTGAAGTCAGATGATTATGTCTAATTTTATTTGTGATGAATCTTTTGGCCCAGTTGTGTACTTTCTGGGCCTTTTTTATTTGAGTTTATTCTTACATTGAAACATTACGGAACCACTAGAGCGCTGATAGTGTCACTTTAGCTTCTGACACATTATGTGTGAGATGGGAAGTATATCCGTTCATTGTTAGCTTTAGTCCGAGGATTTTTTCCTCCGTGGTGTATGGATATGCTTCCTCATCTAATCGCACAGCAGCTTTTTTCCACCAGTTTCTAGAGATCAATTTTAATTTGTTTCTGTTCGTTTTAATTTTGTTATTTTTCTCATAGTTGTTTAAATATTTTATCTATCTTCTTGTTATTTGAGCTATATTATCTGTCTAATATCATCCGCTAATTGGATGTACATCGCACTTTCGTCTGTTGCCTGCGGTAGGTCCTTGGTGTAAATTGTTTACAACGTCAGAGAGAGGAAAATTCCTTGAGGGACACACGCTTGTAATTCAAATGGTATTGTATTACCGTGGCAGGGAGGCTGGTGGGGCCGGGGCGCGTTTCAGTGTTGATTTTATGTAGTGTATTGTTTCTTTAGCGTATTGTTTTTCAGGCTGTGGCTGGAAAAGTAGCGTCTAGCTAGCCGAGGTGGTTAATATATTAGGTAAGGATGACAAGGGTATGATAAGGGGATTTCTCACCGAGTAAAGCAAATTTGATTAAGGCATGGCATATCTTAATAAATGAAGACTAGAAAGAAATTTTAAGTACAAGACAAATCTTAAACTTGGGTCAGAAAGCTCAGAAAGAAACTTTCGAAATCTCAGTCATGCATAATTTTTCCTTCAAAATGTATCCTGAGCTAAAAATATTGCGCGACATATGAATATATATATATATATATAAAAATATAAATATATATATATATATATATATATATATATATATATATATATATATATATATATATATATATATATATGGAAAATGAGGAGGCTCAAATTCCAGGGGGAAAGATTTATTCCGCCGCTTCACTGTAGATCAGCTTCGTCAGATAAGTGATGTCCAATTCAATTAATATGTGTGTGTGAAGAGGAGAAAATATGTTTGGCGTAGATAGAAGGAATAATAGTAGTGAAAAGAGAAAGTAATTTATGAGATTTGTCAAGAAATGCTAGTTGCCTGGTGATTACGGATATTCTGTCATTATTATTCTTGTACATGTATTTGTTCGTTTGTTATTGAGGGTCTACGGCCCTCACGCATTTAATGTTATATTTAACATCCATGGCTGTTATGTTTGCATTTTATTTTATTTGTGGTATTTTTTTATACTATATGGTTGCTTAAGTTTTGTCTTATTTTGTTTTTATAATAATAAGTGTCGTTTTACTGTTTCTTTTTACTCTTTCCTTTTTTTCATATCCGGTAACGTAATCAATAGATTTCTCTTGTCGTATTAGTTTCGGTCTCAATTTCGGGTATCCGTCTTAATCATGCTTGGATATTTCGATGTTTGTCACACATTTCATGCATACTAAGGCACTTCTTCTCTGTTCGCCATTACGCTTGGAGCGCTAGAGAATCTTACATGTCTTCCTGTATTTCGGCTGAAATCATACGCAAATTAAAATTTAAAGCGAGTGGAGTGGCCTGATGCTGGTATATCTCCGATGTACTCCAAATAAGGATTGGGGCTCAGAGATATTCACTGGAGAAAAATTCACTTAAGCACGAACTTTAGTCCGTCCACTCTCCCAATATTGATTTACGCCGCTCTCTGCAATACATAATCACATAGAGTTAGTTCTTTCTAAATTTTCACTTATGACAAACTGCAATATTTTAAATAAGTTGCTTCCCTCTTTGCCAAACTTTACCAAACGCTTTCTATATACCTCGACACACAATATCAATCTAGGGCCTGTCCCTTTTTGGTTGCGCAAACTTCTTGGAGCAAAATTAGGCGGTGTCTCTCCTGTCTCGTTGGTGGCCTTCCCGGCTTGGCTAAAAAGATCATTTTAGCCGTCTTAAAAGCATCGGGGAAGTAACCTGTATTCAGACGTTGCATATTATTTTCATTTCTTCTGTAACATTTGCTGGAACATTTTAATAATTTTATTTAATTAAGCTCGATTGTCCTGGGGCTTTATGTTGCAATTAGTAGAGCGCGTCTAGTAGTCCCTCTGTTGTTGTTTTAGCTTCTCTGATACGTTGCCTGTCCACTTCGTTCTCCGGATTTCGTTTTATCTATTTGCGTGTTTAATTTACCAACACTTTCATGCGTGAACTCTCGTCATATTACTGTTCACTTCTAAGGAATATATTTTCTCAATATTCATGGAATATTTCTTCTACCTTTGTTTCTTGGCTCGCATCTTCTGATTCTATTTTCATTTTATTCGTTCCGTGAGATGTTCCATTGAGTTTTCTTATTTTTTCCGAAATTCTTTGGGAGGAGCATCCTGATTGAGTTCTTTGTTCGCTTCCATTGCTATATCGGGATTGACAAAAATCAATTTGCCTCTTACGGTACAAATCCATTCATAGGTTGTGATGGTTTTATACGTTGATATAGGGATACGAATTCTATTGGCTCTTAATTTGAGGTTATTTAGTTCGTCGACTCTCTTGAGGATTGCCTCTTGTGTGGAATTCATCGTCTGCTCTTTTCTAGTTCTTTGCTTGTACAGCTGATACTTTTATATGTATGGTTTATATTCAAGATAAATAGATAGTCACTACATGGTACCTGTACGGGATTCATATCTAAGTTAAACGATACCTGCGGATTGGCCAGTAAAAATTTGGGTTTTGTGGCAATTCTTAATCAGGCTAAGGTGGAAAATTTATGGCTTATTTGCTGGAAGATGATCATATCTATCAGAATGTCTAAGATTTTTTAGATGCAGTTCAATGTAGCCGAACTCCTGACATCTGTCATTCAGTATCCCCATCAGAATTGTTGTGGTCTTCCTGCCAAGTAGGCCAGTGAGAGATGTAACTTGTAAAACGTATCTCCCAAGTTCGTATACTTGGCTAGTGCGATTTTTCCTTTATCGCAAGATTGGACTCTTCTACTACCTAATTTATTCGTATCTTGTCACTTTTTTATCTTAATAGAAGCACCGTTGTACCGCTCTTATTATTAATTTATGATTACCATTTCATAACTCCAATTTTTTATTTCTTCCTTATGCGTGTTAAATTCATGTTCTTATATCAATATCATATATTCATCAATCTCTTCTAATACGTACCTTTAAAGAGTTCTCTTCTTTTTCCAGTCATTTGCATCTAATTGCAATGTCCTGAGCGCAATTCCTTGCAACATAATGGGTGTTACTTAAAGTTTTTTCTTTTTGGACCTCCTTTACTTTGCCTGATAAACATTTCTTTTGTCCTCAGGCTTTTCTTTCTTCGGGGAAAAGGAGTTAAAATTTTTCAATTTGCTTTTTATAGCCCTCAATCGTGTAAAAGGTTTCTATTCGCACTCCGTTCTCGTGGAGTCTTGACCGATGAATTTCTCTTATTCTGCTTTGTCCGAATCATGAGAAGAGGCGAGTTCGTTGGGTGGTGCATTTTTTAGTGTCGATCTTCTCTCTTCGATACCGGTCAATGTTTCCTTAAATTATTCGGATCATTCAGCGTTTTCGTGCATTTTTACCGATGGGAGACCATTTTCTTTAAGAATCTGTCATGCCTTCATTATAGCAGCCAGGTGGGACGGTGTTTGCTACATTTATGAACATAATGAACGTGAAAATACGCGCGTTAAGGTTGATAGTGATGTGTGCAGGAGATGATCTCTTTGGTTGCATCTCCTTGAAATTTCATGTAGCGCTTGCATAGGTGACCGTCTTCGCTTCATTTTTTTTTTCTTTTTGGACAGAAAAGTGCCTTAGATCGGTACTCCATTTCAGTTGAGAAACCCTTTTGCTAAGCTTTCTCGTTTCCGCATTCTCTCCACCATTTTTTTTTCTTTATTGAGACAATTCGAGGAGGTGAGCTATTAAATTTTGTGGAATACAAAGCAGATTTTTATGATACAGAATGTTTATTGTCCGATATTCTCACCTTGTATTTGTATTTGAACACAAAGAAGACCTTCAGCTGCTCTTTTTCTGGCCATTTTCGTTGAGTTGAATGTTAGTTTAAACACGTGTGTGATCGCGGAAATTTAATTACCTCCTTACCCGAAGACAAATTGTGTTGTTTCTCAAATTCCTGTTTGATTTCTTCTGGGAGAAGTCGCTAAAATGCAGCTTTACTCCTTGCAACAGATAACACTCCGGTTGGTTGCCATTTGTAGAGCGGTTTTAGCTTCTACGGCGATGTTTTTCGGTAGACTAACTCTCATTCTTCGAATAGGAGCTTGTGTACTCATTTTATATTAGTGCACATAGCAATGAAGCCATGTTGCACCACGATTAGATTTACGAGTGATATCTTTAATTCTGCGCCTTCGCACACTCGAAGTGATTCTCTTAGTGAAGCTCACCATGGTCCAAAGTGGTCGGTGGCTAATGCTCCAGGTCATTATCCTTTAACCTTGATCTTCTTGTACGAAAACCAATTTGTTATTTTTTTGTGAATGATAAATATAGAGAAAATAGATTAAGGGTTTGTTCCGGTAAATGTTTTCGTGATGTGGGCTTCCCCCTCCCTCTCCCATCTTTTTTCCCACTCGAGTTCTTCCGGGATGAATGCTGATGATGAGGGGTTAGATGTACAAATCTGGTTGGACTCCTCTAGAGGGGTGAAATGCGGTGGATTATATGAGAAGTTGTGGCCTAATCAACTGTTACTACCATGGTGCAGTGGAGGTTCCAGGATAAAAACATGGGGTGAGCTAACCTGAATTCCTCCTTAAGAGGAGCTTAAAAAAGGACATTAAACATTAATAATGGTAGACAGCATTGAAAGTAGATTACAGTAGACCACACGGGTGTGAACACTAACTTTTATCAGAGGCGAATATTTTTCCACAGATGATAAAATTATGAATTGTAGTTTTAGACGTCAGTTAAGGTATAATCCTCAATTTAGTAATTATTTTGAGATTTACCTCTTTTTTGACATGTATTATATAAGGTAGATTCAATGGGAACGATACAGGAAACTGTTTTATATAAATTCTTTATCATTACATAACTCTTTCTGAATAGCAGAATACAAGCTTGGCTTAAAAACAGGAGGTGAGGTCTTCAGCCCACTCAGACCCCCTCATGGAGCCGCGCCTACCATGATGTAACCCAGTCACGTGTTTTATATATAATAATTGTTTGCAACCTGCTAAAAGACGGGGTTAATTCCCTTTGTGGTCTAGGATTGGCGTGTCTTCAAACCAGTTTCCTCCGCCTCCTGAAACTATGCCGGTCTAAATTCACTAGCATATTTAGAAAGAAACCTATGCGTGGAATTTTACTAGAGCGGTTTTCCTCTTTGGGTCATGGGCAAAATAATAATTAGAAAACTTTATTTACTATTCATAAAATCCAATGAAACAATGCGGGTTAATGCTTTACTAAGGTAAAACAGTGAATTATAATAATCTAAGTAACAAATGCGTGAGCTTATATATATCGTCCTTCAACGTATGTCCCTGGGATCGCGCTTTCATATTTATACGCTCTGGGCTGACTTTAAGCAGTAATACTCTATGAGTTCACCACGTCTTCAGGAACGCGTTTTTAACCCTTTGTCCTCTATACGGCCAGACAGCCCCAAGGGAGCATCGAGATTTAGCGCTGTCGGCTGACCCGGGTTGGGCTATCTTTATCTTCCAGTCTCATCGTCTGACCGACGCTAGACCCACAGCGCCAAGTACCTTTGCACAAGGGTGTGATAACGCCGAGACTATTCTACCCAAAACCCTGGCACGCCCAGTCTAATAAGATCCCCCTCCCCCTTTGGGGGCCTTCGGTGTCCGGCTTCCGCCGAGGTAGTATAAATACTTTGAGACTAGCTTTGAGAAAGCAATATCATACATCCCCATCTTGGCTAGCAGTCATGTATAGTCTCGTGCGACTTGCTCCCCATCCCCTCACAACGGCTTCCAGCTATGAATGCGATACGTTACTTTTCTACTCGCACTCACTCGTATCCAAGAGCAGAGCTCCCGCCGATATACGATACCCACGGACAGGTATCTATCGCTCGATTATCAACTTTGTTCAACGACTGGAGTACTCCCACACTCATTTTTCAGCGAGATAAAAGAAGAAGGAATCGTGCAAATTCAACTTTGCAGCGCAGGTTAACTTGCAGTATTTAAGCCTCCAGTCAGTTCTGCTTTGCATGAATCTCTCCGATAATTGCACTCTCCCATATTCTCTGTAAGCAATCACTTGCATCTTCTCTCGGACTCTAGTACCCATCGAGTCATTTGTATCCGTCACCCTCGTTTGGCACCCCGAGTCTCATTTTACAGTATTTATTGTCATTTATTTACTTGTGCTATTAATATTTTCTTCGTATATTGTAAAGTTATATATTTTTCTACCATTGGTTTCTCTAATCCAAGAACCTATAAGAATTGATTTTTCAGGCCACCGGAAGTCGACGTGTTTATTTAACCTTCGCACTAGGATCTGTATCCTAATTTTTCTGGAGTGCCCTCTTCGTGGTCTCCCTACGACATTTATATTATATTCTGGTGTCCGGTGTTCAGGGTCACCCTACGACATTATATTATGGTGTCAGGTTTTTAGGCTGATCCGCAGTATCTGATCTCGTTTCTTTTAGACTTGTGACAGATTCTATTGAGTGTTATTCTTATATATTATAGGTTATGGTTTTAAAAACTATAGAAAAGACTTTACCCATATCCCATTTGACTTTTTGTTTGTATGTTTGTATTAAATTTTGTGATCGTGTGAAAATTTAACCCTTTTTAGGCCTCATAATACGTCTGCCGTATTATAAATGAGTTAATCTTATTTCATTTTATTTTATTCTGTTGTCGTTTTCCTCATTCGCCTTGGGCAACATATGCTCTCGCTAAAATTCCGGAGGGAATATTTCAAGTATAAATAAGAAGTCGCGCCGTGCGAAATAATTATCCCTGTTTTTTGTTTTTTTAACTGAAAACTCGTAGGTCCGCCAAAGCCTGCCATCACTTCACCTGTGCATCCTAAAATTCCCCCTTTGTTTTGAGGTGCTTTTCTTGAGAGCTGGTTCAATGAAATAAAATGTACTCATTATTTAATACGTTCAAGTTGCAAAAAGAGTCGCTTGGACTCAGCGGCAACGGTCTCTTATCTTATATCCAACAGACGGAAAAGACTGAAAAAGAAGAGAGAAATTAAAGAGAAAAAAAAGAAGAAAAATAAAGAGAACAGAGCAAACGAGAATAAAGAAGAGAAGAGAAGAACAACAGGAAAGAAAAGAAAAAGAAAAAAAAACGCCAAGAAAGGGAAAGAATCTGCCTTCATGTACTTGAAATGAGTATGACCAAAAACGAGACTCTGTCTATCAGCTCGAGGTTTGAAGCTCCCCCTACCGTCTGTTAAGTTTCGGTTTTCAAGGAAGGCAAGGATTTGGAAGCCTTTTTAATCCACTTCGAGAAAATCTTCTAAATCAACCATTCGAACATCGACGCAGATGGAGTGGCGCAATTGTTGCCCTTGCTAAATTGCCCATCCGAAATATATTCCTATTACTCCCGTCGGAAACAACAATTATTATTCGACCTTAAAATCGGAGTTACTGGCTTCATATAACATAACCCCAGACTGGCTTTTACCCATCCAAGTTTAGACATGCTCGCCTTCAGCCATGCCAAGCATATCATTTTGGGTACACCATCCAGCGTTACAACAAATTTGGCTCGATGCTTCTAAAATGGGTCATGACTACGATGCTCTCGTTGACCTCTTCCTGAGAGACCAGTTGATGGCTAAACTTACGGCTGAAATCAGATCGTTCATAAAAGATCGGTGGTGCCAGACATTCAAGGAGTGCACAAAAGAGGCCGATATTTATTCTGCAATCCACAACCTTTATCCGAAAAAAGGGAAGAAAACGTTCCCCTTTCCCCAAAACCTATGACAAACAAAGTTAAATTCATCCTGCTTGCTAAGGAAACTGGGCCCCCCGAAGCCGAAACCACTCTTCCCGTCTGATGACCATGATGTAAAACTAATCTCTTCAGGCCCTACTACGTCATCTTTTCCCAAAAGACTCATAATTTGTTTTTACCCCGGTATGGAGGGTCATGTGGAAACGAACTGGCCTCAGAACTTTCACTTTAAGAATAACTCTTGTCACCAGGTACATCAGATCTGTGCCACGTCTGCGCCTCCGTCATTACCATTGGAATCTTCTTCTCCCTCGAGCACCTCAAGTCCCGGCGACCACAAGGTAAACTTCTTGTTTGCTAAGAATACCCTTGGAAGCCTTGAGTTCGAATCCGAACGATTAATGGCTGCAATTTTTCCACTCTAGGGAGAGATACCGGGTGCCCATGCATAGTGATGTCAGACCAGCTGCTTCCCTCAGTATACCCAGATTACAATAATTCGCCGTTATGCACGACTACTTGCGGTGCGAAAATCGGTTACCCATTATTAAGGACTACATCTATTGGACGTACTTCACTTGCTGGGCAGAACTAGTAGCAGTCCCTATTAAATTCTGCTCCGTTCACATTAGCCTGTGCCCACAGGTTCCCCCAACTCCGTAGCCCAACCGTGGGTACCCGTTCACAAGTGCTAAAAGATTCGGATATGCCCTCACCCTTAGAAACCTCACGTTCTCCAGAATTCAAGGAGGTCATCAATGAAGGCTTTGCAATGAACCAAAAGAACTGTGATTCCCTCCGATCCCTGTGGGCTAAGGTCCAGTCAAAAGAGCAAGAAGCTAACCGAAGAGAAAAGGTGATCTCCTACTGGGTTACGGATGGCTTACTTTACAGTGCGTGCTCAGAAAACGGTAAACCATCGACGCGAGTATTGTGCGTTACACGCTCTCACGTTGGTCACATTTTAACCACTGCCCAAGAGATCCGATTTTCAGGCTACCTTAGCCACACGAAGAGCAACAAGTAGATCTTCAAATATTTTTATTGGCCAAGCGCCTTAAGGACATCTTTCGCTACTGCAGGCCTTGCAACATTTGCCAAAACCTGCCGTCATAGGACGAGTTAAGCACGCACCATTGCATAGAGGACTCCAAATCTCACAGCCGTTTTCCCGTGTCGCGTTTCATCTCATAGGTCCGATATATCCCCATCAAGTGAAGGACACAATCACGTGCTAATTTTAGTGGATTTTGCCCTCCTGTTCCCCGACGACGTAATGTTGAAGAATAATTGGATTACTTTGGAATATATTCCACAAGAATTCTTGTAGTTATGTGTAATGCCTTATGAGAAGATATGTCATTATATGTTTTATTTTTGTGTAAATATATTTTTGATGAGTTACCCTGATCGTATGTACCTTTTTTTGTATTGTAGGAACTTTTTTTAATATCCTTGTATGTAAGCTCCTGGTTATCAGGAATATGATGACCCAGGCTATTAATAACTATTACGTCTGTCTCATTCTATTATTAATGTTATTTATTTTTTTATTGATGTGTTCGGTAAGGGGAATACTGAAAATTTCCCGAGTGTCTTTTATTTGACGCGTACGCCGTATTCTATGGGGTGCACCTCTCCTTCAAGGGAAAGGCTTTCCTAGCTAACCTTTTCCAGGATGTCGTGGAACGCACCCAAAGGAGTGTCCGGCCCATTGGGAAGGCGGACGTACGCCAGTACGCCCGAGTCACTCCCCAAACAACCTTCTCCGAGGTTGTCAAAGATGGTGCCAGCGTGACAACCAAGAAGCCGGGAAACGGAAAAGTATAGGAGTTCCTACATTAGGGGACTCCCTGAAAGTTCTTCTGTTCAATGCGAGGTGAATCAGAAACAAGTTTCCCGAGCTCCTTAGCCTCGTAGTGACGGAAGAACCCGAAATGGTAGCCATAAAAGAATCGTAAATAAAAACCCTTAAACCAAGACTTTGAAGGCGAATTCACGGTTCCTGGCTACCAACTATTCCACAAAGGTAGGCTAGGCAGAGAGGGTGGCGGTGTAATGTTATATGTCAAGGATACAATTAAATCTACGAACTCCAACATTATATCCGACCACGAGCTCCTAGGCGTTGACTTAGAGATAGGTCCTGTCAGATACAGGACCCTGGTGCTTTACAGACCCCCTTCCCAACCCGTTGAGAAGGACAGAAAACTGTACCAGCTGCTGGGTGAGCTTGTTCAAGGCAGAGTGTGCATCGTTATGGGCGACTTCAACAGACAAGTTGACTGGGAAACCAGAGCAGCCTGTGGTGAGAGCGCGCTACTCCTGGAGTTAGCCAACAACTAGTTCCTCACTCAATGTGTCAGAGAACCGACGAGAGAAGACAATATCCTCGACTTGATCTTCACCTCTGAGAAAGATATCGTTGAGAATCTCTCTGTAGGCGAAGAGCTCGGTGGCAGTGTTCACCAGCTGATTAAATTTACCGTCAAGATCCCGAAGGTAAGGTCTGTTGCTGGTCAATCAAGGAAACTTGACTTAAGAAGAGCAGACTTTGCAAGACCTTCGTGCTGGTCTGACTAATGTAAGGCTAGTGGTATGCGAAGATGTTGAGGATTTGTGGAACAATTTCAAAAATAAGTTAATGAGTCTTCAATCAAGTTGCATCACTCTGAAATGCCTCCGTCGGTCTTCTGTTCAACCAAAGTGGTTTAATCGAGAAATCGGCCAACTGCTTAGGGAGAAGAGAAATGCGTACCAGCGATCGAAGTTCTCGGGTGCCTTTGACGAGTACCTGAGACTAGCCAGAAGAGTGAAGTCCAGCATAAGGGCGGCTAAGCGGTCTGAGGAACTCCGAGTGGCGAGTCTCTGCAAAGAGAATCCCAAGGAGTTCTTCGGCTATGTATGTAAATACCCGACAACCAATCCATCGTAGGATTGGGCCCAAAGTAGACAAGGAGGGTGCATTAACTCAGTCAGGTGCAGAAAATTTTAACCTGCTTAATGACTACTTCTCTTCAGTGTTTACTGAAGAGTGTGGTCCTATCTCTCAGCCCACAGATTCCTACTCGGGGGAAAAGCTGGAGGCAATGGACTTCACCGAAGGAGAAATAAATAAAAAGATCGCTGATCTAAAGACGAATAAGTCCCCTGGACCGGACGGGTTTCTACCCAAGGTGTTGAAGAAAGTGTGCAATGAAGTATCACGACATCTGTGCGCTATCTTTAACATGCCAATCCAGACCGAATGCGTTCCTAGAGACTGGTGTGAGGCGAAGGGGACTCTGATCTTCAAGAAATGAGACCCCAGCCATCCGTCAAACTACCGACCCATCAGTTTGACTTCGATAGTCGGTAAACTCATAAAAAGCATGATAGTGGACAAAATAACCTCTTATTTAGAGTCAAACCTGCTACTAAAGAGTTCGCAGCACGGCTTCCGAAGGCAACGGTCATGCCTGAAGAACCTTGTGGAATTATTGCACTTCGTTTTCAGTGAGCATGATCGGGATAAAGCGGTGGATGTTGTGTACCTTGAATTCTAAAAAGTCATTTGACAAGGTACCACACCGCCGCCTTCTCCGGAAAGTGCGTGCGCAGAGCATAGACGGCAAAGTAGCAGGTTGGATAGAGAGCTCGCTAAGTGACAGACGGCAACGAGTAGTGGAGAATGGACAGGCCTCTGAATAGGTGCCCATATCTAACGGTGTCTCTCAAGGTTCCAACCTGGGACCACAACTGTTTTCTTATCTATGTCAACGACATGGACGGAGACATGGTTGCTGAAATCTCTAAATTTGCTGATGACACCAAGCTTAGTATCAATGTGGCAAAGGTGGGGAACACTGCCCATCTCCAAGATGACCTTCAAAGGATTGGGGAGTGTTTGAACACGTGGCCAATGCCTTTCAACGTGGGGAACTGCAAAGTAATGCATATCGGTAACCGAAACCCCAAATCTCAGTAAATCCTTAAGGGCACTGCTATTGAATCGAGTGACACTGAGAAGGACTTGAGTGTAACTATCACTAGCGACCTCAAGTTCTCGAAACAGTGCATAGAGGCAGAGAAGAAAGCCCAAAGGATGTTAGGCTACATAAAGCGCCAGTTTGGATACCGTAACAAGTAGATAGTAATTGGTCTGTATAATTCCCTCGTTCAGCCGCACCTGAAGTATGCCGTACAATTTTGGAGTCCTTCGTTTCGAAAGGACATCACAAGGTTGGAACGCGTACACCCAGGGCAACCAAGCTTATTCTCTCTATTCAACCCGTAGACTGCGTAGTGAACTCATCGAAGTTTTCAAAATACCTTCGAGGGTTCAATAATGTTGACTACCGGGATATTTTCAAACTGAGTGAAAACAGAACGCGGAATCACGGCTTCAAACTTGAACTGAAGCGTGTCAACTGCAATCTGAGTGGAAATTTTTTCATTACAGTATCTGCGGTAAGTGTAACGCACTTCCAGTGGAAGTTGTCAACAGTAAATATGTTGACCAGTTCAAGTCAGGATTAGACAAAGTATTGAAAAGTGGCCATTTAGGGACGCAAAACAATTAAGCAGCCATGTGCCCGCTTGATTGCTAGTTCAAAGATACCCTCTTTCAATGGACCGTAAGGTCTCCTAGAGTACTTCATTTCCTTGTTACTCGTTGTTACCATCTCTTTTGTAATTGCGTCCTTATGGGACAAAATTACATCCGCGCGGGTTCTTTTTATCATCCCCTCTCATCATCTGACCGACTCCAGACCCACGGCACTAAGGACCTTTGCGCAAAGCTGTAATGGCGCCTAGACTATCCAGCCTTCTGATGCGCCAAGTCTAATGAGATCCGCGTCCACCTTTGGGTGACTTCATCGACCCACTTCCGCCAAGGAAGTATAAATTCTTCAAGAACAGCCTTGAGAATGCAATACCATACAACTCCGTCTTAGCTTTGCCTCCCAACAGCTTCCAGCTCTGGAGGCGAGGATTTATCTCTAAAGGTCCTTGCTCGTATATAAGGCTAGAGTTCCCGCTGACAGACGATAGACACGGACAGCCATCTATCACTCGTAAATCGACTTCTTTCAAAGACTGGACTAATCCTTCGCTCATATCTCAGCGAGCATTTTTACGTCACTCTATGCAAACTTACTTCGAGATGAGGTGAAGCTTCGTAGTCGGAAAGCCTAGCGCCTCTTCGACGGTGATAGAGAAAAAGGTAATAGTCCTACGATTTTCCAATAAGGGGAGGTGGGCCTCGAGTGGTTATTCGAGGGAGTATCCTTGCAGGACACGGGGCGAAGCGCATATTCCACAATGAGTCTTTACGTCCTTAACTGCCGTAGTTCTAAACAACTGGTTTTTATCCTGCGAGTCCTTAAGATAACAGGAAGTCGCTTATGAAGGGGCGTGTTTTGTCCTTTGATTGGTTCCAATGAATCCTCGTGATTACTGCTTGGATACTGCGTGAGCAGTGCCTGACTCCTGGTTAAAAACTAACTTGCTCGTTTCTACGCTGGGAAATACATATGGCATCGCCGGAAGGGATTTTGTTTCCGTCGAAAGTGGATCCCACTCCGATTTAAGGCACAGCGATTAAAGGCTTAGTGCCCTCTCGCTGACTTGGGTTCCGAGCTCCAGTTTAATTTGTCTCGCTTCGTTATTGCCTCGGAAGTTTCCTGAAAGACACTGGTTGAAGATTCATTCGTCCATGAGATACTTCCTTAGGCTTCTTTTGCTGCGTGAATCTCTCTCACTCTATGACATACACTATTGAAGTACTCATCAAGTCGGTTTTTGAACATATTTACCTACATGCTTTCTATTACACGGTGGGGAATTTTATTCTACGTTTGCGTTATCTTACAATTTAAATAATTTGGATCTATAGTAGAGCAAAATCAATTATTCACTAATTTTAACCGTTTTTGTGTGTATGGGCCCTTCGTCCATCTCGGACAATATTTTTTAATTATTAATAGTAAATCTTGTAAGATTTTGAATACCTTGATAAATTGCCCACACGATCGTCTACTTTCAGGGGATAGTAGGTATAATGAGCGGGGTCTCTCCGTCCAGTTTGCTTCGAATTCCAGGATCTAGTTTACTAGCCCTACGTTGCACTCTTTCTAACTAAGTTATATACTTCGTTAGCTAGGGCACCCGAAATGGAACCGGATATTTGAGGTGTGGGCGCGCAACCTCCTTGTATAGTAGAAGGAATATATCTTTCGATTTGAAAAGGAAATTCTGAGCGACATATCTTAGGATTTGATTTGTTCTTTTTTTTACAAGTTTCTGCGCATTGTTTTGATACTTTAAGGTCCTCTGAAGTCAAAATCGGGAGATCCTTTTTTAAGTTAAGGGAGTCAAGGATTTGGCCTTTCATATGGTTTTCTAATTTTGAGTAAAGACATGATAAATGCATGACCTTGCATTTACTTATGTTGAAGCCCTTCTGCCATTTGGCCACGCATTCCACAATATTATTAAGCTCTCTTTGCAATTGCTGTATATTAGATCTAGAAAGGGCTCTGCTTCCTAGCTTTATGTGACCAGCAAATTTATATATCCTACTAATCACTACATTTTCCAGGTCGTTTATGTAAATAATAAATAATAATGGGTCCAGAACTGAGACCGTTGGAACCCTGGGTGATAGCGACACCCTCTAAGCACGCTCCATTCACAACAACTCGCGGTGAACGATTCGAGAGCCAGGTTCTAATCCATTTTAGTATGTTACCCTTCACTCCAATCGCTCTAATTTTCATCAATAGCCTTTCGTTTTGGACTGTATCAAAGGCCTTTTTAAAGGCAAGGTAAATTATATCCGCCGCTTTAGTTTCATTATAGATGCAAATCATGTTAGGAAAAAAATTGAGTAATTTGGCAAGGCACGAGCGCCCTCATCTAAATCCATACTAAGCTTCCGTGATTAAATAATTCACCTCAAGATAACTCACTAATCTACGAGTATATTTAATTATCGACTCCAAGAGCTTTCCAATTAGAGTAGTTAGGCTAATGGACGGAAGTTAGTAGGCTCAGATTTCTCTCTTATTTTGAATATGGACGTAACATTTGCACACTAGTACTCCATTGTAACTATGCTTTCCTCGATTGAACCATTTAAAATCGTGCAGAGCGGCCTTGCTAACGTTTTGTACCAAAGTCTCTTCTGTTGTGATTATTAAATCAAGTATATTTCGTTCAGGTGTAGGTTTCTCTACTTTTTGAATAAGAAAATCGTCTTGAATGAAACAGACCATTCTCTCCTCTACTTTTTCCGAAGAATAATTTGTATAGTTAACGTTAGGGTAACTCAATTCACTGCAAATTATTGTTTTTGCTTTTCTCACCATAGATGAAAGGCACTCAAATGGTAGTACGTCATTTGATTTTATTTGGGATGGGTGGCGATAAGTAAAGGCTTGGTTAATTAACAGAACTTCACTATTCATATTTACAGTCGTCACGCCCAACTTTGTTGCATTTATTGCTACTCTTACGTAGGCTAACACTCCACCGACTCTCCAGGTTACACGGTGTTTCTTATGGATTTTGTACCCTTCGATAGCAAATTCGGTAATTTAGTCTCTTGAAACTGTATTCAACTAGGGTTCGCAATACATACGAGATCCTAATCGCCCTCTTGTTTCACGGCTTTAAATTCGGATGGTTTGTTGCCTTTCAAGAGGAGTGGTTCAAATAATGTACCACCTGTTTGTCTACGTTTGATACGTAGTAGTTAAAAAAGAGTACCACTCTGAAAAAAGCATTTTACGAATTGAACAGCAGCTCAGAATCTGTACCACCTTTATAAATGCACTCTCTGAAGCTTATGTAGGCATTTGGCTACAAATTTGGATGCCAACTTATTTACCCTTATTCTAGCTGAACCGTCGAAGGAGAATGCTGCGTCATCGTCACTCCCTAATTGAAGTTAGCAGAGATTTAAGTTTTTGTAAGGTAAAAATAACTACTTTGATATATTTTTTGTTTCGTAGATAGGATTAAAGTATTTATGTTGATATTATCAATTAAATCATACAAACGCTCAAGTAATTTGAAAATAGAAGGTGGTACGTTATCTGTACCACCGCACAAATGTATTATAGATTTTCATATTGGTCTTCGCATTTCCACTCTATTATCGCCGGATATGTAGATATATGTTTCCTCACATAAATAGACTTTTACATATGCGCATATATATATATATATATATATATATATATATATTTATATAGTTGATGGATAGCCAAAGGCGAAAATTATCAGAAAAAGAGTTACAAGATATTGCCTAGGACGATATTCTTCGGAAACATCAGTTAGCCCTTCAGATCTTGATGAAGAGCTTGAAGATAGTGAAGAGAATATAGTATCCCCTATTGAGGAATATTCACAATCGTCGTCGTCAGAGAGTGATTTAGACGATGTACCATTATCTACAATTTGCTCTTCTGCTCAAGCGACTGAACCGAAATGGAGAAAAAAATATTTAGTGGAAGGAGCGAACAAATTTTTAAACTCATTTAAGGCAAGTGATGCTCTAAGACAACTAGATTAAGCTACCCCTTGCAAATTAATTCTTGAACTGTTTTCAAATCAAATTATTGACCATATTGTTTTTCACACAAATTTATATGTTCATTAGTCAGGAAAGTAGTTTGTCTTAGTTAGCAATGATGAAATAAAATGTTTTTGGGGGATTAATTTGCCTATGAGAATTAAAAAAATTTTCAGTTACAGGGATCAGTGGAGTAGTGATTCAAAATTGAATGATTCTTTCATTTCCAATTTGATGTCTGTAAAAAGATTTGATTGGATCTTAGGCAATTTACATTTGAATGATAATACATTCATGCCTCAAAGAGATTCCACAGAGTTCGACAAGCTTTATAAAGTGAGGCTTTTACTTCAAATGCTTATTGAAAATTTCACAAAGGTTTTCTGCCTAGCAACATAGTTGCTGTTTTTGAGTCATTGGTCAAATTTAAAGGTTGCAGTACCTTAAAGCAATATAATCCGATGAAACCAATTTAAAGAAGTTATAAATTATGGGTTTTGGCTGACAAGTCAGGTTATTTTCTTGATGGGGAAATATACACTGGCAGGGTGCAAGGAAATGTTACTAAATATTTAGGAGGTAGTGTTGCTCGAAAGCTTACGCAACCACTTAAAGAAAGAAATCATAAAGTTATTATTGACAATTTTTTCACTAGTTACGATTTAGCTAAAGATCTAAAAGAGCATTCTATGCATTCATGTGGTACAGTAAAGCAGAATAGAAAAAAAAATTTCATTTAATTTCAAAAAGGACAAAAGTATAAAGCGAGAAGAATATGACTGGTATGTAAGTGTAGATGGAATATCTGTGTACAAATGGAAAGATAGACGTATGGTGCGTGTTACATCTAGCTATCATTAGCTGACTGCTGTAGTACAAGTTTCAAGAAAAGAAGTAGATGGAAGTACTAGTCAAATCAATTGTCCTGAAGCTATTCAAGATTATAAAGAACATATCAATTGTGTAGATATATTTGACCAGGTAAGGACGTTATATGAAATAGATCGAAAAAGCTACAAATGGTGGCACAGAATATTTTTCTATTTCCTGGATGCAGCCGTTGTAAATGCCTTTATATTCTCTAAGGATATATTACCTGAAAAGATAAATATGAAAAACTTTCGTTTGACCATTGGTGACGGACTTGTTTCAGCAACTTAGGTCACAAAGCTAAGAGAGAAAGGCCCATCCTTTAAAATAAATAAGCATAAGCCTAAGGTACTACTTAAAATCAGGAAGCAAGAATAAACTCATCAACTAAGAAGAGGAACAAGATGAAGATTTGGCCTATTCAACACAAAATCAAAACCATCGGGAACAGAGTGGGAATGCTTGGTTTGCAAGGTGGCCCTTTGCCTTGGAAAAAATAAAACTTGCTTTAAAGATTTTCATAAAGAAACATACTACTCATGCATGTTACAAAAAAAAAAAAAAATTGGGGGGTCAAAAAGGAATTAAATTTATATAAGTTAAAAGGAAATTAGAAAGAATTTTTTCTTCATTTTGGTTTGTTTTGGAGGAGGTAAATTTTACTATGGAAATTGGGGCGGTGGTACACTCTGAGTACCGCCTTAATAGGTAGTGAATTAGTTATAATTGTTCAAAAATAATAGTGAAATATCATTTTGCTGACTATTTATTGTCAAATATCAAACCAAATATTTTATTTTATTTCAACAAATAAACCTTTGCCCTTCTTGAGCTTTTTTATCCTAATAATTTTGCCCCTCAAAGGGTTAAACTCCTAACATTTGCATGAATACATTTTAATTTCCCTCTCTGGTAGGGCTGAGGCGTTTCCTTGCCCACCTAATTTCAAGGACTCTTCGCATGAAATCCTGCCCTGCGCGTCTGTGCCTTGTAGGCAAATAACTTCCGGACCATAAAGATCACGTAACTTTTATCAATTATTCTGCCGAGCCTCGGATTACCGATTGGGTTGAAATGTACGCCATGATTATGAAAATGTGACGGTTGGTCCTGAAATTCATTCCAGAAATTTAAAAAATTAACCCCTATTTCCTGATATAAGCATTTAGGCATTATTATTGTATAATGACTTTGACTGCATTCTTAAAGTCGATTTTAATCTAGAAATTACCCAAATTGCCCCTACCTTAGTCGCTTTCGTTTTGCCCGATATAATTAGGTCCCTTGCTTGGTAAACACTTTCTGTTTGGGTTGTGTCAGATTGATGTATGTCGTTTCCACCAAAGATTGTAAAGATATCGCGGTCTTCGCACTGTCAGTTCAGATTTTATGGTGAAAGTAATGAAGGTAAAAACTCTGTAAATTCAGAAAGAGATTAAGTGTGAACAATTCCTTGATTAAATTTGCTATATTTTTATGCAAAAGACAATTTTGTTTGTAACTGACTTCAATGGATGAAAAATTGACTGTTATGAAAGATATGGCCCGAACCTTTACTCTTATAAAGGAATATATACATAATTTGGTAGGTAAAAATTTAGCCCTCACTCCCATATGCCAATACAGTAGTAATGACAATACGGATTATGCTACATTTCTTCTCAACGTGGGACATATTTCGTAGTTTTTTGATCTAGGATTTATTACAAATTTATCCTTGTTGCTTCATGTACCTCATTTTGGCTCCAGTACTTAGTTAGTCTTGGTGAATTTTTGTTATTCTACTATTTTTTTTTTTATTAAGTTTATACACAAGTATTAAAGCCAGTTTTCATCGCTTCATTAATCAACTTGTTGAGTAACCTGGTGGATATTTTGTTGTTTGGGCCACTGGCCTCATATCGAGAAGTTAAGCGATGCATTAAAGGAACAATTTCCTTCATCTTTGGTAAGTAAATTAATCGTACACCATTCTTAGTTACCACCCGATTCACTGTATTTTTACAATAACAATTAGGTTACCGTTACTCCTACATAATATGTTAATGAACTTTATACAATAAAAATCCCTCCTTAATGTCAGTAAATTACTGTTATTTTACCGAGATATGCGCATTATTGATAGTCTATACACACGAATCTTTTCAATAGTTTTTATATATTTTATCCTTAGAGAATTATTATGGACGAGTAACACAAAGGGCTGCGTCTTATATAGTAGACAGTTAAATTAAGCGCTTTTTAAACATCATGATGAGATAAATCACAGTACGCTATGGTTTCAGGCAAGTAACTCTAATACATAGTTACCATATAAATTTTTTTTCGCGATTTAATATTTTCATATTTTTGACAGATATACATTATTCGAGTCGCAAAGAACCCAATAATTCTTCCTTATACACCATACACACCAAAGGAAAATCTAATTTGACCCATTTGCTGATGCTAAAGCTCCTCTATATCTTTCACGGAAATCTTTCTTCTAATTACATATACATCCACACAAAACGAACACAACTTCTGTTTAAACACCATAATAATCCAAAATTCAATCATCAAACTCTTCACAATCTTTAACTCATCCATTTGCATACGTGATTTCTTCTCTACCTATCTGACTGAAGGACTTAGGTGAAAATCCCTTACACAGCCAGAATAACCAAATTTCTCGCAACTCGTCTAACACATCCAAACTCATTGAAGAAACACAAGCTTTCTCTTCCAGACCCCAATCCTCCTTTCTTTACCCCCACGAAGGACTCTAGTTCATTAAAATCATAAGATTCTTTTACACGCCTAACGTAACAAGCAACTTCGCCACCTCCACCCTTGTGTGACAGTGGATTGGGTTTTGCATCAGCTGCGAAGCTTAAGCAAAGGAATATTTATTTATAAAAGAGGAGATTAAGATACTTTGGGGAGAATTAGGCTGTTCGACATCAAAGCTATCCTCTTACGCATTGAAGATCCAACGGTACAGAGTGTAAAAGGGAACAATTAAATACAGTGGGAAACGGAAGGAGAGAGTAATAACATAACCTGAAAATGTTAAATTTTCTATTACTTCATGATGGCTGAATTAAAGGAAGATATGAGAATCAAAATATAGCATGTATTTTGGTAAACAAGATGTCTAAATGAGAAATATGAGGACAGAGTTCTTTATAATACAAATTACGAAAGGAAAACCAACTTTGCATCTCCTCTCTAAATTTTTAAGAGGTGAAAAAAGTTTTGGCGAGTTTAGGGCAAGTTAAAATGAGCGCAAGCTGCATAACTTAGGATTGGTTTGTTCACTCCAAACGGAGAGAGAGCGCACTTAATACATAGTTACCATATCTCTTAGTAAACAGAAGGCGGTGGGCCGAAAAATAAGTCTAGCTAAATGATTTTACCTTCACTCTTGGCATACTATCTTCTTTTCCAAGAAAAATGCATACTAGTCTGCTAATACATCCTAGAAAGAATTATTCAAATACACCGATAGCCACCGTTTAAAAAGGTTATTCCGATTAGAGGTTCCTCCCCAAGCTATTTATTCTTCAACTTCTCCTTTCTAAATATCCAAATGACCTATACAGGGTACATTTCATTACTACGTACAATAAGGAATTTTCTTAGTGAAATTAAAATTTGTAAGTAATATCATTTTTGCTTTACTTTATGTCGAGTAATGGCCAAGTGTACATGACTATGTGCACACAGGCTCTAAGGTAGGCCAATCAAGTCGACATCTGTTATTGTATCTAATAGTGAGATTCAAGTAGATAGCGACAGCTGCGTGACCAAGGAATATAACAAACACAAAGACAAAAATAGAATTTGAATACAAACGAAATAAAAGAGGACAACAATATATATATATATATATATATATATATATATATATATATATATATATAAATGTTACAGAAATGAGACGGACTGAAGCTCCGAATACTAATTAGATACCCTTGGTCAGGGAATGCTTATGATGGCAGATTGAGGGTAATGAATGATTTACTTCCTTTGAAACTCAAGGGCAAGGTGGAACAACTAAGGGGAGGTTCAGGAGGCCCGAGATGCGGGCCTCCTATCCTCAGGAGGTTACAGAACGAACAACGAAGTCTCGAAGGGGGGAGGGGGCTGATGTCTTCTCCACAGTCGGCTTGGGAGAGGTAACGGGTGACGAGAAGAACTTAGGAGGACGGCTTCTCCAATCTTTGATCTAAAGGCAGATGAGAAAGGCTGACGTTGCCTCGTGAGACTCTTCTTCCAAACTTGAGGATACGGGTGTGATTTCCACCTCTTCCGTGGTTTGCGACAGTCATTCACACTTTTTGGGAGAGAGCTCGTTGAATCACACTTCTTTCGGGAAGTCACGTCTTATTGAATCTGTTTGTCAGCCTGGTGCGAGTGCATATATACCCGGAGTTATTTAAAACAGGAAGAGAGATGAAAAACATTTTAACCTTCTTTATCAAGGATTGACAGGTGTTTATTTCCTTATATATTAACTTACGAGAAACTTAGATTAGAGACTCACGAAGGACATCAAAAGAGGGTGAGACAAATTGTTTATTCTAAGAAATTTTCTGACCATGAGTGGAAAATGATCGGTGTATCGGCCGTAAGGTCTCACCCCTATGCTGCAGGTTGGTTGGCTAGGAGGGCAAAGGATCCCCGGTAGACCTCTTACAGCTACTCGAAGCCCTCATTCTCCTAGATCCAACCCTGTTTCTTAGGGCCAAAGGAAGAAGGAACGAAGGAGGGAGGATAGTAAGTGAAGATGAAGGAGTGAAAAAAGGAAGCTATAGTAGGAGAATAGCAGTTGATTTCAGGTGATGGACTACTGATATATGGGGATAGAATGAACGACTGGAAAAAATCAATTTTGTTTGCTTCTACTAATTAATGACGAATCCGAACCACGAGTTACTTTAGAATTTTTATTCCATCCTTTACATTTTGCTCTACTGGTAAGCAATTTAGACTTATGTAAAGTTTCCAGATAAACCGGCCAATCTCTGGATTCTTTCATTTATTCTGGGATTCTTGAGTGTATTGTAGTATTAATGCAGCGATGTGTATGCATTTTTTGCTACTGCTCTGATGTGCCTTTGTACTGTTTCTCATGTTTGTTGGTCTATGTTTGCACGTTATGTTAATGTAACTATCACAGTAAGACACTGTATCAAAATAAATTAACACAAAGTTCTCTAAATTTTATACAATTTATTATTGTGATTTCTACAGGTAATATCACTATATATAATTTAATAGAATAAAATTCCGCTGTAAAATATAGCGTAAGTGGCTGTTAGTTCCAGTAAGTTCATGTAAAATTTACAGAATTTGTAGGTTCCTGGAGAGGAGTCAAATTTTCCTCGCGGCATGGTCAGAAATTATTATTTTTACAGGTTCAGGATGTGTTAACGTGTGTTCAAGCCGAGCTTAATTGGTGCTATGTCAGAGCTAAATCGGTATTCAGGGAGGGCTAATTGACTCATGAGTAAAGGACCATTAGATCATTAAAGAGGGATCAATAGATGCACAGCAAGGACTCAACAAGTGGTCAAGGAGGGTGGAATAACTGTTAGATGTAATAGTTAAATGAGTGTATAGATCATCTTGATCATATTTTGGGGATAGCTGTGTTACGAGAAATGGTAAAAAGATAAAAAATTAAATACTTCTAGACGTTAATTAATGGTAGATAAATATCGCTGCGGACGATAAGGGAAGGAAATCATGCTACCTTGACATCGTCTTTTACAAGACGTGTAAATTCTAAAAACTTATAATTAAATCCTTTGAATCATCACAGACACTTGTGTGGAAAAAGATTCACATGCTCTATGAGGTTAAATTATCCTGTCCTTTAGAACTAAATAATACCATAAATCCCTAACTTGAAGAAAAAACTAAACTAAACTAAAACCAACCAAGCCATCTAGCGAACAAAAAAATTAGGATCCAACATCAAATACTACAAGGTCAACAGAACTGAGTCGCGTGCTCTCAACTATTCTGACATGTGACCTCATGACCATATGACCTTACGACCTTAAAAACTTTCCAAAACTCATTGAAAAGTAAAATAGTTACCATCCGACAGCCTAACCTACGGACCAACATAGTAACTTCTAGAATCATGTCCACGAGACTAAAGAGTACAAATTTACTGTGAAAACAACTTTGATCAGGGAACGAATAGAATAACTATTAAACCACAAATTGAACTAAATGTAAACCACATAGCGCTCTAAAGAATACGTCCCATCTCCTCCCACTCCTATGCACGATTGACTTATTACTAGCCCCCCAAAAATAGCATTACCGTAACACACTGCAACCTATCTATGAAATACTACATAAACAGTTGCATACACAAAACAGAGAGGTTCATTAAAAATAAGAATAGACATAACTATACACACACACTCCTCCCAATTTAGACCGAAAATGTTCATTTCTCTCAAAAATTCAAACTCACAGAGATTTACGAGACATCAATCATTCATTAATACAATTACTTTCCGTCAAAACACAATTAAACCCATTCACCCCCACCCCCTCGAAATTTAATCTCGCGCCAATTCACTAAATGAACCACCTCCTTTAACTGACAACCCTGAGAAATCACTTGGTAAGGTTAAAAAATTCAACTTGAGCAAGTTTCCTACGAAGGGGTTGGCTTGCTTCCAAGCCGATAAAAACTACCCCTTTCTTCCTCCATTTATACCCTATTAAACACAAGGCCAGCAATCCTCTCATACCAATTTTGTTCTTAATAGCGCTGGGGTGTTATGTTCTGTAGCATCTATTCCATCAAATTTTATCGCTGGTCAGAATTATACTAGTACACACCCTCACCAACCTCTCTATTCACAGTTATCTTACACAACCTTTTACGCGTTCTTCTAACCATAATGACATTTAATTTCCTATATTCTGTTTAGAAGTTTATTCCTCTTCATTCACCTGATATTCCCTTACCCGCTCAGAACACATTGAGTCAAATCCTCTTTCACACTCTTCTTTATACCATAAAGACCTCTTAGCCATGCCATGCACGCTCTATCTATCGTTTGCACACTAGGGTGGAGCGAAAAACATTTTTTCTGAAAATTATTTTCCCATCACGATTATTTTTCTATGGGGCTCTCAAATTAAGCCTTCTATAATGACTTTTTGAAAATAATGCTATTTTCAACTAAATTTTGACTTTCCTGGATATTATCTGAAAATTACATTCGAATTTTGAATTGCTACCTCCAAACTAATAATTCGTGTATTTTAAAGAATAAGTAAACGAAATTTAAAAGTAATTGTTTGATATTTAGAGGTCTCTCAATGATATATTATAGCGGCGTACGTGACAATTAATTTTTAGTAGTGCAGACGATTTCGTTGAGAGTCGATGTGTTTGTGTGTGTGGCTCTGTCTAGTGTTTATTGTTTTGATCATATTCTTCTATTTGTATTTAAGAACAGTTATTTATAGTGTACAATAAATATTTATACACTTTTATTATATTTCAGAACTTAATAATATGTATAAAAAAATTAAAACAACATAAAATTATGGCATTTAAACATAGAACGCGCCCTGAAATTGGAAGCCCTTTGTTTGGCGCACCCTGCGCCATTAGTGTAATAAAATATTTTTTGTTTGAGCGAGAAAAGGAAAAGAACCACAAAGTGGGGGTAACGCTGCAGGGTTTATATAAACTGACGGTGAGTTTGGCCTAGCTGAATGCTGGCATGCCAAAATTTGGATCAGTAAAAGTTTGAGGCCATGTTGTACGCCACCAGTAATTCTGAATTTAATGAGGAATAATCAATTGTTGCTTCCGAACGGAGAGAGATGAATATATCTTGGAGTTAGCTGTTTATATGGACAAAAGTTAGTTACTCCATCTGCCTCGATGTCCCAATGGTTAATTTCGAAAATCTTTTCGAAATGAATTAAGAAAGTTCCAAAATTCGCAACCTCTTTGAAAAAATGGAGCTTAACTGACACAAGACTTAGGATGTCAGACCTCGAGCTGATGGACAACGTCTTGTTCCTGGTCCAGCTCTTTTCCAGTTCGCGATCGCGAAGGCGGATTGTTTCCCTATCTTTTCGTTCTTTCCTTTCTTTTTCTCTTCTCTCTTGTCGTACAGTCCTTTCCTCCTCTTGAATGTACGTTAGCAGCTCCTTACCACTGAGTGCAAGCGAATATTCTTGAACTTTTTGGGAGAAGTCTCACAACAAAAGAAAAAATTATTTAAATGCAAAACAGGAGTGTTGGTACATTTGGGCGGATCTACGATAATTAACAAAATAAAACAAAATAAAACGTGATTATTTCGCACAAGGTGAATACTTAAGCCCAACTGGAATATTTACTCCAGATTTATACGAGACTACACACTACAAAAAAATTTAAATTGTACATTTTTACTAACGCCAGACGAAATTGGTCCTTAAAAGGACAAAAATACAATACGATACTTTTCAATATCGAAGGCGATTCGGGCCCTAAAAAGGGTATGTGTGAGGGAACAAGCACGTGATGGGAAAAATAACGTTGATTTTAAGCATTGCCTCCACGTTAAGGACCTCGTTGTCGCTTAGAAAAATTTTCCAAGCTCAAAAGCGTGAGAAATAACAGGAGCGGGCTGGTGAAATGCCGCCCTTATCAATCCGAGTATTTAGACAAGGAGTTTTCCCCACATCCCCTCTACACCTTCCAGCCAACCAGGGATCACCGCGGTCGCACTACTCAAACGATGGACGATAGTCTCTGCCCCTTCTATGGGGTAAGCTCCTTGACTCCAGGTGTAGATATATACCCGTGTCGCCAGGTATTGAGGAGATTGTGCGCAAGAAAAGCTCAAGGGAGCAGACTATCTTGCACGTCCTCTATTTGGGTTGTCATATTTGAGCTCATCATAGCCGTGTAATAGCCTTGTAACCAAGTCAAACTTAACACTCAGCCAATACAGGGAATGAAATATGCTCTATTAGACTAGCCTTCCCTTACGAGAATCTGACCTCTTAATCGGACCCGACTGACCCAAAAGGTATTAAAAAGGAAACCAAGCGCACTCTAAAATCAAATATATTAGATATATGTATGGTATATAGGAACCTATTCCATGACAGTATGGTTTTACGTGAAGTACAGTCACAAACTTTAAATTCGAAAAACAAATCAAAATATATTATAGTGGAGATTCAAAATCGTTGAGTGACCTTATACTGACTCTCCTCAGACGGAACAGTGGGTGGGAGAGTCAAAATATTGTGGACAATCGGTGTCCGTGAGCGCGTGGGGAAACCATATAACAAACTTAGTGCAATAGTTGGCCCATAATGGATAAAAAACACACAATTAACGGGTGAATATGGAAGTAGAAAATCAAGATCACGGAGAGTCGGAGTATTACAGAAATCAATGAGTCTAGTTCATCGGATGTACGAAAGAACGGTTGAAGGCAAAACTGGTCGGCTGAGATACAAGGAAGACTCAAGTAAATCGGATGGACTGAGCCCTGATGACGACGGGGGTCTACAATGAATGGAATGAGTAAGCCAGGCCAGAACGGAGCTGACACGAGATTGATAGAGGTTTGTTTGTTGACTATCGTCTATCTAGCGAAAACCCTTGTCTTCGCTTGCGAGCGAGACAGAGTCGAGGGCGGCCTGTAATGCCCAAAGGCTAGCGGTCACGAGATGGCAGGTGCTACGTACGGGGGCTGCACGCACTGCTATCCGCAACTTTACTCATTTCTGGTGGCCCTTGTCTGAGTAATTATGTGACATCAGCGGAAGTGCATCGTCTGAGGCGCCGGAAGGGAGTAGCTCTTGTCAGAAGAGGCGCATTCTGCGTGGATTCTCACGGTCACGCGGAGTTTTCGATCTGTTTTGAGTTAGCCCTGTTTCGAACCCTCTCATTATCTGCGCCAGAAGTGCACCAGTTCCCAGACGCTGTGTGTACACGTGGGGCTCACGGTTGTTCCAGCGCATCCCACGCGGGGTTATCGGTCTCTTTCTGACAATGTCTTTTCTTGATAAAATAACCAATCCTTAAACGCAGTCCAAATTTCCCTTCACATCAATAGGGCGCATATATGAATGCTGGCTTTTAACAATCACTAAAAATAAATATATATATTTAATTAGTTCCTAAAATATTAAATGTATTTCTCTCTAATTCCAAGAACCTCCTTTAACAATTCATACACAAATATCCATTCTTTTAATAGCTATATAATAATAGAAAAAGGAATTAAGACAACACTTTCTTTCATATTGTAGTGAAATCTTTAGGCCTTGAAGGGTTGCCAAATGTCACCCTTTCTCTTTTTTCTGGACCTTAAACATATCCTTTTTAGCAATATCTATCTCGATTTATATTAAATAAATGGAGGAAGTTAGATTGTAATTGTTATCTATAGACTTTTACACTAATTTTTTATTTACCAACCAAAAATCCTAAAATTCCAGTGTTTCGTTTTTTTTCGAATTTCGTTTAAATATTCTCTTCTAATCTTGGAAAGAAAAATTATTTAGGTAATGGTAAAAATAAGTAAGTGATTATGAGAATGACAGTATTTTGGGAAATATAACTAAGCTATTTAATTTAGATTATAATGCAAAAGAGAAGTATTTACAATTTGGAAACAGTGGTCCCTTTACAGCACTACTCATTTGTATTCCCCTTATATAGAAGTTAATTTTGGTTTAAAACTCACACATTATAAGACTTCATGAAACTCCAAAGTCCTCATTTTTGAGGTATATTTGATTGTCTTATTCAATCTTACAATGTGAGCAGTACAGATACGTAAGACAGGGTACACGATAAACAGTTACACATCGTGTTTCGGATTCCACGTTAAGCTCTAGGTACCTTGACTAACTAAGCCAACTTTGTATGTCGTACTAAATTCGCTCGCTGTCCTATCCTTAAACTTTCTTTTTTTCCATCCATCTACCTCCTACATCCTCCTTACATAGATCCTATTAGTCTTTGGAGTTTAGTAGCCGGTTTAGACGCACCAAAAATCGGAAGAAACCTTTTATTTTTTCCCAGAATGCCACATTTTTTTAAAAGGTATGTCTGACAATTGAATCACATATTTAAAATCACAATATATATATAATAACTGGAAAATAGCACATGAGGTTTGCAAAGAATGCAATGTCCCGTTGGAAAAAGGAAAAGGAAAATATATTTTGTACAGCACTATTACGACTTCAAAAAAGTGTTATATTTTACTGTTTTATATATATACCCTTATTATATTATTTTCACCTGTAGTTAGCCATGAACTGAATGAAGTTCGAAAGTACTCGGAAACACCTTTTCATTCGCACTAAATTGTACCCAAAATTATTCTAAATTATGCATAGATATTGTAAATAAATGAGAAGCCTTCATTAACATTTTTTTTAATAGACCTTACGAAATAATATTAGACACGATCGAAATTGATATTGTTATACATAATATTTGCATTTATTTTTCAGAGTAGTGATGCTTTTTATTTATATCATTCTTTCTATCTCTTTGTATAGTTCCTCACATTCAGTTAACATAACCACGTTCCATTTTCCCATGTGTCCTTTTTCAAGAGTAGCAATGCCTTGGTGAAATCTTTCACCATGTTTATTGCTGACACTTGTTGTATTCTCTGGAAGGAAAGATAAACAAATAGAGGAAATGTAATTTTAATGACACGCTCTTATGTACTAATAATCTTTTCGACAACGGTTTTCTAGTTGTCATTCCTTTACTTTATAAACAACCAATTTCGATCGCCCTTAAATCTTTGTCATCCCATTAATTCTTGTTGATCTAATTCACTACTTACCATGAGTTGATGAATTTGATTGCTTAAAACAAATCCTTTTTTTAATTTCACCTTAAAATTTGCATTTGAGATCTGTGTATGATGATAGATCATTTTTTAAGGAATTGACAAATTGTTCCATGAGTCCTATTTTTATATGAAGTGAAGTACAATTATTTTTTTTTTCACTTGAGGTTTACCTATGATGTTATATCAACCAATTCTTTGCTCGATCCGAGGTATTTTATTCATTTTAGAAGGTTCAATGCCCTGATTTATCCTTTGTTTTGAAGTATCTATGCGTAGGAAAGTTGGTACGAGATTAAAATTGGTTCAAAGGATGCATTGAGAGAGAAAGGCATGTTATCGTGTGACTTTGGTGTTGGGAAGGAGTTTTACTTCTCCCGGGGGCTATTGAAAGCGTGTGTAATAGGACAAACAATACAACTGTCTAACTTTCTATAAACCAATTAGAAATTATTTTGTATTGCTATTACATTTATATCAACGCATATTAACTGGGGGTGATCATTCCACTTAATACTTTCCAGAATAAAACCTATATTTTCATAAGATTCATTTGAATCACCAGATTTACTAACGAAAATATATGAAAGTTAAAGCTCGTTGTTTACAATAATAGCTTTTGTGCAGTAAAATGAAATATAGATGAAACGTTCCCACTGACAAGTATCAGAGGGCAAATTATCCTCGGAATGTCATTGAAAAAACTCAAATTGTTTACAATTGAAAATGTATTTTGTACATCACTAATACAACTTCGAAGAAGTTTTATGTGAACGTTTTTAGCCAATAATTATTTTATGCATTAGTCTTATCGCTAAAACCGCACGTTGTTGTTTTGTTTAACCGAAGTAAACCATTTAGTTTAGTTTGTGTTGTGGGTTTTGGAGAGGAATCTGTCTATGGTACTGAGCCTGTACATATTTGCCAGCAGATTCTTCGGAATCAGAAAGTTATATTTTACACGTAGCTTTGGTAGTGTTTTTCCGTGTGAGTGTGGGACTTAGCGGTTGGCAAGAACAAAATGTTTGCAACCATATATGACAGACGGTAGTTTTATATAGAATTAAAATAAATAAATATTCGTGTAAATTGTTTATTGGGTACATTGAATTGTTGTATTTTTTGAAAATTAATTGTTATTTATCTAAATCATTCAGGTTTACTTCAACATTGAATAACTTAATCTGAGTGTCCACTAAACAAAAATATCAGTCAATGATAAAATGATCTTGTGGTTTATGCCAAACCATCGGTAGTCGAAATTTTAAATTCTTGTATTTACCATTAGACTATTTAAATAATACAGAGACATGTAGTGCAGCAAATATCGGTTGCCGAATCTTTACCTTGATCACAATGTTTGCAAGTAAAATTGAAACTATAATTTTTTATAAAGACCGATAATTCGCTTATTTTATTATAATTTTAGTTAAATTTAAAATTCAAGGTAGAATAGTTACAAATTCTGAAATAAAAACGGATAATCTGTTAATTTTTAGTATTTAGAGTAAATATTTTTTACAATTTCCAACACAACTGGAACCATTTCGTAAAGATCGAATCTCCTTTTTTTGATCTACGCGTAGAAAAGTTTAGATAAACACTTTCACGTCATTGTAGCAGTTTTATTGCTGATATTTGTTGAGCAGTGATATTGAAAGAGTTACAAAAAATATAACCCGGAGAAGGTGATTGAAGCAAGGTATTGTTAAATATTTGATAGCATTGAGACAGCATGTTTTTATGCATAGAAATATTTATCCTGTTTACAAAAATATTCAAATCAAATCATAACTTTATTCGGAGACATTCGATATTACACTGTACATCAGTATATGGTTCACCTTTAACAAAGTAATGCATTTTTAAGATTTTATCATTGCACAGTTTAAACTTATAAATAAATATCCATTTTATGAAAAATGTTCCGATTTCGGAATACTCAGAAAAATTGGTTTAAATATTTGAGCGGGTTTGTTACCGATGCTCAATTCATTCGAGGTCCTGGAACCTTCTCTTTTTAAGAATCTAAAACTTCCTTCATATTATTTTAAGATAACATTTAATTTTCTTAGGATAAAAACTCCGCTTGAAGAAGAACCTCAGAGGTAATAATCAATAACATAATCAAAAAGCTATTTCAGTCAACCTAAATTTGATGTTAACTGTTTTGCAACCCCTGTAAATATTTACCTTGTGAAATATTATTTTGAAGGCAAACTTTGTTCTACTTTTGAAAAACTGAGATTAAAATCGGTCATGCAGCCGCAGTCCAAACTTTTCGGACACATCGGAAATTTTAGTAAATTAGATAAATGCAGTCTTTAATTTTTTTCAGTTCAGTATGAAAATAACAGAGAAATAAGGAAGAATAAATAGCAATAGGTTAGCTACTCGTAAGTTTTAAAAAAGTTAACAGGAATATGAAGAAATAAAATCATCAGCAACATATGACAGATGAATTTCTGTGAGAATTGTAGCAACACTAAACTTATACAGGAAACTCAGTAGTGTGTCGAGAGTCTCTAGGAAGTGAAGGACTATTTATTCTACAAGCCATGTTCTCTACGGTAGGGGACATCGGAAGTATATGATGCTGGCGAACTCATCATTGATAACTGAATTCAGTGGCAAATTGTATGCTGGCTGATGAGGTCTTGCCAGACGTTTTTCTAGGATTTATATCCGGAGACTGGGGTAGCCAGTCCATTAGCATAATATTGTTGTCTGTAAGCCAGTGTATGGTGGTGGTGAAATAAGACTTGCAACAAGGGGCATTGTCCTGCTGTAAAATCACATTATACGTATTCCAAGGTATTTATTGTTATCTTGATTATGTGGATTGTCAAGGATAATGTTATTTTTTTGCATATTTATTCTAGCCACCCTCTTTCTCTATTACATCTCAAACATTTTCTAATGAATTATATGTGGTTTTGAACAAGCTGGTCCTTATTTCCGAAGATTTTCCACGGCCGTCGAGTCTGACCAATAAGTAATTCAGATGACCGTTGTATCTCAGGCATTATATTGTTAACCATGTTTGCCCAAATGATTCCAATGAGGTTTGTGACATATCGTTTGCTTGGTCAAGCCAATATTTGAAATTTATCTCTTCTTTGAAATCATTGTTTACTTAAATTGGTCAACAAATTTTTGTTGCATTGATATCGAACACTTGGTATTACCTAATTTTTGCTCTGATTTCAGATCTGAAGTTATTTTCCTCAGCGCTCTATATTTTTTGCAATCAAGGTATTTGAAAATTTCAAAATTTCGTCATCATAGCAATGAAGTTGTAGTCTATCAGGAAATATATGTTATAAAACTCTTTAATATAGTTGGGTAATAAAAAAAGGTGCAAGATAATACTGATTGGAATATAAGAGATTTGTTACTATGTAGAGGCAAAGTTCAATTGCAATCTACTCGGGCATGAATTTTCGCTTGTAGCTCTTGCGTTTATGGACTCTCTCAAGGCATTCTTGTTTAATGCTCCAGCAGTAATCTGCCCTTATATGTTTGTTCCATCTCACTTGGTAATGCTCTTCCATGTCCTTAAGGTGCTGATGGAACGACTCGCCTTGCTCGTCACTTATTGCTTCTAGGTTATCAGGGAATATATCAAGATGACTCTACAGGTAATAGAGTTTGAAATTCATGTCACATCTGAGAGTGTGAAAAGCTGACAATATATTAGCTACGAAAGTTTCATAGTTGTCTGTCTTTTAAATACCGAGATAATTTGCCATCACCGCCACAAATGAAAGCCATGAAGTTCTTTCTTTGTCGTTCAATTTTCTGGCAAATTCTTGATCACATATAAAAGTGCACGAATCTGTGGTCCATCATCAATATTCAACGCCATGACAAACTGCTTCATCAAACCCAGCTTGATATGGAGCGGAGGAAATATGATCTTTTCAGTTTGTGGCCATGATTAGATCTGAAAAAAAAAAATTAATATCTCTGTTGATAACACAAACCTTGTTTTAATTAATTTGACCACAAACTGCGCGAATGAAAAACTTAAAATTGCGTAAAATCTAGAGCATGTAAAGCTGAACCAATTTTAGATTAGAATTTAGCTGCTCAAAACCAGTAAGAATGAGTAAAATAAACTTATGCAACTGAGATTTCCATTATGTCTAAGGCAGTGGTCATTATAAACGAAGATAATTAGTGTATATGTAAAGGGATGATTCCTCTCTTCTAGCAAAGGAAGAAAAGTTTTTCCAAATATTTAAGTATTTTTGCCGCGGTAAGGCTTACATTGATATGTGTGCTATCACTTATTCTCTAAAACAAAATTCATTTCCAAACATTAGGGCTCACGTAGTCGCTTCGCACCACCTTATAAATGTTCCGCCGTTTCTTATCTGCAATATATGTAAAACTATGTAAAACTATCAAAGGATAGTTGACTTAGAATATTATAGTCACTTAGGTATCACATCATTCTTTTTTCCTCATTCTACATTGAATTTCATAAATAAGTTGAATTTCTCTCTGGCTACTTTAAAAGAATAGATTTTCCTGTCTCTATAGTGGAGAGAGAGCTACAGTGAATTTTTTAAATAAAATTTTGAAAACAACATTGAAATTCCCACATGGAGGTAAAGATATGTGTTACGTGATAGTTGAGGTATGTGTTTTTTAAAGTAAAGATATCTAAAAGAAATTGCAAACTACACTAGCCAACAAATTTCAAATTTGTCTCTGCTACATGAGTAAATGTTATTGTAACTAACTAATTTCAGTGCGCTGATTCCAAATCTGTGCTCCAATATGTCTTAGCACGTAATGTTCCTAAGTTATGCAAGTAGGCTATATGACTCACTTTGTCACCTTGGATCAATTAATGATATAATTATTACGAGTTTGATAAGAATGAGACGTTTCTGGGCAAAGATTGTGAATCGAGATAACCTATTTGGCATTATTTATGTCCTTTTGCAGACTCAGACAAGATATGGATTACATATAAAAGAGGTAGTACTCACCTAACTATAAATTTCATCAAAAATGTTTGATACTCTTGCTCTTGCGCCTGTACGTGGATATAGGCTCCTACAACAGTAGGATCCAGCAATAGTCACCCATCATGTTTTTGTTGAAGCGGCCTTGATACCAGCTTTCCTTCATTGCCATATCTCGGTGGAACCTTTCCCCATATACGTCCATAATATCACTCATATTAGATGGATATGAATCTAGATGCGAACGAAGGAAACGCATCTTAAGAGACATCCAACACCCCATTCGTTGATATGCCTTTAGCATGTTATCCACTAGTTCTTCATAGTTTAAAGCGCTATAATTACCAAGAAAGTTCTGCACTACATGTACAAATGAATCCGATGCTGCCAATTTAGGTGGAGATAATTTATTTCTGATTTTCTTGTCACTAATCAATTCTAGGAAAACCAGGCTCCTACAAAAATGCCAGCTTTAAGTTTAGCATCGGTTTTCTTTGCTGGAATCCATTAGAATCATGCACCATTGCTTTAACAAAATTTTTGATAAGGCCAAGTTATATATGAAATGGTGAAAAGTAGATCTCCTGTGGATGTACCAAAGACAGGTGCTTCATATTGTATCGGCCATTTATGTATTCTTCGCTTTTGGACCACAATTTGACAATATAATGATTCCTGTCGTCTTGGATGTTCTATAGGCATAAGAGGCACATATCTTTTGTATATCTAAGCTGCAGTCCAAGAAGTAAAGAAATTACCTTTAGATTCCTAAAGATATTCCACTTATGATCTGAGAAATGAAGACCTACCAAAATAAATTTCATTGAGTCATATTTCTCTATCATACCAATAATATATGCGACAGCAATTAAAGTTTTTTTGATACCATTATGTAGCAACACAGCCTTGAGGCTAGCAGTGCTTGCATCGATGAATAGTCTCCATTTTCAAGTAAATGCTTGTTCCCTAGCTAATTCATAAGGCCATTAACATCACTACAGACAAAAGCACCATCTTATTCTTTATAGAAGGCAGCAAAGTCTCATGGCGTTTACCGAAAGTAGATATTTTTACACTCTCGTCTTGAAGATTCCATCACTGTATTCTGGAGCCCAACAGTTCTGCGTTGTACTTTGACAATGACAAATCCATCACCAAATCAGTCAATCTTTCTTGATTAATTAACTGGATCTTCATTTCCTTAGAATTCTCCTCATACATTTCATCTTCATTGCTATCCTCCTCTTCAGGCGATGAATCATCTTCTTTAACTGCACTATCTGATGGTGCAACTTAGATTCTGGATCTACAACTTTTGCCTTGTTCTTATTTGAAAATCCCACAATATTTTTCATAAAATATAGCAATCAAAAACATGATTTGTTGGCTTACGTCACATCATTGGTACGGTAAATATCATACCCTTCCATTTGCTATTTAACTACTGTGAGCCCCGTATAACACACAGTAAAAGATTTATGAGGTGCCCGAGGCTTGTCTTGGTCACCATCTTTACAACCCAAATAATAATTGTATGCATTTTTTACTCTTATAGCTAAATTTTTTTGCTGGTTGCTTGGAGTATATCTTCCACAGATATAAAAAAGTTGTCTCAACTATTGATACATCTACGCCGATTCATGTTTTCAACTTAGTTTGTATATCCTGTTATATACCTTTTTGGGAAATATTGACAAGGGTATACTTGTTTGTAAGTGAATATAAAAAATGAATGATATCTCTTTATAAATTTTTACAAGATCAACTATTTACTATATTAACTATTACTAAATTTATAACGTATTTTTAAATATTTATTTAGAATTTCTCACATTCAGTTTAGCAATGTTACAACCGGTCTTGGCGAAAAGCTTGTGAAGGTGTTTCAAATTTATCCGAACAGTGAGGAGGGGTTATACCGTAATTTCTACTACAACAAGAACGACAGAAACGAAGAAAATGAGGAAAAAAGATGAAGGAGGAAGTTCGGAAAGGGGACCTGGAGCATCTCATCTTAGAGCATTAAAAGTCTAGCTACCACACCATTACCCTGTTTAGCCAACAGCCTCAACCTTCTAGACACCTCAGTTGTAAATGATATCCAGGTATGTTCATTGGGCGCATTTCTCAGCTTGATTAAGGTGATAAAACTCAACTATTTATTTAACGTTTTATTTTTTTAATTTATAATCGAGAAAAATATAAGCAAACTAACATTTTAGTATTTGACGTCATAATTGTGACTTAGGAACATAAATGAGCAGATTTTAAACAATATTATTTTTAAGATGTATTGCATTTTTGCGTAGAAAGGCATTATATTTTATTTTTAAAACAGTGTATTTATTTTTGAAAATTATTGGAATTAATTTATATTTAATATTTTGTAGGAACAAGTCATTGGCACTTTGAAATAAGCACAATAATTTTACTCTAGTTGGATCTAGTATCAAGAAGGTGCAATTATCTATATGATGCGATCGAGATGCTTAACTCTACATCGCTCAGGTCTACAACATCTGTACCATCCAGGAGGAATCATATAACATTCAACTCCCTGACCAAAGACCTTATGGTGGTGTACCTCTCATGATGCCTATTGCTATCGTCCTGAACTTGTCACAGACAGAGAACGACGGCTACATTAGTGTACTATTTGCTATTCAGCTTTCGCTGAAGAACAAACATGAAGACATGCTCAAAACTATCCGGAAGTATATCAATGCGCTCATAAAATCCAGCCTATGCATCTGTCACAGAATATCGATAAAAGCTGAGGTATTTAGGTCTTGTTCAGTAAGATAGACCCATTCCAAGGACACCACCGTTCATTCCTATTTCAAGATATGTGTAGTTTGCAATATCAAAGCTAGCAACGAGACATCATGGAGCAGTAGAAGTAGAGCTGAGCATGTAACTAATTTTCAAGTCGGGTAAAATCATACAATGGATGTTTAATCAATTATTTTATTTTATAAAGAAGAGAAATTTACAAATTGCGCTAGTATTAACGTTAACAATGAACAAGGTTCCTAGGCTTCTCTTCAATTATGTTTTCAATACTTAAATTGAAGAATCCAACTGAAATCGTCATCTGCACACGCTTCTCCATCAAGTTGAGTAATGAATGAATTAGATATTTAGTGTGCTTAGAAGGAGAGATTGAGCAAATTCCTGTAGTAGGTCATGTTCGCCACATTGCACCATGGTGCCTGGATAGAATTGTTCCTCAAGTACAACACCTTCTTTCACAACGCTACTCCTTTTGAGAGTGCATTATCCATGGGTTGAGATATAAATAAACTCCCCCAAAATCTAGTCTGATACAGAAGAACATGGAAAAATTTGTCATTGAAAAGAAAGCGGAAGCTCCATAATTCAGTGACTGAGGAGAGGAGAAATATAAAGTGTTATACATTTGTTCGAAAAATGATTTTTGAATTATTTATTGATATTTCACTCGTTTTCATTTTACTATTATAATTTTGTGTCTTTTTACGCTCGCTTTATGTCCATTAGTTGTGTGGTTTACGCATGATGTGCCTTATTATTGATGTAGCTTTTCTTCATTCTATTGCTTCTGTTTCGCTTATTCTTTGTACTATTTTCGATTTCTTAACTCTGAATTATTAATAAGTTTGTTTCCCTAATTTCTTTGTATGTAAAGCTTTACATTATTGTCATTCGTTATGATAATTAGCTGATCATAAAAATTGGAAATGTCGAAAAGGTCTAAATATGGTTTCCATTTCCTGGTGCCAGGTTTAATTCCCGTGCAAAGATTGCCGTTTACAAAGTATATCTTCAAATATCCACACTTATATATATATATATTTATATATAGTGAAGTGACATAATATTTCTGAAATATTTCGTGCTCTCATCTGATTATAAACTAAGAGGAAACTCAGTAATTATCTCTTTAAGAGAATAAATACATATAAGAAATTTTCTATGTATATAATAAACATTTCATTTAAACAAAGTTTAGCAGGTGACGGATGTATAGAACCATTCTAATAACATGTGGGAATATTGTTTTTAAAAAATAAATCTTCTAAATTCGATGAAAAGGGTAAGATTGAAAATTCCTTTGCTTTGATAAATGCCAACCCGCAAATAATTTCCCGAAGCATTTCGACAGCAGATTTTTAACCTTCATTCCGATTAATAATCTTATAAAAATATCTATTAACGACTTGAAGTGCCTTATCCAACTGTTAGTTCTATAATTCGAAAGCATCACGAGTATTGAATCCCCTCTAATAGGCTAAGAGCCGTGCCTCTTGCAGGATTAACGATCGGTCTCGGCGTTACATGTTTCAGAACCAAAATATACTCCTCTGTTACTATGAAAGAACTACAAATCTCTCTGAAATTATCAATGACTAGCGTAGCTTCACATTTATGATCTGAATTTTTTCACTCCCCACAAAACCACTTCTTACAAAATGTATTTAACGAACAGTTAAATTTTGCCAGAAATCATCTAACAAAGGAAAGCTAATTTTGGAACAATGTTATTTAGTCAGAGAATCGATCTTATGAACCCAAATGATCCTCGACACGTTTAGAGACCAGAACAAACTGCCTATGTTTTTAAGCACACCATCTTAGCCCTAAACCACGTAGGAGGTAGTCTCATGAATTTGGAGCTGATTTACTACACAAGACACAGGGACACCGCATCATTGATGGAAAAAAGGATATTGTCACTTAGGAAAAGATACTAAAGGAAAAGCTGCTCCCAAGTACGAAAGAATTCTACAGCCAACATCAATGCATGTTTCCGCATGAAAACGAGCACATTGCTAAATTAAATCAAGAAAATTGTAAGAGGAGAAAGATAAACTTCCTTCCATGGCCATATCATTACCTAGTTCTCAATCCTATTGAGCTTTTATAGCAAATACTAAAGGCTACATTCCGAAAGAGAAATTCAGAGAATTCTTTCCAGGTGTATGACAAGAGTAAGAAGCTGAAATTTTCCTCATAACTTTCAAAACCAAAGAAAAACCGTCACAACAGTGAAACAATGTCAGGAGTTAGAAGTACTGCGTACTAAGTTTCATGAAAAAAAGCCAGCTTTTGTAAATTGAAAATGTCCTATTTTACTTCAAGACAATGCTTGTCCACGTGTAGCGAAGTGGCACTTTAGAAATGAAACGAGTTGGCAATTTAGGTGCTGTCTCATTCTCATTATTTTCCCAACTCGTCCTAGAAATTTTCATATTTTAATACATCTGCAAAAGCCTTTCTAAAGAATAAATGGTTTCAAACCCAAGCAGCTGCAGAAGATTTTTTGATCTTCTAGACTCAAAACGTGAAAACTTTAACTGTCAAGGCCAAATTGCCATTGTCATATGTTAACAAATGTTCATTTAATTACATGGAACCTAGTTTAATTAAAAATGAATGTACTATTTGCCTGTTTGTTTAATTTAAACTTTGCAACTTAAAAGACGTCATTACTTTCTACACTACCTAATAATTATATCAACCTATGAGATTCGTTTTCGTGTTGGTATTACAAAAACGTAAGAGCAAGATCATCTTACACGAAATGATCATTTACAGATTTAATATATATATATATATATATATATATATATATATATATATATATATATATATATATATATATATATGTATATATATATATATATATATACCATCCTGCAAGCACAGTTTCATTGGTCGGTGTTCTTTGGACATGCGAACGGAAAGTCTCCTTGGGGAAATGTGTTATTACCTCACTTTGTTCCGTTAGTTCAGTCGTTAGGGCGCTGGTCTAGATAATAAGAGGGCTAAGGTATGATATAATTATTATTGACGTGTTAATAAGATAAAAGAAACTAAGAATGAATTAAATTTCTGAACTTGACTTCTTTAAATTAAACTTAATTTTACGTGGAAGGTCATTTTGCCAAATTTAACAAACAACAATTCGAAAATGTTTATTATAATATATTTACTATTATAAACGCAAAAGCTGGCCCCCATTTTTTCATTTGAACGTAACCTATTGAATAGCTCACAGATTCTCTCGTCAAAGATAATGGTTTAAATATAGTTCCTTCTTGTCTATTTTATATTTTAATTCAATGAGACAAATTAAGTAATATAGCTTTGTTTATATTTTTTTCTCTTATTTATGTTGTCTAGTAATATATGCATTTTGTTTTGCAATTAGATATTTTACATCTATTAAGATGTCCTGTAACTACACCAAAGCTTCCAAATAAAACACGACTGTTGCCCAGCTTCTTACTTCTGTCATACAAGGTGTTGATGACAACTTGATGCTACTCAAGCCAAGACCAAGTCAACTGTCTTTGCTTAAGCCCTATATGTTATGATAGTCTCAGTATAGAATAAACATGTTGGCATCAAGATGAATTGGGTCACCAAAGACGGTCATGTACGTTATGTATTAACATTTTCGGTGTTTTACTTTTGTATCAGTAAAAAACAAAAAATCTTTCACCCTATACTAGTCATTTATTCGTCCTATTGCCATTCCATCTAGCAAACATATCAAAGGGTAGATTAAGGTCTGAAAGTTTTTGTATAGATGGTTGCTTAAACAAAATAAGCTAAAAACGATAATACTCCCGTTAATAATTAATCCAATCCTGCACTTTACATAGATGCTCAAAATATACTTTAGCTAAATGACCCCTGTACTTTCCACACACGTTGATCTTCTTAAACTCCATACTTTAATCTATGATGTAAAAAGCAGGCTATGGGAAAATTCCCCTTCGGTATTTTGGTCTTTTTGCAATAAAGAATACAAAATAATTCTCTAGCTAAATATATATTAATTTTCTTTTTACCGCTCTCGAAAAATAAAATTCTCTTTCTTGAGTGAAAAATAAGGAAAATTAGAGATAGGACACAGCGATTACAGTTGACTGATGCTATAAACTCTGAACAAGGTTTTGAATGACGTATTTTGATTGGTGCTTTCCTATCGCCACCCGAAATATTTATAGAGGATGAAAACGGTGGCACCATATCGTGGCTCTATTATGCCCACCTATGGACCATATTTCGACGTTTAGAGAATTCAAGATTACAACTGTTTGTTTATATTCCGTTAGATAGAGAATATGAAAGAGAGAAAAATTAATTGTAAATTCAAAGGACAAAGGAGAATTGAGGTAAACACGCGTGAAATTACAATGTATAAATCTTTCATGCACGCGAAAGAATGATGAAATGACTTCAGCAAAACCTCAAGAAACAGAATTGTTTACCTTATTTCTCCTTTGTCCTTTGAATTCCCAATTAATTTCTTTCTCTTTCATAGACCGGATCCACCTTGCGAAACGTGCCTTAAAAGCTTGTTTATTCGGAAGAGTTTTAGGTCTTCTGCATAGCCGAGTAGTTTAAGGGACGGTTTAATTGAGATCTAAGCTGTTGCTCGCTTCCTCATGTGCTTGATTCGAATCCCACTCCTGTACGGAATTTTTGCTAATTAGGAAATAAAATTTTCAAGTAAATTATCCTGTTTTTCTATTTCTTGCGGTTTGCTGGATTCATTTCGTCATTCTTTCGCGTTCATAAAAGATTTAAACATATTTAGCGGGTATTTATTCTGATTCCACCATAATTAATCAATAAAGTATGAAAAGAATACCTAAGGACAATGAAGATGATCGCTTATATTGAAAGTTTAGCTACAAAGTTTGGCTTTTACAAAACTCAGTTACTTAGAAAGGAGAAATCAACATAGGAGAAGTTACTTACCATCTTTGACAAGGATGCGATAAATTGTAGTCTCGTACTAAAAATAACATTAATTTTCAGAGGCCTAAGTCAACGAGTTAATTTAAAGAAAATATGGTCATAGGGTAAAACTAAGAAGGTTTGGCCTGAAACTTAGGGATATTAACATTAGTTTAATAATAGGAACACTTGCCGGACTTAGAACAATTGTTTAGAAAGTACAGAGGGTAGCACAAATTTTTCCCTATTTTATATATTCTATCGACTTCTTTGTCTAGGTAATCTGGTGAGAGAATTCTATGGACACGCAAAAAGATAGATGTGTTTAGCAACATGTTTCCTGTCTGACTAAGTTCAATATTTTTGATCCCCATTAAACTAATTAGTATTGATATATTATTCCATTGGGAGCGATATTATTTTCCCATTCATTTGCTAATGTAGACATTAGCATAATTAGTATTATTAGTGTGATTAAACTTTATTTTAGTTTTAAATCTTTCAATAACCTCGAATTAAACCTGGTATTTGAATCTGCCCATTTATCCTTCCGATAATCTCCTCACGCACTCACGTAAGTAGACTGCATTCTCTGCAGCGAAGGTACCCACTCACGAATATCAGGACATTTAGAAATTTATCCTTATGAATCTAGTTTAAGAACAATAAAATATTATGTCACGAGGAAGGTTCTCGAAATTGGTAAACTCAGGTCTAATTTTATTCACGTGCGACTCTATATCTCACTATGTCGGTCGGTCCCCGTTTTGCATTTTTTTTTGTGATAACATTGTAACTATTCGGCCGATTCTAACTAAAGTTGAAACCTTTATTTTGGTTTATCTTTTATTTCGAATGATATAATTAGCAAAGTCCTCCCAAAAGTTAGTCCTGAAATTATTTAAAGTTTTTAAGGTCATACGGTCATAAATAATAAAAAGTGAGAGCACGTGAAGTTGGTCAGCAGATCTTGTTCGTATTTTAGATTAGAGGTAATTAACAATTTTGTCCAAATGTTCTTTTTACAATTTACTAAGTAGTTTTTTCAACCCTTTTCCCACTGCCAAAATATAATGAATATTATTAATTGACTCTGCATGCTAAATGGAAAAGATTGCTAAGTTTAGAATTAGGTTAGTTTTGGCAACGAGTTGTTGTGTTGGCAGTACCTAGCGGGTTGAATGTCAGTGGAATCTTGCAGAAGTGTTTAGTTCAACGGACAGAGGGAAATAGGTAACTTTGCCGCAATTAAGATAAAGGGCACATTACGCGTAAAGGGCACTTCAAAGCCGAGTGAGTCTACGAACTCTGTTCTCGGAAGAATTAGATAGTGAAGTATCAGCCTCGATGCGAAGGGATAGTAGCCCTGATATATTCGGAAAATCAAATACTGTGATTCCTCCTTTTAACTCATGCTATATCATATTTCTAGCATCCAAAAAGCCAAAAGTGTAAATTAGTCGGTGTACTAGAACAGTTTTTCTGGTTTCCCATCCTATTTTTTCTCCATCTCAGAGGTAGGCAAAATTGTTTGAACAGGATATGGGGGTGGCAGGTTTGATGTTTTTGGTATCCAGCTTTCAGATATCATCACAAACCATGATTTCACCACCTTTAACAATCATGAAATAATTTTTTGGTAAAAATGGCCTACGTTGTATTACTCTTGAATTTTTGACTTTCCATTGTTTACCCTTATTTTCTATGCCGTGTAAATGGACATCACAAGGAACACCAAACTACTGAACATACCTTAAGTAACGACCTTCAAATAGGGTTTGATTGCAGGATTCCTTTTATGACTTAGTTCGATTTGTTTGATCGGCGAAACAGAAATGATTTGGTTATTTCATTAGAGAGAAATGATTGCGTCAATTATTGTAGAATATATAAATGATTGATTTTATTTGTTCATGATATAAAAAAGATTGAATTATCATTGATTTGGAAGACAGAAATAATTAATTGTTTTCTTGGGAAGACAGAGGAGATCGATTTGATTGCTTGAGAAGACATAGATGATTGAGATTCATATTTGACTATACTCGTACATAGATAGTTGATTTATTGCTGGATAAGAAAAATGAATGATATCTTTGGTTAAAACTACAAGGATAATTGATTTGCTAGCTCAAGTTAACCAACATAACATATTAAGCTTTTTTATTTAATTGTTCAAGATGATGTTAAAATTGTTGCTTGGCTAAGACCCTATTGATTTGATTACTTAAGAATCCAGATGATTTATTTGATTTATTAATGTGACTACGAAATTTCTCATTGCTTGTAGATAGTAGGATGCTTTATTTTATTGTTAAGTACAGATATTTGATTTGATTGTTTGAGAACACAGATAATTATAATGATTGATTGAGTAGAACTAAAAAATTGATTTTCGAGTTTGAGTAGTAGATGAGCAACTTGATTACCTGATTGGATGAATAGCTCATTTAATTTATACTCAATATATGAGTTTGTAAAGGTGCTGGCATCGATTTGATCTTTCTTTGATTTTGATACATGTATTTTGTATGTAATGGAATTTTGTTTGCAGTACATTTGTCCCACCAACGCGTGAAATGACTATTGATTTAACCACTTAATATTTTTTTGATGTAATCACCTTTTCCCACTGCTTTAGATTTTTAACGTTAAAATGAAGTATAATTATGTAGATAAAGTTGAAGGATATTTCCAAAAATGTTATAAAAAAGATGTCTGAGAGGCGAAGTGTGTGGTATTATGTGTGATAGTTTAAGTAAATGGCCTTGTAACAGTTGTTCTTAGTGCTTGACATTCGGGGATGAACTATGAGTCGAACATGCGCTACAGCATATAGAAACACTTATCTACATGAGTCAATGATGAGAAAAGAGAAGGCGAAGTTTTGGATTTTATAAAACATAAATGTGTAGGAGAGGGGGAATAATTTCAGTTGTCTGAATAGTTTCAGCTGATGACACAAAGAAATGCAATCTACAATGAATACTATTTTGGAAACTTTAAAACTCCCCCCTTCCTTCTTTATAAGGGCCTTTTCTGTAATATGGTACTAATGCAATATCTAAAAGGTCAATTTACACTTTACTTATTGGCCTACGCACAATCACTTCCAATAACACCTACTATCCATCAAGCAATTAAACCTCTGGGGAAATAACCTTTTTAATAACTTACTGCTTTCACTTATCTACTTCACTTCTGGCAACATCACCTTCTATCTCCTCCTACGCAAGTGACTATGCCCAAACAGTCCTTCGTCGGCTCAGACGCATTAAGCTACGTGCTATCATTCTCTAACGCATTAGTTCTTATCTACTTTAGCTGTTAGAACAGCCAGCACGCAAGAGTGCGTGTGAAAGATTACTCACAATACTTTACTTTGACCATTTTGGCTCGAAAATGCGGAAAAAAATAGACCAAAATGATTGTCATCATATTTTTTGACCTCCTAATTATAATGAAAGGACCTTATTGACCACTCGGCTCAGGAATTGTAAGGGGGCATTAGGCATCGATTTTGTCATCACAATTATCTGTTGCATTAGATTATACACAAGTCCACTAAATTTCAAATTTAATATGGTCTTTGTTTACTTATTGTGGTGTCATTTCATGCTAAGGGAAGAAAGTATTGGTATTTTGTATCATTTAAGCGAAGAGATTTTATGTAACATAAAACTTTTGGCGTTTTATTTGATTTACGAGAATCGATTCCATAGTATAGGTAAAAGTATTTTGATTTTTTGTGTGATGGAGAACCAGCCATTTCATGATACAGGAAAAAGTATTTCGCTCTTTTGTTTATGTAGAACCCATTAAAACGTCTTAAATTTTGACAAGGCTCAGTGGTAGATTTAGTGGCAAATAAAAACAATGTACTCTTCACTAATTAACATATATAGAGCATAATACCAAAATAAATAGAGAAAATAGATACAAGATAAGTAGAAATAACAATGAGCTAACATTCCAACACTCCGATTTATTCGAAAGTCCTAAGTTAACTGGGTTCTTGCCCAACTAATCAAATTTGCAGGAAAATTAGAATAACAATCGATGACAAGTTTTAAAGGACCAGGATCAGTCCTTGTTCGCTAAAAATTGTCTAAAGAACACTAGTACTGCCTTGCTCATGGCCACCAAAGAGGGAACCTTCCGCTGTCAAGAGAAGGACCATCCGTTTTACATCAGGGATTGTGGACACTGAAACCTCTTTTGCTCGACCCAAGAAAGATAAGTGTTTTGCTTTTAATGCGAATAAATGGCGAATGAAAGAGAAAGCAGACATGTGATTGGCTTTATGAGTAAGGTACATTTTCCGTAATTAGTCAGATAACAATTTACGCTGACTTTCTCTCATTGAGTGATAAATTAATATATTCTATTTGAAGAGAGATGAGTTGTTTGGAGCATATGTAGATATAAAAGAACTATAGAGGACATTCATCAATAAAATAAATTCAATATCGGTATTTTAAGAAGTACTGCGAGGCATTTTGATACGTTTTGTTTCAAAACAAGATTACCAAATTTCCACCAATTTTTAAATTTGTTAATTTAATTTACTTTATATATTTATTTATTTTTTAAACATCCATAGGATAAAAATATTCGCATTAACATTTCCCTTTTTTCCTTATAATTAATTATCCAAATCTATGTTAAGAAAAATATTGATTGGCACAACAGCACAGCAAAGCCTAGCGATAGCAATACAAGATTGTTCAAAGGTTAATTAAACGTATAAATAATTATTTAATAGTTAACTTACTTTTCTCCTAAATATTTTAATATTTAATGGCTGAATTTGAGGATTATTATTTTTGATCCTCATAGCTTAATAATAATTTTCCTTTGTCTCGTTTAATATATGTGAGCTCAGCCATTAATTAAATATAAATTATGGCCCCTTCGAATTTGTTTTTCTTTGTTAAATGTGTAAATTCGACTTCAAAGTCCAACCGATTTTCATTTTAAGTAGGAAAATCCAGAAATTCAATTAACTAAACTGTTTTTTTATAAATAATTGACTTCTAACCTCATTTGTTAAATACCTTTTCGCCCTAAAATATGTGTAGCTGAATGTAACAGCTATGTTCCAACGATGTTTTTTTATACGTGGTTTAATTGAAGATCTGAAGTGTAAAACGGCAATCATAATTTTAGAGGTTTACCTAATTCTTAGTTTTGAAATATACAGGATTACCAAATTTCTGCCATTTTTTCCTATTTTGAATTTAATTTACTTTAATTTACATATATGAAAATATATGTATATTAATATACGAGCCAAATATATTCTTTTGGTCTCTAGGAATTTTATAGATCTGGCGGAATAAATTTTCGGACATTTTTCATTAGCATTTACTCCATAAGTACTGGATGAAGCAGGCAAGCTCCAAAATCAACTTGGAGTTAGTTTACGCACAAGAATTCAGCATTATATTTCCTAATTTCCCTAGAGAGAGGAACTAATTTATGAGGTCTCGTAAGCTCAGTAAGAAACGGTTTTTCGTTCCTTTACTTCTCAATTACTAGAAGAGGTGATGCGGCTCTAGAAAGTTAAAAGGGGCTAAATATATATAATACAAATATCCTAAGTAGTAAGTCAATTTGAGCATTTAATATCAGTAGGGTTAAAGACTCACAAATCCGTTACGGTAAAATTTGATCCAGAATAGGCAATGGCTTCCCATATTTTTTACCCTTTACATAGTGCTGCTTCCGAAATATTCACATTTCATGTACGGAATAAAAGTGCGATTCGAAACACATTAATGGTGGCCTCGGCCATAAAAAAATATGTTCTGAGCAGCTATAGATTAATCAGAACCTGCGAGTCCTTTCCTATCAAGGGATTTGGTGGCTCTCTAGGAACTACTAAATTCCCTAAATGACGGTGTCTTAGAAGCGGTTAATTACCACTTAAAACTCTTCTAAAACATAAATTTAGCTCTGCTATATCTAAATAATTAGCACTTTGGGGGATAATAGAAAAGTAAATAGTAATATTATGGTAGGAGAAGATCACCTTCAAATATATGGAAGAAACAAGAGTCTGAAAGCTATCCACGAGTTATCAAACAATACATCAGTGTTTTGTGAATTCTACCATATAAATGGATGAGTTTTCTTTTATTGTATTAATACTAGAATAGTCGTCTCTGATTATACTTAACAAATTAAATTTAACTAAGGATTGCTTCAGAAGAAGAAGTGTTCCTGTTTATGTGTAATATGCACTGTATCCGCTGACAAGTAAATTATTACCTTTTTCCTCTTCACTTTAACCTAAATTAGTTAGTAGTTATGAGAAGCTGGGATGCAGCACTGTGTTAATCAATCGCTGTACGAAAAAAACAGTTAAGTGGTATAATGGCATAATATTGTTCGAAAATAGCGAATAAATTTCGAAAGTACTTGGAAGCACTTTTCAATTTTCATGCGGTACATTGCATTCATTACGTACCTCACGTGCTACTTTGTGAGTTAATATATATATGAAGGGATTAACTCTACTATTAATTAATTTAATTTTTTTATTCAAATAACAATATCTTGTGGTATTGGAATCCATATAAATTATATGAATACAATGTTCTGTAGGCAATATAAAAAGGTCCTTTCAATTAGTTTCGAACTTTATTCAGTTCATTCTTAAGGATAACTACAGGAGAAAATAATATAACAAGGATATATTTACGCTATTAAAAAATAAAGGACCGACTCTAGGACGAGAAATCACCAATGAGGAAGTAGGAGAGGGAGGATTAAATTCAAATTAAGATTTAGCTATAAGAGGTGGTAAGGTCAAACCGAGAGGCAGAAAGAGTCAAGAACAGGACCAAATGAAATAAAACGATTAAAGAATAAAGCGAGAGTCTCAAGAGGAAGATTAGGAGACACACGAGAAGTAAGCAGATATGTAGGGGAGAGGGGCAAGGAGTAAAGAAGAAAAATAAAATAATGTTAATACAAAATCAATTAAATAATTTAATTGACAAATCGGCTGCCCATAAAAATCAAAATTGCCAAAATATTGGGAACATACGAGGGACGGTCAATAAGTTTTGCAATTCGGGTATAAGCAAACGAGATATGAGGAAAAGTGTTTTATTATTTTTTAACATAACTACCCTCTACTTTAATACACTTGCGCCACTTGTCCCTGAGCTTTCGAATTCTCGACAACCAGAAATCTCCCGACTGCTGTTCAATCCACTCCTGGACGGCGCGCTAGACATCTTCATTGTGCCCCAACCGGCGTCTACAAAGTGCAGCCATGAGCTGGCGGAATAAAAAGTAGTCGCTACTAGCCAGATATGGACTGTAGGGGGGATGGTTGAGCTTCTCAAATCCGCACTCGCGCAGGGCAGCTTCTGCAACTCTGGCCTTGTGGACTTTGACGACGTTGAATTCGATTATGGACGTGAGGTTTCTAGGGACCCAATGGGCACAGACCTCGGTCATGGCCAAATTGTCGTATGATGTTGATAACACTTCCATATAATATTCCAAGTTCTCGCTTGATTTCTTCGTCGTTCACTCGTCGATTTTCGAGGATCATCCTCTCCACACGAGCCACATTGTCCTCCTTGGTCACATCTGACGGGCGTCCTGGACGGTGGTCATCTTCAAGGGACTCACGACCATCAGGAACTCCCAATTTCAGCGAAAAATGGTTTTATAGGAAGGGGCAGTGTCGTTGTACACTGCAACCATGCGTTCATGGCTTTCTTTTGCATTCTTGCCTTCGTTGGTCAAAATTTGATCACTGCGTGGTGTTCAACCTTCCCCATTGTTCAAAAATTTGTGACTGACAATCTGCGATCAGCTACTGCTTCTTAAATACACGAGTCAGGAACGTGCGGCTGCAGTTCCCGAATTGTCATAACTTGTCCTAATACCCCCACAAACAGTGATCCCCCTTCTTCTGTTTCACTTTACCGATTCGCAAAACTTATTGACCGCCCCTCGTAAGTTAAAACTAATTTCTTTAAGAATGAGTTTGTTCATAACAGCATCAATTTTAAAAGGACAGGCGAAATGTTAAAGTTATTAAATTGGCTTATACATGAACATTCAACAAGTTTTCTTTTAATTAAGTCATTTGAGCGAGAAATAAATTTTGCTGAATTCCAATTAATTAAGTGGTTATTTTTGGACATATGCACAAAAAACGCACTATTATTTACAGCTATCCTAACATTGTATTTTTGCTGATTAATAATGACAGTTAATTGCTTTCCTGTCTGTCCAAAATATTTACCTGGAAAAACAGAACATTCGACCGATAGACTACAATTATTGTGAACTAGAATGTTTTATACCAGGAATCCCAGAAAAAAGTTAACCGCAATTTGAATTAGCATAAACCCAAAACTATTGGAGAATTTTCGGTCTTGCCAAAGGGGGTTATTTAACAATTATTTATATGTCGATACTGGAAATTTCATTAAATTCCCTTTTATGATATGGATACACTAATGTTTTTAGTGGAGGCTATCAAAAATATGTTTGCGCAAGGAAGTAAAATAATGAAACGAAGCCTAGGAAAACTAGGCTACCGTGCACTTTTAAGAGGATCGTAGGGAGCCAAGGTAGCCTAGGTCACTGTGCGATTCATTAAGCAAAGCTTTTGCCATTTTACAGTGGTTTTCAGCCACGCTGTGCTATAGTCTCCTCATTATTGCTTACTAAGCAAATCAAGGCGTTTCTGTGTAAAAGTTTACTTCCATATAACCTTTTTAATCATGCAGTTAACAAAAGATCAACGCGTATTCGTAGTCACAAACTTTGTTAATAATGGCAGTATTAAACAAGTACAAGATTCATTTGAACAAGGTTTCCAGTTAGGCACCCACCAAGCCAGCACACACTTTGGAATAATGTTCGCAAGTACCAACATGAAGGAACATGCATAAATCTAAATAAAGGTCGTTCGGGTCGTATGAGAACCATAGGAACGATAGAAAATATTGAAAATGTTTAGATGACACTTCTTCAAAATCCACATGTATCATTCAGAAAGAATGGAATACAATTGTCAAAGTCATCATTCAATCGCATTATTAAACATGACTTAAAATGGCATTCCTATAAGATGCATGCAAGATACCAGCTTCTTGAAACTGATTTTCTTTGTCATAGACAATTTGTTGAATTGCTTGTCCATAAGCCTGCTCGTTTCTTGGAAAACATTGTGATTGGTGACGAGGCAGCCTTTTTCATGAATGGAAAGGTTATTAGTCATAATATTCGGCAATATGCGCCGCTAAATTACCCCCAGCATTCAACTTTGACACACGTATTTGTTAGCAGAAAGTGTCTCTGTGAATCGGAATATGCGGGAATGGCTATCTTGTCGGCCCATTGTTTTACGAGAATAACTTGAATGGTGCTGCCTACCTGAGCATGATCAACGAAAGGATCTTCCCGGAACTCAGCCAGATTTACGGCAATCAATTCAATAGACTTTGGTGGATTCAGAACTGCGCACCAGCTCATAGACAGCTTGCTGTAAGAACAAAACTAAGAGAAACGCTAAATCATGCAAATGAATGGCCCTTAAGATCCCCTGACTTAACACAGTGCGATTTCTTCTTATGGGGATATCTAAATAATAAAGTGTATTCTACTTTACCACAAGGCATCAACCAGTTAAGAGATAGTATTACACGTGAAGTCAATAGACTAAAGGAAAATCACAAGTTAAGCAAAAAGTTGTTAAATAAATGCGATCAAAGACGCAACTGTGCTAGGAAAGAAATGAAAGACATGTGGAAGAAAATGATACTTAGAAAGTTAAAAATGAATTTTTATTACTCATATGAAGAGGTGTTTTTGTTAAAAATGGATTTAAATATATTTGTTAATTTTAAAGTTCGAAGTTTCATTATTTTACTTCTTTGCGCAAACATAATTTTGATAGCCTCCACTAAACCCATTAGCGTTTCAATACCGTAAAAGGGAATTTAATCAAATTTCCACAATCGACAGATAAATAGTTGGTAAATTTGTTTTGTTTTACAGGACTCAAAAATAGGTTTTTAGTTATACTAATTCAAAGTACGGTTAACTTTTTTATGGGACACCTTGTATAGTTGATTCGTATTTGAAAGCAACTGAAATGTTAAAGTTCTTTAAAAGACAGGGAAGGTCAATGTTTAAAAATTTTTGGTTTTAACCTCCTCGATTTGTTTCATTGCTTTATTTCTTTTAATTGCTTTATTCCCTTTAATTTACTTTTGTTTAACAGCCATATAATAAGGCAAAGCCACAATATACAATTTTATCGATACTATCCACCTCAGACTGGGTGATTAAAGCAAAAATTAAGCCAAAGAACAATAAAATTCTTTCAGAATCCAACTTTTATTTAATGGGAATCTTCTCGATAAACTTAGAGAAAGGTAGGTATAGCGACAAAATAAGAAATGGCGAAAGATGAATGCAAGTGATTTGCACAAAGGCGATTTCGAACGCCTGATTGAGTCTGGCGTTTTGAGATTGTGCGAAAGTAAAAATACTACGAGGGAACATACAATAGATCCTAGACACTGAGTAGTGTTACCTAAAACTCCAGTAGTAAGACCTTAAAAAATAACAATTAGGAATCCAGTTGTGTAGAGTGTTGAATTCATAAATTTCTACATGAATTTTGTTATCACTCATTTGTAGTATGTACCTCTTGTTTTATTGTCTATATAACAATTATAACCTTCAAGCATATCGCTATATATTATCACTAGACTAGTCCTGCTCTTATTATTAAGCTTATTTTGTTTGCTCGAATACGACCACTAAATTAGAAGAGACCGAAGGTCTCTATAAATCTAGATATTGCTAGTTGTGGAGATCAATGCTGCAATTTCGGCACTATCGCACATCTTAATCCTTCGTATCTTGAGGAAGATTAACGAAACAGGAAAGGCAATTCTACTTTATATATAGCATCGTTAGAATACATATTTGCATCAGAATTACCTTGTATTACGAGGATAGAATTTATTATTATTTTGGAAACAAAATATCAGCTTTTAATCTTCCGGCTTTCTTAGATTCTATCTTAATCTTAGGCAATATTTACTTTGCGTTGATTCGAGTTTTATTGCTCATAGGTTCATCATTTATTCCAGTGGCCAATGATATCTATTAGTCTCCACCTAGGACATAACGTCACACAATATATCAGAAGACCTCGCTAGACTAGTGGATATGGATTTAGTTTTATGACTTCACGGTAGGGGTTTAATCCCAGCTATGATGCAAGACAAAATCTGTCAGCGTCGTCACATTTGGCAGATAAGCTAAAACTCATCCCCGTGGGGTTATGTAGCCCTACATGTATATACAATCGCAACACTGCTTGCATTTGTCTTCTCGCCTTCACAGCGCAACATACCCAAACTCTCCTCTGTTTAGGAACCATAGCCATGTAATAATGTCTGATATGGGGTCACTCATATTCATATACCCTTAACACAGAAGGGTGCTACCTACCTACCTAACGACTAAAAGAACTCAGCATCAATATTAAGTGCATTTTCTAGCCTCTCACAATTTTATATATACATTTACAAACGACCTTATAGCAGCTACAATAATCCTAAAACTTCCTATTTAATGAAAAAAATTACTTTGCATTTTTCCCTAAAAACTCTGTTTAACTTCCCTAACAAATGGTACTTTTAAAAGGCAGGCATTACCATGCATAGAACACGCCTCGGTTTAACATTCGGCAACCTTTACATAGCTGAACTCGTAAATACAATCAACGAAGTAATTGATAATGTAAACCCAAAACTTTAGGCCTGCTAAATGTTAAACATAATAAGAGTATTGGAAGCCCAAGGTCATATCCCTCTAATTAGCAGACTAGAAACTAAATTCCTCCTGAAATTTATATCCGAGCAAACAACAAACTTCGTTAAGTTTCTGCAAATTTAAAACTACCAGAAACAGAGAGAAAGCAAGACCAAAGACACCTACACTGTTAGTTATTAACTGTAAAATGGACGTAAGTACAAAAAAAGATTAAGTATACAGTATGTTACTAAAATTTATATTTTTTAACATTTACATAATTTACATTACATAAAACAGTAATGTGAATTATTAATGTAAAAATACAGTAAGTTACTGGCTGCTGAGTTCAAACAGTAAAACATCGCTTTAACATTGGCAGTACCGTATTGAAGTATATTAAAGTAAAAGAGTTATAGAACCTTTGTGTTATCTGAAGACTTGGTTTACTGGGAGTTTGGATACGAATATTGGATCCTGAGAATGTATCCTGCTAAGCAATAATATGGTGAAGTTATCATTTTATACACCAAAAATTTGGTGCTTACACTTTAACATTTATTTTATCTTTTATATCGAAAAAAAACTAATATATATTAGACAAAAAAGATTTCTATAACATCTCTTTTAGACGACTAATCACTAACTTGTCCAACTTCAACCTATTCTCATCAGAGAACCCCGCCCCCTATTCTATGTAGTGTAGCAGAAAGCACCGAGATGGTCCTCATACTTAAGGAATACCAGAACTAAGAAGAAAAAGCTCATCGTCGAGCTAGTTCCCGGTGATAACACCGAAGTTTAAGTTAACTTTATTTATGAATCAAGTTCAACCTACGCTCGTCAGAGAAACCCCGTTCCTATCCTGGTGCAGCCCAAAGCACATAGATATCCCTCGCCGTTGAGGAAGACCCCTAATGAAGTACCTCCAACACTCCCCTGAGTCAAAGGATTCCCGCTTAGCTCACTGCTAGCCAGTGCGAATTATCCTCCAGAGTAATCCAAAGAGGAGAAACGAACATTCGTTCACAATCCGGTGGTGATATCATTTCCTGCCGAAGGCGTGTGGCTCTCCCCATCTGCCACGCTTGCTAAAGTCATCTGTGGCTTTAACGCTACTTCGTCCGCCTCCATCCATATAGACGAGCAGCACGCGTCTCAAAACAACAAGATTCCTGAGGTTACGTAGCTCATTGAGTTCAAGGTCAGACTCAAACCCATCTCAGGAGGGACAAAGGTATTTAAACTTCAGTAGAGACAGTTAGCGTTTTTTTATATTGTAGGGAGCGGTTGGCCAACATTCACTATAATTTCGAGAGGTAAATTAAGAAAGCCTTACTTAAAATTTATTTTAGTCATTTCTGTGTATTTAGTGTGAATTATTGCTTTCGTTCATGTTTAATTTAATTTCTTTGTTTTAATGAAAGATTTATTTTTTTTTAACAATTTTTTTTATTGTATTCTCAAATCGCTAAGTACAGCACAAGGAACCCTCAAAGTTTAAAGAAGTCAATAATCAAGATAATAATAATAAAATCATATAGCACTATTAGAGAGATATAACATTAATATCGGAGTTTGTTTTTTTGGTGTAGTAGGTAAACAACCAATACGTACGAATATCCTGCCATCACTCGGTCTTTCCTATACCACTACATAAATATATGATGTCAAGTTTTATGGGTTTAGGAAGAACTCAGCATAAGTTGGTTGTCTTGTTTTCCCTTCAGGAATAGTAATCTTGTGCTAAGCATACGGGGAAAGATTAAAACATAACAAGGTTGTTAGATAAATTTGTGGTGATTAGCTTGTCAAGGGTATTAGGTAATTTTGTTGGTGGAGTGGTATTCAAATAAACAGAGTATTGGCATAAGGGTAAGTTGGGAGTGCCCTACATGGTTAGTAGTCGCATAAGTACCCATGCGCACAGCGATGTAAAGTTTGACAGACTTATGCTAAATGGATTCGAAAAAAGGACTCTACCAACAAACTCAAATGCTGGGACTTGAAGGCAAAGATATGGATGCCTACACCCTGTCTGAACTGAGAATAGAAATGGAATAAGAAACAGAAGAAAGAGGAATACAGTGGGAAATAGAAGACAGAAGACGAAGAAAGAAGAATACCGAGGGGAAGTAAAACAAACGAATGAATAATACAGTTGAAAAAAGAAGCAGAAGAATTAAGAATGAGGATAAAAAGAGACACTGAAGCAAGAAGAATAAAGATAAAAGAGAAGCCGAAGAAAGAAGAATACAGAGGGAAAGAGAACTAGCCCAAATCGAAAAAGAGGAGAGAAAAGAAAAAGAAAGAATGCTAGCACATGAAAGGGCATCTCGCGAGAATCAGTTGGAGATCGAGGCAGTTTTATCCAGGCCTGGACCTAGGAAAGTACCAGCAATGGAAACCCAGCCAAATGGGTTAACGTTTGAGAAAGTAGTAAGTAGGGAAGAGGTACAGGTAGGTGTACCTAAGGAAGTACCTACGGGGAAGACCCAGCCAAATGGGGTAACGATGGAAGAAGTAAGTAGGGAATAGGCACAAGCAGGTGTACCTGAGGAAATACCTACGAAGAGAACCCAGCCGAATGGGGGTGACGATGGAGGAAGTTCCACGTGTAAATGCGGTACACCCAGGTAAACCGAGTTAGATGGTAGACGGGATAATGAGTATCCCCTACACTCAGTAGTCTTTATCCAGAACGAAGCATCCACGGAGTTACCGCTAAAGCTCCTAGTCGTGGGCAGCGCCACATGCATTAACGACCCCTTAAGGAAAATTATTTTCGACTTCCTGAGATTGAACCCAGAAACGATCTCCCAGTGTATCTTGTTAAAGGAGGAATATGGGACTCACGCTCCGAAAAATTATACTCCCAATCCAACAGCTCCTTCTAGCCATAAGGGTGAGTTTAAAATTATCCAAGTACCATAAAATGGGTAGTTTGCGTAGGTTGGAGTACCACTACCATTTTGTGACTCGCTTTGGTAGACTCAATAAATCGAACGGCCGACTCAAGCGTGGTAAGGCAATGGTCATAGAACAACATTTTAATTTAGGCTATATCAAAGGGGCCTATAGAGCAAATCTGCTGTATAATTTGAGTAAGAACCCCATTTAGGGGTATTTCAGCACCAAGCAAGCGTAAAACCATGTTTTCATTTGTTTTTCGTGTTAATAGTTATTATTTAGTAATAGTTATTATTTAGATTTAAGTTTTAAACGTTTAGAAATGTAAGGAAGTAGTTAGTTTTTGTTTTGGGAGGGGGGGTGTTGTAATCGACGAATTAGGTTTTAGTTTTGTTTGAAGGTTAAATTGTGGTGTGAGTATGTTAAATCGTATTGTGAATTATACCCACAGTAGGCTCGCGAGGCCTATTTGGACCCCATGCCTTTGTACGCGTGCGCGTGTGCACCCAAGTTTAAAGAAACGTAAGGTGAGAGTTGAGTTGACCCCAGTTACTGTAATAATCAAGCGAAGGTTCAAGGACATGCAACTTTGCTTTTGTCGACTAGTTTGAGTTAGTTGTGTTGTAGTTCACTTTAGTCCCCTCATTAAGTTCTTCGAAGGGAGGTTTGTTGGGGAATCAACCCTCTCCCTCCTCTCTGGGTTAAGACACGGGACGTTGACCACAAACAGGCTGGCCGTGTAGAGGTCACGGTTCAAACTCGATTACAGCGACCTCGCCCCTTGTCCCGATGAAAAGCACAACGATTAAAACTGCAAGATCTCACCTAAGAGTGAGTATTGAATTTCACCTTAACTGCTAAATTTGAGACGCGTCTCTCTCAAGCCCGAACGTCTGTCAGGACCAGAGGTAAGAAGTCCTGAGAAAAACCGTTGGAGAGGAACCTTCATGAGGCCCGTTCCCTTCTCCTACCCCTACCCCAGTGGGGTGACGATGTATATATACCAAAAACTTGGGAAAAACGCAGTAGAATACGTAAGCCAGCAAGGCTACGAAGTCCCCGGCAAGAGGCCGGGCTACCAAGAGAAAGGACTAAGAAGCAGCTCATCATCGAGCTAGTTCCTGGTTATAAAACAGAACTTTAAGTTAACTTGTTCAATTTTACCTTATTCTCGTCAGAGACCCCCCCATCCCTATACTGGTGTAGCATAAGGCATCGAGATAGTCCACGCCCTTGAGGAATAATAGAACTAAGAAGAAAAAGCACATCATCGAGCTAGTTTCCGGTGGTCACACCGAAGTTTAAGTTAACTTGATTTAAGCATCAAGTTCAACTTACTATCGTCTCCAGAGTAATCTAAAGAGGAAAAAGAAACATTCGCTTACAATCCGCTGGCGATATCATTTCCTGCCACAGTTCTGTGGCTTCCATCATTTGCCACGTTTGCCAAAGTCATTTGTGGCTATAACTCTATTTCTTCCGCCTCCAGCCATATGAACGAGCGCCAAGCGTCAACAAAACAACAAAATTCCTGAGGTTACGTAGCTCATTGAGTTCAAGGTCAGACTTAAACCCGTTGCAGGAGGGACAAAGGTATTTAAACTCCAGTAGAGGCAGTTAGCATATTTTATATTGTAGGGAGCGGTGTGTTAACCGTCACTGTAATTTCAGGAAGTCAATTTGAGAAAGCCTTACTTAAATTTGATTGTAGTGATTTCTGTGTATTTAGTGTGTATTATTACTTTGGTTGATGTTTAATTCAATCTCTTTGTTTTAATTAAAGTTTTAGTTTGTTTTAAAAAAATTTTTATTCTATTCTCGAAGTTTTAAGAAGTCAATAATCAAGATAATAATAGAAAAATCATATATAGCACTCTTAGGAGAGATTTAACCTTAATCTTGGAAGTTTTTTTTGTTGAGTACATAAACAACCCATACGTACGAACATCCTGCGATCACTCGGTCCTTCCTATACCACGACCTAGGCACTAAAACAAAGTAAATCCAAATCAGCATTTAAAGATAAGAGAGGAGAAGAATAAACAAAAATTTAGAAAAACTCTTATTTCATGATAAGATATCTCTCTATTCTAAGAATGCTTCACTCTCAGCCAAGGAACATTTAAAGAAATGAGATAAGGGAAGTTAAGAAATTGATGCGTATTCAGCAATATATCCCCCCCGCCCGAACGCTAATGAAACAAGAGCTTCGACCTAAATACACAATGGAAGCTGAAAGGAAAAGAAAGCTCAGCTTACTGCACAAAAAAAGCCTGATCCATAAAAATATAACACTTGTAAACATATTAAAAATTAGTAATGTCAGAACACGGAGTAAATCCACAACGAAGGCATACGAAAGCTTAATTCAACTTCATTAATTGTACATAATCCTGCATGTCAACATCATGACGAAGAGGTCATATGAATCAGAAGAGGCCTAAAATGCACAAAATAATGAAAATCTGGAGGCACGATTCTACTTAAAATATTAATTGGAAAGTTAACGCCAGATGCTAGAGTGTGTAAACGGGTACCATACAATTAACAACAAAGAAAATAACTCAGAAATGTTGAAAGACAGTAATATTTTCTAGAGAATTGGAGCAGACTTTCAGACTTATCTCACAAGCAAATGTGTTACAAAGCTAGACAGCGCTCTCATTAGCCATAACATGACATTTAAAATCTATAGGCAACCAGCCACGAGCCTATATAGTGATCATCTTGGAAGCTTAATTTTCATGAACCAATAATAAATACACGTACCAGCACCAGAGACAAAGGACTACAGAAGATCAACAGGGGAGGAATAAACAAAGAACGGAGAACCCTCATCCCAAACGATCTTTCTAAGGCAAAGCTGGATTAAATAGACAAAATATTTCAAATCAATAAGAACAATAACAAAGGTGGATCTGAGCAACATTCTGATTATATGATTCTGTACCTTTCCTCACCCTCGGTTGAGAGAAAGGTAAAACGCAAGGAATAAACAAATAAGCGCAATGTACAACGAGAGAGATTTGTACTCAAGAGAAATAAAAAAATACTGGAGCATCTCTTAGAAGAAGAGCAGGGGCAGCAATAGGATAGCCTTATAAAAGAAATTAACATCAAAAGAGACTAATTGAAAACTGAAGAATGATAAAAAGAATCTAGGGCGTATCCCCGATAAGGCAAACAATAATAATTAGCAACTAACAGGAGGAAAATTCAGGATGATAAGAACACGAAAAAGTTATTTCGCGCTCCCTGGAAGTTAGTGTTCTCTATAACACATCGGAGAACGAAGAATTCACTGGCGACATAGAAGAATCGTCATAAATATCCCCAACGGTATCAGTAATGCTAGAAAGGGCATAAATTCAGGGCCCAAAAACCATAACAACAACAAAAGAAATAAAAGGCACAATCCATACCTCCAAGCAAAAGGCACCAATCCCCACATAAATCACCAGAATTAACCAAACCAAGTTAATAAACAACATCGTAGAAGCAATGAAGAACATCTACAACGTGTGCCTAAACACGGCTTACTTTCCAATGAGTACTCGTTAGCAAAGATAATCTTCGTCTCCGAACAAAGAAATCCATGAAGTAAGTTCAACAGTTAAAGGACTATATCGCTTTTTAATATCCTGGGCAAAGCTTATGAACATATTCTCAACTAGAGACTCAAAGAAAACCTCGAATAAAATAAACTTTATATAATATAGGAAATAACCAAGGTAAAAGCAGAAAAATAGTACATCTTGGTCTTAAGAGATGCAAATAAATCCTTTGTACCTGTTTGGGTCAAGTGCATGCAATACAATATCTTAAGTTTTAGTGATAAACAACAAACTGGAGAGAATTCTCTGCGATTATATCACACATGAAAAGCAGAGGTCGGGATAAACGATTAGCAAGGACGTTAATTTGAATAGAAGATGATCTCCTCCAGGTGAAATGCATCATCCTCCCGCTGTATTCAAAATATAATGTGGAACTGCAAAAACCAGTAATGTCTGAATGATTAATTATGTCATTCGGGGATAATTTCGGCTAGATCTTCGTCAGCGGATATTAAAACGAGTTTTTTTTTGAGAGGACGACAGCTATAGAAATGATTAAGATCAACAATTACAAAGGGAATGGAAAATAAGCACCAAAATAAAAACGACCATATTCGCAATCTTCAGGAACAATGTAGCAGATATTAAATTTTAAGATCCTAACTACAGTTTTTGGTTTTAAAATATCATCAAGAGGTTATAACGACCATATAGCAGAGCTAAAACACAAAGAAACACCAATGCTAAACATTCTATACAGGTTAAGGGGTGTAAGCAAAAATAACAAAAAGAAATTATATATGGAACTAGCATAGCGAGGCTCTCTTGTACTCTCCCATCCCACCTGAAATGCATTAGGATTCTGAGCAAAGCTCTCTAGCTAAATATTATGTAATATGGGGAGAAGAGAGCAAAGAAGTCATCTATGCCTATATCAGAAGGAAGCAATATATGCGCTCAAATCAACATTAAGGAAGGATCAGAGAAAATATGTAGAAAATCCTTTTAACACTCAAATTGTCAGACGAAGTTATTAGCTTGGAATTGATGTAGCACCTATGTTTCCCGAAGTGAAATCTTAAATCAGAATGAACGTAAAAAACGAGGAGTTATAAACCGACCAATAAAAATATAACCGATAAAGACAATCAACCAGGAATATCGGAAAGATAACCGAAGAGGTCAATCTGAAAGTAACATACCTACCCAAAATTGAGAAAAAAGCTAAGAGAGAACAGCGATAAGTGAAACTAGACTAAACTGAAATAAAGAAGACTCAAAATAAAGTGGAAAGCGAAAAAGAAAAGTGGTAATATGACCAAAGTGAAGTTAAGTGGAAGTAAAAAAGTCAAAGCTAAACTTAAAAAGATTAAATAACTTTAGTGAGAAGTGTAAATCAAATCATAATTAAATAAAACAAATAAACAACGCTACATAAACAACAAACAAAATAAAATTCATAAGCTTAAACAGCTAATAAAACAAAGGCATTACTACCACAATTCACATGAATGAAATAGCAACTGTAAAAGTTAACAGAGATTAGGCGGTTCTACCTCTAGCAGTTTTAAGTTGTGAGTGTAAAACTGAAATTATAGGGCATAAAGCGATTGAAAGAATTGAGTTATAGAGGAATTAATGGTTCGGAATCAACGATAAAATCAGTAGGTCCACATAATCGAGATGTTCAAGTCTAGTAATCTATCCGTTATTAATTGTTAATTTCAAAAGGGATCATATTCTATTCTATAACTTTTTTTCTTACTTATTACTTATTTATTACTCATCCTATTCCTCTCTATCTTTATCAGCTCCCGCCCACTTTTCTCTATCTGGGTCCTTTTGACCCTTTGGCAGATGAGAGTAAGTTAGATTAATGGTCGACCGGGGCCCTCACTCCCATTGCGAAGTGGATGGTGGAAAGGTATTTCTTCTGGCGATGAATCTTTCTGACATCATTCTTCTTAGACTTTATATATCGTCCTCACAGACGTGGTAAATGAGGCCAATCGCCAAGATAGGCCAACGAGGAATCGACCTTAAACAACCCTAACACGCCTGTCTAAAGATTTTTTAAGAATGGCCAAAGTTTACACCCAAACAAAAGTAATTATATGATATAAATATTTATTAAATAAAAATAGGAACCCTTTTTCATACCTTTTGTAGAATTAATGTCAATGTACAAGAATCTGATTAATATCCATATCTAGATCAATCTATACAGTAACACCCATACATGAGATGCGAATAATAAGTATATAAAAATAATGTTTAAAAATACTTGACTTAGCCTTTGATACTACGAGTAAACTATAGAATCGAGAGCTTCAAAATGGAAAGTCTAAGAAGTCAAATTGTTCCATTTTATATGAATTTTTTTATTATAAATAGTTTATATTAAAAATAATACAGAAGGACAAAAGCTTCCCGTAAAGTAATATACATAGAAATACATTTATGTTGATATTGTCAATTTTCTTATTCAAGAACCCTACACTAGAATATCCAAGATAGAAAATAGAAATAAAATTAAGCATATCTTGAGCTTTTTCGAAGAAAACATCTCCAGTAAAATGTTATAAGTACTATAGCAAAATAGCATCGTGACTATAAACTTGCGAGAAAGACGGTTAGTGTAGCAAAATGATCATTAGCACAATAGAGGCAATCCAAAGTGAGAAAATATGTAAGGTAATATGGATAGGCTATGATAATCTCTAAAGAGATTACAATATAGGAGGTCGAATTTAAACAGACTCTATATTAGGCCGTAGAAACGATAAACAAATTTCAGCAAATCAAGATGCAGATTTCAGGTTTATATATTTGAGTATACATATTTCAAAGGTTGAAAAGGTTTTTTGGAGGAATATTTGAAACACCCCTTTTTTTAAGCTCAAAATTTCATTTTATAAATGTTCGAGCCAGTAATATATACACTATCATGGTTGTTGTCTTTTGTTATAAGGGCTTCTAAATACATTAGTGTTGAGTTTAAACTGAAGTATAATGAAAAACAAGTAAGCAGGTCACTGGATTTTATTACTACTCAATTGTAGCCATCTCGTGCTTCTTTTCCATAAACGTGGCCAGAAGCTTCCGTTTCCATTCCCACACACCGCTCTACAGCTTTAAAATTACAATATTTGGCTGTTCAAACCTGTACTCCTCCTCAAGGGGAAGTAGAACTGTTATGTTCTTAGCAGTCTTATCTATTTTGATGGCCTGAAATCATGTATCTATTTTCATTCACAGTAATTTCTCGGATTTCTTGATTCTGTCAATACCTAATTTCCTGTTCTTTCGATCTACGTCTGCCACCATTGTTAAAAGGGCATTCTCAGGATGCGATCAGTAGGAATATCCTGTGGATTGCTTTCTATTTAATGGCTTCACTGGCAGGTGCGAGAATTTGCAAAAGATTGATCTGTTCCGGGAGATGTTTAGATCCCTCCGTGCATTTCGGAGAGAATTTGATGTGAAACCAGATGGGCCAATAATGACACACGAAAAACTCTCTAGGGACGTATAAGTGATTATTAGGTTTTCCTGTTGCCACACATAGTCGACATATTTTGATGGCTGTGGTGAGCCATCTTGTATAACATTGGCCCTGGTTTCATATGTAGGAGATCCTCGTCAATTACGCCACTTGTAATAGCACTGATAATTCTTTACAGGTAAGCTTGGTCCTAACTAAGTTCAATCACATCTAAAGCTAGAAGAGGAGCTCCTTTAGCATTAAAGTTAAATCCATTTAGTGATACTGGTAGAGTTTCATAGGTGGTTAAGGCTAAACCAACTGGTCCATTCCATTGAGTTAAACTTTCTGTTGGACCAATATATTTCCTTCACAGGTGCCTCGAAGGAAGGTCATTTGGATGCAAGCCACAGATGATTCACTGTTAAGACCAGGTAATTTAAATTTCAGCCATCTTATGGCACCATTATCGTAGCTAGTATTAGTTGCCATGCTGTCAGTTCCCACTGCCTTTATCTTATCTTTAATATAATTTTCAACAAACCATTTCATTAGTTCGTCTGCAATGCCTGCACCTGTTCCTTGTTCAATACTTAGATGATCTAAATAGACAGTACTAGGTTCTCCTACAAGAACATAGTGGTTTTTAATTTATTTTCTTCCATAGCATTTGTTCCCTCGCTTCATTTTAGTTAGTGTTGTGTCTCTCCTCCCATCAAAAAAACAAAGTAGTAATTTTCTTATCTCCCAAATATTCAGATTCGAAGAAATTCCTCCCTAACTTATGTCGTGCCCTTCAGACTTCGTGATGGTCAATTTTATGAAACTGGTCTTCTAAATTCATAATAGCATATAATAATAGAGTTGCACTATTAATAGCAGCAGCAGCAGTAGCAGCTCTATTTGACACAGAATACTAATTTGCTTCGATTCCAATTGCTGGTATTGGAATGTTTTTTTTCTGTTCTCGCAAAGACTTTTTTCCATTCATCATCAGAAATGTCCGAAGATGAGGTTTCTTTATCCATATCTTCGTCGGAAATTGTAGTTTTCTCTTCCCTCTTCTCCTTTTAGTGACTTTTCTACTTCTCTTCTTTTTTTAATTTGATCTTCTCTGATTTTCCTTTTTATAATCATTTCAATTGTTTTTACATCCACTCATTCAATTTTCATGTGAGACCCAGTTCTTTGGTCAACAATAATTTACTCTTTCGATGTGGCACTTTCATGTTCTTTTCACATTTACAATTCAAGAGATCAGCACACTGGCAGCTTGCTATATCAAATTTGCTTTGATACTACACACTCTTCCTTCACCAATGGGAGCAATTAGGTTTTAACATTTTCGATCGTCTAAATTGGAATATTAGCTTTTAACTAAATCTCAATAAGGGCCTCAATACTTCACGAATAAAATATTTATTACTCTTGTATTTAGTGTCTTTTACATACTGAATATATCTTACAATATGTTGTTTTGTTGGCAGCTCATAATGAGAAAGTTCTAGAAATGGGCAGCCATATAGACCCTGTCACTTGTTGATGTTCTATTTCATTCACTCATCTTAGCCATGAAAATGAATAATAGGAAGACACGTTATTATATACAGAAATAATAAATGTGATGAGTGAATCTATAACATACTTTTGAAGAGGTTAAGCCCTATCGTAAATTCGTCATATATCGATTAATTTATAGTGTCCTCCGAGTAGTTTACACAGAAGGAATTCCTCAATCTTAAATTCGCTAAGCCTTAGATATATAAGTAGTTAAACTTTAATTTTCTTACTTCACGAAAATTAGCCATTTTTATCTTCAGAGACGAGAACGATAATAAATGAATACAATTAGCCTCACCCTATGGAAAAGATAATTTTGAAGCAAAACCTGGCCCCCAAAAAGTGGGTATACGATTTTTTCGTCTTCATTTTTAAAAGTTAGATCGTCTATTCTACAAAAGCTGAAATGTGCCTTAAAATTGGTTGTGACACTACCCCCTACTATATATTGAAAAAGATTCTTGGGTCTATTAAACTCTAGGGATTTAAAACATTCCAAAAGTGAACTCACGCAGAAATATGAATTCTATGGCTTTAAATTATATAGCGAGATAATTTTCATTTAAAACTAAAGAGATTATTTTCTCTGTACAGGTAAAATATTGTAATGCATCCAAATTCAAGTGATGAAATCAATTCTTGAACTTAGAGATAGATCATACGAATGTGATCCCTTCAATTTTCTTTCAATGGTAGTTCGGAATTATTGCGGCAAACTATTTGAAGTCTTTCAAATGCTATAGGGGTTTACTGATATATAGTAGGAATATATGTAGGTACTTAAGATAGAAAACCGAGTTATGACGTTAAAAATGTAATTTTTTTTAGAAAATAACATATCCGCAATAACATAACTCGGTTTGTCGATTAAAGCTACATAGTAATCAGCCTTCAAAGTAGAACCAACTTACTATTATTCTGAAATAGTAACTTACAGAAATTCTAGGCACTCATTATTATTGAATACCATAGGCCAACATATGGCGAAAAAGCCCCAAGCTGTAATTTCATAACTTATTAATATGCCAAGGCGAGTTATACATAGCTTAAAATGCCGCTAAAGTTGTCCAAACGTTGCAATTTTGTTTACAATGTATTTCATTATTTTAAAGTACTAATAAAAGCATCTAATTTATTAAATTATATGTTTCTCGTTACTGCTTGCATTTCTTGGTAAGTGTGGCTGTAGTTAGGTAGTAAGGAGGAAATTTTGGAGCTAAGTGTCTCTGTAGTTAATAAATAGGTAGGTAGCCAGAGGTGAAGTAAGTAGAGGAAGTAGTTTTGCATGTATATATGTAGTTTGGTACATTTATAAGTAGTTTTGTGTATAGAAAGTTGTTAGTTAGGTAGTTACTTTAATTGTGAGCTAGATAGGTAGGTAAATAGAAATTTATTTAGGTTGATAGGTATTTGGCAGTTAGGAGCTTAGGTAGTTAACTTATAGATGGCAGTTTATGTAAGCTCTTTGAGAGTGGCGTGATTACAAAGGGGGATTTGTCACCGAGTTGAGGTACCAATCTTGGGGTAGCAAAATGCGTTTCTCGATTCGGGTTGGCGGCTACCAGTTTGGTTATTGTGGGAGTGCCTATGTGATAGAACGGGTTGAGGCAGCGTTAGTTTAAACTCCTATCACATATTATTTGAAACCACGATGCTCCTACGTGCATCTTCGCTTCGAAGCTTGGCGCCTTATCACAGCCAACGGATGTCAATGTTTAAACAAGGAGGTTATCGTCCCCTCGTTCGCCCCCATATGCCAATCTCGCCAGATTGAGTTAGGCTTATGGGCAGATAAGGCATTGTTCCCAGCCTCGGCTGTGCATTCCCTCGAAGTTCCCACTCCATTGTCGCCCACGCCAAGGGAGTGTCTCGACTATTTAGATGGAACTTTACAACTAAGATCAGATTGGAGATCCAGATTTTCGTCGCAAAACATCACCACGACCCTCTCTCCCTTTGTGCGCCAAGGGACCTCGACCTCGAGATTCACCATCACTTGTCCAGAAGGAGGACAATATGCCTTGAGTGCCTAAGGTTCGAGCCTTTCGTGACGCCAAGTCCTCAAGGCTTCCCCCTCGTTGTTCAGGAAGAGAACAACGTAGAACAGCCATTGTTCTTTTGAGCCCTTCGCCAAGAAACGGTTCTCACCCTTTCCCCTTGTTGTTCGGAGGAGAACAACATTAGAACAGCCATTTTTCTTGAGCCCGTAGACAAGAGACGGTTGTCACCCCCCCCCCCTGTTGTTCGGAAGAGAACAACGTAGAACAACAATTGTTGTTTAAGCCGTTCGTCGAGAAACGGTTCTCATTCTCAAGATGCCACGTCAGGATCCTTTTATTCCCCCCCCCCCCCTTCGGCTGGAACTCGCCAGCGGACCGAAAATTCCTTCACGTCGCCTTCCACTGCACCACTTGTATAAAGTTACGTAAGCAAAACGTCACCTTTGAGTACTTAACCCTTTTGTCAATTCTATCCTATTCTATAAATGGCTTAGCTAACCATCCCATGTCTTTAACTCTATATTTGTTTTACCTTTTTAAATCCTTTAGTCCTCGGATTAGCCCGAGACCCCCACGACCCTTTCCATTCTCTGTTTATGTTAATATTTTCCTTCTTGTGTTTGTTGATAGTTATTATTAATAAAACTATATTTTATTAATGATAGCAATATTATTATCCTTGAGCTCAGTTCCACTTCTTAAGCATATCGAGGATACATAATATCAGCCCGCCAGACATTAACGCACTCTAAAGATAATTAAAGAAGTTCCCTCAACGAATAGTTATATATGGTATGTCGTGGAGAGTCTATTCTACGACATATATATATATATATATATATATATACAATTTAAATTTGGTATCAGGTGTATAAGGTTTAACGCTATATCTTTGCAAACACTGGTCTCAGTCGAGTAAAGCATAGTGTTATTTGTTATAATAATAGAGTATAGTAGTTCTCTTTTGTTTTAACGATTGCTATTCCCTTTTTTGAAACTTAAGAGGCAGGAGTAGCTCAAGAAACTGTGATAAAAATTTGTTGTGTTTTTTTGTGATTTTAGTCAGTGGTTATTTAGATCGAGAAACCAAGTGGAATAGGTCAGTGCCCATATTTAGGTAGGCTTCCTTCTATAGAGGCATAATTCTTGTTGCAAGGAATTTTAGTTGGTTGACTAGTGCGCCCCAAGTGCAAAGATGACTCAGTTCGAAATCTTTAAAGCACCAGGAGAATCCTTGGGACTTTCCCGAAAAGAACTAATTGAGTACGTTCGAAGAGGGGCAAAGAAAAGAGCCTGAAAAAAAAGAAAAAGAAAGAGGAAGAGAAATACAACGAGAAGAAAGAGGAAGAGTGATCCAACGAGAAAAACAAGAAAGAGAAAGAGAATTTCAACGAGAAGAAAGAGAGGAACGGAGAAGACAAGCTGAGCTTCACCATCAGATTGAATTAGCTCGTGTTGAAGCAGAGATACAGTCCACCAGTTCCCGTTCCGAACCCCCCCCCCCCCAATCTCTCGCTAAAGCTCCCCAATTTCAAGGATGGAGAGGATTTCGGAGCATTTTTAGCCCACTTTGAAAAGATCCTCGAAATCAATAACATGGATCTGGAGGCTGAAGGTGTAGCCAGATTACTTCCCCTGTTAAATTGCAAATTGCGCGGAATTTTTATATCTTTACCATCTGAGTGTACAATTAACTACAGCACCTTAAAAGCTGAGTTATTGGCCGCTCATAATATGACTCCTGATTTCTACCGCCAAGAATTTCGAGGAGGTCGTATTAAACCCGGACAGACGTTCCGTCAATTCGGATACATTCATCAGAGGAATTTTAAATTTTGGTTAGAATGCTCAAAGGTTGATCCGAACTACGAGTCCTTAACAGACTTCGTGTTGCGGGATCAATTTTTGGCGTCTCTCCCGACAGAGATCCGTGCGTTCGTCAAGGATCGTCGGTGCCAGACCTTTAAAGAATGTACCGAGGAAGCGGATGTCTATGCCGCAAGCCATAATTTGTACCCAAAGGAGAATCGAAATTCTCACCAACCCCCAAACCAAGAAAGAAGGAAGGATTCGCGCCCCTTCCCAGGAAAGCTGACAAAGTTTCCAGGTCCCGTAAAACCCCAAAAATTCTTTCTTCAAAACCAACAACGGGACTCCAAACCTCCGGGTAAGATTTCACCTCCATCTCTCTTTCCAAAGCGACCAATCATATGCTTCACCTGTGGTGTAGAAAACCACATGAGCTGGAATTGCCCCCCAAATTCTAGGCTTAAAAGCGGACCAGCCCCCCAAGTTTACCAGATTAATGCCCCTCAATCTCCCCCGGTGGTGCAGACCCAATCAGCAACTTCTCCCCCTCCGTCAGGCCACCAGGTAAATTTTATTTTTGATAAAAGTTCACCAGGAACTTTGAAATTTGAGGAGGGCAGCGTAAACGGCTGCCGAGTATCGACTCTCGTCAGGGACACAGGATGTACGCGTTTCATCGGGTCCGACGAACTCCCCATCCCCAGTGGACCCTAACCACAAAAAATTTGCGGTGGTACATGACTACCTTGGGCGGGCAAACCAATTTCCCCTCGTTAGATGTTACCTGCAGTGTCAATATTATGATGGCTGGGCTCAAGTAATTTCAGCACCCATACAAATCTGTTCCGTACTTATAGGACAGAGGCCCCAAGTAAGTTCCGACCCTGTATCCCATGCCGCCCTTCCTCGAGGCCGAGCTAAGAAAGAAGCCCAGGCGGCCGTCCCCATCAGAACCCCGATACCGTCCGATTTCTCGGAGACCCCTAACCAGGACTTTGGGACCACACAAAAGGAGTGTAAATTACTAACACCCTTAGGCGATAAGGCCCAAGACAAGGACACGGAGACTGTCCGTGGACTCCAAGAAAAAAAGAACCCCCAACGCGCCCATGGAGATACCTTCGTAGAACTGGACGAAACATCAGTGCTTGAAGAAGATTACCCCGCAGAGTCCCGTAAGGTAATACAGATAGTGTGCACCCAACCTGATGCCGATTACCTTCCTCCCTCCCTACCAGGCGAGTCTTTGGATCCCTCTGACCTGGATATTGACACGCAGCTGACACCACATCAAAAGAGTCAGCTACAAGAACTATTTGAATGGAGTCACCATTTAACCACCCTATTAGCTCTTTTCGAGCGACTGCGCGAAAATGGCCTCACAATTGGCCCCAGCAAATGCCATTTTGCCCACGAAACCATCAAATATTTGGGTTTCAAAATAGGACAAAGCCAGTTGAGGCCCCAAGAGAACAAGATTAAGGCAATCGCCGACATGCCCCTACCGATTACAAAGAAGCAATTAAAATCGTTTCTAGGATCGGCTTCTCACTATCAGCGATTTGTTCCAAATTTCGCTGCAATTTGTGTCCCCCTCATCCCCCTTCAAAAAAAGAATTCACCCGATCGTTTACGTTGGAATGATGTCGCTGTTACCCATTTTAATCAGGTTAAGAGTAAGTTCATTTCTGCCCTCATTTTAAAGTTGCCCAACCCGGAAAAATTCTTTTGGGATTAAGACAGACGCGTCCAACGAGGGCATTGGAGGTGTACTCCTTCAATACGAGGATGACGGCACGAGTCATCTAGTTGCATATGCTATTCGTCAATTATTACCACGCGAAAAGAGATATGCCACTATAGAAAACGAAGCTCTATCAATTATCTGGGTCATAGACAAATTCAAGATGTACTAGATAGGTAAAGAATTTCAGATAGGAACCGACCACCATCCGTTAGCCTATATTAAGAATGTGGACACTCCAACGGCCGCATCAGGCGCTGGAGTTTACTCTTGCAAGAGTATCAATTTAAAATAAATTATATAAAAGGTTCCGATAACCAGGCCGCTGACGCACTCAGTAGGAATGCGTTACCGAATAGCGTAGAGTAATTGTATTCATAGAATTAGTATCTTCATGTAGGTATATACCGTCTTGTACGACTTGAATTAAGATTCTCTTGTAATATAATTAGTTAATGTATATGTCTGAATTTTGTAACGCTCAATGTCTATTTTTTTTTGTATGTATATATTTGTACCCATTAAATTACGTATAAATTATTGTGTCCCATATGTACTAATTTTATATCATTTCATTGTTCCATGCCCTTTTTTTTTATTAAGTTGTATTAAAGGTTATTTTCCCCTGTAATCTAAAGATCAAAATAATCATATGTATTGAGGTAATACTAGTTAGGTGCAAGAGGTACGGTTGGTACAAAAAAACGAGTTCTCCACAACGGAGCTCTATCGTTGTCCCTTCTCTCTTTTTTTTCGAAGTGACAAATTCCCCCGGAATGGAGGGGTGTGATAGAACGGGATGAGGTAGCGTTAGTTTCAACTCCTATCACATATTATTCAAAACCACGATGCTCCCACGTGCATCTTCGCTTCGAAGCTTGGTGCCTTATCACAGCCAACGGATGTCAATGTTTAAACAAGGAGGTTATCGTCCCTCCGTTCGCCCCCATACGCCGACCTCGCCAGATTGAGTTAGGCTTATGGGCAGATAAGGCATTGTTCCCAGCCTCGGCTGTGCATTCCCTCGAAGTTCCCACTCCATTGTCCCCCACGCCAAGGGAGTGTCTCAAATATTTAGATGGAAACTTTACCACTAAGATCAGATTGGAGATCCAGATTTTCGTCGCGAAACATCACCACGACCCTCTCTCCCTTTGTGCGCCCAGGGACCTCGACCTCGAGTTTTACCATCACTTGTCCAGAAGGAGGACAATATCTTTTGAGTGCCAAAGGTTCAAGCCTTTCGTGACGCCAAGTCCTCAAGGCTTCCCCCTCGTTGTTCAGGAAGAGTACAACGTAGAACAGCCATTGTTCTTTTGAGCCCTTCGCCAAGAAATGGTTCTCACCCTTTCCCTTTGTTGTTCAGAGGAGAACAACATTAGAACAGCCATTGTTTTTAAGCCCGTAAACAAGAGACGGTTGTCACCCCCCCCCCCCTGTTGTTCAGTGGAGAACAACGTAGAACAGCCATTGTTCTTTTGAATCCGTTCGCCAAGAAACGGTTTTCACCCTTCCCCCTTGTTGTTAAAGAAGAGAAAGACATTAGAACAGCCATTGTTCTTGAGCCCGTAGACAAGAGACGGTTCTCTCCCTCCCCCTCCCTGTTGTGTAGAAGAGAAAAACGTAGAACAGCCATTGTTCATTAAGCCGTTCGTCGAGAAACGGTTCTCATTCTCAAGACGCCACGTCAGAATCCTTTTATTCCCCCCTCCCCCCCCTTCGGCTATAACTCGCCAGCGGACCGAAAATTCCTTCACGTCGCCTTCCACTGCACCACTCGTATAAAGTTACGTAAGCCAAACGTCACCTTTGAGTACTTAACCCTTTTGTCAATTCTATCCTGTACTTTAAATGGTTTAGCGAACCAACCCATCTCTTTAACTCTATATTTGTTTTACCTTTTTAAATCCTTTAATCCTCGGATTAGCCTTAGCCCCACGACCCTTTCCATTCTCTGTTTATGTCAATATTTTCCGTCTTGTGTTTGTGGATAGTTATTATTAATAAAACTATATTTTATTAATGATAGCAATATTATTATCCTTGAGCTCAGTTCCACTTCTTAAGCATATCGAAGATACATAATATCGGCCCGCCAGACAGTAACGCACTCTATAGTTAATTAAAGAAGTTCCCTCAACGAATAGTTATATATGGTATGTCGTCGAGAGTCCATTCTACGACAGCCTGTTATTTACGAGGCACTGGCTAGAAAAGGGTAAAAAGCTCTCTTCCTGCTTGAGTGGAGCTGGATTTAGTAATCTACATTTGCTAGGAACTTGAACGTTCTTTAGATGTCTCCATTCGATTTAAGAATTGATCCTTAAGCGCCTTTCAACTTCCTTTTTACATAAAGCGCCCGCATACATACGATATTTTTACATGTCATAATTTGAATTAATTTTTTAGATTTAATTAGATCTCATAATAGTAAATTTATTCGTTGTACTTACATACATTATTTTACAAATTCTTAGACTGTTATAAAGTATTACCATTGCTATATAATAGTTTACAAGGTGTTAATAAGACATTTTTTCTTAATATTACGATGAAAGTATGAAATACTCTTTAGGGCCCTCAAATAAACAAACCGAATTCCTATTAAACCGTTTAATATATTTAACATAAATTTAACATAATAATATAGTTTCTCACTTCATTTAATAAATTCATTTATAATTTTATAGATATTAACACAATCTTATAAATGTTGAATTATTAAACATAATCAATTTAATAAGATTCTGTAAATTCTTTCAACATATTTCTTCGATAGAGGTGAGCTAAATATAGAACATTTTAAAATATTAAAAGAGAGATTTGGGAAATTACTTTATAGTAAAATTGTATGAATTTTAATAAGAAATATCTTAATCATACAAAAGCAAAACCACTCCATTATTAGTTTTCTAATTAAGCTAAGTTATACCTTGCATGGTTGTAAGGTTGCAAGTGCTGTAAAACAAGTACCGTTTTTGTATCGTCAATCAAACCCGATTGGCATTAAATATATAAAGAGAAGAAATAAGATTGTAATTATTAGCTATATACCTTTTTTAAAAATTTTATTAACTAAGCAAAATTATTTATATTCTGATCTTTGTTTTTTTTAAATATCATTTAAAGATTCTTCAAATAAAGGAAAGAAAGAATTATTTAATTACTGGTAAAAATACGGGAGTGATTGAGAGAATGACATTAATTTGGAGAAATATGCCAAGGTTTTTCAACTTTTAAGTTAAGAGATATTTGTATATTACAATGCTCCATGAAAGAGGCATTTACGAATGGAGACCAGTGATCTTTTAAGAGCCTCTATCATTCAGATTCCCTGAAGAGTAATGACAAGAGCGATAAGAGGACACGGTAGTAAAACTATAAGAGATCGATTAGAAAAATAACCTTCACCAAGCCACTCGTTCAAGCGTTGACCTCCTTACCAAAGAATCTTTAAGCACTTATTTTATTAAGAACGTAAAACGTGGCTCACAACAATATTTATAAAAGCAGCTTTTACTGAGATACTGACTATTTCCCTTAATTGAAATCTGTAAAGCGCCTACCATAAAGGATTCTTATAAACTCTATATTGCAATATACATTGAAATACCATTTGAAAAAAGCGTAGTTGGCATTTGTTGCTATCCATGCTAATAAATTAAAGAAGAAATGTTCTGTTGTAAATATGTGAAGAGGTTTTTGCTTTTATTACCTAAATTTGTTAAGGAAATAATTTGAGCTCATATATTTTGAAGTTCCATTGTATTCAGATCTCATGATCTTATGATATTCAGTGCTAAGGGGACGTTTTTCCAATAAAACGAAATTCAGAATCTCAGAAACAATATTTACGTCTACATGAATATAAAAAGGATAAGAGAATATTCAGTAACTGAATTGCGGTAATTGAGTATATTTTTGTTATTTATGTCAAAAAGTAAAGAAAAAAACCGAGATGGTTACATCCGGAACCTTTGGTTATTTTAGGGTATGATTTGGGATTGAATTAAATGTATGAAGAAATGAGGAGGAAAATGTTGATTTGAACATTTTGAGTTATTTTTATCTTGAGTAGTTAATTTTAAATGCATAGAAATATTGGTAACACTTCAGTTTCGGGGCGCACGGTAGTTGGCACTGTTAATAGGCTACAATATATGTCTTATGAGTATATACTGGGGGGCTGTGCCCCCCAGACCCCCTATTGATTGAAACTCAGGATCATCTCAGGGTAGTCCCCATGCAGTGATATCTCCCCCACGAGTAGTCCACTTGAATTTATTGGGTTTTTTCCACCCAACAGCTTTTTACTGGCAGAAAAACCTAACCTAATAACAAACAATAGGTACTTTTATAGGTTTCTTGATTAGTTTAGGCGCCTCTAAATAATATAAAAGTTTTTCGCGATTATACAAACTAAACCCGAATTCAAATAACGAAGAAGCACAAGTAGAGCACGATAAAGCCACAAAAAAAACAGAAAAAAATGCTAAGCGGGTTCTATTTATAAAGCTACGACGTTGCCAGTAAGAAGCTGTTATCGTTTGCAGCAAACAAAAAATACGAAAACAAAATAAAAAACAATAAAATACATCAAGACACCTTACCTAACTTAGAAAAAACTATAAACAAGCAGAGGCGCAGATATTTAGTAAATAATACAGACTAAAAGTTACAAATCCACAAATCAACAAAAATATAACGCCGTGATTGGTCACATCTGAAGCTACCGTCTGACGTCATAAGAGATATATTAGAGCCCAAAATTGTTGCCTACTAACAGCGCCACCTACGGTGCACCCTGAATCTAAGGTAAACCGAAATATTAGGTGAGATAGAATACATAGAATAAAGTATGTATATTAACAGGTATGCACATTTGTATGCACAAGTTGAATTATAAAATATATTACACATAGCATTAAGTATTGTTCAAATTAGTAGTTTGTATGAAATCTCCGTCATAATGTTGGGCTCAAAATGGTCTCTATGATATGTGCAATTATCTCGATTATATATATATATATATATATATATATATATATATATATATATATATATATATATATATATATATATATGTATGTATATCAGGATAAAACAATAGCAAGGACTAATTTTATATGCGAAACCAGGCTCCGATGGAAATATCCGTCATCGTCAGTCGCTGGTGGACAAGTGAAATACAGAAGTTGCTTAACGTACAAACACACAAATCATTGGGGGTAAGGTGGATTATGCGGGATATAGCAGCATTTTGGAGAGGCGGAAGTATGAATTTCTTGCTTATTAAGGTATTTATATTAAAGTTAGGAACTTCTTTTATAGGTGCCGATTAAAATAAGCGTCGATGTATATAATTGTGGGACTTATAAACTACTTTAGCATTATCAATATCAATTTGATGATTTTCATTGGACATATGTAGTACATAATGAACTCAAGGAGATGGCACCACTTCGCATATCGCATTTATGTTCATTCATTTCCTTGGGAAATCTGCCGCTTGCACCGAGAAATACTTCAATACATGATTTGCAGGGAACGAAATAAACTCTCGGTTCTTTATAGATCAATCCATTTTGGGATAATTTATTTCTGATCGTATTCTCGTACTGAAAGGCAACATTGATGTTGTTGGTCCGTGCCAACATTAATACTTCCCACGGCCAATTTAATACTAATACCTTAATAAGCAATAAATTCATACTTCTGTTCGTCAAAAATGCCGCTACAGCCTGGCATCATTTACCTTAGCCCCAATGATTTGTGTGTTTGTACGTTAAGCAACTTCTGTATTTCACTTGTCACCCAGCGACTGACGATGACGGATGTTTCCCTCGAATTTTAGCTTTTTATATAATATTAGTCTCACACAGGAAAATGAAAGGCGGATTCCAAATGCTTTCGAACTTTTTCAGTTTATTATCATGGAATAACGAAAATATTTTACAAAGGTTGTATATACATATATATATATATATATATATATATATAAATATATATATATATATATATATATATATATATATATATATGTGTGTGTGTGTGTGTGTGTGAAACAGAAGAGCAACTAAAAGATCTAAAATAGAAAAATAATATCAAAGACGCATGGGAAGTATAAAATCAAATAGATAAGGTCTACTTCCGAAAAATTCCAACCTGTGCGCAAATAATGGAGATATTTATGTGACTAAACTAAGTATATACATATCTAATTGTGAATACATAAAAATAGACAAGAGAGACATAACTAAATTAATAAATCAAAGAGCTAAGATTTAAAAGGGACAATTTTGCTATAAATAAGCAATTTAATCACAAGTTCTAGTTTAAAAAGACCAGGGGATGTATTGAAATTAAGCGAGGAATTAATCAATGAGCATTTAACAATATTTCTTTGAATAAAGTCATTAGATTTGTAAATAAACTTAGCCGAATTCCAATTGATAAGGTGAGCATTTTCCGATAAATGGACCAAGAAAGCGCTGCTGCATTCCCCATCCTAATATTGTATTTATGGTGCGTCAAGCGTATACTTAATGATTTACCAGTTTGCCTAAAGTATTGCTTAGGGCAAACTGAACAATCAACAGAATAACCCTACTTATACTTTTGTTATTACTATTTGAATATAACAGAAATGTTTAACTTATTCAAAGGACTTTTAATTAAGTTAAATATTTCTCTTATATTCAAATATCAGTCTACCATGTATAAAGTGTTGATTTATAATAATAACTATAGTATAGTTTTTGCCTCTTAATATAGGAAGTAATGAAGAACTTACCAACGTTAAAACACGTTGGTAAATTTAATTAGTTAAATTTGGCAAATAAATTGATGAAACACTATATACACATTCAGAAAGCATTAACCTTATCCAATATATTGTTAAAGAAGGACCTTTAGGAAAGTGAGAGGAGGATTATAAAGTTGGTTTATATTTTAAAGCCAAAGTAGTGAATGGGAAGTTGAATATGAATTTAGAGAAAGAAATTTTTTTTTATATAATTCGATTCTTGAATTCGCAATGAGACAGGATTGAGGATGGTTTTCCCTAAATTTAAATATTTTAAAGTAACATCGGTTTTACACTAAATAGAATTTTGCTTAACAGGCGCGAACTCTTTCAAAGAAAGAAGTTTCCCAGTTCTGTGGTTATTTCCCATATGAGAACATGACCTTGCCTTCAGCGAGCACACCATACTACCAATGAAATTGCCAAGATACATCTAGGGCAAATAAATTCGTATATGAAGTAGCATTTTGCATCTAGAAGGATTCTCTCCTTACAATTAAATTAGTGCCTTAAATGGTGTTTATTTATCAAAATTATCTTAATATTGGTATGCAAAAAGGATTGCTTAATAACACTAGGGAAGAATGATTTTGCTACTTGGGTGTTAGCTTGTGATTTATACTAAATCGAGGATGCTGATTCTGAATCTGAGTTACACACACACACTCTTTGTTACACATATGGTTAGTGTTGCTTCGGCTAGCGTAGTAAGAGCATGTGTTTTGTGTGTTTATGTTTGGTTCTTGGTTACACTCGTGCTTTATTACATTGTCAAATTTAAACATTAGAGTAGTAGTGTTGAAACAAGATTTACATACAGTGATTAATTTCATTTTCCTTTCAGATGTATCCTTCAATTAAATTATGAATGAAATTAGATTGTGAAAAACTATATAACAGGATATATACAACCTATGTTGAACACATAAATTGACGAGGATGTATAAATAGATCAGATAACTTTTGTTATATCTGTGGAAGATCCAGTTAATAGATCAAGAATTATTGAATGATTTGGTGAGGGATTTGTCATTTTTAAAGGAGAACGCAGAACTGTTAGTTTGCATACTATAGCAATGGTATCTTGTAGTGGACGGTACAAAAATATCTACTTTCCGTAAACGCCATGAGGCCTTAGCTGCCTCATGGCCTCATGAATCTGCTAGGAAACAACATTTACTTGATAAATGGAGACTATTCATCGATGCAAGCACTGCTAGACTCAAAGCTGTGTTACTACATAATGGTTCCCTAAAGCCTTAAATTCCTGTCGCACTTATTGTTGGGATGACAGAGTCACGTGACTCAAAGAAATTTACTTTGGAATGTGTTCCTTACCTGTATCATAAGTGGAATATATGTGGTAATATAAGCGTAATTTCTTTACTTCTTGGACTGCAGCTAGGATATACAAAATAATATGTACTTTTAATGCCAATAGAACAGCCGTGACGACATAAATCATTATATTATCAAAAGATGTCCCGAAAGAGAAGAACACATAGTTGGCCGATAAAATGTGGAGCACATGCCTTTGGTACATTTACAGAAGATCACCTTCCAGTACTTAATATCAAACTTAGCCTTATCACAAATTTTGTTAAAGCAATCACCTATGATCCTGATGGATTCCAGTATCTCAAAGAAAAATTTGGTGCAAAGAAAACCGATGCTAAACTTAAAACTGGCATTTTTGTATGGCCGGTGATCAGAGAATTGATACGTGACAGGGAGTTCAGAAATAAATTAACTCCACTTGAGTTGGCAGCATGGAAGACATTTGGCTATGTATTGCAGAACTTCTTTGGTAATCATAGGGCTGAAAACTATGAAGAACTAGTGGACAACATGCTTAAAGGGTATCAACCAATGGGGTGGCGGATGTCTCTTAAGATGCATTTCTTGGATTCGCATCTAGATTTCTTTCCATATAATATGGGTGATATTAGTGACGAACATAGGGAATGGTTCCACCGAGATATCACAATGAGGGAAAGTAGGTATCAAAATCGCTTTAACCAAAACATGATGGGTGACTAGTGCTGGTTCCTACAACGAGGGTAAACTATATCCACGTACAAGCCCAAGAGCAAGAGTCTCAAACATTTTTTAATAAATTTATAGTTAGGTGAGTACTACTTCTTTTATATGTAATAAATATCTTGTTTGGGTCTGCAAAAGGACGTACATAATGTCAAATAGGCTTCCCCAATTCCCAATATTTGCCCCAAAATGTCTCATTCTTATCAAACTCGTAATAATTATATCATTAATTGATCCAAGGTGACAAAGTGAGCGATATAGCCTAGTTGTATAACTCAGGAACCTTGCTTACCTGCTATGATAAATCTGAGCACATATCTGAAATCAGCGCACCGAAATTAGTTAGTTACAACAACATTTACTCAAGTAGCAGAGACAAAGTTAAAACTTGTTTGCTAGTGTTATTGATGTTTATTAACTGAATGTTTACCAAATTTAGGTAAAGTGACATGTTATTTGTTTTTCTTATGGATAAGTTTTTTTATTCCTATCGCTTGCAATCTTTTATATAAATATTTTTCAAATACTCTCTTTTTTTGCACTACCTCGTAGTTATGTATCTCTTTAAGCAAATTTAAGCTTAGTAAATGTCTATCTTAAAGCATAACACTAATACTAACCTTATGGATAGATTTAATTTAGAACAGCTCAACTAGGAAAGCAATAAACAACACGCAAATATAAAAAGAAACAAAAATAGTTTTTAGAAGGCAACGTATTCCTTCATGTATAAGCCTTGGCTATGTAAATTTATAATATAAATGGGATGAGGTATCTCAGGAGGAAGTGTAAGAAATGAGAACATATCCAAATATTTTCCATTTTCTATAAGATTCGTGGAAGAGACCGATTTTGAAGCGATAAATATAGTCCCCGAGCCAATATGGAAATGTGCGCCTGAATTTAGGATCGCTTCAGAATAAGGTGAGAAATTTCTTATTGATTATTTTGAGCTGTTTTCTTCAAATATATTCTTTCAGATTTCAATATTTCACGATTTCCATTTGAATTAGGATATTAAGCTGGTTCTTTGAAACACATAGATCCACATACGTTCACACGTATACACAATTGGATTTAAATTCATGAATTGAAACATGAGCGCAAACATTTATATCGGTATATATAATATATTACGTTTTAAAGAAAGTAATAATGTGTTTTGAAATTAGAAATTGATAATAAGAGGTGTTTAAGTTTTCCCAAATTTGCTGCAAACTATATAAAGTTAAATTTCGGTCAATGCCTTTTTTAAGTTACATTATATCCTGCCGCTTCATTCCTGGTGGAAGCAATTGAAACCCATGATCATACAAAAAAGGGAATGCTGCCCAATACTTGGTAAAAATTGTACAAAAATGTACAGAAATGTACGGAATAAGCGTTGGTTAAAATAATTCCGTCCAAAGGGCTTAGGACTAAAGTATTCCGAGTTTATATGGTGCTTTAACTCAATTTATCTTGATGCTCGTAAGACCATTGTGGAACCGAATCTTCGATAGAATAATGGTGAAATGGCAAGAACTTATAAATTCATTCCCGGCCTTAATTTTGTAAGTTCAACAATTGCAACGTTAAATAAGGTTTTAAATATAAAGGTCCTTCACTTGTCAACCTAAAGGTTCTCTTCCTCCTTTATCCAAATACACGCTCTCAGATGTCACTTTTGACCCAATAAATAATTAATGCATTAGGGTGGAGAAATTCTTCCTCATTCTCCATATTTTTGATGGAAACTAATTTGCTAAAAAAATGATTCTTTGTTACTTAACGAAAATTATATTCTTTTGCAGCTCAAAAATTTCGTGAAAATATAATATATTGAGATTCTTCTATAGATTAATATAACATACATACATACTAGAGTGGATCGAAAAGGGGTAGTTTCCCCAAAACTTGAAATTTATTTTCCTACCCTGATTTTTTGATGGACCTAACATGAAAAACCATTGTTTTGAAATTTTAGACTTCTAAATTAATATTTTCGGGTCTTCAACGCAATTGAAATTTTTAAAAAAAGCAAAAGGGCGGAATATTCTATTTATTATTTTTTAAACTTCAAGTTGTTAAATGAACATTCATTGTCCAATAGGGGTATATTATTTCCATAAAACTTTGCAATCAATACTTTTACTTCCATTTTATTGAATACAAATAATCTATTAACTCCTCGATAAGGTTTCATTCCTTTACTTCCGTTTTTTCCATGTAACCTGTAGATTTTTATCATCACCACTCTGAAATAGAAGAAATTGAACAATTAACACTCGAATATTTCAATTTTCACTATTATTCATTATCCATTTATTCAATGCAATTAGTTTTTTTTATTGGTATTACCTTTCATTACGAAGTCCTTCTTGGTATTAAATAAGGGTATTTTTCTCCTGGACTTAATTCTACTCCTTATATAGCCGTCCCGTTGCTCTTCTTTCACAAACTGCTAGTGACGCTTCTGTGACCAGTTTGATACATCTCTCAACCGCTTTTGTGTGACAAGGAAACTTCGGAATATCCAATTTAGGTGGTTAACAGATAAATTCTTCAAGCCGATCATCAGAGAGCTTCCTCGTCAGCAAAGGTTTGGTCACAACGGTCTGCTGCTAATTAATTAGGTGGATATTGTCGTCAGCTTCAAAGTTTATGTCTGGGATCTTGAATGTGCGTATTGATTTCCCTTAATAATCTTTTCTTTATTTCATAATTCTTCTCCATGTGAGTTCCCGGATATGATTTCTTTTATCCTGCAGCATACAGAGAAGAAGGTTTTCCGCATGAGCAAAAAAAGAATTCCTTTGAATCACTGTGGCAACTGTATCTTTGATCTGTTTGTTCATCCCTTGCAGTGATTGCACTATATTAAAGATGTTGAATGCTCCATATTTCGTAGAAAAGATAGCTTTTATTTCAAACCAGCATGGTGCATACACATTCATGATGAACAACACAATGGGTTTCAGCGTGGCAGAAGGGTCGGAAGTCGAAACATATAATTGAAGTATTCGATTTGCCGTTGTAAGCCATAGTGTAAGCAACATTTTTCTAGGTCTCTTACGAGGTATTTCAGTAGAACATTTACCTTCTGAGATAGATAGAAGGGTATCAAACAAATAATTATGATCGGTGCTATGATTTCCACTGTCAGCAAGCGTCAAGTTAGATGGAATTGGATCGAAATCAACAACAGTCAGACTCCTACATTTACCCAGTTGTTTCTCTATAGGTCCGACAAATCCACGAGGCTCCGTTGTTTTTCCATACAAATTGTTTATGAGATGGCGAAATGGGAGATCATTTGAATAGAGCTGGTAAACAACATTCTGATCACATCTCCTTTTGTTTCTTTATTCCTTGCCGTTGCATCGCATACCACAGCAACGAGTTCATCAGTTGCAATGTTAATTGCTTCTAGCTACTAGAATATTATGCCGCATATAGCTTTTGCAGAACCTTTCTTAATCCTCAGGTGTCCAAGGAATTCTGAACCAGGTTCTTCTCTCATAGAGATGTGCTCTTCCATTATTTTCTTCTTGTGATGTGTTTCCTCCATCGTCTCAACAATAATTGAGCTATCTTTTCTACCATCAAAATAAATAGAATATAATGGCTTATCCGATCTAATTTCTTGCATGTAGTGTAGTACGTTCTTTGACACGCTATCTTCAAACTTTTCACCCGTCAACTACTACAGAAGTTTCATTGCATTCAAATGACGATAAGATCTTAAGAATTGAACTTGTTATTAAAGCGGCTGCTTGATAAGACACACCAGTGCGGTTACATGCCAACGCAAATTATGACAATTTTATTCGTTTAGATGAGTGTCTTGATCCAAATTCTTTGTTTACTTCTTTTCGTTTCACGGATGAAGAAAAATGATAGTCTTTACTTTCGTCAGAATATTCTGTTTCTGTGCTGGATGAAAGAAGAATCACTTTAAAAGTATCTGTCGAAACAGATGGTTGATTTAAGAGACAATACTCACGATTCTTCGTAACTGAACTCTAAATTTGATTGAATTTGATTAATATTACCTATTGCCATTTCCTTAGTTGTTCGTTGGCTTTCCAGAAACGTTTGCTCCAATGGCGGCACCTTCTTTTCTTGGCTACAAGAACAATTTTCAAAGCTATCGTATTTACAACACGAAATATCAAACAATTGTTCTTTGCGAAATCATCACATTTCTATTTGAATGATGTCACATTTTCCTGCTAATATTTCTCATTAAAGCTTGATATTTTGAATAATAATTTAAAATTATTTTTCTAACTGTCTTTATTGAACCATAAGGGATTGTTGCCGTTTTCCGAATAGAAATTAACTTATCTGGTACTAATGTGATAATTTGTTTAATTGGCGGGTCTTTTTTAATGCGGTTCTTTTCCTTTTCTCGCTCAAACAAAACATATTTTGTAATATCTTTATAAGTTGACAAAACTCGTTCACTAATGTCGCATAGCGCGCTAAACAAACGGCTTTCAATTTCATGACGCGTTCTAGGTTTAAATGCGATAATTAAATATTGTTTTAATTTTATTCTTTTCTATTATTTAGCTCTAAAATATAATAAAAAGTGTATAAAAATTTATTGTACACTATAAATAACTGTTCTTAAAAACAAATAGAAGAATGTGATCAAAACAAATTACAGAGCCACACATACACATACATCAACTCTCAACGAGATCTTACGCGTTACTGAAACATAATTGCCAAGTACGCCACTAATATATGTCATTTGGAACCTCTAAATAACAATCGATCACTTTCAAATTTCGTTTACTTGTTCTTTAAAATACAATAATTATTTGTTTGGATGTATGAATTCGAATTTAATTTTCAGATATAATCCACGACATCAAAATTTAGATAAAAAGCGCATTATTTTTAATTTTCAATGGCGTTGAAGAACCTTTAAAACTTATTATATCAAAAAATCCTCTTAGAGGGTTTACTTTGATAAATAGGCCAATAAATAAATAAATTTCAGAAAAATGTTATTCGCTCCACCCTAATACATACATCGCATATATTTTCCTCTTAATTTCTAGAAAATTGGTTAAAGATGGTGAACCCATGACCATTTGGTCAAAGTTTGGCCTACAGCCAATTTTTAATAAACCACCAACTATTCTATTTATATTAAAATAGTAGTGTTTTTAAACTTTTTTTCACCGTTTAGAGATTTTTTAATATATTTTTGGCATAGCTTGTTAATTATTTACTAAAATAAACTTTTTATATTACTCAAAATTACTCGTCTGTAACTGGATTTTCAGATTCACATAATATTTCGTTCAAAGTGAAAAAAGGAAACTGGGTTAAAATTAATTTGTTTTAATTTTAAAAAGAAACTAGAAAAATCAAATTATACGCGCTCCCTAACCTAGTACCCATGAAAATCTGGTGCTTTCTATCGGGTCGGGTTTTGTTTCCTCTTTCAAATCTCTACCTATCTTATGCAGGCCTCTATAGATACAACACAGAGTGAAAGATGGCGTTAAACGTTTTAAAATGATCAAAGGGAAGGATAATCTGATGTAATCTTCGACTCGAGGATCTCGCTATCACTGTCCTTGCATTATTGTCTATTACAAAAGAAATGCGACTGTTTAAGGAGGGAGCCTGTAAGACGCACCCTATAGTGCACCTAAAACCTACCTTTGCAGGCCAGAATGGCACTTCCACCTAGCTTTGCCATAATACTAACAAACGAAGGGAAGACCATTCCTTGTATATGCTGCAGCTGGGAAGCCTGGCCTGGCCTGCCCTGAATCTCGTCAGCCTCTTATGAGCCAGCATCAGCCGTATTTAACCGATTGTCTAAATCTTCGTTCACGAAGACAAGTCCTGAATTATCTTTCTTTATAAATGAACGAAAATTAATGGCCACGATTTTAATCAATGAGCCAGCAAAAGCATGAATTTTCGTGTTAACTGCACTTCATTTACTCCTATTTACAGTTCTAATAATTAGTCATGTGACATTTTTTAAAAGGCTTCGAAGAAATATAAGTTAAGTATGATAAAATAATTTATATGTTCTATAAACCCTCGAACTTTTTGTAAGATTACGCTAAGATTTGGTGTGCTGTCATGCCAAGTAATAATGTTTTTTATGATATGTTACGTTCTAAAAATAATAATTACGATAAAGAGGATTTCTAATTTTAATTTTAATATTTTTGTGATATTGATGATTTAAAATCTATAAATTTAAATAGAGTTAGTTAATTAGAAAATAGATAAATGTGAAGCAATTTAGAAACCCTGTTTTCAAACAAAATTGTTCCCCAAAATTTCGAGGGTAATGCTTGAAATACCACAATAACGTAAAAGGTTCCACTAAATATAATTTATTTTATTGTAAAATATCCTATTTCGGATATTTTTAATTAATAGACCCCAAAGACTCCAACTCTCATGAAATAATAATATATTAAATGCCACTAAAATTTTATTAAGTAAAATTGTGTAAAATTCCTTCGATCTATTGACATAAGTGCTTAATTAGAACACATTTTACCATCATCACGTAATAAAAAACAAATGCATTAATAAATGTGCCTAAGAATTTATAAAACTAGAGAATTGAATCTATGGGGGTATTTCCTTAATAAGGTGTCGTCAAGCAGCTGTAATCAAAATAGACAAGGCAAAAAATACCAGATAGAATCATCTATCCTATCTAAATTAGATTTTGCCCATTTTAGAAAATAACAGTAAACTTCTCCTATCAACTTTCAGACGTCAACTTTTATCTCTTGATCAATCACAGAGTTTTTCAGCCAAAAAACTCCTTTTTTATATAAAGCAGTTTTGGAAAAAGGAAAATATTGGAAATTGGTTACTCTTCTTACGACTGTTGATCTACTTTAATGTTTTACATTGTCAATTAATTAAAGGGGGAAAATGTTTATCTTCCTATAAGTGTCTGGGTTTTTATTTTTCCTGGGTCTTGTCCCATACAATCAAAAAACACTGACTGGGATTTAAAGGTTCGAATGTCTTGATAATAATCTTTTCAATGGATACTTATGACTTCCATTTTGATATTATCTTCCTCTCACTTCTACTAAGTGGAATAATGGGTCTTATAATCAAATGAATTGTGTTGATAAGTATCTAGAGGAAATATGCATTTTATCACACTCACACAACTTCCCATTTAGCCTAGAAAATTCTTAGTTAACAGATAAATCATTATATCCTAAGAAACACCTATATATCACAACATATTTTAATGCATAAATTAATTTAATTTTCTATATTTTTACCTGAGTTAATTGCATCCATCCAAATTTCAGATTCATCATCGGGGTCATTTTTCGACGGATTTCTCTAAAAACGACCTGAAAACTCCGTTTAGAAAATGGACAAAATAATGAGATTAATTATTCATTTTACGTCTACCAAACTTGTCTAACCTTGCTTTAAAAACTTGAAATTGACGATAAATTTGTTGGAATTTTGTTATTTTATACTAGTAGATTTTAGTTTTAAATTATTAAAATTTTTAAAAAAATTAACATGTAATGTAATAGGTTTTTTTCATTAATTTTTGCATACTGTGTTATTGCTACTTTGACTAAAGCCTGGCTGATTTTGAATAGCAATAAGGTGATTTTTTGAGTAGATAGAAAAGTGGCGGTTTCTTTGTATTATGCGAGTAATTACTCTTTATTTGAATAAGCAAATTTTGATAAAAGGAGCAAAATATAGGAGGTTTAACCACTGTATAATTAGGTATAAGGGGGTGGGGAAAAGCCTTCATAACCACATCGAGAAAGGCACTCACAAATGTACCTTTTATCATTTCAGTAGATGTAAAGAACCATTCTTCTTTAACATCTAATGGACTTTAATCAAGATCATTGACAATTATAAGACATACTCGGAGTCAAATGATATATGTATAATAAATGTTTAAATAATGATATATGTGAATAATGATCCGCGTTACCTTTATTTATTTTGTTGAATTTGGAACATGCTGTAGACACGTAAGTTCTATTAGATTAGAATGGCGAATAAAAGTTTTAAAAAGCCCTAAAGAAATAGCAGAAAGTAGGTCCTGGGTATTTCCAAAGGTGTACAAAAGTAACATTTTAAAGATGGCGGGTGGGTTTTTGCAGTAAATTATGTAATAGGCATCCAAAGCTATTGGTGCAGTATGGGGATCTATTTAGATGATTTAGAAAAACGAGTGAATATTTTCTGATACAATAAGAGCACAGGATTTGTATTCTATTTTTTTGCCATTAATTTATTCATTTAATAGTTTGAATTTGGTTTAATTGAATATGACTTCATTTCATCATCATTAATGCCTTAGAATTTCCTGTTGGAGGGGCATCTTCAGATGAATTTTTTTACAGTTAAAGTCGCTTTAGCCACCTTATGGATACTGTCATTAATATTATCATATAGAACACGGGTTGAATGTGTCCTGTGGAGGCTCTATACAGTTTTGCATACAGGTTTGAATTCTTCTGCGAAATTCTATTTCAACAGACATTTTAATGGTCATTTTCTTTTCATCTTATAATAAATGATTACCATGTGTTGTCATTTGAAGGTTTGTGGAATTGGTTTTTATCAACTAAATAAAGGCAGGAAAACTTTCAAACTTTGAGTAAATTTATTTACGGCAAAGGCAAATTAAAGTTCTATAAATGTTTTGGAGTCATTTTCTGTCCTTTACAGTTCCTCAGAAATTTCGAGAAATAATAAAAATCTAATTAATTTTGTCCAACTTTAAATATTTTGAGTCAATATTTGAGTACATGGATCTGATTTGTGAATTGTAAGATTTATTGGTAAATAAAATATTTAACTGTTGTTTACATACATATTTTGTTACAAACGGCCCGACGGTGATGAAAAATTTGTGATACTGTCATAAATAGTACAAATTTCCGTTACAATTTGATATATATTTTCTAATTTATTTAGAATTTCCAGGGGATTTGTTGCGCTATTTTTTGACACAATATTTCTAAAGGTAGATTTTCAAGTTCTGCGTTCAGTGCCGATTTTATGGTAGGAAATATTTTTTCACTTTTTGCAACAAACTTCGGGTCCTTTGTGACTTAACTTTTGCTCTTTCTATTTGCAATTCCTTAATCTGCCGTGTTTTATGGAATCAAGAATCAACTCGCTAAGATTTTGTGTTTCTGACGAACCATGAACCTCAGCAAAAAACTCCTATTGACTATTCTCCCGATTTTATACAATTTCCCCATCCCTAACCACACTACCTTCTATAGGAACCATTTTTATATCATGCCTTGCTGCATCTTTCTAAAAAAAGTAATATATAAATTAAAATAATCATTTATGCCTTGATAGCCTTTGAAAAATGGATTTACAGGTGAAATTTAATAGTTATTTTGAAGAATGAATTTCTGAATTAAAATTCATCCAACGTTTTTAGTGCTACCAAGTCAATAAATTAATAACACTTATTATTAGTTAATAAATATTACCATAAATTTAGAGGTGAAGAGGCAGTATCAGGGGATCAAAGCACCTGCTGTTACAGTTTCTCTTTACCCGGTTCCTTGAAATGCTTTAAGTAGACCCCTTAAAATTAGAGCACTAAAATTTAAAACAAAGAATTACTTAGTGTATGTTCATCTGCAGGAGGAGTACGAAAACGAAGTTCGTGTTGTCGCGATTTGATTGGATGGAACTAAATAGATCAGTTTTATGGCAGGTTTGCTGCAAAAAAGACAACGATACTGCTATTCCCTCGCTTAGAGGCACTTGAATGCTGCTATTTTATAGCTGTGAGGAAACAGGAAAAAGCTGAAAATTTATGTGGGGTCAGGAAAGAGTCTTATATTAGGGACTGCTAAAAAATTCTTTGCAGGTAAAAATCGATACATTTTTATCAAATTAAGCATAACTTTTTGGAAAGACACTAGTGTTTAAGTCACATGGACTACATACACAATAAAAGGAGTAGGATCTGCGAAGTAATAATTCATCAGAAAATTGTACTGCCTATTTAAGGGGGCCACATCCACTGCTAAACGTATAATAAATTAAGGCTGACAGTATTCGAAACATACACAACAAATCTATATTGGTCGGAAAAGATAATGTGATCTAATAACAATTTGCATGAGATGAACTGGTTACACCCAGATCTTGCGCAATTTTAAGCAGTTATAAGCTGTTTACAAGGAAAGAGTTGATAGGAACTGGGGTAGATTCCTGCTTTATTGAAAATCTTAACCAAGTCGTTCAGCAATCGGTAGTGCATATATCTCTTACATTAAGATTTCTTCAAGCAACATATTGTTAAACTTTATTTCAACTTATTTCCTTTCATCCCAAAATGACACAAATAACAACGGGATATTTGAATCTCGTGGAAACCTCAATCATGAGAAAAAGAATGTATTGAATAGTAGTCGGTGTTTCCAAATATTGTATTATTTACTTTAATGTCTAACGAGAACCTTGAAATGAAAAAAATAATTTTGTTTTATTCTATCTTTGATAATCCTAGATGTTAAAATAACGTTTTAGATAGTATTTTGATAAATAGCAAAAATTGATTAGCTTTGTTGTAACAGCAATTGCAAGTCAATTCTATATAAAATTCCTGCTAATTATTACCAAATACCAAACCTTATGATGAGTGCCTATTTTTCTTGAAACCCCTTAGTTAAATTTAAACTACAAAACCCGTACCTTATTTTATGCAGGATGAGGGAGAGAAATGTGTATAATTTTATTAGAACATTCAAGCGTATGAAATAATGTACCAAATTCAGACAAACCTAAGCAATGTACCAAAAAAAAGGGCTAAACCGAGAAATCCACCAAATAATTAAGAAGATAAATAGAGTCTACCGTATTGATATAGAATCTAATTAAGGAAGATATTTTGCAATAAAAAAAAATACAGGGCAGCGTCCCTAAATTTCCAATAATAGTAAAATAAAATTATGAAACCACCCTGTCTAAATATTTCAAAGAGAATACAATAGTCTATTACCATAATAAAAAAACGAAATCCGTCGAAGGAGACCATTTATCTATTGAATCATTTAGTGAAAGTGCTAACCAGCGACCAAAAAAATATAAGCAAAATACTTTATTATTATTTGACTCAGTTTTTATAACTCCAAATTTAGAAGATATTCCATTTTCGAGCCACAGCTGGCATTTGGCCATCGTTCAATAAAGTTTGTTTTTCATAGATTAACTTAAATTTACCAAAACATCTGGGGGAAATATGATTTATCTTCATCAGTTTAAAGAGATAATTTCAGACGTATGATAAAAATATGAAGTAGAATTAATAGAGATAGGTGTCATTCCAGGAATCCTCAGTTTAGCTAACAATAATAACATTTAAAAAAGGCGATTAACTCTGCCCTAATACTTAGTTGTAGAATATAATAATAACAGATGAGGTAAACCGTGATCTTCACTGAGACAAATCCTACGAAAAATATATTCTAATAAGAGAGACGATGGAATTTTTGTACACTCGAATGTCAATGACCATAATTAATAAGGAAATTTAATTAGAGTTTCCCACCGAGTTAAAACTCTAGCAGCACTCTACATAATTTTGAAATAGTCAATTATAATAGCAGATAGTGTTAAATATAGAAGGTGTAATATACTAATTTTCTGAAAGGAATTTTTAATTAAAGCAACTAAACCGACTATATTTGAAATATTATAGTAAATGTTGAGCACAGATAAGTATTTATGTAAAATTATCTCTCATTAAGGACGTAATTTTAAAAATATAGTTTGAAGAAATGCAAAATTGCGAACGCTATAGAAGTTTTATCTAAAGACAATAATTTACTCATTATTCAATTTTATGGTAAGGGCGCACTTGGAATTTGCCATGCAAATTTGGTGTCTTCTTCCTCGGCAAAATGATGTGGAAATCGATAGAAGGAAAGCAACACATGGCACTTGAAATGGTTCCAGTTTAAGACAAATATCGTATAAAAATAGATTGAAGGTTTACACTAATATTAGTTTAAAAACTAATATAAGTTTTTAAACTAATAAACGAGTTAGACAGTGCCAAATTCTATTATTTTTTAGGCTTTATATCTCAGGTATGAGAGGGAAGAATGGATTCGAACTACAAATAAGGTTAAATAATTGTTAATTATCAATTAATTAATCATTAAGTTCACTTGCCTAAAACATAGTGTACTATGATATTACCATTATGTTTAAAAGTCACTAACACAGGTATTTCTGTGAGATTGGTAGGTAAACAATTTAAGAGATTGCCTGTAAGAGTAAGGCAAGTTCTTTGCTGTCCATTACAAGCTTATAAAAGCCTATAAATGAGTTTCAAATATATTCTTCACAATTTCATACCGGTCCAATAATTTTGGCCAAGGCTGTATGTGTCAGTGTGTGTCTCTCTCTCTATTTATATAAATATATATATAGAGAGAGAGAGGGGGAGAGAGAGAAAGAAAGAGAGAGAGAGAAAGAGATAGATAGATATATCACGAAATACTTGTAGCTCATGATGCCAGCCAGGACTGAGCTATAACCCTGTATTAACTAAGCTTAAAAATCAAACAAAGGATATTTCCTCAAAGCACAATGAAGTAGAGTTGGGATTGAGATAGCAGAAGAGGGGAATTTTTTGATAATAGGATAGGATAGATATAAAAATTTGTGTAATTAGGATTTGAGTGGTGATAATTATATAGATTAGGAGAGGGAATGATTATGAAAATTGATTTGTATAAGTGTTAGTGGGGGGGAATTATACCAGATTGCCTGGCAAATGATTTAATTTTTCTTTTAGTTCTTATCTTACATATGCTGAATTTATTTAGCATTCGAGTCTTCTTTCTCATAATTTCACTCCTGTGAGCTTTAAATATCTCAGCATTCCAATTGTTTCTCTTGTTCTTGTTTTATTTTATTTTTTTTCACTTTCGTGATTTTGTGTTTTCTTCTGTTGTTAATTCTTTTTGTCTCTTTCATCTAATTACCTTTTTCATCTTCTCAACTGTAAATTAGTTTTTTTCATCTAATAGCATATGCTATGCTTATTTTGAACCTATTCTTTAAAGTTTAGTGTTTTTCATTCTATTTCCTTTGGTTTCACTTTGTTTAGAACTTCTTTTGGGAAGTTCTCTTCTATTTTCTCCCAGATTTTCTAAGCGTGTCGTAGATGAACTAGTAGATATTTTTCTGGTTAGTACTTATGAGGTGGAGATTCTTGGATGGGATTCTTGTCGCCTTATTTATGTAACGCGTCGCTTGTTTTTCGACGTATTACACTTGGAGGATTTAGACTTTGAATAAGGTCTGATAATAAATGATAATATAACTTAGTATTAAAAAGTATTTACATAACCCTAACATATTTAGGTTTAATTCACACCTATGAAAAATCATACAGTGGGCATTGGTGTTTACTTTTGCTCATCTAACAATGTTTTTATTTTTTAATTCATAAGCATTTTCAATTACCTACTTATTTTATATAATTTTATATTGATATTATATCTTTAAATATAAACTTATATATACATTTTTTCTGCCTTTCAGCTTCAAGATGTCTAAAAGAAAATTATATTGCAATAATGAAAGAGATGCGGATGAAATTCTCAACTACTTAGATTCCCTCGATGATTCTAAAGATTTAGCTCAGCAAATAAACCAATGTGAAGAAATAGACATTGTCTTCAGTTTTCACAATGACAGAGCATAATCTGATTTTGATGATTTATCAAGCAATGATGAAGAAAATAGTACAAATATTAGACATATTGGCAAGAGAGTTTTTTCAAAGCCAGCTGAGTTACTTTGCATAATAAAGAAGGTAAGCCTTGTTTGAATGATCAAACTTCTGATTTAGTTCTAAAACCATTGTCGAAAATACGGCGTATAAAGTAACGAACCTAGTTTCTTATACCTCTATGTATATGACAACAACAACTGAATAATGTCAAATGCTAGATGCCTTCAACAACAATCTCAAGCCTTCATTGTTAAAGAGAATTGAAGATTATAATTTAAGGCCAATTGATTCATCTAAATTATTATTTAATGAGGAAAAAATATCTCATATATGAAAAGAATCTGTGAAATATGCTGCTCAAAAAGGCTTGCTCAGTTTTACCTTATCAGTGGTGTAACTATATAAATACTTAGGTATTTTACTTCCTCCGAGTCATGTCAAACTGCCATGTAGGACGATGTATTGGGAACCAGAAATGACTTAAACAAATATCTAGGTGGTAATACAATTAGTATGAACAGATTCGAAGACATTCATAGATTTTTCACTTGAATGATAACATGAATATAGATTACAATAACAAAATCTATAAAGTTAGGCCACTCATTGAGCATTTGAATAGGCAATTTTCTGAATTTATTAAACCTCTGAGAAAGCATTTTGCCCTTGATGAAGCTTTATAGCCATATTTTCGACACCATCCCATGGACCAATATATTAGATGGATGCCAATTAGATATGTATTCAAATTTTGGTATCTTGTTTCAAGCAATGGCTATTAATAAATTTACAGCCTTACACTGGTGCAAGAGACAAAATTCTAGGCAAATCTCTTGGATCATCAAAGACTGAAGAAATTTGTTTAGTTGTTTTGCCCTTTGGATCTTCAATATACTTAGATAACAATTTCACAATTTTCTCACTGATGGAAACATTATCGCAGAATAATATTATTTGCTTTGGCACCATCAGATACGATTGTATAGAGAAGGCATCTTTGAAAGTTTTGAATAAGGAGGACAGAGGTGCTTCTTATGGAAATATAGATAAGAATGCTGGAACGACAATAATCAGAATAAATGACAAATCCTAGTCCGACTAGTCACAAATTTGAAAGGTAGGCAACATTTTGAAGTTGGTTATTGAAAACGTTGGAAGAAAATGAGGGACATAAAATTTGTGTCCCACAGCCCAACTTGGTTAAGCTATATATATAATAAAGAAATGGGAGGGGTGGATTTATTCGATAAGGTGAGAGGGCTTTTTCGTATTAGAATATGGCCCAGGACGTGGTTTATTCAAATATTTCGCTTCTGTTTGAAAGGAACTATTGTCAACCTGAGGCTTCTCTATCGATCATCTAAAAATATTTCACCTTTAGAGATCACTCACAGAATAGTTCTTAGTTTGCTTTCCTCTCTAAACTTTGAAAAAAACGTGAAATTCCTCCAAAAACTAAAAAAATCATTTTAGATGAATTGTTATTTGACGGTAGGGATCATCTAGTGGATTTAAATTTGACCCAAAGGAGATGTGGTGTTTTAAAAAAATGTAGAACATTTATCTGCATAAAAGGCAATGTTGGACTATATCTTACTTTATGTTTTAAAATGTACCATCAGAAATAATATTTTTCCTTAAACAATAATCAATTATAAGTTTAAAGCTGATTAAAATTTTATAAAAATAACTCGAACTTTTTAAGATTTTTCCTTTTTTTTCCTCCCATAAAAGTATTAAAATACTATTACCCACTGCCAATGCCCACTGTATTAAATTTCATACAGCCATCAAAAGCAGATAATGTTGCGTAGCCAGGTCATCGTTGGGGTTGCAGAAAGATTCTCTGTTTGATCCAGAGGATCCGTCAAATGGAATACCTCTTTATTTTTTCTTGTATCTTTGTAAGTTTCACCACTTCATGAATTGCAGCCACTTCACTCCGCATAAGGTATGGATTAGAAATGAGGTCGAGACTTGTTCCCTCCGGCCCGATGTCAATGCCTGGGCCAGTGTGTTCTATAGTCTTTTTCTTAACACAAAACGGATTCTACCCTACAGACTCTCGTTTGTTGCCGACAGCACCAGCCTACAGAAGACAGCGCGAAGACACCTGTCGCCAACGAAAAAAGGCCCTAAAAGGCTACCCACGAAATGTTACATCCAATTTGAGAAAGTTTTAGCCAGAGTCATGCTATAGGGAGGAAAAAGGGAGGCCTTTCCACCAAAAACAAATGTAGATGAACTTTCCAACCCTAATCAATTTTCGGCTAAATGGAACTCACAAGCCTTCGAATGCGTCCATCTAAAAAACTAAAACTCTGACATAACACTTCTAGCTTCTCTTAGTCATGTCCACTCATGGAAAAAAATTTAGGAGTTAAGACATAGAAAAGTCCGGTGTTAGAGTTCTTACGGTAACTCATTATCTACAACTTCATTCTGGTAACTCTTGCTTCGGAGTTGTTTTCAAAATTTAATAGCTTTGCTTTTCCTTTGGATCCATAAACAATAGAGGGAAAAAAATCATTTTCACTGATCTGACTCCGCAAAAGTGTTCCTTTTGGTTAAAAAACCCATGTGCAAAGTTTTATTGATAAGTACTAATATTTAGAGGTGGCTCAATGGATTTGATGTTTTTTCCTATTGGGTACAGAACGCAGATTTTTCACTCGATTGGTTTCTTCCCAACATTCAGCCGCCTGGATGCCCCCACGAGACCTTCTACAGTGTGTATTAGTTTCTCATTAGCAGGGTCTTCGTGATGGCCAATATCACTCATTGTTGCTTAGTAAGGTCCGCTTTGTGGTGTTCAGCAACAACACTCAGAAAAAACTGTAATTATTCCTCATCCTTTGTGAGACGTCAGAGAGATCCTCGACCAAGGCAACGGTATGTTCAATGTGATCATTCCTGACAGCAAATGTACTGATGGAACTGTTTGCAGCACTGAAACTAGGCTGATCCTTCCACTGAGCTGCCAGATATTCGAGGAACTCATTTGGAAGACGCAAGTTTTCGAAAAGAATCTGGATTTCTTGGTCGGAAAATCGACTAAAGTCTTCCCTTGAATTCGTTTAGCGTTGACATTTGCAAGCTTCAGCTGCTTTTCCTCCCCCTTATTTATCTTTCATAGCTATAACTGTCTTTACATTGGTGTTATTTTCCAAATCACCATCAAACAATGACAAAGCGACCAACCCCTCCAAAAGTACCATAGTTGGCATGCTATCTTTTTAACTATAGCGTTGGATGTGTCTGTGTTAATCGTGTCATACATCTGACAATGCTTCAGCAGCTTCAGTTCATTTTTAATACAGAGTTCTCGTAATTCTTGATTCTCGCGTGCTGTCACCTTGTACTGCGAGCAAAACATCCAGACTTTGAAGATGTAGATCACTTTTACCATCCATCGCGCTTGGTTCATGACACCTAGAGCTACTAATTAAAATAAAAATGCCTGTGATGCCCCTCAAATAAGGGCAACCCTCCCCCCCTTTTCACCATCTTTTATCTATCACTATCCAAATATTTCCAAAGAGTAAATATACCATTAATTTGAGCTGTCCTTCCCATTTTCTCTTACATGAATGACTAATTACGGAGGCGGTGCAGCGTGCTTTCCAACAGATCTCTGGATTTCGCCGCCTGCCTTACAAAGTTTCAAGATTCCTCCTCTAATTGACTGGAGTGAGCCGTGGCGCCCTTTCAAGGTCGTTCACCTTTTAGGGGCTTGTGCACAGGCATAACTTATGTTTGCTATAGTTGACAGTGATCTGTTTCGTGTACGTTGGTGCTGCCCCCAGCAAACCACGCTCTGTAGCATGGTTCCTCTTAAGTGAGGGAAAAAAAAGAGAGTTGATTACCTCATGGATTGACCTAGTAAGAGAGGACATAGCATTCACAACCATAATACTATCCATAGGTGATGTGGTTAGAAGTGGCCGCAGCTCAAGGAAATGAGAAACATAAATAGAGAGAGAAGAAAAAAGACGTTCTCTATCTGACGAGCCCTCTGAGTCGGACAAGAAACACATTCCGATCCCCACCCTTAAGTTAGCTGAGGCAAGGAAAACTGGCGTTAGGGCCTCCTTGAGATATTCTTGAGAGGAGCTGAGAGGAGACTGAAATATATCCTCTCATTCCTTTTCACCGAGTGGAAATTCTCTCGTTATTTACACCAGTCAACTTTCCTCTTTTTTCACCAGAGACACTTTTCTTCTCATTAGTTAATGCATTCGGAATTGAAGACTAATGTGCGTAAGAGGTTTTATTATTATTATTACTAGCATAGTAAATTCTTGGAAACAAAATTCTTGGCGAATTTTAAATTTGAAAAAGAGAAGGGCATGAGAGAACCCCCTTATTACAATGAGATTTTTCATTTAACTTTTTTTGTTTACTCATGTTATTAAATAATTCTAACTAAATACTTAATGAAAACAGAATAGGATGATGATATATTTATGTTTCATTCCCTACTCTTACATTTTATGTAACCTGTTTTCATAACCTCTAAGAGTGGTTTAGATGTCCTAAAAAACTCAAATCACTTAATTCCAGATTCGTTTGGCATACAGTAACCAATCAGAAACAAATGCTAACATAATTAGGCAGAATAAGATCAGTCCTGTAAGGTTGACGCCGAATGATACACAATTAGACAAAAGAAATTTTGAAGCATTCAATCGATTGCCTATGAGTAGCCTCCCGTGGGTGTACCAAGTCATATGTCTTTGTATGCAGTCTTCTAATTTCTAAAGGGTAAAATTAATTGAAACATTTATGAACAACAAAACTGCATCAAATTGCATCTTAATATTTTTCTAGAAATAACCCTCTCTAATTTTCAAAAGAAAATCTTCAGACAATGATGGGAGACTTTGGTTTTCTTCCACCAATAAGAGACAGGCAACAAAACAAGTATTTGGACAAAGATTTAAGGCAGCTTAAACAAGATAGATAATGAGATGCAGACGAACTTTATCCTTCTGTAATTTGGAAGACTGTAAATATACATTAAACTTCTTAGGTAAGTCCGGAAGACATATACGACAGTAAGCCATATTATACAATGTATTTCGTAAGAAATGAAAGAAATAATTTACTTTATTTATGTAGGTATTAGTATTCAAAATCACCACATTATTTCCCTTATCAGATTTTACAATCAAAAATTCTGTTATTTTTATTTTCAAAATTGAATCCAAAAAGAGCTTGGGGAAATTTGTGCTCATGTAGGAATGTTTAAAAGTTTATTAATGGGGAAAAAGCCTTTTAATGTCATAAGGTTAAAGTTAGGCAAAGTACTCATAGATTCTTCAAAATTGAACTAACTAAAATTGTCAGGAGTAAAAGAGAAATGAAAATTGTAGTAAAATGCCAATTTATTTAAGTTGATTACCAGACAAATTAATGATCAAATCTGAATTACTAAATCTGACCCCTCGACTAGTAATAATAAAATTCTACAACTTCTTATGAAGACATTTTTAACAGAAATTAGGATGAATTCTTGAACATAATCCAGTAATTTTATAACTAATTCGTGAGTCAATTAAAAAAATATGGTATATTTTTTATCTCCATTATATTTACCGGCTTCTAGGTATGTACGAGGAAAACTTTCCTTCCCGACCCATTATGAGGATGTACTAAACATTTATGCAAATAGTTGCAGGTATTCTTGCCCATGTTTTTGGAAGTGTTTTTGCCATGTTGTTTTAACTTCAAAATTAAGAAAAAACTGATTTCTGCAACAAAATTATTCTTAGTTTTCCATGTAGTCTCGTGTTTCCAAAATTGTCCCTATTGATTGTAGCTATATCAAAGGAAAAAAAATAGTAAACTTATACGAGGGTAATTTTAGCTTTGCAGGTAATTGTTACGGGCAAAATATGGTTCTACCTCTTTGCTCTTCCGTTTTCTCACTGTTGTTCAATACTTTTGGGTGGATTTTTGGTCTAAAACTTTCCCTCTTTTATTGGCTACTGACGTAGATTTTATTGATACTTTGATGACACTTTCATGAGGGATGATTCATCACTACAAATAACTAATTTAAACGTGTTAAATTCATTTATTATTTTCATTTAAGTTATTAATGAAAGTGAGAGTGGATGTATTAGTTTTGTGAAAATCAAAGAGACGTACCATCCTTTATAATTCATAGAAAAGAGACTAATTACAAACTAAACGTCAATGAATTTACAAACCATCATTTTTCAACTAAGATGAGTATAATTAAGTTTTATTTCCAAGCAGCATCCGCATTTGTAATACTTTATTTACCAATTAAAATTCTTGATTCATTAAGAAAGTTTTAAAATGCTTAGGCTAGAATAAGAACTCTATCCAGAAACTGTCTGAGCGGCAAGAGTTATTATAACAAACCCGTGTTAGGTGAAGAAAAATGAATTTATCTGATACTCCAGAGCGGATAATTTAAACATAATTCATGATCAAATTAAAGCAGTTTTCTATTTTTCAAACTCTTTCAAAGATCACATATGGCACAATATCACAAATCCCGAAATCTATTCAAGTTGTATATATGAAATGTTTCTCCAAAGGCCAAAAAATATATTGGAGGAATTAGAGATATTAGAATGATGTGTTAAATAATAAAAATCAAGAACTTATCCTAGGTAACATAAACAACTCTTTAGTGAACTCAATTATCCTATTTAAAGCGTAGAAGTTAGCCAAATTACAGAAGCATTTTGCATCTTAGATGACAACTACGTGAGCATATAAGTTTATTAAAGCACATATCAGTTTATTTTAAAGCGTTGGATTATAATTTTTTTCTACGTCGTGATGGTGTGACGTACTATAGCGTCACGGAAAAGAAATTTTCGGTTGATTTTTGCGCGTGACTGTATAAAGTAAGCAGACCAATACTTTTTCCTATATTTATTCCTTACTCCACTCATATCTTATAAAAATCTCTGTTTATATATATAGATGTTTCATCATACGCTTTGCGTGGTTAGTTTGAAATCTTTGACATAGAAAATTACTAAATATTTGAACTAGGACACAAACTCTGCTATCCATTCCAATTAATCGGTAAATTTCGTGAGTTCGCGAAAAAGTCTTTTTATCGAGTAGCATGATACCTTACAATAAATAAAAAGAATGCTCTTGTACTACATTTTGATCCAGTTTTCGCTATTCTTTCTTATATTCTAAAGAGATTAGCATTCTGGGGTTTTCGGTCAAATCCTCCTCTAATATCTATGTTCTCCTGATCTGCGCAACCTTTCCATATATATATATATATATATATATATATATATATATATATATATATATATATATATATATATATATATATATATATTACTCAAACGAATAACGCTTAAAGCTAACTGTATTTCCTCGTTATTAAACGGGGGATGTTCGTGAGATTCCCTACGTCATGAATCATTCACTTCTTCACGATCTCTCTTAATTATATCACTTCCTGAAAATCTCTGCTATGCCAAACTATGTTCTCGAGGACAACTTTAGCAACCGAAATATGCCTAGTTGAGGAGCACATGTATGTCCTCTGTCTTCCTCGTTTACTAATGAGGACAGATGAAGTCGTTTTGGGGTTGGGGGGGTGATAGAGCGAGAGCTATGGAATCAAACAAGGGTATTGAAACGAATTTGTGGGTTGCAAGATCTTCTAAATAAAATAGTCAGATTAATGGAAAAGAAAATATAAAAAATATGCCTAAGTTTGTTTCCTGAGTAATGCAGAGAAGAGTGTCTTTGTTGCGCTGAACACCTGACGTTCACGCGACTTTTTTGATCTTGCCTAAACCATACGAGGCACATTCCTATATGGACATTAGGGCAAAGCCATAGACAAACAAAGTTAGTGACATAGACAATTCATTATATCTACGTGTCAAAAGAAAAACATGTTTAAACTTTGTTGAACTTAAAACTAAGTTATGTTTAAAAACCCATTAGCATCTAGTGTCCTATAAATAGGATAGTTAAAATAAATAAATTTGAATCTTTTTGTTGCCATCTTTCCATTATCCCATTTATAGCACAGTTATTCATCTTATTTTTGTGTGTTAATTCATACGAAATAGTAAAAATTGTCCAGTATTTTGGGGTAAATGGGGAGCTAAAACAATTTATGAACGTTAGAATGCCCAATCGGTCACTTTAATTGTATTTCCTGGGAGTCAAATTTATCGAGTCGTTCTGAAGTGATTACGCAGACGGTTTTACTATACTAGAAAGTAGGTTGCGATAAAAAGATTGACTCAGATTTCAGATACTTTTTACCAAGCTCTGACTAATTAAGGAGTTAATCAAATTTTCTACTAATCCTCTTTCGATGGTGTGGTCGAGAATTCGAAGTCATTTGAATTGTGAAGAACTATTGTAAATTTAAGTAGCAATATATATATATATATATATATATATATATATCCGTTTATAAACCTATTTATTGGAAGCTATATTTTCAAAACTGTTTTCAGAATGTTACAAATATAACTATCTTGATTATTTTCAAATGTTAGTAAAATTCAACATGAGCGTTATTTGTCTCAAAGTACATTTAAATCAATACTTAATTTCTCTGTTTTTGTGGTCTAAAAACTCTTGGGGAATTTATATAATAGCATCTTAAATCATCTTTAATGGTTCAATCTCAGGGACAGGAATTAAATATACTGTCTTTTTATCGTTATCCTACAGGAAATGCCAAAGGAAGTTGCGCCGGCGACCGCACTGGCCATGAAATTATGTCGTCCCACCCAATCATCGACTTGAAAAAGCAGCAGTGAATTCCTTCAGAATAGTTTGACCTGATTTTGTTTGTTCTTTTTTTTTCTTTCACAAAGATCCATGGTTGATATCCTGCAGACTGCAACATAATCTTTCTATGTGTCCGGTACACATTACTGTATATTGTGGCCTTGGAAAAAAGAAAAAAACATATGTATCTGTTATCCATAGATACGAAAAAAATAATTCAGCATTTGCTCTTTTTGCTGTTCTTGTTGAATGCATGCACACGGATCCAATACGCTACATAAACGGACACGTGGTCTATTCCACTCTTTGCACTTGTGAAACATAGCCTTACCTCACATCAGACAAAATAACTTGGTAACAAGGCAAGATAGAAGAGTCGATCCTCAGGATATATTGCGTGAAGGATCTGGTATGTGTACGTACAAAAGTTGATTGTGCGAGAATTCATGAACTTCTGTTTGTAGAGTATCAAACACACTTGGAACCCGATGAATGGATTTAATCTGTTATACTTCTTTCACAACTTCTCTAGCATTTTAAGCAACGTGTGCTCGATCTTTATTTGTTCATCAATAAAAATTTCTTGTTTTAGTAAACATTACATGCCATCCGATGGTTTGGCGTTCATACACTTTTCTAAAACTAAATTGAACAGTACTCAGCGATATCTCTTGAAGACTACAGCACCACGTCAAGTTAGATAATGCTGGCAACTGTAATAAAATTTACTTGATTAGTCTTCCTTCAAAATTGTGCAGAATTTATTTATATATCCAATATGGCTTTGATTAAACGAATTTGTTTAAGCTGATAAAAACTTTTAGGTACGTCCTGTATTTCAATTTAAATAAATTTAAGCGAGCAGATGTGCCAAAATAGCTTTGCAACAAGTTAACGTAGTTATTTGAGAGCGATAGGTATATAAAAAGGTCCTAACTCTCCAGTGGATTTCTGAGCCACAAGCATTTCATTGATTACAATAGAATTTGAAAATAAATTTAGAGCAAGAGAAGATTATTCTCAGGAGAAAAATGATTACTAAAGAGGAGCTCACAGCACTTGCTTGAACATCATAATGTATATTGCAAATGTAGAAGTGTCCATAGGAGACCATAGGTCACCCATCCTTTAATGCATTATTGCTCCATTGTAGCAATGAGTTGAGTCACTTATATCTCTTATAGAAATGAATCTGGATGGGAATTTTAAGCATGTTGTGTTTAATGCACTGAATTATCAAACAAGGGTTTTCGTGAGTTAGTGATATATTTTTGGAACGAGTCTCACCTGCATCTTTTGACCATGGTCGAGTCTATACAGGCATAGAAATAAGGGGAGTGCAAAATACTAAAGGAAATTTTGTAGAGAAAAAAGGGACTCTTGAAAATATATAAATGGGAATTGATATTTTAAATAGGATTACAACATATTTGCTGAGGATTTATGTAAAAACACTTAGTCAGTTTTAATTCGATCTAAATATTAATAAATAAATTAGTGATGTACAAAGTTACAATGGCTGCACTCTTTCTGTAAAATAAATAGTTCATAAGTTTTAATCATTTAATGAATTGAAGCGAAGAATTAAAACAATAATTTTTTCCGATATTTATTAACCTCCGTTTTCGATGGCTAAGCCTAGTTCCCCATTACTCGCCAATAATGGATCTATAAACGTTAGCTTGTCAGTTATAATATACGAAACGTAATTATACATGCTTTCCATAAAATTAAAGATATAAAAAGAATTCTAAAATTTAAATACAATTTTAATTTTAGAAATGATTTTTAATACAGTTAATTCAGAGTCAATGCGACTACGTGACCCACTCGCTTATGAGGTATTGATTTAAAACAAATCCAAACGAGGATACGGCGTTTTCTCTTGCGCTTTGCCGATTCCTTCAGCTTCAATCAGACCTACGAATGAACCACTTCACTCTTAGGCTTACCAGTGCGATCTCCCATTTAATATGATTCAAATGGCATAACATCTTCATTAACCTGCTTATAATTTCGCACAAATTAATATATATTCATTATATACATTTAAAATTTGAAAATAATATTTTTTAATATATTACTTTCCTCAGAATTTTCAGTAATCCTTTGATAGATAATGTGGAGGTTCCAAAATAGTAATATAGGCAAAGGATCGAGAATAATAGCGGAAAAAAGACTAGAAAACATAATTTATAAAAAGAATCGAATTAACCATAATTCGAACATATCCTTCAAAGAACCCAGGATGACGAATATTGAATCACTTAGAAGTATTAAGATCGTAAGTATTTCGAGACATTTAGTTGTATGATGCGTATTTATACTGAATAGCTTGGGCGGAAATTCTTTTAAAAGGTGACTTACCTATATGCACTGCTTCTACCTGGATGTAGAATAAGAGCTGTACAAAATTCTTCGTTGGTTATCTCTTTTCTGTAGGACAGGTGGATGTTGATACCCACAGTAAATTTTGGCATGCAATTTACGCAGTCGCACAACGAAGAATACTCGTCTGTCCTATGAAGATCTTGTTGATGAGGCCGCCCGTCTCTATTATGAAGAAGTGGAACTTTTAGAAGGCTGGTTATATAAATACGATTTGGATGAGCCCTCAACGACGGAGGACGAGGGTGAAGAGTAGCCAAAAGTTGAAGATAGCTCAAATCTCCTGTTTATATACAGACGGTAGATGGTGTACATACACCGAGTTTCGACCATTAACTCGACTTGTTGCTGCCTTTATTATCGTTATTGCATAATTAATGAGGTCCTGCATTCTCCTTAGAAGAATGACTTACTAACCTGGGCAGTAGCGCACGAGTCATGGCGATTGGTAAAATTTGATGGGCGGTACGCACTTTTGTTATAAAAAACAACATCGCCCCCAAACAACCAAGCAATTCGACATTGGACATATAAAGTGAGGAATATAGTAGTAGATTATTTTAGTAGGAGAACTAGAGGGGAAAATTATAGAAAAAAATAATAGGAAAGCGAAAATTAAAAGTAGAATGAAAGGCAGGTGCCTGGTGATAGGTTATATCTGGTTTTCTTTGCGTTAAATATATATATATATATATATATAAATGTATATATTTTATATATGTATATATATATGTACATATATATTTTGAAAATATATATAGGAGAGTCATTTAAGCCTTTATACAGAGAGGTGCTTGGTATACGTTATAAAGCAAGGGACTTATACACCTGCCTTGTGGTATCCCCACCCAGGGTTCGAAATCTGGGCCATCAAATCCATTAATGTTCACAAATGCTTTTTTTTTCATTATGTAATCACATAAAATCCTTTCAACTATGGGGTCGAGGCCCAGCTGTAAGATTTTGTATTGCAGGCCTCTCCTCCCTACTTTAACAAGGCCTTTTGACGTCGCGGAGTACTAGATTTGCATGACGTCTCTCTGCTTTTATCGTTGCTAGCTTCTCGATGATAACAGCTAGCGCCGTTTCTGTTTCTTCCTTCTTTCGGAAAGCCATCTTGTTTGATATTGTACAGATTATAATTTTCGAGGAAAAAGTTAACCCTGCTGGCCAATATCTTCTCATGGACTTTGCCTGCAAATTCTAAGAGAGATATAGGCCTGAAGTTCGCTGGACTGTCCGGTGGCTTACCGGCTTTGGGAATGAATATAATTTTTTCTACCTTCCAGTGGTCAGGGAAGTAACTGACGTTCAGGCACGTCTTCATGATATTCATAAACTCCAGAAGGATTTTGGGGTGGCTCTTATAAAATTTTCCAGTGAGAGTCTTGTACGCCCAAGTGCTCGTTGAAGAAAGGATTTTCAGGTTTCCGAGAGTTCTTCTATAGTAATTCTACCGCCGAGTCCCTCCATATTGCTTTCCTGCGATACACAATGGTAAGGATATGTTCTGTGTGTCTGGTCATTTAGGACTTTTATAATCCCGTCTTCTAAGTTAAATGAAAGTTATCATTCTCTTCCGGGGATATCTTAAATATAGATGACCAGAAGAGTTTGAAATTCTTCTTCGATTCCTTCCGTATCTGTAATTTCTGTATTCTCTCGTCTAAGTTTTATAGTCGCAAGTGTCTGTCCTCCTCTTAGTATTTTTACTGTCTGCTAGAATGTACATGAGTCGTTATCTAAATTGAGCCCGTCTATTAAATTGTCTCAAATTACAATCTGTTGGTCCCTATATTTAACTCACAGGATGGCTTCCTTTTCGGCTTTCAATTAATTATCAGTAATGCTATCTAACTCTTCTTCAATCTCTTCTAAAGTGGAATTAAGTAACGGCTCGGGGAGGAATTTTAAAGGAGTCGTTTAAATTATCCTAGTTGGCGCGAGCGTAGCTCTTGCGTTCAGGGATGGGGACCTGAATGGCGGAGGTTGAGATTTTTATAAAAATAGCTCGGTGGTCACTTGGGATAGGAGAGCACGGCTCAATAAAGTAGTTTTAGGGGAACACAGTGCAAGTGAGCACTATGTCTTGTTTTGTGGCTGATCTGTGTGTAATTTATGTTCGGAAATTAAGTCCAATTCTATGTATAGTTTGTCTGTCATGAATTTTCTAAAGATTCCTGCCCGCTGGATTGGTCGACGGGTAATTTGAGGTAGCACTCCTCGCATTGAGGTCGATGACAAAATGAACGGTTCTACCGTCACCACAAAGCTTCTGAAAGTTGTGAAGGGTTAAGTAACTTCTCCTGGGGGCTGGTACCCTGTTGCCAGGACGGACCTCCACTGCGATGTATGACTCATCGAGTCCACTTATTGTTCTGAAGTCAAGACCTCTTTTCACTGCTCTCGCACATCATTCAAAATGTTTTCCTCTGTCATTTTTGGTTAAGACTTCGTACGAAAATTTTTTTATTCTGTCAGTGTTATTTATCCCAGGGTCTGAGCTAAATAAAACGTCTGGGCACATTGTCGTATTAGGTTACGTCGAGTACTCTTTTGTTCGTAAAACGTGTTGAGTTAAAATGTAATATTTTAATGCGTCCTTTATCTTGTTCACTATAGAATCCAATGTGTGAGGGGACAAGAGGCTCTCGAAAGACCACCGTGAGAGGAATCCTGTTCGGAAATATCCCTCATCTTCCAAGAACACGTGCGCTTACCGTGAGAATTTTAGAAAGTTCGAGAAAGAATCAGTCCCTTGCTGAATTACCCTTCACCGCTGTGTTTGCTTTCGGACGCCACTCACCCCCCCCCTCCCCTGCGATAACACCATGGAAAGCCTTCCTGTCTCTACCCCATGGCTTCCAGCGATGTCTATCCACCGTGAAGTCAGCGACATTAACCCTATCCCCATATAACTAGGCAAGTTACACTGTCTAGCCTGACTCGTTATCGTGAAAGGTATTTGCCCTTCACCGCTGTATTTGCTTTCGGACGCCACTCATCCCCCCCCTCCCCTGCGATAACACTATGTAAAGCCTTCCTGTCTCTACCCCATGGCTTTCAGCGATGTCTATCCCTCGTGAAGTCAGCGACATTAACCCTATCCCCATATAACTAGGCAAGTTACACTGTCTAGACCGACTCGTTATCGTGAAAGGTATTTGCAAATACCGGCGCCAAAAATTCTCTAGGGATCGCTAAGCGCTAAGGCTTCTATTAGTCCAGCCACCGGGGTATTTATCCCGAATCTTATCATTTCTCAAGGAGATTAGGAACCCGCCATTCACACCGTTCAGACTGCTGTCTGTTTCCAGTGAACCCCTGTAACCGGTCGTTGAGTCGTCGTACTTCGTCTAGGATCTCTCTAGAAGATCTACCTTCGTTAAGCTATGGCCCCAGTTCAAAAAGAACCTATCGAGTTCCATTCTTCCCGGAGATTTGTGCAGACCTCTGATCTTTACCACCCCTTTAAACTTTTCTTTCTTTCGAGACTGAGACTTCTTGCCGATCTGCATAATTGTCTCGAGATGAGATTACGTCTCTCTGGAGCAGAGCAAATCTCGTTCTTCATCACGAAGTATTCAAACACCAACTTCGAGTCCTCCTCGTCCCGAATCCCCAAAGTTTCTTATTGAAGACCTTGGACATTGTCCCCCCCCCCCCTTACATTCGCCCACGCTTGAAGGTAAAGCGATCTTGTATGGTCCTCCACAGATTACCTCGTTAATCTTCATATAATTCATTTAACTACATTTATAAAAATAAATTGTTCACCACATTAATATATATATATATATATATATATATATATATATATATATATACATATATATATATATATATATAAATATATATATATATATATATATATATATATATATCTAAATTGCCTTTTTTATTCTATATATTCTATATAATTGAACTGCAACTTGGCAAGCCATTAGTCAAAAGCCGGTCAACCGTAAATCGCACTCTTTATTAATCGCCCGTGCTTGTTTACGACTCTGTGCACCGAGCTAGTCTACACAGGCATACGTCCCGAGTCCCCAAAGTCTCTTATTTAAGACCTGGGACATTGTTGCCCCCCTCCCTTACATTCGCCCACACTTGAAGGTAAAGCGATCGTGTATGGTCGTCCACAGATTACCTCGTTAATCTTCATATAATTCATTTAACTACATTTATTAAATAAATTGTTCACCACTTTCATATATATATATATATATATATATATATATATATATATATATATATATATATATATATATATATATATATATATATATATATATATATATATATATATATATATATATATATTATATTGCCCCTGTTATTCTATATATTCTATATAATTGAACTGCAACTTGGCAAGCCATTAGTCAAAAGCCAGTCAACCGTAAATCGCACTCTTTATTAATCTCCCCAGAACATTCGCAAGTGGCCTTTAGTCAGCTATCTGCCCGTGCTTGTGTACGACTCTGTGCGCTGAGCTAGTCTACACAGGCATACGTCAACAGATATATATATATATATATATATATATATATATATATATATATATATATATATATATATAGAGAGAGAGAGAGAGAGAGAGAGAGAGAGAGAGAGAGAGAGAGAGAGAGAGAGAGAGAGAGAGAGAGATAAGAGAAGCAGGGCAGCAGAAAAGAAATGCATTTCTCTTTCTTCATTTAATTTTAACCAACATTTTGAGAGCCAGCATCATCTTCAGGGTACTGGAATTATATTTAGTATAAATACAAAAAAACTTTAATACAATGTAATAAAAAGTAATTCTAATTGACATTAGATAGGTAACATAAGGGCAATGGTCTTAAATGTCACTTTTTTTGTATAAGTCATGTTAAAATCAAATCATCCATTAAACATATAATTTATAAAACTGAGGATAAAATTAACCGTGTACTATCAATATTTAAGAAACTAAACGTTTTTGATCTGCAGACATATTTTCGTCTTTTTGTTTCTTTTTCCGCCCCAGGTATTATTTGTAGGGCCTACCGAAAATACACGAAGCATCTAATCTAATGCGACCTATTTTTGTACTATAAACACACCATCCTATTCCCCAGCAAAATCTTTGGTGCCTCTTCTTTCTGCCCTAACAACAAATAAATACACTCTCCGTAATTTCTATGACTTACTTGAGCAAATCTCCAGCCTTCCTACTCTTCATAAGTATACTATGGCAAGCTTTGACTTTAAAAATCTATTCACAAACATTCCATTACAAGAAACAATTGACATTATTATACATAAAATCCTCATTTCTTCTCAATATATTTTTTTTTTAAGAGCTCATCTGGCGACTGCCTACTTGGGCATTAGTCGCCGTATTAAAAACTGGCCTATAACTAGGCTACTTTAAGATAAAATTAGGATAAAAACAACCCTCCCTCCCCCCCAAAAAGTATAGGGAAGTGAGCAGTAAGCAAGCTCCTACGTCGGGGGGAGGTGCCCCCAGGCCAGGAACATGTGACCAATAAGAGGAAAACCCCCCTCCCCCCCAAAACAGTGCTTAAATAATAGGGAGAAGGCCAGCCTCCCCCTAAAAGTCAACAAGTCCACCAGTCGAGGTGCACGCACTCGTCCCGAGTACAGGCGGTAGCGACCCCACCCATCCTGGTACCGGGACAGGTAACGTGCGCGAAGATCACCCAGACTGGGACATTCGACAATAATGAGCCGAACAGTCTGGGGGGCGACGCAGTCGTCGCAATAGGGCGCAGGCGAGCGCTCCATCAAATCGGTTTGTGATAGAAATGTCTGAGGCCACTTAAATTCAGCCGCTATCACACGGTTAGAAACATTGATACCCACGTGCATCTTCGAGAGCAAACAGGGTGCGTTATCGCCACCTGAGTCAATATTTAACCAAGGGTTTTTTTTCCCCCCCGTTCCGCCCCTATTCGTCGATCTCGCCAGATTGAGTTAGGCTTACGGGCAGATAAGGTATTTTCCCAGGCGCGGCTGGAGCATTCCCCCGAGCCTCGCACTCAATTGTCCCCTACGCCAAAGAGATGGCTCCGGGTACTTATACAAGAGAATTTCCCAATAAGATCAGATCAGTTCCAGATTATCTTCGCGAGGCATCACGCTGATCCGGTCTCACCTTGTGCACCTCGAGATCCACCATTATTGTCTAGAAGAGGACAATATCACTTGAGTGGTAAGGTTCGTGCCTTCGAGACGCCAAGTCAATAAGGCCCCCCCTGTTGTTCAGAAAGAGAACAACGTTAGAACAGCCATTGTTCTTTGGGCCCGTTTACAAGAAACGTTCTTAGCCTCCCTCTTTGTGGTTCAGGAAGTGAACAACGTTAGAACAGCCATTGTTCTTTGAGCCCGTTGACAAGAGATGGTTGTCACCCCCTGTGTTGTTCAGAAGAGAACAACGTTAGAATAGCCATTGTTTTTCAAGCCCGTTCGTCAAGAAACGGTTCTCATTCCCAAAACATCACGTCAGGATAATTTAATTCCCCCTTTTTAACGTTCTTCAAGAGGACGATTGGTTTCAATGATAACCTCCATTGGTAATCTAGAACCTTCCCGATTTGCTGTCACAAAGATCGCTCGTATCTCCGAGCCCAACTTCGTTCTTACTCTTCGAAGACAGTCCTTCCCCTTCGCTAAGGACAACCCCTGAAAAACCCTTCTGATGCAACTCGCCAGTGGACCGAAGATTCCTTCGCATCGCCTTCCTCTGCACAACAACTTTGTAATTACGTAAGTTGAGCATTACCTTTAATTATCTAACTTTTTGTTAACCCTACCCTGTGCTTTAAATGGTTTAGCAAACCATCCCATCACTTTAATTTTTATTTGTTCACATTTTAAATCTCTCCTAATCTTAATCCTCGGATTAGTCAGATTTTCCCACGACCCTTTCCATTCTCCGTTTATGTAAACATTTTCTTTTGTGTGTTGTTGATAGTTTAATTAATAAAACTCTATTTTATTAATGATAGCCATATTTTTCTCCTTGAGCTCAGTTCCACTTCTTAAGCATATTAAAGATAAATAACCTTGGTCAATCAGATTACTATGCACTCGAAATATTTAAATAATTCCCTCAACGAATAGTTATATATGGTATATTGTCGAGAGTCTATTCTACGACAAGGTTCTTCTCAACATTTCCTACAATTTTACCATTTTCAATTTCGTTCTCTTCTTGATTTATCCGTTTCTAATTCTTATTTTCTCTTTAATAACGAACTTCCCTTCAAAAAAGAGGGCCGGGATGGCACTTCCGTTAGGTCCGACTTTTGCAAATATCTTCCTCTGTTTCCTTGAAACCTCTTGGTTCCAAGCTTGCCCCAAAGAGTTCGCCCTAGTATTTTATAAGCGATTCATTGACGACTGCATAATCTTGTTTTGTAAAGAACAACATGCATCTAAATTTATTAAATTCCTTAACAAGAGCACTCTAAAATACAATTCACAATGGAAAGAGAAAACAATGACTACCTGTCTTATTTAGACATCAAGTTAACCCGCACCCCTACCGGATTATCAACAAGTCTAATTCGCAAAGCCACTTGTACTGGCCTATCAACAAGCTTGTTTACCTTTATTATACGTTCTTTTGAAACTAATACTATTGTCACTCTGCTACATAGAGCATTTAAATTGTTCTCTAATTAGAAACTATTACATGAAGAGTTTTCTTTTCTTAAGAAATTTTTCCAAGACAGCAATTCCGAAACTTTTTTAGGGAAAACCGCATAAGGAAATCTTTTCCTTAATCCGACTAAAGATAAGCCTTCATTAATAAACTCTTACACAAATATCAAAGATGACTGTTGAAATACGCTTGATTATACAAAAAGATGTGCCTTTTTGGAACCTCAAAATAATCGGCTCAAACCACTATACAACAGGCTCGCTCTTTCGTTATAAAGATCGCCTTCCTGATGCGTGTCGTTCACCTCTCGAATATAATTACTTGTGGCCATCGTGCGATGCTACCTATATTGGCTCTACCAGCCGAACTCTATTTTCAAGAGTTGAACAGCACGCTGCGAGATCCTGCCGTACGGGTTTGCCCAAGGCTAAACCTGACTATTCTATCATCCGACTCCACGCCAATTCTTGCAATTTACAGGTAAAGATCGAAGACTTTTCTCAAGCCTCTACAGCTAATACCCTCTCTGATTTACGAATCTTTGATTCCATTAATATTTTAGATAGTAAACCCACACTTAAAGACCAAACTTCGTCCTTATCATTACATATTGCACGTTAGACGTTCCTTACTTTACCACATTCATTGTAATTTTAATTAATGCTTCCCTTACTTTGCCACTTTCATGTTAATTTGTGTAATGTTGCTATTACCAATGCAATTCCATCAACTATAGTTGTAGTATCATGACTTATAAAAAAGTGACAACTATAGTTGTAGTATCATGACCTTTAAAAAAGTGACATGTAAGACCATTTCACTTATGTTAGCTCTTCAATGTCAATTAGAATTACTTTGTACTACTTTGTATTAAAATTTTTAGGTATTTATACTAAATATAATTCCAGTACCCGGAAGATGAGGCTGGCCCTCGAAACGTTGGTTAAAATTAAATGAATCCATATTTATATATATATATATATATATATATATATATATATATATATCTGGTGGCAGGTAAATTGGGTTATTTTTGGTTGAAAGAACCATTTTTCTTCTCAAATCTTTCCCCCCCGCCATTTAAGTTGTTTAGTAACCAGTTTGCCAAGTTCGTTCAAGGATATCCAAAGAAAGTGAAACAAATTCTTTATTTTCTTTTTTTTTCTTTTATTTGATTGATCATTTTTTGGCAATCACCATTTTTACCCAATTTATTTTCGTTGTTTGCGTTTTGGGGGGGATGATATCTCCTAAAATCCTCTACTAATCACCGTGCTGGATTAAGGCCTATAATCATTGCTCACATGGAGATCAAATTTTGAATTATTCATTATTTTCTTTTCTTTACTTTATTACGTACAGTCTTTGTCTAACAAAATCTTCGTTAGGATTTTAATACGATCGTCAGAGCTTCATAAACTTTTCTGTAAGTTTCTTGGACGTGCCGAGCGACCAGACGCGCATTTACACCAGCAGCGGCCATCATTTGAGCGTTTACGTCATAAGGAGAGATGCTTGTTTTGTGAGGCAAGGATCTAGTTGCCTATATTCAGGAGGAAGAAAGAAATGAAAGTGCAGTTAAATGAGAACATAGAGAAGAGTAAAAGAACAAAGAGAAGTTGAACGAAGAGAAAGAGAATTAATTCGTCAGCATGGACGTGAAATTAACACGAACCAATTAGAAACCCTTTCCATTAGTTCGAGGAATGAAACCCCCTAAACTTCCTCCGTAAAGTTTCCAGTGTTTAAGGAAAGCGAGGATTACAGCGTCTACTTAACACACCTTGAGGAAATTTTCGAAGTGTATTACTGGGACTTTGAAAAAGATGGAGTCACCCGACTACTCCACCTCCTGAATACCCATCTCCATGATATTTTTATTTCCCACCCCGCCGAGTCCACTATCGACTATTCCACTCTCAAGACGGAACTAATTACAGCTACTAACACAAATCCTGATTTTTTATAGGAAAAGTTCCGTAAGGCGAGGATACTGCCTGGCCAGACTTACTGCCAATTTGGATTCACCCTCCGGATAAATTTTCAATTCTGGTTAGACTTGGCCTAGGTCGACTGCAACTACGAGTCCCTATTTGATTTCATCTTACGGGATCAGTTTATGGGTGCTCTACCCTTCAATATCTGCAGATTATTGAAGGATAGACGCGTTTCTTTATTTCAACAAATATATCGCAGAGGACGATGTGAACGCATCAAGCCAAACCTATACCCAAAAGACTACAAGACATCGCATCCCCATTTTCCCAAATTAAAGGAAACGTCCCCAAGTTATTTCCGAAGAAATCGCCCAAGTATGGTAAGGTGCCTGGTCCCTCTAAATCCAAGTAATATACCCCGCCTGAACCGAGGGAAATTGAGCCTCCCATCATTAATCCACCAACGTTGGATTACCTTCGAAAGGCTCGTCGTATGATTTTCCTGCAGCGTAGTCGGTCAGGTGAGAACCAACTATCCCCCAAACTCCCAATTCCGTTCCGCTTTTAATCAGCAAGTCCATCAGATAAGTAAAACGGTAAAACGACAGCAACTTCCCCAACAAGTAGTCCCCCGGGACATCAAGTCAACCTTTTGTTCCGAAAAGCTCCCAGGGTGGGCTTGATTTCGAAAATGGAAACGTTAATGGTTTGAGAGTGTCGATCCTCGTAAGAGACACCGGCTGCACCTGCATCATCATCTCACAAAAGTTGCTCCTCCTAGTGGGCCCCACCACGATAAATTTGCAATAGTTAATGACTACTTGGAGCGCGTAAATCGGTTCCCCATTTGTCTGCTGCTATTTCAAATGCAAGTATTTTACTGGTTGGGCGAACGCGATAGCAGCTCCCATTAGGTTCTGCGTCGTGTTTGAAGGCAAGAGCAGGCAGATAAGCCCTGACCCAGTCGTACAGCCCGTTATCGAGATGGTCAAGGGGCTAAGAGACACTGCACCCCCCGTGCCATTATAACCCCCTTATGCCCCAGAATTGCTGCCCTGCACCACGAAGCATTTGCAGGCTCTCAGAACGTGTGCCCCACCATCCAACCCTTGTGGGATAAAGCAAGAAATAACGAACGAGGATCTGCAGGCAGTCAAAGAAAGGTGTCTTACCTCGTTAGTGATGGACACAAATTTCGCTCCAGTTCAGGTAAAGGGAAACTCCACGACTCGCTCTTTATTTATCCTCCATTGGCATTGTCGTAGAATGGACTCTCGACGATATACCATATATAACTATTCGTTGAGGGAACTTATTTAATTATCTTTAGAGTGCGTGGATGTCTGGGTTGACCGATATTATGTATCTTCGATATGCACAAGAAGGGGAACTAAGCTCAAGGATAATAATATGACTATCTTCATTAAAATAGAGTTTTACTAATAAAAACTATCGACAAGACACAAAACGGAAAATATTGACATAAACAGAGAATTGGAAAGGGGCGTGGGAAATCTAGCTAATCTGAGGATTAAGAGATTTAAAAAGTTAAAACAAATATAAATTAAAGGGATGAGATGGTTCGCTAAACCATTTAAAGCACAGGATACAGTTGACAAAAGGGTTAAATACTCAAAGGTAACGTTCGGCTTACGTAATTACACTTGTTGTGCAGAGGAAGGCGACGTGAAAGATTTTTTGGTCGCTGGCGAGTTCCAGCTGAAGGAGGGGGAATTCAATGATCCTGACGTGGCGTCTTGGGAATGAGAACCGTTTCTTGAAGAACGGGCTTAATGAACAATGGCTGTTCTACGTTGTTCTCTTTTGAACAACAGGGGAGGGTGAGAACCGTTTCTTGTCAACGGGATCAAAAGAACAATGGCTGTTCTAACGTTGTTCTTTTTATGAACAACAGGGGAAGCCTAGTGGACTTGGCGTCACTAAGGCTCGAACCTTGCCACTCAAGGGCTATTGTCTTTCTTCCGGACAAGTGATGGTGGATCTCGAGGTCGAGGGCCCTTTGGTGCACAAGGTGAGACTGGACCGTAGTGATGTCTCGCGAAGAAAATCTGGATCTCTAATCTGATCTTAGTGGTAAAGTTTCCAAATAAATAGTCGGGACATCCCCTTGGCGTGGGGGACAGTGGAGTGGGGGCTTCGAGGGAATGCACAGCTTAGCCTGAGAACAATACCTTATCTGCCCATAAGCCTGACTCAATCTGGCGAGGTCGGCGCCTCGGGCGAACAGAGGTAGATAAACCTCCTTATTTAAACATTGACTCTGGTGGCGGCTGTAATGCGCCCGGTTTCAAGGCAAAGATGCACGTGGGTAACATCGTGTTTTTAAACAACATTTGATAACGGTTGAACTTGAGTGGCCTCAAACCGTTCTATCTCAGGCATGTACCCCAAGTTCTCGGTCTTGCCCACGATGTATTAGTGGCTGATCATTTCATCCTTAATAAAATCGCTGAGAATTTTCAGTAATTTCTTTTGGATCAGCGCTTCCAAAGAAGCTGACGAGTTTTGCATGTTATGTGACATTTGTCAAGAGCCTATGGCCTAATTGTAAATATCACCTTCCCCTCCCCCTCTCCAGAAGACTTCAAATGTTTAGATGCCTTTCTGTTGAGTCACCATTGACTTGATTGGCCAAATTCAGCACACATCTAGCGAAGGTCACTCATACGTCCTCATGCTCGTCGATTTTGCAACGAGATTCACAGACGCAGTCATGACCTGTTTGGAGTCAGTGGTTTCTATCTTTTCTCGCGTTGATATCCCAAAGGAGATCTTGTTTGACAGAGGTAGACACTGAACTAATTTAGTAAGTTGGCAAGCTCCTTATACTTAAGCCACTATTCACTACCCTCTGTTCACCCCGACGCTGACGGCCTCTCCTTGAAAAATTAAATATTAGCTTGAAGACCATTTTAAAGGAGCTGTGTCATGCCCATCCCAGAGAATGACATCGGTACCTTTTGGTTGCCCTATTTACCTGCCAAGAAATTTCACACAGAACATTTGGATTTGCCCCCTTCGAACTTTTGTATGGCCGAAACGTCCGAGGGCCTATGAGTATATTAAATGAACTATTTGCCAATCCCTACCTGAATGAAGAGATCAAATCCTTGTATTCTTATTTGTTAGACCTCGTAAATCGCCTGGAAGAATGTGCAGATATCGCATACAAAAATACGGACCAAAACCTGGAGAAGTATAGCACCTATTTTATATTAGGTTAAAACAAAGTCGATTCAGGCCCGGTAAGTAGGTGTTACTCTTCTTACCCACCTAAACAAATAAGCTCCTGTCCCAATGGAAAGGCCCCTTCCCTATCCTTAAAGCAAGCAGCCCCGTGAATTACCTAGTGCATACCCCCTAATGTAAGCGCTATCACCGCCGCGCCTGCATTAATAATATCATTGCGCTTGACGAAGAGGCAGTAATGGAAGCCTCCTATCCCTCTGAGCCCCTTAACTCAATACAAGCCGTATGCGTCAAGTCTGACAATAAGTATCATCTCCCTTCGCACACTGGTTGAAGCGGAGACTCCGCCCTGGAGCTTGACTTAGATTTCCAGCTGAAGCCTGCCTGCTCTATCCATTTCAAGCATGATACAGCCCTAACCACCCAGGAGCCTATCCGCTCTAAACCATACCCTTTTCCCGTTCACTTGCGTTCTGCAACTCAATTTGAAAACCTGCTGAAATCTGAAATTATTAAACCTTCCACGTCAGATTATTGCTCCCCTTTTGTTTTGGCTAGGAAGCCGGATCACTCGTTTCGCATGTGCGTGGACATTAGGAAACTGAACGCCGTAATGATCTTCGACGCTGAACCTACACTTATTTAAGGAGGCTAAGTTTATTTCGGAGATAGACTTGTGTAAGTCCTATTATCAAATCCCCCTTAAAAATAATGCCCGGAAATATACCTCATTCCCCACAGAAAAAGGCCTGATGCAATTTCAGCGTTACCTTTTGGGATTATTTACCGCCTCTAGTAACTATTATCGAATGAGCCGCAATATCCTGGATAGGTTAATTAACGTTGTGTTTTCTTTTGATAATGTTTACGTGGCCATCCACACATGGGACCAACATCGGGTCTCCCTTCGCTCCCTCTTCAGTAGAGTTTGTGAACACGGCCGTACTATTGGCCCCAGCAATGACAGTTGGCCTACGGCATTAGCAAATATCTTGCTTTCCACATTAGGAAAAGTCAAATGGCACCCCAGCAAAAAAAAGTGAAGGCCATCGCCGGCATGCCCCTTCCGCGTACTAAGAAACAATTACGCAGCTTGTTGGGATCGACGCCCCTTTACAAGCGTTTTGTTCCGAATTTTGCCGGATTTGCATCCCCCTTAGCGCCCTACTAAAAAAAAACATTCCCTGTATCCCCTCATCCTGAACCCAAATTGACCGCCCCCTCCAACAGCAGAAGGAAAAATTAACGTCAGCTCCCATAATGCGACTCCCGAACCTGAACAAACCGTTTGGAATTCGAAAGGATGCCTGTAGTGAAGGCACGGTTGCGTTTTGTTCCAATATAGATAAGATCACAATAGTCATCCTATTGCTTACCTCAGCCGGAAGCTGTCGTCACGCGAAAGGAGATATGCGGTCATAGAACCTGTGGTTCTCGCGATAGTTGCGGGGCTTCAAAAATTCAAAATGTACCTGCTAGCTAGGCAAAGCATTTGTGATCGAAACCGATCATCGCCCTTGGCCTATTTAAAAAAATGTAAAAGCCAGAACGCAATGCTTATGCGATGGAGCCTACTTCTAATGGAAAACCCGTTCTGAATTTTGTATAGTAAAGGGACAGAAAACTGTATTTAGACAGTCTATGCAGGAATCTGTTAGAGGATCCTCCCATTCAAGATAAAGCTTGTTAAGCCCGGTACCCCCTTGTATATAATCGAGTCTGCGTACTCGCAGTTTTTAATAATCCTAGGACTCCATCCTATATATGTACATTTATGCTCTTTGGTCCCTCTGTAAAAATTGCTTTTTTATGGTACGTATTTGTTCCCTGTGTATTTTATATTTTCGTTGTCTTGCTTTGTGGAGGGGGGATCTTGAATGTAGTTCTACGAGCCTCTACATAAGAACATAAGAACATAAGAAAAGAAGGAGACTGCAAAAGACCATTCATGGCCTACACTGAGTCTTTATTTAAATTGATTTTTTTAACAAACATTTATCTATTTTCAGTATTTATTTATTTATTTTTTGTTTGCTCGCCAACGCCAATAAGGCTTTTAAAATGTAACCTTTGCTGGAGTTAAATGAAATCCTTTCTTTCATTTGGTAGCAGCTGTGTCGAATAAAATTTAAAAGCCCGCTATTATTCTGCACCTTTTGACCCAGGTCAATATTTTCCTATACATGACCTTTGCCATGTTTGGGTATGCCCTTTTCTCTCCCCTACGTATCAGAAAAATGTGAGAGTAAGCCACTCGAAGGACTTCATTTTAGCCCCCTTCGAGCTCCAGGCCACGGGTTCTTTGATGTCTAAATTTGAAAATCGACGAGAAAATCGAACTGAGTCACCTGATCCAGCTGTATTAAGTTAAGTGGGAAACACATCGCTACTGCTCCCCCCTTCCCCGGGATAACGCCGAGTCCTCGCCTCCATCCGTCGCGGAAATTTTTTTGCCTGGCACCCGTACAAACTCAACCCTACATCCTGAGGCTAACTTTGCCGTTCGATCCAACCACTTATATCGAACTAAGTTTGCACAGACTAGCGTCTTGAATTCTCTTGGGACGGCTATGCCCTGGTGGCTATCTAACGGACAAGCCAGCGGGCTATATAAATCTGTGTCAGCTATTTCTCGAGAAGATTGAGATCCTGTGGTTCCCTCCGTTCAGACGGTGTACAACTGCTCCATGAAGTCTCGCAACCCATGTTCAAGTCGTATAACGTCGTTAAGATCTCACCAGCAGATCGTTATTCGTAAAGCTCTAGCCCCTGTTCAGAGGAAAGCTTATAGAGTCGTCTTTTTCTCGGAGAACTAGGCGGTCCCCTCGTCTTGCATCCCCTTCAAGACTCCCGTGTCACGTGTCTGAAACTCCCCGCCGTGCCGCAGAACAGTCTCTCGTGTTTGAGATCACATCTCTCTGGAGCAGAGAAAATCTCGTCCTTCTGTAAGAAGCACTAACGCAACATACGAGACCTCCTCGACAACACCGTCAGAAGTGTCTCCTTGAATACCCATGCCATTGTTCTTCCCTCCCTCTCAACATCTCCTAGCCTAAAGGTAATGCGATTTGCTTTTAATCCAATGATTACACTCCCCTTCATTCGTTACCTAGATTCCGAAGCGTTCCGTTTTAATTGACTCACGCTTAAACTTAAAATGTCTCCATTATTCGGATTAACGTGAATTTAGCGTTTCCTGCTTAGCTTTGTCAGATTGTAATTTGTCCTGATCTAACTAACTATCCATATAAAGTATAATTTGTTCCTCTTTTATATATATCGCGTCCCCCCCGCCGTTTATTATTATTTACATTAAAATTATATTTTGGGGTCTTGATCTATATATATTCTTGAACCGCAACTTGGCAATCCAGTAGATGATTCTGCAAATTTTAGGCGTATTCGCCTGTATTTATATATATGTTTTCTTGTAGTTAAAATCACGTGCACTCGACCAGGAGGAGGCTCTCCCCTCCTCCATTGCTCCAAAGCCCATCGTAGATGGCCTCGTATTGGCTCTGCCCGTGCAAGTGTACGCGCCCTTACACTAAAAGGCTCTACACCGGCATGCCTAGAGAGTACATGTTTGTATATACACGCCAAAATGTATCTATGGCAGCTTACTCGGACCGAATAAGGGTATAAGTAATGTACACGAACAGATATCCACATCATCACAGCCAGTACGATGTATATTCATTCCTCTATCATTACACTTTACTCCATACACGCATAATGTGTGAATCACCATTTGAGGTCAAAGGTGTCATGTTAACTGCCTGATTGAAAAAGGCAAGAGAACCGCTCATCCATCGTCCTTACCTTGCAAGAACCAACCTCTAGAGCCCTTAGAGTAGGGATGTGGGTGTAGCATAATATTTAAAGCGGAGGTTTATATCCTTCCTGGATCTATGGATTTTAGAGGGGTTAAGAAGGCATAAGTCAATGGTAGGCACCGATCGGTAAATATGGGTTAAAAGAAATATAGTTTTAAGGATGTATATACTTGCACGCACACTTCACAGTCAACAGGATGGTTGTATGGCTAAACATCACTCCCCACTCCGCACACTCATAAATGGGGGGCTAAAGGGCCCCACTTCCTGCCTCATTTGAAAAAAACGACACCAACGATCGTACTTCGCATTATACAACGAGGTACAGCCATAGTATTCTCGCACTCGCTTGTGGTTGTTTCATGATCGATGGGAAAGTTGTATTTTTACTATTAACATAGCTGAAGAATAACTTAGGATTAGTTTTTACTTGATGAGCGATAGATTCCTTTAAGTTTCTTGTGGAGGATTTTATTAGCTTCTTCGTTTATTTTCTTACCTTTTTTAAAGTTATTTGTATTTAGAGTAAACTTTTTTCTCCCCAGTCTAGTATATGCCACCTCCTTTCTCTATTGAACCCAATTGGCTTCGCATTTGTAGTTTTTGCTTCCTTTTTTGCGGGATGTATCTTGAGCAGTTTGTGTTAATTATAGAAAAGAAAACCTTCCAACACTTTGGGGGAATGTCGTAAGTAGTTAGGGATGACCAACCTTGATTTTGTAATTGGTCAACCATTAGTTCCCAATTGACGTTTGAGACGTCATTAAATTTTAATTTAAAATTTACTTTAATACTTTAAATTCCCCCTGTCTCTGGTCAGTGCTTGGAAAATAGGCCGACATGAAGGTCGGTTACCATGTTAGGGTAAGAGATTAAGACTGTCTATAATATGCGGGTCTCGTGTAGGCAGGTCTACTAATTAGTAAAGGGGACCACTCAGAAGACCTTGGTAGAGATGATTTACCTCAGTTTTTGCAGGGTAAGTTAAAACCTCCTCATATTAACGAGTTGTACCTACAAGCTATATCATTAATAATATCACCTAAAATTGTATCAACTTTTACCACCTGCTTGGGGGCTTATAAAAAACGGATAATATCAAACTATTCCTAGATACATCTGAGATTTCGAAAAAAGACGGCATTAATGGTTTCGGGGATTTCAAAAACTCTTTTGCAGTGGAGAAAGTGATAATTTCCCTTATAAAATAACTCCTTCATCACCAGCTACTATAGAACATGGAGTATCCTAGGATTTGGAATACTGCCTCAAAGTCTTTAATTGAAAGGTTTAGCCCCGATTCCGTGACGGAAATAATATCATGTCATGGAAGTTGTTTGTCAGACTTTCGCGTTAAGTAGGACACATGACAGGTGCTGACGAGGGCTAGTCTGGAAAAGAATTATAGAATTTTTTAGCACGTGAAATGTTTTTAGTATCTGAAAATTTGTAATTGCTTCTGGAAACAATCTTGACAACCTTGTTAAACCAAAAGTGTTGAGCTGGAATCCGTATGGAACAAAAGGTTATTTTTTATTATAAAAGTCATTCCAGAAGTTTACAAATTATACACCTTTGCTCCTGCAGATAGCCTCAATTGAATTATTTCTGTCGTGTGCTCTACTGAAAAATACTATCTCTGCCTGTGTTCCGTGCAAGATTGCCTGAAATCATAAAATTATTTAGTTTTCCTTTTACTGCTTTAATCATTTGCTATTATTTGTCTAGCAGTTCTTCAGATCTGGTGGTTAGCACGTCGTTTTTTTCACGTGCAGGAAAAGTACTGTTTCTTTCCTGACCGCCTGAAAGAGAGAGAGAGAGAGCCCAGAGAATAGGTTATGTCCTCAATGGACGCACCCGGTAGGCAAAAACGTTGGGGTCTTTAGGATACAATCTAGAAAAGATATCAAGTTGACCACTTTCTATATATTCTCCCGCATAGCGGATTCAACTCAGATGTCATCATCCTGGGCTCGAACCTGAAATGAATTGAAAATATGAATGAGGAAAAACTTTTTCTGCTGAGGCTTTGCACAGTTTTAAACCTGTCGGAATGGGATATGGTTAGTATGATTATTATTATTACTACTGTTGTTATGATGCGGGATGTTTGGCTTCCGTTTGGGGGCAAAGATGGTAACTTCTTCCCTTTGGCTGGTGGTGAGATTTTTTTCAATTTTAGGAATCAATTTTCCTGAATTCCGACAGCCTAGCACTAGGCTATTTAAAATAAGAATATGAAAACATAACAATGATATAATGGGAAAAACGTAACAATTAGGAAGCAATCCCCTGCGTCGGGGGAAGGTCTCCCTCAACGTGGCGCAAGAGCGTTCAACCTACAAAGAAAACATTAACAAAAAGAAAAACTGGTATGGTTCCAGAGTAACGCGAGGTGTGCTCCATAAAGGTCGAACGCAATACTCCCGTCGCTGTACAAGCATTAGGAGCAGAGGTGTGGCGAAAAATAGCCTAATGTGGTACCCTCCAGGGTAGGGTCCTGGGAAGAACCATGGTTGCCACTGGCCCGAGAGCTATACATAGCTTTCGAAGGAGTTCCCTGACCATAAACCCAAAGGGCTTAGGGTATGACTGGCGTCTCTTGGCGACATAGGCACCATCGAGGGTAGCTGCGGATGCAGTAAGAGCTGGTGCCGACTAAGGGAGGCGCCAGGTTCGCGAGGACAGTGAGTGATGTACTATATGCGGCGTAGAGCGGGTGGCATCTCCCCAGCACGGAGCAACAGGCTTTCAATGAGGGAAGTGCGGAAGGCACCGGAAGCAAGGCGAAGGCTGGTGTGGTGGATCGAATCCACCTTCCGCAATAAACGCTTGGCTGCGGATGCATAAAACTCACATCCCTAGTCGAGCTTCGAACGAAAAAAGTATGGATAAAAAAGATGGGCAGTAGCCCTATCAGCGCCCCAAGCGATGAACGTCACGTAAAGGAAAATATCCATAGCGCGGGAACAAGAGACACTAAGGCTGCGAATATGAGACTCCCAACTAAGGCATCGGTCAAATACATGACCACGAAAACGGTGCGATTAAACCACTTCCAGGCGCACCCCATTAAAAAACAAATCTGGGTTGAGGTGGAGCCATGGATGGCGGCTGAAGTGCATCACCATAGTCTTTGCCAAAGAAAACCGGAACCTGTGCGCTTTCGCATAGAGAGAGACGCGGTTGGATGCCTGTTGGAGTCCACGCTCCAGAGTTGGCATCTGGGCCACGCGTAAAGAGATTGAAAGGTCGTCCACGTAGAGTGTAGCGAGAACATCTTCCAGTAACACCGAGGTGATCCTGTTGATGCTCAGGGTGATCAGTGTGACACTGAGGACACTTCCTTGTGAAACACCTTCTACCTGCTCCTTTGGGCCGGAGAGGGCTCCCCCCACCCGTACGCGGAATCGACGATCTAACAAAAATTCAGATATAAACATTGGAAGGCGTCTCCTGGCCTCCATCGTGTGAATAGTCTCCATGATACTGTATCGCCATGCGGTATTATAGGCCTTCTCCAGATCAAAAAACACCGTGGCCTAGTGCTGTCAACGAACGAAGGCCTCGCAGACGGCATTTTCCAGTCAGAGCAGAGCATCCGACGTGGAGTGGAACCTGCGGAAGCAGCACTGTGCAGAAGACAGATGGCCTCCGTTGTCCAGGAAAAAGGCTAATCTAACATTTACCAATTTCTCCATCAACTTTCCCACGCAAGATGTCAGAGAGATTAGGCGGAAAACGTTCGGAGTAGATCTCTCCCCGGTTAGCGAAAGGCGACCACTGTAGCAATTCGCCATGAATCTGGGAGGAGACCCTCCACCCAGATCCTGTTGAACAAATCTCAGAGAAACGCAATGCCTCGCTCACCCAGGTGTCGAAGCATGGTGTATGGGACATCGTCCAGACTATGGGCGGTGTCCGCGCATGAAGCAAGAGCGGAGCGCAACTCACTCACAGTAAACCTGTCGTTGAAGGGTTCTCCGCCTCTCGAGGTAAAGTCCAGCTGGCGGCCTTTCACGACATGACGACGTGCATAGAATGCTGGCGGAACAGCATCCCGCCAATAGAAAGCGGAGAAAGCGATCACGAAGGATTCCGCCACAGACGCGGGGTCCGAGATTGCGGTCTCATTTTCCTGGAGAACGGGAGGAGGTCCTGCGATAACTTGCCCCGAATCCTTTTGATTCGCTTCCACACCTCTGCTAGAGGGTCTTTCCGTTAAGTGAAGACACGTATGCCCGCCAAGAAGAGCAGCTGGCGTGCTTCGAAATATAGCGGAACCTAGCCCTAGCCCGACGAAATTCGACGACAGTGAAATCGTTCGGGCGGCGCTTATAGCGCATGTAGGCTTAATGCTTCTGTTTGAGGGGCGTCTCACACTCGGCCGAGAACCATGGGAGTAGCCGGCGTGCAAAAGTGCCAGACGTTCTAGGAATAGTAGTCAGGCCTGCGGCGATGAGGTTGCCGGAGAAGAACTCAACGACCTCATCTACCGACCTAAACTCCTCGACTGAGATAGAGAATTCAGTCATTTCCAGGAATGCAGGCCACCGCGACCGCGGCAAGCACCACGGAGGTGGGCTCTCAGGCGGCAGTTGCCCTGAAAATGCTATTTGAATGGGAAAGTGATCACTACCATAGGGGGCATCGACCACCCCCCAATCAAAATTAGGCTGTGCATTCGAAGGGCACAAAGATAGGTCAAGGCAAGAAAATAAAACCCTTCTCGGGCAGTGATGCATAAACTCATCCACATTTAGGACACTTATCTTAAGCTTTTCGATCAGATTGGCAAGGACTTGTTCCTTGGGATTTATTGAGTAATCTCCCCAGAGAGGATGCCTGCCGTTCAGATATCCAAACAAGAGAAAGGGCCTCGGCAACCGTGCCACGACGCGGTGGAACTCTCCCTCGTCGAAGTCAGCTGACGGTGGAATGTACGCATAAATGATAGTATACCTTCTATCCAGGTGAAGATGCACAGCCACTGCCTGAAAGGAGGTATCTAAAGTGAAAAGAAGAACTTATACATTATGCTGGGTGTAAACTGCCCATCCCCCAGCCCGGCCATCCCGTGGTGGTGTGGTCGCAAGACTCTTATACTCCTAAAAATAGCTAACCGGGAACGGGATGAGACAGGTCTCCGCAGCTTCTCCCAGTTGGCCCAGAGTCCACGGCAATTCCATTGAAGGAATATGCCCTACAGGCCTAACTCGAAGGAGAGGCGTGGGGCCCTATTCGAAGAGAAGATCCTCATGAGAATGGCCGTACGCTTCCCGGAGGCAGAACCCCAGGCGCTGTTACCCGGCTAAGCGCTGAAGGCGCTTTCAACTTCGAGGACTTATTGGGGGAGGTTGGACTCGCCGTGCGAGTCTTTTCCTTCCTCCGCCTCGAAACGTTAGGCGGGCGATGCAGCTTCGGAAACAAGGAGCCCTCTTTTCGAGGAACCACCGTCTCCGAGCAACTCAGCCCACCACTAGGCGTGGGCGAAGGAGCCGAAGCTCCTTTATACTGTCCTCCTTTCTGGGACAGCTTTAGGAACCCTGGAAGATGGAAGGCGACCAACTTCAGGGGTATTGCCTCCTGTGAGTCTAACGACTCTGTGGAGGCGCGTGGCCGTTTCGCCTCACGGGAAACGATCACTCTGGGGGTAGAGGGGGAAGTCCTAGTTTTAGCCGGGGCTGGGTATGAACCATTTTACCCGCCAGCTTTACCACGAGAGCACCTGAGATTGAGTAGCGCCCGCAGAAGGGCTACGAATTGGCGCGGAAACAACCGTGCTCGTTGGCCTGGATAAGCCAGGAGAAAAGGGTGGCTTTCTAACTATTGAGGCATAAGACGTCCCAGGCAGAGCCAGGCACACTAGGACCAAGTCCTTACCCTTGCGGATTAAAAGTCGATCCTAGGCTTAAACGGCCAGGATTTCTTTCTCAAGAAGATATGCACCACATTGCTTCGAAGAAGCGGGGTGCGGCTCTCCGCAATTTACACATACTCCTGGTGACCCCGACTTTGCACGTTTACAAGCCGGATTCGTATGGCCGAAGCGGTGACAGTAATAGCACCGCCGTGGCAGTGGCACGAATGCCTTCATGGCGAAGCAGTACCAACCAGCACGCACCAACTCAGGGTGCTTGTCTTAGTCGAACGTGAGGAAGAGTGTAGGGGTGGGTCTCGAGGCTATTCCATGTTTTCTCATCACATGTTCAACCTTGACCGCCCCATGGTCAGCCACCTCTAAGGTGATCTCCTCATTGGAGTAGTCAACGAGTTTCCTCGCATAAACTACTCCTCTCACAAAGTTCATGGTAGAGTGCGGCGTCACACTTACCCGGGTGCCATGAAGTGTCCGAAGAGCACGTATCTTGGCCGCCTCGGCGGGATTCGCCACATTTACCAGAAGGCTCCCGTCCGAGAAACAGGTCACCTTCGGCTCTCTACCAATTACACTAGCTAATACTCTCCTCTGATGGATCATGTTACCCTTGGTCAACATGGTGCCATAAGTGGAGTCAATGACCTCGAAGCGTTTAAAGCCAGCGGGTTTTGAAATGCCAGGTAACCTCTGAATGAGTGGCCCTGATGTTATTGAGGCTCCGCCCTGTGCACTTTTGTTCCTGGTCAATGTCAGGGGCTCCTCACCCGGGAAGGAGGGGCAGAGGGACTGGATGTGCAAATATTGGCTTTTTCGCTTACCGTAGAAGCAGATCCATCCATCCCCGCAGCCCTCGCTGATGGAGAGGAGTCCCGAGTCTTCTTTGTCTTTTTCTTGTTCTTTTTCTTTTTTGGAGAGGATGGCAGGGAATGAACCCGCTTCTCACCTCCGCTTGAAAGAGCTCCCATGCCAGAGGGACAGGCCTCAGCCAGGTCCTTCTCCGAAATGGAGCAGGTCATGGCAGTCATAGGGGCACCGGTCAAAGGAGATCCCTCTCCTCCTTATACTGCCTCATTATCCCTAGCCGTTTGAGGAGGACTTTGCATAGGGGCAGATTCGGGTTCGGTGCTTGGCGTCGAGCCCGGATTTGTGCACATGGAAAGCCCTACCGTCTGAGGCTGGGTTGCCTTAAGGACCATGTCGATCTCAGGAGGGGCTTCCAGTTGGCCATCCCCTCCCAGGATATCGCAGGTTTCATTGGCAGCGTCACCAGTCATGTGTGGGGAGTCACAGCCCTTAACCCTTGCAAGGTTAAGTATTCTTGCAAGCAGGTCTTTTTAGTGAAGCGACCGAAGGGGCCTTGCTTCCATCTCTTCCCTAAGGTGGTTTTCTTTACCGAGCCGCTTCAATGAGGGGCGGTCGACAATGGGCTGCCCGCTGGTTTTCTTGGCCTTCCCCTTGGAAAGGAAAAGAGGGACTGCCGCTGGAAATAGGGAGGTGCCCGAAAGCACCTCGAGTAGAGGGTGAGGGTGAGTCTCCTACACCCGTTGTCATAGGAGAGGAGTAAGCCTCCTCTCCGGTTAGAGAAATATCATGGGTCCCCTGCGCAAGCATAGGGGGAAGACCTCCATTTTTTCGGTAGAGCTGCCCGAGGGTGGCTCCGTCGTTGGTAGAGGGTGAATTAAGGAGAGATTTTTATTTTTTTCATCAGTGGGCATGATCACCCTAAATTTTCTACGGGACGCAATAGCTGATCACCCCTCGAAGTATCCCGCACTGCAAGGGATGCGTACAGGCCTGGCAGAGCCAGGTGCTGCCATTCAGACCACCCCCCTTACCCGGTGGCCTGGCAGTCCATCGGCATGGCGGCTCCACCTTAGACACGGCGTAAAATTGATAGTGTGTGAAGAGGAAAGTAAAAGCGATGCGAGGAAGGTATGGGTGGGGATGAAGCAGATTGTTAAAAAAAACCATCCCGGACCGGAGCTCAGGGGTTAGGGAACATTGTTCCCTCCCCCCTCAGCTCCTATCCGGGAAGGTTGGCTGAAAAGAAGGTCAGCATCTACCCTCTAAAATTAGAGGCCGAACAGAGAAAGTTGTGGGATAGGTTGTATGAAAAGCGACGACTTAGGGGAGAAATACAGGCTGTTGAAAGAAGGAGAAGAGGCTTAGCTCGGTTCGCACGGGTTGCTGAGTCCCGTCAGCACGGTGGCCAGGATGGCAAATCGCCGTGCCCATTACGGGGGGGCGAGAGATATTCGGTGTCCTTTTCTCCTTCGTAGGTATAGCTTGCAATGACCCACAGCTACATTACTTTCTACAAACCCTTGCGAAGAGGAGACCTTCTCTTTTAAATTCGTAAATGCATCGATAGGAATATTGGGAGTACATTGATAGTAGTGAAGGTACTACGGCTACTATTTAATTCGGCTAATTGGTCTCTGAGCCCTGCTATTGCAGCTCTTAATTTTTCCGTTTCCTTCTTATGTTCTTCTCTAATTTCACATAAAAAGCACATGGAAGAGTCTGTTATGGCTGCATAACACCCCACTCTAAAGTAAATTGTCCAGCGAGTGAAAGCCTGAACAATTTGTTCAGACTGCTTTGATCTTTGGTGCACCCGGCTGGGCCGAGTCATCTAAGAAATATATGTAAATAAAAATGAAAAGGAGAGACAGAGAGTGATGACCCTGACTTGGTGCTTTTTGACTATCCGAGATAAGGAGATTGGGGATTAGGGCGACCTAGATTTGATTTAGGGGTAGAAGGAATAGGCTGAGATAGGTTTATATTATCATCTACTATATTTTTTGTTTTAAATGTTACTTATTTCTTCCAAGTGAAAAATATGAAAAAAGGAGCAAGAGGAGGAAAGGGTTAAGGTAAAACGGAGTCAGAGGAAGTAAGAATGGGAGAATAAAAGAGAAAATAAAGGTTAAGTAAAAGGGAATGGAATGTAAGAGTCGACTTAACCTAGCGTGGAATCTCTCGCCTTTTTGAAATAATGATGAACATCAGGATTAGTTCGAGTAAACTTCTTAGATACCCTCGAATATAACCCACTTTCGAAAGATTGCACACTGATAAATCACAAATATTTGAATTTAAAATGCAATACAATCATCACTCACTAACAGGAAGTAGGCAATCTCACTACACTAAAGAATAGTTTAATATTCAATAAATTATAAGCGGGAACTGGGTTCAAGATAGCTTTGTATAGTGAACTTACTAGTGGTATAGTATTTAAAACGCATTTTTATGAATGAGGTGCAAAATTTTTTAAAGAAAAAAACTAAAAAAACAAAATAGTTACTGCGAATAGGAACAACACTGAGTAATAAAAATATAAAGCAATCACTAGACTATACTATATAATTGAAACCACCAGTAATAGCAGGAAATTGCGAAACAAACTGAGGCACGTCTTGTCTTTACGAAGGAAGATAAAGTAAAGATAGAAAAGAGAAAAGAGGAATGATATATATACATATATATATATATATATATACCCTATATATTTGTCGCTCTATGAAAGAAAGTCTCTTCGAGCGACAAATTATGCTGAAGAAAGGTATCATCCGAAATAAAAGCAAGAACTAGAAGAAGCTGAGATCAACTTCAATCAACTCAATAATGACAACCATTCAAAAATCCGTATCGATTTGGCACTTATCGATATTGCTTAACGAACAAAAAACACGGAAATGGTGAAGAAAACCAATAAATTAAACAAACCTTAACAACGGAAATGTGTTACCAGAAAACAAAACCTGGTTTATAAATCTGTCCAACATTCATCTTACACCTAATTAAGAGGCTGTATTGAACCTTAGACTTAAGTAGCCCCCACAGTCGAAGATCGAACGAACCGAAAAGAAAACTTAAATTGAATTACTTTATCAGTCCCTCCTCAAACTACAAGATGAAAACAAAATATAAAAGATCAACTACAGGCAGAAAAAACGAAACCCGCAAATTTGGATCTTCCAAACTCATTACAAAAACTGCCCCCGACGCAATTAAACAACTTAAAAACAACCAAGACATACTCATCCGCAAATTTGACAAATCAAATCTCTACGTTTTACTGAACAAAGAGAATTATATTACAAAAATACAAGACATACTGGAAAACACTTGCAAATTTACGCGAATCCAAAGAGACCGATGGAAAAACTCCAAAAAGATATCAACTGGGTAATAAGTAAAGCAAATAAAGTTAAAAGCGGTGTAAACTTTCGAAAACTTACCAGCGAATTTACTCAAGGATACTTGTATGGTAATGCAAAGCAGCATAAAAATAACAACCCCTTAAGACCAATAATTTCACAAATTCCCATGCCAACATATAACATTTCAAAAGAATTCAACAAAATCATCAGTAATTATATCCCGAATGAATATTCCATTAAAAAAACAGAAGAATTTAAAGATATACTACACACAACCAAACCAGATGGAATGATTGCCTCACTGGATGTGGGAAGCCATTACACCAACGTACCGACTGAAGCAACGATAAATATAATAATTAAAGAAGTTTATCATAACTCGAACAAACTTGTACCCAAGCTCGATCCCAACATATCAAGAGATCTTTTGAGAGCATGCACTATGTATGCACCCTTCCGCGCGTCCAATGGAAAACTCTACAAGCAAATAAATGGAGTTGCAATAGATTCACCATTATGACCCACCTCTACTAACTTCTACATGGGTCGTTTAGAAAACGAAACTTTAACAGAGAATCATTCAAAGCCTTCAACCTAATGCCAATATGTCGACGAAATATATCTTATACGAGTAATTAAAGACAAAAACGAACTGAAAAAACTGAAAAGGTTAATGGAACAACAATTTGTATTAAAACTTACTTATGAACTAAACCGTAACGGAAAGTTACCTTTTCCTTAATGTTGAAGTGTTACATATAATCAAACTCCAACTGTACTGTTATAATAATATTAATAATGATAATAATAATGATATGATGGGAATAACAATAATAATAACAATAATTATAATAGTAACAATAATGATAGTAATAACAAGCATGATAATAATGCTAATGATAATAATATTAATAATAATTATAATAAGAATGACAGGATTAAAAATAAGGATGGCAATAATAATGAAAGGGGAAAATAGTAATGATAATGATAGTAATGGTAATGATAATGAAAATAATGTTAATGAAAATAATAGTGTTAATGGAGGTAATAATAAGAAAAAATTACAAGATTATCAGATAGGCCTTGAATAAGATATTAGAAATTCACACAGATGTACATTATCTTCCGAAGAAGCTAAAGGTGCATTTAAAGACTCAGTCATTCCTTTTTCCCAACCACCTTATTGCTGACCCAGATTCCCTGCTTCAGCTAACTCATGTGCCAACAAGAAGCAATCTTATCTCTCAAGTACCCAAATTCTTTAATAAAACCAACTAACTTCCTCTGGTTTCACTGTTTGTTTTTTGGGGCCAAAGACATTCTTAGATAAACCCTGGTGGGCTCCACTTCTAGTCACATTGAATTATATATTAAAGTCGGAGTATCCTCTATCTTTTAAATATATAACCATTGGCTCAATTTTAATAGTCTAAAAAACTTAGTACGTAAATGAAATATAACTGGACCATTATTATAATGCCCCTCCTACTATGTTTAAGATTTTATGTAGCCACACCCATTTGCAATGAGCATGTAAAAATTATATAACTTCATTTGAGAGAGAAGAGACGCTCAAACATAAAGCCCCCCCCCCCCTTGAAGTTGTCTCATTACGTCTTTCTGTCCCATGTAATTCGACATAGCCCATTCATATCTCCCAGCGGGTGGTAGTGTCCTCCTTAGTTGAGCATAGTGCCTTCTCCACTCGTAGAAGACGACGTTACCAGCCGTAAACTGCTTAATCTTCCTCACCAATTGTATCAGAAGACGTCTCGAGAATCGTACCTTCTCCTGTTGTAACAGACGACGTTACTAGCCGTAAGCTGTCGTGACCTTCTATACCAGTCGTTACAGTGGCAACCTTGAATTTTTAGGGGTGACCTACAACCTTTCTCTTCGTTCTCGGCATCTTCTGTGAACTTCTCCCCATTTTTTGGGTCCCTTGGTCGTTCTGCCTCCAGCTACTTTCGACGGAAAAGAAGAATAATCTTTGGGACAAGGATGAGACAAATCATTCTCCTCCGTGGCCTAACAAGAGGCTTAGTCATGTTTTTTTTAAGCGTCTGATCCAATTTCCTTTAGCGCAAGCCAAATTTCTTCAAACATTAATCTTTAAGAACTACATTACTGCCAAACCATTCTACAAGTCTGATATCTTAAGGAACTTCAACATTTTCACGAAATACACTGCTGACAATGCCAGTATACATGTGTAACCTCTTCATAATCTTCCAGTTCTTCATAAAAGTAACGTTAAAGAATTAATTTTGATTATTATTATTTTATTTTTCAAAACTAAACAAACTTTTCCTTTAAATAAAAATTATAGTAATAAAATCCACTTCTCAAAGCAGAATCCCAATATAAATTATATAAAATATATACAAGTGAAATTTTAAATTCATAAAAATCAATTCAAATCAACTTTTAATCAAAAAAGTGAATAGTGAAACGGAAGTCACTTTTTAATATATCAAATTTAAATATAAAATTGAAAATTTTAATTAAACAAAATATTTTATTTTTTTACCAAAATTTTGTTTTATAATATTTCATTCTATTTATAAATTAATATTTAGTTAGGAAGTGATCCTCCCTGTTAGGTTGAATTTAACGATTTTCAAGCATCTCCTACTCCATCTCTACCTTAAATCCCTGTCACCACAAAAACTGACGCCAAAATGACAACTCCAGTTTCCACTGTTGCTACTACTATTTCCACCTTCGAAGTTTCCCAAGGATTTGGTGCAACCACTCCACAAACCAAACTCAACAAAAACCACCCACATACATAAACCTCAGCCGTTTTATGGCCCTCCCAAATATTGTTGTTTAAAGGCAAAATATTAATGGCAAATTTACAGACCACGGGTGCAACCATGGTTAGATTCATTAGAAGAACACTTTCTTAGAGAAAACATTGTACATGATGAAATAAATATAAATATATATATATATATATATATATATATATATATATATATATATATATATATATACATATATATATAAATATATATATATATATATATATATATATATATATATATATATATATATATATATATATATATATATATATATATATATATATATATATATATATATATATATATATATTATCGAAAAAAATGCGAGAACGATTTTCTCTAATAAATATTTTCCCAAAATAAGATGATAGGTAAATGCTTTAAATTATCTAATTTGAATTTGGGGTTGTTGTATTTAAACATTTTTATTTTTTACCCATTTTGGGGGAAAATATTTTTAGTCTGCCATGTGACTGTAAAAATTAAATTTGTTTAAAATGGGAGCAGTGTTAGGATTAGATCCTTACATATAATCAAACTCAAACTGTACTGTTATAATAATATTAATAATGATAAAAATAATGATGATGATAATAACAATGACTAAAATAATAATAACAATAAGGATAATAATAATAACAATAATCATAATAATGATAATAATAATATCGATGGTCAAAATTATGATGATAATAATAGTGCTAATTGTAATAGTAATGATAATGATAATGTCAATAATAATTGTAATGGTAATAATAATAATATAAGTTGTGGAAGCATGAAAGTCAATACGCCGTTATCACACAGATTTTCACTGGTCAAGAGAGATTAACGCAGCTGTGTTCAACTTGGGGTGCTTTATCACCGTCTTCCTTACAGTTTGATAACTCTGTCCAACTTCATGAGGGCGGCAATGTCCTTTCCCCCTTAGGGTAGAAGGGAATTACTCTCATTTCCTGTTCGGGGTGGTCGATGCCCAAGATTATCAAGGTTCATGTTTGACATAGCCGCCTCCGATATGCCCTTTGGAGGCCATCTTACGCGAAACCCTCTCCCGACCATGGCTGTGGCTCTTATTAAAGATGACGTCTGCAAGTCCTCAGCAGATAGAGTGATCCCAAGCTTCTGGCCGTCCAGAGCTTAGTGTCTGTCTCCCGTTAAGTGGTCCCCTCGCCCTTGGGATCTCGTCAGCAGATCGTCTTCGTTTTATCCGCCCTGATCAAAGGAAGATTACGGAAACCCGTTCATACCCCGGAAGATTGTCCTGGGTTTCTCTCGTCTCACTACATTGATTGAAACTTCCTGTTATTCTCAGACGAATCTGGATTTCGTGATTACTTCTCCCTGGAGCCGAGGTAATCACAACCCCCTTCGTAGTCTCTCTGAATGACTTCACATCGAGACCCCATCCACGAAGACCTGGCCATTGGTCTTCCCCTACCCAGTTCATCCTCCAGAAGTAACCAGGAGTCCTTTCCTCATAAGTCCCACCTCTCCTTTCCCAGTCCTAAGAAGAATTCCCCATTTGGTTTAACGCGAATAGAATTGCTAAATCTTTTATTCAATCCAACTTATTGGATCACTTATATATTTTCCCGGTCTTAGTTTCCTTAAATTTTGCCTGTCATAATATTCTTTTGTCTTACTGATTATTATTTAGATTTCCATATTTATCTGTGCCCTTGCTGTTATTAATTGTATGAAAGTTTATTTTAAAAAGAGGTGCTTATCTATCGAATAACCCTTGAGACGAACCCAGCAAACGAATTCCCTTTTAAAGAGGCAACCAATAATATCGCACTCTAAGTAGGAGGTCCTTACTTTACTCCCAATTCCATTAAACCCGAGCACAGCGCAGATTGTGGCTGTTTGACGTACAGTAGTAGTGTTTACCTTGAGTGAGATTTTGGTCACACGCTATTGTCCCTCGACATAAGTAATAATAAAAAAATAAAAGTTTATAAGATATGCATGAAATAAGAGCCCAGAAATTCACAGAAATATACAATATCACCCGAAGCTGAAAGTGCAGTTTATGACGCATTCTATTTTCCAAACTCCTTTTTGGCTGTCCCAGCCTCTTTGCTTCAGCTAACCCCTAAGGCAACAAAAAGAAATCTTTTCTCTTAATCCGAATCCTCCCAGATACATTTTAAAAAAGTCTAACGTATTTACTTTAATCGTGTGCCAGTTATGACACGTTACCATATGGTCACACTATGAGGATATGGATACAAAAATTGAACAGAGCATATATTGGGCAGAAACAAACTTTCCCTACAACTAATCTGTATACAGGAAAACATCATCTAGCTAAAAAATTACAGCATGAATGTTTCTGCTCCTAATTAAATTGATGGAATGAAAATTATTTAAGATTGTGTTGTTAATTAATACAAAATAAGGATATTTATGAAACAAATTGTCTAATTTTTGGTAAAACAAATATATTCCTTGCACATGTTTTATATACTTCTATACAACTAAAATAGTAACAAAATGTATTAATCATCCTGTATTTGAGCTCTAGACACTTAACATAACAGATAATTATTTAGTGTGATAAGGAATGAAGCATGATACGCATAATATAACATCACATTTGGAGCATTTAGTACGTCCAGCACTTTTGCAGCTTGATCGGAAACAGCGTTTTCTCTTATTACCCTCTGAATTTTGATTAAATGAGTTTCATTCTCATATTGTGATTCATCTGGAAATGAGTTGCTTTCCGCTCTTCGCCCAGCCTTCTTCGGAGGTACATCTTATTTCCCAATACAATACATGGCGATTTCAAGGCGAAATTGTTTAGGACGTATACAATTTCGGCATGGTTTAGCCAATATCCTTGCATTATTTATAGCAGCATCTATAAGCCAAGTGAATATGCACCACCACCACCTCTTTCATCAAATAGCAATACGGTATATATTTATATTTTGATCCATCCTGTCCGTTTCTCCTATGGTTTTATTGTAGATTTAAAAAGTTTCTTGGATCGCAATGTTATTATTTCCCGTTTTCTCTCTGCACTAGCGTCTCACATTATTTGATTTTTTCAAGCTTTGAATCGTTGATGCAATAGTTACAAGTGCATTGTCTTTCCAGCGTGTCAGAAAAACCCTATCGCCATTATTTGTTGCACTTATAACAGATTCGTAGTAGCCAGTGCATATTTTGACATGTGCTTTACATTTGACAATGTGCACTCTTTTTGAACACGATTAACTTTGATTGTTCCAATGTAATTATAACCGCGATTTTTTGTCTGAATTAATAAAGGCAGTGTAGTGTAGTAATCATCGTAATATATAGTGTATGGTAGATTAATCTTTTTGCAGTGTATTGGTTCAATATTTTAAGCACAGTTGCAGCACATATTCCGAACCTAGTTGTGTTACTCTTCCCTTGATATGGTTCGAAAGTTGTTAAATATCTTGGGGGAGAATTTTGTCACCATATTTTATAGCCGAAACGGATTGGTTTGTTGCGAATTGATTGTTTGCAACCATGTTCCAAAGTACTCCACAATAGCTTCATCATGAGTTACACTTTGAGATAGCATGTAATGTTCCATGTAATCCCACCCACTTGAAATGAGCATGTAAAAATTATAAAATTTCTTGTGAGAGAGAATAGACGCGCAGACATAAAATCCACCACCTTGAAGTTGTCTCACTACGTCCCTCTGTCCCGTGTAATTCGACATAACCGATTCATATCTTCAAGCGACTGGTAGTCTCCTCTCCAGTCGAGCATCGTGCCTTCTGGCCTTGTATAAACGACGTTACCAGCCGTAAGCTGGCATAGAGAGAATAGACGCACAGACATAAAATCCACCACCTTGAAGTTGTCTCATTACGTCCTTCTGTCCCGTGTAATTCCACATAACCGATTCATATCTTCAAGCGACTGATGGTCTTCTCCTCAGTCGAGCATCGTGCATTTTGCCCTCGTATAAGACGACGTTACCAGCCGTAAGCTGGCATAATTTAATTCTATTCGTATAAGAGGACGTTAGCAGCCGTAAACTGGCGTAATCTTCCTCACCAGTCGTATCATACGACGTTCCGAGCACCGTTCCTGTACCTGTCGTAACAGACGACATTACCAGCCGTAAACTGGCGTCACTTTCCATACCAGTAAAAATAAGTTCAACACCCAATTGTATACAAAACTAACAAATTTCGGAAGTTTTCTTAATGGAGATAGGAATGTCCAGAAAGTTACAAACCAAGTGTTATACCAACATACATTAGACGCACATACAAATGCAGTTGTTTATTCGCATTATTCCATAAAGAATTTCAACCCAACAAATAAGCAAGTATTAATTATCATTTGTTTCTCTAACACTATGGTAGAAAAGAGCCGAAAGGATTTTTTCTAAATTTACATACGAATAAAATAGAAGATAATAAGAAACGCCCAATGAATTTCTTCTATAAATAACAAATGATTGATTACTATAAATCGGAGGAAGGTACAATCAAAAATATTATACTCGAAGTACAAAATGAAGGAATCCGAAAGAAAAGTTACAACTGGTAATATATTACAAAACCAAGAAAATTAGCAATCACCTTATTAGCAATAACACAAGCAAAACAAAAAAAAATAAAGCTTTCAATGTAATTTACGAATTTAGCTGCCCCCATTAACACTGTAAACTTCATTTTCTTACTAAAAACATTGGAATGAAAACCACATCCTTATCTCCTCTACTCAATATACACTTGCAAAACGGCGCCATCAAAAATCACTACTTAATGCAAAACAGAACCCATCCCTCAAGAGAATACCGCAATCAAACTGAGAACTGAACTCACCCACTTTGACATCATGGAGGCGATCTAAATCCAAGAAAAGAGTCCAAGGCTGAATGGCCAAAAGACGGCTACGCATAGGCCCTTAAAACTCTTAACAGATTAAATGGTTAATACTAATAAAATTCCTATTCTCCACGTGTCGTAGGGGTCCTAATATGAACCTTGGTCCCATCCCTTTTTGATATCCACATTCTTTGACCTTTTAGTATGATCTTTAAACACAAGATTAACCGTAGTATATAAATATACGGTTTCGAGATGTCTCAACAGTGTAAAATAGTTTCACTCAAAAGATTGTCAAACGTGACCGAAAGCTCAGCTGCAATAAATTTTGAATATTGTAACCCTTGAAAAAGTAAAAGAAAATTAGAGAAGCAAAGGAGAAAATTGATCGAAGCTCAGCTGGACCTAGTCTTTAATAAAAAATGCCTATATATATATATATTTACTGGCAGAACATTAATGTCTCCTACATCATGAACCATATCCAGTCCCTGCCACGTCGAATTAAAGCTGTTATCCAAACTCGTGTATCTATTAAACATTAAAAGATGCTTTCTCTTCTGATGTGGCTAAATTTGGATATTAGGTCATCATTGTTCAGAAGTCGAGGAATAAAAGTTCGTTTTATCGAATTCCTACAAGGCTCAGCGGTAGAGATGTCTCTTATCAAATTGCCACTGTAATCAACCATCCTGAATGTAGCCAAGCGTCCCTGATACCTGGTCTCTATCTCTTTCATGTGTTGATAGAAGGTAATGTCTGATATGTAATATCCTGATGATATGGAAGAACTGCCAAACATCGATTTTGCTTTCTCTTATCCTCCGGCTCCATGCATATCCCTTTATGCACTGAATTATCTTTTCTTACAGAATATTTTTAATACATTTTATGCTTTATAATGACTGCCGTCTTCATCTCTGGGTTCGGTCAGAAATTCATTTGTAGTGAATTCCAAACAGAGTGCGCTTTTGTTATGGTATCTGGCTGCTTAGTGTAATAGTGTTTCTCAGCAAGTGAGTCCTTTCCATGTGTATAAAACTTCACCAATAGCGTTTAAAAGAATGTGTATATGGAAAATATTACTGCTTTGAGAATGCGAGAGGTCCTTTCTCTCTGCTTTGACTGAACCTATGAACTATGAGTCCGGATGGATGATTAATTGTATTGTCGTGGTGAGACATTATATTATATCAATACCATATTTTATCTGTGGAGAAGGGACAAATAACCTAAAGGCGAACCGACACAGGGGCAGAACGCCACTAGTTTCGACGCGCAGAGCAGCGAGAATAGAGTGCAAAATGAGGTCAGGTAAAATTTGGGCAATGGCATAGCTCAAAGTTATTTAAAGAGGCATGTACAAAAATATAATTTTTTTTACATAAGAATAAGAGAATTAATGGGCAAAATTACATCGGTAAACTAGGGGGGGTATTGCCGAGTTATGCATCAGACTCTGAAGTTAGAAATTAATGCGTTACAGAAGGAGACTATTACAATGGGGAGAATACACTCAAATGAGTTGCTGAAGGGGGGGAGGGTTGGCTTACGGAGGATCCTGGGTGAGACGTCAGGGTAAGGTTTCACGGATGTCTTCTGCAAGCAATAAACGTGAGGGCGCGGGCACTCGGAGCTTCTGAGCAGGAAGTTGACGTGATGACGGTTCTCCAAGGGGGAGGGGGGGGGTTGGCGCGGTAACATTTGGTCCAGGGGAGAATAATTTAACCATTCGAAGACAAGGGAGAAAGCGAGAAGGGCTTCTACAGGAGTTGATGAGTGGAGTCGGAAAAATCGCCCAAAGGCGATCGTCAAAGGGAAATACCTTACTGGCTGGGCTAATTCCAATGGCACGAAAAGTTAAGCAGTCTCTTTGCTTCGTTGTTAAGCACTTGACTTGTAACTAGTGGAAATGCTTCTTGGATCCTGGCAGGACTCCTCAATTCTGTATCTCCCACCTGGAAGACGAGCCCTATATATACGAGGCTCCCCCCCCCCCGCAGGGGTGGGGGAAAAAGGGGTGTTTGGCCAGCGCTCTCTCGAATGGCCTCGAAGCTTGACGCACAGGCGGATCTCACCCGCAAAAATGTGGTCCGAGGTGGACGCCATTCGAGGCTACCGCTTGTGGATGGGGTAAGGGGGGGAGGCTTACCAATTTAAGCCTAACCAAATTCAAAAATTCCCCCACATGTATATATGCATTTACATGGATCGTCTCCTCTAGAGGGATAATTCATGGCGGACTTATGATAGACGACGGTCATATTAACAATTTTCCTCCAGGGTACCACCTACTGACGTGTTAGGTTATCAGAGTTACGTCCAGCATAATCAGAGACAGTTGACTATCCCTCTCTGGGCTTGGCTTGGCCCAAGGTTATGGTGATTATCCTCCACGCAGGATATAGCTCAGTCCCATACTAATATGCCTTTTACTTCGGATTCTACAACTAGAATAGACAAAAGACTCCATTCTCAAGGCCTTCAATTACACCCTTTCAAAAGACCAGCGTCGTTTAACGAGGTTTATGGGTGAAGTCTTTATTCAGAGGTTAAATTCAACTAGCCGGACGGCCATTCTTTACAAAGGAACCAGTGAAGCGTTTGAAGAGTTAGAGGCAGCAAGGTAGGCCGAGGGGACAAGAATATGGCGAATTGGTAGAGCAACTAAAAAAAAAGCACTAAAAGATAAGTTAAGATTGAACAAACTGGAAGATAATGACCATTATAAATTACATAATTAAAAAAGACAAATTCCTATGATGTTAAAGCAATAAAAAATTCTCAAAAGATTTGTTCCTAAAAATACTTTGGAGATTTAAAATAAATATTCAATATAAAGTCAAGTTTTCTTGTAAAATACTTATTAAGAGAACCCATTTGATAAAAAATCTAAAAACATTTTGCGAAAAAGTAAAAAATAGGTAACCAATGGATGGTCACTCTTGTTTGAAATTTGCCCTTTTTGAACATATTTATTTCTTGTCAGTAGTAAATTTTAAACGACACTAAAGGAAAAGGCCATTCCGTGGTCTGGAAATAATTACTTTAATTTCTGTGATTTAAAATATAAACCCTTAACCATGAAATCATTACTAAATAAAAGTTGCCATCTTATGTACTTGTTCTTACATGTCAATTATATAAAGAGTTTGTTTTACTGAGAAAATATTTTGAGAATAACTTATTTATATCTAATCTTATTGACAAAATCTTTGCCCCCCCATAAATTGCCTATTAGTTTTCTTAAAATCATTTTATATATTATTATATCAAAAGTGAGTTCTCTTAATGAATGTTTTAGAAGAAAACTTCTTTATCTTAAAAAATTAATTTCCTCGATTAAATACAATAATTATGTTAATAATCCAAAAAATAAAGGAAATCTTTTCTCGCTTAAAAGATCCTCTCCCCGTTGAGGACGCTGACAATGTTCTGCATCATTTCCCAGTTGCAGTGGAGAGGCACCATCATGGCTCTTGCGGCTAGGGTCCATGTCCTTATGGTGATTAGTTGGTGAAGAGAAAATATACTGGGTATTAGTAGTAGTAGTGGTTTGCCAACATGCCTTTATCCAGACGGATCCCGACTATACAATGAAATAGACATAAAGGTCAGTATGACAATTGCTGGTGAGCCCGAGGGTAGCAGGGGCCGGTCCTCTTTAAGGAGAGGTGCCAGGAGGTATTATGTTTTGACACCAAAAAGCGTTAAGGCATAACCTTCGTCGCGCCGAGGCAAAGGGATATGTTTAGCGTCAGAGGTATTTAGGTGATATAATGATTCTATGCTGGATCACCAAGGCGAGCCAAACCATGGCATAAATCGAACTTTTTTTCTCTCGAAGTGACTGTCCGATTATTTGGCTCCTAGAGTGGGTAGCCAAAACCAAACACCTATCTACGTCTAGGGTAATCCGCAGAGGGAGGTCCTACAAGTACCGTGACGGCAACATACCAATTTCCCGAGAAGTTTCTTCCTTGCAACGGGCGAACTGTTTCTTTTGTGGGATGAGCTCTCGTCACAACGTAGGTCCAAGGTATTCTGCCTGACTCCAGGGAAATGTTTCCCTTTTATTTCCCTTATTAGCAAAAATCGGGAGAGAGCACTGAATTCTCAAATAATCCGTATCGCTACGCAAAAGACCTTTTCATCTACTGCCAGACAGAGTAAATCTTTCATAACTTCAAGCCATCCTTGCTCCACGTCGCGGTTTACAACGGCGAGAAAACTCAGACCTTCGTCGGCTAGCAGGTGTCCTTCGAAGCCAACATTTTCCTAATCGACCGGCCGCAAATTTGTTAGTCTCTTTGGGGCGAAAGGGGCGTTGGGAATTCGAAGCGAAAGGCGAATTTGGAATACGGGATGGACTCGCAGCTTGTGTCGGGGTATTTCTGCGTACACTAATGTACGTGGTATTTGGACTTCTACAATACCTATAGGCCGAATTCCATGGAAAAGTGTGTATTTGTGTTGTACTGCGAAGATAGTAGAGGATAAAAATCACTATTGTAATTGACTATGTATGTGATGATAAGTGTAAGACCTACCCGCCCCATTACAGAGCGTCCACAAAAGGGTAGCTATAACTCTAAGTGCACTGCGTCCGTTCATGCTGGATTCGATTCCAGTACCGCACCTAAACGCACCAACGCAGTATCCATTCGCCTAGCAAGAGGTCGAAATACTCGTATACTGAGTAGTAGGGAAAATCTTCGATTAGAGAAAATACTATAAATTATGAAACCCACTTTTCTATTGATAACTTTAAAGTAGAATCATCCATTTATAACCTTCAACACTTTGGAAACACTCTATTAATTATCCTAAACCAAATCTCAATGATGCTAATTCCACACATTTTCTTAAAACCAGCAGTATTTGTTGCTTGCATTTTTTCATTATCTGAAGTTGGTTGTTTTAGTTTTTATACGAATAGGATTCTAGAATGTTCTCCACAGCATATAAATTACTGATTCGAATCTTTTCTAATCATTCGACTATCGACTATCGACTATCGCATTGGTTTAGCAGAATTGGTAATATTTTGTTAACTGTAAGGTTACGAGGGGACGCCAATAAGTTTTGCAATTCGGATATAAGGAAACAAGATATGAGGAAAAGCGTTTTTTTATTTTTCAATATAACTACCCTCAACTTCAATGCACTTGCGCCACTTGTTTCTGAGGCTTTGAATTCCCGACAACGAGAAATCTCTCGACTGCTGTTCAATCCACTCCAGGAGGGCGAGCTGGACATCTTCATCGTCCCCAAACCGGCGTCCACGCAGTGCAGCCTTGAGCTGGCGGAATAAAAAGTAGCCGCTAGGGGGCAGATCTGGACTGTAGGGAGGATGGTTGATCTCATCGAATCCACACTGACGCAGGGCAGCTTGTGCAACTCTGACCTTGTGGACATTGACGACGTTGAAGTCGATAATGGGGCGTATGGTTTCTAGGGACCAAAAGAGCAGAGACCTTGGTCATGGCTAAATTGTCGTGGATGATGTTGATAACACTTCCATGTGATATTTCAAGTTCTTGCTCGATTTCTTTGACCTTTACCCGTCGATTTTCGAGGATCATCCTCTCCACACGGGCCTTATTGTTCTCGTTGGTCACTTCTGACGGGCGTCCTGTACGGGTGTGATCTTCAAGGGACTCACTACAATGGCGGAACTCCCTATGTCAGCGAACAATAGTTGCATAGGAAGGGGCGGTGTTGGTGTGCACTGCAACCATGCGTTCATGGATCTCTTTTGCATTCTTGCCTTCCTTGGTCTAGAATTTGATCACTGCGCCGTGCTCAAACTTCTCCATTGTTGAAAAATTTGTGACTGACGATCTGCCATCAGCTCCCGCTTCTTAATTAAACGAGGCAGGACCGTTTGGCTGCAGTTCCTGAATTGTGATAACTTGTCCTAACACCCTCACAAAAAGCCATCCCGTTTCCTCTGTTTTGCCCTACCGATTCGCAAAACTAATTGACCGCCCCTCGCATGTTTGTCTTAGAAAGATAGATTTCCTTTATTGTTTTGATATTAACACTTGATATTTTAAACCTTTAGTATTTTCTTGTTTCACGTATGCAATTTAAAAGAGTTAAATAAATTTATGGCTTTCACTCGGAAGAGTATTGAAAGGTCTGTCGCTTCTTTGGTGAACGCATTAGTGACTTACTAACCAGATGTGAGAGGCATGCTAGATGGCAAACCGGACATCTGAAATTCCGTGTCCATTTAAGGATTCGAGAGACGCCTGTGCGTCGAATTGTTTAGTGCGGGATCCTGTATCACTCTCATAGAACCAATGATCTTTATCAGACGAGTTGTTGATTCAGTAGCACGAAAGATCGACACAGCTGAATCATTGGTCTGATTGCAACCCTCATCCGACCATTGAGCAAAACGAGGTTCGTCCGCTCACATCGCCGTTGGGGGTTTTCCACAGTGGCCATTTAACGAACTTTTTTAAATTGCATAAGTGAAACAATAAAATATTAGAGGTTTAAAAAAATTAAGTGCTAATATCAAAACAATAAAGGAAATCTATATTTCCAAGGCAAACATAACCTTACAGTAAACCAAATATTACCTATTCCGCTAAACCAATGCGATAGTCGATAGTCGAATGATTAGAAAAGATTCGAATCAGTAATTTATAAGTTGTGGATCACATTCTAGAATCCTATTTGTAAAAAAACACAACCAACCAACTTCAGATAATGAACGAATGCAACCAACGAATACTTCTGATTTTAAGAAAATATGTGGAATTAGCATCATTGAGATTTGGTTTAGGATAATTAATAGAGTGCTTACAAATTGTTGAAGGTAATAAATGCATGATTTTTATTTAAAGTTTTTAATAGAAAAGTGGGTTCCATAATTTATTGTATCTCCTCTAATCGAAGATTTTCCGTATTAATTAGTATACTCGCAGGAAAAAATTAAATAGTGTTTCCGAGTACTTTCAAACTTCATTAAGTTCCTTATCAAGGATAACTACAAAAAAAATATTAACTTAAAGGTATATATACGAAAGAAAAGTATGAAAGGCTGCCTCGAAAACAAGAAATCAGCAATTAGGAAGACAAAGGGGGATTCACATTAAGAATGACAAGAAGCGGTTAGTAAGGTCAAACTGAGAAGACGAAAGGGTAACAGATTAAAAGAAATGGAAATATCCTAACGACGGAGATTATAAGAAACGAGGAGCGAAAGAGTGGAGAAAATAAAATGTACATAACAGATCAGTGACATAATTAAAATGTAAAAAAAAAAAAAATTGGCCCACATAACTGAATATTGTATATAAAAATAAAGACAAGAGTCAGAACTAATTTCTTTAAGTATTAGTTTTTTAATTATAGAATCTATTTTATATAAGCCAGGGTTAAGGTTCAAATTATCACATTGCCTTATAAAAGCACATTTAATGATATCTCTTTTTATAGGATCATTGGAACGATAAATATATTTGGCGAGTTCCACTTAATGTGAAGGTCCTTGTCTGACATGTGGAAAAAGAAAATACTGTTATATCCCCTCTTTGGACATTATATTTATGTTGATTCATGCGAACAAAAAGTTGTTTACATGTTTGTCCATAATATTTCCTTTAGCAACCAGAACACTCAACTGAATAACCCCCCCATCCTCAAACTATTACAATTATTACGTACTAATAAATTCTTAATGGTCGTTTCATATTTAAAAGCAGCAAAAATGTTAAAGTTATTCAAAAGAATGGGAAGATCACTAATACAAAGAGAAAATGGTAGAAATAAAATGTTATTACTATTAAAAGGAGAGTAGGGACAGTTTAATAAAATGTCTTTTTAGCAGAAGAAAGACAGTTTTGAAGAAACGGTTAAGGGTAACAAAGCCTATGGGCCAATTTCAAAGATATTGGAAAATTCTAAACCCATATATTCAGTGCTCGCAACTCGTAATGCCCGTAGAAACATAGAAGAAAAAACAAAACGTGTAACTTTTGGGCTGTGAGAAGAATAAATATCAATATAAGAATTTGAATTAGTAGGCTTAAGAAAGATGGAGTATTTAAAACCTGAATGAGTTTTATGAATAAAAAGATCAAGAAAGCGAATGGTTCTATTATTTTTCATCTCGTGGGTAAATTAAAATTGAAGGGGAGAGAAAATTGAGGCTGATAAGAAAAAACATAAAACATCTTTGTAGTTATTCTTGATAAGGAACATAATAAAGTTCGAAAGTACTCGGAAACACCATTTCATTTATTCCTACGGGACATTGCATTCATTTGTTAGCCTAACATGATACTTCGTGAGTTTTTCATTTCGTATATGTATATATATATATATATATATATATATATATATATATATATATATATATATATATATATATATATATATATATATATATATATATATATATATATATCAGAAATACCCATCGTTGACTGGATTGAAGAACTGCCAAAATTATAATATAAAAATTGAAAGGTATTCACTTATGTAGATCCTATTGAACATTTATAAGAAATCACTGTTAACTTTCATGTAGATCAGAGAACTGTTTCCTTCTGTCCAATGTAAACGAAATGAGAAATGTGCAAATTTGCCCAACTTTTGATTTAAAATATAAACTTTCTAAGATATATAATTCAAGAGTAATTTGAAATAACAACTTGTGGTTTTAGCAATGTATTGCTGGGTTATTAATTTTTAATTTTGTTCTTTATTTTTTATTTTTAGTTTCCGAGTTATAGCCATTTAAATTCTAAAAATGACGCGGAGAAAAGTCTAAGTTTTTTAAGAGCAGAAATATTTTTCTATCTCTAACTTTATAGAGTAAGAACGGGATTTAATTTTTTTTTTCTTGATTTGGATGTCAGTTTGTAGGGGGGGGGAGAGGGGGGAGGGGAAGAGAGAGGGTAAAGAGCGGGAGAGAGAGAGGTTGGAGAGCAGGAGGCAGAGATTGAAAGAGAGTGTGGGAGAGCGGGGGGAGAGTTAGAATGGAATTTTTTTTACTCCTATAAATGGTTAGATACACACACATAAACAGCCAGACAGACGGTATTTTTATTATATATGCATATATATATATATATATATATATATATATATATATATATATTAATAAAAAGAAACCACTACATATATCTTTTGAATATTTACATTTTTAATGAGTTTTATTTCATATTTCTTTTTGGAGTGTGATATTTGGAGGACTTTAAACTCCTCCCAACCTTTTTTCCTCTAAAGGATTCCACATTTTTTAAGCATTCCAAATTACAAATATTCTGAAGATCGCAATCAAAAAATACAAATCTATTTGGGAGGGGGGGGGTTATACAGTATAATATCCACTCGAGTCTAGTTCAAGAGAGGAGTAAAGGGTCAATAGATTTACAGGACAGGTGAATGTAAGAGTACAGTAATATGGATGAAAAATTAGTTTTATTACTCTTATATCTTTAAAGCCTTTTTTCAAAGAATTATCTATCGATTCTTATCTTAAACCTTGTTCCTGTGGTTCTTCCAACAACATTTCTAGTAAGCTATTCCAAATATGTGAATACTTTATCATAACTTTGGGGTCTTAACTTAATGTGTTTTTTTTTATCTTGAAATCTACTTTAGTAGCCACTTTATAATCTATCTCAAAATTTGAGTCAAATTTTATTATTAAACTCGTTTATTATTTTAAAAACTTCAATAAATTGGCCAGGCAGAGGAGGATCATTCACTGTAAGCTAATTAAGGCGAATCAGCCATGTTTCGTACCATCAATTTATAAGTTGAGGAATCAATGTTGTCACTTAACCCATTCAAATATCTAAGGTCAATTTTTTCTACTTCAGATTAACAATCAAATATTTTTCTTCTTTATACAAGAAAAATTTAAATATTTAAATATATCTCCAAATCAATATAATTATTGGTCAAATTTTTTAGAGTTTGTGTGTATCTTGGGTTACTCTAAGAAATTAACCACATGTAAAAAGAGGGTGTTAATCGGTCTTGTTCGACTTCGGCGACAACTCACGTGGGGATGAAGTGAAATACCTCCTGGCTTTCAAAGAAGATTTCCTAGAAAAATATCTACTTCTTCTTGAAAAACACTGTGCAACAAATTTCAGTGTTAAGAAAAAGACATAGATCTCATATGCATTTTATTAAGACTTCGGGTGTGCTGAATTAGAAATTAATACCCCAAATTTCCCATCACGTAACATTTTCTTGTAAATTGCCGACTGAATAATTATGCATTTGATACTGATTTTGCTCCCAAAGTCAGAGTAAATGGGTCCATTGTAATTACTTTAAGTTTGTTAGCATTATATAATGTATTAACCTATATTTTTGTATCAACTTCTTCGTTTGTAAGACGTCTCAGGTGTATCATACTTCAGGCTCTATTAGAAGTCAGTAAGCATAGCAGGTCTCTTTTTTCCCTTATACCTGTCTTCCATTGACAATATATTTTGAGTAAATCTACCCCCTATGTTCATCACTCACATTTCTTACATTGTTTGGGAAGAAGGACTGATGAGAGTGAAGAAGGTGTATCTTCAGTGACATATTGCATCCTAGATCTTGGGAGCATTTGATTAGGCTCTCCTTCTACTCTTTCTCACAGGATGCACGTGGGAAGCATGCGTTTAGATAGGTGATAGGGGCTGAAGCATGGCAGGTTCTGACCGTTCTATCACACCCCTCCATTCTGGGGCAAGTTGTCACTTCGAAAAAAAAGAGAGAAGGGACAACCATAGAGCTTCGATTTGGAGAACTCACTTTCTTGCATCGACCGTCCTTCCATGCACCCAGCTAGCATTACATCAATTCATATGATTATCTCGATCATTTAATTATAGGGGAAACTAACCCATAATACAATCTTAGCCATAAAATAGACATGGGGGAAAAATAGAATAATATAAAATTAGTACATATGGGACAAAAGAATTCATACGAAAGAAAAAAAAAATAGACATTGAGCTACGAAAGTGTGACATTTACATTCAATTAAACTAATTATATTACATGACAATCCAATTAATTCGTACAAGACGTTATATACATACATACATGGAAATCCTAATCCTATGATGTATAATTTAATCTACACCATTTGGTAAAGCATTCCTTTCTTAGTGCGTCAGCGACCTGATTATCGGAACCTTTTACGTTTTGTAGTTTAAATTGGTACTTTTGCAAGAGTAGATTCCAGCGCATAATTCGGCCATTGGAGTGTCGTACTTTCCGAATATAGGCCAGTGGGTGATGGTCAGTTCCTATCCGAAATTCTTTTCCTTAAAATACATTTTAAACTTGTCAATAACCCAAATAAGAGCTAGATATTTCTTCTGTATAGTGGTATATCTCTTTTGGCGGGGTAATAGCTGGCACCTAGCGTATGCAACTGGATAATTTGTTCCCTCATCCTCATATTGAAGTAGTACACCCTCAATGCCTTCGTTGCACGCGTCGGTTTTAATTCCAAAGGATTTTTCCGAGGTGGGCAACTTCAAAATTGGGGCAGAAATGAGCTTCCTCTTGAGCTGGTTAAAATGAGAAATAGCGACATTATTCCAACGTAGTCGATCAGGGGAATTCTTTTTTAAGAGGGTGCTGAGGGGGGCCGAGATTGCAGCGAAAGTTGGGACAAATCGCCGATAGTAAGAAGTTGATCCTAGGAATGATCTTAAATGTTTCTTAGTATTCGAGAGGGGCATGTCGGCGATTGCCTTAATCTTGTCCTCCTGTGGACCTAGCTGGTTTTGTCCTATATTAAAACCTAAGTATTTTATGGTATCGTGGGCCAAAGGGCATTTGCTAGGGCCAATGCTGAGGCCATTTTCGCGCAGTCGCTCGAAGAGAGCTAATAGGGTGATTAGATGATGACTCCATTCACGAGTAGCGACGTAAACGTTATCAAGGTAAAAGGAGACATTCCGAAGTCCATCTACCACCCAATCATGAGACGGTTATAGTTACTGCAAGTGGTCACGAGGCGAAAAGGAAGGTTATTAAATTGCATTAAGCCTTTCTCAGTTGCAAAGGAGGTATATGCTTTTACATCGGGCCGGAGGGAAATTTGGTAATACGCCTTGCACAAAACAAGTTCTGAGATGAGCCATCAGCTTTCTTAAACATGACGATTGGGGAACAATAACTAGAGGTAGAAGGTTCTATTATTTCTAAACTAATCAAATCATCTACTTCGGCGTTACAAGCTTGGCGTAAATGAATCGGCATGGGATAGGGTTTTGCACAGACAGGTTCTAAGGTCATCAATTTAATGTCATGCTCGAAACTAGTAGCGCATCCAGGCTTCTTCGAAATAACGTCGTCGAACTGACATAATAATTCTTGTAGCTGACTCTTTTGATGTGCTGTCAGCTGCGCGTCGATATCCAGGTCAGAGGGTTCAAAAAGAGTCACCTGGCAGGGAAGGAAGAGGGGAATTGGCATCAGGTTGAATGCACACTATCTTAAAGACATTAAGGGACTCCGCGGGGTAATCCTCTTCAAGAACCGATGTTTCGTCCAGTGCTACGAACGTATTTCCATGGGTGCGTCGGTGGTACTTCTTTAATAAGTTAACGTGGTAGAGTTTATCGCCTGCTGGGGGTACCAACGAGATAATCTTCCGTTCCCCGTACCTTGCGGACCGAGTACAGACCTTACCATTAGCTCAGTAGAATATTACTCGCTGTGATATGGAGTAGGAGTATCTCATCAACTGGCTTAAATTTCCTATCTTCAGACCTGACATCAAAATAGGTTTTATATTTGTCCAAATTGACATCGGCATTTTCATAGGCGATGTTCGCGCATTTCTCGAGCCTATGGCGTAGATCCAAGACATAGGCCTATGATGACTGAAGTTCTTGGTCCAGTTGGGGCTTGGTTAGCAACTCCTTTAAAATGCTGAGTGGTCCGCGTACATTATGTGCATAAAGGACCTCGAACGGTGCGAAGCCTAATATACGATGAGTAATTTCTCGATAGGTCAATAGGGCGACCGGGAGATATCGGTGCCATTCCCGGGGCTGCTCGGCACAAATCGTCTTAATAATAGATTTTAGATTTCCGTTTAATTTTTCACACATTCCGTTTGTCTGAAGCCGGAAGGGGGTGGTAAAAGGGGGCTTTACCATGAGCAGCCTTCTCTACGTACTCCATCACCTCGGAGGTGAATGGCCGTCCTCTGTCTAAGAGTATTTCCTTGGGCACGCCTACCCTTGAATAGATGGAAATGAGGGCCTCGGCGCAAAAAAACTATCGATTCGGCGAAGGGGGACAGCTAAAGTAAAAATATAGCTGTGCCATTCGCTCGAAGGGGCGTGGATAGGGCCAACCAGGTCGATGGGCACTCTAGAGAAGGGGTCAGTTATGACTGGTCCCCTTTGTAAGGGAGCAGGTTTTACCCACCCCTTAGCGGACGTCTTCTGACACACATCGCAGAATCGACAATGCTTTGAGATGTCAGCTGCAGCAACGGCCACTAAATATATTTTAAAATACGGTGACCTGTTTTAGTATGACTAATATGACCTGAAAGATGCTGTCATGAGCTATTTTTAGCACTATAGGTACATGGGATCGTAGATGGCATAAGACAGTTGTAACGGCTTTATTACTGTCCTCGGCGGATCGGTAGAATAGACCACCTTGCTCCAGGTACCTTATGATTTTAGGTCCACGGACAGTCTCCGAGGCCTTATTTTGGGCCTTATCCCATAAGGGTGTTAGTGTTTCACACTACTTTTGTGCGGACCTAAAGTCCTGGTTAAGGATCTCCGAGAATTCGGACGGTATCGGGGTTCTGAGGAGAACAGGCTCCTGTGCTTCCTTCTTAGCTTGGGCTCGAGTAAGGGTGGCCTTGGACACAGGGTCGTAGCTTACTTGAGGGCTCTATCCTGTAAGTACGGAAGAAAACTTCATAGGGGGCCGAAATGACTTCAGCCCAGCCATCTAAATACTGACACTGCAGGTAACATTTAATGACGGGGAATCGGTTCGCCCACCCAAAGTAGTCATGTACTACCGCAAATATTTCGTGGTTAGGGTACAATGGGGGAAGGAACTGGTCGGACACGATGAAACAAGCGCACCCTGTGTCCCTGGTGAGGGTAGATACACGGCAGCCGTTCACGCTGCAGTCCTCAAATTTTAAAGTTCGCGGGGAACTTTTATCATAAATAAAATTTCCCTAGTGGCCTGACGGATGGGGAGAAGTTAATGCTTGGGTCTGCACCACCGGGGAAGCCGGGGTGGCATTAATCTGGTGAACTTGGTGGGCTGGTCCACTTTTAAGCCTAGAATTTTGGGGGCAATTCCAGTTCATGTGGTTTTCTACACAACAGGTGAAGCATATGATCGGTCGCTTCCAGAAGAGTGATAGTGGAGAAATCTTAACGGGAGGTTTGATGTCCCGTTGTTGTTTGGGGGGAAGAAGTTTTGGGGTTTTACATGGCCCGGAAACTTCGTGGGCTTTCCTGTCAAGGGGCGCGAATCCTTCCTTCTTTCCTGGTAGGGGGATTGGTGAGAATTTCGAATCTCCTTGGGGTACAAATTATGGCTGGCAGCATAGACATCCGCTTCTTCAGTACATTCTTTAAAGCTCTGGCACCGACGATCCTTGATGAACGCGCGGATCTCCGTCGGGAGAGACGCCAAAAATTGATCGCCCAACACGAAGTCTGTTAAGGACTCGTAGTCATGATCAACCTTTGAGACTATAACCAAAATTTAAATTTCCTCTGGAGAATTTATCCGAATTGACGGAACGTCTGTCCGGGTTTAACACGAGCTCGTCGAAATTCCTGTCTGTAGAAATCTGGAATCATATTATGAGCGGCTAATAACTCAGCATTTAAGGTACTCTAGTCAATTGTACACTTAGATGGTAAGGAAATGAAGATGTCGCGCATTTTAGAATTTAAGAGTAGAAGTTTCCTCACTACGCCTTCGGCCTCCAAGTCCAGGTTGTTGATTTTGAGGATCTTTTCGAAGGTTGATAAAAATGCTCCTAAATCTTATCCATCCCTGAAATTGGGGAGCTTAAGTGAGGAAGCAGCGGGGCTACTGAATGTGTACTCACTGATTGTGTTTCAGCATTTACGCGTGCCATTTCAAGCTCATTGTGAAGCTCAGCTTGCCTTCTTCGTTCCTCTCATTCTTTTCGTTGAAATTCTCTTCCTCTTTCTTCTCTTAACCTTTCTCTTTCTGCTTCTCTTTGCCTTTCATTTCTTAACTTTTCTCTTTCTGTTCGTTGCCCCTTTTGGATGTACTGAATCAATTCTCTTCCGGAAAGTCTTAAAGATTTCAAACTGAGTCATATTTGCTCATGGTAGGCAATAGTCAAACAACTAAACTCGTTTGCGATAATAAGTATTCTTTTTAGAGAATTGACCTATTCGTGATAGGTTTCTCGACCTAGATAATCAAAACCTAAAATAACACAAAAAAACACACATGAACAAATTATTATACCACTTCCTTGAGCTACTCCAGCTTCTTAAGTTTTCACAAGGGGATAGCAATCATTGAAACAAAAGGTAATTAATATAATATAGTCTTATAACGAATAACATTATGCTTCACTTGACTGAGACCAGTGTTCGCAAAGATATAGCGTTAAAACTTACACACTTGACACCAAATTTAAATAATATATATATATATATATATATATATATATATATATATATATATATATATATATATATATATATATATATATATATATATATATATATATATATATATATATATATATATATATATGTATATATCTCTCAAAGTAGCACGAGAGAATGATGAAAATGAATCCATTAAACCACATTGAAAGAGAAAACTGTGATCAAAGCAGTGCTCGCTGCCTCAGTGTGCCTGGTTCGAATCGCTTCCCTGCACGGACTTTTTCGAAAAAAGGTAATAAAAATATTACTGCAAGAAAAAAATTATTCCGTTTTCTCTTTCAATGTGGTTTAATGGATTCATATATATATATATATATATATATATATATATATATATATATATATAATGAAATGAAAAACTCACAAAGTATCACATTAGGGTAGCAAATGAATGCAATGTACCCCAGGATTAATTGTAAAAATACGTAATAATTGTAATAGTTTGGGGGGGGGGGGAGTTTATTCAGTTCAGTGTTTGGTTGTCTAAGTAAATATCATGGACAAACAGGTAAACAACTTTCTGTTCGCATAAATCAACATAAATATAATTTCCGAAGAGTGGAATATAACAGTGCTTTCTTTGTCCATATGTCAGATCAGGACCATCTAATTAACTGGAACTCGGCAAAATTTATTTATCGTTCCAATAACCCTATTAAAAGGAATATAATTGAATGTGCTTTTATAAGCCATAGATGCTATAATTGAAAGACTAATACTTAAAGAAATTAATTTGTCTTTCGTTCTTAGTTTTTTATATACATTCTTTAGTTATGTGGACTCTATTTTATTATTATTTTTATGGTTATTTTTTTATTTTTTATTTTTTAATTGTCACTGCTCGGTTTTGTACATTGGATTTTATCCCCTTTTGCTTCTTGTGTCTTATAATCTCCCTCGTTAGGCTATCTTCCTTTCTTTGATTCTGTTACCCTTTTCGTCAGCTTAGTTTGACCCTACTACCTGCTTCTTGTAATACTTAATGTGTTTCTTTACCTTTCCCCTTCCGTCTTCCTCATTTGTGATTTCTTGTTTTTGAGGCGGTCTTTCATACTTTTCTTTCGTATATAATGCTCTATTATAATATTATTTCTTGTAGTTTTCCTTGATAAGGAAATTAATAAAGTTTGAAAGTACTTGGAAACACCTTTTCATTTTCTCCTGCGGGACATTGCATTCATATGTATATATATATATATATATATATATATATATATATATATATATATGTCGTAGAATAGGCTCCCGACGATATACTATATATATATGCATTCGTTGAGGGGATTATTCAATATTTCGAGTGCATGGTAATCAGAGTCGAGAATGGTTCAAAAGAGGGCCTAGAGAGGGCTTATTTATCTTTAATATACTTAAGAAGTGGAACGGAGCACAAGGATAAATAATATTGCAAACATTAATAAAATAGAGTTTTATTAATTAATTTATCAAAACAACACACGGAAAATATTTACATGAATGGGGATTAAATTGGAGAGATACAGGAAACGAAAAAGGTCATGGGAATATTTGATAAGCAGAGGATTAAGATTTGGAGTGATTTAAAACGAAAAAACAAACAAGAAGGGTAAATGGTTAGCTAGAATCCGTTTGAAGCACAGAGTTGCATTGACACAAAGTTAAATGGTTAAATGTAATGCGTATCTTACGTAATTATAAGGGTTGTCGTGTCAGAGGAAGGCGATGGGAAGATAGCTTCGGTCCAAGTGGCGTTTTCTTTTCCAGGAGAAGGGGTTCCTAGGGGGGGTTGTCCTTAACGAGGGGCAAGGACTGACTTCCAGGAGAGAGAGAAAAGTGGGGTTCGAAGTACGAGCAATCCTTGAGACAGGATATCGGAGATGTTCTAAATGAAAAATGGAGGCTATTGGTGTAACCAAGCGTTGTCTTTAAAAAGCTAAAAAAGGGGGGTATTAAATTACCACTGACGTGATTTCTTGGTAACGAGAACCGTTTTTTGACGAACGGGCTTGAAGAACAATGGCTGTTCTAAAGTTGTTCTCTTTCTGAACAACAGTGGGGGGCCCTGTTGAATTGGCGTCTTGAGGGGCACGAACCTTGGGACTCAAGGGATATTGTCCTCTTCTGGACAATAAGGGGTTTCTCGGGGTAGAGTTCCAGGGTGCACAAGGGAGACCGGATCGGGGTGATGCGTCGTGAAGATAATCGGGATCTGCTTCAAATGCGAAATGCTATCGCATAAATAGCCGGAGCCAGCCCCTCGGCGTAGGGGACAATTGGAAGGGAAGGCAGGGGGACTTCGATGGAATGTCCCGCTAGCGCTTGGGAATATATTTTATCTTCCCATAAGCCTAATTCAATCTGGCTAGATCGACGCATGGAGGCAACGGGGGATTAAACCTCCTTGATTAAACTTGGGAATGGTGGGTGATAACGCGCCTTCTACTCTCTCTCGCAGGATGCACGTGTGAAGCATGCGTTTCTACATGTGATAGGGGCTAAAGCACGGCAGCCCCATACCCTTCTATCACACTTGGCATCACTTATTTTAGGGAAGATCGCTTTGAGGTACTAGAAATATGGCTTGTTATGTTGCAGTGCCTTAGTAAACTGCTTCATTAGGCTTACCTAATTTTATAAACAGTGGTGGAAAAATTATTTTCTCCTTCTTAACTTGTGGCTTACATAAATTACATTATGTCATCCATGCGTCATAGTTTCTCGCGGTTACCATTCTGAGCGTACATAATGTTCTAATCTGGTCCTACTATCCTACTTGCAAAGGATGCATATAAACAAGGTGTATCCAGTTTTTAGCCCATGAAGTAGGACTACTATTTTCATGTCCGAACAAATTAGAGACTCATACTCCTTCTAAATTATAAGATCTACAATAGAAAAAAGGATTTCTTATGTCTCTTTTAAAATGACTGAATGAGCAACTTGAAATGAAGGCATGGTGTTTCGAATGTGCAATGGAACCACTTTTATGCTGTAAAGGGATGCATATCTGAATAACCTCCACTTATTTGGTAAAAAATATATACTCAATGGCATTGCTAAGTCCTTTGATATGATTACAATAAGTCAAGTTTTGTCAAAAGTAAAGAATTGCTGTAGATCTGCAGAACACCTTTTAAATACTTTAATTCAAGGATGTTCATCCAACAGGTTCCATTATTGCAGACCTGAGACTAAGATTTCACTCTATTTCCTACTGCGTGTTAGATTACGAACTAGATCATTGAGATCTGGTTGGGGGATGAGGTCTGGTTTCTTATCAGATTCACGCTGTGCCACATATAGTGTATCTTTAGATTCTGAATCCTCTGACTTGCTTGTGTAATCGCTTGGTAGTTCAGAGGTCAGCTTTAGTAGAGGAATAGCACTTGAATGTCGAACTGGGATAATATCAGACTAAAGATCTGGATATATGATAGATTTCCTGACTTTTTTGTTGCGACCTGCAGTGATAAATATAAAATCAGAATAAAAAAGGATATTACTGGCTATGATCACTTGTAAAGATAGTGGAAGTAGAACATAGTATCTATTTCTATCTTTTTAATTAATACATCTCTTAAAATATATTAAAGACCAGGAAAGAAAACACATTTAATACCCAACCGCCCTTAATGTGTATCTGTTAAGCAGAAGTAGCAATCGTTTGAATGGTCTTTTGGCTCCCTTCAGAACTTTGGTGAACCAAACATGAGGCCAGGCCCTTTGCCTTTCACCCAGGCAGAAAGGGAACTTGTATAGCTGACACAATATATTATGTGAGGTACCCAGCGTTTCCCTGTTCACCCACATTACATTCAAAGTACAGCTCATAATGTTTCTTCACATGTTTAGTCAACTAGCTATTGAATTATATTAATGTAACTGATCCACATATATAATAGAAACTGTCTAGGGGAATCTTTGCCTTCTCTAGGGATTTAGGCTCTGTCTCCTTTCAAGAAAAAACACTGTATGTAGTATGTGAAAAAATATAAATAGTAACAGCAACAAATATTTTTTCAAAAGTAAACATAGGAAGCATTTTTTTAAAGTAAACATAGGGAGCACTTATAGTACGTTACACAGTTATCAAGCGTTACAAAGAGTTTCCACGAATTTGGACCCATATAACTGGAAAAATATTGAGTATACTTTCATAAATATCAAGGTTATCTTTTCAAATACCTTAGGAATATCCCATTAAAATTATATAAAATCCGTTGATAACATTTAGAGTTGTAGGTTTCAGCCCAATTTTGTTTGCATTTAATCCCTACACACCCATCAGCGTACTTAACGTAAGTAAGATGGTAATTTACGATAAACTTATTGGTAACAGAAAGAGACGGATGTTATGTTAATGATTTACCCCAAATATACCCCTAGTAATGATTATTCTCATTCCCGTTTTATCATTATTTTACATTGTAATTAACCAGAGTTATGAACATAGACCTCGGCTAATGCTATGTTGAACAAGAATGAGGGACAATTGCGAACTAAGTTTATCTAACGTAATAAGATGGAAATGGAAAAAAATAATGCACCAGAATTAATAGGTATCATAGAGTGATGGCAACTCTAGTTCCTAATAATGGTGATTTCAATAATAGTAAATGAAGAGTGAACACAATTAAACCCTAAAATTTTATAAATGATTGTAAAATTTCAATATTTGGCACCTGGGGAGGGAATGTGCCTTTAACTCACTTGTGGGGCTGAAGTGTCCTATCTTGGAGTATATGTATGATAGGTAGGTATGGTCTTACAATTTCGATTTAGCAGGCAAGACTAACGTCTCAAGGTTTCATTGACAACCTTTCAATAAAAAGTGTGATATGCCTATTAAACATGGACTCACGTAATATCAGTTATTTTGGGTCCTATACATTTTCCGAAATCACTCATAACTCGATTCTCACTCCTCCATTTCTGAATTTTATAAGTAAAGACTTTTATGGAGAGATACAAAGTATACGACATTCCTCGACGAGATGTGAGGATTATTTTTAAATTTCTTTGTTCGTTATAGACAAAATGCTTCATAATAGGTGTCGGAGTAATTACTTTATTAAATAATTGGTGTCCATTAAACATGGTTGTGAATTTATAGTCTATATACACGGGATGATAGTTGACCCATAAGCTAACAGGAGTTGATTGTGTGCCAAATATAGAAAAAAGACTATTTTGCCAAAATTATAAGAAAACATACAAAATGGAAAATTGAGTAGGTTGATCCATCGTTAATTGTTTAGATCATCGTTATCAAGTTAAGAGAAGCTGAGTTACAAAAGTTATAATGTTGTTGAATGACAATTAAGGAATTCCAATCAAGGAATGTCGCCCCAAATGTGTAAGTTGGATGTATGTTTTAGAATTTGGGAGCAAGTTCCCCTTTACGGACATTTGAGGAATCACCGGGGGAAGTTTCGTGAAATTTGGCCCCAAGAGGAACTTAAAATAAAGTTGAAAGTCACCTACAAAGTTTAAGCTTGACTGTTAGACTAGGCTGAATAAGAGTTGATGTAAACGTCATAAAATTGGTCGATTTAAACTTAATAGAGAACTCTTGAGCTTCAAAGTGGCGAAGATCGAAAGGTAACAGAAAATGAAAACTTGGTTAATAATAACTTTACAAGTATCCTAAAAACTTAAACCATACAAAATATGGAAAGTAGAATAAACTGCACTACTTTGAAATCCACAAAACCCAAATCAAGCGAAATACATTTAAATTTAAGTTATTTAATTTCGGGAGAAAAAAAAATTATCCATGCATAAGAATTAACATATTTCTAAAATTACTAAATACAAATTTTAGAGGAAAACTATTGTTGAATAAAAAGCCACGATATTCTAGAATGTTTCGCAAAATTTTCGATAAGATATGAGTTTGGAACTTAGTTAGACAGCCATTCCTTCCCTTCTTCTCATTCAGCAAGCTTGTCAACATAGGGAAAAAAAAGAGCTCTTAATGGATTGTAATAATCAAATTATTATATTTACCAATGAAGGGTTTACTTGAGATATATTGAAGAGGCTAAATATTTAATCCAATACAATCAATGGATATCTTATTTTGAAATTGGAAATGACTAATATTATACATAATTTTCCTAGAACTAGCACTCCCCGTGAAACCCAGGACGAACTACTGGAAGGAATATTGTAATATTTCAGGTGAACTCAATAAAGGCAAGGGAGGATCTTAGGAGAATTACTTACAGCAGTGATTAGATATCCAAACGAACAATCAGTAAGGAGCTGCACCGCCTTAATCAAAATTTTTGATAACCCCAGAAAAAACCCTTACTCAACAGATATGCGCCGAAATTTTCCCCGTGAGAATTTTAAAAAGAAAGGAGAATTCTGTAAGAGTGTGTTATGCGGAAGAGATAAAAAAATTAATTATTTAATAAAATAAATTCAGCTCGCGATGCATGGAGGAAAGATGGAAATACTTATCATCTAGAGAAAACCAATCCTAGAGTAAAATTCAGCGCTGGAAGCCTCATGTTATGTGCTTTTCTGCTAATGGCATCAAAATCATTCATGTGATAAATAGCACAATGAATGGAGCTCAAGGTAATTGATTAACTATGTCTATTATTTACAAATTCGAAATGACGTGCATTCAACAAGATAAGGACGGATAATATACTGCCTAGCTGATTCTCAATTGGTTTGTGGGGAAATATGTTAGAGTGCTCTAGTGGTTTAGTGATTCAAATGATTTAAACCACAAAGAAATTATATGGGCCAAACTTCTAATTTCTCTATGGCTTTCCAAAAACAAGGAGTTTAAAGACTTATGCAAAGAAGAGTGGGCAAAAGTACCAACAGAAACAATTAAAACACATTGCAAACTATGAAAATCTCTACCTGCAGTTATTCCTTAGTTGGCTTAATAAATCTCTGCTAATACTTTTGCCGAAACTTTATTCTAATTATCAAATTTTCTATGTTTTAAGTTATTAGCAAACTTGTTACGAGTAGGTTATTAAAATAAAATTCTGGTGTGTACGAATATTTGTTTCTACCACTATATGTGTATATATATATATATATATATATATATATATATATATATATATATATATAAAACTGAATTGAGAAGTTTAACTTCTCAATTTTTTGCAGTCTGATTTATGTATATATATATATATATATAAATATATATATATATATATATATATATATATATATATATATATTTATATATATATATATATATATATATATATGCTTGTATATTCCCAAAGAAATGAAAATTGGTATCACAACACTAAGGAAGGTAACCAATGAAAGCTAAAGTAAGAAAATTTGGATGTAAAGAGAGAGAAAATCGTGAAAACTAATTTTAACCGATATATGAATAATTATCGCAAATTTTCTTTCTTAAGCTTTCAATGGTTACCTTCCTTAGTGTTGTGATACCAATTTTCATTTCTTTGGGAATATACAAGCATATATATATATATATATATATATAAATATATATATATATATATATATATATATATATATTTATATATATATATATATATATACATAAATCAGACTGCAAAAAATTGAGAAGTTAAACTGAATAATTATTTCTTCGGAAAAATATATTTTCCTAATTGGGAAAAAAATCCATCCTGTGGTAAGAATCGAACCAAGCCCAGAGGCAGCGAGCATTCTCTTTGATCTCAATTAAAGCAATTTCTTAGAGCTCTTGTCTAGGCGGAAGAAGAAAAATTCTTTCTAATAGACAAGCTTTTAAGACAGGCTTCGCAAGAACGACTAGAACGTCTAAAAGAGAGATAAATTAATTGGGAATTCAAAGAACAAAATCGAAATAGAATTAACCATCCGGCGCATATACAATATATATATATATATATATATATATATATATATATATATTATATATATAGATAGATAGATAGATATAGAGAAAGGTGAAATGGATATTTGAAGAACAGTAAGATCAAAGAGAGCTAAGGGCTGTACAATGAGGGCAATCCTTACTGAGAAGAATCTATTTCGCCCAAACCCAGTATCTCCTTAGACTAGGAACCTCCAACGGATTTTTATACCATACGAGTATGTTCTTTAAATTATGATCGGGTAAGAAAATATGGTATAAAAATCCCTTGGAGGTTCGTAGTGTAGGGAGATATTCAGTTTAATAGGGTAACGCTTTAGGCCAAGTAGAGTCACTGTGCCAGGTAACTTAACCTTAGAGCATCTTACCGACAATCAGCAGATCCGGGTTCGAGTTCCGGCCAAGAATTTCGCAACTTTTTTCCTAAGGCGTTGTTTCTGTCTTCGCAATAATGATTGCCTTTATTTTGCCGCTTTTTACTCTCTTTGATCCTAGTTTTCTCTTAATGCTCCTTTCTCGTACCTTTAAAAAGCTCCGGTTTCTTGTTTCATTGCTCATTCGCGTCAGATTTATTTCTTTTTTACTATATCGTTATATATTCTGCAATACAAGGTTTATGCATCTTCCTTTCTGTTTTCAAAAGGGTTAGGAAAGGCAGAAAATAAATTTTGCGAAAGCCCTGTGGTTGTTGTTACCAACCGCAGAACTAGTATTTGTTCCTTCTTAATATATATATATATATATTTTTATATATATATATATATATATATATATATATATATATATAATTCAGTTATATGGGCCTTTTTCTTGGTAAGCGCAAGCCCAATACGAAGAGTTATGCCAACACGACGAATTGGAAAATTTAATCTGAACGTTTTGAACGTTTTGTGCATCGGCTGTGTACATCCTCAACAAAGTATTCCGTCAATTTTACAAAAAAAAGAATAAATTAAAACTTATGATAAAAGAATATATGTAACCTGTTTTGTCTACATTCTTTTTTCACAGTTGGAACTTCCGGAAGAGTCTTATCTTTATTCCTTTACCCTTTATATCCTTTATTTAATCCTGTTTCTGATATTATTTTTCTATCGTGTGTCCTTTCGCTATACATTAGCAGGGCACTGCTTTGCTGTCTGTTTTATATACCACATTTGTAAAATAATTCATTACTCTTTGAGAATGAACTGAACAGGTCCGAAAGTCCTTTGAATCGGCCTTTCATTGTCCTGTGTGATTTTTTGGCATATATTGCTCTACTCACGCGCTACTTTGGGTGCTTCCCATATATATATATATATATATATATATATATATATATATATATATATATATATATATATATATATATATATACTCTTTCCTCTTAAATCCAAGAGTTATTTTTTAATTTTTTATTTATGTACATGGTCTTAACTTGATTATTTTTAATATTGCCAGTTTAAATTTGTTCTAGTCCTTTTTAGTTTCTTAACTTTTTGTAAATTATATCGTCATTTTTTACCATATGGATCTTTTACTTTAGCATATTATATTCTTAATAACATCTTAATTGTCTTTTTGTAATGTTAGTTTCGTTCATAATTTGAGAGTCTTATATTTTTACTCGTCTTACTAGTTTTTCTAGTGTTAGGAAATTCTATTACCTTAGCCTTTAAAAATATTTTGTTAACGCCCCTCGCCTATGAATATATTTCAAGTTCCAGTTTTAACAGAATTTCTAACTTTTTAATAAGTTTTTTGACAATAAAAATTTAATCATATCTAACTGTACTTTATTGTTTTATGATTTTAGAACCTAAAGATGGGGATACGCCCGGAACGTTGTTCCTTAATTATAAATAAATCACATGTAGCTGAGCCTCCTGTGTGTCCTTACCTTCGCCGTGAAACTGAAGATCAAACTTTATACTACTCGAAAACATTACATTGATTTGGTAAATTATTCCTTCATGTAACAATGATTGGATTATATTTTTTAATGGCGAATAATATAACTAAATCTCTGTGGTGCAAATAATACCGGTGGAACTTCAGGAATTAGTTGATGGATACCTGAGTAGAGAACACTGAAGCCTTCACTAACCTCACTTCACCTCTACTGCTTTTCTCTTTATATTATGCCCTGAATTCTGGCAAAGGGCAATGAATGGAGGTTTTATTAAGATAACCAAAATAAGTATGCTAAATAACGAAGCAAACAGAACTACTCGCTATTTAAGAATGGCACAGTTCGGCGTAGATCTGTTTCAGTACAGACCAATTTCGGCACAGACCCTGTTCGACGCAGACCTTCTTAAACTTTTAAAGTCAACTAGATCTACTTGTGAGCGACGGCGTTTGGTCTTTCATTCGTGTTAAAACATACTAAAATTTATTGAGTCGATTTATAGGAAATCTAATGCAACACTAGAGCATTCACCTAGAGGGAAACTATTTGTTTTTTGCCAAGGTAATTCGTTGTAGAAAAATATTATACTCACTAACATATTTTAATTTATTTTTTTCCAAATTTTCTGAAAACTAATTCCTCGAAATAGAAATAAACAATATTTAACGCATATTTGGATATTGCTGGTGCTATATATTATATTGCTGATCTAAGCCTTCTTAATACGTGAAACTACTAAATGTTAGAAATATATTAGGCATCTGGAATTTTTTAAAACTAAAAATATTTAAAGGTAAAATAACAATTAATATCTAGATAAAGATTTTATTTTGGCATATATATATAAGGGGCTAATTAACTTATAAAATAATGACAAAAGGAGTAATGATAATAATAATAAAAAAGAAAGGGATATATTAATAATTATAATAATGATAAATAATAATAATAAATAATAATGATAATAAACTAGATATATGTAGAGGTAAAATTACAATTAATAACTTTACACAGACTTAATTTTAGCCCACATATATGACGCTAAAGCGCATACATAAATAATACTAATTATCATTATAATAATAAATATAAAAATATTAATAATAATAAAATAGGAATATGTAAAGTTCTAATTACAATTTATAACTCTACACCTAATTAATATTTGCTGTAGAGGAATGACAACATAAAGCCTCCCGGAGGGCCAGGCGGACGTATACCGTAAAGCCCCCCCCTTTGCGGAGAAAACAGGACAATCGAACCACATGAGGAGAGTCGTGGGAATGTTAGCTCGCGAATAACAGTCTAACTACCTACCCTGTTTGATCTACCCACCGCATAGGTAGTTGGAGCGACCATTTGTGTTAAGGTAACCACTAAAGGCTCTTAAATGGTGCTCAAAAGATCCAATAACCTACGAGATTCGTAGGCCCGTGGTTATATCACCAAAAAGCGTTGCCAGTGAAAAGGCACGCCAGGGATGGTGATGGTTGGTGGTGTCTCTAATTAACAAGGCAACTTGGGCACCTCGCTAACAACCTTCTGATTCCTCACTCTCCCAGATGCGGTCTCACTACTCGCTCTTCCCTCTGCGGCATCGCCCCTTCCCGTTTAAGTGTGGCGGTCGTTCGCCTATAAATAAGCCCCTGAAGGAAAGATAAGAGAATATTATTATTCGGTGGGAGACGAAGGAGAATTAGTTCGAGAAGATCGATTCTTCAGCCAGTCAAGATTATTGGGTGAGATACGATAGAGGATCAGTTCAAGAAAATCGATCCTTCAGCCAGTCAAGATTATTCGAGAAGAGACGATATAGGATCAGTTCGATAAGATCCTTCCTCCCCCTCAGTGCCGAATTATCATAGAACGTTAAGTTTTGTATCGGTGCCATACCGAGGAATCCTTTACAGACTTAAAAGAAGTCTGACTGGAGAAAAAAAAACCCGCTCACACTCGAGTGACTCCTTCAGCGCAAGCTCCGTAAGAGTGAGAGGAGAAGAACCAAACCCCAACGAGGCTCCATTTGTTAAGTAAGGTAGAAATCCCCTCGTATACCCCAAACCTAGTCGGGTACCCGGCGTTAAAGCCTAGGATTCAAATAGGCTTCAAGATTATCCAGAAGAGGACTCTTTGAGCTAGAGAGCACTACAACTCTCTCCGTCTTTTAAAAGTAACAGGAGGCAAAGTCGCAATAAGAAGTTGACATCGCCCCCTTCCCTTAACTCCATCCTTTCTCGAATAAAATCTATCATCGGCCACTCCAACTCTCCGAAGCGCTAGAAAAGCCCTCCAGTGACATCCGGCCACCCCTGATCCCTTTTGTCGTGTAAGCTAGAAAGAACATTTATATTTGTATTGCATTAGTATAAGTTTATTACGTTTCTCGATTTAACGGAGGTAGAAATAATTGTGCGTGAACCCCATCATATTTGTTGGTAGAAGAATGTAAGTTAATTTGATTTTTTAAAGCTAATCTAAAATGGTCGCGATAAAATAACTAATTGGCAAATGGTTTTGGTCACGTGGAGCCTATTTGTTAATTTTTGTCTTGAATAGATATTGTAATAGGCCCAGTTGCCAACATGTTTTGCATCAGTTAGCTTAGTAGGTGGATATAAATGTGTTTACTGTTTTTTTTGTAGTTAATTGTTAAATTTTAAAATATATGTTTATTTGGGGATAATTCCTGGGCGTTTCACTAAATCCTTACTTACGTGTTTGAGACGGCTCTTCCTTAAAAATGGATTAAATGCTGTGACACTTTCTCAGAAATAAAGTACTTAAAAATTCCATTAAGCCAATATTGAAGTACTATAGTTTTGCATAATTAATAGGATCCGACCGTCTTCCTTAAAACAACAAAAGTAGAAATCTTTGACGTTGCTATTAACCAGATACATTAATACTAATCATACTCGTATATTATTAATAATAATAGACTAGAATTTTGTAAAGGCAAAACTTTTCTTAATTACTCAACACAGACTTAATTTTAGCATACATATAGGACTCTAAAACGCATAGATTAATAATAATTATTATTAGCAAAATAATAATAATGATAATGATAATGATAATTATAATTCTAATATTTATAATGATAATAATAATATTAATAATAATAATAGTAATAATAAACTACAAATTTCTAAGGGTAAGATTACACCAAATAACATTACACAACCTTAATATTGGCCTACATGTATGACGCTAATTGAAGGCTACTTATATAATAATAATTATAATAATAACATATTAATAATATATATTATTAATCTATTAATATATATATATATTATTAATATATTATATATTATAGTGTATTGATAGAAATATATTAATAATATATTTAGGCTCTGATCTATAAGTTTAAACTTCTTGGTATTGTGATAAAACTTTTAAAATATTCACGGAATTCTTAATAGATCTCATTGTTTAATTGTTGATGGTATCTCTTCTGCTTCATTGCCTGTTTTTCTGGTGTTCCACAGGCAAGTGTCTTTGGTCCTTTGCTTTTAATTAATTTTTACTTCGGATATGAGCACTCATTTTGAAAATAACCTGGTATTATATGCCGATCATGCTACACTTTACTCCTCTGTTAACTCTTCTAGAAACAGAAGTGAAGTTACTGCGTCCTTGAAAAGAGATTTTGCTAGGAACACTTATTGGTGTCAATTTTGGAGAATGAAACTTAATGCTAGCAAAACATATTCTATTCGTATCATCAGATCCCGTATATTGGATCCACCTCATCTTTATCTTCATATTTCTGGTGAACAGGTTGAGGTAGGTTCTAGTTTGCGTTTGCTGGAGGTATTTTTTTACTCTAAGCTTACTGTTGAAAAGCACATTCCTTTCTTAACTTCCTTAATTGCCCAAAGACGGGCTAATATCGAAAATGCTTGAAAATTTTGTAGCGACTCCACAGTAATAAAACCTTTTTTGCTTTCATCTTGCCTCATTTTGAGTACTGTGCTCCTGATTGGATGTCTCCCATTTGAAATTGCCGGATAGACCTATGAATTCTATTAAGTTCATCTCTCCTGAGCTTTCCCTTGATTTGTAGCATCGGCGGTAATTTAGCGCAGTTAGTGTTTTATTTAAAGTTTTTAATAACAATCGGCATCCGTTATATAGCGTCTTGCCTGGCCCTTTCAATCCTGTCCGTGTAAAAAGGTATACTCTTAGTCTTAATAATTTTTCTATGAATGCTTGCACTGTGCAATTTTCTCGGTGTTTTGTTCCTTCATTGTTTAAAATTTGGAATCAATTACCCAATGATATTGTCTCTTCTCCTAACATCTCTACATTTAAGTTTCGATTAAATGTTTATTTATTACAGTAATTCTTCATTCATTATTTGGCGTTACTAGGGTCTGTTTCCTTTTTTGGCTGCGGTTTCTCCAGTACCCGTGGAATTTTGTTCTAAATCAATTTCGTTGTATCTGCACCTTATTAGATATGTACGTCACATTAAAACAAAGAACTCTAAACATTTTTTTTTTTTAATCATGACTTTAAACATGAACATTATTGATAATTGTGAGAAATTCCTCTTAAATATTCACTGTACGTAGTATTCTCCAAATTCCCTATCATTCTGAGAATACGTTCATCTGCATCCCTGAACCTCTTCAACATTAAGGGAGGATTATGGCCTGCCGCAAGTCTTTCCTAACAGAGGTCTCTTCCGCTTTGTACTTTACGCATACATTCAATAAATTTTCATATACGTGGACGCATGCTTTTCATGTTCCGAATTCAACCTCTTGTTTGCTGCATATGCATGAAAGTTTGTCTTTTCTTCTTAGTTCAGTACTTGCTGATATAGATTTCACATTTAATGAAGAAAACGAGGCTCACTCGTGATGTTTCTTCTTTTGTCCATTCTCCCTACATAATTATTGTCTTCAAACCAATTGAGAAGTTCTTGTAGATCATCGGGTTATTCTTGATTTAACTTCGAGATTGCTTCATCTATGTGTTCTTTAGGAATAAAAGCTAGAGGACAGACTATTTTGCATTTTAAGTTCAATTATGGAGCATTTCTGTATTGAAGAGAATGTCCTAAAGTATAAACATGCTTTTTCATATTTTGACACAAAAGAAAAGAACAATCTCTAATACTCGCGGAAGGAAAACACACTTGTAAGTAATTAAAATTTGCCAATTCATAGTCACAGTTATATTTGCTAGACTAAATTTAGATTCAATCTTTAAAATCATGTCGAATAATTTATCATAGGTTACACGAACTTTATTAGGGAGCAGAAAAAATAGAAAAGGATGGATATCTCCTTTTATCTCATCTGAGATTAAATAAACTTGGGGAAAAAGAATGGGTTCGATTTTAAAATTAGCATCAACAAAAAACTTTTCACACTCATATAATAATCTCAGCTTGCTTTTACGTCCAAATATTAAACTTCCACAAGAACTTGCAGAACATCCACTGCCTGCAATAAAAAAAAAATTCCTTTTGTTCTCCACCAAAAGTATAAGATTTGTATTCTTTTGGGATGAAAAAAAACTGTCTAAATCAATTGGGCTCATTGGCTATGATCTTACATTGTTTCTTTGCCGACGTATCACCTTTTTCAAAGATCTAATATCGGGCATAGCACCTCTGGAAGCGTGAGATAAATTCAGTAAGCATTTGTTGACAACTATAGGAGTCCATTCTAATGTGTTGTTTGCACGCGTTTTTATTTGAGTTAAAATGCAGTGTGTCTCAATTTTACTGGCAAAGGATCGTGTGAAAGGCCATTAATATATTTAACGATTTCTTCGTTTTAAACATGAATTCTTGATTTACTGGACTCTTTTCTTTCACACCTATAAAATTTTGTTGCTTCATCCGCAGTATATCTTTTAAAGACATAGACAAGAACCATTGCATTCAAATTTTGGCTTTCCATGTTTTGATATTATATTCGCTGCGATATTTGTGGTCTAAGAAAAGTTTACTCAATTAAATTATTTACCTTTGTGTAAATTTAAATAAATAATTACTTGAAATCATTGTATATCAGTTCTCAATATCTGGAAGAATTTAAAATGTTTGATTGTAGGCGAGCAGTTCATCAGCTCGAAAGATGTCTAAGATAGAACTGAATTTAAAATTCCACAGCATATTCTATTTTTACACTTCACTGCTGGAAAAAATATAATTTCACATTTTTTTATTAAATTTGCTGGTTAAAAGAGTTTACATCTTGATGTTATAAAAGGAGCAATTAGTAAATCTGCTTAAATCTCTTCCACATAAATATTTAGATATGTGTATGGGACTCAAACTTTGTTAAAAAACATGCCTGGCCAGTTTTCTAGGGTAGATTAAACATAAGTACTTTATTTTCGATCTTAAGAAAAAAAGAATTAATTTATCCAATTATAATAATCCATATATCACATAAATATTTATAACAGGTCAACCGTTATCCTAAAGACAAAATGCTGGACCTATTGCCATTTTTACAAGGCTTTTGTTGTTGTTATTTAAAATTTATAACCCCTATTTTATATCTTTCCTTATCTTTCTCAAACTTTCTTAAGAACATGGTATTCCAAGAGTTTAAAGCACCATATTGGAAAATGACCATTATGTGGGATCCTCCCAAATCCCGCTATAAATATTCAGCTGACAACCGTTATTTTAAGGCCAAAATATGTACTGTCCCAAAAGCTTTCATTTGTCGTTTCACTCCCAAGTGATATATTACTTTCCTATTAATTTTTTGGCCCACAAGGCTAAGAGATAACTACTTCTACTAGGTAAAAGGAAATAGTAATTTCAAACCACTCTTCAGACATTCCCAAAGGATTTCAATGAGCAAAAAGATAGGAGTAATATAGAGAAAATTTTCGCCAAGAGAACCCATTCCCCATATTTTGAAATTGTTAATCGTATATAACTGTATATACTAACTAAATCTTGGTCCAAAACTAATCTTCTCCTTTTAGGCTAAGGCTCTAAAGTCGACTAAATTTGAGAGAAATCGTGTTATTAGTTTTGGAATGTAGCCTAATAAAACATGTTCATGTTGCTGATTATATAATTTCCACAAAGTGACCTTGGCAAGGTAAAAAGTTTTAAAAATATTTAGAAAGTCGACATTGACGTTTTAATTAAAAGGATAATAAGGGAAATATTTAAGAACCGGATAAAATGGATGTTGGTAAAAAAAAACTAGTCGCTTCCTTCTACATTAAGGCTCTAGTGTTCAACCAAATTTAGTAGAAATTAATTAGTTTTCGTACCATTTTTTAAACCAACAAATTGAAACCGGTGGCCATTATATAATCTCGCCCAAGGTACCTTTGCAAAAAGCTCTTCCAAGTATTTAGAAATTCAACATTAACACTTGCAGCTTCAAAGATAGAATTTTTAGTTAAAATGTTAGTAATGAAAAAATACCTAACCGGATAAAACCAGATCTTAGTCAACAACTAAAAATTTATTTCTAGGCTCTAGCACTCCACAAAATCACTCAACTAGTTTTTGAATAAGATTTAACCCGACCGAAGGCCGTCGATCACATAATTTCCAACTTCCTTGTCAGAGATTTCTAACACTAACCTTTCTTTTCAAGATATTTTCTTTAAGTTGATCAGGGTGACTTTAAAATTTCACAGGGTGTGCGCTAAAGAATGTCTGCGCCGAAAAGTCTATTCGCTGAAACGCCCCCCCAAATGAGATCGTGCCGTAACGGCCTCGATGAAACGTCCAAGACCCTCGTTATTTTTCTCAGTCTGGAAAACTTTTCTTCTGATTTCTTTAAGATGATTCAAGAAAGGTTGTATAAAATAATTGATTGTTATATTAAGTAAGGAATAAGTATACGTATTGTAGATAAGTTGCGTATTGTAGATGATTGATTTTGTTGATAGTATGCCAAATTTTCCCTTTTCTTAAATGAGTTGACCGGGATAAGATGAAAGGATCTCTGGTAATCTCATTTCCAAATTTTAGATCTAAATATCCCGATTATAAGAAATAATTTAAAAAGTGGATATTGATGTGCAACAAACCCCTTGACATCATTTTTTCATCAGTTAGCGAATCATCTTAAAATATAATTGACCAGCAGGTTGAACAAAACTTTCCTTCAGGGAGGCACTTGGTCTCCTCCAAATATATATATATATATATATATATATATATATATATATATAATGAATATATATATATATATATATATATATATAATCGATGGTGTTGCTGCTAGTCAGACGAATCTTTAATTTCACCAAGGAATGAGAGTACATAGAATGCGCAGAAATTCATCTTCATTTATTGGGTATAAACAACGTTTCGGGCTGTCCGCTCATCTTCGGGGAAGCTTAGCTATCGAAATATCCACATTAATATATTGCACACTTAATCACAAGTTGAAAAGTTGGAGCCCTCATGTGATAATAAGGGCTCGAAATCTGCTAATACGTCGGGGATTAAAGTGGCACGGGAAAAGCTCTGTCTCCTCACAAAATTCTCGTAATAAAGGTTCTTGATCCAAACAGAAACAACACACTAAGAGATAAATAAATATAATAGAGTTAATTCCTGGTCTTTTATGCAACTCAAACGGTAATCAGCTTTGGAAATTACAATAAAGTTAAATGATTGCCTTTAAAAGATCTCTCTAAAAACCTTTTAAAGAAGCTGACACACCTAATCACCTGATTTTATAATGATGTATGTGACATGGACAATGAGCCTTTAAATTGGGAGCAGGTAAGAGGATGTAGTATAAAAATTCCTTGGAGGTTCCAAGCTTAGCGAGATACTGAATTTTATGGAGTAGCGATTTGGGCGACATATAGTTATTGTGCCTGGTAGCTTAGTGATAGAGCATCAGACCGGCAATCAGCAGACCCAGGTTCGAGTATTGGTGAGGATTTTTCCTAAAAAAATTTTCCCTGGCGTTAGTTCTGCATTCTCGGTAAATCATCGCCTTCATTCTTCCGCCCTCCGATCTGTTTTATTCTAGGTTCTTCAAATGTCCCTTTCTCTTGCCTTAAAAACGCCAGTTTCTTGCCTCATTTGCTCATTCGCGTCCAATTTTCTCTTTCTACTGTACTATATGTATATATATATATATATATATATATATATATATATATATATATATATATATATATATATATATATATATATATATCGTCAAATGGCCAGACTCATCTAAATATATATATGCCTTTTGGGGTTTGCGTCAAAGTCTGTTTAAGATTCAACCTTAGCTGGTTCGTAAATAGCTAAGCATTCAATGGGGATGATGTACTCTTTAATTGCGGGGTTCTTTCAAAAGAAATAATTCAGAGTGTAAGTTGGACATAGATTAACAGGAAGCTGGTGCTCTTTTAGGGTTGCAAGAATAAGACAATAACAAAAATATACCTTTACTAACAAATAAATGAAGTTGAAATAAGTACAGGGAAGGGGTTTAAAGGGATTGACCGTAGATGCGAAAATTAAATGTCGGCACGAGACACAGGAGGTAAAAAAATATGAGATTAGTGGTCGAGTTCAGGTCAGTAATTAAAAGTAGGATTTTAATCCGGAGTTTACACACAAAGGATGGGACGATTTGGGAAGATTAGAGTATAGAATAATCTGTAGGCGCCAACAATTGCAACTGCTAACGTGTTCGTTGGAAGGAAGGGCCGGTCGGGATATGATGACTATAATGGGGAAGCTGGGTTACAGCACGGAGCGGATGAGGGAGCACATGTAGTTTGGCCTTAGAAGATGGAAATCCTTGTCAGATACTCGCTGATTGACTATGACAGAGTTAACAGATGTCAATTTATCTTTCGTCCTCTAATCGAAATTGCAGGTGTCTCCGATAGTGACGAGTATGCGTGTATTTTGCTCGTACGCGGTGATAGGCGGGAATGTATTGGAGTTCTACACGCTAAACCGAGTCGGGGGATTATATAGGGGCACGCTAGTGGCTGCGTTGGCCTGGCGGAAGCCTCCATGACTTGCCCGATCTTAAGTAAAGGCAGCGACTCCTTCGAGGGAACCGAGATTCATATGGCGTAGAATGTTCAAGGAGCTTCTTTGTCTGCCGGAGGGCAAGAAGATGTCACTCTGAGGACATGCAAAACGAGAAGAATTTGTTTCTAAGTAAATGCAGCTAGGGAACAATAAAAAAGCGTGGACCACATACACGCCGTAGATCATCCTCTGTTCCGACGCTCCATGCGGTGATCACGAGACCATGTGGGTACAGAAGGGCACGTGGTCGCCCTTCGACCTTTTGTGTTTCTTGTAAAGAAGCTCTGCTAAGTTTTTGTCAAGAATAGTTAAAATTTATTAGGCTTCGTGTAGATTATCAAGAATTTTTGCAACTATCAGTTGCATATTTAGAGAGTGACACATATAGCCTTTCCTTCAAACTACCTAGAGCAGTGCATCTAACACGTTAGATGGCAAAGGTTATTTATTTAGTTAAAATTGTACTCTTCTAGTCAATTTGAAAAGGCCAATAAAGAGAAGACATCACTAGAGCGATTTGAACAGTTTGTTTTACAATACTACATTCCTAACTGGTATAAATTTTCAACTGCATCCACTGCTCCACGTAGGACTTAGAGTACTTACAAAGTTCCAAGTATCTAAAGATATGGAGAAAAAGGAGTATCTCAGACAAAACACTTGCTGACTTCGTAGTTGAATCAAGTCGAATTTTCTTCAAAAAACTTTCGTCCAATTGCTCTTTTTTAAAAGTAAACACTTCAAAATGGAGTGAAAGAAATGATTATCAAACAGAAAAACAATATACTGATAATATTAATGTCATCAATGACAGTGCAGAGAGAGCTCTTGCCTTGATTTAGAGATACAATAATCATCTTATCAAAAATGAAGATCAGCTTCAATACCCTCTACAGGTGGTTTAATTTCAAAGAAAAATTTTCAGATACAACAAAATATGCATTAAAGAAATGCATGGGCAGTTAACAAAGCAAGAAGAGTTCATTGTAAAACACTGTGGAATAGGCCTCCCTGAGATGCCACATTCAAAGACCGCGCCCATTACAGTTATCTTATTGATGGTGTGGAAAAACTGTAAAACTCCAAACTGTGTAAGATTTGTGTCACTACTAAAACTCGTTCAATTAGGCTAAAAATTTGTTAAAATTGTGTTAATAGGAAGCCTCACAATTTGAATGGGTGTCACTTAAGAAGTTCTTAAGTATGAAAAATGAAAAAAACGCCTCCATAGATCTGGACCAGTGATATATAAATAAATATATATATATATATATATATATATATATATATATATATATAAATATATATATATATATATATATATATATATATATATATATTACTTGTAATTTTTCTGTTCCTTGGGAATCTGAGACGTAGTATAAATATGAAGACCCAGGAGATTACACTAATAATTTATTGGCAGGACTTTTGGACCTTCACTAGGACCATCTTCATAGACTATATTAACTTATGATAAGGGGAAGAAACATTAACGATAACAGTTAAACGGTTAGAAAGATGCATTATATAATTGCTAAATAAGCGGGAGAGGGCAAGGTAACTAAAAAAAACTCAATTATTGAGATGAAAGTAATAACACAAATAACAATATATAGAATCAATGGATACTATCCAGTGTAATTTTGAAAAATTATAGAAAGATTTGAAGATTTAACATAAACTGACTTCAGTATCAACAATTAAAGTTAACTAGAATTAACAATAAAATGCCCTTTTATCTTAAATAATTAACAAAAAATAAAAAAAACGAAAACAAATGTGAACGAATTAAACATAGGGACTAACCTTTATCGTAGGAGTTGCAAAATCACCAGCTTATTGTGTCACCATGAAACTCGGTGGCGTGACAACTGTTCTCTAGAATACAAGCCAATTGTCGTTAAAAATTTATAGATGGCTGTTTTCTAAATTTTTAAGCACGGAGATCATGCACCCTATTTCTCAATTATATTAACCGACAACATTCTAACATAAGGTTTTCTATGGCAACAGAAAAGGACAACAAAATCTCGTTCATGGATGTCAACGTTGATCGAGCAGATTCGTCTTTTAATACCTACATTTACAGAAACCCTACCACCATTTTATTGCCTACACATTTTTTTATTAGCTCTCACGCCCAATTTTCAGAGCATACCATATATGCTTTAACCCATTATCTTTTCATGAAGAAATGACTCGAAATAAAGTTAGAAAGTACTTGGAATCCTCGTATTAATTTTCCCCCTGGGCTTTGTCCCATTTATAGAATCTATTAGAATGATATAATCCAGAAAATAATTATTTGGGTCAATCGAAAGCTGTTACATTTCCGATATAAAAGAACTTCAGGGCCTATATGGGAATTAGAGCTGTTGACAAAGGAAGAAGTATGGTGATAAGATCTGGTTGAATCTGAGATGAAGAGATATAGTGAGACATAAAATTGAGAAAATTTAATTGACAGAGTAAATAACACGATGTCAACAGGTAATAGGCATGCCTAAACAGCTTACAGCTATATTATAGTCACTTAAGACAAAATTATCCGTAAAGAGACGCATCATAATGATAGGAAAAAATATCAACGTGAGTTAGAGGGTGTTTTGTATAACCATTAACTTTTAAGTCCGAATTAACATCAAAATGTAGGTAAAACTCCTTATAATTTCCCACAGATACCAAATATCCGCCCAAATACACAATTTCCTCTTTCGTCCTTTGTTTAAGCCATGATCATGTTTCTATGCAAAATATCCAATTAAAACTCATTTCACTTCACTAATTCACCAAATTAGGATTCACCTGAACCATTTACGAGTGCCCTTGCATCGTTCATTCCTTGTTTGCAAAGTAAATATCATTACATTTCGGGGAGAAATACAGGCTTATTTTCAGTCTTAAAAAAACGGATTTTTCTTTCTAGCAACTGACAATGACGGTGTTTGCGGATTGTCCATCTTCAATGTTAAAACAAACGTCAACTTAGTTCAAATGTGCTCTTCACAAAAGCTCGTTAATATTAGCCAGGAAGAGCAATTGCACAACCCAATAAAAGGAATTTAACATACAAACGAATGATCAACAAAATGAGCAAACAGCTAAAACTTCATACACTTATATACGCACATAAGTATGAACAAATTTAGACACTGAACTACAGGATGAACAGAAATAGTCACTAACCGAATTATTGACATCAAAATATTTACACACACACAATTACATCCAGATACAATCATAATGTGTGTACAAATGTGGTAAAATGCTCCTTGACATATAATAAAAAGATCTTGCTAAACATATGGTCTTAAATTTAGTTATTGGCGATATTCGATAGACTGAAAATATAAGATTCGAAAGAAGAAAAAATACTAACGAAGGATTAGACGCCCTACTGTTAATAAATACAAGTAAAGATTTAGTGAATTAAGAATAATAATATCCTGAATGTTTTAATTCTTGTAAATTTGGGAAGGAAGTGTTTACGGGGACTGAATGGATAGAGACTTAATTTTCTTTAATTTGATACCGAAACTACCTTTACTTAGACTTTATTTACTCGTTGATTGAACTCCGTAATACATGATTACACAGGGTGCCTCTAGGGATAGAAAGAGAGTGTGGCAACATTACATATATAAATATATATATATATATCAGAGCCATGTGTAAAGAGAGAGAGAGAGAGTTACAAGGAGGTAGGAGATGTCCATGTTTATCTACTTACCCTGCATACGTGCGTGCCTACCAACCACTTTAACGCAATTGTCTAAAGTTATAGAATTAGTTATACTTTTGTCTAACCAATTTTTAAAGATATCCACCCTTCTCCTTTACACAGCATGTTCGGGCACTGTACTATTCTATGCGTTAACTATCCGATACAAAAATTAATTTCCAGTAGTGTTTGTAGAGAATCTTTTTTCTCTCTATCTGTTTCCACTCATTGGATTTTCGTTATTGTGAATCGCCTTCTGCAATCTGGATCTTTGATGACTTTTCAAATTCGGTGGACAGAGATTAGTTTTTTTTCTCTCCATCGAAAATTAATTGGGTTCCTCTACCTCTGTTTTGTAGCTTCTGTGTCTGATTGATAGTAGTAATTTAGTTGTCCTCGACAAAAATTTCTCCCTCCTCCACACGTCTTTTCTGAGGGGGGGTCACCAAACTTGTTTCCAAGTATAGCTTTACTAGTGAGTCAAAGAGAGAAACGACTATCTTTCTCTATTGGAATTAATACTGGGATTAATATAAAGAATAAAATTCCTTGCCTTCTTATTTCCTTCCATGCTTTGTTGTGAAAGATTTCACATAGTTGTTAAAAGTACTAGTAGATTTTTCTCTTTCTCTGTTTTGACCAACTTATTGTCAAGTAATGTGTAGTCATTTCTTTGATCATATATGCATCACCTTGCATTTATCCTCATGATAACGGAATCGGCTAGGTTTTAAACTATTTACCTATTTTGTCCAGCTCCGCTTAAAGTTTAACCATATCTTCAAAATTGGCCACGCTAGCCCATAGTTTAGTATCATCTGAAAATTTAGAGATGGTACCTTGAATTCCTGCAACTAGGTCATTGAAGTGTATAATATACACAAATGGACCAATCACTGAGCCTTGTGACATCCAGTGAGGACTGGAGCCCATTCTGATAACAATTTATTAAAAACTAGTCTTTGTTTCCAGTTTTCTAATAAATCTTCTCTCCATTTATCTACTTCACCGGAAATTCTTAGCTCCTCCAGTTTTCGCATAAATCTCTTGTGAAGAACTTTGATGAAGTCCAGGAAAACAATTTTCACTGTTTTTGTGTTAATCATATAAAGCAAAGATATTTTAATAAAACTCTTAAGAGTTTTTTTTAACACGATATGTATTACCTAAAGCAATGCTTTTAATCATTGATCAGTTTGTTGTCTCCAAAGTGTTAGTATATCCTGTCAGAGAGGAAGAGAGAGAGAGAGAGTATGCTGGTATGAGAGAGAGAGAGAGAGGGAAGAGAAAGAGAAAGGACTTAATGAAGAGAGAGCAGGTGAGATTGAGGAAGAGAGATTTGGAAGAGACGGTGTAAAGGAAAGAGAAGGGATAAAGGAGGGAGAAAGAGGTTGGACTGAATGAAGAGAGAGCAGGTGAGATGTAGGGAGAGAGATTTGGGAGAGAGGAAGCGGAAAAAGGGGTGGGGAAGAGAGATGGGTAGGTGAGATGGAGAAATGGGTAGAAGAGAGAGGGGTAGGGGAGAGATAGAAAGAAGTAGGAGAAAAATAGAGGAATAGCATGTTGCTGGGTACAGGTCGTCTTTTTATAAATATCCAATTGGGAAAGCATTAATTTCTAGGTAAATTGCGGTCAGGAATTTTTACTGATGTGAGATGAGATACTCTAAGAGCGTTTTCTGGTCAAAGGCATTCTGTTTAATAACCGGAGGTGATTTTGTGTAGAAAAACTAAAACCCACTTTGTGCATTGCTTCGTGAACACAAACGTTTATGGTTTTCGATTGAGTAAGAGCAGGTGAAAATCTTGCTGGTTTTAAACATATTATATCCCTTACGCATTAAATAATGAAGTTAAACTGCTGAGCACCATGTGTATGAATGTAAGTCATATAGAAATATAATATATATATATATATATATATATATATATATATATATGCAACAAAGCCCACAGGGAAAATTAATACGAGGATTCCAAGTACTTTCAAACTTTATTTCTAGTTCTTTATCAAGGAATAGCAAAACTATGGAAAATTGTAATATTTATAAGGATGATACAGAGGAGAGGGTGCGCCCACAAAAAAAATAAAACAAATCAACAAAGTGAATTAATATGAAATGGAAACCTTAGGAGGAGCGGAGATATATACAAACTAGGATCATTAAATCAGGTAAAACAAAAGACTAAAAGTTGAAAAGAGGATTAAAATACAGCATCAGCAATTAGGGCGGGAGAAAATTCGAACGAGAGATTAACCTCAGAGGTCATGATTTTAAAACCCAGGTAGAATAAGTAAAAATGTTCTCAAGACTTAACTGAAATGGAAATAAATACACATGCATAAACATAAGGCTACATAGATTCACACACAAAGAAAAAATTAGTTTATTAAGATTAATAGAAATATTTAGTCTCAAATTAAAAGTTTCGACAGTTCTTTGTGAATATAATTTAAAAAATAACCATAGACTTTAAATAAGCCAGAACTTAAATTAAAATTTGGGAATTTATTAATAAAGGTCGATTCAATAATATTTCGTCAAATTGTATCGTTATTATGACAGATAATTTTAGCTGAATTCCAATCAATATTGTGATTAAGATATGATATATGACAATCAAATCAGCTGCTTTCTTCGCCATGACGGACATTATATTTATGCTGAGAAATTCGTTTTTTTTAAACCTTTTCCTGATTGGCCAATGTAATATTTAGAGCAATTGATACATTTTACGCAAAAAAACATTACAAATATGGGAAGGGGCGATCTTGATAATAGATTAGAGATAGTATTATTATAGTTAAATACTACACAGATACCTAGAGATTTTAAAATATTGGGGAGAGAAGCAAAGGATGAATTGAAAGCAAGTTATTAAAAGCACGCTAGGTTCAAAACTATGAAAAAGCTTTTTAGCTAACTGAAGGCATTTAGCAATTAAAGAAAATGATAGCAAAGTTTATGTCCAATGTTGAAAACTTTGGAAACTTCAGAGTAAAAATATTCAGAACTAACTTCACGAAGTGAATGAATAAACATTGAAATAAAAATAGATTTTTTGACTTTAAGATGGCGAGAGGAGTAAAAGTGAATATAAGAAGAAGAATTACTTGGTTTCCGATAGACAGAGAATTTGAAACCAGAAAGCGTGGGGGTATTAATAAATCAAGGGAAGGAATACTTCCATTTTGCTCTATCTCAAGGGTAAATTTGATAGAAGGTACAAGTAAATTAAGTTTGTTCCAAAAAAGAAAAAAATATTTTCAGAATTGGGCCACAAGCAAAGGATATCATCAATATAGCAAAACCAGATTATAAGAAATTCTACAATAAAGGAGAGTAAAACTGTTTGAAAAATTCCTTCTATAAGTTAGATAAAACGGGGGGGATAAACAATTACCCATAGCTAAACGAAATTTTTGGCAAAAGAATTTACTATCATTCATGACATAATAAATAAATCACGACAATCATAACTTAACACTCTGTTCATCAGCAAAGACGTGACTGCATTCGATAAGGTGTGGCAGGGGGGACTCCGTTTTAAATTAGCCAATATCACGTAGGCCTGTCCCATAAAACACAACAACACAATATCACACATATTTACACAACATAGCAACGTTCCTAAAGTTAATGTACGGACCCCAACACTTTGCATAATATACGCACCCCACGGCCACCTTGAAACGGCACACACACATTTACTGTTTAAGGCTTACGGAGAGATCATTATCATCTGCACTTAGGGCTAAAATGGAATCGCGCACTATGCACAAATTATACTGAAAGAGCGAGATAATGAGGAAATGGGGTCAGAGCTACGAATCATCCGATGACACAAGCGAGCCTACGAAGTGTAAGATACGAGGGTCGGTCAATAAGTTTTTTAATTCGGATATAAGGAAACGAGATATAAGGAAAAGTGTTTTATTATTTTTCAATATAACTACCCTCGACTTCAATGCACTTGCGCCACTTTGTCCCTGAGGCTTCAAATTCCCGACAACCAGAAATTTCCCGAATGCTGTTCAATCCAATCCTGGACGGCGAGCTGGACATCTTCATCGTCTTCAAACTGGCGTCCACGCAGTGCAGCCTTGAGCTGGTGGAATAAAAAGTAGTCGCTAGGAGCCAGATTTGGACTGTAGGGGGGATGGTTGAGCTCCTCGAATCCGCATTCGCGTAGAACAGCTTGTGAAACTCTGGCCTTGTGTACTTTTACGACGTTGAAGTCGATCATGGGGCGTGAGGTTTCTAGGGACCCAACGGGCAGAGACCTTGGTCATGGCCAAAATTGTCGTGGATGATATTGATAACACTTCCATGTAATATTCCAAGTTCTCGCTCGATTTCTTCGACTTTCACCCGTCAATTTTTGAAGATTATCCTCTCCACACGGACCACATTGTCTTAGTTAGTCACGTCTGACGGGCGTCATGGACAAGGTCAACTTGAAGGGACTCACGACCATGGAGTAACTGCCTATTCCAGCGAGCAATGTTTGCATAAGAAGGGGTGGTGTCGCTGTACACTGCAACCATGCGTTCATGGATATCTTTTGCCTTTTTGCTTTCATTGGTCAAAACTTTGATCCTTGCGCGGTGCTTAACCTTCTCCATTGTTGAAAAATTTGTGACTGACGATCTGCGATCAGCTACTGCTTCTTAAATAGACGAGGCAGGAGCGTGCGGCTGCAGGTTTTGACTTGTCATAACTTGTCACAACACACCCATAAACAGCCATCCCCCTTCTTCTGTTTTATCCTACCGATTCGCAAAACCTATTGACCCTCCCTCGTAACTACATGCAAAAAATACAAATATATACACATAAAGCAAACCTAAACAAACCAGCACACTGAAAACTTGAATATAAACCTCACACGAAATTACGTGGAGAAACATTTGACAAGCTCATACGTTTCTCCTTACACAAACGAGCCAAACTACAAACACAAACTGCGCAGGTTTATTCTGTCGGCCAAAGTCTACAAATACATCAATTCAAAACACTATTTTGACCACTATTACAAACGAACCTATCACACCCCCAGCCTCGAGTCACAAATGTGAGAGAAAAGCTGTGTTTAGAACTTTGCGATTAAACCCGCATGTCGCTTTCTCTTATATACTCTAATATCTCGACTACACGATAAAAACAAGTTTATAGCATTCAATACAAATACCTAAACACGCTTAAAGGAAAGAGACCAAATCACACGTACAAGAGCACTTTAATTTAGTCCAGAAGTTGTATTTTCTCCAGGCCTATGAGTTTGGGTTTGCCCCCTGATACGTATTGAGGTGCTCTACAACTTTTCCACAATGATCACCCTTATCACTTCAAGCCCACAAGACACTACATCAAACAACTTCCTATCGCGCCACCAACACTTACGTTCTCCCACCCAAAATATTTCCTTATTACTCGAAAACATCTTTCCTAAACTAACGCACTCATTTAACCTCTTGGCTACCTTTTTAATTTTCCTCACAAATTTAAAACATCATACAACATTCTACTTGAATGAAAACAAACACGCGAACAACCATACTCCTATTTCCCTCGTAGAACACAAAATATTTCCTCGAACGTATGCTTACCAGCTTCTGCGGAATTTTCTGGAGGAGAGTAATTGCTCTCACTCTGCGAATATTTTCAAGGAGAGGTCAGTCTACTAAAGCTGCTGTGACCATTATTCATGACTTCATACAACAAGCCGCCAAAAATCTTTCCGTCAGCAAAGAGGTGGAGAAGGGATTTTACAAGGCGTCACAGAAGGGAATTTATTGGAAACTCTTCAATAACACAAAGCTTCCTCTCTACACCAGAAGGGTTCTCTTCTACTAGCTTAACAATAGGAGGGGTCACAAAGAACAACAGTCCCAAAATCAATACATTTACACTAAGTACCGGCGTACTCCAAGGTAGCGTGCTGTTGTGTATATTACACAGGATCTACATCAACAGATCGTGATGGTGGCCAAAAATCTGCAGGCAAACATACATATTGTCCTACGCTAACCATTTGACGATAAGATAGAATATGAGGAGAAATGGCTCATAGCCACAAACGAATCCTCTAACAACACAAACGACACAATTCGGCGCGTGATATCACTACATGCAAAACGTACAAATATAAAGTCATATAGCATACTTAATTTAAGAAGCACCAAATACACTCACATACAAACTTCCAATTAAGATACTTGGAAGCACATTTGACAAATACATACGCTTCCACGTACAAGAAAACATCGGATATACAGGTGAAAAGAACACAAATAAATTTCTAATAAGATTTTACAACGCCAACCATGAAGTACAAATACATTTTAAGCAAGGTGTGCTGAACAAAAATTCGTGTGCCCTCACTTATTCTAATTTATGCCCTTATGACTTTAAAAACTTTTGATATTCCTGGAGTAACCTAGGGAGGACCTTGGTAATTCTATCATTCGAAAAATGTAAACACCCTTAGAATTTCAAATTTCATTCGAATCGGCCTAATATTTATGACGTTAGTGCCCAAAAACCTAATTCCCTGAATAACCTTGGGTGACTTTGGCAATTATATTAATTTAAAGGGAATAGAAAACAATATAAGGTTCTCAAATTTCGTTAGAATCAGCCGAATAGTTACGATTTTATTGGCAAACAAAATGATTCCCTGAGTTCATATGAGGACTTTTGCAATTCTATCATTCGAAATATAATGTAAAACAACATAGGAGTTCAAACTTCGTTAGAATATTCGGAGTAGTTATGATGTTATTGCCAAAATAATAAAATTCCCTAGCTATCTTGGGAGGACTTTAGCAATTATATCATTTGAAAAAGAATTTTAAAAAACATATGGGTTTCAAATTTCGTTAGAATGGTCGAAATAGTTATGATGTCATTGCCAAAACAATATAATTCCCAGGCTAACAGGGAAAGACTTTTCCAATTGTATCAGTCGAAAGAGAATGTAAAACAACATAATGGTTTAAAATTTCGTTTCAATTGGCTGACTTGTTACAGTTTTATTAAAAATAAAAAGAGAAACGTGGACCGACCGACATAGTGAAATGTAGAGTCGCCCGCGACTAAAAACTCACAACTTCCCTAAAAATCTATTAAAAAGCAGAACTAAAATATATTAAAATATATATTTTTTCAATAAAAATAGTGGGCCATAACTTTTTCTCACAACGCAATTATGAAATTGAAAGGCGAAAAATGGTCACACTCTAAGTGCAGAGTCTAGGAATAGTATAGCATAGGACATTATGGCATTAGGGCCGGCCATACTCTAGAATTTTATGAAACTGGTGATGAGGGCAATTCAAATGATGAATATTGGTGAAAATAACATATATTTGGCAGAAAAGTTAGATTCTGATTGATTCAACCTACATTAATTTGAAGTTGAAATATTGTTAGTTCTGGGTCATTTACTATATTTTATTATTATTTTAGTTACCCATTAAAGATCAAATTTATCGTTTTCTATCATCAATACATTTATCTATTCTGAAATATATTTGTCTTAAAAAATGTAAAAATGTAATAGAGAGACATGAGAAGGAGGAGACCTGTTAAAAATAACCCTTAATTAAGTTTGCTCTAACTCCAAAATTTAAAGTAGCCAGTACTCATTACTCAATAGAAGGCAATATTCCAGTAGTGTTGCCAATTTTGGTAATTATTGTAACTGGTAACTGTTTATAGAGGACTTACATTTTATTTTAATTCTAGTAAAGGCTGTGGATCCTTTTAGAATAGCATATAATTATTTGGGAGAGATTATTTCTTAATCTAATATACGTGTGATTAATGTGACAATGACCAAAATCATGACAAGGTCCAAATCAAGTTCTCATTTGAGTAATTTGGTTGGAACTGGGCAAGAGCTGATGGTTTCTGAGTTACCAACAATAAGAGATATTTTGAAGTACGGCATCTACCTGAGGGAACAGAGTGAAGATGACGGGAGAAATTATGAAGTGGACCAGCTGGTAAAAGATATGTATCAGGGCTTGATTAATAGGTGGACCAAAGCTAATGCTCTCTTCAAAGCTTCTGTTGTCAATCAAAAGGCCACAATAATACCAAAGCTTAAGAAGCTGTGGAAGAAGGCAGTAAAAGTTTCCTTTGGTAGAGGAGAAATTGAAGTAAAAGTGAGGTTAATTGCAAAACTAGATAAGTTATTTGATATTTTGACATGCACATGTCAAATTTCCAGGGTAGGGAAGTAAGTTGTAATGCCTGTAAGACTGTAGCCCATGCCAACTGCTGTTGTAGTAAAGAGAAAAAATAATTACTACAGAACTGGCCTTTATTAAAGGACAAAAGGAGAAGGATGAAGGTAAAGGTACCTTTTAAATTGGAGGTCTTGATATTCTAGAGCATAATAGACAATTAAGAACTTCAGAAAGGAAAGGATGGGATACGATAGCAGAAAGAAAGACAAAAAGTAGGGAATAAAGCGCTGTTTTAAAAAGAAAAGCAGCAAGAAAAGAAATCGAGCATTTTTTGGCAGAAGGTGAAGATCTGGAGGCAGAAAGTTCCGATGGTGACAACAATTTTGGAGATGAATTAACTTTGGATGCTGTCCAAGGGCCGGAATCTTCCACCAGTAGTAGAAAGAATTATGATTAAATTCCAAATATTGCTCTTGCTAATATAAGGTATGGTGTCGGATTAAAACCAACTCCATCTATAGTAACAGAAGCTTTACTAGATTCTCGATTCATTACTCAGGAAGATACAAGTAAAGTAATTGATAAGAATAAAGTTAAGAGAGCACAGGAAAAGCTAATGAGAGTTATTAAACATTAGTTTGAGGAAAACTTAACGAAGGATGGGGGAATTTCTTGTGTTCTCGTTGATGGACGGATTGATGTGACAAATTTTAGGATGGAGGCAGAGGGAAGTGAAAAATTGTTTCTAGCAAAAACAAAAGAGGAGCATTACACTGTTTTTAGTGAGGGTGAGAGCAACTACCTCCTCCACTTTGTCCCAGAAAAGGCTACAAAAGAAGAATCACATGCAGAGGAGATTACTAAAGCTATGTTTGGATGGCGGAGGGAAAGGGTTTGGATTAGAACTTAATGGCCATTGGAGGAGACTCCACGAATGTAAACACAGGTGTAAATGCTGGAGTAATTTGATAAATGGAGCTCCATTTGGGCAGAAACCTTGTTTGGTTGGTTTGTAACCTGTACTCTGGGGAACTCCCTCTCCGTCATCTAATTATCAACCTGGAAGGTCCAACACTATCTGACAACAGATATTCGAGACCAATAAGAAAGGTCCTTTACTCTGTTACAGACTTGAATATTAACCCAAATTTGACTCAAATATCTTTACGTCCTCCTCTTACCAAGATACCTCAGGAAATGGTGCAAGATCTTAAAACTGATCAACACTAAAATTGTGTCAGTAATCAGAGATGGAGTGCTTACTGCATGGCTTTCTCTATTGGAAATGGGACCAGTAAACCACAGTCGTTGGCTGGTCACAGCTAACAGACTTCTTCGGCTGTAGGTGACAAAGCATGAGCTCAAAGGAAAAGCCTATTTCTCCAAATAGGCCAGTGAGAGAATATAAGCAAAGATTCTCTCCTTTGCGGTTAGTGCTAGCTGGATATAAAAGCTTCTGTAAATTGACTTTGACCTCTAGCGCAAGAAAGGACCCTTCCAGCTTCATAATTAGCATATACTATAGCGCATTTTTTTTATTGCAATAGGGGCTCCGATGTATCATTATTGCGTGTATTTTTTTATTAACACGTATTAATTTTAACTTTATTTTGTTCATTATGCGCATTAACTCCGTGTTTTAAATCCCATTTTCATCTGCAGCAATTTCTCTAAATATGTTTCCCTCAAGAGTTCGTTTTTGTAGTCCAACCATTGATGTTTAGTTGTAATATCCCGAGTGCGCTTCTTAGCAAAACGGTCTAGTTAGTGTTTTTATTGCGACGAATTTTTCGTTCTCGGGTGGAGGGCTTTGGAACCGATTAGTGTCTCTTTTTTTAGCCTCGTTCGCGTAGAAGGCCTTTCCGCGATTACGGAACTCCCGGAATTTTTCGTCACTGAGGTTTCATCTTTCTCTTCTGAGTCTTTCGAATCATACAATGAAGGTTCTTTTACGTTACTTTATCTTCGGTCATCGATCTTTCATTGTTCCTAGAATTGCTTCCTTAAATGGGCACCTGGGAGCATTGGGGATTGTCAGGTACTTTTCTTGCTGGAAGTTGGTTACATATCTTTCAGAGGGTCATTGATGATCCTGTTGTAGCAGACGGGTTGTACAGCTCCTGCTATGTTCGCTTGAATTATGCAAGTGAAGATTTGCACATTTAAGTCGTGGGTAACATTTTCTGGCGAGACACTCATTGGTTACTTATGCTTGTTTCTTCTTGTAGTATATGCCTAGCTTATTTGATTGGCCCTATTTCGTTCTTCTTCTTTTTTTATCACTTCATTTGTTTGGGGGAAATTCAGTGTCATTGTTTGGTGCTTTCCTTTCCATTTGAATCACTATTTATTCGTACTTTGGGATTTGTGATATCTATCTCATTCTATGGCGCATTCGCTGCACCAATTTTTGTCTTTCTTAGACCCCTTCGTTGAGATATTATTTTAGGGGCAACATACACAAAAGGTTTCTATGATATGGAATCTATGCTGCTCGATGTTCTCGACTGAGATATGCATTTTGAAGGCAAAAGTGCTTCTGCAACCTTTCTAGACATTTCTGATGAGTTGAATTTTAATTTTAAGACATTTGTGTGTTCTCAAAATTGCATCGATTCCTTGACCGATGCCCATGTTTGTTGCCTCTCAACGTCTTCCTTGATTCCTGAGAGGGTGTTTTCTCCTACCCTGCTTTCTAACATGCGGTTTTGGTTCCTCCTGTTCTAAAAACATATGTGTAGTTATGTGTTTTAGTGGTATGTGTAGACAAACAACCTCTGATCACCTCAGGTTATTTGGAGACCAAGTGCGATTGTATCCCACTATTAAAAACGTCAATTCCTGTTCAGAAAGATTTGAGAATTCTCGACACCTGGTCCCATTGGGAAATTATCTTCCAATCCTGCGAATTTATCCAGAGCTCTTCCGGCGACGAGGAGAGAACGAGCCGCTTGTTTTTTTCGTGCCTTGCCGCTAAAAGCTGGATTTTCGTCCGCCTCATGGAATAAGATGTCTAAAGCTTCCTCACCCCCTGTTCCGAATCCCCCCTTTTCCCCTCCCGAACACTCGTATAGATACCCGGATTTGACTTAAGATCAGTGAGTCCCACATAAACCTCAATGTCCCCCTTATCGTCTTGAGTCGAAGCCCCGTGAGTGTTCATTAGACAGCAAGCCTTTCTCCGCTATGATTCTAACCCAGTCAATTGGTAGCTTCTGTGAACGGCAATCCTTTGAAGCTTCATTACTGTCCTCCCTCAGTTGTTGTGGCGTCCTGAAGGGAATTTTGCCTTGCATGATGTGTCGGCTCCATCATGTTGACCAGTTTTTTTCCGACATATAATATTCAGTTAATGAAAGTTTTGCTATTGAATAATTTTGTACAAATTGTTGTTGTTGTTGTTGTACAAATTGTTATTTTTGTTGAAGATCTTGTTGCTAATATTGTTTTTTTAATATCGATTTTAATTTTATCAGGAGATATTGAGCTCAACCCTGGACCTGGTCATCCTCGTCAGATAAAATGTCGTCTACTCTATATTAATATTAGGGGCCTACATGCCAATATTAAAGACTTGACTGCTTCATCCAAGTCTCATGACATTTTACTCTGTTCAGAGACCCTGGTTTCAAATATGAGGCATGTCTCTGAACTACTTATACCAGGCTTCAAAAAACCAATTTTACTTAGGCGTGATGCCATTCCTAGGGCTAGAGGATTGGCAGTTTACATTAGGAATGGTTACTCTGCTTCAAAGACCTCCTATGCTTGTTCTTGCCATGAGATGCAAGTTATGAAAGTATGTGGTAAGCAAAATAATTTTTATCTTTTTTCTGTCTATCGCAATCCAGACTTAGATGATACTATTTTTGATTGTCTGCTCCTTGCCATGGCCAAGGTACAGGAAAATGACCGGAAAGCCTGCTTTGTATTTATGGGAGACCTCAATGCTCATCATAGGCAATGGCTGTCTTCTGTCTCCCCTACTGACTGTCATGGTATCAGGGCTTATGATTTTGCGTGTGAGTCGGGTTGTGAGCAAGTCATTAGGGAGCCTACCCATTCATCTGGGAACTGCCTTGACTTGGTTTTCACTGATTCCCCTGGAGTCGTTACAAGTGCTGTTGATCCTCCTGTGGGAACTTCTGACCACTGTGCAATTTCTATAACTATCTGTATTGAGCAATCTATTCCTAATATAGCTCATACAAGCAAAGTATTCATCAAATCTCAAGTAGACTGGTGCAATATATTAAATGATATCTCCCGGATCAACTGGCCACTAATATATAAGGAGGTTGAAGCAGTTCGTATTTTGAATGATAAAATTGTTTCAATTATTGATAGACATGTTCCATTCCGTATGATCAGATATCGCACTAAGGACAAAGCCTGGTTTAATGATGACTGTAAGAGGGCTCATATGCAGAAACAAGAAGCCTACAACCTGTGGAAGGGTAGTAGATCTGCCTTTCTATGGGATAATTATGTGCACTACAGAACAGCAGCTCAGAGGGTATATAATAATGCTGAAGTTGAATTCAATACTACCACAAAGGGAACTCTTCAGCGCACAGCAAATTCCCACAAATTCTGGACCACTCTCAAGTCTGCTCTTTTTGGGAATGATTCATCTATGCCACCCCTTCTTAAACCTGATGGTTCCATTACCCTTAGTCCTGAAGAAAAGGCAACACTGTTGGCTGATGTTTTTGATAATAAACAAAGTAATGAGAATCTAACTCTACCTGACACTTGTTTCCCTGAACCAAGGTTAAACAAGATTGCTTTCCGTTCAAGTGAAGTAAAACAGTTACTTCTTGATCTGGATGCTTATGGTGGTACTGACCCAAATGGTATATTCCCTTTATTCTTTAAGAAAACTGCAGAGTATTTGGCTCCCAAGCTTTCCGTTATTCTTCGGAAGCTGGCGAGGAGTGGTAGTTTTTGCGAATGTTGGAGAATTGGTAACATCACTCCACTATGTAAAAGTGCAAGTGGTAGTTTTAACCCTACTGAATATAGGCCCATCTCTATAACTCCTGTTCTATCTAAGATTTTTGAACGTTTACTAGCTAAACGTTTAAGTACATTTGCCGAGCTTAATCGTCTGTTTCCCTTTTTACAGTTTGGATTTCGTAAGGGTCTGAGCACTTGTGATGCACTTCTCACAGTCTCCACCATTGTCCAAAAATCATTAGACTCTGGTCAAGAAGTTCGCTTAGTTGGCCTGGATTTCAGTGCCGCATTTGACCGTGTCAATCATAAGGCCCTGATATTTAAGTTGAAGCAGTTGGGAGTAGGTGGTGTATTTTTAAATATTATTGAACAATTTTTAACAAATCGACATCAAAAGGTTTATGTTGACAATAATTTTAGTGATGAGAGAGAGGTGCTATCTGGTGTACCACAAGGCAGTGTTCTTGGTCCTCTACTGTTTATTTTATATACCCATGATATGTGGTTTGGACTGGAAAATAGACTTATAGCCTATGCTGATGATGCTACTCTAATAGCCCCAGTCCCATCTCCTGAGTTGAGAGCATCGGTTGCAGAGTCTTTAAATAGAGATCTGGCTAAGATAAATGTTTGGTGCACTTCATGGGGCATGAAGTTAAATGCAAAGAAAACCCAGAGTATGATTGTTAGCAGATCCAGAACACTAGATCCTCCCCATCCAGATCTTTTAATAAATAACATTCCCATCTCCATATGTGATTCTTTTAAGTTGCTTGGAGTTATGCTTGACTCTAGGTTTACTTTTGAGAATCACATTCGATCTATTTCCTCCTCTATTGCTCAAAAAATTGGCATTTTGAGGAAATCTTACAAAGTATTTGGAGAGCAGACTGTTCTTAAAAATTGTTTTAATGCTTTTATTCTTCCGTGTTTTGAATATTGCGCCCCTGTTTGGAGTTCGGCAGCCAACTCTTATCTTAATTTATTAGATAAAAATTTGAGAGCAATAAAATTTTTAATTCCTGACCTCAAAGTTGATCTGTGGCATAGGCGAGCAATAAGCTCCTTATGCATCTTATATAAAATTTTTAACAATGCAGATCATCCACTGCATCACGATCTGCCCAATTTATATGCCCCTCAACGAGTTACCAGAGGTGTACTAAATGCCAATAGTAGGGCCTTTACGCCTATGAGATTCAACACAACACAGTTTTCAAAAAGTTTCATTCCTAACACAACTAAACTGTGGAATGAACTTCCTAGTGTTGTTGTTGAGTCCTTGGAACTTCAGAAATTTAAAGTGGGTGCTAATACATTTTTAATTAACAGAAACTTATAACTTTAATATTTTATTCATTATCCACACATATATAATATTATAATATTTTTAACATTATAGCATTTAATTTTTTTTTTTTTTTTTTTTTTTTAATTTTCTATTTATTTATTATGTTTTTCTTAATCTTTGTTTCGTTTTTTCCATACCAGGTTTCTTTCCCCGCTGGGGCCCTTGGGCTTATAGCTATTTGCTCTTCCAGTTGGGGTTGTGGCTTGGAACTTTAATAATAATAATAATAACAATCATCCTTCGTTTAATCGATATGAAGGAAGTCTCCATCGATTACCTTTGAGGAAAATAAGTTTCCTCTTCCAATGGAATTACAAGTAATCACACATTTCCCCGCCGAACGTCATCCTTCAAGATTAGTTATCTTCATCGCTCTTTCTCGGAAAGGTGGTTCGGATCGTGCCTCACTTGCCTCATGCGGATTGTGCACCACTTACTTCATCCGGAGCGTAGCCCATTTGCCTCATCTTGACCGTGACACAGTTGCCACATCAGGATCCTGCCTCACTTGCCTCATCACAAGCAGGACCTTTCCCGAAGTTACGGACCTGTAAGATAATTAATATTGTCAAGTTCCCCATTTTGATCTGAGCATAGTAACTCTAATTAATTAATTTTATTTGAGAATCCATCCTTATCATAATTATCAAGGGAGCATTTCATTTTAAATAATTACCTTTTGCCTATTTTTATTCTTATCTTGATATTTGTAAATAAAATTATATCTTTATTGTTTCATCTTCAACTAAACTTGAACGATACTCTCGGCTTATTTGAGTAAATCTTGTCCACAATTTTTGCACTCTGCCTGATTTGTTAAGGATTTGAAACCCAACGCCTGAGTTTGTGTCTTCCTGCTCGATCGTTAATCCCTGCGAACAGTCCTTAAACGGTTCTTGTTGCAGTAGGTGATTAATTCACCCCTTACATAATACGGGAGTAATGTATGGTATAGAGTGGTGTACCACGACAGTGTGCATTCATATATGTACATATATTATATTTACTGTTAAAATCTACAGCAACTTCAGCGTTATTCACTCTGATATTTATTTTATTTATTCTTCTTACAAGTTGTTTTACTGAGTCTGTGAGGCGAGAAAAAACACGCAGAAAAGACATTATTTATTCCGAGACGTCTTTTGACCTTGGCTAGTCATCTTTAGGGAATAAGCAAAGCCAATAATTTAGGTATAGGATGCTCCACTATATATATATGCATAAAATTGACCATAGGAGCTTCAAAAAAGAAACATAAACGCGGAAAATTTTTGAACGTAAGCGCTGTCAAAATTCTGAACATAATCGCTATGAAAACTTAAAACATTAACATAGGCGCTGCCAAAATTCAAGCATAAGCGCTGCAAAAATGTTAACATAGGCGATATAAAATCGACCAAACACTTTCAAGGAAAATGTTAGTCGATATTAGTGACGGTCACCACGAAGACACCGGGCTTTCGGAAGTTAATTGTTGGTTTTTTCATTTGGATGAATACGGCTTCGGCCATTGGCAGTCTCCGGTGAGTTTGGAGTCTCAGGATGGTGGAGGTGTTCCTGTTAAGCGTTTCTGGGATAGAGTGACGCCATGAGGGTCGGTCTGTTTCTTAATTACTTCGTCTTGTTGGTAAGAGGTCAGTCACCTCAACAGTGTTGTCGAGATCACACCAATATACTGATAATTGCGGTGTTCGCAGTCACCTATTTCCCACGAATATTCGTAGACAACATTAGTCTCCTGAAGTTCGCCCGTCGGAGTGAGACAGCTGTTCTTCATACTTGGTCTTGTAATATATTATCAGGTTAATACTTGAATTAGGGTCGTTGGGAATGACGTTTCGGTGTAAAATGTCTTTGGGGGCCATTTCGTCACCCCGATAGCCTGTGTTCACAGTGGCTTTAGAGTAAAGGTCGATGTGAAAGAAAATTAAAGAAGACTGAAAGAAGTTCATCATCAATGGAATAATAGAAATTCCCTGAATAATGGATAACGAGAGAAAAATAAAAAATAGTAAGCCATAACGTGGCCTAATGGGTTGCAAAAACGCATTGTCTATTCCATTCTTATCTAAAAATAGATCTAGATATTATCATAATAAAGGAATTAAACATCGATCCAGAAACCAGCCCTATAAAAATATATAACTACTCACTAATATACAAAACCACGTCAGATATAAAACACGAATGTCAAGGAATGATATCAAGGAATAATAGAGGCGCGAGAGCTTTAAGATAAAGAACCAATAAGAAGAAAATGAAACGAAAATAAGAAACAAACATGAGATGGTTGGTCACCTAGTAAACAAAAATAACTTACTCATTCCTTTTCACCACTTTACCTTAACACCTATTGTCCACTCTACTCTCCCTAGACACTTAATCTTCAAACCTTTTTTAAGACATAAAGACTTAAAGGGAGAGCCATAATAATAACGCCTAAGTTAATTTTTTTTATTTATAGCGGCGTCGATAGATTCCTGTGGGTAGTCGTTATTCACTAGAATGCAGCAAACCCTCTTCAGCTCAATATCGATTCCTGTCCACAAGGAGGAATGTGAAAATGCCCTGTTGACTATGGCATTATAAACGGATGTCCTGTAGCGCTCAGGAAACTTAGATGAACCATTTAGGAAGAAACCTAAGTTTGTGGCCTTAACGTACACTTGGGTGGTATATTTGGACTCACAGGAACTGATAGGCATATCAGGGAAAGGAAGGGATCCTTGGTATTGTGTTTCTTGAGTGAATTTTAAACGTTCCTGTTAGTCCAAATTGAAGTCATGATTGGTTGTTTTTTTTCTCTTTTAAACTTGAATATCAACTCTTTTTAGTCGCGGGTGATTCTATATTTCATTATGTCGACGTTCCGTCGTGTGATTGGTCCCTGTTTTTCTTTTTGTTTCTTTTTTTAATAATATTGTAAATATTCAGCCTATTCTATCGTAGTTTGATTCCCTTATGTTGTTTTACATTCTCTTTCGGATGATATAATTGTCAATGTCCTCCCAAGGTTTGCCTTGGAATTATATTGTTTAGGCAATAACATTATGTCAATTTGGCCGATTCTAACAAAATTTAAAAGCCTTATATTGTTTTACATTCTCTTTCGAATTATATATTTGCCAAAGTCCTCATAAGGTTAACACGGGATTATCTTTTGTTTTGATAATAACATCCTAACTATTGGGCTGATTCTGTGGAAATTTGAATCCTTTATGTTTTTTTACATTTTCTTTCGTATGATAGAATTGTTAACGTCCTTTCAAGGTTATTCTGTTAATTATTGAAAGTTTGGAAGCTTGTAAGGTCATAAAGCTGAAAAAGGTAGAGCACGCTACATTTTGGTCGGCAGACCTTGTTCTAACTACGGGTTTAAATTCCACTTGGGTTGTCACGATTTTTTAATAAGTAGGAGCGTGACTCTAGCTTCTTTTCTATACATATAGCTTTTTAAATTTGCTTTTTCGCCTTCCTGTTTACTGATAATTCCATGAGAGTTCAAAAGTCGTCCTTTAATGAAATATTAATAGAAATGCTGGCTTATATAAGATTTAGACCAAATGATATACTAACGTTGGAAATAGCCGCTGATAGGTCTAGCTGTGGTTTTAAAGTCTAAAAGAGTTAAGTAGACAGCCAGGAAATTTTTCCAACCGTTCATTTCACGACAAACGAGACAAAGGTAAAGGCAAAATGACTTACTTGCTGGATGAAGTTCCGACGCATGTTGAAGAAGCCTTTGCTAGTGTTCAGGTATGTATTTTGACTTGGCTATGAAGACTGCATCCAATACCTTCATTCTTCCACCTCCTGCGAGATGTATGTGTGGCTGATTGGCTTCTTACAGAAGATGTGGTGGCCAGCATCTTAGAGGTGTTCCGTGATAATGTTACTTAATCGTTTGCCTAGAGATGTCACCTGATACCCCTTACTTTGGTGACCAAACACCTGTTCATCTGCTTAATAGCTCTAGCCTTCTCCCTACATCGAATAAGAGGGATATTGTAGGGTGGATGGGTGAACATTGTATGTTTTATCACTTCACTTGCTGGCCGATGTTGATGGCTTTGGTTCTTGCAACCTGATGAAAAAATCAACATGGTACCCCAGTTTTTGAAACGAGACTTATATAAATTGTTCTGACTTATGTAAATTGTTTCATTGCTGCAAACCAATTTATCCGCCCATTGTGTGGGCGGACAAATTTGTACAAAGTTATTATTGTTAGTTGCCTTCATGTAGATGGAGAATTTTAAGACTGTCAGTTCTATACAATTGGAAGTCAAGAAATGGAAGTTTGGCTTCTCCCCCCTTGTTTTTGGTAAATTTGAGTGTTGGGTAAAATACGTTCATCCTAATGAGTAACCTCTTACACTCGTAAGAAAATCTAGCAATTGATGAGTTGGTTCATGAAAATCACACCAAACACAAGAAATAATCTCCCCAGCGCCTGTATGAGAAAAACAAAGTGAAGAGTTTCAGGAACCACAGGGACAAGGAACAACCAAGAAATAAAGAGTGCTATACATTTATTCGAAGGTAAAGCGCAAGACACCTCAGAAACTACCTGAGTCACACTTACCAAGACACCGAACATCATCACTGAATCGATTAAGATCATATGTATACTAGACAAAATCATTTTAATTAAAAAAGCCATGCAAATCACTTGATCTCATCACTATCCATATTTCTATATGACTTCTGAAATTCATCGGAATACTCTTAGAGAAAATTGTCAACAGAAGATTTATAGAATATGTCACCGAAAATAATCTCTACAACGAATACCATTTATGGTTTCGTAAAGAGAGATACTACAATGGCACTTGACATCATGACAGAAAAAAAAATCGCAAGGCAAAAGAAAAAAATACATCCTTTTCTCCTCAAAGATGTTATTTAGCATTTTCCAAAATCTAGCTAAGAAGTCTTCGACACAAGAACTTTAACCACCAGATGAACAAAAATATAGAGAAAATTCTCTACGATTACGTGACAGAGAGAAGAGTCGTCGATTTCGCTTTTTATTTGGAAAAGAGACTACCACAGAAGGGGTATCTACGCCTTACGCTCTATTCGATTTATACAGTGGACGTGCCAAAACATATGATGAGAGAATGCCTCAATATCCAGTTGAGAAACAATATCAATTAAATAGTCTTCAGCCAAAACAGGGATACCAGAGCTTAGGTATGGCCACCAGCTATAGAGATGTAAAATATCAAGATTTTCCAGGAGTGCAAAAATAAAACAAACAAGAGAAACTTCACTGTATTTTCTATATGTAGAGGAAAGGTAGCGGATAAAGAAAAAAAAGGATAGCTTCACCGAAATCATGCGGAAGACAAAGTACTAGGGCAAAAGATAACCTCAAAAAGCACATAAGAGCCTGAGCTAAAAGAAGACATAGAAAATTATCTGTGAGTAAAACTAAAGTTTAATAAGAGACAAGGACAAGACATAAAAGAAAAAGCTATCAGCTCTAAAAAGGAAGCCGCTCATTTACCCTCCTGTTGCCTTAAACACCATATCAAATCAAGCAAATATATATCTACAGAGTTCAAACAAAACTTTGTATCTGATCACCAGCAACAGAAGAAATGAGAAAAGGACTGGAGAGCTTTATGACATAAAGATTCTATGTCGTGGTACAGCACTCTATATCATACACTAGTCCTATATTACGTGGGGAGTGACGTAATCACCTACTGCAACGCCCACCCTTTAAGGACTGTTCGCAGAGATTAATCTGACAAAGAGCATAAATGATTGCCGAGATTTACTTGAATAGTCAAAGATGAATTAACCAAAATATAATTTTATTTACAAACATCAAAATCAGAATGAAAAAAAAATGGCAAGGGGGATTTTTTAAATTAAAATAGTCTATAGATATTTATTATGAAGAGGGATTCTAAAATCAAGTTAATTAATTAGCGTTACCAGTATCAGATCAAAGGGGGACTTGTCAATGCTAATAATCCAGGGGGTTTCACTCTTACGAGTCGGTGACTTTAAGGAAGGTTTTTCTTGCGATGGGCGAGTGAGGAACGTTCCGATGAGGCAAGTGTGGCACGGTTGGAATTAGGCAAGTGAGGCACGATCCGACCTAACTTTCTGATGAATATAGCCAATCTTTAAAGATGACGTTCGAAGAGAAATGGGTGAATTCTCGTATTTCCAATGGAAGAGGAAACTTCTTTTCCTCAAAGATATTTGATGGAGATTTTCTTTGGTTCGATTAAACAAAGGTAGGATGTTTTGCAAATCCAAAGGCTTGCCGATCAGAGAAGCTAACAATTGACTGGGGTAGAATCACGGCAGAGAAAGTCTGTTGTCTTATGATTATTCATAGGACTTCGACGAGAAGATGAGGAGGGCCTTGTGGTGCGTGCTGGAGTCCTCAAACCACAGTCAAAACCGAGTATTTGTAGGCCCGATTCTGAGGGTGAAGGTGGAATTTGGAGAAAATTAGACACAAGCTCAATACATCTTAATCTGGAGGTGGAGTCGATTCATTCTTTAACAGCAATGTGCCAGACACAGCTTCTCTTTTTTGCCTTGTAACCGCGGAGAGAAGGATGATCGGGCTGATTCCGCAGGATTAGTAAATATTTCCCCATTAGACTCAGGAGTTGAAAATTCGCGAATGTTCTCGAACAGGTAATGTCATTCTTCATGGCGGGCTACTTTCGCACGTGGTTGCCAAATAATAGGAGGAGGTCAGAGGTTGTTCTTTTACAGGCCTCGATTGAACTGCCCAACATCGTTATTAGAAAAAGAACACAAACTTCTCGTTTCGAAGCGAAGATCTTTCCAAGACCTTTGCAAAAAACACCATCACAATAGTAAACACTACTTTAAACTTAAGATTCCCTAGTAAACACTACTTTTAACTTAAGTTTCCCTAGTAGAAGAATTCCACAAGGAATAGTAGAAAAACAATTGTTCTCAATGAAGAAAATAACCAAACCCAGAAAGTAACCAGCAAATAGGTGACTTAACCGAACGTGATACACCCTAACTAAACATGAAAACATTACCTAGAAATTCTACCCAGATAAGCGACCTTAAAATTAACTAACAGAATGTAAACCCAAAGTGACTATAATCCCAAAAGCAAACACATTCTAAGTGAAGACATTTAAGTTTAACAAAAAATGAAGTGAAGCATAAATTACTTGACATTAGACAAAAGTGTTCTACTATAGTGAAATGAATTAAAAAAAATGTAAACTGAATTGAACTAAAACAATAAAAATTTCTTAAGTGGAGCTTTTAGGAAGCCTCTTCAGATTCAGTGGAGAGAGGAGAAAGGAAAAGGAAGGCAACGTATACTGTTTAATTTTTAAATATAATTAAGCAACCGAACTAATTTAAATTATCGCAAAATTAGATTAAAAAATGCTCATAAAAGAGTTAAAGCAATAAGGTGAAGAACAACAATTGCACCTCCACCATAAGCGCCACATAAACAAAGTGGTAAAAATACTGGAGATAACAAAATGAAGAAACCTCTTAGCTCAGGTAGATTAATCATTGTTCAATGAGGAATAGTACAGTGCGATCTCCACAACTTTCCTCTATTTCAAAATTAAGACAGAAAAATGCTTAGGAAGAAAGACTTAGATAGAAGCAGCTTTCACTAGTAAATGGATGAAGATTTAAGATAATTCTTTCACACTTCTAGATTCCTCTCAGCCAGCGAAAACTCTATCGCTGGAAATACCACCTTTGCCATAAAAATATAAACATATAATGTAGAGCAAAATTGTGGTCGATATTTTTTAGGTAAAAAACAGGAGAGGATTGAAGAAACGGTTGATTTTGCAGAAAAGTAATCGCAATTACTATGCCATACGCACTTATCTAAATAAAGTTGGGAACATTGTACGAAAATTCCATTGTCACAAACACCTATCGCAGGAAAGAGAATTATATTCATTTTTCTAATTTACCTTTTCGCTTATTTCTTTCATTTTTTCGAAGATAAACGGTTTAAACCATTTTCTGTTTGTCAATTACCTAGAATTATAGGATAAAACCCGTCTTTCTCTAAAACCTATAGTCCTTATCGCGAATAAACGGAATCTTTTACCTCGCCTTTCATCTTTACATTATTGCCATGCAACTCTCGTAGACTAGGTAACAAGCAGATGGAGTTCTCACTACAGGTACTCCGATTCCATTCCCGAGGAGTTTAAAAACTAAAATTCGGTGCTCTTAGGCATCTCCCGTGTATCACTACGGGGCCGGCATTTTTCAGATTATCACAGGCACTTTCTTACGCAAACTTCATAAATTATAACATTAGTTATTTCACTCTTATCTAAATTTACATAAAATAAATCCCCTTTTCGTATTTTAGAGTCTGAGTATGAAGCGTTCACCTCCTATTATACCATGACGCTGAAAGATTTGCCTCTCCTTTCCAATGTAAGGTTCCAAGCCCTCTCTGGTTTGTGACAAATCCATATGCTAACTTCTAATCCACCGCCCCTTTCCCTTACTCCATTCTTTTCTGTTCGCTTAATAAACTTAATTTGTGGTAAAAAGGAAATATGCATTCACTGAACGACGCTCACTTCCACTCTCCGCAAAAAAATCCGCAGTTGACATCAGGATATGTATTTTATAAGCAAATTTGAAAAGTGAAATTCAACAGCGAATTTCGAATTGCACATCGTCGGCCTATATTTGGCGAATGATTTTTTCTTTTTTTACATTTGTAGAAATGGGATTTGGGGAAATGGATTTTTCTTCTTTTGAAATTTTTTGGATAGAATCAAGATTCTCCTTTTGAGAAAACTGGAATATGGCTAGGGGAGAGATTTATATATTTTATTGGTTGCGCATTTACTTGCAGTCGTTTTGGACTTTTAAAGATGTTAAGGAATTCAGGAAATTGCTTGTGAGATATTATTATTATTTTAACTACTTCCTTATATTATGAAATAAATAAATACGTATCTAAGTTGAGGGCTTGATAAATAGTGAAATGATAACGACATATTTGGACCCTTCGAATTTCAAATCATATTTAAATTTCAGGATGGACATTTTCAACCTTTTTTCACTTCTGATTTATTTTTTGATTACAAACCTGTAATTGCTTCTGAACCCTCCTTTCCCCCTATTTGTTTATTTAACCTAGAGTGTAATTACAAATCTACCATGAAAAATCTTCAGATAAGTAACTAAGTTAAGACAGGTCCTCTTAAAAGGTACAAGAGAGAGATCTATGTAGATCTAGTGTATCATATTTTTCATCTTTCAGAGAGCAATTATAGTGTAAATTTATATATAACTTAAAGAAAGATAAAGATTTTAGAGAAATATATTTACCATTGCATGAGTTTCAAAATTTTATTCCTGCTAAGTTGGCAATGAAAGCAATTGATCAAGTGTATCCTGCTTCAATGAAGGCTATTATATGTCATCTGTAATGTAGAAGTTTGAATAATAGTGATTGTGATATCTCCAATAAAATTTCTTCTGAAAGACAGATACATTAAATGATGATGTTTTAATTAAAGAAAATTGTTAAAGCAGATCCTTATCACCAACCTCGATTTGGAATACAAATTACGGGTAATGTTCAGCTAGCCATGAACATTGAAAGCGAGAAAAGGTTATTCAGAAGAAGGGTTTCAACTCTTTCCGCTAAACATGCTGCCTTTAGGTAAGACCAAATTATCTATTTTTCTTTGTTTTCTGGAATACACTCCTTTCCATTTTGCTGATCATTGGACCGTTGTTGTTCCACAAGCCAGCTGGGTATCTGTTGCAAGATTGACAAAACTTCCATCTTGCAATGTTGATGCTCCTTCACGAAGCGTTGCAGCGCGCTAGTAAGATTTAAATCATAAATACATTTACTTTTTATCCTAACACCATTTTTTCCAGACGTATACTTCTGAGGAGTTCGCCCCTGGGGCAATGTAACGTAACGTTTGGCATCACCGCATATGTTGTATGATAATTATGGTAATCCATAAAAATACCTTAATAATTTCTGGTAGCGGTACAATAAAAAAATCCAAATTTTACTCTTATTGTCCGATAATGCTATATGTACGATATATCAAACTCGCCATCCTGTCTACCAATAGAGTTATATTGGGTGAGTGGTAGTTCCTATAGAGGATAAGGAATATTGCTTTGTCTGTATTTTCGCTGGTGATTCCACAAATATGAAACAATATATTAATATACATAATAATTATTTACTGCGTAATTCGATTGAAAACAACTTAATTTACCCGATTAATCAGTTTTAAATTTATCTTCCATTACAAAAAATTTGGCCGGTTTAAATTTATTTATTTCTTCCCATTATCTCTATCATACGAATTGGTTTATTCCTATAGAACCTCACAACTTTGATCTAAAACTGAGAATTATGCATGTTTTTCAATTTTACTTCTCCAATAAAGAAATATGGCCGCCCATTTAAATGGGCTCTATGGAGCACTCACCTTTAGTGTCTACTATCAATTTTTATCATTGTGCATTGATATGATGAAAATTTATTGATGGATCTCGATTAAATGAAAGAAATATATGTTAACCATCCCATTTAAAATGTTTTTGTTTTAGAGAGAGTATTCTTAAGAAAAAAATGCATTGATAATGAAATTATTACAAGAATCTGCGGCATAAATATAAGGTAGCAGTCTATAATAAGATTCATACCAGTTAAAACAAACTTGCAGAAAACAAACCTCTATAATATATCTTGAAGCATTAATTTATGAAACTGATAAAATATGACTGTATATTATATGCTTTTACGTCACTTGACTGAAAAATACACATACTTATTTCTTTGTGTGATACTCCACAAAGCACTAGATGTGCAGTGCTACATTACATTTGTAGCACTTAATCTTCACATTCATCTTACACACACCACACCACCCTTGAGATCTCCCATCACAACATAATGATCCGTTCTGTCATACCGTAAATGCTCGGGTTTCTCTGATGGTTTTAGATAAACATTGACAATTTGCATCAGAAACTCTACCTGTGACACCTTGTCAATATTTATGCTGAGAATATTCCTATTCACCATTGAGCCATTCAGGAAAAGTGTAAAAGAGGAAAGTACTACACTCGCTTCCGAAATGAAACTCTATACTTTCCCCTAAACTAATCAAACAGATCTTCTCACCCCCCTGCTTTGTTATCAAGCTTCACAATGTTTTTCTGAGGGATTACTAGCCCTTATTTCTTCTTATTTTTTTACCATCGTTTGTATTTGCCCAATGGAAAAGATACACTCTCACTTCTGTTTGTTGCCACCCTAACATACCTGTTGTCATTCCATGCAAAATTAGCAATTTTCTCTCTTTTCCCTGAAACCACTCTGCCTCCCCTTTCTCTTTGTTCTTAATGTCTGAAAGTGGGACATTCTTGACTCTGTCCTTACAAATTGTGCCTGTCACACTAATATTAGCTTTCTGAAGAGAATCGAGAAGAAACAGTTTTGTAAAACAGTTGTTAACATATCGGCTGCTACCCATAGGTACTGTTGCTTTGGCCAATGCATGGGACAACAGATTCACCCTTTGCATTTTTTCTTATATCCAGTCCTTCAAGAGAGCATAGACAACATAACTTGTAACCAAATCTCACGGGCTTTCCTCTATTAAATTGTTTGAATCCACGTAACCCATAATATGGTTCCGTGGCTTCATTAATAGCCCATGAAGAGCTTGTTGAAATATTCAAAAAGAGTGCGAGTCTTAAAAATCTTATCCGAAAGCTTCTTTAAGTTATCTACAAAGTGCAGGCTTCGCGCGATCTCATCAACTCGGTTTATTGTCATTACACGCTGAGTTACAACTAGATATCGGGTGTCCGCCTGCTTCGTCTAATATAGCCGTCGGTTTGCAAATGGGTTATAACCTGAGAGAGGAAATATGCCAAGTACCTGATGCCGTTTTTCTTGGGTAACACATTTATCTTTCCAAAATTTAAGTAGATGATAATGGTTTGTCTCTGCCTTGATCACCTCAATCAATTCTTTGTCCCAAAAGTATCTGAATATGTCAACAGCTGTAAATCATTCATCTGCCCATTTTTCTACAATAGATGATCTATCTACTTCATGCAACCTTAAGGCATCAGCTTCATCACAAATCTGAAATTCACATTTCTTCCACTCATAAAAAGGCTTCGAGCGTGTTTGCTTCTTTCTGCTTGGTGGGTCAAGGGCTGCTACATTATCATCAGACCCAAACTCTTCCTTCTCTTCTAAAAATGATGTTCCTCGTGCAAAAGAAGGCCAAGTCTGACTGTTTCGTGTTTGTCAGATTTATATGAGGAAAGGGCAAGAAATCTGGCCCCTAGTAATCAGGCATTTTTTTGCTCCACAACAGCTTTTTCCTCATTAGCGTTGCCTATATCAGATTCTTACTATTCTTCTAGAGACTCCAAAGCAATTTCGATGACTGTGATATTTGTTTCGTTAGTTAATAAAAATAGGGAATTGACTGCCTTTCAACAACTCGTAGACATTTGATCGAGAAAACATATGTCCATAAGAAGTAAAGCAAGTAAAAAGATCGGGTGTTTTCCCCGAGAATACATTGTAATATTGAGTAAACACCCAGGTGTTATATACTTTAGTAACGAACATTTTTTTAGGATCCTACATATATATTCATATACATACTGACCCTTGAGGATAAGAATATATCAGATATAATCAAAATAAAGTAACAAAGAAGTGAGAGTGAACAACTATTAGGTTTCAAGTATTCCACTTTAGCTGCCGTGCCCTGACTGAGCTCCATAGAACCCATTTAAATTGCCATCATATTTTAACTGAGAATACAAGTAAGAGAATGTAGTTTCCCTTCAAATAAATAATTTCGCACATTAAAACAAGCCTTTCTGTATCATTTTCACCATCAATCACTATAAGAAGTTCCATATGCAGGAATGTATTGACAATAACTTACCTAAGTCCAGACATTTTAGGTGAAGCAATGAAGTAGGTCTACTAACTTCCTTCATTTACTTGTTGTTTGCATAGAGTAGCAGGATATTAATCATCAGGTGAGAAAGGTTACGTTTACTTTACATCCTGCAACAAGAAGAGCGTAAATTTTTTGGTAAACTTAACGAAATTAGTCTTTCTAAACGGTAAAACTTCCGCCCATTTAAATGAGTAAGTGATGTCCAATTGATCTTACTTGTCAAGGGAAGTATTTTACTAAGAATACATATTAATGCTGAATCAGCTAAAGCCAATTTGCATAGCAAATATTCTGTCATAAAAAAATTATAGTAGCAAGTTTCAATTCTGTTTGTAGCCTAAAATAATGGCGTGCCAAAACAACACTTTATGAATATGTGTTACCTAGAAATGCAACGAAATCATAAAAACTCGAGATACACTTAAGTAAAAAACACAGGAAACAAAAGCTGAAAACAAGTGTTCTTTGAAAGAATGACTGCTTGAATGGACCGCTCTTTAATCCATAGTTTAAGCAATGCACAAATAATTGAATAATTGTGCTTTATTGATCTCTTGTAAGCAGTAATTTTTAGTTGCTAAACATAGAAGGCCAAACAGACGAGTTGAGACACTCGTCAAAGCTGTAACAAAGATGTTTACACACAAATTCTTCGTAAACCCCTGCACAGCAAGAGAATAATTCGCCGCTTTCTATGACAATTGCTCGAGAAGTTGAAATCATGCAAATAATATAATATAGAAAATTAACTAATTTTCTTTGGCAGCTGGATTAATAGACAGACTACTTATTAAAATCAGACAATTATGATAGTATACAGTCGTAGCCAAACGCTTTCGGACATTTGGAATTTTCTTTTACCTTGCCTATGTCAATGAAATATCTAATATTTTTGTTACTGTTGAGAATGAGGTTCAGTCACTTGATATTTACATAGGTTCATTAAAACTTTCGCTGACAGTAATTTGGAAGATATTTAATTTACTATGTGTCACGTGTTAGTTCGGTGACCATCGCCAAAAAATCACCTATCGCGCATTACAAACCACTTTATGTATAAGCTTAAGCAACGAGATCGACTTGGATAAATTAAAACTTCTCTTTAGATGCAATTCGATCATCAAAAGAAAAATTGTTAAAGAAAAAATTATCCGAAAACTCCCTAATTTTAATAATTCCGAATGAAAATTCCGGCCATGTCCCTTCCTCCAAACCTATTTGTTCAGCAGATAACAAATTTTGAATTTTTGATCTCACCTGAAAAAGATAACCCATTCTATGCATTGCTGGTGTTTCGAATTTTTTTCTCCTTTAGCTAACAAAAGAGAACCGCTCTGATTTTTTTTCTCCTCTTATTTAATTAAAAAATAACGAGAGGTATATAAGGTGGAACCTAATAACCCTTTTTCTCATTATTCTTGAAATAATGATAGAAAGGTACTTCTGAAATCTCTTTCCTAAGTAAAGAATTATATAATCTTATATTGTTTAATATGCTTCCTAAAAATCTGCCGACCCAACCAACGTTACACTATTGAAATATCGGATATATCCTTGATGTAATATTTGTTCTATATCATCCAATTCATCTCTACCTTCCATTGTGTGTCTTTTGAAAAAAACAAGATCATATTGTAAAGGTTTGCTCCTGAACGACGCCACATCCATTCCAATCGCGTACAATTTATTTTGTATCGATCAAATATAATGAGTTTGTTCGCTAATCTTAGAATTGTAGTCCCTTATAGTCATCTTAAACTAATGATTTTCTTGATACTAATTAGTTGTGTGACACTTTCCAGATTTTCGAACAAAGTTGTTAACTATGATATAATTATTTATATGTTCTATAAATCCGCGAATAGTTTGGAATGAGTCAGGTTAATTTTCATTACAACAAGTAATAAAACTTTCATTACAAGAGTAGTAAGAGAATTAATTATTGAGATATAAATAAAAAAATAACTATACAAATCCACAGGAAAAATAAAAAAAATAATTTTAAGTACTTTCCAAGATTATTCATCTGATTCTATATATATATATATATATATATATATATATATATATATATATATATATATATATATATATATATATATATATATATATTATGAAAATTAATGCAATATCGCAAGAAAAGATGAGGAATTAAACCACATTCTCCGAAGACAATTTAATTCAGAAAAGTTTCGGTGCATCTAACACCCTTTTTCAACTGACACTAGATAGAAAATATTAGAAAAGGGCTTACAAACATAACACAGGGTCAGGTTGTAAAAGATCCCCTCTTTTTTTCCCCAATCCCCTACTTGTCGCTAATCAGGGAAGGGGGTTTAGGCCTAAACATATTAAAGGGCTGACATTTTACTATTTTGTTTATTTGCTTTCGTATTACAAGATTAAAAGAAAATTGACCATCAGATAGATTTAAATTAGGAACTGACGATATCAAGCTCGATTCAACGATTCTTCTCTTAACATAGTTAGCCGATTTGAATACCATTTTACTTCCATTGAAATATATCGAATGATTCAAGTCTCTAACAAGGCAAAATATTCTACTGCTTTTGCTGCCCACTCTAATATCTCTTTTGTGTTCATACAATCTCTTGTCTAGATTTCTCCCCGTTTCCCCTATACAAACGTTATGACAATCGTTGCATGGTATTGCATATACTCTTATGTTATGATGTTCTTTGGGTTTCCTGGCAATCATCAATTGGTTTAGGGAATTATTATATTTAAAGGCTAGATTAATACCCAATTTTCCAAATTTGTCCTTAAAACTATATAATTTATTATTAAATGGCAATGTTATAAATTTGTTGAAGTCATTAGTGCGGGAAGGCTCAATGCCATAGAATGTTTTCCTAGCTGCAAAATGGGCAGACGATATAAACCAATCGTGGTAATACAAATTAGAAAAAATGGTCCTGATAATGACAATTTCTTCATCTAAATAGGAACGATGACATATTTTGAATGCTCTAAGGAAAAGGTTAGAAATTACCGATTTTTTAACAGTATTATCGTGAAACGAAAAATAATGTATATAGGCATTCGAGTGGGTTGGTTTCCTATAAACGTCAAGTTTTAATTCATGGTGATCTTTATTAATGAGGACATCTAAAAAGGGTAATCTATTATCATATTCCCATTCATATTTAAATTTGATGGAGACATGCAAATTATTCAAATTATTAAAAAAGTTATCAAAATCATGGCCATTACGCCATACAGAAAATACATCGTCAATGTACCTTAACCATATAAAGTTAGGGGGAGAAATTGTGGGAAGGAGTTCAGTCTCAAAATATTCCATGAAGAGACATGCCAATATCGGAGATAAACTATTTCCCATGCTAAGGCCAAATATTTGTCTATAAAACTCATTATTTACTCGAAACACATTGTCAAAGAGACATAATTCACAAGTTTTCCATCCGGTAATTGCAGGTGGTTGAGGCAGTCAACGAAATCTTGAGTGTTCATGATGTGTGCAGATGAGATTCTTCCAACTGCTGGAGGGAGATAAATGCTTGGCAAACCATTTGGAGAGCTTATAAGTGGCTCGTCAAGCATTTATCTCCAGCAGTTGGAAGAATCTCATCTGCACACATTATGAACACTCAAGATTTCGTTGACCGCCTCAACCACCTGCAATTACCGGATGGAAAACTTGTGAGCTTTGATGTAAACTCTTTGTTTTCCAAAAGTTCCAGTTGACCAAACCATGGGCCTTCTGCGGGAAATCATGCCTAGACTTAATTTGGATCTTCCCATTTCTACGAGTAAATTTATCGATTTAGTTGAATTATGTCTCTCTGACAATGTGCTTCGATTAAATAATGAGTTTTATAGACAAATATTTGGCCTTAGCATGGGATATAGTTCATCTCCGATATTGGCATAACACTAATTAGTTTGAATTTATTATAAGATTCCTTTATGTCGGAAGAAAGATTTTCACAGACGTTCATAGTTATTTAGTCAGCCTAGGTGTATGTCTCTATACGATACTGCCGAGGATGGTCATGTCGTTAGCGAATGTATATACTTAGTTGTATCTGTAACCAGATTTGGCTTATCTTGGGTCTATATATTATATAGCGTGGGCCTGAGACAGCGCTCCTCTGACACGCCTCCGAGGATCTAGAATTTATTTCACTCCACCGTAACCCTGTATTGAGATGTATGCCATATGATCTGTTATATAATCGCACTAACATCTTGTTATCGCATATGGGAGGATGACTTCCGTTTGGCAGATTTTATGGAATGCTTTTTGAACGCCACGCAACAGAACGTCAACATATTGTTTGCTGCGCTTGGCTTTGGTTATTGTTTCTCTAAGTAAAGCGAACTCGGTGTATCTTGTATTATTTTGTTGAATAGGAACTTATCGAGTAGTTTTACTAATACTTTGAGGAGCATGATTGCTGTAAATTTAGAGATAATTAGGAGGTTTTCCGAAGTTAAGCAATCGGGGAGGTACTTACACTCAAAACCGGACTATTGATGTCAAAATGTTCATCTGCTGCTCTGTTTATGTTATCTATTGTTAGGCCTGTATCACAAGGTACCTTTGTTTTTTTTCCTGTTAGCAAGAACTTGAGTTCTAAGCGAGTAACTGGTTATATTCCTTGTTCTCAGAAGATTCTTTGAGGATGTGTGATAGGAGGTTATTTCGTCAAAATGATAGTTCAGCTGAGTGAGTAAGATTTCTTCTTTTTCCCTGTCAAAATATTCATTCACGTTAGTCGAGATAGGCGGCACACTTCTCTATAGTTTGCCAAAAATTGCCCATTGTTTATTCGGTTCATCCCTGTCAATCCTTTTGACAATAATACTAAACATTCTCCTCGTTTGTTTCTTTTTCTTTGCTGTGTTTAATATGTCCTAGAAGTTCCTGTAGTTTGTTTCGCCGTCGATAGATTCTACTAAACGGTCCCACCTCGTATTGCACTCTCTTCATATAGTTGCTAGTAGTTTAACTTTTATCTAATATAGCGGGCCTCTGAGGCCTTTATGGTGTCCTTTGGTTTAGATGCACGTTCTTATGTTTCTTTTCTACTTCTCTAGAGATGTTAACTCTGCATTTCGGTGGAGATGCGACAGAGTCCTGTATTTTACTCTAGAGATGTGGTTTTCATCTGACTTGATTAGTAAAAAAATTTATCTTGACCACTTCTACATCTCTTACCAAGGGTTTTGAATTTGTGAGGTCGGGTTGACTAAGGGTTAATAATTCTTCTGCATATTTGTTCAATCTGCTTGTCTGTATTTTAGTACCGGGCAAGTGACTTGAATTAGGTCTCTTAAGACCATCAACACGTTTATTACGTGGTCGCTGGTAGGAGATAGGCCTCTATAAATTTGAAATTTGGAAAGAGTCATAGCGTAGCAAGCACTATGGCTGGTTTTGTGCCCGTCTTTACCCGTAGCAGATCGGTAAATTTGCATCGATGCGCTCCACTATTGCAACCTTAATATATGTCCTGGTTTGCTTTTCTTCTTCCTTCTAAGCTGTTTCCTTCTTTATCCAGTCGATGATTTCCCGTTCTCTTTGGCATGCCATGGTCATCGTCCTGTTCGTTTCTCTGGACCTAACACAATAATATACTTGGCTGTTACATTCTATCCAAGTTTGCGATTTATAACTATATTTAGAACAAATCTTTGTATCTTTCTAGAGGCTTCTCTAGTGCGTAAAATTTGGAGAATTTAAATACGCTGATAAACTCTTCGATTTTGATTTTTGGGGAATTATTTTGAGGTTATACACTGGTATGCCCGTTTCTTTTGCCTTTCTGGCACACAAGGATCTAATCCCTTCCTTGTTAGCCACAACCTGCATCGGTTAAGCCGCAAGGCTTAGATAAGGCCCGTCCTTGTGTGGGTACATATGGAGACATGAACTAATCTATTCGTCCCCTCCTAAAAAGTTCTAGAAGTTCAAATATAGTACATCTGTCTTTAAGTGATGTAGTTACGCTGCCTTGCTGTCTTCTTGGTTGCGAATTTTTTCCAATTGTTTCTACTTTACTTGTTGGAACCTAACTTAGCTTTTGAAGGATGCTGCGAAAACTCCTCCATAAATTATATAGTTAACAACTGCCACCAGTTCTAATATAAGATCTTTAATTGCTGTTTTCAAAATTTTAATTATTAACACTAATTTTAAACATTACCACAAGGTTCTGTATACTTATGTCTTATTGGTAAATATCTTTGTTATGTATTTAATCTTTTGTCTATTTGATTCGTATATTATACCACTATTAGTTAGGAAAGAGAGAATCTGGCTTATTTCACTGGTAAATCTCATCACCGGTAAAGGAGGTGAAATTGGCAAAAGGCTTAGCGAATTTCAAAGAGGAGTGCAGCATGCAAAAAATGCAAGAAAGCGGTTTAAAAGCATCGATTGACTGAGTAACTTTTGAGAGGACTCATATATGTGCTCACTAGGCTGATTAGAGAGATCTCCTGTACCTTTTGATCAAGCTAAATCTCACAAGTAGTGATACTTATACTTCAACCATCTTTTTCTACTTTTAGTTAATATTTGTAAGGAGATAGAAGTCAAAGAGAAATATCCACTAAATTAGCCCATTAAAATTCTTCCCTTAATTCGTTCTAAAAATAAAACTCCACGAGTAGTAACGTGAGAGTCCAAAGAAGCAGGGAAAGAAAGAAAGAATTGGAATATATGCTAGCTGACTCGCAGGTGCATTACATTTAGTTGATCGCGCTAAAAGCGTTAATCCTACCGTGAAAACGCTAATCTTCGTATTTTAGTGGCTGCATGCCAAGTCTCTCACCCACATCGTTGGAGGCCATTAAGACCTGGGTCATGCGAAAAACGCTAATCCCTCTAGGTGCCAGAAGTCTTCTCCCAGACGTCTGTGCCTTCCAGTTGTTCAGCATAAAAAATGGTTGTGATATAAATACCCTACGTTTCGAGTCTCTGTCGAGATTGAGAACCGTTGCCCTCGGTTCAGATCGTTGTTTATGTTTCTTCAAGTTTCCCGGTATTGGTTATACCTCGAGATCGGATCTCACTAGACAGACCCATCCCTTTTGTGAAGCCTTACCCCGAATGCCCATTAATCTGTATTCTGTCAGAGTGCTCCTCTATTTATATTACCTATATTTTCCGTATGTATATATTATATATATGTTAACTAGTGACTTATTAAAATTATATTTTTTTGTATTCATTCTTTAAATATACCTTTGAACTGGAACTTAGTACAGTTAAACGCTATCGGCCTCTGTAGTAAATCGCACGCTTATACCTTGTAACTAACGAACTACTCTTAGGAAGTGAATGTACTTGTAAGTAGCAAGGACGTGTATGTATAACTGTATATATACATATTTCCTTGGTCTTTATCTCTTTCCTCCAAACCAATAGATACAGATATATATATATATATATATATATATATATATATATATATATATATATATATATATATATATATATTATCTATTGAGGTGACCTATTCCTCGACAATATTTTCTTTAACTTCTTACATAATTTCACTAGATAATTTTGTCATTGGACAAGTCTAAGTTACATTTGGTTTTAGTGTAAAGTAAACCACTGCAGTACAACCAGATAAGGCGCTAAAATGGAGATGGATAATTCGCCATGAGCCCAAACGCAAATCCGGAGTCCTGATAAGGCTATGCATATAATTTATGTTGTGCAACCAAGGAGAGATCACAACAGACAGGCAAGCAAATTAGAAATAGGATAAATTGATGGGCGCACAAACTATGGATAAAGGGTATCCTTTTTAGACTTAGCCCAGCTAAAAAGGGGGATAACGACTACAAATTTAGATCATCCGGGAGTAATTATGCTACTTATATTGATACTTAAAGTAAGTAGACACAAAAGGAAACAGCACAGAGGATATTTAGCGATCTACAAATCCCTGTAACCAAGTGATTAAAAGTACCGACGTGATGTATATTAATATGGGCAAAAAAACACAAGGAGCAGTTACTTTCTTCGGTGGGAATCATCAACCTGAATAAACTTGTCTTAAAATCAAAGACTCTACACCAAATCACCACCAACTTTAGTTGGTTATGCCGAAATATCGATCCATGGGCTGGAGCCGAAACAAATGGAAAAAGAACTCTAACAAAGGCAACTAGGGCTAAAAATACAAGAAATAGTAAACTTCCAGGAATACACACACGTTTTTAAATTGTATGAAGACAGAGAAATGGCTTTTAAAATATTATAAGAATATCTTGCATTCTCCAAGAGAATCCCAGAGCCAACATACAAAGGGACTCCTTTATCAATTTTCAAATTTCTTCCGTTTCTACACAATGGAATATCATACCACCAAGGTCTGCCCCTAGAATGACCTCATTATATTTTCATAATGTGACCAAAAAGGTACAATTTTATATATTATTATAATACAAGAAAAAAAATGTACCGAATGCGCAGGACTTAACCTGAAAATCACCATGTCCTACCCTAAAAATAAGTACATAATAAAAAAGAAACAAAAATTCAATTCAAAACAAATTGACAAAATAAAATGCTATCCGCAACAAACAGGATTGAACAAGCTGATCGACTTCGTCGGGAGATTCAATGTTAAGATATTAATCTCAATCTTGCAGCGACATAAATCAATATCACAAATCATTGAAGCTATGACACGTCACAGAATAAAGTTCCTCATAGAAGTGGATTCCTCCGCAATATTCAAAATTACTTAATATAACAGAAAACGCTATAAAGATTTAAACGAGCAAGCAAAAGAATGCAAAAATAAAAGAAAATACCAAAACAGAAACAAAAGACTACAGCTCGGAATTAAACGAAGAGAAAACACAGGAAGCGGGAGTGACCATGAGAAATGCACAAAAGAAGAAAAAAAATCAAAATCGAGGAGGCAAATTTAGCCTGGAGAAAAACACAACCCCTCTCTACTTACAACCCCTGAATGCAATAAACAGAATATAAGCAAGAGTAGAGCGAGAGAAGAAAAAAACGCTAAAACTAATCTCCATGGCTACCAAGAGCAGGTGAACAACAAAGCTACATCATGGAGAGAATGAAATTCGAAAATTTACATATTAATACAAACAGAAGCAAAGATAAAGAAAGCATATGATATGGAGTAGTTTAAGGAATAAAGTATGAAAATACGAAACTATAATATCATAGCAACTAACTATTCAATAGAGAGATCGACGGTGCAGCTATTTTGATAAAAAGAAACTGCTGGACCCTAAGACGCAGCAGGGACTAATTGAAGCGTACGCTGCAAGAGAAGTAGAAATACCAGCGAGATACCAACCTCTGAAAAGAGAGTGCCTCCGGATTGCTAATTTCACAAAATTCTCTCATGTTTATGAGTGACTTAAACCCCAATTTGAAGGAAAATGGGTCCAGAAATACAAACAGAGGGGCCAAGCATCTTAGGCTGTGTCAAATCTGAGAATATTTCAAAGGCTGGCGCCGGAATTCTCAACGTAAAACAATGACAACGTTGCAGAAAAATCCGATATCTGAGTATCCAATTTCAACTTTCCCTTTGATTACCACATATAACACTTGGACATTCTAGTTGGCGACCATACAGTCTACTTGCTAATATTTAACCTGCTTCAGAAAAAGAGGCCACTGGATGAATGAAAGGTATACCAACAGGAAGAATTGGTGAAGTATACTGAGTTCCTAAAGGAATATGTACGGAAAACACTTATTGAAGTGACACTGATTGATATTACCGAGGAGTTACAGATATTCCGAGAATCATTGATAACAGCTGCAAATGGAACATTCCATGGAAATCGGCATAAAACATCCAGAATTTCAGATGGACACGTGAAATGATCCGCAAAATTTAGAAATAAGAACGATTTTTCGAAGAGAAATATAAAACTGAATCCTTTAGAGAATTAAACAACAAAGTGAGAAGCAAAAAGGAAATTCAAGGAAAAGAGAATGGCATAGTAAAGTTAGAATTGAACTAGCTAATCGACAAAATATACTATTAAAAATTACAGAAAGATTTTAGGAAATGGGTAAACAAAAAGATAAATAAGCCAAACTATAAGTATCAAAGATAAAAGAGTAAACAACTTAGAAGATAAAAGTACGTTGATAATTATTCAGAAAAGAGTGGAAAGGCATTTTTAAATTCAGCAAAGAAAAAATGGAAAAATTCGACATTAATTTTGAAAACAGGATTATAGAACTTAACTAAAGAATCAATATAAGACACCCACATCACTTTGTTGAAAATAATAGGAGAAACAACAACGGAATCGACGATATTATTAAGCCTGAAGTTCTAAGAAGATCAATGAGAACGAGAAAGAGAAATCTTCAGTGACATGAACAATACTAGAAAAGATTACGTGGAAGCATTAAATTTCACATTAAAAGGGCTAAAAATATCATCAACCCCCATCTCAATAGAAGGTATTTTCAAGACGATCTGAAAGTCGAAAAAGGATTTTCATCACAAAACATGCAAAATGACCATTTCGGGTAAACAATTTTCGACCTCTTTCCCTCCTTGATTTCATGGGAAACATGTGTGAAAAGATCTTGAGTGTCAGACTCAAACAACACTTCGAAGAAAACAATCGTTATAATGAGTGTAAATTTTGATTTTAGAATCCTGGAGCAATGAAATGTCACAGTGACTAATAATAAAAAGGACAGGAGAAAACCAAAAAACTGAATGTAAACATCGTTTATAAAGAGGGGTAAAGCTTTTCAAATGGGATTCAACAATAAAGTATTAAGGATAGACTGTTCCTATCTAATAGGGAAATATGCCTATATTGCCTTAGGAAACTACAAAGGATAAAGATTTAAGTTGGAATCCGGGTTCCGACAAAGCGGATTTTTCAGCCCAATACCATAAAAAAGGGGGAGAAAAATAAGAAAAATAAACCAATACGAAAAAGAGGTACAATTAGCACAAACGAGAAAAAAGAATGATAGTAGCAGGTAACAAGAAAAAGATATTTTATATATGCATAGACGATAAAAAGTAAAGATTAAGTAACGACTTCAAAGTGAAAGGGTTGATAATCATGAAATCTGGTTACTTGAATCAGAGAAACCAACGGAATTGAGAAAGGAAATAGTGGATTAAACTAATTATACAAGTTAAGAACATTCAATGGTATAAACAAGAAGAAAATCTACAAGGCAACGATTCAACCCTTAATAATTATAATCTACCCGATAATTGCAATGTACACATTCTCAAAATACAACCTTCTGAAGCTGCAAAGAATTCATAATAAAGCATTATACAATAAAACGAATACGAGAATAATAGAAAGAAGGAAACTGTGGAAATCTAACCCTAAATAATACCTTAGAGAAAAGAACATGATAAGTTATAGTAAAACAAGGAAGGAATTTGGTGAGGAATTAGCAAATGCAATATAGCAAAAGGCGGAGGGGAGAACGACACCGCCTATTCCCAACTATCATGGCGGCGATGGAATGAGACAAGGAAGATGATAAAATACTTACGTAACGAGGAACCATATGAAAAGACAAAAAGTTCATGAAAGAGAAACTTGATTATGAGAAAATTCTACGAAGTGACTACACAAATATCAAGATTACCGATATCAACCATTTAATATATTAGATTAATCACTGAAACAAAACCTAACGCAAATAAGACAAGATAAAGGAAAATAACATCAAAAGAGAAGGAATGAATCAACCAAATAACATCTACATAAATATATGTGTGTAAATATATATATATATATATATATATATATATAAATATACCAAATTTACAAGATAAAGTCTTGAAAGATTCTACTATTCATTTTATTTAATGTTTATTCAATGCAATTTGGGTCGACCGTCCACAGCCTCCTAAGGCTCCTGAGCCAGCTGTCGGCTTTATTGACAGTTCCACTGTTTTAGTGAGTGAAAAAGGTCGTCATCCTGAACATAAGCTCTATTTTGGAGGTGCATGGAACTTGTAGGTCTATGTCCTTACTAGCCTCCATAAGTAATAGTTTTGGGGGTTGCAGTCTCAGCCATTTCGTAATATGTTAAAGAAAATCTCTGACTGTCATAGCTGGTTCCTTCTACCTAGTTGTGTCGCATGGAGCTGTCTTATGAAACCGCACGTACGGCTTATAAATGTTATTTCTGAGGGTTATCAGTTTAGGGTGCAACTAAGTTTATAATGGGTCACAAAGTCTATGAGATCACGGGTGAGTACCAGTTTAGAGGAGAATAACTTGGGGGTAAGCCAGGGTTATCCGTAAAGTTCTGTTTGACAGGAGCGTTTGAGGTCTCACCATCGATTTATTCTGACTCCCAAAGTTCTTACGGGAAATCCATTTATAAGCTGGGTTCGAAAGTTAACTTAGTTATCACTGGATTAAAGAAGGGACTCGAAAGCAAAAATAATGGTTCGTATGCTTTATTCTTGTCTTAGGTCTACCTTAATTGGGAAAAGTGAGATAGTCCAGCCTTACGTGGCCTTGTTGTAAGTTTTAGTCTACGTTAGATAGTTAGGGGTAAAGACGGCTGTATTTAAGGACAATGACTAGACTTGTGACGCCAATAAGATTATTGTGAATCCGGAATCAAGAGCGATAAATGAATCTAACTAATATAAGTGATGTTCCTCTCTCTTCAAAATTCTCTCCCCGTATTATTTATACGGAACTTCACTAAGGGGGCGTGACCAAGCTATCTTTAATCAAAGCGCTAATTGGAGCCTCATAGGTCAAAGTATGTTAGTTTGTTCCTTTGTTGAGACTGCTGGCCGGAGTCAACGGGTGTGTTTGTTTCAATGTGGACAAATTTGGCCGCATCCAGGATGGCATCATTAAGTTTGTTCATTCTCATAGGAAGCTCCAACTATTCGCTTGCCTTCTTACGCTGATGTTTTTCTTAATACATGTACAATTATGATTTAAAAATATATATCTAGGTATTTCGCTTTATTCTACATTAGTTCATTGCTACTACATGCTATATAATTTCAGTGGTTAATATGTGTGCCCAATTTCAAGATTTCATAACTATAACAGGGTGCTCAATTGTGAGGTTCCACGTTGAGCCTACTTTACCTTGAAATTCGGGCGTCGCTAAAGGCCTTCCATCGCCATAACCTGGATACAAGGCAACACCAACTCCTGCAGCACTTGATGTAGCCCTATTGTAAGATAAACGGTAGTATAACGTCTTACTTGCTACTTAACATAGTAAACACAATGATATAGACCAGGAACTCCATTTTTATGAATCTGAGTACATCATTGGCACAGTAAGCTAGCAATTGTTTTGCGAGTTCGCGACCTGTTCCCCGTAGATATTATTCTCACCCGAGAAGGGAATAAAAAGCCATGTTTGAGAAGATATTCATGGTTTACACAAACTTCCCAGCACATTCACTCCGCTTCTCCGTATTCATTTGCCACAGAAGCTGCCTCTTTCTCCTCTGTTGTTAGTATTAGTGGATGTTCTCAGTCTCTAGCTTTCTGATGAAAGATCTTGGCACCTTTTGTCCCTATCTTTGGACCATATTTCTTTCCTGAGTTAGTAGTCGATAATGGCCTGGATTTCCGCGACAAATTCGGAGTTTCCTTTCTTATCAGAACTATTAGAAAATGGTTTTTGAGAGGTCATACCATCGTAATCACATCTTGACTCATAGAACAGTTTCTTCATCCTCTGCATCATCCTCAGATTGACACACAAGCACTGATAAATCTCTGGATTGGAGCCCCCGTGGTGAATTTCAAGCAATAGAGATTGCATTTTGCAATTTCTTTGAAATATAATAGTATTAAACCAATGCGCCTGCCCATCACCACTACCCCTGCCCACCAACACCACCACCACCCCTGCCCGTCACCGCCAACACAACCAATGCCCTTGCCAACTACTATCATTATCCCTGCCCCCCACAGGCCAAAACCGTATATGGCAAAAAAAACGGACCTCTACACACCCATTACCACCCCCCTTCCTAGCAACTGGGGAAAGGGCAAGGAGAGTTACAAAAGAGGGAGGAGCATATCAGGATTCTGAATCGACTTTGTAAAATGTCCAAGGACAAATTTTGTGGTATAAACTTTTTTCTCTCATCATCAAACCGGCAAACAAACGCTGCTTCCCCCCCCCCCGCCAAATTAAGGTAATATAAAAAAAGGGGCCACTATTTTCTTCGATTTTTTTAAAGGATCAAACCGGTGAGAACATATTTTAAATATATTTTTAATTATGATTACATGTTAGAATGTGCAATTCATTCCTGTGTATTCATTCATTTGATATTTAGATTGATCAGAAATGCTTAGACCTAAAGTTATTTAATTAGATAGTAAATGAAGAGATACTTAAATGAGGATTCCAGTTCTTTAAGAATAAGGAACAGAAAGAGAGATGGATCAAGGGAGAGAGAAAGAGGCAGACAGAGTAACATCAAGGAAAAACAACAAGGAAATAAGGTACCCTAGGAAACCTTATGGTCCATTCAAGGAGGGAACCTTATGACTACAATCGAGCGGGCACATGGCTGCTCGATTGTTTTGTGAAAAAATTTCAACACAGATTGCGGTTGTAACGCTTCACTTCAAGTTTGAAGCCGTGATTGCGCGTTCGGTTCTCACTCAGTGTGAAAATATCCCGGTAGTCAACATTGTCGAACCCTCGAAGTATTTTGAAAACTTCGATGAGCTGACCACGCAGTCTACGGGTTTCCAGCAAGAACAGATCTAATTCCCTTAGTCTATCGTCATAACTTTTATGTCGGATAGAGGGGATTAGCGTGGTTGCCCTGCTTGTACGCGTTCCAACCTTGCGATATCCTTTCGAAACGAAGGATTCCAAAATTGTACGGCATACTTCAGGTGCGGCCGAACGAGGGAGTTATACAGACAAAGTACTATCTCCTTGTTACGGTATCCAAACTTGCGCTTCATGTAGCCCAACATCCTTTGGGCTTTCTTCTCTGCCTCGATGCACTGTTTCGAGAACTTGAGGTCGCAAGTGATAGTTACACCAAAGTCCTTTTCAGTGTCACTCGATTCCAGAGCAGTGCCCTTAGGATATGTTGAGATTAGGGGTTTCTGTGGCCGATATGCATCACTTTGCATTTGTTCTCGTTAAAAGGTATTTGCCACGTGTCCGACCACTCCCCAATCTTTCCAAGATCTTCTTGCAGGAGGGCAGTATTTCCATCCTTTGCAACGTTCATACCAAGCTTGGTATCGTCGGCAAATTTGGAAATCTTGGTAACCATGTCACCGTCCATGTCGTTGACGTAGATGATGAATAGTAGTGGTCCCATGACAGAACCTTGAGGCACCCCGCTAGTAACGGGCACTCACTCGAAAGCCTGTCCATTCACCACCACCCGTTGCCGTCTGCCACTTGGCCAGTTCTCGATCCAGCCAGCTACTTTTCCGTCTATGCCCAGCGCTCGCACTTTCCGGAAAAGGCAGCGGAGTGGTACCTTATCAAAGGCTTTCTGAAAGTCTAAGTACACCACATCCACGCCCTTGTCCTGATGGTGCTCACTGAAAACGAAGTGGAAGAATTTCACAAGGTTCGTCAGGCATGACCGTTGCCTTCGGAAGACGTGCTGGGAACTCCGCAGTAGCAGGTTTGACTCTAAATACGACTTCATTTTGTCCTCCATCATGCTTTTCATGAATTTTCCGACTATCGAAGTCAGACTGATAGGTTAGTAGTTTGACGGTTGGCTACGGTCTCCTTTCTTGAAGATAGTTGTCACCTCCGCTTCACGCCAGTCTCTAGGAACCCATTCGGCCTGGATTGACATGTTGAAGTTTGCGCTCAGGTATCGTGACACTTGATCGCGCACTTCTTTCAACACTCTAGGTAGAAACCAATCCGGGCCAGGTGACTTATTCGTCATTAGGTCACTGATCTTCTTTTTCATTTCCCCTTCAGTGAAGTACATATCCTCCCACTTTTCCTTCGAGTAGGAATCCATTGGCTGAGGGATGGGACCACACTCTTCAGTAAACACTGAAGTGAAGTAGTCGTTGAGGAGGTTAGCATTTTCTGCATCTGAATGCAGAAAATGGCCAATCGTTCGATGGATTGGTTTACGGCTCTTTACATGTCCAAAAAACTCCTTGGGATTCTCTTTACAGAGTCTTGCCACCCGGACTTCCTCATACCGCTTATGCTGGACTTCACTCTCCTGGCTAGCCTTTGGTATTAGTCAAAGTCGCCCGAGATCTTTGGTTGCCGGGACACAGTTATCTTCTCCCTAAGCAGTTTGCTGATTTCTCGATTAAACCACTTTGGTTGAACAGAAGACCGACGGGGATATTTCAGAGGGATGAAACGTGATTGAAACTCATTAACTTATTTTTGAAACTGTTCCACGAGTCTTCAACAACATCGCACACTTCTAGCCTTGCATCCGTCAGTCCAGCACGAAGACCTGCAAAGTCTGCTCTTTTCAAATCGAGTTTCCTCGATTTACTAGTTGCAGGCCCTGCCTTCGGGACTTCGACTACAAATATAATTAGTCAGTGGTCACTGCCACCGACATCTTCACCAATAGAGAGGTCCTCAACGATGTCATCCTCAGAGGTGAAAACCAAGTCGAGGATATTGTCTCCTCTCGTTGGCTCTCTCACCCATTGAGCCAGGAACTCGTTGTTCGTGAACTCCAGGAGTAGAGAGTTCTCGCGACGGGGTTCTCTGGTTTCTCGGTCAACTTGTGTGTAAAATCACCTATGACGATACACACTTTGTCTTCGACAAGTTCTCCTAGTAGCTGGTACAATTTTCTATCCTTTTCAACGAGTTGGGCAGGAGGTCTATAAAGCACCAGGGTCCTGTATTTCGCAGGAACAACCTCTAGGTCAACACTTAGTAGTTCATGGTCGGATACGATGTTGCAATCTGTCGAGTTGAGTGTATCCTTGACATACAACATTACACCGCCACCCTCTCTGTCTGGCCTATCTTTCAGGAAGAGCTGGTAACCGGAAATCATGAATTCACCTTCAAAATCTCGGCTTGAGGTTTTTATCCATGACTCCTTTATGGCCACAATCTCAGATTCTTCTGTTGCTACCAGGCCACGAAGTTCTAGAAACTTGTTTCTGATAGACCTCGCATTAAACAGAAGAACTTTGAGGAAGTCCCCGACTGTAGGACTCCCTCGCTCTTCCATTTCTCGCTTTCTTTCTTCCTTTCTCTGTGGTGGGGTCACTCCCCTCTTTGTGACTTCAGAAAAGGTCGTTCCTGGAGTAACACGGGTGTACTGGATTACGTCCTCCTTTAATCGGGGTCTGACACTTCTTTGGGTTCGCTCCACAACATCCTGAATCATGTTCGCGAGTGCAGCTTTCTCTTTAAAGGAAAGATGCACTCCGTCCCTTTTGTACAGGTCATTTCTCCCGTAAAAGGTGCAGTAGGGGTCTACAAAAAGACTCCTTCCACCGTGAAAAGATCTCCCAGGCGTTGGTTTATGGAGACGTTCCTCGCGTGATCATTGCGGGTTGGACCTCGTCTTGGGAGTATCCCGACCACAACACGTCTGCGGGTTTTTAGCCCACAGGCGTCAACTCCAATCATAACCGTGGTCAGGATCTTCCCGCTGGCGCCTACTCTACCTCCTCGTAGGTAGAGATCGTTGCCACTTGCCATGAGGGCAACTACTGAGTTCTCAGAGATCTGAGATTTCTCAGCCTCCACCCTTATTTCTCCGTTCCCCTTTCCTAAAAGGCAGCTTACCTTCACACTGGTGCGAAGGCGGGCCGCTAGCAAGGGTTGTAGATCCCGCGCTTGGGAGTCACCGATCACGATGACCCTCGCGCATTTGGGTTCAGAGGACAGAGGCTTCCCTTTCAGTATGGGCTCTTTCGATTCCTCTTTCGTCCCCACTTTTTGGGGGTTTTTTTTCGTTTTTTCTTCCGTTTCTACTTTCTCTTCTGTTTTATCTACTGTTTTTCCTTTCTTACTCTTCCTTTTCTTCTTTTTGACGCCCTGAGTAACCCCAGCAGCTGCTGGCTCTAGGACGCCGGATGGTTGGCCTATCTCTATCGACGCGGTGCATGAGGGCCCAACAGAGGAGCCATCCGCGTGGTTGGGAGTTTCTTGTTGCTGTTGCTCTACCATGGTGGCTTTAATCTCTGCAATGATGGCTTCGAGATGACGGATTTGAGTCACATGCTACGATTCAACGATTTTCACCTTTTCTACTAGCCATCATGTTTTGTCCTCAGAAGATTTAAAAAGTTCCTTAAGCTCCTGAAGTTCTTCTCTTAGGATGCAGTCCGTGCAGATACTTCCAGGGTGGCATTTTGAGAAACACGTCTCCGGAAAATCTACGCACCACTTGTCCTTTTGGCATGCCAAACAGGTATACTTTAACTCACCAGATCCTTTCTTTCCAGTCATGCTTAACACATTATATGTCTGAATACTTTGTGACCACTCAATAAAAAAAAGAGGGGGTGGTGAGTTCGCCCCACGTGAGTCGCTCCCGCCTATCGATTGGAGAGGTTTTGATCTTTCAGAAGGCACGCTCCTTGTGCTGTTGTTCGTCCAACCGAGTAATCAAACCTCGGTGTGCCGTGGCTCCCAACCAAGCAGCATAGACGGTCCCCGAAGGGGACATCGATTTCTCACCAGGTGAACAACGGAGCACACTCCGTACTAAACTCCTACTAATTCCCTTCACGACGGCCAAGATCTCGGAGCAGCGTTCAATGGAAATCCCGCCACACCAAGAGACTCGACCCAAGGCTTTTTATTGGCCGGGCAACCAGCCTGGGAACAAAGAGCCGTCACCTGGGACCGATGCTACCAGAGGCACCCGTCAACGGTCACTGGGAATGGTCAATAATTACGCGCCAAGGAAGGGGTTAACGGGGCACTATCCTCATCCCATTTATCGTGCCCCAACGCCTAGGAGCCCTTTAGTTCTAGTCTCTCACAACCAGTGAGCGTCGATTGGCGTTGTTTATAGAGGTTCTAAAGCCTCTCTTCTGACGCAGGAGGTAGCTTCCAGGTCCTTATATGTAGATAGAAGGAAAAAAGGGAAAGAGTGACATCATAGGAGTAGGCTTTTTTTTTGTTTCTTCCTTTTTGTATAAGTGGGAGAGATAGGATAAAAGTAAAAAGAAGAAGGATAAAGTAGAAAAAGAAAGCAATGACGCACTTAGTCTGGAATCTCGTTTTCAACCAAATCGACAAGGGAGGCCCTTAGGGGTACCCAGAAGAGGTACCCCCGCCGACATAGCTCGAAAAGTCAAAGGTACACACAAGCTCTCTTCCCGCGACAAAGGGGCGTCACCTCTTCCTCTACTTTCTTTATGAGAGAGAGAGAGAGAGAGCAGAAGGATGAATAAAAACAAACATCAAATATGTATGCCTATTTTTCTGACGGAGGAAGCCACTTTATTGGTATAAACCCATTTATGCAGGAAAAAATTGAAGTTCGTCGTTGAGTTACGAGTGTTATATATTTTGAAATATATGGACAGAAATCCATAAAACCTTTTTTATATTGTTATCCTATGCTTTGATAACAAGGTATATTAAAAAATTATTGTTGAAAAAACGCAACGAGTGACATCATAGAACACGATTTGTTACAAAAAAATGCAAAGTCAGAAAAACTAGGTTCAGAATTTTACACACATGATTTGTGCATGGTTAAAAGCACGACCATAGAATTGATTTTAACGATGCCAAATTATTAAGAAATCAAACAATTAATTTGAGAAGAGAATTGCGAAATCCATCATCATCAAAGAAGTTGATAATTTCAATTTATCTGAAGGGCAATACAAATTTAACAAATATATAACAAATAGAGTCGCCAATAGTATTTATAAGCCCCCGGACGCAATGCGTCTCGAGAAATAGCAACTTTACTGATTATTTCTGGTTCCATTTCATTTTCTTTAGCTTGTCATTCACCTCAGATTCACTTGAGTTTTTCTCAAGATTGTTTCCTGCTGTTTCATTTTGTTTAGGATGTGTCTTACCTTATATATATTCTGTGCCCCTTGCCTAGTTTCTTCATTATTAGTTGAAAATGGCATCTGGCTGAAACTAATCCGATAGTTATAAATAAAATCTTGCTTCAAATATCGTGGTGTACCATTTTCTTTCATATATATATATATATATATATATATATATATATATATATATATATATATATATATAACGGGTGGCCAAAAAGTTACTTCACATTTTTAAAAATTAATAACACAAAAACTAATTAAGTTATAAAAGTGAGTGATATATAAAATGAAAGAGGAGATCTTGGATTTTTATTATTTAGATATAATATCCTTCAAATGTTCTCCATTATTGTTAAAATAAAGGCGGATTCTTTGTAGCATATTTTCCATGACATTTTCCTAAACATCAGGAGTGATTTTGTTGATTCCTTCAATGATGTTTTGTTTCAATTCTTGAAATTATTAGGTTTATTTACGTATACCTTTTCTTTAAGGTATCCTCAAAGGAAAAAATCGTGAGGGGTAAAATCAGGTGATCGTGGTGGCCAAGAAAGGTCACCTAAACGTGAAATTAACGGACCAGGGAAGGCTGCTCTTAGTGTTGCCATGGTTACTTTCGCTGGGTGTGGTGTCCCCCTATCTTTTTGAAACCACATATCATGCATATTCAAATCTTCCAGTTCTAGCAATAAATAATCTTGCATCATTTCTCTGTAAGTGTCCCCTGATTTTCCGTCAGCATCCTCGAAGAAGTACGGACCATTGATTCTCTAACTGGTTATGCCGCATCAAACCGTAACTTTCTGTGTATGAAGAGACTGCTCGTGAATTATCATGGGGTTTTCAGCACACCAGAATCTGCCATTGTTTATTAACGTATCCAGAAATGTAAAAATGGGCTTTATCGGACATGATTAGGTGCGAGATAAAAGTCGGATCATTTATTATTCCCAAAAATGCGCGTTCAAAGTTTATTCTTTTTTGATATTCTGCAATATTTAATGGTTGAGTTATTTGAATTTTGTATGTATAAAGTTTCTTTTCTTGTATTAGGATGCGTTGCAATGATGTTCGAGAAATTCCTAGTTGACTGGAATGTATCCTAGTTGATGTTTGTGGCTGTTGTTGAACATTGGTTAACCATGGCAACACTAAGAGCAGCCTTCCCTAGTCGGTTAATTTCACGTTTAGGTGACGGTTCTTGGTCACCATGATCACCTGATTTTACCCCTCCACACAGCTTTTATTTTAGGGATACCTTAAATAAACCTAATAATCTTCAAGAATTGAAACAAAACATCATTGATAGAATCGACAAAATCACTCCTGATATTTTGGAAATATCATGGAAAATATGATGCAAAGTATCCGCCTTTGTTTTAACAATCATGGAAAACATTTGAAGGATATTATATTTAAATAATGAAAATCAAACATTTCTTTCATTTTAAATATCACTCCCTTTTATAACTTAATTAGTTTTTGTGTTATTAATTTTTAAAAATGTGAAGTAACTTTTGGGCCACCTTATATATATATATATATATATATATATATATATATATATATATATATATATATAAAAAAGAGAGAGAGAGAGAGAGAACGTTATTTCATTCACCCATTCGTTTTATTTTAGAGCTGATAAGACCTTGCGATCCAATTTAATATATTTTGTATTAGTTCTTCCTTCCATAGGATTTCACCAACATATAAATTTCTGATTTTTCAGGTGACGGAATTCAAGGTTTTATTTTTCTTTGTCTACATCGCGTTAAAAGAAGAGTATTACGGAATAAATTATACATTTATGGTATTTATTATAAATTCTAAAATGTGTGTGGAATATTTTTTTAACGTTGTTCTAAAAATATTCTTTTTGTTTCGATATTTCACGATCAAACATTTATTTTTTTATCTTCTTGGGATATATTTAAATGACAATTATGTGGTATATATTCGTACGTTCAACTTACTTGGTGACGACTGTATCTCGTCATATTTTGCATATACAACTAACAAAACAACAGAGAAAGCGCAACAATCCCCCTACAAACCTAGCAAAATTTGTGAACAATTAAGAAAAGTAAATAGAGAAATAAAAATCAACGATATATCATAAATCAACAATAACATTGTTTACAAATTCAACAGCGAAAAAACCTGGAATTTGCCGAAGAAATTCTTATTAAATACAATCGAATTTAAACATTAAATATGATGAACTTTGTAAAACTTTAAACATATATTAATGACATTATTACCTCTAATATAAATAATATAGCTAAGTAAATATATTTATAATAAATATGATTAAAATGAAATATAGAGTTGTGCAAAATTTAATATGTGACACTATATTACTATATATAAATCCAAGATATTTTATTAGTTACACTTTGAAAATGTTATTACTATAATAAAGAAACGTCTAGAAATAGAAAAAAATGAATGACAAGAAGATATTGAAAACCAGGTATATATTTTTATCAATCATCTTTTTAAAGAAATTGACTGATTGCTAAGTAACTTTTTCGCAATAATAAAATTAAATTTAAAAAAGCAATAAAAGAATAAAGTATTTACTTGAAATTCAATTTTCAATATATAAGATATGCTTTTTTAATAAATGAATACATAATTTTTGTCTTGTTTTTCCTTTGATTCTTTATACTTTAGGCTACTTTTTTATAGTATAGAATATAACTCTGACGATGAATCGATGGTGATAAGGTGGCGGCAATGAAAAGTCGGTGAATCCTTAAAAAGGTTTTTCATATCTAGTAAAAACGAAAATATTAAGAATAAGAGAAAAACAAAGTGCTGACTGTAGCTCGATAAATTTTCATTAGATGGTATTTGGAAGATATTGTTCACGAATAAGCAGGAATTTACAGTAGGAATTTCACCAAATCCTCAAAATGATCTTTTCTAAGATCGTGATTGAAAACAGGATATCCGATTATGTTAGTTGCATTAAAAGACATCGTAATTTACCAAAATTCGTTATTTTGAACGGAAAAAATTAAAATAATTTCCTTGATGCCAAAACGAGGCAAATGAATTCCGTAAATTCGGTGGAATTTTTGACCACTAATTTTTTGCTAGACTGATGTCGTCTATAACAATGGAAAGAGTTTTTGTTTGATAAAGGATAGGCCTCATATTCTTTAGTAAAGGAAACTGCACACAAATTGTTAACTAATTTTAATTTCTGCCTCATAACTCAGAATGTAACCCATTGGATTATTTGATTCTTGAAGCGATATGTATATATATATATATAAATATATATATATATATATATATATATATATATATATATATATATATATATATATATATATATATATATATATAGAGAGAGAGAGAGAGAGAGAGAGAGAGAGAGAGAGAGAGAGTGAGAGAGACTGAATATAAAACTTGTATGCGAATATTAAAATTTGTCTATTTTGTGTTGCTTGCTTCCTAGTGTGATGACAATTATGAGCATAAACAGTACCATGAATATATTGAATTCAAATGCTTATATAACCATATAGATTTACACACTCTGAACGCTTGATCCACGAAGGAGAACTGTTAAAAGTTATCTCCAGAAGAGTCGGAAAAAATTAGCCCTGAGAAGAAAGAAACGACATTCTCAGTTAAATTTGATACAAGAACTATTCGAGATCTACAAGTTGATTGCTGATTTTTCCTCTTCCTTTTGATCTGTTCTACATTTATTTACCTTTCCTTTATTTTTTACTAGCAGTACATAACATGCTTACCAGCAAGGTGTGAGTTAGAGTTGATAGTAAGGTATAGTGATTCCCTGCAGAAGACCCCGTTATGGTGCTAGAAAAGGGAAGAGGGCGCGGATTATCTCTCACAAGCCAGAACCCAAATATTTACCGCTGTTTGACTAGGCCGAGATAGATATAAGGTGAACAATGAAGGCGAGATAGAATTTAGACGGGTACCAGGCTCCTCCTCTAGTGGAGACGGGGAATTTCTCTACAGTTGAAGATCTGCAGCAGAATCCCTCTCTTCGGAGAGGGGAACGCCACTGGGTAAAATGTACCATCCAGAATTTAAAAATGCTACCGCTTAAAATCACACCGAATAAAAGGAATGATCCTCATAGAAAACGAGGAGGTAAATCAATTGCTTTCATCAAGTGGAAGTATTTCACTCAAAGTTGATTTAATAGCCAGAATTTCCCCACAAACCACGGCTAACAGAAGCGTCATATGCCGACATATATTTATAGTCTTGAGTAAGAGAACATTCATGCCAGGGCCTAAAAGAAGAATTAGATAACAGGCAGTAATGACCTAAAATATCTTTAATTTACGAATCTATTAAAATAGCTTCAAAGACCATTGAACAAGGACTTCTCGCCTCCAGTATGAGAATCCCATCCACCCAGATAGAAGGAAACTCCTTCACAAGCATACATACAGGCCTTAGATTTTATTCTATAGAGAATTACATACAAAAAATGCCATAAAAAGACTTTGACATCTGTTCAAATTACGGAATAAAAGGCTATTCTGGCGCAACTGAAACAACTCAGTGAATAGATACATTACCTGCCAAGGATAGAGAACTATGACTATGTGCTGTCCGTATAGAAGTGAGATTTTCAAAAGAGAAGAAACAGAGTCAAATCCAAAAATAACGTTAAAGTGAACAGAATCTGATATAAATTAATGATAAAAAACAACCAGCAAGAATCGACAACGCAGATAAATTTAGAAGGAACACTCAATGTAAAAATCTTTGCGTGAATACTGCACGCCCACGTGATGAATATTGCAAATAACGGTTTGAACGCCTTCTATAAACAAACAATTTACAGAAAAAGATACAATATACACAAGCATAAAAACAGAAATGCGTAATTCCTAAGAGAAAAAATCTTTTAGCTTTATCACGCTAACTATAACTACTTATGCTAATGTCCAAACAAACTAGTATCGCTTTGCAAACCTGTTACTGTCTTCTGTTTTCAGCAACCATTCTTTATAATTCATCGCTTTTACACACGAGACAGAGTAAATAGGTGGGATATGGGTCAAGATAAAGATAACGATAACGATCTATAATAGATATGAGCTACACATCGCATCTCGGATTCCGCGTTAAACTGTAAGTCTCTCTCCCTGTCTTATCCTTAACTTTCTTCTTACCTTCCATTTTAATCCTACCCACAATACCGACAGTGCCTAGAGCCTAATTAGGCTATGAACAGTGTGGCTGCTGGGAACTATTAAGGAATATCGGCCCTCTTTCCCCACCTGGGCTATTCTTTTGAGGTCCAAAGAGAGAGGAAGAAGAGCAAGCTTTTCTTTGTTTCATACTTCTCTTTTCATTTCACTTCTTTTTAAGCCATACCTAGTAAAATATATCAAGTGAATGTAGTATTGACAAATTTACTCCCAAGAGATCATTTACAGATTTTATTTACTAGATATACATAGAGATTTTGGTCTAAACTTTAAAACATGTCATAAAATATGTTTAAGCAACAGAGTATCAATAATGGACTGAAATACAATGAATAGAAAATAGATGAAAATTCATTTTAAATAAAAACTGTTCAAGTGATAGTAGACGGAGGAACCCTTCTTTCAAATAAGATTAATCAGTCTCTTCTATTTTTTTGAAATCCACATTTTCAAGTCATAAACAAAAAGATACTTTATATCTTTGTTGGCTTTACAAAGGTCATTTTAATTAGTCAATTGCATGTCATGTACATTAACGTCACCTTTCAGGATGTTTACAAGATTTATCTTCAATTTTAGTCGAAAAAAAAGTGTTGGCAGGACAGTAAAGGATTAAATTTCCTAAAGATTCTTGGGATTTTAACCAAAGCTTAAAGAACTACGATTGTTATCCCCCTAAAGACAAGTGACTTCCTCATTTTCATAGTTGTCTCCTGAAACAATTGCTGACCAAAACATAAATACTTCTCTTCCTTGGTGCCAATTGGTGAACTGCTTCAACTCATTGACACTGCCGTCACTTTTTTATTCAACCGCCCTGCCTATCCACCGTGACTCTTGAATGCTTTGTGAATATAACTTTGTTAAAGTCAGCATTTCTTTACGGCTTGGTTCAATCAAGATGGATTTCTATATCTTTTGGCTAGGAAAGGCTGTTTGTCTTACTTATAATAATACTTGTTAAGAACATTACGCATTGATTCTCTCGAGTTGTTAGGAGCTTCAGGACCTTGAAAATGGTGTTGTTGCATGCAGGAACCTTTTCCACCACTTGTTTTTTTATTTCTCAGTTGAAGTGTATTCTCTACAATTCACTTATAGTTTCTTGTCTAGATTCTTTTTCTATCTTTGTCTTTGGAAAGTTCTTTTTCCATCTTTGGAAAGGTCTTTTTCTATCTTTGAAAAGGTCCTTTTTCCTGACTATGTTACAGGGTGCGGCGAAACCGATTAAGCAGTTTTGAGGAGTCAATGTTCGGGGAGGGGGATAACGGAGGGAGGTGCGCGTGGTTTCGCTCTGCTCCCTACACATCTCCATTTCAATAGCAAAGATGGTGTGGAAGGGAGCACATCGGGGCTTTGCCGTGCGCGCGTATTTTGAAAACAATCAATCTGTGATTGCGACGCAAAGAGCTTTTTAGCGACGGTTCAATATTTCACGCAACGATGACTTTCCTCAGGCAAACACAATTTGGTCCTTGGTTAGGCAGTGGCAGGCAACTGGTAAGACACTAAAAAGAGATATACATGGCCGACACAGGTCTAGCAAAACTCCAGAAAATGTGGAGATGGTGAGAGAAGCGATCGTACAGTCGCTGAGACGTTCTGCTCGAAGGCATGCTAATGCTTTGGGAAATTCCGACCGCAGTTTGAGGAGGATTCTGCATATGGATTTGAATTTCCATCCCTACAAAATAATGATGGCTCAAGAATTAAACCAAGCAGATTTTGCCAACCGACAAAATATGTGTGAAAACATGTTTGCACCGAGCGCTCCCGAGGCAGCTTTCTTTATTATCGACGAGGCATACTTTCACCTCTGTGGTGCTGTAAATAAGCAAAATTTCCATTAGTGCGCTGAAAAGACCCCCCAAATTATCCAGGAAATTTCGCTACATTATCCTAAGCTAACTGTGTGGTGTTCCATATCCCAATTTGGCGTGATAGGCCCATACTTCTTTGAGGAAGAAGCAATGACCGTGAACGTGAATTCCGAACGTTATGTCTCAATGTTGCACAATTTTCTGCCGCCCAGAATGGAGGAATTTGTTCAAGAATAAGGAATGGGGGACATGTGGTTCCAGCAGGAAGGGGCTATAGCTCACACAGCTTGAAATTCACTCAATGTTTAGTGACGAATGTTTGCCGGACGTCTGGTGTGTCTGAAGGGTGATTTAGGGTGGCCTGCGCAGTCATATGATTTGAGCATTTGTGACTTTTTTCTTTGGGGATATCTGAAATAAAAGGTGTTTACACGTCGCCATCACACCCTACTATAGCTAAGGGAGCGGATTATTGAATAAGTTAACGAAATACCTTGCAGTATGTGCAAACGTGCTGTACGAAACTTCAGAGATCGACTCCAACAGTGTGTTGCTGTTAACGGCCGCCAGCTTCATGACTTTATTTTCAGAACCTAGGGATTATAAATGGGAGGGAATGCTTACCTTGGGTATAATAAGAAAATGCTTTTTACTAAAGTTATCTTGACAATCTTTGAAATCGAATTTCACAAAATCCTGATCAAAATATTAAATAAATGAGAAAAATAGCGTTTGATCTACTGAATATAATGATACCCGCGATTCCACGGTTGCTGCAAGCGAGAGGATGTTAAGATTGTTATCTGATCAAATTATTGATATGTATGATTTGATGTAAACGTAAAATATACAAGGACTGGGCGACTGCACCAACGTTTTACGATTTCCACTCCTAATAACTAGCAAATAATCAGCTTAGCACTTTAAGCTGAAGGGAACAAAGAATATATACGAGCGAAAAAATTTAAACTTTTATGCCATTTTATCACGACTTTTCTGGTTGTCTTCACCCAGATGTCATTGATGGTTTGATGTGTTGTTTTGTTTTTAATTCGCATTGGGCTCACTCGCGCGAAGCAGCGAGATTTCATTGCACGCTCTTCTCACCTTAACTATGACAAGTGCTTTGTTTTCCAGCATTTTACACACCTTCCAATGTTGGGAGAGCTTCGTGCACGCTACCAGGCTTGTTCCCGGAAAAAGCAGGGTATATGTTGCCTCTCACTTTTCAATCGGGATAGATTCGTGTAATACCGGTCTGAATCAATTGAGGGTTTGAAAGAGACCTACCTCCTCCTTACTGTTTAGTTTTATGTTGTTGGATGCATGCTGAGACTCTAAGGCAGCCCAACTTAAATAAATTTGTAGGCCCAATTCTACCCAAAATAGGAGTCTTAATGATATTGGCGCCACTGACATAGCTGGTGGCCAACAAGTAGGTCAATGGATTAAAATAAAATAGAATATATGCCTAGTGACCAGTAATGCAACGTATGCTCCGAGTGGAAATTTAAGTGCGTAAAAAAAAGGAAGAAATATATTTTTCTAATAAAATGAAAATTGTCTAGTTATGTAGCCTACAACTCTATTTGCTCTTTGTGAAGTTACAGTACATTTTTGAAATCACTCCAGATTGAGACACATTATTCTTATATGCATTACCTTAAACTTTTTGACGTTTAAATGCATCTACTATCTTTGCGAATATGGAGAAATCTATCTCAGTCATTGTCTAGTTTCCGCAGTCATTATAGTATTTTTATTTTTTGAACATACATATTAATTTTATGTAAAAATTTTGGAAGAATAGATTACTCGTTAAAGAATAAGGTTATTATTTGTTTAGCATAATCACTTCTTTCACGTTTTATCACTTACTCCTATAGCTATTTCTTAGCCTGTTAAAAATTGTTCGTTTCTTCTGGTGGTCCGAAAGCGGAATGCTAGAAAATCTATTCTTAGCTGCTTTGGTTGAAATATGAGTATACCTTGGTTTACCCCATTCCACCCTACAACCAGCCAAAATGAAGAAATGATTTAGACGTAACACAAAAATAGTTCAAGGAAAAATAACTTAAACAAACATAACTTAGCCTCAATTTTCAAATTACTAGGTTGTGAACCTATACAAATCTTTGGTATCTACATACAATTGGTGGTTTCTACCTAATACACCCTCTTTTGGATGTTTGTTTCAATCAGCAAGGGCCTAAAAGTGTTTTTAAGTATAATTTGAGCCTCCCATCTGTCATTGTCTGTTCGTGTGTATTGTGGTTGACACCACCCAGCTCGCTCTTTAAACCCCTTTTCATTTTGTAAATTTATTATTTTCATACTATTGAGGTGTAATTTGTTCTAAGTTAAGTTAGTGTTCCCCATTTTTATATGCATCGTTTCTTCAATTATACATTACTTTCTTCATAAGCTTTTTCCTACGATAAAAGGAAACTTTGACACTATGAGAAAGCAAGTTGCAATGAACATTGTGGCTAATTTTCTTCGAAATTAAACAAATATTTTCAAGAAAATGTAGATTTTGGTATTTTTTTATATAGTTTTGGACTAAACTTTCAATAATGACGTTTGTATATATTTTGCTTTATATTTCTTGTTCTTTAGCTGAGTTCGGTGAAGAGTAGAATATTTATGAGGGATAGAAAAGTATAGAGAGTAATGAATTTGGCTAATATTTAAAAAACGTAATCGCTTAAAAACAAATTTAATACCCCTTTTTATGTCAACCACACTTTGTCAATCCATCTATATAGAATTTATTGAACTAGCGATGATTCTTTTAATATAATAACAGTTTGAATTTTAATATTTTTCTTTTCCTTAATTGTAATGGTGGCTCAGTGGAAAAGTATTCTTGCAAAAAGGGGGGTACAGTTAAATCACATCAGACTACATAATTTTGACCAAGCTTACTTATTCACCGTTTGTCACCAATTGTCTCTGGATAGGAAAGCTTTGCGTTATCACTTGTAGTAGATGTGAATTATATTTTGAAGTCCTTGTAAAAGAGGTTCATGGTGACTCTTATCATGCATTATAATTTTGGAAGGAACATGTTGTGATACGTCACTCTTCATCTGTCGCGGTTATTTATCCCAATTTACAATTTAATTAAAGATACTTTTGGGCCCTTGTTGATTGAAACAAACATCCAAAAGTGGGTGTATTAGGTAGAAACCACCAATTGTAAGTAGATACCAAAGATTTGTATAGGTTCACAATCTAGTAATTTGAAAATTTAGGCTAAGTTATGTTTGTTCAAGTTATTTTTCCTTGAACTATTTTTGTGCTACGTCCAAATTATTTCTTCATTTCTGCTAGGTGTCGGGCGGAATGTGGCAAACCAAGGTATATTCAAATTTCGACCAAAGCAGCTAAAACAATGTTTTCTAGCATTTCGCTTTCCAACCACCCAGAGAGAAGAACAATTTTTAACAGGCCAAGAGATAGCTACACGAATAAGTTATAAAATGTGAAAGAAGTGATTATGCTGAAGTAAATAATAACCTTAATCTTTAACCAGTAATCTATACTTACAAAATTTGACATAAAATTAATATGTATGTTCAAAAAATAAAAAACTACCATAATGACTGCGGAAGCTAGACAATGACTGAGATTGATTTCTCCATATTCGGAAAGATAGTAGATGCATTTGAACGTGGAAAAGTTTAAGGTAATGCATATAAGAATAATGTGTCTGAATCTGGAGTGATTTCAAAAATGTACTGTAACTTCACAAAGAGCAAATAGAGTTATAGGCTACATAACTAGACAATTTTCATTTAATTTCAAAAATATTTTCCTTCCTTTATATTTCACACATTTAAAACCTCACTCGGAGCATACGTCGCCTTTCTGGTCACTAGGCATATATTCTATTTCATTTAAATCTAGTGACCTTCCTTTAGGCCACCAGCTATATCAGTGGTGCCAATATCCTAACACTCCTATTTTGCGTAAAATTGTAGCTATAGAATAATTTAAGATAAAGCAACGAGAAAGAAGATAAAAGTTCAACATCGAAAGAGACGAAAACTAAAGACCTGCAAGTAGGCTGCCTTAGAGTCCCAGCATGCATCAATCAACATAAAACTAAACAATAAGGAGGAGGTAGGTCCCTTGCAAACCATTAATTCATTCTTATAGGTATTGCATTGTAAAGGGTAGGCCCTCGTATTCCCATGCCTTCACTTTCTCAACATAGTTTACGGTGTTTACCACAGGCCGACGCTCTTCAAGGATACCATTTTTGGCCTAAACATCTGTAACTTACCAGCCTAATTTGCGTAGGTGGGGCGACTCATTGTTACCCCCTTGTGCCACACTTTGCTTATCACCGTTTCAGACTGAAAGATACAAATGGCTCTGTGAGACCTCTTAATCTATTCTGTTGCGGTGATTCTGCCTTGATTGCTACGCTGAATCGTTTTCCGTCACTTACATTTGACGTTGTTAATTTTTGGGAGAGCCGTGCTGGATTCCTTTGTGCCGCGAGGATTTTTTGCCATTGATTCCTGCCAGCGTTGTCGCTAATCCTCTGTTGGCTGAGTTGAATTGTGCTCTTCCAGTTACGTTTTCAAGTATTCTGCTTTGGGAAGCCGTTAACACTGGGCATGTGAAAGCTCTACCCTAGTCAGCTAGCCATCTCTTCTTTGGTGAATTTTGTCATCTCGAATTCATTATCTCGTATTGTTGGGCCTTCAAATCGTAGTTCCCCGTGTTCTCGACGCCTCTTGCCCGATATCGCAGTCTGTGGGTTTCTCCTCGCCAAAGACCGTCATCGCATTCACCCCTGTGGACCTGGACCGAATTCCTTCATTATCGCCGAGCCTCTTTCGCCTGGGTTTCCGACGTGGGTTATTGCTTTACTGCTCTGGTCTTAGGTATTTTGCAGTATTTCTTTTTTCTTAAGTCCCTTTTAAATTAATTAGGATTTATTCGTGTAACTGTCAGGCTTCGGATAAGGGACATAAGACAGGGAGGTTATTCCGGAAACACCTTTTACTAGAGAAACGTAGCCTATTTCGTCTCAACGGCGCGTTCCGTTTCAGCTTTAAGCGAATTATTCCTAGAACCCAATTTTGTAAGCGCGAATATCTATTTTGGTTAGAACGACTTGTGGTCATTAGACAGTGATAAGCATTTGTGACCTTTCTTATTATTTGATGTACCCCCGTATAATTTGTTAGCAGTCAATTTATTTCATTTTGATTTTGATGTAAATAATACTGTAAATAGTTTTATGTGTATTCATTTAATTCCTTGCGGATACCTTGTAATTTAGCACTGTCCTGATAAATTCTGGTGAATTTCTGGTAGTCCTTTAGATCCTTGGTCTTCTATAAATTTCTTGTTTGCATTTTATTTGGGTCAGGTGAACTGGGTTCCGCGATAGCCTTTACATGCACAAATCCGTTCCGATTACAAAGAGACAAGAAATATACACCCTGTTTTTCAGGGAACGTGAGCGGTGACTTGCACGAATCTCTCACAGCCTTGCAAGGTGTGTAAAATCCTGGAAAATAAAGCAATCGTCATAGTTAAGTTCAGAAGAGCGTGCAATCAAATCTTGCTGCGTCGTGCGAGTGAGCCCAATTCGAATTAAAAACAAAACAACACATCAAGCCATTAATGACATCGGGGTGAAAACAACCAGAAAAGTTTTGGCAAAATGGGATTAAAGTTTAAATTCGTTCGTTCCTATTTAATCTTTGTTCCCATCAGCCTAAAGTGCTAAGCTGATTCTTGCCAGTTAATAGGAGTAGAAAAGAATGAATCGTTGGTGCAGTCGCCCACTCAATGTAGATTTTTCTGTGCACTCAGTTCCATCAAACCATTCATTTCCACAATTCGATCAGAAAACAATCTTGACATCACCTTAGCTCCTAGCAACCGTGGAATCACGGGTATCAATATATTCAGTAGATCTAACACTTTTTTTCTAATTTATTTAATATTTTTATCTGAATTTTCTGAATTTCGATTTCAAAGACCGCCAAGATATCTTTAGGAAAAAACATTTTTCTCTAACATAGTCAGGAAAAAGGAGCTTTCCCAAGATAGAAAAAGAATATAGGACAAGAAGCAATAAGTGAATTGTAGAGAATAACAATCAATTGAGAAATAAGAGAACAAGTGATGAAAAAGCTCATGCACGCAGCAACACAATTTAAAAGGTGCTGAAGCTCCTTCTAACTCGAAAGAATCAAGATGTAATGTTCTTAAGAAATTATGTATCTTCAGAAGTACGAAACACATCTGTTCATAGCAAAAACATATAGGGAATCCTTCCTTATTGGGCCAAGATGGAAATAAAAGCCGAGTTTAGCAAAGTTATATTCACAAACCATTCAAGAATCACGGTGGATAGGCAGGGTGGTTGAATATAAAAGAGACAGCATTGTCAGTGAGCTCAAGCATTTCACCAATCGGTACCAAGAAGAGAAGTATTCAGGTTTTGGGCCGCAATTGTTTTAAGAGACAGCTATGAGAATGAGGAAGTCACTTGTCTTTAGCAGCTCGTGGAGAAACTGCAGGGTATTAGGTACGCTCTTTTATGGGTCACTAATTTCTTTTCTCGAGTAAACTTACTATCATACTATCGTAACGGTCAATTATCTTATTTAGGGAGCTTATCATACAAACTATAACCTACAGAAGAGCAGACGAAATTGCTTGATAATTATATGAGAGAGAGAGAGAGAGTGATTCAATAACAACCACTACATGAAGGCTACTTACTATATTTGTGTTCATTAAACCAACCATTTCATAGAAATATGCAAAAATAAAAAAAAGGCAAAATACTTTAAATATACTAATTTAAAACCCTTTATGCTATCAAGTTTGGAGCTAATATGTTAGTTCGGGAATATATCAGGACATTATCCTAACTACATCACATCCTAGTAAATCCTAGTAATTCACCTCGTTCATATATTTTACTCTTCGTAGAATATCTAATATTCTGATATTTATTCCTTGCATATAATGCTGATAAATGTAAAAATTAAGTTAGAATCTAATTTCAAGCAATGAGACTGTATGTGATTAATTTTAAGATAGTTTAAGTATTTTTTGGATAAAACTTTAAGTAAAATTTCAATTTCCCCTTTTAGCCCAGGCATTTTATTTGCTCATGTCTTGTGCTCAACATCATGTCTCTGTTAATAAAAGCAGCTCAGTTTAAACTTTTTATTTTGTTTCCAACGCATGCCGAACAAAGTTCCTATTAAAAATCATTTTAGTTAAATGTAATTAAAAGGTAATTTATGGAAATACACTGCATTGAAGATCGCAATAGTTTAACAATTATCAATGTAGCTGTAAAATAGCTAAGGCATCCCAAGGTTTTGGTTGCCTTTTGCATTTTATCCCATCTATCGCTCTATCTTAGATATCTAACTTTATTCTTAATCTCTTTTTTTCTTCTTGAATATTTATAAGGATTTAATATCTGAAAAAATATTCATTTATAAAATATGACCCTGCAACAGGATTAAGGAAACTATAAATAAATCTATCATAATAACATCGTTCCGAATGAGATTTGGAACTCCAAGCCTAAAACAGTTTCCATAGTTTATAGGTAAAATGCTTCTATCAGAAGTCACGGATGATTTATGAGAAGAGTTTATCAGATTTTAAGCTCAAATGCTCCTACTTGGAATACACCTTCTCGTCCAAAAAATGTATTATGCAAATTGTAAATTGAATACTGGGATGTGCTTACACTTGCTTATATTCCAAGCCATTAATCATAGAAGGGTTGTATATCATCATCTATTTGGGGTGTATTATTCATTCCGACAGGAGAGAGACACATTCGAAATTATGCATTTTAGAGTCAAAGTGGAAAGTAGAGAAAAGACCGGAGAGGTAGTGATAAATGATTGGGAGGATTACGATGTAGGTGAAATAATGAATGATGCCCAATCTAAAAGTGGAAGGAGAAGGAATACATTCAAATATGAGTAGAAATAGACAGAATTTTAAGTAGAAGTATATAAAGAGAAAAAAGAGAGAAAGTGATGTAAAAGAAAAACGGGTAGTGAAGAAAAATGGGCGGTAAATGTATGTGAATATGTGAAGTGAAAAAAAATGATATGTATAACAAAAAGGTGAATTAAAAGTAAAGGTTAAATACGACTGGAAAAATTACGTAATAGTTAGAGGTCCATCAGCTTAGTTGAGCGAGGGGGTGAATGAGTGTATTTAAAAGTAAGAGACACAGGAAGGAAAATATAATCACGATTAAAAATGTGTAGGAAAAGAATTAAGAAAATAAGTCAATAACCTGTATAAGAAACTATGTAAATAATAAAATATAGAAGCACGTGATATGCCAAACACTTAAGGATTAACTTCTTCAGATAATTGAGTCAACGTAACCTCTTATTTTTGTAATTGCATTATAATATATGTGTATGTGGCATTGCATGTAGAAATTTCCATGAATATACACATGTAAACACGTGCATTTCCTTTTATACATGTGTATGGATGGTAGAAAGCAAAATAAAGTTTATTCATTGGCGAAGGTTGGTCCGCCGTAAATGTTGACGCATACTGAGGTTCTCGACCAAGAAAATGAAGTTGTGATGGGCGCTATTAATATTCATCCAATTACGACCGTTTTCCACTGAGTAAAGTTGCATAGCAACAACTTCAAATATGGAACAACAATTTGTGTTGACATTCTTCCTTTCGCTGGTTGCTATGCTGAAGAAGTCTGTGGTTGGGATTTGTCATAACCTAAGCTTTATTTAAAATTTAGGTTAGACGCTCTTGCTCCGTTTGTGTGGGTGGGTTGTTAATATTTAGGTAATTTTTATTCATCTAGACGCTACAGGCACGCAATGTACCTCCCAAGGAAAATAGTATTGACTTTTTCCTGGATGTTTTAAATGCCATCTTTCCTCGCAGTCGTGTTATTTAAACCATGGGAAAATGAAGAGAGAAATAGAGGAAAGTAACAAAAGGATGATGAAATGAAGATGAAAATATTTACAAGAAAAAAAGCGAGACTACATCTTTTCCATAGACTCTCCGTACGCTAAACTTTACCAAACCTGCCTTAACCTTCTTTTCGTGGTTTGAAATGTGTTTTGAAGTAACTTTTGTTTCGGTTTGTTTTCAGCCATTTTATTGAATTTGGCTGCTGCAATTATCTTCTTTTAATTTTTCTTTGATATTTTCCATTTTGCTCCTTTTACATCTTATCCTGAATTTTTTATCATTTATTTCAGATTTCTTTCTTGTTCTTCTTGCTGAGCTTTTTCGATCTTTAGCTTGTTTCGATACCTAGGTCTATAGCTTTAGTATTTATAGCTGTTCTTTTCCTTCTTCTCTTTCCTGATTTCTTTTCTTGGTACTATTGACCAAAATAGTCTTGTCATTCTTTACCCCGAATTTCCTTGAGAGATGCCACGTTAATTTATTATTATTTAGCACCAATAGAGAGTTTGGAGTTTATTTAGTAGATATGACATTTATTAATAAACTAAATGATATTTAGTGACTTTTTAAACGTTTTTGTGATATTTCAAGCATTAGTGACGAAACATTTTGAAACAGTCTTGTTTCTATTCAGTGTAGCAAAGTTTCACCAATTTTGTCTTTTCCTGCTTAATTTTAAATATTTACCTAATTTTTAATCAACAAAGAATATTTTTATTAAGATTAAGTGCAGGTTTTATTTATATTTCTCTAATTTATTTCCAACCTATATCGTTAGGAAAAATGTTATCACCTGGCAACACATTCCAGCTTTGCATAGTATCACTTATTCGAAACTTCTCTAGGATTTATAGAATAGATAAATAAATATATCATTATTATATTATTTAGAAAAGTCGCATGAATAATTTGGGCTATTGAACTTATTCACGCCATTTTGCTGATATTTTGGCTAAACTTTTCGTGATCTTTTCTTCAGCATTTTTTCTCCTTTCTGTTTCTTTTTCTCAGATAATATTTTTCCTTAAACTCTCATCCCTTTTCTCTCCTTTGCTTGACTTATTTTTATCATATTTCCTGTTTCACACGGGTAAAAATATGTCATTTCCCTATTTCTTTTATCGTTTTAACCGCAGATAAGCAAGCAGCAGGTCTATGGGTCATAAAATTCTCGGTATTGTTCATTTTCTATCCGCAACGAGTCACAGGCTCAATTTAGCCATCTAAAATCAATGCTACCAAAGGTAATTGAGGTCACACAGTTCAAATATGATAGAGGTTGACCACCAGGCGTTGCCACCTAGTGGCTAGAGCTGCTAAATAGGCCATTTTTGGAGACATGAAGGTCAAACCAATGTCTCGAGGGGTAATTGAGGTTTCTGAGTCCAAATATGACAAGCTGATGGATCCACCTAGTTGAACGGTATCTTAATTGCCCATTTTTTCGTCGCAGCTACACTATATCATGTCCCTCTAGTTTATTAACATTTTATTATTATTTTTCTTATAGGCCAAATTTTATCTTCAGATCTTATCCTGTTCAAACATTTGTACCTTTACCCTTTATTAGTAATTCTGATCTTTTCTTGTGTTATCTCTTTTACCTTCTCCGATCATTTTCCATTATCTTCACTGATATTTTTCTGCACTATTTTCGAGGATTTACCAAAGATTCTTTTCTTAAAATTATGTCTTATTATTTCTTTCTTCTCTCTGTTTGCTCATTTTTCCTTTTAATTTTGTTCTGAATCTGAAGCCTACTAGAGGCTCTCGCGTAGAAAGTGATACGATCTTTTTACACAGAGAGAAGGCCCTAACTTCGGTTTGTCAATTTGTACCAATCCTGGCGAGTTTTCCACTGTTTTGACTCTTGATTAATTCTCGTCTCTTTCTTTTACTGAATTAACGACCAACAAGTAAAATGGGCCTCAGCGCTAGAGGTTTTGCCTTCCATATTCAACTATCGATTGAAAAGTCAAGGCATTTGAGTAGTGTTGATTTTGCGTCCGGGATTTTCCCATTCATTAGTTTTCTGGTGGTATTGGAAATTTGGTCGGGTGGAACTTTTTAAGCCAGCGTTGTTTTAAAGAGCGTTCATTGTTGTGAAGAGAGATGGAAAATATGGCAGTAAAAGAAGCTGAATTGTTGGTCTTGTAAAATTGAGGAAGATAAAGAGTAAGAGAGACATACAGACAAACAAAAAGCTGAATCTACAGAACATTTTGAGTTAAGAAATAGAGAGAAGAACAAAAAGAAAGCGAACAAGGCAAACTGACAAAGAATTGTAGAGTAATAAAAAAGAAAATAAAAAAATATGAATTAACAGAGCCCTCAAACACGGGCCGTGAAAAAAAAAAATAGAGGATAGTAGGAAAAATAATGACGAAAGAAAAACAACCAAAATTCAACGCGCATTCAAAATCGTAATAAAAAGAAGGACCAAATCGAAGACAAAGAGGAAGATAGAATAAAATAAGAAAACTGAATGAGTGATTAAATAACTGACAATGGCATTAGTGACAAAAACACCAAATCAAAAAACCTATTTATATATATACCAACGAAAAAGCTTCCAGAACCTTGAAAATAGAGGGATGGAGAGAAAGACAAGGTAGTTTCTTTAGGAAGGGAGAATAAAATAGTAAGATTTAGAATACATAAACATTGAGACATTTCTGATTTCAAAACAGACATATAGGCAAAGAATCTGAATCATGGACGGTGGATGGAAATATGGAAAAACAGAAAACAAAACCTCGTCAACAGCAAAGAGCATTGAAAATCATGCAAATTAGAGAAATGAAGACACCCAGATATTCTCCGTTATTTTCTCCCTTCAAGCTGCCTTGAGGACCAATTTCTTCAGGGAATCTTGTCCATGTTTGATAGACACGCATTTTGTGAATGACAATGGCAATGAAGAGCGCGTTATCTAATAAATTATTAGTAATAGGACAGACAATCGGTTACAAGCAGAAACTAAAAAAACTGGAAATAGTAGTAGGGAAATAGATATATCTGCAATACATATATAGAAAGACAAAGATAAAGGAAAAGAGGAATACAGGTTTCAATATCACCATCCTAGACAGTGAAAGAATTTCTATTAAAGTGGAAGATTTTAATGGATGTCTTGATATTTCCGGGTGAAAATAGTGTTTGTAGAGAAAGGTTAACAAACTCAGTGGAGATAATTTAGAGTTTGAATAAAAACAGAGGTGTAGAAAAGAATGGTGAACATAATGAGAAGATAATATTAGAAAATTAATCAAGTAATATGAAGAAACAATATTTTCCGCTGACCTTAAGAAATGGAATATGTGCGAAGTATATAAAACATATAAATTTATTGACCATTATTGTTTTTAAAATTTCCAAAATTTTCATTACGATAATTTACATATAAATAATTTTTCCTACCAAATATTGGCTCCCTTAGCTGATTCAAAATTCTACAATAATTTTAACATTCTAAAGATTTCAAATACACATTCTATATATATATATATATATATATATATATATATATATATATATATATATATATATATATATATATATATAAATATATATATATACATATATGCATATGTGTATTGGGTATACGTGGTGTAGAAGACCGGTTTATTTAGGTATTTGGTTGTTCGCTCTAACAAGCTTCAGACGCTCTGTCCGAAGTCGAAGAAATTAGATCAAACTCCCAAAAGGATAAAGAAATAGTAGCAATAAGTTCTATCAAATTTTATAGCCTTATTTGATCCTACGTTTTTAAATTCACCAACCTAGTAGGATGTTTTTTTCAATTTACTTTCCATGTCCATTTGTATTATAGAATTCGGTATATAAAGTTATCATAGTTTCTACCACGAAGCAACCTAATATTGTATCTACCCTCGTAAGTATATTTTATAAAAATAGGAAAAGTCAATGGCACCAAAGTGGCAATTTGGAACTTAAGGAAATACGCATTTAGCCGTTCATTTAGGATATTCATAGCGATTTTATTAATCAGATTAGTTAGTATCGTATTTATCATGTCTAGGAGTTGACTCTTTAGAAAATAGCTGAGCTCAAAGCAACCGAATGGCTAATAATTTGATGGGACTAATCTAAAGCAATGTATAATGCAATATGCGAGAACATAAGCAATATTTTATAGCCTACAATGATTATAATGATTATTTAACCGAAACTTCAATTATAAGGAAAAAAGAGCCTCCTCGTTCTTTGTACCCCAAACGTAGACGTTCCCTAAATTTTGTTTTGGCTAATTCGAAAGAAAAGAAATATGTTCCTTCTGATGATACATAATTTGATCGTATATTCGCTTTATTTTTAATCTTTCCTCCTAATTTATTTCATTCTATTCCAATGGAACCTGACATAGTCATGAGATGTAACATCATTATTTCCATTGGTCATCTCAATACACGTTACCTAATCTTATAAAGGTTGTCCAAAATCCATAAAATTCAATAATTCGAAATATAACCCATTATTTTAAAGAATTGTTTGCACTTAAGAAATATCGATCATGAAACGGATTTTAATTTCATAATTATAGAGACTGTCTGAAAGTCGATATATATATATTTATATATATATATATATATATATATATATATATTATATATATATATATATATATATATATATATATATATATATATATATATATATATATATATATATATATATGTGTGTGTGTGTGTAGAGAATAATTTAAACAATACAAACATCGGTTTCTTGGTAGAGCATTTGAAAATATTGGTGTCTATGTATACATGTATATATACCTTGAGAACTCCCCAATGTTTGTTTAGGTCCAGAGGTTACAAAGAGGCCAGACGAGGCTATAAATATGTTTCTATAACTACTGACCTTTGGAAACTGCTAAATAAGCTAAAGGATCCATTACGAAATATAACCAAGACGAATTCTGAGCCCATTTAAGAATAGATCGCAGCCAATAACCAGTTTTCTCTCCAAACTCAGGAATGTACATAAATGTTCTAGAGATATTTGAGTTCACTTGTTGAAACTAATCTTTGAATAGGAAATAATATAGAAAGTAATTTTTAGGTTATTTCGAATGAAATATAATAAGATTTCTTTCACCAAAAATTGTACAAATTATTTTATTTATATACTGTTCTAGATTTGTTAGACAGCCATTATATAATTTACTTATAGCATTTTACTATTAATATACTTGACAAATTGAAGAAAAAATAAAATACGAAAGAACAAGAAGAAACAAATGGGTTTTTACTTTATGTAGACGTTGAGCTAATAAATGAACTAATTTTTAAATTACTACTCTAATAAAAGCTGTAAAAAATACATTTCCTTCCTTAAGGTCTAAATTCTGAAAATATGATCTATCAATGGTAGCCATTTTTAAATTATTTCTATAATGGTTATTCATTTATCCATCTTACCAAATTCTGTTTCTATTTTTAGACATTTTCCTTAATGTTTATTGTCATAAGTGTGTCTTTTGTATTACGTGACCCCTTGGAATAATGGGTGGCTACCAGCTGCCGACTTCTCACCAAAGGAAGTTTTCTTATATTGAAGAGATTTTGTAATATCTAAACTCACGTGATTTTGCTAATTCATTTTCTCCTTGTCCGTTGTTTACGAGAGGGAATTTTTTGAAAATTTTGGCGGATACAAAATTTCCTCAAACTGCTTTTAGGGGCGGTGAATTTGTGGCCTGATTTTATCGTGCGGAAGGGCCTTTATTCGTAGTTGTTTTTGTTTCCATCGATTTTTGGCTGCAGGCAAAGAATTGTTCTCGGACCTTTTCTGTTACAAGGTAACATGTTATTGAAAGACATTTTAAAGTTTTAGTGATTAAGTTTGCGAGCTTCTTCGAACTTTCCTTTAGTTTGCAGAAATTCTGGAACTAAGTTCATTATTTGAGTAGGGATAGTTTCTTTCAACCCAGTATGGATGTAATGGCCACTTAATAAATTGAGGGGAATAGCAAGGAATAAAAAATAAATCAGGAAAAGAAAGAAATTCACCGGGTAATTTCTTGACAGATGAGTTTGCTATAACAACCAAAATTAACACACAGAAATCCAAATATGATATTTCAGAGCTTTTTGGAATAAACTCATGTAAAAAATCAATCAATCTCTAAAATATATCTTTGATGCCTTTTACGAGAAGTAATTTTTTTCATAATCTTAATATTATGTTGTTTATTGACTATTTGTTTGAAACGCCTTTTAGGTTATGACCCGTTCTTGTTTTTCAGAACTTGATTCCCTAATTAGTAATATATGAAATCTCTTGTAATTTCACACCGTAAAATTAAAATGTAGGAATGAAATTCAACTTAAATGGTTAACTCACTTTAAGGTAGGAAATTTATTAGAGAGTAATGATGATGTCCTTAAAATATTTCACAACTACTTGAATGGCTCAAAATGTTTGGGAAAAACCATTTTGGTTTTATATATATTCATATATTCTTTGTTTTTAATAATATATTTAATACATAGAGCTCAAATATTAATTTCTTGAAATTTCGATTTGTTTTGTCGGCTATGTCTCTTCAACATATCTTCAGTAACCATAAATTCACTTTGTTTGCATTAACTCTTCAAAGAGTTGATAGTAGAAATACTATCTTTGGTTATCCTTATATGATTTCCAAAAAAATATTAGATTTTGGCCTTAAAATTTCCTTATTACACTTAAAGGTTGATAAAATGAAGCTGAAGTATTACCTTATCTAACTGCAGAACCTATTACAGTTTGGCTCGTTTGAGGAGATTTTTTAACTATCTGGATCATTCAGACTTCAAAGAAATATACGCTATGAATATGCATCCATATATAAGTGTGGAAAAATAGAGACTTGGGGTCCAGCTCGTACCCCCAGGAATATACGTGGCCTTAAACTCGAAACAAAGAGCGTGAAGAGCAGGGTTAAAGAAGGCAGGAAACGGGTCAACGCGGCTTTATGGAGCACAGCTTTATGGTTCACGATTCTCGAATCGGCTCCCCCTTGGTTTACTCGAGCACCGAAGGCTAGAAAACTCCCCCTCCCCGGTTACACTCTGCCCCAGACGATTGGCAAGCTCCCTGCAACAGCCGTTTTTTTTGTGCATTCGCGCAAGTACTCCCTCATCAACAACCTTAAGGCAAAACCTATACTTTGCAAATTTTCGCCTCCTAAAGTGCCTTTACCCTTCGTTGCTTCAAGATTCAGCATTGCAAGCCGCCGTCGCCCGCGGATCTTATTATAATCCGATCTTCCCATATTAGTAATCTTTATTTGTATTTCAGCTTAATGTAGCCTCTTTAAAGACTCCGTTCCGAGAAAGGGCATTAGCCCGCAATAATCCATTTGACTTGTGCCGTCGACCGACACCGAGTGGCATTTTTCTTCTGATCGAATATTTTCATTTAGACCCACTTTTGTAGATATTTAATATTTTCTTTTTATGTTATTAAATATTATTTTTTTCGTTCTCTTTAAATAACCTGAACTGCACTTAGCTGTAGCTCTGTATTTAAGTCCAATCTGCATTCGCTTACTTTTATATTTAAAACTCACGAACCTGGGGAAGGTTTTCTCCCCCTTCTCATTAACTTCTCCCGCCAACTAGTCGGCCAAGCCCATCAGTGTATTTAAATATATATATATATATATATATATATATATATATATATATATATATATATACAATTGCTATACCACGATAATAAGGAAACATTTAAAAATTAAATGCAACCTCCCAGAGTAAGGAATATATTTTAATTGTTTTTAACTTCTTCTCAGGCCTGTTAGTGCCTTCGTGTAATTACTACAAGAATTGGTGGTACGATATGGTACTCGTAGTGCGATTTTTGCCTACAATATCAAGGAAAACAACGTTTTAGTGATAAAATTATTTGTACATTTTTAGGATAAAGGAAACAAATTTTATGTCATTCGAAAAGAAATACAAATGAATTTTTATATTACTCTCTATTAAAAATTCCTTAAACAAGTGAGCATCAATATGCTTAGAACAGTGAAGTACACTACTGAGTTTTGAATTATATAAGGATATTAGATCCATTTAATTGTTGAATTGGGCTCGCAATTCATCTGTTATATTTTGCAATGTATATTTCAGCCTTATAGGGGTTTCCTAATTTGACCATACATAGAAACCTTTATATAATATTTATCAATCTCTTTAGTAAGTAATATCCCAGTCGGAATGAGTTTTGATATCTCCATGCTATGTGGCTAATGTCATTGTTATTGAGAAGTGCCATCTCATTGATGTCTCCGTGTTAATTAGAAGTGATAGTTCAAACGGGATCAATATTCTTAATACGTAAAATAACATAGCTATCCCATCTCTTCCCAATGTGCTTAGGCCGTTAGCCATGTATAACAAAGAGTGATTTATGGCGTAGCCTTAAGAATGCCCCGACTCTTCAGCGGTGGGCTTCGTAAATGTTAACTATTCGTGGACAGGAGCTGCTAGACTATAACCCTTTTTCTCTTCAATTCGCTTTATTTCGGAGGTGGTAAGTCATCTAAGTAATGGGCAGGGTTGTTTGGGGCTATTTCCAGTTAATCCGATTAAGTTGTGTCGCTGCGCACCGGTTGGGGCTGTAGAAAAGTTGTATATGGGTTAGAAATCAAAAATATATCCTGTTTTCATGAGTAGGCATATTCAGTCAATGGGTGAAGAATAATTTAATGGAGCAAAAGGTTTATTTGTAAAAAGTGAGAGTAATGTGTGTATGAATAAAGCCTAACATAGACCATACATTTCTCTGTAGGCAATAATAGCTTAGAGGATTCAATTTTTAGTTTAAATCAGAGGAACTATGAATTTAAGCTCGATTATTGAGTGCAGGGTTAGTAAATCCATTTCCATCCTCCAAACCTTCCTTATTGACATTAATAGAAAAATAGGTATGAATAAAAATTGAGCAGTTAAAAGAATGTTATAAACTGCCTTAAAAATACTTTTTTACTATTTAACTTAAGAATAACACGATTCTGAAAACTTTTATACGATTTATTTGTTTTTTTCCTATCATATGAAACTTAAAACTGACTTAAAATTGTACTGATCAAAACTAATTAGGAAAATTCTACGAACTAATATTTTGGATGGCTTACATAAAGAATTAATTTAATATTTAAACTTTAGTGCAATCATCTAATTCATAAATTAGTGCCTGATTGAGGAAATAGTGGAATTTATATGAATTATCCTTAAAAATCTACATTTATTTGCTTTAGTTTAATGGAAGTTTATTCTTTGATTCTCTTATTGCATCGATTTATAATGTAAATAGCTATTTTTCTATATATTTATGAAATTTGGTTTATTGCGTTTTGAACTATGCTAAAACATATTAATGATTGATTTGGAGATCTAAACTCAACGCGCCCCTTTGCTCTCTTTCCCGCATCCTCTTCTCTTGTCCCTACATATATCCACGCAACATTTCTCACCACCTCCTCTCGCGGCGTGTTTAGACTTTTATCCTATCTCTATCTTTATCCTTAATGCAAATAAACATCGAGGAGCCTTCGAAAAGAGATTTGTGGTTTCCTGAGCTCAAGAGGCGGGGAAATGAACCCTTATCTTGCCCATTCCCTTGATACGCATTAGTATACAGTCGTTCTGATGTTCTGTCCAAGGAGCTCATACTCGACATTCTTTTTCTCAGGACAAATACAATCTACACATACTGATCATGCCTCTTGTTCCTCTGGCATCCTTCATCTCGTCTCAATCTGCCTTCCCCTTACCCGTGAAATTTTATCAAGCACGTTCTATAATAACATTTTTTCCGTTCAGTGATACTTTCTACCTTTTTTTCTTGCCACCGAGAATCTCCGACTACCCTCCGCTTGAACTCCTTCCCTGACCCTCATCATTTATGTAGAAATGACCTCCCACGTTTATCCTGACGATAAAGATCCACAGTCCTTTAGATTCTTTATCCCAATGGCACTTCGGTTAGTGGTTTAATGTTTAATTCATTTTCTTGGTTATTTTCCACAAGGGAAATTTCTCTCAAGCGACTTCTAAGCTCCGTGATATACACTTACTGAACGTTAGAACAGGAATTACCCTAAAGGTCTATATTATAAATAAGATCCTAAACACCGCACCACCATCTTAACCAGATTTCACATTGAGCTTTTCTCGGTCCTGAGAACCTTTTCTTCTGGAATTGCTCTCTTACTTTCTGTTCCTCTTAGTCGTCTGTGATGCATGGAGGATCGTACATTCTCCATATTTTCTTCTAAAATATAAAATGATCTGCATGCTGCTATGCACTCAGTTCCATGGATTCCTTTAAGTGTTCCTTAAATGCAACTTCTCTTTTCCAACCTTTCATTAATCGTTTGTGGCGAAGTGGTCTGTGAAGGCCCAGAAACTTAAAGGCGCGTAAATAATTACTTTTATGATTATTATCTTCGCCAAGGTCACCTACAAATTAAAAAAATCTACCTTGGACTACTCAATCAGAGACGACTGCTCGTTGGAGGTTGATGAACTAAAGTCACGAAAATATCAAGCTTCAGTTAAATATGGTGAACAGAATATGATACCGAATAAGTATGGAAAAACTAATATGTTTGTTGTAATAGAGCAGTAGTAAAATGAAATTAAAGATGAGAAAATTAAAAATAAAAGGAAGACGCCTTCACCGATAAACCCATGCCACGCGCACATACTGATCCCCCACAGACACGAGTCTCCAGCTGACCCTAGTGCCTTGAGGCGAGGATCGCCGTCTAAACGAACGTCTTCCCGAGGCCTTATCTCGTCTGGTAGACGAGGAATGGCGCCACATCATTCCTTTGAGACTACCATGCCTTGGAGGCCTTCTAACAAGCAAGCCAACAGAGTATGTATTTATTCTGGCACCACTCGTTACTCAAACCTGAGTACCCTCAGCTGTTCGTGAGTATACCTCTCCTCGTCTAGAGACGAACATCAGTGTTAGAATGTTTCGTCGGCTAGACTAATTGCTGTGAATTTTGGCCATAATCAATAGGCAAATTCGGGAAGCAGCATTTCCTCGAAGAATTGCCCTACTTACTTATCTCATCCCGTTTCAAGATTACTTCGCCACTTCTTCGAGATTACTTATTTCCGCATCCAAGAGCATCTCGTCCGGAGTTTAAGAATATCTAGACTCATCTTTCAAGAGTAATTCGCCCAGCATTCAAGATTACATGACTCGTTCTCGAGGTAATCCAATTCTGCTATCGGGACTACTTCACCCGTGCAGTAAGATTATCTCACCCGGAAGGATCAGAGCTTTGGCTTCCCTTGCCTCTTTGTCAAGAGTCAAGTATACAAAATAAAAGAAACTACACCTTTCATATACCATCCCGAAGATTATCCCCTATTGTCATTGTTTTCTTTTCTGACGGAGTTTAATATTTATCCCCTGATTGTTGCTTTAGTCATTGAGTCATTACTCCCTTTTGAGACCGAAATTAATTCAGAATTTTTACTTATGTACACGTCTCCATATTGTAAAGGGAATGCTCTCGGATTTCCATGCTTTGCCTTTCTCATCATAGCTTACGGTCTTTATGCAGGTTGAACCACTTTGAGGCTACCATTTTTGGCCTAAACTTCGGTAACTTACCAGGCTAATTTGCGTAGGGGAAGCGACTCATCCCCTCTCCCCTTTCTGCCCCACTTCCCTTTTTCCCCTTCGGAATGAAGGATATAAATAGGGCCGTGAGGCCTTTTAATGCATTCTGTTGCAAGGATTCTGCCTGATTGCTCCGCTGAATCGTTTTCCGTCGCTCACCTTTGAAGGTTATTTTCGAGCCCCCTACTGGATTCTTTCGTGCAGCGAGGATTTTTCTGCCATGGATTCCTGCTACCGTTGTCGCTGCTCCGTCGTCCGCTGCATCGAATAGTGCTCTTCCAGTTACGTTTGCAAGTATTCTCATTTGGGAAGCGGTTCGCAGTGGGCATGTGAAAGTTCTCCCCCAGTCACCTCGCCATCTCCTCTTTGGGGAATTCTGTCATCCGAATTCCATCTCTCGTATTGTAGGGCCTTCAACTCATCGTTCCCCGGGGTCTCGACGCCTTTCGCCACGATATCGCGGTCTGTGGGTTTCTCCTTGCCGAAGACCGTCATCGCCTCACCCCTGTCGTCTTGGATCGAATTCCCTCATCATCGCCGAGCCTCTTTTGCCTGGAGTTCTGACGTGGGTTATTGCTTCACTGCTCTGGTATCAGGTATTTTAAGGTATCTTTTTCTTCCTACATCCCCTTTAAATCAATTAAGTGTTATAAGTGTTATTTATGTAACTTTGGGCCTTCGGTTAAGGGGAGGTTATTCCGGGAACACCTGTCACTAGAGTAGCAAAGACTATTTTCATCTTGAACGGCGCGTCTCGTTTCCGCTTTAAACAACTTACTCATAGAACCCAATTTTGTATGCGAGAATATCTCTTTGGTTAAAACGACTTGTGGTCGTTCGAGGGTAATAAGCATTTGTGACTTTTCTTATTGTTTGATGACCCCCGTATAATTTATAACAGATAATTTATCTCATTTTAATTTGGTTTTAAATAATACTCTAAATACTTTTTATGTATGTATTTATTTAACTCCTTGTTGACACCTGATAATTTAGCACCATCCTGATTAATTCTGATGAACTTCGGTAGACCTTTAGATCCCTGGTCTTCTAGAAATTTTATGTGTGTACTTTATCTGGATCGTGTGAACCGGGTTCCGCGATAGCCTTTACACATACTTATTTTGTTTTTGTTATTAAATCGGCAACGAATACGCACTCGCACATATTTAATCGCTTCAAACATCCAGAATCCAATGAGGACTCACAGTCTAACCTCAATAACTTGCGACAGCCGGTCATCTCTCGGCCGCCTGCAACGTATGTAAGTATAATTGCCTTCCTAGCTGTTAAGGTATACACTTAAGATACGACGACAGGAAACACACAGTGCTCTATGATATTTATTATTCGTGCCACCAATCCACGCCAAGGGAAAACAGGAAAAACTAGAGGCAAGTCCTGGGCAGCAACATTTTAGTCCAACAACTAGCATTGGAACACTTAGACGCAAAACAAAGCGTGAATATATATATATATATATATATATATATATATATATATATATATATATATATATATATATAATATATATATATATATATATATATATATATATATATATATATATATATATATATATATATATAATTACAGGAAAGCAAAAGAATAAAAATTAATAATCATTCTAGTTTAAGCTAAGAGGGAATGTGATTTAATTATAATCAATCACATTTTCTCTGGTAAAGTAAGGGTCACAATAAAGATTTAGCTCTAATTTAGGAACACTGCTGGAATATTAAACTTTTTATATGCTTGATAATATCTTCAGGCTTAAAATTAATTTGTTAAATCAAATCTTTTAGTTGGAAGTTCACGCGATGATATCCAAAACCTTATTCCGATGCCTGCAAAGATATTTTTGATAAATATATAATCACACATACAAGATGGTCGCTCATCATCGCAAAAGAGTTGGGTGGTTGGATACGAGAAAAAGAATGGAAGTATGGATCGCGTATTTATTTCTGCCTGCCTCCACAATAGCTATATAAACATTATTTGATCACTTCTAAGACTAAGCGGAATAAGCTTATTCAATTTATATCTTTTATGTACATACATAACTTAATAACTATAACATTCAAATTTTAATAATTAAACAAATTAAGGAAAATTTTTAAATAATTCGCGTAATCTCCATACAATATATGGGATTAAAATAATTTGACACAATATATCAGGGCATAATCGAAGTTGACTAAAACCTACCACGTAAATTATGAAATCCATAAGCCAATAAATGGGTTTCTATGTCTTATCTTGACTACCGAGAAGATAAAGAGAACAATGTCTTCTGGATGAAACGTGATGAGCTCTGGAAGTACTTGGTATTTCTCAGCCGACGCTTACGAATTCCGTAAGAAGAGATCTGGCAAGGGCAAGAATCCACCGTCCTTCCCTGAAGGAGAAAAAGTCGACCGAAAATAGAACACTCCTCACCATAACATCTACGCTACATTCCGAGTGTAGTATCCAAAGCTAGCCAAAAGTTGAAGAAGATCTTCCTGAACGGTAACATCAACCCAAACATGTAACCATCTTACCGATTATCACAACCGAATTTACGACAACTTTTCATCGAAATATCACTGACCGTAGTAGGGAGTTTCAGTAGTTACTACAAAGGCTTGAATGACAACCAATTTTGACACACAAAACAACACAACACGAGATTAACATTGCTAGACCTACCCTTTTACCAGGGATCTATACATTCCTGCTCTTGCGCGCTTCATTTTGAATTTATTAGCTCATTTTGCTGGAGATACCCTTGCACCAGGTAAATATACCCACTTCAAACTTATACTAAATTTACCTTTACTATCCTTGTCAAAAGACTTTCACCACTATACTCTTACTTTTGCTCTACTATTCTATACTTTGTAACTTGTTATGTCCAATGTCCAATTGGTATTGTTACACGCGTTACGACACTCACAACAAACGACACAATGATAGATTTAATGCAGTTAGATACGTTTTTATGGTTTTTAACAAGATTATATGTTTAAATTGGTATATTCATCAATGTGGTTGCTCTCGACACCGGCAAATGCACGGTCTAGGCTAAAGCTGAAGAGCGCACATAAGTTGCAGACAAAGACCTTCCTAATGCTAGCCCACACACGGTTGACGGAAGACCTCAGCTCGTCTACTTTGCTGTAGCTGACCTCGTAGTTCTCGCAGCCCTTGCCCTCGATATGCGCCCACATGTTGTATTCGAGGCGATTGAGCTCAAGCGATTGCGGTGGCTAAAGTTCATTCCACCTGAAGTTTATGTTCGACTGTAACCACTTTTGCACGTTTTTTGCCATCTGGAACGTGGCATAAATTTGCCCAAAGACGTAGTCCACCTTCGTCGTGATCATTCTAACCAAGGGTAGGACTTTCGTGAAAAAGATCTCACTGAAATCTGCCGCAGTGACCCAGTAACCGGTCGCCAACTACAGCAAGGCTATCTTCTCGCCCTTTGAAGCCACGTCATCGAGCATTATCACGGAGACCAGGGGCTAGGTCATGCTTGGTCACGTAATGGAACTCGGAGACGTCGTGGCCGAAACTTAACACGTGATCATTTTGCTAAGGGGTCTAGCGTGACTGTGTTTTTTACTAAATAAAATGCATCTTAGATTGCACTGACACTGTATATCGTTGCGGGAGACGACACCGTTCCCTACATTTTTCTTGTATAATAGTGATTCCCAACGTGGGTGTTGCTTCACTTAGAGGGCGTTTAATGATTGGCATTTATTCAATGTCAACCATATCAATTTTAAATACTGTATTAATCAATTATTATAGTATACCTATTTGTTGGATCTGTTGAAATCTATAGAAATACTGCAATCCTATGGAAAGCTCAAAATCTTCAGAATTGCAGAAATTTTATACATTTCTACAGAGAATTCTACTGGCTGCCAATGATGTGTTAGTGTACTTGTTTTCTCGCTCAGTTGGTGTTAAACCACAGGGTTGCCAATTGGCAATCTCTTAGTCATATTTCGTGAAAAGTGATTACCTTTTGTCTGTGTCCATGAAAAGATTAATTTCAAAACTTATTTAAGTGCAATTATGAATTTTACTGTTATACAGATTTAAAATTTTAGGCATTATTGCAAAGCTTAATAACATAAACACCTCGTATTAACAGTATTGTACGACTAGCTGTTTATAATTCTTCACGCGGCATTTGACTGGTTATTGCATAGCTTAATAACGTGAACACATCGTATTAACAGTATTGTACGACTAGCTGTTTACACTTCTTCACGCGGCATTTGGTTTGCGGTGACGTGTCTGATGCAAAGTGGTACTGAAAAGGTTTGTATGATGACGTTTTAATAAACTTCTGCTAGCTGACTTATACGAGGGGTGGTCAATAGATTTTGCGAATCGGAAAGGCAAAACAGATGAAGGGGAATGGCTGTTTGTGGGGTGTTAGGACCAAGTTATGACAAGTCAGGAACTGCAGCCGCACGCTCCTGCCTCGTCTATTTAAGAAGCAGTAGCTGATTGTAGATCGTCAGTCACAAATCTTTCGACAATGGAGAAGGTTGAGCACCGCACAGTGATCAAAAGTTTTACCAAGGAAGGCAAGAATGCAAAGGAGATCCATGAACGCATGGTTGCAGTGTACACCGACACCGCCCTTCCCGATGCAACCATTGCTCGCTGGAATAGGGAGTTCCGCCATGGTCGTGAGTCCCTTGAAGATGACCCCCGTCCAGGACGCCCGTCAGATGCGAGCAACAAGGACAATGTGGCCCGTGTGGAGAGGATGATCGTCGAAAATCTCTGGGTAAAGGTCAAAGAAATCGAGCGAGAACTTGGAATACCCCTTGGAAGTGTTATCAATATCATCCACGACAATTTGGCCATGACCAAGGTCAATGCCCGTTGGGTCCCTAGAAACCTCACGCCCCATGATCGACTTCAACGTCGTCAAAGTCCACAAGGCCAGGGGTGCACAAGCAACCCTGCTCGAGTGCGGATTCGAGGAGCTCAACCGTCCCCCCTACAGTCCAGATCTGGCCCCTAGCGACTACTTTGTATCTCGCCTGCTCAAGGCTGCACTGCGTGGACGCCGGTTTGGGGACGATAAAGATGTCCAGCTCGCCGTCAAGGAGTGGATTGAACAGCAGTCGGGAAATTTTCTGTTGTCGGAAATTCGAAGCCTCAGGGACAAGTCACCAAAGTGCATTGAAGTCGAGGGTAGTTATATTAAAAAATAATAAAACACTTTTCCTCATATCTCGTTTCCTTATATCCGAATTACAAAACTTATTGACCGCCCCTCGTAGTTTGCTATAAATTCTTAAATAATGCCAAACATGCTTGTGGTTCGATCTCTACTTGTATATAATAAGTACACAAAGCTTCCACTCGATAATGTTTCTTTAAACTTGATCCGTTTTATACTTATATAAAACATGTACGTATCAGCCACTCTCTATTGTATTCACGTTTGTTTTGGATTGCTATTAATTTTCGCGTAATTTCTGTGTTGGTAAGTGTTGTTCCTTGAATGAGCTGGTTCATAAATCTCTAAAGTTTGTTATTACATCAGGAACTAAAAATGAATCGCATCCCCTTAATGTTGGAATATTTAGACAGCTCTGTGATAAAAATGATCAGGAATTCGATCGCCTCATTTTACATACTGAAGCGAGGTGGTTATCGAAAGGGCTCCGTGGTGCTTCCCCCTTTCCCCTCGTGCTCCCCTCAGTAGCATTACCGTGTCCTCCTTAGTTAGCGCGTTCTGTTCAAGACGATAGGGGACTAAATTTTTGTGATCAATCCCTTGCACTGTTCCGGACTCGACTTGTAAGATTTAGAAGTTCGTCTCGTCTTCGTATCGGTGCCATACCGATTTATCCCTCCCAGAAATAGCCAGAAGTCTGGCTGGATCAAAATTTCTAAGTGCCGAACAGAAATTTCGGAAGTAAGATAAAAGAGGTTATCAACTCACCCTCGAGGGACTCTTAAGTTGAAATCTCATTAATTTTAAAAGAATAAGAATTGATTCCCAAGTAAGTTCCCTTTAATTACTTTCGGAATCACCCCATATACCAAAACCCAGTTTTGTAACTTTTCGAAGTAGACGATGGTACAAGAAGAACTCGAGAGCTACAAAAAAGAGTACTACATGGGCCAGAGAGCACAACCCGTCTCTCTAAAATAAATGTCTTGCCGTTCCTTGAGATAAAGTAGTCACAGCAGGTGCTTATAAGCTAAGAAGTCTAAGGTCGTCTTTTAAACTTCTAACCGGATCGATAATATCCTAAAAAGGGATTGACATCGGTTTCTACGATCACCTTGTCAACCCCCTAACTCCTTCCCCCCCTTTATCGTTATAACGAGACACCTCGTGGCTTCGAAGACTCGCTGAAAAAGCCAGTATAGCGACAACGTCAACCCCTGTACCGATCAAGGTCATGTAAGTCCGAATGACTATATATATTTTTTTGGGTTAATTAGGATTTTTAAAACTGTCTCAAGATAATTAAGGGAGAAATAGAATTCCATGACTTCTGTAATATTTCAGTTATATTAATGACAGTAAATGGTGGGTTAACTCTGTAACTTAGAGGCCTCCAGAAATTAGCTATCTGGCAATTGGTTTGTTTACGTGAATCCTACTATGTTTTGATCACAGCTCTCATCAAGAGTAGACCAATAGTCGAATCCTGTGATCGAAGACCATGTTAAACTGAGAGAATTTCTTGTAAATATAAATATTTTAGTTAATAGGTAAATTAAAAGTTAGATATTTTGGTTAATTCTGGGTGTTTTCCTCGAGCCTTACGTGCTGACCGGCTCTTTCCTTAAAACTGATTGAACACTGTAATACTCTCATAATTCAGTAATAAGACTTATTTAGACGAATCCGGATTCTTCTTAGCCAATAGAGGAATTATTTCCCTTGCTAAGTGGTGTCAGACTGGCTAGTTAAAAGTCAGTAAGTTGATAAATACTTTGAAAAAAAGGTATTGTATCGGAGTAAATATTAAAAGGCCAACAGTGGGGGAATAATTCTCCGACAAAAGTGGGAAAACAATTCCTCGACAACCTGACTGGATAATAAACCCCTTTACAGAAGCTTATACGAATGATACTAATCTTGCAATGCAAGAAGAGTTAATTGGTTTAAAAATTACTTCGAATTGAAGCCTCTATTCAAGTAATCATACAAGAAATTTTAGTTAAAAAAGAAATTCATGAAAAGTAGTCATAGCTGTGGGAAGCAATTAAACTATATTTCATAGATTTCCTATCTTCATATATAGCTGAACTCGTGTTTAGTGCAGTTACTCGACTTCTCACAAAACAAAGAAACCTCCTGCAAATTACAAGAAAAATAAATTTTAGGTTAATTCTTAGTAGCATAGAACTTAAGGTGCAAGAGTTCGTCAAAAACTACGAAATTCAACCATCTTATTAAAACATATTGAGGTAGGTTTTCAGCCAGATTCTTTTAATTTTTATATTTAAAATAAAATGTCTTGTAACTTAAGAACGAGGAAATTCCTTTAGCAGAGAGTGCGATATGAAAAGATTTAGTGTCCAAGCGAGCGTTAGTCTAAAAAGGTTGGGAAAAATCTGTTGTATATGATCTGGAGCAGAGGCCTTTCCACCTACCTTGAGCTATTGCCACCCTCCTTTTAATGGCCCTCGACACTGTAACTACCGATATTTTCTTCTTAGCAAGCGCAGTCAGTTTGTGCTTTGGAGCACTTTCGAAAGCGTTTTTCACAGCTAAACGGTTGACAAATTGAGGTCTGCCTGAACGAGGTTGATCTTTGAAATCTCCCTTATTCTTGAGTCTCTCGGCCACACTATGGACGGTTATCAGTCTAATGTTAAGCCGGTTGGGGATGTCAGACTGATTGTGGCGTGCACGCAGGAGAGTATGGATCTCAAGTCTTTTTATTTCCACTTCGACACACCTGTACATAATGGAAAAAACTTTGTAATGACACATGCTCAAAAAGTAAAAACTTGTTTATTTGACGGAACATTTTCTATCACACACGTAAACCCCTCGAAAGTTCAAAAGGCAAAATGTAACAGAACTTTTGTACATATCAGGTCAACTTATTGTGGAAGTAGATGATTTACGTATTCTTAGAGTAATTCTTGACTCGAAGCTAACTTATCAAAAACACATTCGTTTCTTGTCGTCCTCAATTTCACAGAAGACTGGATTACTTCGTAAGTGTTACAGAAAGTTTGCTTGTGTTTCTACACTTAGTAAGTCATTTTAGGCCCTCAGTGTGCCTCACTTTCAGTATTGTGCTCCCGTTTGGATGTCTGTTACTAATTGCCATCTCAGGTTTTTGGACAGAGCGTTGAACTCAATTAAGTTTATATCAACAGCTCTCTCCCTTGATTTAGATTATCATCGTCTGGTTGGTGCCCTTACCATTTTTTTCAAGGTATTTAATACTAGTCAGCATCCGTTGCACGCAGCTCTGCCTGATTCTTTTAATCCAGTTAACGTGAACTGGTTTGCCCTTTGTCTTAATGAAAAGGCTATGAATTTCATGAATGTTAGTGGGACACAGTTTTCATGGTGTTTTATACCACCCTAAATTAAAACTTGTAATGCTTTACCCAGCGAGATTGTACACTTAAGGGATATTTCTTCATTTAAGTCTCGTGTGAATGTATTCTTGAAACAGAAGCTTTTTCTTATCTTCTAATATTTCTTATTCATCTGAGTTTACTATTAGCCCTTCAATTTTTTCACGGCTTCCTTTGCTTCTCTTCAGTAGCATTTTGCTATTTTGTATGGAATCAATTTACGAGTAGCAGTTGTTTTTGCACTCTCGAGGGAGGCTTTGGTAGTTTTTAGAACAATAATAATAACAACGCTTCGGAGAGTGAAAGCTAGAGATTTACGACGGAGAGAGTTTCAATAGTAGATTCGCGAGGTAATGTAAACGGAAATAGCCGTCTTGCAAGTTTTCTGATAAACGTTCGGAGGACACTGAGAGATGACTTAAATACACAAGTAACAAGTAGTTCAGGCGAATTCTGATGAAAGAAAGTGACGTCCAGGCTTTTTACAATGTTAGGAAAAGGTATAAGGAAGCCACAAATGTTAAAAAAATACGAATAATTTTACATTCTGTTACGACGGATAGAATATCAGATTGATTGTCGTTAGGTTTCATAAAGTTGCACGAAACCCAGTCTCTCGTGATATAATGGAAAGAGAGCAAAATTAATTATGAGACAATGAATTGTTGACAAATTATAAATAAATTTACCTACGATCAGTTAAGAAATGAAAGATGAGGCCAATATTTTCCATAAAATCCCAGATGATCGATATAGAGAGAGAGAGTGGATGGTCGAGCGAGATTTTGTAAGACCAAAGTCACTTCTCGAAGAAATAGTGCCGTTTGTTTCGATATGTGGTGAATTGTTAGTCGTGTCTTGTGTGAATATGACTTGCTTCGCTAACATAAACTTAGGGATGCAGTTAGTTTGTACCTTGCGGACTCGGATGGTACTATCCTTTTCCAATATTCCCAATTCATATATAGAGAATAGTTAAATATCGTATTTGAGCATATAAACAATTATAGTCAAATATAATAAGCTAGATGAGAGATGTAGGGGGCATCAATATTTGAGGAGGGATAAAATTAACATTTATTCTAAGCAAAGCAACGAAATTGCTATTTTAATCATCATATGTCTTGAAAAATTCATAAATTTCGTTATAACCACTTACTAAAGTAATTTTCTTTCAATTATTATTACCATGTGCAGTAATTCATCATTTTTGCCTGTCAAGGTTGAGAGAAATGGAGATCAGAGATAGAGAGAGAGACGAGTAGGACAGAAAGAACCTGCGATAGGCTTCTTTTGGGGGTAACTTCTGGTTTATAAGATGCCCTATGGCGAGCCTAATTCTAACAACGAGAGCTTCAGTGAGATAGCGTGATGGTCTAAATTCACTCCCGGAGCCTCTAGATAATTCAAAATACACTAATGGCGCCTCAGTAACATTCAATTCAGGCGACCTCGTATGAAGTGTTAAGCGCTGGGCTGGGTAAGATTAGTGTTTTACCAAAGAGGACGCCACACAAAAGAATTCTTTCTCTCGGCCTTCCTTACCCCAAAAGGCCGATAACAAGAAAATTTAATAAGAAGAGATAAGAACTAGGAACGAGGAGACACCCACACTGCCGTATTCGACTCAGCTTCTCCACGGCTTAATACTCCCTCGATCCCTCATTTCGAGGCTAGCAGGGATTGTTAGAAACAGGTTGTATTCTCCTTTATATCTTTAGCAGAACGAGTACTAATAGGCCAAGTGCAAACTCAAGTGTGCTGTTGAAAAGCAATCCAGCTTGACGCTCATACCCTCCCTCCCCTTTACCCCTTCTCTCTGGTACAATATCCTCAGGAAGCAGATCCAGACGTAATGGTAGTTTCCGTTTTGTCGGTCGTGTATGTTTGTGTGTAGTTGATCACGCCTCCCACCTGGAAATAAAGTTGTAAACCTTTTGCCTATTTATTTCTTTTGTATTTCTATGTTTATTTTTGTTTGTACAGTAGGAAAGAATATTTTGTTCCATCTAGTTTCATATTCAGAACTTCCTACTCAGGTGATTTAATTCGGCTAAGGTAAATAGTCACTCTTACTGGATTTAGTGCAAACCACGTTTAAAGTGCATTATTTAGAGAAAGGCCAATCGCAGAGTCTCCTGCGGGGTTGCCACGTTCCCTTGCGATTTAAAGGAAGAAGGGAGAGGTCAGGAACTCTAACCAGACACCTACAACTTAGAATAATATATATATATATATATATATATATATATATATATATATATATATATATATATATATATATATATATATATGCACAAATGATCACCAATAAACACGTCATCTAATATGCTTGAAATATCACAAAGGAAAATCATACACAGAATAAGCCCAAGCGCTTTCGTGTTTACATCATCAGAGTCAGAAGAACAATGGCAGAGAGAAACAGTTTATAAACAGAGAAATGTGACGCCATTCAAACTTACTGACGAACAAATGAATAACTCATCCGCAGAACTACAATATACCAATTAATTAAACAAATTAAATTTATATTTCAAACAAATATTATTCAGGATCCAATTTTCTAATTTCAAAAGACCCTACCTTAGATTGAAATTAATATTATGTGAGAATTTGTTAATGGCATATTCTATTAAATTTCTTTCAATAAAATTGGGCACAAAATATAATGAATTTCGCATTAGACCAATCTATTTGATGGTTCAAAGTAGATTGATGAATAAACAGTGAATTTAAAGTTTGCCCCGATCGACAACAGTACTTATGTTATTTAATTCTCACATCTATGCTTTTTGTTGACTGGCCTATGTAAAAACCAAGGCAAGGTTTGCACGGAATTTTATAAATGCAGGCCATTTTATTAGGGGGGGGGGGAGAATTTTTAATTATTAAGTTTTTAACGTAGAATTATTAGAGAATACAACATTAACATTAAAATATTTTAATAATTTCGGAACATGAGAGAAGTAGTTAGTAAAAGCGAGGGTTAAAATATTATTACGCGTAAATGAGTATTTAATTTTATTTCCATAAAAGGACTGCTTAACACTGCGCAGGGAATCATTTAGAAAATAGGATGGGTAATTTAACTTTTTACTAATGATTTTGATTTATTCTAACTCTTCATCGATAAATTTTGGGTCACATACTCTAAAGTCACGCAAATACAAAGACATAAATGCTGATTTTTTTAGTTTTTTGCGGATGTTCGAATAATAATGGATTTAAGAGGAAACATGAGCTGGCTTCCGGAAAACCGAGAACTTGAAACCTTTCGGCGTACAGTGTACCATGGTGTCTAAACAAGATAATTCTCCGGATTCTTTTAATTTAGGAATGAAATTAATTCTGAGAACGAGGTTATTTAGGGCACAAAGAAAATTAGTTACGTTATACCCAATAGGCCAAATACGAAATACATCATCTACATAACGGTACCAAATAGCATTCTTAGAGAGGATAGGGCTAGTAACAGAGACTCCAAAAGATTTCATATACAACAACTCAACAACAGGAAGAGAGATTTTCCCATATCCATGCCGAAACGTTGGAGATACTAAACGAAGAGATTAAGATGCAAAATTTGATTAAATCTATGCAAACCTGTGTTGGAATGGGCAAAGAAATTTGATCAAGTGCTTCCAGTAGCCACATAAGTAAATCATTCAAAGGGACTTTTGTAAATAAGGAGACAACATCGAAGCTAATCATTTTAAATTGGAAGTTAAGCGTCTGCGACTTGAGTTTATCAATGAAATCACAATGATTTTTAATATGAGCGGAGGATAGGCTGCCTAAAAGAGAGCTCAGTAAAGAAACTAACCATTTTGATAATTTTTAACCAGCTGAACCTACAGAACTGATGTTTGAACGCATGGGGATATTTTCTCTGTGAGTCTTGGCTAACCCATATAAATAAGGTAATGTAGGGGCGACACAGCTAAATTAGGTAATATGTCATTATCTTTAATGCAACTTTTTGGCTTCTTGTTAAAAACTTCTATAGTAGAGGCCAAGGGATCTTTATTTAATTTACAGTAAGTAAAATCATCTTTTAGCAGATTATCCATCTTATTGATATAACTTTGCATATCTAAAATTATAACTGAATTATATTTATCGGCTTTAGTGAAAAAAGGGGAAGTGTCATTCTTCAGATTTGGAACAGAGGAAACACAACGGCGCCGAAGAATATATGGGTCCGTTATAAGATTGAGGGAAGAATAGACAATCCCTATAAAAAAATTCACATCATTGACGCTAATAGCCCCATGCTTTTCAAGATGAACGAAATATTTAGCAAGTTTAATATAGTTTTTTACCTTTTTACTGAATGAAAAACCAATATCAAATCGTAGAGCCCGTTTCACGTCATCGGATATCACCTTCGATGAGAGGTTAACAACGCCATCTAGGTTTGAATTACGTGACCATGAACTTTCCGCAATAAGTCGGCCTAACTTTCTTTCTGAAGTTTCTTTAACAAGTGAACACGATTGTCTTTGCTCGTCAATGCGTTTGAATGACGTCACATTTCTCTGTTTATAAACCGTTTCTCTATTCCATTGTTCTTCTGCCCCTGATGATGTAAACATGAAAGCGCTTGGGTTAATTCTGTGTATTATTTTCGTTTACGATATTTCAAGGATATATATATATATATATATATATATATATATATATATATATATATATATATATATATATATATATATATATAATATAGTCGTAGGAGTTGCTGCTGACCAATCTGATCTTCAATTTTGACGGCGAAGGTATGGACACACAGGAGTCTGAGGTACATGTGATTTATTTGGTATTAAGGAACAACGTTTCGGGCGTATCATCCATTTTCAGGTTCTAAAATCATGAAACAATAAAGTAAAGTTAGATATGATTAAATTTTGGGGGACAGAAAACTTATTAGGAAGTCAGAAATTCTGCTAAAACTAGAAGTTGGAATATTTTTATATAGGAGGGGCGTTAAAAATAATTGAAGGCTAAAGTAATGGAATTTAATTAAACTAGAAAAATTAAGACCAGTAGAAATATAAAACTCCAAAATTATGAACAAAACTAACATTATAAAAAGACAATTAAGATCTTATTAAGAATATAATATGCTAAAGTAAAAGATCCATATGGTAAAAAAATGACTGTATAATATACAAAAAGTTAAGAAAACCTGAAAGGACTATAAAAAATTTAAACTTGCAATATTAAAAATGATTAAGTTAAGAAAGTCCAGATAAATCAAAAATCAAAAAATAAGTCAAAGATCCAAAACGCAAGAGTACCAAATTATCAATCTAATGAACACCTAATCAAACAATAAAAAACCCCAAACAAAAAGTAAATAATTAAAGTATAATATTGCTTACTGATGAATTTCAGAAGTAATCACAAATTGAAGAAATTATAATGAAAGTGGCTTAAGAAAGGATAGGATTTTGATTGGTTGGTTGTTGTGTGAGGTAATTAAAATTAAGAAATAAGAAGGGGAACAGCGGTATTATCTATGTTGAGTGTAGGAGATTTTCTCCGTATTAGTAGGGATTCCAAAGTTCTCAGACTCTATTCATTGTTATTACGACCAATTATTTAAAAAAATATCATGGACCCGTTTCTCTTGCATTGTATGTATAATATGATTTCTAATTACAGAAGCTTCCTTATTAGACAAATTTTTTTTCTAGTTCGATGACTTATTTCTATGGGAGAACAAAACCTCTCTTTTAATGAGCAAGGACGAGTAAAAACGTAAACAACACGGCTGCTCATTTCAAGAAGTAGTTTGTCCTTTGATGAGAAGAAACTTCCTATGAAAGGGAAATGACAAAGGTGATTTTAAAGTTGGTATGAGAGAAATATTTTTTAAGTAATTTTGTTCATTTTCTAGTAAATAATTTATTCTAAGGTCCCATTTTACGTACTACCCAAAAATTTTATTTTGAGGAACATCATATTAGAGACAGGATGGGGAGTAAATTTTGGTTAGAAAACTATTGATTAATTTGTCAACCAAAGGTGGGGAGTAACAATGACTGTAATTTTAAAATAAGACTTTAGAGTCGGGAATTCATTTGGCATTAGGGAATAATTGGAGGAGAGATAGCAACCTCTATATATTAAAGATTTATTGCTCCGAGATTATGTGACAAGTCACAATGGCTGAATAAATTGATTCCTAGGCCACTAACGTAGGCCTTCTGTATATTGAGTTTGTCGGTTTTTTTCTATAATGAGGTCTAGAAAAGGAAGTTGATTGTTACTCTCTAATTCAATGGTATATTTAATGTTTAGATGATAAGAGTCAAACAACTTTATGAAACAATGCCCTTTAGATTTGAAACGGATATTTTATCGTAGGTATGTGGACGATTCCTATGCTATTTTCAATAATATAGAACATTTCTATCAGTTCGTTGCAGCGGCCTTAAGTTATGTGCTGCTTTAATTGGCCAGAGTCGACGGGTATCAGCCAACCCCGTGGCTACACCCGTAACCACCCGATCTCAGATTGGCCAAATGTTTTGAACGAAGACTGTATGGAAAATCAGAAAGAGTGTGAATCTCTTCATCACCTATAGATAAAGGCACAAAACGAGACGCGAAAGTCCATTAGGGGCAACAAGATTATCTCTTTCATTGTTAAGGATGACCTTTACGGCTCTCTTTCATTGTTAAGGATGACCTTTACCGCGTGTGCTCAGCAGACATTAACACAGAGTCCCAAGTATTATGTCTCCTCCGCTCCCATGTCAAACTCATTCTTCGAACCTCCCACCATAGTCTCTTCTCGAGTCATTTTAGCCACTCTAAGACGGCACAACGGGTCTTTAAATATTTCTATTGGCCAAGTGCATCGGACGAAACCCTGCGTTACTGTCCTTCGTGCGACATTTGTCAGAGCACCGTGATTAGAAAGCGAGTCAAGCCTGCACCCATACAGAAGGGCCCAATAATCTACGAAACCTTCTCCCGAGTGGCGATTTACTTGATCGAGCAGAGTCACCAACCTTCAAGTGAGACCATAGTTATGTTTATCTCTGGTGGATCTTGCCACTAGATTCCCCGAGGCTGTGCTACTTAAGAAGATTGACAGCATCCCTTGTGCCAAAGCACTCATCACTATTTTCTCCGGTGTTAGGCTGCTGAAAGCAATATTTTTTGACTTGGCCGCCAATTTACGTCCCAATGGATAGAATATGTGGGCAAGTTGATCATGATAAAACCCTTGTTTACGACTCCGTTCCACCAAGCGGAAATGGAATGTGCGACAGGTTAAATGGTAGGCTCAAAGCCATTTTGAAGAAATTATGTGAAGAGAGGCCAAAGAAATGGCATATATATCTTCGGGTAGATCTTTTTCCGTATAGAGAAATTTCCCATCGCACCCTGGCATTTGGTCCTTTTGAATTAAACTGATGTCAGCGTTTTATAGAATTTGGTTCTGGCTATCAGAAAACTGTGGAGAAAAAATCTTCTTACATAGGTTACTTACAATTAGAATTTTGTTTACATCATCCTATTGACTTTTTGAATTTATTTATTTCTAGTTCTGAAGAATTTTATATTTTTGTGACTGTGCTTCACTAAATTTTCCAAGCATGATTTCTCTTTCTTTCTAGGCCCCAGATACTCTACCATATTTGAAAGAATCAGCTTTATTTGATAATCACTATTTGACCTAATATTTATGTTGATGCTTGACCAATTGTAAATGTCAAGGCTGATTAGTCAGTAAGAGCAAAAGACTATGATAACCGTTTTATTTTTCATTATTAACGTCATAGAAGGTAAACAAATTCTAAATCCGCATACTAGCTTGAAGTTTTTATCATATACATAGGAAAAGATTAACAAGCATTATCTAAAGCTAATAATTTATAATAATTATTGCTCGTTAATTCAACAAGTAAGGAGACTTCAAATACTTGAAATAGGTCTTTAAATAATGAAATTAAATTTATTAAAATTAAAGCGAACTCGCCAACTTATGGCAAAATAGCAAAAATAGTTTTACATTATTTTCAGTTGAATAACTCTAGCATCATGTTCATGAAAGTTTTAAAAGCGGTAAACAAGTGGTAATATATTTAAACTGTAAATGATTCATCACCTTGTTTAGATTACTTGAGAAGTCTGTTTTCGATCATCTGATAAAAAATATAAGCGGGTATTATTCTATCCTTTAAATATAATAATTCCTTAAACAAATTGATGATTGCCAGGAAACCCAAAGAACATATTAACATAGGAGTATATGCAATACCATGCAGCGATTGCCATACAGTTTATATAGGGGAAACGGGGAGAAATCTAGACAAGAGATTGTATGAACACAAAAGAGATATTAGAGTGGGCAGCGAAAGCATTGGAATATTTTGCCATGTTAGAGACAAGAATCATTCGATCGATTTCAATGGAAGTAAAATGGTATTCAAATTGGCTAACTATGTTAAAAGAAGAATCGTAGAATCGAGCTTGATATCGTCATTTCCTAATTTAAATCTATCTGAGGGTCAATTTTCTTTTAATCCTGTAATAAGAAAGCAAATAAACAAAATAGTAAAATGTCAGCCCTTTAATATGTTTAGGCTTAACCCCTCCCCCCAGATTAGCCACAAGTAGGGGATTGGGAAAAAAAGAGGGGATCTTTCACGACCAGACCTTGTGTTATGCTTATATGCACTTTTCTTATATTTTCTTTCCAGTGTTAGTTGAAAAAGGGTGTGAGATACACCGAAACTGTTCTGAATTAAATTGTCTGCAGATAATGTGGTTTAATTCCTCATATATATATATATATATATATATATATATATATATATATATATATATATATATATAATGGTAGCTTGGGGCTCCAATATTTTCATGTTATGATAAAACAATCTCCTTAAAATTCAATGGTTCCTGTTTGAGTACACAGGGGAGCTCTAAACCAGATTGTACCTGCCCTAACAACTCCAACGCTTGTGGAGACAGGAATGCCTCAGTCAAAATGTCTACAATTTCAATCACAAAAACATCGAAAATCTAATTAAAGAGTTTTACATTTGAACCTACAACTACAGACGACAATCTGGGAGGTACATCTCGCTGCCTTCTTCTCTCCATCTAATCATATTACATGGGATATAATTTGTCTTTATGAAACCTCGTTTTATTCATTTACTCTACTAGAAAGAAAAAGAGGATAAAAGGCAGTTTTCAGTTGGATTCTTAAGACATAGAGAGCAAAGAAATGATAATAGGATTTTAGCGCATCTCGGACAGATTAGCTTACGTAAACACCAACATTATTAGCAATAAGAATGAGATCATTTTAATCATGACATCAGGACAAGCCTAAACCAAAACAAACCGGACTTCAATGCAATCATAATAGAATTTATTTTCACTTCCGGGCAACATAACGATTCATGAAGAGTAAAGTTCTCAATGGGGAACAAAACGAAAGCAAACAACATCCAGCTAACTTCGAATTGGCCAAACACCACCAAATATCTAACACTATATTCAAACAGAAGTAGCATCAAAGATGCACTTGGAAAAGCCTAAGCTATGATATATATATATATATATATATATATATATATATATATATATATATATATATATATTTATATAAATATATAAAATGTAATTAATTATATGTTGCTTGACAAAAATATCATTGTCAACAATTTCCAAATCTTCGATAATATCAAAATCAGTGAGCACAGGATGATGACACTTGACAGACACAACAGAAAATTACAAGGAAACAGAAAATATGAACAAGAACAAACTCAGAGAAGAAACCCTAAACCTAATGAAGGAGTGCCAACATTTTAAAGAAACAATCATCAGCCAACAATTATAATTAGCAGAACTAAACGAGCTCATTAAAAAAAAGAGAGCGACCATAGAAATGTAATACACCTATTGTTGATGACGCCATAAGAGAAGCCAAAGTGAATAAATCGCCCAAAAAGAGACGTAAAAATAAATAACATTGATAGTAGCTATATAGTAGGAAGATAATACAATCATCAAAAATCCAAAAAGAATAGTTAAAAGTGCTACACAAGCAACAACACCATCCAGAACTACAACCAACCAGCAAAACGCAATATTTTCCTGGCCTTTCCTAAAAAAAAATGAAATTGTGATCAAAACAATAGAGTCACAAACCACCAGTTCAGGACATCACTTTGGACTTGCTTAAAGCTTCTGAATATGTCATTGTGGACAAACGAATTTTCATCTTCACTGAATGTCAAAAAACGCAATATTCCGGCGCATCGGCAAAATGCCATATTAATCCTTTGACACGAAAGTGATGATTAAACAGACCTTACGAACTACAGACAATTAGCCTTCTCCCGCGTGTATATAAACTTTTATCAAGTAAATCAAACTTTGAAGCAGGGATATTGCTAAACTCGTATCTTTAAAATTTGGGTGCTGTGGATATTTCTTGGCAATATTTAATGAATCGCTGAGCGATTAAATTCAATATTTTTTGTAGCTTTCGAACTGTGCCCACTTATTGTCTATCTTTCTCATGTTCAATCTTAATATTATAAACAAAGAGATTTTAAAAATCAAGAATCTGTTGTTAGCTTTTAAAGCAATTTAAGTCAAAATTTCAAAAAATACCAAAAGTGTAGATATGTTATTTTAACATTCAAACCTTGGCTTTAATCATCAATTTAAGTGTCAGAAATACCAAAATGTGAACATCTCAGTAATTTTAAAGTTCAAATCGTTTTATATTTTGAACCTTATTGTGAAGGGGTGTCGTTAGAAAAATAAAATCGACCGATGCATTTCTCTCTGTCTCTTTTCCTCTGTCTACAACTATATTTCCGTCTATTTTCTCCTTGTCTGGGTACCCTCTTTCTGTTTAATAAGCGGCCGTCGGTGGTTGGAGTTCTCTCGTTTAAATACGTGAGTTAACATGTGACTGTGTCCTAAACCTTTTTCGTTTGTGTTGATCCTTGAAGATCCTCTACTGCAGTCTGTTGTATGATGGAGGTAAAAGTTAGATGGGTAAAATCAGCAGGGCATTTTCCTCTACTATGTATTCATACTCTTGTAGGGTTGGATGGATTCGTTCAGACAATTTTTCAAAAGATATCGGAACAAAATAACGCCAAATAAAAAAGGCGCTTGAGCCGTTTAGTGTTTCGGCGTTTACATTTATTCAAGTGACCACTTTTCAAATTAACTTTACTCATTTTAATTATAGTATTACTAAATGTTTGTAAATTAACGTGAGTTAATTTCTGCACTTTGTGGGGATAAGATAAGTGGAAGAATCATTCGTTTCTGTGCATGTCCTCTCAAATCTCTTTCCTATAGTAGTTTGTATCAATCGTATTTTTAAATATTCCATAGTCTTTTCATTCCTTTCTACAGCTGACTCGCAACTAATGAGAGAATTTGTGACTTACCTTGTCTTAATACATCCAGGAGTTCTGATTGGAAATTAGCTCTCCTAGTTGGTTCGTTGTATAAGCAGGTTGCGTGTTTAGATTGCTTTTAAATTTTGAACAAAATTGGACGAAATTTAGGGTAGTACTTAGGAAGTGGTGAATGCGATCTGTTAAACTCCTGTGGAAAAACTGTTTCTGTGCCATGTTGAATTGCTAATGAGGCTTTTCTCTGGAATATAGGGTACTCTTCCGGCTTAAGGTGAGAAGCCTTATTCTGTTGCAATAAGGCATAATTCACTTCAGCCTCTTTCATTGACTGGTCTAAAGATGTTGCAGGCTGAAAAGTGCTAGTGATGTGGAGTGATTTACGAGGCATTGTACCGGAGTACAGTGATTGCAAGTACATGAGTTAAAAATGAGTTGATGCATGAATGGCGGTTAAAATGCATAGATGCTGTATAGGTCAGGCGTGTCTGTTCGAGAAGGGCTGAAACCATGTTGGAGAGCATAAGTTGAAAAATTGTTGGCTCGCATTCCTTAAGGAAGAGTGATCCAATTGAGAATGGAAGAGATGCGCGTCCAGAATTTTGAATGTACCTTAGAATGACATTTCCATTTATATTTAAAGGGAAAAATGCTGCTCTTTGTAGGCACGAATTCACTAGAAAGGTTCTGTAGTGGTGTATTGCTGTCGTCCATGGTTTCAGTTCCGTTAAATTTCTCGGAGTTGTAAATTGAACATGAATTACCTTGTTGCAAACTGCAGTAAGTAATTTTTCCTGTGTGAAATTCGAGTTTCAATAGATCTAAATGCTGCTTGGGAAATTTGCTGGCCTCCAGGGTGATCATTTTGGTTCGAGGTAACTTTGAGTGTAGGTTAAATGGGGAAAATTTCAACACTTAGTCGTTTTTCTTTACCAAGGTTACTCTGACACGGCAAACTTCAGTTTACACCATGGTATACATGTTGATAATATAAAGTTAATAAATGAAAAGTAATTCAATCTGTTTAAATTCTTTCAACAAGAGACAAGTCTTGAAACATGTTATTCGACCAGGTACGATGTATTTTAAGAAGAATGAGTTCCAGTGAGTCAAAACTTATTCCTGTCAAATAGATGGAATTCGAATGTAAAACATAATGCAGTCTTCTATTCTCATCCAGTAAATCATGGATAATTCTTTTAAAACAAAGTGGAGCATATTATAAAATTTTAAGGAACTAATGTACAACATGACCACACCTCTTTGGCGCCCTTATATATCTTAATAATATTTGGGATTTCAGGTAAAATAGGAGAAACTTGAAGTGATAGCCTTCTCATCCACAATCTTAGGTCCATGTATCTAGGGCAAATGATATTTACTTCATCATGCTTTGAAAAAACTCAGGGGGCAATGTAGAAACGAGAATTCTTTCTTTCTGTTTATATTTTGTGTGAGCTGGAGAAAAAGACTTTGTGAATCTTATATATTGATACTGGCGAGTTATTTTGGGGGAAAAATTCTTGACTGTTAATCCAGAAACACAAGCTAATCACATTACACGGCACAATAAGATTACACTCCCTTAGATATCAACTTAATCAGAAATAAATACCCAACTCCTTAATATAAATCCATTATACGCCCTAAAACTACCTGATAAATATAATTGCTAATCAGAATAATAGAGATGAAGCTAGAGTTGTGTAAGATGTAGGGTACAATGATTGCCCATCTTAATACAACGAACAGACTAGGAGAAAACTCCTGACCAAAACAGGACGCCAAACAGGGCATCTTTGGGTGGGAGGGTATCAAGATGCGGCGATGATCAACCAACCAGAAGATCAAAAAGTTCCTTTATATACGCTTGGTTATTGGAGAATTGATGCATCCAAACCTACATAGATATTTAAGACCTACAACATTCTTAAATAATAGTTTATGCAATTTTATTATTTACTTCTTTGCATATTTTTGTTTTAACCTTTTCTTTCATTAAAATATGTATACCGCTTTTGTCTTTCCTCAGAATTAATTTACCATAATGCAAAAGATCTCTAAGCCTTATCGCCTTTACACATCCCGATATTCTGGAGACAATGGGCCTAACTAGATTAGTACCTAAAGGAGATAACACATTTCTTCTTGAGTTACTTTTCACGTTGTTTCGTTCAAAATTTGCATTTTTTGATTTTGTGTATCATTTTATTGCAAATTATGTGCAAGTTTTTATGATAAAATTATTATATCATCATGACTAAAATATAGTGTAAAATTAAGATAATGCAAAATTGTATACATTCGGGGAACATTTTTTTTAGATATTTAAAGTTAATTTGTGATAAAAAACTACAACATTCATTTTTATATCATTTAATTGCAAATTTGACGCGCTTTTTATAGTATATATTTTGTTTTAGCAACATGAATAGAATATAGTTAAAATTATGATAATGCAAAATTTTATACATTCGTAGAAATTCTCAGTACATTTTTAAATTGAATTTCTGAAAAAAAACACCAACTACACCATGTTACTCGTAATTTAAATATTTGTTAAAAAAAAACAGCACCAGTGAACTTGTTTATATTTTCAGCATCAATCGAATATAGATTGACCTAAATTTTAGGGAATTCAGGACATCCCTATTTTTCGCCTAACACCCCCCTTTTCAACTGAGAACGAAACCTAGAGTTGACCAAGTCCGAGAAATATATGTTTGAGTCCACCATTAATACAGATGTTGAAGGAACTAAAGAAAACTGACTTCAAATGATAAGTAAATCATATTTGCATATTTTACTCGTGAATTGAGTCTGCTTGCTTAATTTTTAGTAATTATATAGCCATTTATATGATACAGGTTTCAAAGGGTGGGATGTCAGAAAGGTTCCCCTCTATCTCAAAAACAGCGTCAGACGTTATTAGGATTGTGGCAGGAATAAAAGCGCTTTTAATGAGATTTAATTTCCTATACGATAATCTAACGTAGTATAAGGTTCAAAATTTTCAATGTGGAATCTCCTTAACACTTGCAGCTTGGTGGCTGATGTTCTAGAAGCAATCGAAGCAGAGTTGATCAAAGTTGTTTAATTAATTTTATTTTACTAATGTCATCCTTTTCTAATGTTGAATGATTACAAGCATATATTTCTTGATTACTCAGATATGATTTATGCCGAGAAACTAAATATCTTTAGATTAACCTGTCATTTTGAGAAGGTAAAATTAATAAATGTTGTTTTCCGAGAGCATTTTAAGAGTTGTATTTTTCAAGCGTGGATTTTTTAAACTAAATGTTGAGCAATCACAAAAATAATATCATATTTGAATTTCTCACAGTCAAACAGATTTTTGGAACTGGTCGGTGAAGGAATTGGTAAAACTAATTTTGACCTCACAGATTTACACACCTTATTACCATGTTGGTCAGAAATGCGTTCGAATAGTCAGTGGCCAGTTTCACCAACAGAAAAATCTGGACAACCATCACATGGGATAATGCATAATCCTAAGTCGGTGCGGGAGGGAGGGTCAAACTTATCAACAAGATTTTGTTCAAGAGTAAAAGGAAAAGAGGATCGAGTCCTTCAAGTTGTTATAAATTCTTTGATTCTTTGAATTTTAAGGAAAAAAATAGCAAAATATATCGCTGAATGAACAATTTGCGCCATTTATTAATTGGAAAGAAAAATGTTGATATTACCTAAATTTTGTGCCTCTTGTTCATTTTATGCTTAAAGGTTATATTCTCTTCTTAAATTGAGACATTTTTTAAAATAATATACAATAGAGCTGACTTATAAGAAGAACACTTTCCAGATTCGCTAATTTGAGAAAATAATTATTCAAAGTCAATTAATTAATGAGTAGGGTATAAAATTCCGTTTTAGCCAACCGATAAATCATAAATAGATAAGTCGTTTCATAAGTCCTTTCATAAACCCCAAAGAACTCTCTCCTAAGTAAATGTACCCTTGTCATATTTTAAAACCTTGCCGTTGTAGGTGATTTCCTTTACGGCTATACAGACTACCTTCTAAACAACTTACCTTTTTATAAATTTAACACTCTTTAAAAACCTTTTATAAGATCATTCTGAGGAAGATGCCCATGTAAGTAATCATTGTTTAAAAATATGAATAAGATAAAGAAAAATAAACGAAAGAACTAAAATTTTAAAACAAGCATTCCTTTTTGTTTGAGTTGCCACTCTTCACCCCAGGCAAATCTTTTTATTTTGTTGCATTGCAAAAGAAATAGGGAGGGAAAAATTCGTCACATAAAATTTCCAGTGCTCTGTTTTCCCTTTTGTTTTGCCCTTCAATTATTTTTTTTATTGAAAAGTGATACAATTTTAAAAATATAGAAATTTACGAAGGTCGACAGAAATATCAGAGGGGTTAGTGTATAACCTCAGAAGAAGAAAATCGACTGAAACAAAGGGGTTAGGAACAAGCCTAAAAAACTTCTATCATAAAGCTTCCACCCAAAGGTGAAAGTTAATAAAAAAAAATGGAATATAATTGATTTGAAAGAGCACCTACATATCTGGGGCAAAAATCATGGATGTGTACGCATTTTGATGATCTTATTTGCGCCTGTGTGTTTCTGGGTGTTTTTTCACTCTAAATATATAAACATTAAAATCAGTACATGCCTCCTTGCCTACTAAGTTATGCATAGAACGGTGAAAGTCGGTTGTAGCCCTAAATAATAAAAGGCTGCCACTCGTGGCTATCCGGACTACGAAGTTTCTTTCAAAACTTTCTTGGGATAAAATTCGTTAGTTTTTATTTTTAATATAAGTGATATAATGAATTAAAAGATGCTATTACTATCAAGTCCAAAGCATTTCAAAATGATTCACTTCCGTACCCTCCTGTCCATTAGAAAGTATATTAATCGCCTTCGTAGATCATTCAGACTATACAATCTCTACGTCTTTTCACCCTAACTTAATCGTTTTTCCTAGGAATATTTTTTTTTACAACGTACGTATATACATAGCCTCGTTACTTAGTATTTCTTTTAAATAAATAAATAAGATCAATAAACATAAATGACCCAGTAGAGAGAAATTCACGAACAGGATGAGACACGTTGCTACAACCTGCAAACACGAGTTAAATGAACTAGATTATTATTCAGCAAAATTATAAGGAATTTCAGAACGCGCACCTCATCCACAGAGGAAAAGTGTTGGCTCTAATAATCTGAGAGAGGGAGAATTAGCCACTTTAATGCTGCCTGTTCTACTTTACTGACAGAGTGTAGCAACAAAATCGTTATTATAAAATATGCAAGTACATGAGCTGAAAAATCTTAAATGCGCTCAAGATAATATAGGGAGACAAACAAAGACCATCAACGCCAACAAAGATCTACCATAAAAAATGATACCAGATAGAGAGGGGATGATAAGAGAAAAACCTCTGCTTATATTAGGTCAATTATTTGAATGTTTCCTGGTTGTGGAGCATTTTTAGAATACAATAATTGTGCAAAAACATCTTGTTAATATACTTCAGAGTGAACATAAACTGCCACATTTGAGTTCGTAGACGAACGATCTTATATTTTGTGTCGTTAATGTTCAGATTAGTGAAATGCTTCCACTGCATTTATTCATGGCAAATGATCAAGTAAACCACAGAGTTATTGTTCTCCGTAGGTGGTTTGGAGGAGCAGGTCTTAACGATTTTGACGCCTAGGTACATGAAGAGTAGCTTTTGTAGAAGAGAGGCCTGGCAGGCGCTATGATGAAGTTCCGCCTTCATCTCACTTAGTAATCTATTGCTCGTTAGACAATAAATGTTAAAAAATATTCAAAATTAAATTAATCTAATCAAATTATAATCGTATAATCCCACTTATTTGTGGTTCCAAAAACAACCATAAGCTTATTTGAGCTTCACTACAGAGACTTTTAAACCCCCAGAAACTTATAAATGTGTGGGGTCTTGCCTAAATCATCATGAAGAATATCACACCATCTCGTTAATTTATCACAAAGTCAAAGACACACTTATCTGCTTAATTCGACCTCTGATTTTAACACATCCGCCCATTCACCCCTAATCCATCATATTACCACTTTGCTCCCTTAGGGTCGACATTAAAAGAGATAGTATCGCTATTATTTTCGGTACTAAATTAAAAAGTGTCTGGCTAGTTTCACCACACTCCTCTGCATCAGGAGCTCGACCTCTAATTGTTCAGGCAACCATTCATAGCCTCGTTCTAACAATGCCGTTCACTGGAAACGCCTCAATTTGAGGCACCAAGAAAGTATGATTAAAGATTAGCCCCCCTGTTTTTTAAGTGTCTTACACTGAGGCCAGACCAAGAAAACAGAGGGACATACAACCGTATTTGTGTATGTTGAAAGATTTATTGATAACCAAACGCTTGACGAGGTGCAACAGCAAATGAAGCAGTTAATTCGACAACCGCACATGAAAGAGTCCGCCATGAGTCATCCCTCAGGAGGATCTCGCCTGGGTTCATTACTCCATTTATCCATTATCTTATTAATAGCCGTAATCCGATACTGGAGAGTACAGTTTAAAAAAGGTGGGAGGAGAATCTACACTATACTTGAATAAAATAACGGACATTTCTAGCCAGGCAAATTATCAACAATTCTTTAGAACATCTTCAATCATCACAACACAATAAGAGGAGCACGATCTAATGAATGAGGTACAAGTTATCAACCAAAGTTAAAGAATGAAATGATAAGAGTTGTTGGTTTGCTACTTAAATGCTTACATCCCCTAACACTAGCCAACAAATTTTAACTTTGGCTTTGCTACTTGAGGAAATGCTGTTGTAACTAACTAATTTTGGTGCGCTGATTCCAAATCTGTGCTCAGATTTGTCATAGTACGTAAGGTTCCTGAGTTATGTAACTAGGATATATGGCTCACTTTGTCACCTTGGATCAATTAAGGATAGAATTATTACGAGTTTGAGAAGAATGAGACGTTTCTGGGCGGGCAAAGGTTTGGAATCGGGGCACCCTATTTGGCAATATGTACGTCTTTTTGCAGAACCATTCCATCTTTCTTGATTTAGCAACTGGATCTTCTTTTCCTTAGAATCCCGTTTATACATTTCATCGTCATTGTTATCCTCCTCTTCAGGCGATGAATCATCTTCGTTATCTGCACTAGCTGATGGAAGAATGAGGATTGGCATCTTTATATTTTGTGGGACTGGTTTTATAGCTGACTAAAATCTGCATATACAATTTTTGATTTGTTCTTATTTGAAAATCCCGCAATATTTGTCATAAAATATAGCAATCAAAAACATGATTTGTTGGCTCACGCCACACAATTGGTACAGCTAAACGAATACCCTTCTGTTTGCCATTTAACCACTATATGAGCCCCGTATAGCACACATTACAAGATTTGTGAGGTGCTTATGGCTTGTCTTGATCACCAACTTTACAACCAAAATAATAATTGTATGCAGTTTTCATTCTTTTAGCAAAATATTTCCGCTGGTTGCTTGTAGTATATCTACAACAGATATAACAAAAGTTGTCTGGGATATTTATACATCGTCGCCGATTCATGTTTTCAACTTAGTTTGTATATATCCTGTTATATACTTTTGTACAATCTTATTTCATTTAAAAATTAATTGAAAGATAAATCTGAAAGAAAAATGCAATTAATCACTCTATGTAAATACCATTTCAACACTACTGCTATAATGGCTAAATTTGACAACGTATTAAAGGAGGAGTGTAAGTCAGGAACCAAACACACACAACACATCCTCTGACTACGGTAGCCGAAGCAACACTGTCCATATGTGTAACTAAAGAATATGTGTAAAACTCAGTAACCTTACGTGCTAGAACAATTCTGATTATACATTCGGCATCAGCATACTCGATTTAGTATAAATCACAAGTTAATACCAAAGTAGCAAAATAATTGTTGACTAGCGTTATGCGAAACGGTCAAAATAACTCGATGAATTCCTAAACGAAACGCCTCCAAGATTTTAAGGAAGATTGATCTTGCCGTCCGAACGCAAAATTCTGCTTCTACCAAAAGGTCGATGATCTGCGAGCGCTTCGATCCGTGGATTGGGAAGGCACATAGCAGAGAAGAAAAAACGAGTTAGAAAAGAATCAAATCTGGACAAAAGATAGTCAATTAAAAAATTTTAAAAAACAAAGATTAGAAGACCAGAACCATGTACTTAAACTAATCTTTAAAAAAAGGTAAATGCCTAGAAAATCTTCAGAACAGTGACTATTTTCCTTTTGTACAAAAAAATTGCTACATGCCAGATATAGAAGGAAAACTTTATCCCTGCACAGGTCTGTCTTAAATAATACGCTTTAGACTAACACAATAATGGATGAATCTTTCAATAAAAGAGGTGTTCTGAGTGCGCAAGCCTCGGATAGTGTTAAGATGAATGTAAGACAACAACTAAAAACGCACCTTCACGACACTTTCACGATTTCGTGGCCACTGAAGAGTAAAATCATTAAATCATAGAAGACGACACTGCTTCAAGAAAAGCAAAAAACACATCATTAAATATGCGACACTTTGCATCAGCGTAGAAGAGCTGCAGAATGACTTTCTTACTCTAACCCGTTAAACCCCCAAATCATACCGAAAGCTCCAACCCAATTTGACTAATGGAATTTATCAGGAACATACTTGAAAAGCTCGTAAACGAAAGAATACGAAACCACTTAAGAAATAACGATATTACAACACGGAACAGAAACAGCACTGACACATATTACCTAAATAATCGTGGTTGAATTGGCAAAAGGAAATAATGGACTTTCCACTACGCGATTTTGCGAAAGTCTTCGACAAATTCTGGGTTTGAGGGCTGAAAATGAAACTAACAGAAATAAAATTGGAAGACAACCTTACTGAAATCCTGTGCAACTAATTAAAATAAATTTTAGACAAAATCACTTCTGACGAGTACACGGGCCAATCATTAATTAACATTTGAGCCAAGAACTTTACCTTATTATTAACCTTTATACCGTGTATATAAAACATCTCCTACAAACAGAAAACTATGCTTGGTATGCACTTACAACTAGCAAACGATATATCTTGAGTTGTATAATGCGAGTACAAAACGAGAGACATAGCTAAATGTAGAGCATGTGAGATAAAAATGTCAAGGACTTCACAAAATCAAAGAGATAGGAAATAAGAACCAATTTAAGATCACCTCATTAAACAAAATGTTGATGACGCGTAAGGCAAAGAGGAGAAAGTCCTTGGCAGTGAAATTAATAAGAATGGATGCAATCTTCCCACCAGCCAAAAAATCTTCAAAAGAAAAATTAAAAGATTCAGAACCCTCTCCGAGAGTATCAAAATTTTAACCTACTAAAACACTCTCACCCATATACTATCCCAAACCAAATGCAAATGATTCAAAACTAATGGACTAGTTTTATAACTAACATACACACATTCGAAAGAATTTTGTCACAAAAACTTCATAAAAGAGACAACCTAAGACCAATAAACTAAGTATTACAAGAACGTGCCAAAAATATCGAACTAAAATAGAAGAAAAGTTCACGAACAAAACCATAAATAGTATAATAGTAACCCAAGAGAAAAATATATATGCTCAGATGATTAACAAATTTACTTACTTTGATGCGTATCCATTACACAATTTGGAAGAAATGGTAAATAAGATATCGACTTATAAGATATTTAGCAACATGGACTTAAGTACTGCTTAGCAATGTGTTCTTCTTCATCCTGAGGATAAACATTAAACTGCTTTTGAGGCGGATGGGAGGCCTTTTTAATTTAAACACTTAACTTTCGTCTAACCAACAGTGTTGCCTGCTTCCTGAGAATTATGGACGATTTCATTCGTAAAATTTATCTTGAGGTCAAGTAAGCTTACCTAGACGATGTTAATATTTGTAGCTGCGCACAAGCGGAACATGATTAAAACCTAATTAAGCTTCTCAATGCTGCTGAGAAACATAAAACGACCTTAAATAAAAACAAATTCACCTTTTCAACTAATAATATATGTATTCTAGGTTATCAGGTTTGCCAGAATGAACTTCACCCAGATCCTTAATACCTTGCTGGTCTCAATAGGGCGGGTTATACTTTGGGGCAGTCATATATTTTGATTACATCCTTCAATGTGGAGTGCCTAAATGATATATTTTCAGGGGTATATTTTGATAAAGAACTATATTTTTTAGACAATTGCTCCTACCTACTCATACATCAATTTCCATTTAAATGAATATAAATTTTTCCCTTTCGTCACGAGCTTATATGCCCTTATTTTATTTAATCCTTTTACACACAAACACAAAGTAACCACAAATTTACATGTTTATTGAGTGAGAAAAGTGTATGCAAAGATCCACATATAGCTTCATGGGGCACTTTGGATCATATTCGAAAGTTAAACTTCACCAGAGCTCAAAAATCTTGCTTTAATACATCCTGGACATCAGACATCTACTTGTCTCTTGTGCCCTGATTCCTCCATCCCTCTTTTCATGTGAGAAATATTTGGAAGAAGCTTCAGTTACCATTCTTACAACCCTCTCAATGTTCTGTGTCTGATAAGGCCAGTTAAGTACTTTCATAGGAGAGTCAATGAAGTTTTTCAATTCAGATATAATTAAAGAGCAAGCGAAGGTTGGCTCAGAGGCATCTTCTGACCAATTGATTAGATCTCTCATCATGGCAGCATCGTAGTTGATGTCTGGTGTCTTTCTAAGCCTTACAAAGGAGTCTCCCAGGTGAGTATCTGGGTTTCCTTCTCCCCTCGTGGTCTGGATTCTTTTCACCCCTTCAGTTCGCTCTGCCTGATCTACAGGGAATGAGAGGGTTTGGAGGATGGCTTTATTGTATACATATCAAGCTAATCTCTTAAAAATTGGCAAAACAATATCCAACACCTCCTTAAGGCAGTGAAGTTGATAAAAAATGTGGCTAAGTCCCTCGATCCAAGAGTGCTTAATCTTAACGTTAAACCAGCCTTAGTAATATAATCCAATGATAAACTTAACAATCAGTCGTAGATTCTTAAAAACTTTTCCTTTAAGCTCATTCTTTGACACCCACAGCCGAAGAAGTCTGTTATCTTTGGTCAGCCAATACTGTGGTTTAGTGGTCCTATTTCTAATAGACAAAGCCCTGTAGGAAGCACTCCATCTCTGATTGCCGATGCAATTCTAGTGTTGATCAGTGGAAAGATCTTGCACCACTACCTGAAGTATCTTGGCAAGAGGAGGACGTTAAGGTATTTTAGTGAAATTTGGATTAATATTCAAGTCTATAACAGAGTCAAGGAGCTTTGCTATTGGTTCGGAATATCTGTTGTCAGATAGTGTTGGGCCATCCAGGTTGATAATTAGATGACGGAGAAGGAGTTCCCCATTGTGCAGGTTACAGACCAAACAAACAAGGTTTCTCCCCAAATGGAGCTCCATTTTTCGAATTTCTCCAGCCTTTTCACCTGTGTTCAAATTCTCCAATGGCCATTAAGCTTTTATCTAAACCCATTGCCTTCAGTCGTTCAAACATAGCCTTAACAATCTTTCCGGCATGTGATTTTTTTTTTTTAGCCTTTTCTTGGACAAATTGGAAGAGGTAATTTCCCTCAGGCTCACTGATGACAGTATAATGCTTCTCCTCTGTTTTTGCTGAAAAGAATTTTTCATTTCCCTCTCCCTCAATCATAAAATTTGTTACATCAATTCGGCCATCAAAGAGAACAAGAAATTCTCCCCTCTTTCCTTAAGTTTTCCTCAAACTCATGTTCAATAACTGTCATTAGCTTTTCCTGTGCTCTCTTACCGTTATTCTTATCACTTTATTTACATGTATCTTCCTAGCAAGAGCAATATTTGGAATTGCACCATAATTCATTTTATTGCTGGTGGAAGATTCCGGCTCTTGGACAGCTTCAAAAGTTACTTCATCGCCCAAACTGTTGTCACTATCAGAATTTTCTGCCTCCAGATCTTCACCTTCTGCCAAAAAATGCTCGATTTCATTTCTTGCTGCTTTTCCTTCTAAAACAGCGCTTGACTCCTTACTTTTTCTCTTTCTTTCTGCTATCTTTTTTTTTTTTTTCCTTTCTGAAGCTCTTAATTGTCTATTATGCTCTGGAATATCAGGACCTCAAATTTCAAAGGTACCTTTACTTTCAACCTTCTACTTTTGTCCTTTAATAGAGGCCAGTTCTGTAGTAATTATTTTTTTCTCTTTACTACAACAGCAGATAATGTGTGCTTAAGTCTCACAGACATTACAACCTACTTCCCCACAACTGGAAATTTGACATTTGCTTGACAATATATCAAATAACTTATCTAGTTTTACAATGAACCTCTCTTTTACTTTAATTTTCCATTACCTACGGAAACTTTTACTGCCTCATTCCACATCTCCTTAAGCTTTGATATTATTGTGACCTTTTAAAATACAACAGAAGCTTTGAAGAGAGCATTAACTTTGGTCCACTGATTAATCAAGCCCTGATACATGTCTTTTACCAGCTGGTCCATTTCATAATTTCTCCTGTCATCTTCACTTTGCTCCCTCAGGTAGATGCCGTACCTCAAAATATATCTTATTGTTGGTAACTCAGAAACCATCAGCTCTTGCGCAGTTCCAATAAAATTAGTCAGATGATAACTTGATTTGGACCTTGCCTCGATTTTCGCCATTGTCACACTAATCGCAGAAATATCTGCAAATGAAAATATGGCACTTAGATTAAGAAATAATATCCATCAAATAAGTATATGTTATTCTAAAATGGTCCACACCCTTTACTAGCATTCAAATAAAATGTAAATGCTCTAAAAACAGTTACCAGTTACAATAGTTACCAAAACTGGCAACACTACTGGAATATTGCCTTCTAACTGAGTAATGTGTACTCTCAATTTTGGAATTAGACCAAACTAAATTAAGGGTCATTTTTAACACGTTTCCTACTTCTCATATGTTTCAGACAACATAAATGTATTGATGATAGAAAACGGTAAATTTGATCTTTTATGAGTAACTAAGATAATAGTAAAATATAGTAAATGACCCAGAAATAACAATATTTCAACTTCAAATTCATGTAAGTTAGATCAATCATAATTTAACTTTTCTGCCGAAAGTATGTTCTTTTCACTAATATTCATTATTTGAATACCCCTTCTCACCAGTTTCTTAAATTCTAGAGTATGACCCACCTTACCGTACCAACCACCTAAAAATCATTTTCTCAATTAGTTTTATTGCCTGCCTTCTACTCGCAGTCGGTTCCAATATATTTTCAACCAATTGTTCTCTAATTAATTTCCAGTTTCCTCTTTCCTGAAGAATTAAAATCAGCGATCATTAACGTCGTTAGGGCAAAAACAGATTAAAATTTACCGTTTCTACTGGAAACTGATGCCTCAAATAGAGTTATTGGTGCCACTCTGAACCAGAATGGACGACGCGTAGCCTTTTTTCTAGATCCTTAAATTCCTCTGACAGAAATCACTGCTCTTTCGAAAATAAAGCATAGGGCATTAGTGAGGCAATCAAAAGGTGGCATAATTTACTTCTCATTCGTATGTTTACCTTAATTACAGATACAAAAATCTGTATCTTACATCGTTCAATCACGTGATAAGAGTAAAATAAAGAACGTAAAGATTGCCGGGAGGAACACGTCCTCAAGGATGCTCAACATTCTTTGAATTCATTGTTATGTACTTCGACGAACGCAACCCCTCACTAACGTTTTTATTTATTTAGTCGAAAGAATCCAATGGGAATGAGTATACCTAGCTGGCTTGCTTAACCTGTAACGTACTGTTAAAACAAAATGTACGGAATATGGACGTTCCCATAGTAAGTGAAGTGGAAATAATTGAATCCAATCCTTAACCCTAAAAAGGTAACGTAGGGTCTTTTTGACCCTACCACAACAAAATAATTTTGGTTCTCTTCATTACTATTTTATTAGATACTTGATTTTTCGTTTAGCTCCCTCTAATAGTATGGTGAATGTGACTATACCATAAAAATTGAAAAAAAAATTAAAGCGTCTTCCAATTATTAGGAATTTGGGGTCAAATTGACCACACATTAGCTGCTATGTATGGAACACTTTAGTAGCAATTTTTTCCTATTTTTTGACGTTATAATATTTGAATGCACATAATATTTATCATAAATATTAAAAATTAATAAACAATACTAAAATTCTGACATTTTTTTTCAGGAATTTGAGAATAAATTAGATTTAGAAGCAATATATTTTCAGATTTAGTTTTCATAGGTATCATAATTCAATTAATTTAAATTGGTACCTGCTAGAGCTGAATCCAGAATAGCCTTAGATCATAGGGACATCTTGTTGCAGTCGAACGATTTGGATGTAAACACTGAAGGAGATGATTTGTTATTAAAGGATGAATATGACAGCGATGAAGGTGAGACTTACCAACCTACCCATTCTAGTGGTGAAAGTGATACCATTGACTTATCAGAGGATGAAGGCATTAGGGAGCCAAGAAATAAAAGACCAAGGCATGCCACATTTAGAGTATTTTTACCTACCACAGCAGGACCCCAAACAAGTACCTCCAATACACATGCACCGCAACTCCCAAAACAATCCACGTGCATTTTACAAACATCCGCAAAAGGAACGAAGAAATTGATATGTCTGGAACCCTAAACAGACAACACGAAATAGTGTGCGGACACTGAGAAGAAATGTCATTCACGATGCCAGAGCTGGACAATAGGAGAAGCCAGAAATGTTTCCTGTCCAGAGGAAGCATTCAAACTTTATTTTCCTGAGACTGTAATTGATGAGATTGTGGATTGCACAAATAAGTTCATGCAGAATGGGAGGCAAAAATATGAAAAGACTGTCAGCAACCCTCACAGATGTTACACCAGAAGAACTGAAAGCAATGCTTTTTATGTATATTAATTCTCAGTTGATCCCAACGTGACGATCACTTGACAACAGAAGAAATGTTTAGAAAAGTAACAGGCCTCCTATTGTATTGCGCAGCAATGCGTGAGCGACGGTTTCAATTCCTCCTAAAATGTCTTCGGTTTGATGATCTCACAACAAGATACGAACGAAGAAAAACTGAAAAACTAGCAGTGATCAGAAATATTTGCTACGAATATAATACTTCGGGCATAAATCATTATAATCACAGTGAATGTTTAACGATTGATGGACAGCTTCTAGCGTTTCGTGGACATTGCCCTTTCCGGATGTATATTTCTAGCAAACCTGCCAAGTACGGCATAAAGTATTGATGATTTGTGATGTCTAATATAAATACACACTCAAAGCAATTCCCTATGTAGTGAAAGACCCCAGCAATGATCCATCCTGTAAAGGAAAAAGCTTACGGCAATATTTCACGAAAGAAGTTGCAAAGCACAATCTAAACTCGAACCGTAAATTAAAAACTTATAATTAGTTCACATCGGTTCAACTCTTAAAAGATTTGCTCGGAAATGGCCTTATAACAGTTTACAGCTTATGTGCAAATAAACCACACGTTCCTCCACAGTTGATATCTAGGAGAGATTGAGACCAAAGAGCTGTTACCTATTGCTTCTATAATGAACTCACCTTAGCATCTTTTATGCCTGCCAAGAAAGTAACAACAAGGAAAGAAGGTACCCTAGGAGACCTTACGGTCCATTCAAAGAGGGTACCTTTGGACTAGCAATCGAGCGGGCACAAGGCTGCTCAATTGTTTTGCGTCCCTAAACGGCCACTTTTTAAGACTTTGTCTAGTCTTGACTTGAACTGGTCAACAGATTCACTGTTGACAACTTCCAATGGCAGTGCGTTCCACATACCGCAGATACTGTAAGTGAAAAAATTTCCACACAGATTGCGGTTGTAACGCTTCAGTTCAAGTTTGAAGCCGTGATTGCGCGTTCTGTTCTCACTCAGTGTGAACATATCCCGGTAGTCAACATTGTCGAACCCTCGAAGTTATTTGAAAACTTCGATGAGCTGACCACGCAGTCTACGGGTTTCCAGCAAGAACAGATCTAATTCCCTTAGTCTATCCTCATAACTTTTATGTCAGATAGAGGGAATCAGCTTGGTTGCCCTGGCTTGTACGCGTTCCAAACTCGCGATGTCCTTTCGCAATGAAGGACTCCAAAATTGTACGGCATACTCTAGGTGCGGTCGGACAAGTGAGTTGTATGTACAGGCACAGTACAATCTCCTGGTTCCGATAACCAAACTGGCGCTTAATATAGCCTAGCATCCTTTGGGCCTTTTTCTCCGCCTCAATGCACTGTTTCAAAAACTTGAGGTCACAAGTGATTGTTACACCCAAGTCCTTCTCAGTGTCGGTGGATTACATAGCAGTGCCCTTAAGGATATACTGAGATTGGGGGTTTCTGTGGCCGATATGCATCACTTTGCATTTCCCCACGTTAAAAGGCATTTGCCACGGTTCCCCCAACTCCCCAATCTTCCCAAGATCTTCCTGCAGGTGGGCAGTATTTCCATCCTTTGCAACGTTCATACCAAGCTTGGTATCGTCGGCAAATTTGGAAATCTTGGCAACCATGTAACCGTCCATGTCGTTGACGTAGATGATGAATAGTAGTGGTCCCAGGACAGAACCTTGAGGCATCCCGCTAGTAACGGGCACCCACTCAGAAGACTGTCCATTCACCACCATTCGTTGCTGTCTGCCACTTAGCCAGTTCTCGATCCAGCCGGCTACCTTTCCGTCTATGCCAAGCACTCGCACTTTCCGGAGAAGGCAGTGGTGTGGTACCTTATCAAAGGCTTTCTGAAAGTCTAGGTAGACCACATCCACCGCCTTGTCCCGATCGTGCTCACTGAAAACGAAGTGGAAGAATTCTACAACAAGGAAAATTGTGCTAGTACGTTCGACAATGCACAGCGCACCATCTATTGAAGGAAATGGGAAAACTGATATCAGTAATTATTAACATATAACTTAAGAGAGCGTAGACGCCTTTGATCAAATTTTCGCAACCTATTATTTCAGCCGAAGAGCAAGAAGATAGACATTATGCAGGAAATTTGGCATTGTCAATGCTTTAACCATTAATGCCTGGAATATTTACAATCATAATCTGTTCAGAAAGGGATCAAATAACCAAAAGCGTCGCCTATACATGCAGTATTTAGCTGTGGAGCTGGTTCATCCATGGGGAAAACAATCGTCTCTCCTTGAGAAATATATCTATATGACTGAAGCAGAATTTTCCAATGATCCTTACGACAAATGTTCCACAACCTGCTGATGTCCAGGTTGAATTGCCAGTGAGAACGTGATGTGCAAAGAGCACTCGCTATCAAGACAAAAAAAACTAAGACCATGTACTATACATGTTGGGTTCCTGTCTGTACAGTGCACTCATATTCACTGTGCATCGACTGTGCATGGATAGAATGGCTCGGAAGTGAAACAATAATATAATAGTTTAATTGTAGTTAAGCATATTTGTTAAAAACGAACTTTTATCCCCCCAAAATCTTTTTAGGTTGAAAAGGAACTTTTAATAGAAAAAAAGGATTTTTTGTGTAAAAATAAAATAATAAATAGAAAAATAAATCATGAAGAAACAAAAGAACAAGACAACAAAATTTTGGTAAGTGTATTTGTGGCGGTTGAATCAAATGAAATATTCGAATGAAAAATTTAACGGTTCACACATTGAACCTTATAAATAGGAAGACAAACTTCCCGGTATGTATTTCTTCTTAGTAGTTTTCTTGAGAAACTCTTATTAGGTCCTTCCTAAAACCTTTCCTTCTTTATCTGAGATAGCCTTTACAAGTTCGCAGCAAGAGAGCAAGCGTACAGACTGAGTAAGTCAAATTGAAAAATTAGGAAATGAAATGAAATGAAAAGAGGAGTGTGGTACAAAGAACAGCTTTACCGATCCTACAGGCGCTCCATTTGGCCCCCATGGAGCGGCGAAAAATGGATTCCAGCCGTGTTAACATGCAAACACTTTAAATGTTATTAACTTTTTGAATCCATCGTGACGCTGATTGGACAATTGTCAAAACGTCTAAAATCTGATTGGTAAATTTGTTTACGCTAAGGTCTGTTTTTCCAAAAGTGAACATAAGTATGACATTTTTATGTATCTCAATCCTGATTGGTTGAATCTTGTAGAATTATGAGTAGATAGAATGACTATTTATATAGGTGTATTTTTGTTGAAAAATAGAGTAAGCAATCATTATTATTTAAAAAGAAAAAAGTTATCATATCCGTTCGCCATTTCGAAGCTTATTCCAGCTATTTACCAAGGAATAAAATATCCAGCTATATATATTTTCCTTTATCGTAAGGAAGCTCGTTGATCACAAACCCAAGCCTACCAAGCAAACTGAGAGAAATCCTTATCCAGCGTCTATATATTTTTCTATTTTTTTATTATTATTTAGTATTTGTTTTCTACTTGGGGTAAATTAACACGAGTAAATTATTTAGGCTCTTATTAGCTAAAACCAGGAAAATATTCAACAAAATATCTTTAATAGATTAGAAGTTATAAGCAGTTTCATAAAGCATCCTTGAATTACATGTCATTTTCACTTCGTTTTTTTAAGGTCCCCTCATTTAATTAGAAATTCATAAGTTCATATTATTAATATGTTCACTTGTTGTATAAAGCATAATAATTAACAAATATAATGAAAAACATCTTAAAAATCCATAGGATTTTTGGGGGTTAATTTTTAAAGATTGGGGTCAATCTGATCCCACATTACCTGCCCTGTTCCTCGCAAAAAACGTTCCTTTTTAATGATTAATATGCACACGTAGGATTTCCAGACGGCAGAGAAAATACGGTAGCAATTCACGATTTAGCCCAGGTGGATAGAGCCAGGTAAACGATATCGAAGATATTCCTAATCTTAATTCCGATAAAAAATCCCCCCATCCGCTTCTTGATGCTTCTCTAAATGTTGAAACTAAACGAGATCTTAACTCATCATGTGATGATGTTTATGTTCCAGTTGCTCTCGCTGAAACCTTAACTGCAAATATCCCACGTCGATCTACTGGATATAGAACACTTGTTGAATGTTCTATCGAAAAAGATATATCTCATAATGTTCCTCTTTTAGCTGCTCCCCTTGACGCCTCACCTGAAACTATTTGCGGTCGCCCCCCCCTGACCTAGAAACCTGTTGAACGTTACATTAACAACTGCTTGATTCTGTAGATACTCGCATTAGACGCCTAATCTATTTAATATTTCATTATATTTTAGCCATTTTCTTTTGGTAGAGAGGAACATTGTTGTAATTTAGTTTTGGCTTAGTTCATAACTAACCTGTGTTTCTTTCTTTAACGAAATTCAAATATTAAATAAACATTAAGAAATAGATAATGTATAAAAGTGTACGATAATGTATGAAGATCAAGATATTGCAGCACCTCGATCGTATGTTCTCGATGTTATTAAATGCGTAAGAGATAAAAGAGGTCGAGAGAATAGTAGTGCCGGACGTTCCTTTGATATGCTTCGGAACAGTGGGAAAATTCGCTTGACTGAGGCGTGAAATTAGATAGGTTGGATTTTTAAAGGATCAATGTGGACTACCATGTAAGAGAGAAAAGGTTATCCACTCCCCCTTAGAACCCAACTTCTACCCGTAAGGCATAAGAAAAATGCACGTGCACGGCCAGAGAGCCCCAAGGGAGCAGCGAGATTTTCGCGCGATCGCGTGATCCGTTTGGGTTCCATTTTCTTTCCCTTGATCTGCCGACTGGTTGGCGCCAGATCTACAGCGTCAAGGACTTTCACGCTAGCCTGTGATGTGCTCGCCGAGAATATCCCTGTCCCCCGTCCGGGGCCTCCGGCGAACCGCTTCCGCCGAAGCAGTATAAATACTTCCGGAAAAGCTTTGAGAAATTAGTAGCATACAGAGATTCCTGTTTTTTTCCGAAATAAATATACGTTGTCCTATTTCCGCAAAGTAGTCATTTTATATATGAAAAAGACAAGTGTTTATGATTTAACTCAATACGAACCACCTATTTTGATCCACTCTCGCCTTGCAAAATTTGACTTTTAGCCTCTCATAATTAAAAAGTCTATTAAAACAGCATACTTTGACCAAATTGCATGTGTAAAACAGCTTTAGAAAGAGTTAAAAAATGTTTTTGGTTATATCTAGGAGGACATTATTAGCATATGCGAGCCATGTCAAATATTTTCTATATCATAAATCGCTAAAAATATTACGTTTTCATACAAAAAGTTACAGCTGAAGAGACATGGCCTTCTTGAAGATATATATACTCACAGAAGATACTTCATATCCACTACAGTAATTACCCAACAGATTAACTAAAGGTGTGCCATCATTTGATTATCATGTTGGATTAGTGGATTTTTTCTTACGTCTAAGTGATATAAAATGTACCATTAATGTGCCAAATTGGCTATCTAGTAATGTCCTAATTATGATATTTTTCAAATATATTCGCCAATTATAATAATTTTAAAAAAGGTCTCTAAACTAAATTTCCCCTCTTTCAAAATATCACGTTGCTAAAATATAGAGTTATAGAAGAAGAAGATATATAAAAATAAATTATTTGAACTTCACCTTTTGTAATTCTTTGGGTTTTAAGAAATTCACCAAATTTCTATACTTATATTTATTTCTGGACTTTACCATTTTGTTTTTGACACTATAAAAGAATTATTAGAAAAAACTTTGATAAAAAAAACATGTCATAACCAAACTAAGATGAAATTATTATTTAAATACTAAAAAAATCCCTTCCTTAAATTATAAAGTTAGTGATAAATATATAATACAAAATAAAAGAGAATACATACAAGTAGTTTTCAGCAAATTGTAATATACCCAAAATGACTAAATTTAGAATATTAAAAAAGTGTTAAAAACATCTACAAAAAAGGAGAGAATATTCTTTTTACCTTAAAAATTTTAAATTAGTATTAGTAACAAATTCAATATTGTCAGTTTGTTCCGCCGAGATATAAACCCCTTATAGAGCTGCGCACTCTTATTGTATGAGTTTACCCGCCCTCAGTATCTCCAAGGAAAATAGGTAGCCAGCCCGAGTCGCTTCCTGAAAGCAAGGTTCTCGTCACACTTGGGCATCAGCGTTCGCACTAGAATCCACTTTATCGTAAAGATCCATTACCTTTTAGAGCACAGGCAATTAAATGCAACGCGGAGATGACTATAAATAATTTCATAATAATTGATCAAGATAATAATGAGCAACGCTTAGGAATTCTAGAATCCCTTTTATTTAATTCCGTGCGCCTACTCTTAATTGCGACTCTTTCACCTCTCTTCTGCTATGACATAACTTAACAACCAGAATTTTACCTCTACCCACTTCAATACCCCCTCCCCACTTTTCTTTGCAGTCGGACCAATATTGGTGGGTGGTTTGATGGCTTTTTTTCGTGTCTCTCAACGATTATTACAATTCTAATTCATTGAAAATTATGTATTTTCTTAAGATTTGTATTATAGGAAAAAAATTCTATCCTTTTATAGATATTTTTAACATTTTTGTAATATTCTAACTATTAGGCATTTTTATAATGTTACAATTCATTGCAAATTTTGTATTCTCTTTTGTGTTATATAAACCGAAGATGAGATGACAGGTCGGAACGTTGTTTTTGCATAATAAATACAGATTGATTTTCCGCATTCTACATATGTACTAACATCCCTATTGAAATTATTTATATAGATATATATATATATATATATATATATATATATATGATATATATATGATGAAAATTAATGCAATATCGTAAGAAAAGATGAGGAAATAAACCACATTTTCCGAAAACAATTTAATTCAGAACTGTTTTGGTGTATCTCACACCCTTTTTCAACTGACACTGGACAGAAAATAAAGGAAAAGTGCAAACAAGCATAACAAAAGGTTAGGTCGTGTAAGATCCCTTCTTTTTTCCCCAATTCCCGACTTGTGGCTAATCTAAGCGGGGGGGTTAGGCCTAAACATAATGAAGGGCTGACATTTTACTATTTTGTTTATTTGCTTTCTTATTACAGGATTAAAAGAAAATTGACCCTCAGATAGATTTAAATTAGGAACTGACGATATCAAGCTCGATTCTACGATTCTTCTCTTAACATAATTAGCCGATTTAAATATTATTTTACTCCCATTGAAATCGATCGTATGATTCTTGTCTCTAACATGGCAAAATATTCCACTGCTTTCGCTGCCCACTCTAATATCTCTTATGTGTTCAGACAATCTCTTGTCTAGATTTCTCCCTGTTTTCCCTATATAAACTTTATGGCAATCGTTGCATAGTATTGCATATACTCCTATGTTAATATATTCTTTGGGTTCCCTGGCAATCATCAATTGGTTTAACGAATTATTATATTTAAAGGCTAGATTAATACCCGCTTTTCCAAATATGTCCTTTAAACTATTTAATTTATTATTAAATGGCAATGTTATACATTTTTCAAGTCATTAGTGCGGGAAGGCTTATTAACATAGAATGTTTTCCTAGCTGCAAAATGGGCAGACGATATGAACCAATCGGGGTAATACAAATTAGAAAAAAAGGTCCTGATAATGACAATTTCTTCATGTAAATAGGAAGGATGACATATTTTGTATGCTCTAAGGGAAAGGTTAAAAATTCCCGATTTTTTAACAGTATTATCGTGAAACGAAAAATAATATATATAGGCATTCAAGTGGGTTGGTTTCCTATACACATCAAGTTTTAATTCATGGTTATCTTTATTAATGAGGACATCTAAAAAGGGTAATCTATTATCATATTCCCATTCATATTTAAATTTGATGACTACATTCAAATTTTTCAAATTATTAATAAAGGTTTCAAAATCATGGCCATTAGGCCATACAACAAATACATCGTCAATGTACCTTAACCATATAAAGTTAAGGGGAGAAATTTATCGATTTAGTTGAATTATATCTCTCTGACAATGTGTTTCGAGTAAATAATAAGTTTTATAGACAAATATTTGGCCTTAGCATGGGAAATAGTTTATCTCCGATATTGGCATGTCTCTCATGGAATATTTCGAAACTGAACTCCTTTCCAGTCTCAATTGGAATATGATAATAGATTACCCTTTTCAGATTTCCTCACTAATAAAGATCACCATGAATTAAAACTTGACGTGTATAGGAAACCAACCCACTCAATGCCTATATACATTATTTTTCGTTTCACGATAATACTGTTAAAAAATCGGGAATTTCTAACCTTCTAAGTTGCATAATTTAGATCTCACAAAACCAGGAGTCCAGTTAGTAGAGGTGAAGAGCTCAATTCGAAAGTAAAGTAGGCCTGTGGCACCCAAATTGCAAGAAAGGTTGGGGCAGAGAAGAACCTAAGAAATCCTGAAATTGGGAACACGCATTTATTACAAAAATAATATACTATGTAAAAATAAACCCAACTAAAATAGAAAGAAACACTTATATGAGAAATAAACATGAGTTAAGAAAAGATAATTGCAAATAATATATGTATGTATTTTGCTCGAATTGAGAAGAATGAATTCGAGATGTCAGCAAACATATACACATACACACAATCATACAAACGTGTTCAGCTGTTCAAACAAAGCTTGCGGTTCAGAGGGAGAACTGTAAACACGATAGCAGCGGAAATTGTTTAGTTAGTAGCGATCATTGTTTGCTAACAAGTAACGGCAAACTCAGTTGCGTCTTCGCTATTTTGACCAGAAACAAAATCTCTATCTCCTCTGATACGAGTTAAAGAGGCTTCATTACAAACATAGAAAAGTCTTCACCCAAGCAACCCCAGTGGATAATAATAGGCAAGGCCCACTGATTGTAGAGACAAATATATACTACTAAATTAACAGAGTCAAAGGAGTTCGAAAGTAAAAGGCCCAACTTAAACCCTCCACACGCCAGTCTTGAATGCTTCTTACGCCCAATTTAGTTTGGTTTTATCAAACACATTCTTTTAGAAAAGAGATAAATACTGGACAAGTGATCCATCATCTACAAGCTGAAATAAAAAAGATAATTAGAAGAAGAGAAAGTTACCAAAGGAAATTAATTAAGGCAAAATACACAATAGTCGTATATATATATATATATATATATATATATATATATATATATATATATATATATATGATTTACAGGAATATACTGCTTGTGTTTTTGAGGTATGAATGGTATATAGAAATAGTCATTTTGCAAATGATACCAAATAGCGTCTCGACAGCAACTTTTTCCTACATTCCAGGAACAATTTGGGGGATGATATCTGTAAAATTGAACTTTTGGGAACTAGCCATAGATAAATTATTATTTCGTAGTTTGGAGATAAAACAAAAGAAAATCATTTTATTGTTGTTCTTTTTCTTATTATTATTATCATGCCAAAATAACTGTACAGAGATATATGTAGACACGATCTAAATTTACTGCTAAACAGACTCCCCCATATTTTTAGACACCCATCTGGCAAATTCCATCGCCGGCACGAGTCGCCACCATACTTGCCAAATAATAATAGTACTTTGGTGTAGAGAACATATGTACGAGGATGAAACTAAAAGAAACACTAGCATTAATTTATCATTTGAAAATTCACTCATCCTTAGTTTAAATTTATAAAACACCAAATGAAAAAAATGAACTTTCTTGATAAATAAGGAGCAAGAAAATGTGTTAAAAAATAAAATAAAACTTCGCCTGATTTAGGTGTTGATGCTTTTTTTAGTGAATTTGGAGAGAATATCTAGTTGGAGCGCGAATATGGAGCTGAGGAGTGAACATTAAATTAGGCTTCAGGAATTTAACATGAAGAGAGCGCCATTATTTCTAAGGTATAAGAGCCTTCTTATCAAAGAAAGTTATAGGAGCAATGTTATTCAGCTTATCGAATTACATAGGAATACTATTTATGAAAATCTAAAGAAATTTACTTTTCGAAATTTGGTTGTTTTTTTTATTCCAGAGTGTTCATTCCCTGGTCATTTCAATATGTCTCCCTCCTCTTATGTCTGGCAGGGCGCCGCCGACTTATGCGCAATATGTTAAAGAACCACCGACGCATGCGGGGCCTGGCAGCAACACACATACGCATGCGTGACCTGTCATGACATCATATTTTCCATTCCCAGCTCAGATAGTTTTAAAGATAGTTTTTATGCTTTTCCTCGAGCAAATTTATACAAAATGACTTTTGAAGAAGGGAGCAATTTAATTTTGAGTCTTTATTTACTAAAGTTCAGTGCGATCATAAGTCTAATGCTTCATTTTTCGTTAATCACGGTGTTGTTAGAGACAAAATATTGAGTGGCAGTGGCGAGACAGGCTGGCGAGTGTGGCAAAATTTTGGTAAACCTAAATGTCGTAGAATACCTTTTAGATCGTGATATACTTTATTGTCGAAGTAGGCTTTGATCTAAGAGTGCAAATTTTGTTGTTTTTAAGAAAGAGCCGCTTCATCACGTAAGGATATAAAGAAACGCACATGAATTATCCCAAAATAAACATAGATTTTAAATTTAACAATTAACTATGACAAAAAAAACAGTACACACATTTATATCCTCTTCCTACGCTAACCGAGACTAACCCGGTGGGCAACTGGGCCTATTAGAATATCTTCAATGACCAAAATAAACAAATAGGCTACACGTAAACACACCAATTGCTGATTAGTTTTTTTATCGCTACCATTTTAGATTAGCGTTAAACATTAAATTAAAGTACTCTCTTCTACTAGCAAATATGACAGGGGTTCACGCACAATTGTTTCTACTTCCATTAATATAAATGTTTTTTCTAACTTACATAAGAGATGGGATCAGGGATTACTGGATGTCGTTGGAGGGCTTCTCTCACGCTTCGTAGATTTGGAGTGGCCGATGATAGAATTTCGTCGAGATAGGATGGAGGAAGCGATGTAGGGCGATGTTAACTTTATATTGCACATTTACCTCCAGGTAAGTTAGGAAGACGGAGAGAGTTACGGTGCTCTTCGCTCCAAGAGTCCTCTTCTGGATAATCTTGAAGCATCTTGGTGTCTTATTCTGTAACGCCGGCTGCCCAACTAGTTTTTGGGTATACGTGGGAATTTTAACTGTAATTAACGAATGGAACCTCGTTGGGGTTTGGTTCTTATTCTCTCCCTCTTACGGAGCTTGATCTGTGAGTCACTCGAGTGTGAGCGGGTTTTCTTTTTTTCAGTCAGACTTGTTTTAAGTCTGTAAAGGATTCTTCGGTATAGCACCGATACAAAAATTGACGATTTATGTTAATTCGGCCCTGTGGGGGAAGGATCTATCTTCTCAATCTGATCCGTTATCGTGTCTCTTCGAATAATCTTGACTGGCGATCTTTGCGAAGTAAAGTTAAGTCGTTCTCACCGAATAATCTTGACTGGCTGAAGGATTAATCTTAGCGAAATGATCCTAAGTCATTCTCATCCAATATTTTTGACTTGCGAGAGGATCGATCTTCACGACATGATCCTAACTCGTTCTCATCAAAGAATCTTGACTGGCTGAAGGATCGATCTTCACGAACTGATCCTAAGTCGTTCTGCCTAAATAATCTTGACTGGCCGAAGAATAAATCTTCACGAATTGATCCTAAGTCGTTCTGGCCGAATAACAAAATCTTTTCTTTTCTTCAGGGGCTTATTTATAGGCCACCACCGCCCCATCTCAGGGGGATGGGGCGAGGCCACATCTGGAAAATCGAAAAGTGCAGAGATTAGCACGGAGGTGCCCAAGTCGGATTGTTAATTAGCGAGACCCTCAACCCCACACTCCTTCACGTGCCTTTTGACTGGCACCGCTTTTTGGTGATATAAGCCCGGGCCTACGGATTTCGTGGGTAATTGGATCTTTAGAGCGTCGTTTAAGGGCCTTTGGTGGTTTTCTTAACACAGATGGTCACTCCAACTACCTTCTCGGCGGGGAAATCAAACAGGGTAGGCAGTTACTGTTATTCGCCGGCTACCGTTCACACGAGTCCCCTCATGGGGCACGCTTCTCCGGCTTTCTTCACAGGAAAGGGGGGGGACTTTAAGGTATATGTCCGCCTGGCCCCTGTGAAAAGCTCTATGTTGCCATTCCTCTACACTAAATATCCTTGGTCCGCGCTCGCCTCCGCTCTTCCTGGGTCCTGGTCTCATAATATTTCGTCCATATTCCAATTTGTTTCACCATTTTTGACAAAATAACCTAACTAACATTCATTCTCACGGTTTTGCTTTTTTTTAAATCCCTTCTACGACTCGTGGGGAAGCAAAATTGCTTCTGCGATTCGTAGGCGTAACTAAAAAATGTTAACTTATGGCGCAAATAGCCTAAAGTAGGCGGCAATATCGTCGTCTTAAATTACCTAGGCTTCTTTAAATTAGTATTATAAAAAGTTCAAGCGATAATTTTGCCTGGTTTCTTGAGCTCGCGGGAAAAGGAAGGTAGAATTAAATCCTCTTTCATTCGAATGCGCTCAACTTAGAAATAAGTGGAAATCTTTCTTGTCGGATAGAGGTAGAAGGGGTAAGGCGAATTTAGTGCGAGGGTTGAAATGTGGGATTGTGTAAGGAAAGTTTGTTTAATGATGATTGACTGAAGGAGCACAAAGAGAAGGCAACATTTGTTTAAGAGATAAAATTCTTGAAAAGGTTTTCATTCAAAGACAATCAGATTATAGGCTGCAGTTATAAAATACATTATATGGGGATGTAAGAAAATACCAATTAAGCAAAAATATCCTACCAATATAATCTGTTTTTACCCTATATTTAAACAAGTTAGATAGAAAGCTTTAGACCTATGGCTTGCGGCGTGGATAAGACAAGAACAGGCTCCTTTCCCTTTCAGCGAGGTGCAGATTTTGATGCAATCACGCAGGCATTACGCAGCAACGCAATTCCTTGCAAGAATAGTTAATCACTACTCTGCTCTCTCTTCCTATCTCTTCACTTCGCTCCATAACTAATCACTCGCCCAAATAGTTTTCATTCCACTCTCTCCTGGTGGGATGCGCATTGCTCGCCCCTTGATCCCAGGACAGAACGGTCCCCAGGAACTAAAATGAAACTAAACATTACCACCACTCTCCCTGGACCTTTTTCATTTACGCGGGCTGATCTTTAATGATAAGAGACTTGCAAGTACTTATCATCCTGATGTTAAATTTTCTTTGCTCCACCGGGTGGGAAAGCTCTGTTATCGAATGCGCATTGGGTTGCGCACTTAGTCCAATAAATAATAAAAATTCTGGCAAAAGATTATTGAACAAATATTCGTTATAATCAAAATATACCACGATGGATAAAAGCTTGACCTTTTGCAAAACTTTTGTGGGGAGATATGTCAATATAGAATTTGTTGGATATGTTTAATTGCATAAAATTACCTAAGCACTGTTGATATAAAAATTATTATTCCTGTTTAAAAAGTCAACTTTTCCTTATTTCCATAGGTTTCTATACATTATTATATGCTTTTTTAAGCTACAAAATACGGACATCACCTTTTTTAAAGCTAAGATGTTGATAAATATTATTTCATATTTCATTGAGCTACAGGTTTTCTGTCTTGAAATCGGCTAAAAGCACCAGATCCGATGGCCCTTGAATCATAACAGAATACTTATGAGTGACAAAATCCAAAAGGACCTATCAAAAGAACATCTGACTCAATCACTACTATATATTCCCTCCATAAACTGCATCCGAAGGATAGTGTCCATAACGATACAAGGATCTTCTAAAGCTCTACCATGCAACTACAATATACAATGATATGAAATTATGTACAATTCAAATCCCAAGACAAAATTTTAACCTATATCCCTTTTTTAAGTTTTAAGTTGCTAACCCTAGTCTTATTATTACCTGCCAACGCAAGACTTTCCAAAATCCAACTTATCTATCCCAGAAGAAATTTTTACAAACTCAAACATATTTCGTCTCACACAGTTTCTTTCAAATAAAAACATTTTTAATACTCTAGGTTTAATTATATATTCAAGGTTTCTGAGTGTAAGTAAGAGTTCTGTTTTACTCTTTTATACATTTATATTATATGGGGACTATGCCTATATACCATAGTCAAAATGTGACCTAACATACGAGTTATAAAATTTACTGATAACCTTCTTACGTTTCTAACCAACACTTGTTTTGATGGACACCTTTACATTATTTGGGTGATTTTTTGCCTCAATAAACTACTTAAACAGCACTCCCTATCTATTACACTCCTAATTCCTTTTCATTCTCAACTGATTAGAGCCAATACCCATCCATTTTAAATTTCCTATCTAAATTCTGTAGTATATCTCCCCATGAGTATAACTTTGCAATTTTGAAATTTAAAAGTGCTAGCTAAACTTATGACCAACTACATAACTAATTTAAGTCATGGCACTTTAAACTTACCCTTAATTTATTTTAGAGAAGCTACTAATTTAGTGCCATACACAAAAATTGACACTTTTTTAATAACTGCTTTTCCAGGGTTATTTAAATAGATTAAAATTACTATGGAGCAAGAACTGATATCTAAGGTAAATCAATAAAAATATCCTTCCACCCTTATTTTACTCCATTTAACAATACCCTCTGCTCCTTCTCTTTAATCGATTCAACTATTTAATTGAATACTCTCAAACATACCTCAAGCCATTTTAATTTATTAACCACTCTCTTTTGTGGAACCATGTCAAAGCTTTTGCTAAAATCTAAGTGAATTACGTTTATATATAGTCTCTCATTTATCTAACTTTTATTAAATAATCGATAAATTCCAGGGTTTATTCAACATGATCTACCGTTTCTTAATCCATGCTGAGCATTGTTGATTAACCTAGATGCTTAGGAATGGCACTTGTAAATAACATAGGAATTTTACAAAATATGAAAGTTAAAATTACTGGTCTGAAGTTATTCAACTTTTCTTTACTTCCAATCATTTGGCACTTCTACAAATTCTAGTGATCTAGAATATATTTACTTCAGAACTACTGCACTGCTTTGCCTACCTTCTTTAAGTAACATAGGATGATGGTCATCTAAGCCAGAAGCCTTTAGAATATTGAACTAAATTGTATATATTTAAATATTGTCTTTAACACCTCCTAACTTGAATTAGAACTATCATAAGATAACTTGTTCAGATTCTCAAATGTAAATACTGAATTAAAATGATCATTAAGAACATCAATTATTTCCTTATCAGATTCCTTCATAATCCCTTCCTATTTAATAGGCTCTATATTATCCCTGCTGTATTGGCTATTGATTTTATGAGCTACGTTAATTTCTCACCTGGTTTCGCTTTTCTTAATAATCTGTTTAGCTCATTCGTAGTCGAACTATTATCTATTTTATTAACAATAGTAACCCCTATCTGCAATCTCTGCTCTGCCCTTTATTTTTCGGAAATATTTTAAGCTATCCTCCAATTCCAGCATAATATGTTCCTGTATTTTGCTATAATTTCATTCATTGGAATACAGTCCTACTGGACTACACTTAATATATTCCAAATTTAAATATTCTTGCCACTGAACTCTACCTCCATGTTAATCTGATTCATAGACTCCTCTAGGAAGGTTGGAGCCTTAGTATTGTATGTTGATGTCACTTTTCCCAATTCATAACTGAAAACGAATCATCTGATGATTACTACTTTCTAAAACATCCTCATCACCTAGTTTTTGAAACAAATTCTATCAAAGTGTAAATATTATATCTAATTTATTTCCTCATTTACAAGATCAATGTTGGCTCATTTTCGAATGTTTAAAAATTCATCTTCAAAAACATTCCATAAACTCACAACCTATTTTATCCCTTACAAAATATACTTTTAGGCAACAGAAGATAAATTAAAGTCACCAAGAATATCTTCATCTGCTTTACATTCTTTACTTTTTTCTTTATTATTGGTCTCTCAGGGTAATCTGGAAATGACTCACAACTGTAGACTCCTATTGTTACCGACCCTAATATCTATCCAAAGTTTTTAAATTTCACCCTTATTATTTGAATAATTTACATTTAAAAGAATTTTATTATTATATAAAAAATAATGCCGCACCCTTTGTACCTCGACTTTGAGAAATTTTGGTAAGGTCAAATTCACCTACATTCTCATTAAATTTAATTTTACTAAACCACGATTCTCTTAAACATACTATATCTATATATTATTCATTTATATGACTGAATTATTCATCCTTATTATTTCTAAGACTAAAATCATTGGTTTAGAGACAAATCAACCATCCTATCTTTGAAGCAGCTCTTTTAACCTTATTGAAATATTAGCTTACCCTTTTAATTATCAACGTTTCCCCTTCCTTAAATTTCTATTACCACTAATATGTAGTACCTAGCTTCCAGCCTGTAATGACTTAAGTACTCGATAATACCACTTTCTCAACGCATGAAACACATCCCTAATAAAATGCATTCCATCCATCTCACACATTTCTTTCTTTCCATAACCAAACATCAGACCATCCTTCTTACAACTACCTCTTACATATTCATTCCGGCCGATTGCATGAGACTTCCATTCCAACCCAAAATTTATTCTAGGAGAGAACCTTCGCAGCTGCCATTCATTATATTATTTTCTCCCTTTCAATCAACTTCTTATACTTTTTGCTCAACTCATCCAAACAAGCTAGGAATCAGCAAGCCTCTCATACTATACAAGATATCATCACTTACTTCAGCACCTGGAAAAATCCTTCAAATCAATTCCACCTGCTTTAAGTAAAATCTTATCTAAATATCTTTTCCTTGACTCAACCAACACAAGCACTTCAGTATCATTCCTATTTCTAATTCCCTTTGTCCAAACTCCTTCTTCCTTACCATTTAGTCATTACAAACAGCTGCTCTACTTCTTGCTACAACCTCATTCGTATTTACATTCAAATCTTCAGTTACATTAATTTCAGTCACTTTTTATATCAAGAAACTAAATCTATTATTCAAGCTAATAAGTTCCAGATCACTATGTTATACATCAGCACTTACTCCAGCACCTGGCAAAATGCCCTTAATTAATTCCTCAAGCTTTAAGTCCACTTCTTGAGTGGGAATTTCCAGAGATGCATGTCAGAATCCGAAGTCTCCTCATCTAATGCGAACCAGTAATCAGACTCCCAGCGTTTTATTCAAGCAGAACTGAATTATTTAGCAAGTGACTTATCACTCTTCAAGTGTCTAACGGAACTATTAGCTTCCAGGCTAAATAAAAATTACCTTTTTGACAGCTCTGCAAATGTTTCATCTTGAGGAACAAGGGCACAGTTTTTTGTGAACTTTTTTTTCAGAAGACAAAGAATTTGTTTACGCCCACGAAATCCCAGGTCTTATAGCAAAGTTAAGTGCTGCTTCATATAACCCTACAGAATGGAAAATGTTTCGAAATAGACCAAAGCGCAGCTTTAAATATGTTCTCTTGCATAATTTCAATTTTTCTTAGTGTACTCATAGTTGGTCAGTCGGTGCATTTGCGAGAAAAACATGACGTCATAAAATGGTCATTGACTGGCTAAAACATAGTAAGATCACAACTGGGTCATTTGTGTGAACATAAAATGGTCAATTTTTTTATTGGTCAAAAAAAATATTTGTTCAAGTTCCTACGCTACTTCTCAATGTGAGACGGTCCAACTCGACACAAAACCTGCATCTAGAACGAATGGCACATCCATTAAACTCTAGAAGCATAAATGTCAAACATTGCAAACTAGGCTTATAGAATCTGTTTGTAAAGTCGTTGGTCACTGACAGGAATGCTTTGAGCACATTATTTTTTCCTTTCCTGCCGTGTCATTTAAGAAAATCAAAGAAGGCATATTTTATGGACCTTGTATTTGATGTGGAATCTGTTAGAAAGCTGCATGACAAGCAGCAGACAGCACTGCCATTCGGGGCAGTTATACAAATCTTTCTTGGTAAAAAAGGCAGTTAACTATGCAGATTATTTTTCAAGAAGGTGTTGGCTTTTCTTGAACTTGGTTGCAACAGGAGTATCAAGCTTCATTTTCTGATAGGCATTGCTCAAGAACATTAGAACAGTAAGAGATGAAAAGGGGGAGCGGTCTATCAATACTTGAATAACGATGGAATAGCGCTACCAAGGTGCAAAGGAACAGACATAACATAGTGAACTATTGGTGAAAAATGAACTGAGATGGCACCGACAAGGTTTTCAGAAAGCTTCAAGCTTGAATTCTTGCCATGATATGAAAAATTTGAGCTTTTTTTTTATTTCATCGGTTTTTCTAAATTGCATTACTATACATATTTTTATGTTTTATATTTAATTTATTTTGCCTTAATATCAAATGAGAGCAAATATTGTGATAAATATACATGCTATTGAGAAAAGATACGAATTATTTTCCTATCGTGTTATTTCCAGCCTAATTTTCACATATAATAATAAATTGCTTGAATAGGACATGGCAGTATGGAAACTTTGTCAAAAGTCGGCAAAAGATAAAAATGCTGAATTGTAAAATTGGTGTAGCTTATAAAAGAAATTAGATTTCAGTTTGAATTCAGCAGGTTCAAATAGGAAAAATACAAGTGCAGTGGAAATGTAACTATATTTTGTTTTCTTCTCTTAATATATGAGCGTTGCATATTTCAATTGTACCTATAAATATTGCCTAATTCATGTATGAATTATCATATGAATATTGCCTAAATCAATGCTGCGTTCAATTCCAGCATTACTCGTCAACTGGTCGCACATTGGGTGGATACGCTGATACTCGTCCTCGTGTGGGTAGATCACTCCTACTTGCATCATCACGCACATAACCAATCGAAACCCCGCTATCTTTTCCTTGCCCGTCTTGATTGCACAATATTTACCCTCACTCTTAGGTTGCATATCCCTGAACTGAGGCAAATGCCTCCCCCCACCCCGGCCCTCCTGTGTGGCCATGAATGGTTCCGCAATCGTTATATGTATTGAATCTCGCACAATACCACATGGTATACGGGCACCTCCCCCCTTCACAATCCGGGATCGGCTCTTGGTGATCGAGTGTCATTTTGATCTTTATTTGAATTTCATTAACTCCTTACAAAGCGAAAGGTGGTGCAACATTGTAGAATATTAACAGTATAACTTTAAGCAAGTCCCCCTCCCCCTCAGAACTCGACCCTTCGCAAATCTTCTGATTGTTCCTTTCCCCGTAATAATTTTTGCCTCGCTTTGGATAGGAAACTAGAAACAACAACACTTAACCTCCCTACAAGAAAAAGCTTCTCATCAAATAGCTAAAGTTTTACGGACACATTTGCAGTTGGTATACGAACTTGGGTGATCATTCTTACAGTCACATCGAATCCCGCATGATAGCAAGAAGCAATCTAACAATCTAGGAGGGATAGAATGTCACTCCGGAAAATATACGGCGAGCAATAGATTGCGTTGATTACAAATTGCATCCTCCGTCAGCCGAAACTTTGATAGGATTGGGTCTCGTGGTGTCTTGAGGAGCCGAGTTTGGGTGCGAGATGCTTTGCCCTCAAATACAAATTGGAGTTGGCAGGAATTGCACAAAGTTTTAGCAGTTCTGAGTTAACCTTAGGAGTTTTCCTATTTTGAAACATATGTGGAGAAAATTAAGTGTTCAGTAGCTACGAAAACAATGCATTCAACAATATACATATATACGCATATGCCGCACCAAGATACATTTGTGCATTTAAGAACTTTTATTCTTTTAGCTTTGCTCAATTTGTCCTCCGACTTTGTGCTTTTATGCAACTCTTTTAAAGTCACTCTCAGATATTATGTACTGTTTTCCTATGTGCATTGACTACTATTTCTCTCTGCCTTTTTGCAGATGACGGAGTTCAACATCCAAAGGTACTTATATGTACATAAAGAAAAAAATTAAAAATGGGAAAATGCTTATTTTGCCTAACTTATTAAAATGACGAAAATTAAAAGATTAAAAAACATTGCTTTAAAACTATAAGCTAAATCATGATGATTTTAGGTAGTTTCTCTCTCTCCATATTTAATATTCTTTTTCTCTGATCATTGTCTTCGTTCTTCTGAACTTGGTTGGAGGCGTTTTGCTCTTTAATTCTTCCTCCAAACAATTTTCTAAAGCATTAATGGGAAAGGCAATATCTGTGAGTGGTAAAAATCTAGAAAAATATTATTTTTGCCTTCTATTAAAAAGTTATCATCTGTATTAGAGTGTGCTGAAAGTCCGCCCGTGGCAATCTGCCATTTGAAATTCTGAGCTGAATGGGAGGAAATGTTATGCTACTAGCAATTGGAAAGCAATGCTTGCTAGCTCCAAATCATTCAAATCATGCGTAAATACGTTATGCCGTGCTTATTTCTTACAAATGCGTATAAATTAGGTGATTCCCAGAACTTTTCTTTAAAATAAAATATACATATTAAAACAATACCTGATTTATGGTAAAATATACGTCCGCCTGTCATCTTGTATAAGGAATAAGCTACAACCAAGGTTCTCACCTCTTCCTGGATCGATATCGGATAAAAAATAATTCAATCCTTTATCAATGTCATAATGATCGCTTTCTTGTTCAATAACCTCTTTTATTTATTAATTTATGTTGTTGTTTTTACTTTGAACGAGGTGAACCAGTACGTTGGCAAAGAGTTCTTGTTGGAAACGAAACGGCGACAGCAGCGTTTCTCATCAGTTTCTGTGTGCAATTTTTGGATGCACTAAATTGAGAAATGACAAGTTCAAAACACATCCAGTAAGTGTTCATAGGCTACAGTCGTCTTTCTCACATAATCGATATTTTGGCATGTCTCGTAATTAAATCGGTACAGTATAGCCAATAACAAATAATGAAAACGTTTAAAGCCTTTGTAAGGCAAAGAAATTGCTTAAAAATTTTTAAGCCTTAATCATTCAATGTATTTTTGATGAATTAGCCATAATAAAGAAAAACTATTGTAAATGAAGAAAGTAAGAATTGTAGATTTAGTGACATTTGTAATATTTTATGCGAATACCTTTTTCTCAGTTCAGACATTTTAAACTATCAATTTGATATTATCTTTCATAATAATGTATTAACAATGGATCAACAAAGCTACATAGAGATCAGAAATTGAGAGCTCTACAAACACAGGCTGCTTGATAAGGCCGCATTCATATAATAGACAATAGAGATTTTTCCCGCCAACTTTTGGAAAGTCGAGTGCCCCAAATATCTCAAAATTTCTCAAAGTTTTGTATATATATATATATATATATATATATATATATATATATATATATTTTGTTGAGAGAAACTATTTCTCATCTTTTAGAATCTTTATCGGTCTTGTACAATTTGCTTCCGACTATTAGTATATTTTTTGAAGATCATCTCCATCCTATTTCGTGTCTTCTTTTCGGTGGTCTTCTATCAACTGGAGTCTCACATGGTAATTGGTTTTTTTTTTCATTTATCGTCGTTAATCTTGTCATATGCCATCATTTGTTCAATTTCATGTTTCTTATAGCTTCACTATATACATAGGTTTAGTTTGTCCATGTTTCCAAATGGTTGATTTTCACTCACACAAGTTATCCAATAATAAAGTGTCCATGGCCTCTTTGTGTTGTTTTAAGTTTTTATGTACTGATGAGTATTTTCAGCATTTTTCAAGTTTCTGCTCTATAGGTCATTATTGGGATTATGTATTAGTTGCATATTTTTCTTTTCAGGCAAATAGGTATTTGGCCCTGGAAGATGATCATTACCCTTCCAAATACTTTCCAGGATAGCCTGATTCGGCGTTAGATTCCTGTGTTTTTGGCGTTGACATTGTAATCTGTTAACAGAGATAGATATAGTTATCTAACATTTATTTGCTTGTTTTTTATTTTGGTGTTTGTCATGTCGAACACTGATTTTTTGTCATGACATAAGTTTTTCCCAGAATTATTTTTAGGCCAAATTTTTCTTCCATTGTTACGATCACACTATGAAAAGACAAGTGGGAGTACTAATAAAATGAAATTCAATTCAAGCTCTGAACAATATTATCGAAAAAAATAGACATTAGATCAAACCCGAGGCAATTTTGGACACGATACAGAAGACTACGAGGAACTCGAGCAAATTAAAATTGAAATACGGAACAAGGAAGTGCAACGAAACGAAGAACTGCAAGAGCACTTTTGAAGACACTGGGGCCGAATTGTTTCAAATTCTCCAGAAGGAAACCTTGACTTCGATAGAGAATACGAAGAAGAAATTGGATACGCATGAGTTGATGAGGAGAAACACATTTGCTCGGAAGAGGAAATGCCATTCACAATGAATGCAGTAAAACTTGACAGAAGTCAAGTCATTTAAGCAGGAAGCATTAGGAATAAGTGTAATAACAAAGGCGCACCTGATCAATGCACCAAACAACGTGCATAAGGCACTTTGGAAGATTTTTAATGCCTGTTTGAATACTGGATACTATTTCCTGGCCTTCACAACGGCAAAGATGATCTTCTTGTAGAAACCGGGTAAAAACAAAACACCAAATCGAAAGCTACCGTCTAATCTGGCTGCTCAAGTTCTTTGTCAAACTACTCGAAAAGCTACTAAACAAAAGGTTAAAGAATACCTCGAGATTTATAACCACACGAGTTCAGGAGCAAGCGAGGAACGGAAACCGCGCTCCCCTTTATTGCAGAATAAATCGCCACAGACACAGTGCGAGGCAACAGAGTGGACGTCATACTCCGCGACGTTGCCAAAGCTCTCGATAAGGTATAGATTCTCGGCCTATAAGCTATCAAATACTAGCGTCAATATGGAACCCAACTTAAGCAAATTATTATGACACTACCTGGAAGAAAGAGAAGCTATTCTTCAAATAAACGGCCAAATAGGTGAGGCATTCACTCTAGGAGCGAGTGTTCTTCAAGGAGGGTGCCCTTCCTCAACTCTGTACACCATATATACTTGCAATCTACCCCACCCAACGGAAGAGAGTGCAATGTACATTCAACTGGCGGATGAAATTACACAAATCATCTCCACTGATAGGAAGAATCCAAGAGACATCGCCCGGAGATCAGCAAGAAAAATTTAGAACTTAAATGATTACGAAAGAAAGAATAAAATCAAATCAAACATAAATAAATTCAGCCTAATACTGAAAAACCGGCGGAAAACAGCAGCAATTAGAGTTGACAAGGAGGAATATTGATATAACACGGAAGGAAGAGTCCCCGGACTCAAACTAACAACAAATGGATATGCTTCCCATTTGTCAAAAAAGTAACAGAAGTAAAACTTAACATGATGACAATAAAAAGATCCCGTAATCTCTCAAATAAGAAAAAAAGATACTGTACATAGTTCTTGTCCGATCCAAGATAGTATACCCTATCATCCCTGCACATATGTTGAGTACCACACAAATAAAAAAGCCCCCAAAGTAGCAAATTATGCAACACAATTTATAGATAAGAAAAGGCAGAAGCGAATTACATCAGGGCAACTACATCAAAGAACCAAACTCAAACCTATAAATAAAATAATCCACGAACGCGCCAAAAACCTATGGGTAAATCTAAACGAAACGCTATCCCATAAAGAAATAAGTAAGATTACCGTACCAGATAATGAAATGCATCAGATCAGATATGGACAAAGATTTGACGGGAGTAGAAAGGATGCGACAATAAACATACAGCCTATATATAAATAAAACAATGTAAACACCTGAATAAAGTTGCCGATATTGACAACTGAAATAAAAAAAAATAAAATAAACCCAACAATACTGACACATTAATGAGAATATGGACACCAAATAATGATGAGACATTCAAAATAAAAGAAGGAAAAGTAAAAGATATATATATCTATAACGGTAGGCTGCAGGAATAGCCTACTGAAGTCAGGGTTCTACGAAGATCCAAGTTACGTTATGATTTAAGGTCGCTAAATATAATGGTAGTTCCTGGAGGAGAGGGGATGTTAACACCATAGGCCGGGGGTAGACTTTCCGTCTCGGGACTATCGAGACTAATCTTAGTGATTGAGTTTAGACTCAGAGTATTAGCCCCGTCCTTGTAGGCCAAGGTAATCGAACTGTGCGCTAGGCCGTGTCAGGGGTAAATTAGGGTGATGTGCTGAAGGCTATCGTTTTCGTATCTAACAAGTAACAGAGTGCAGTTGGGGTCCTGTTAAGGAGTAGACTTCTGGCGCCGACATGACTTATCGTTTTTCGACCAACCGAGGTCTTAATGGCCTCCGACGATGCGGCCGGGAGAATCGGCAAGCAGCCCCTAAAAATACGGAGATTAGCGTTTTCACAGTGTGATTAAAGTTTTGAGCGCGCTCAACGTAATTAACTCCACCTGCGAGGCAGCTGGCATATATTCCAATTCTTTCTTTCTATCTCTGCTTCTTTGGAGTCTCACATTACTACACATGGACTTAGATTTTTAGAATGGAGTGAGGGAAGAAATTTAATGGACAAATTATATTGATATTCCTCCTTACAAATATTAACTAAAAAGAGAAATAGATTGTTGAAGTATAAGTATCACTACTTGTGTGATCTAGCTAGATCAAAGTGAACAAGATATCTTTTAAATCAGCCAAGTGAGCGCATATATGAGTCTACCCATAAGGGAATCACTGAATCGAGGCTGTTAAACCGCTTTCTTGCCTTTTTTTGCATGTTATTCTGCTCTTTGAAATTCGCTATCCTTTTGCCGATTTCTCATCATTTACCGGTGATAAGATATACCAGTGCGCAGTAAGCATGAAATGAGCCAGATTCTATCGTTCCTAAGTAATCGAAGTATAATTTCAAATCAAATTGACAAAAAATTAAATACATAACAAAGATATTTACCAATAAGAGAGTAGTATATAGAATCTTGTGGTAATGTTTAAAATAGTGTTAATAACACTGTCCAACAATGATTTTGCTACAGAAAATGAAAGTAGTTTTTATTTTAGTTTTTTGCGTAGATTTGGAAAATGACCTATATTTTTTAAGAAATGACTTCAGTTTTTTGTAATCTCTACTTATTAATATTAGATTATTCAGTATATAGAGGTATGAAATATTTATTATTATTTTAATTTTATTTCATATAAAAGTACAAAGATAAGTGGAAACAAAAACCTTTATTTATCAAAAGAAATCAATGAGTCCTTTAATACATTTCAGAGTGTCGTATTATGAAAATATATTTAAAAAATAATGAAGATATAAGATTTTTTCAAAATTGCTGAAATCTATACAATATTTATATTTTCAGAATATTTAGGCTCCTTTTTATGTACAACATCTTGTCTGTCTCTGTGAAGGGTCCAGCAAAAGTCATCAAGCATTGCAGTACTCCATTTTCCTTTATAACGATTTTCTATAATAGCAATATCTTGGTGGAATCTTTGACCATACTCATCGCTGACGTCTGCTGTATTCTCTGGAAATAAAGACATATGGAAATGCAAATAATGCACCTTTAGTGGCATATTCCATTCTAGCTCATTATAAGACCTAATTAAATTGTGAACAAGAATGTGGTAATTTTCTGATTTGTGCCTTCCAAAGAGACCATTACAGACACTTTTGAAACAATGCCAGCCCTCAACTTCTGGCTTGCTTTATTTGGCCTCAAACTCACTATCTACAATAAATTGTCGAATCTGAGGCCCGACAAAGATTCCTTCTTTAATTTTAGCATCACTAATCTTAGTAAATTTTGTTTTTAAATAAAATAAGGATGGCTGGTCATGATTTAAGGCTTTCAAAATTGTTTGATTAAACCTAATTTTATTCGAAGTGGTGGCAAAATTATGTTTTCCTTAGGAACCAATGGTTCACGTATGACATTATGACGACCTACTTTTGTCTCTTCTCTCAAAGACCATTCTGAGCGTATGTTATTTTCTTTCCGAGCTCTACTCTCCCGCTGGCACAAAAGCAAATAAAATTTGGGTAGCCAAAATGCAAGCCATTTATAATGGCTACTACCTTAAGGTCAGCACAAATCAACAATTTATGTTCACTTTATTCAATGCTATTTAAAATGAAATCTAAATTCTGGTAAGTTATATTCAAAACAACAGAGTAAGCTACTGGAATCGATGGTAGTTTATTTCCATTATGCGAGAGCACGGCTTTACTACTATATAAAGAAGCGTTAATGAAAAGTCTTTATTGAATGGGTTCAAAATGTATATCTAATTCTTCAAAGAGACGTGGAATATTATTACAGTAGCATAAATTGGGTCAAATTAAAATTTGTCATGTAAATTCTTTAAACGAATGCAAAACTTAGTAATTCGAATATCTTCTGATACTAAATTTCTTTCTTTCCCTATCGAGGCCAGTAATTCACTCCCTTGCATAGTAAAGTTCAGATCTCTTACAGGATCATCTAGATCAAGAAAGGTTTGGAGTAGTATTAACAGTTTCAGGAACATAACTTTCAGTTTCTGGTTCACATGATTCCATATCTGATTCATCAGAGTTAGAGAAAACTATATTTGCAGGTGTTTCAGGTACTGGAATGTCTTTTGAGTGATTGTATAGGGCAAATAACAGATCTAAGGTTGAGATATACCCCAGCTTAAGCGCACATCGTTGTTTTACCTAAAAGTAGGGAAATTATATGCAGAAAAATGAAAGTTATGTACATATGTATAATTACAAAAAAGTGGTTTTAAACTTAATTAGTTATATATTTAAAAAATATATATATATATTCCCGGTTACTACTTCAAAATATAAGAACAGTGGACAATAAACAAATACTTACTTTGTATGTCTACCAAAGAGAAATAGCAGTCAGTGGCATGATCTTGGAGCTCTCGCCATACCATTGGAACACCAAATTGAAGGCTTTTATTTTTTCTTTAGAACATTTTGATAAAGAATTAAATCATGTCGTACAACATATATGTGGTACCTATGGTTTATCTTGGTCGCTAATTTTACATCTAAAATGAAAATTATAGTTTTTTTACTAGAGAAGAAATTTTTCTTTGATGTTTTTTAAATGTTACTGAAACACATATGTGGCAGAATTTATCCTCTTGGATTTTAATTAATTTTTTGTTTTATTTAAAATTTTATTGAGCTAAATAACTTGAAAATAAGAAATAAAAGAATGAACTTCGTTAAAATCTTCAATGTTTGAGAAAAATATTAATTGGCAACTTAAAAAATGGTCATTTTGATAAAAAATGACTTGCATTTTTTAAATCTCTACCTAAAACTACATTAAAAAATGTTATTCGAATATTGTAGTCGACAAAAAGTTAAATTTCGTTAGACAGTGTTATTAATTAACTACACTACAGGGTAGTGTTGCTAACAGTCATCAGCTGCTGTACTTAGTACATATATACATATATATATAAATATATATATATATATATATATATATATATATATATATATATATATATATATATATATATATATATATATATACATATATATATATATATATATATATATATATATATATATATATATATATATATATATATATATATATATATAGTACAAGATAAGAAGAATTGGAGCGAATGAGCAAATGAGTCAAAAAACCGGAGTTGTTTTAAAGGCAAGAGAGAGGGACATTAGAAGAATCCAGAATCAAAGGGAACAGAGGGCGGCAGAGTGAAGGCGATCTTTTACCGAGAAGACAGAAATAACGCCAGGGGAAAATAGTTTTTGAAAATTCCTCGCCGGGACATGAACCCGCGTCTACTGATTGCCGGTCAGATGCTTGACCGCTAAGCTACCATGCATAGTTTCTATATTTCACCCAAAGCGTTCCTCTATCAAACCCAGTATTTCCCTAAGCTAGGAACATGCAAGGAATTTTTTATACCACATTCTCCTTCACGCTCATTATTTAAAGGCTCACTGTCGATCTCACATAGAAAGAAAGAGCAACTACAGGTTCTGCGAGTGATAATAAAACCACTACAGGGCAATGCCATTTTTATTTTCTGCGTTTCAAATAAATTTGAGGACAGAAAGAAATATGCAGAAACCTTGTATAGCTGAATAAAAATACATATAGTACAAGAGAAAGAAGAATTGGACGCGAATGAGCAAATGACACAAGAAACCAGAGTTTTTTTAAAGGCAAGGGAAAGGGACATTAGAACAACCTAGAATGAAAGATAGCAGAGGGCAGCACAATGAAGACCATCCTTTACCGAGAAGACAGAAATAACGCCAGGGGAAAAAAGTTTTTGAAAATTCCTGTCCTGGACTCAAACCCGGGTCTGCTGATTGCCGGTAAGATGCTTTACCGCTAGGCTACCAGGCACAGTATATAAAAGGTTTCTGCATCTTTCTCTGTGTCTTTAAATTTATTTGAAAGGCAGAAAATAAAAAAGGCGTGGTGGCCCTGTGGTGATTGTATTATCACCCACAGAAGCTGTATTTGCTATTTCTTCATATATATATATATATATATATATATACGAGGGACAGTCAATAAGTTTTGCAATTCGGATATAAGGAAACGAGTTATGAAGCAAGGTGTTTTATTATTTTTCAATATAAGTACCCTCGACTTCAAGGTCTGAGTGGATCGCAGGCTAATGATCAATAAACACCATCTTCATGTTCAAGATAAGCTTTAAAACATTGATGTGAAATCCTCGTTCTAGGGACTCAGACGCTTAGGATAATTGTACTCTTGATATCTGCCTTAAACGCTCCATAATAGATGCGTGTTTATTGCTGGACTTACCCTAGACTCATTAGATTCATCATTATGTTAATATTTTCGCCAGGGCATACACTACGTAACAAACAACGCAAAATAAAGCTTAATGCGTTCCTTCAAAACTAACATATTTTGGAAGAATTTCCACACGGAAGTGAAATTATCTCACTCACACATTCACATTAAGATAAAAAAGAATAGGTGTGACCTGAAAATCATAATATTAAATTCTCCGAAAAGAAAATGACCATGAAATCTGAGCCCGTATTAAGAGGAAATGTTTGCTCTGAGGAAGTGGGAGTTGGATACAATATTTACCTTAAATTCCACCAGTTTAAGAAGAGCAACCCCGCCATCTAATCGAAAACTAAAACCATGAACAATTCTTGGGTTACCAGTAATCCCCAAGAATTTAGGTCACTTAGCGACAACCATATCAACCCCGAATTCTTCAAAGCTGCCTAAACCTTATACGGCTAAGTGTCAATATACAAAATCGATGGTTCTATATATAGTATTCAACAACAAAAGGAACATTAACACTCGTTGCAAAAATTATCCAATGAGCTTTAAATAAAGACAGAGTAATGAATGGATCTATCTTTGACGAGAACTATTAGTATCCCATCCGACACTTGCATGCTGAGAGGCATACTATACTTAAAGTTGTTGAGTAAATTAAACAATTGAAATACTCCAAAGTTGCCCGTCTGTGGTAATCAAAGCTGAAATATATAAGTTTGTTGGTAGTGTAATAAAAAAATCAGCTTTTTGAGGTATAACCAGGATGTGGACTGATCTAACAAAAAACCAGTGAATGGAGAGATTTGAGTTTTTCAAAATCTACCAGAAAGGCGACGTATCAGCTTGCAGCAACTGTCAAAGCATCACACTACTAATTATTGTTGGTGAAGTATTTAGCAGGATCATCCTGACTCGCTCTTATTATTCCTGAACAGGATCAGCTGTAAGCGAAGGCTCGCGAGAAAAAACAGCCACTTTATGCGCCGTTTATGGACCTAACCAATGTATTTAAAGCTGTCAACCGTAATGACCTTTGGAATATATAACTCGTTTTAGATGTCCTGACAAATTCCTCAACATGCTATGAGTGTTCCACAGTGAGCTGCAGGATACGATGCTCTATACTAATAATATGACCGACCACATCGGAGTGTCTAGCAAATAAAAGTAGCATGCACGATTGTATCTACTCTGTTCTCGCTCATCTTAGCTACTGTCCTTCTTATTATTAATGTATACAGTCCTGTAGGTGTTCCACTTACATATCTAATCGAATGCAAGCTATTCAATCTTAAAACCTAAAATAAACCAAAATAATGACACAAACCTCCTTCTCGTCGCTGGAGTAATTAGAGGGGACCTCTACAAAGTCCTAGCTCGAAGAAACCTTTAAACTATAGTAAATAGCGTGAGTAGACTTGGCCTGAAGCTGATACCTAGCAAGCAAAATCAAAATTATCGACAGGTTTCTACCTAACACTGCACTTGAAATAAAAGCCATCACTCTAAACGATGCACTTGTGTAGAAAGTGAAGTGCTTCTCTCATATTGGCATCTCCCTATGACAAACGACCGACATATAAAGGAACTAGTGTTCTGGCCATGTGGACACGATGTCGGACGATCACCTCTTAAAATTTATCGGCACGCTCCAATTACTCACAATAAGCAATTTTACGGTGCTCAGAGTTATAGATTTACAGATGATAAACGGTTCCCAAACGACTCTGATATCAACACTGATGCATGGGAGATATTGACGAGATTGCCGCAAGTGGATAAATTGAAAGGCTACTGCAGTTCAATATCTCTAATCCTAGATAATGGCTAGATTAAAAGAGAAGAGAACTTGCTGAAAGAAAGGTCAAGGCAACACACCACCAAATAACAAATAAAACAAAACATTTAGGCATCCCAAAAAGAATATAAATTTTGCAATTGTTCTAAGCTTTCGTTGGAGTAAAAGCCTTCCGTCAGTGATGTTAACTTCGTGAACATAGATCGAAGAACTCAATAGCGAGATATGGTAAATGATAGTGAAGCAAATGTAGGGGTGCATATAATTTATTTATGAGACCAGGTTCCGAATGAAGTTTACCAGAACCTCTCAGTATCTTAGTAAATAAATTATATGCTACTATACAATGGTTTCAGTATCATATATATATATGAAAATTAAACCACAGGAAAAGTAAAAGATGAATCCACGAACTTTCAAACTATATTTTCAAGTTTATTTTCAAGGAATAGCATAAAAATGGAGAAGACAACCTTATATACGGTACAAAGATACGAATAGGACACATATCACATATTGCAAACCAATGGAAAAACACAAAAACAAGAGAGAAAAATACCAATAAAAAAACAATAGGTAACTAATAGCAGACATATGCATCCCTAAAACAATGTACGCACAACAACGCTGTGTATATGAATGGAAATGGTGGGTGAAATAACAAAAAACATTTTAAAGAATTATCATTAGAACGAAAACATTTAGGGCTAAGAGTCAATCCACGATCATAGCAGAGACACGTGGTGGGAGAGGCAATTCGAATGATATTACACTAATAAAGAGTGACAACAGGCTGCATTATGAAGTTATTTCATTTAGTACAAGATTTTTTAAAACAGGGTCGAGTTTAAATATTTATACTAGGCAAGATGCCAATTAATGAACACTCGCCTTTTTTTTTGTGAAATCAGGGAAATGATAAAGGAATTTTACGGAGTTCTAGTCAATGGGGTGGTTATGTTCGGATAAATGTAAAAATAAAGCACTGTTTATTTCACCTTTTCTAATATTATACTTATGTTGGTAAATTCTAGTAGATTAAGATTTACTAGTTTGCCCGAAGTAAGGTAAATTGCAAATAGAACATCCTATTAAATATACTCCACCTTTTTTCCTTGTATTATTGTGGAATAACATCTTATATAAAGTGGATTCATATCTAAAATTTACAGAGATGATGAGGTGCTTAAAAATACGGGTAAGACAAAAAAATGGTTCAAAGTATGGCAATATAAGACATTTTTTGTAATCGAAAACCGGCGGGTATTCAATTACAAAAATTGAAAGGATTTTTTAGTCTCGGACATATTTATCGATAATGGATATGTTTCTATTTGTTCTTCCCTTTTCCTTCTATCTTCGAGTGAAAAGAGATTGAGTTTTTTAGGCCTATCATTGTAGCTAAGGTGTTTTATTCAACCTATCATTTTCATATAACGACGTTCTACCTGTTTTATTATATCTATATCTCTAATTAATTGGAGAAACCAGAATGGAGCAGCATAATATAATATTGGTATGAATAATGACGTGTGTAATTTTAACATCGTCTCTGATTTATGCATTGAGACGGATTGTTTGATAAATCATGCGTGTATTGTTGCTTTATTTCTAATTGCAACGTACAGCAATGTTTGGAGAAAATTAATTTATTATTTATTTTAAATCCTATAAGGATTTGCTCTTTCACTTCTATAATCTCGGTATCTTGGATATTATATTTAAATTTAGGATTATTTTTTCCGAAGTGTAAGACGTCGCATTTGACAGCCCAAAGCTTCATGCCCGATTCGTTGCACCATTTAATTAACATATTCAGGCAATTTGTTAATCGATTTGAGTCTTCAATTTTCTTTATTATTTGTTTAACTTAGTATAGTCAGCAAATTAATTTACCTAACAATTCATTCCAGTACCTAAGTTGCATACCAAATTTTTGAAGAGTAGGGTCCCTAAACCGAACCTTGAGGAACTCTACTAGTTATCGTTTGCTAGTCTTATTCTCCCCCATTTAAAGTTACTCTCTACTTACGATCTGTCAACCAATTTTTAATCTAAGTTCTCGTTTTCTCATGGATATGCATACCTATAAGATTTGAGAGAAGGATGTTGCACCATAACCTATCAAAGACTTTAGAAAAAGCTAGATATACCACTTCGTAGATATAACCTCAATTGCCAGTTTTTGCTACATCCTCATAAAATATGATCAGAATACTGACGCAAGACCTCCCTTTCCTGAAACCATCTTGATAATATACTAAAAGTTTATTTGCCTCCAAATGATTGTGCAATTCTAAATCAATAATTGACTCAATTTTTTCACATAGAAGTGAAATTAAGCTTACTGGCCGATAATTATCCTTTTCTTCACGTCTACCTTTTTAATATGGGAAAAACATTGCCCAGTTTCCAATCCCTGAGAGAAATATTTACCTTGATAAAGTAATTAAATAGAAAAGCGAGTAAAGCGTAAATTTCTTTCCTATTTTTCTTAATACTTAGTGCGAATATTTCGTTAACTATGTTAGGTTTATCAAGAATTAATTTATTAATAAAACTATTTACATTATTTCCCTTAACTATTATTTCACACTTTTTGGAGATGAAGTTATTGAAGGATTCTAGGCTTTCCTCATTTAAATTCGGTATATTCTTGTTAAAAGTTGAAAGAAAATAATTGTTCAAGATAGTCGCCTTTTCGAGATCATTTTGATGTAATCGGTCCTTAAGTTTTATCATTTGAAGTGACTCTTAGTTTTTGGTTGTATAGTACGTAGAGAGTGCTTTTGGATTATCGCAAAACCTGTTGGCTACTGTATTTTCATACCTGCATTTAGCTGCATTCATTTCTCTCTTTATCTGCCTTTCGAGGTCGATAAATCTTTACCCTAAACACTGGCTGCCTTTTAACCGCTTAAAGAGTGACCGTTTCTCTCCTATCAGAGTCTTAAGGTTAATACAAGGTTTGTCCCTTAAATATTTTAAACTGTCTAATTAGGAATATATCGGGACCGAAAATCCTTAATGTGATTGATGATGAAGTTGTACGTTCAAGCACATTATTTATTACTGAGTTCTGTCTGCCAAACCCATTCTTTTAATTCACAATAATAACTTTTTAGGATAAAACTATGCGTTTTTATTTAATTTTTGCATGCCACTTTAGTTTAATAATTACCAAAGTGAATAGTTTTACAGTTTCCTTGAACGTTCCGTACCTCTAAATGCATTCTTGGATTCAGGACGCTTTCTGTTGTCTTCGAATTAGGGACACTAGAAGGAACACTTTCCTGCGCGTTGCTACGAATCCTAAGCTGTTGTCCAGACTGGTCACTACAATCTTGTTGGGTGTCCTACACTGAGTGATCTTCGCGCACATTGCCTGTACAAGTACCGATATGAGCTTGGCCACTATCACTTGTCCCTGTACGCAGGACAGGTTCTTTGTGTTAGAAGGTTGCCTCCTCTGTTGTTTTGACTTTTTTTGTTTTTGGAGTCAAACTTGGGCAACACAAGAAGTCCTCCCTCCTCTCGAACGTGGTTTGCTTTTATTTTTGGTTGTTTATTTACTTATTTAACTGTTCTCTGTTATTGTCGTATTGCTGTTATTTTTATTTAGTTAGTTTTTGAAATGAATAGACCAATCATTGTCTATAATGGTTTTATTTGCGACTTATGCTCATGGTGGCATTTGCTAAAGAAGTGGTATATATGTATATATATATATATATATATATATATATATATATATATATCGCAGCGACCAAAGTTTTTTAGACAACTCGAATATTTAAGGAAATTAAATAAATGCTCGGAGTTTTTATTTTCATATCAATGTGACCATAACAGTGAAAAATAAACGAATACATAGCAATAAAATATATAAGCCCCACAAGTCAACCAAAAGTAAAGGAAATAATTTGCCAAAACATGTAACATTATCAACATACAACAGCTAAACTGATGAGGCTGTGCAAACATTAAACTAACCCCAAACTGAGAGAGTTAGCTACTTAGCGCCTCGATATTCCTCCATTGGCTATGAAGAAAACATTTAATTTTCAAGAACTGATCTTATCGACGATGCCACACATGAGGAGTGTGATGTTGGCCTACTCTTCCTTCATAATTGACCTTAATTGCTGAATTAGGGCTGTCAGAAGCCGTCTCATGGCCTCTATTAGGTCTTGCCAGAGGTATTTCGGTGGATAACCCTCTGGAAACTGAGGCGGCCTGTCCTTCACCGCCATACTATGTATTGCCCAAGATAACAAAGTATGGTGGACAGACCTGTGATATGGGGCATTGCTCTGTGTGAGGGTATGGAACGTACACACTCACATGCCGCCAGGCGATCGTGGGAACGAAAGAGATTTGTCGTCTGAGTTGACCTTCGTCTCCTCTCCCTCCCTCCTCCCCGACATTCTACCGCTCTCCTCCGCCTTCCCCCTGTCCGATTCATTATCTGCCCCCCCCCCCAACAGGGGCGAGAGGAAGTCTGACGGAAGAAGGCCTATCTCACAGAGAAGCCTAAATTCTATTTGCCTTCTTTATGATACCAAGTAGATTGTCTAGAAGGCCCAGCGATAAGCGAATTGTCGTAGAGGGAATTTCTCTCTCGATTACACACAGTCCGTGGTATAAATGGCAACGCCGTTCATCCCTCAGCAGAGGGGGGGTTCCAGACCTACTCGCGTAATCTTCACGTTGAGCGAGAGTCGTTTTTCTAACGTATCGACTGCAAACGCGCCACTGAGTTAACTTGGTTGCTGTCTCAAAGTGTTCCTGAGGCAAATCCCGCGCCGCAGAGTCTGTGACTAGAAGAATACGCTTTGTTGCTCAACGTAACTTGAGAAAGAAAAAGAAACATCTAAATAGTTACTGGAAGTAACTATTTGTTAGTGTCACATCCAGTTAGGAGTGAGCTAACCGGAACTGCAGTCAGCAGCCCCGAACCCGTTGTCTTATCCTCCCTCTCTCCGAGAACCTGTGTTAACGCCACCCGAACCACCCCGTCTGGACCTGAGTAGTCATCTCTCCAATCCATCACAATTAATGGTAATCTGTAAATCCAGTGTCGGTCTATTCTTAAATTACCTATTTAATTAACAGTGATTGATACTCCGATTGAGTCATTATAAATCTAGGCGCTTAACGTCATTGTTATCTTCCCTTTATTAAGAAAATTCAAGTGAGTCATTCCCTGATATTATTTATAATTGCTGTCAACCCAGACTAATCCATGTTTAATATTTAATCCTTATTTACCTAAATGCCTGTTTAACTATTGCTACTAATTATTATTTTGTTGTAAAGTAAAGTTTATTTTTGTACGTGTGTTTATTTTGTGGCTCCTACTTTTTGACGTACACTTGGCAAGACTTTAATTAAGAATCCCTTCGGCTAATTTATTCAACCTGTATTATGCACTCTTAAAATTTAACAATCACAATCCTCCCCCTAATAACAAGTGGGACTTTTATAGTGAGAATCCTGTCCGTGGCACAACCCGCCTCTAACCAGCCTTCGCACGTTCAGTAGGAATTAAAGCCTATATATATATATATATATATATATATATATATATATATATATATATATATATATATATATATATATATAATGATCGTAGATTGAGTCATAGGGTCTCAATACCATCGACGTAAACAAAAGCGGTGTGTCCAGATCAAAGACAAGAATAATTATTAGACCGGTCTATGAGCAATTCTACATTCTGCCCCACAAAGTGGCTATTATTTTTTTCTCTTGGCACATTGCAATCTTGATTCCAGTTTTAGCCTCACCTCCTGCTGACTCCAACGTTGCACTTAATCAAAAACAACTAGAATATATACTAATTGGATCATAAAACACATCCCCTCTGACGCATGGTCCAGTTGTACTGAGAATGGCCCAAACCCCTCGTCATTACTTCTGCTAAAGGTAGATCAGTGCTTCTGGTGGGCTTTGTATCACTTCAAGCCAGTCATATGAGACGGACTGTTTTGAAGGATGCATTAACCTCACCCACCTCTGTCCATTCATTTGTAGTTGGAGTGCAGTTTTTGACCATCCCTAAAGCTCATGTCAGTAATTTGCGTACTGACAGTGAGTCATCGAGAGGTTTGTTTTCCTTAGATCCAGTTCTATCATTCTTTCTTAAATCTGAATTATCAGAGATCACATAAATCTGGCTTGTTCGGAAACCTTGCTCTGTATAAATCTGTTATCTCTCTATCATGCAACCCATTGTGAGTTTGAAATTGTCCAGACGATGAAAGTACTAACTCCAACCAGTCTTTCATTTTTCCTTACGTGGTATACACAAATATTTATCCTTATCACGCGTTCGTAATTTTTACCCATATATATATATATATATATATATATATAAATATATATATATATATATATATATATATATATATATATATATATATATATATATATATATATATATATATATATATATATAACGATATTCGAGTTGACTATTTACCACAAGTCTTCAAGTGGGTCGCCATAAGATTTTAAACTATCTAACCTATTTTAACAACGATAACTCTTCAATGTCATTGATTTAATCTTTGACGTAATATTCAAAGCTAGTCAAAAGTTTCTCTGGAAGAAGAATCCTACTGCATCTCCACTTTCATCCCTCACCCCTATCTCACTCAAATTCAACCATGTATTTTGCTTACAACTCCACAGCATCATTGGGATTTGGATGATTTCTACTTCGCCAGTTAAGACAGCGCTTGATAATTCAATTATGACCTGTTTAAAAAATCAGTGCTTGGACTCGCACTTTCTTTTCTCGGAGGCCATGTTTCTTCCCGAGATTAGTGGACTACATACTTTAAAAATATTGCTAATGATTTTTGGTGTTCTGCTCGTTTGTACCTTCAAATCTTTGTGTTATTTGTACGAACTTTTTCTTGTAGATATAAAATACTCCTTGTCAGCCCTAGATTTCTAGTTCGGCAAGTTTGATACTATGATGTATATTCCAATTTTTATTCTTTCTCTTGGTATTTATCTACATTATATCTTCATTTGCTTGCTTCCCTCCTCATTATTTTATTACTTAATAAATGCTATCGTTAGTCGGATCAGTTTACTTTAGTTTTCCCATAGCTTCCTTCCCTTTTAAGTGTTTTTTCATCCTCTTGTGCGTCCTTTTTCTGTCCTATTCGTAGATTCCTTTCCATTTCTCGTATGGCTTAATTTTATTCTCCGTCCCCTGGTTCGCATTCTTTCTCTTCGACTGTGTCCTTTATTTTCTTGTGCATGGTCATTCCTGTATTTATCATTGGTTCTATTCTTTTCACTGCTAATTCTATCTTATCTCATAGGTATGCTTTTTTATATTCTTCCTTCTGTTTTCATGTCCTTTTCTCCCTCGTACCTGCATCATCTACCCTGTATCGTCTATAGTTTCTTTTCTCTCTCTTCTGTAAGTTCTTATATTTTTCTTCTTCAAGATATTTCCTTTCTCTAAGTATGTGTTTTTGTAAGTCCTTTCCTTTCTCAACTGTATTCTATTTTGTTGGTCCTTTCCTTTATCACCTATTGGTTAATTTTTCTAGTGTGTGATTATCTACTATCTCTTAGGCGTGAGGTTTTTTACGTTCTTGCGTATGTTAGCATGTTCTTTCCTTCTCCGCGTGTATATGATCCACCCTATATTGTGTATGGTTTATTTCCTTTCTTCTCCGTAGAGTAGTTCTTTTCTCTAAAGCGATCTATTTCCTTTATAGAATCTATATGTTTGTGAGAACCGCCCTTTCTCCAATATATTCTATTCTGTTGTCCCTTTCCTCTATCATGTGTATATCTTTCTCATTTGCGAATGGGATCTGTCAATTCTAAGATTCATTTGATTTCTAGTGTCTCTATGTGAGTACTTTACTTTATTGTGTTTGCTTCTCTTCAGGTACGATTTGTTTCCTTTTCTTGTGTATTCTCACATTCCTCTAGGTAGAGGAAAGAAAATAACACAAAAAAATGAAGAAAACACTCACGAGAAAGATGAGATGACAAGTGAGAAAGCATTTCCTTTCTCACGTGTCACCTTATCTTTCTCGTGAGTGTTTTGTTCATTCTTGTGTGTTATATATTTTCCTCTACCCTGCTGCCTTCGAATCTCCTATGTTAGTCATTTCATTCCTTTGTTTTGTGTGGATTCTTTCATTTTGTTCTCTGAGTTCTTGATTCTGATTATAAGCTTTGGTGCTGGTTAAGGAGGAAGGAGGTACCCAATCCTTTAAGTTTATATTTACCTATGAATGGGTTAAAGATATACGTTTCTTAGGATTAAATGATATTTGCACTGCTTAAATCTAAGTATATATAGGAGAGGCGGTCAAAAAGTTTTGCGAATCGGTAGGGCAAAACAAAGGAAGGGGGATCGCTGTTTGTGAAGGGGTGCTAGGACAAGTTAGGACAAGTCAGGAACTGCATCCGCACGCTCCTGCCTCGTTTATTTAAGAAGCCGTAGCTGATCGCAGATCGTCAGTCACAATTTTTTAACAATGGAGAAGGTTGAGCACCGTGCAGTGATCAAATTTTGGACCAAGGAAGGCAAGAATACAAAAGAGATCCATGAACGCATGGTTGCAGTATACACCGACAACGCCCATTCATAAGCAACCAGTTCTCGCTGGAATAAGGAGTTCCGCCATGGTCGTGAGTCCCTTGAAGATGACCCCCGTCCAGGACGCCCTTTAGACGTGACCAACAAGGAAAATGTGGTCTGTGTGGAGAGGATGATCCTTGGAAATCGACGAGTGAAGCTCAAAGAAATCGAGCAAGAGCTTGGAATATCACATGCAAGTGTTATCAACATCATCCACGACAATTAGGCCATGACCAAGGTCTCTGCCCGTTGGGTCCCTAGAAACCTCAGGTCCCATGATCGACTTCAACGTCGTTAAAGTCTACAAGGCCAGAGTTGCACAAGCTGCTTTACGCGAGTGCGGCTTCGAGGAGCTCAATCATCCCCCCTCCAGTCCAGATACGGCCCCTAGCGACTACTTTTTATTTCGCCAGCTCAAGGCTGCACGGCGTGGACGCCGGTTTAGGGACGATAAAGATGTTCAGCTCGCCGTCCAGGAGTGAATTGAACAGAGGTCGGGAGATTTCTGGGTGTCGGGAATTCGATGCCTCAAGGACAAGTGGCACCATTGCATTCAAGTAGAGCGTATTTATATTGAAAAATATTAAAACACTTTTTCTCATATATCGTTTCCTTATATCCGAATTGCAAAACTTATTGACCGCCCCTCTTACTTTACACAAAGTTAATTTTTCCTGCACCACAAGACGTATGGGAACAATCTCTGGAAATGGAAATTGATTATACAATCTCAAGCGTTTAGAATCGGAAAGGCAAACTCATGAAGATTACAAGAAAAAAATTAATAGACTAAATCAAATGGGATAGAGTAGGGATCAAATCGCGACCGCATATAGAATCGAATGACACAAGGATTCACAATAGAGTGTAAGGCCTTTCAAAAACCTTTCCTTCTCGTCCCATCGTAAAAAGGGAAATTGAAAAGCTGACGGTTGGTTCGTCTTAGCGAATCCTTGGGTAATTATAATGTCCCATTAATTTTCAGCAAATTCATCACCCTTCCGACCTATGAAATAAAATAGGTCTGTATAATATTCATTTGGTTTGAAATGAAAAAAAATCAGCATTCGATAATTAGTCTGTTCCTTACAAACATTTAAATTTACCTACCTACCTCTAGAGAGTTGCCAGATGTGAGATTTGTAGACTTTCATCATCACGGACCATTTTTCCTAATGTGATTACTTCAAATATATCCTAATAAGAGTTAATAGATATTCAAGATAGTTCAAGGCATTCCTTAGAATGAACAATCAACTCCTATTATCCTCTTCGGAATTATTTAAGGATGAAAATAAAAATTTGACGACCAAGCTCATATCGTTTCGACAATGGTAGCTGTTTAAATTCGAATCAATTCGAGATTTAGTAAAGCTTTCAGTTTCATGTATAATTCTAAAAGCCTTCATCCTCGCAATTTGAAAGAATTACTTAAAGTTAATAACAGAAGTCTAAAGCAAGCCATCTTAGTAGCTAGCAAAGAAGCAGATTGAATAAGTAAGCTTTCTCTGGCTCTACTTTCCTTTAGATTTAAATTCAAGTCTACCACATATATATATCAACAGCTTATCTGCTAAATGACTCTAAATTAAGGCTTTTAGATTCATTAGTTTGAGAAGGTGTACCTAAACCCTCCTTAGCTCATTTGGACATGAACATAGAGGGCGTATGAAGAAAATAGCTTTCATCTTAGCCCGCCCTTCTACCTCACAGACTAACTATCTATTTGTCACAAATTTGCTTTTAATTCCAAAATAATAGCAGGCTTTGCTGTTCTTCCGAGTTTGTTGGAATAGGGAATAATTCAATCGAATTTAAAGCTAATTAAACAGTAAATTTTATGTTGTCAAACCAGCTATAATTCCTTTATTTTTTTTACAGACATAATTATCCCTCGTCAACTATACCCAAACGAGTTCCCCAATCCCTATTATTACGTGCCATGTGATGGTATAAACTTGCCTGGCAAAATATCCTTTTCAATTAAACAAAAAGTTAACTTTTCTAAATTTTCATGTGAGAATAGACGCAATCTTTCTCTAAATTAACGGACATAATTGCACATTCATATTTAACGCAACTAAATTACTTTTACTACGATGTAATCTAATTTTAATTTCTGTTTGTAACACATTTTTTATTATACGTTTTGCTCTTGAACACCATTCCTTACAACGTGCCATAATCTTTAACGTAAAATTTTCTTGGTCTCTATCTGTCCCATTATGATTAGCTATTATTATTTATTTAGGAAATAATTGCCATTCATTAGTTTAAATTGTATTTCTTTCCAATTTATTTCTCTAGTAGGCGTTTTAAGAGAATAAAGAGTAATTCAATGGAATGTTTTAAATCCTCCACACAAAAAATGTAGGCCTGTAAGCTACTTGACGTGCTAGTCCGTCAAACCTATGCCATTAATTACCATAATGTTCGAGCCTCATTGGGAAAAACTTTAAAATATCTTAAAATAGATTTTAATTACTAAAATAATACCTCTTTGTTTCATTAAGTCTAACCTGTTCGTTCCTCTCCTAGTTCGCTTTTAAAACCTTTGTAATTTCACCTTTTCAGAAGCCCCAAAATTCACCGTCTCTATAAAGGCTTCAATAATAATATCGACGTGAAACATTATTTAATTATTTTCTTCAGAAAAAAAGACAAAATTTCTACTTCGATATAATATGTAAATTATTTTATTAGTATCACAAAAGGTCGTAGAATAAAATGGTAACAATATAATATATTAAATTTATATTTTGTAAAGCGAGGTTTTCGAATAAGCTAATACTCGTATATTATAGGTCGGCTCTTACTCCATTACAATCATATTGGTAATTTATAATTTGGTCTTCCAAAAGGTTAAGAGTATTTAAATCAATCATTAAATGACGACTCCAAAAAGATCCAAACAGACTCCAATTTATGTAACACCGAGACAAGGTTTTAAGCCTCCGACCTACTCTCGAACCAGCTTTCGACTTTATTCTCGCCTCAATATCCCTTAGCTTAGGTTTACCCGTGCTGCTTCAATTATAATAAAGAGAGGAGGCAATGGCTTTGCCACTCCCCCCTACGGGGTGAGCTTGCGCTTCACTACTAAGATTAAAATTTAAGATCTAAAAAAAATGCAGCCATGGTTAAATTTTTATAAATTTTTTGAACTTCACTAATTATAATGATTTTATAAAGAAATTCTAAACTAAATTTCCCCTCGTTCAAATTATCACGTTGCTAAAATATAGTTATAGAAGAAGATATATAAAAATTCCTTTTCTGAACTTTACTATTTGTAATTCTTTGTGTTTAAAAAAATTCACAAAATTTAGATACTTATATTCATTTCTGAACTTCACCATTTTGCTTTTTCATATTATAAAAGAATTATTACAAATAACTTTGATAAAAAAATCTAAGCCATAACGAACCTTAGATGAAATTATTATTGAAATACTCAAAAAAATCCCCATTTCCCTTCTTAAATTATAGAATTAGTGACAAGCCGCTGTTCTCTTCCTTAACAGAAAGAGTTTGGTTACACAGGCACCCCTGCGGGGTGTGGCCTACGGCCTTATTTGCTAATCTTGACCGCCTTTTTTAATCCAATTTATAGACTCTTTATTTTAACGCCCTGCAAACCCTTTTCATCTTTATCTTTATCTTCATCTTCATCTTAATCTTCTTCTTTATCTTCATCGTCATCTTTTTCTTCTTCTTCTTTTTCTTCTTCTTCTTCTTCTTCTTCTTCTTCTTCATCTTCATCTTCATCTTCGGGCGGTTAGAGATGCGAAGCGGAAATATGAAATAAAACTGGCGAAGGATTCAAAGAAGGAACCGAAACGGTTTTATGGCTATGTAAACAGTAGGAAACCCTTAAAAGGTTCAATAGGGCCGATTAAAGACAAAGATGGTCGTTTGACCGAATTTCCGGCGGAAATGTCTAAAATTTTAAATGAACATTTCACAAGCGTCTTTACTGTTGAAGATTCGTCCCAATTAGGATCGTTAGTTGAAGAAGTAGATAATAGTGATATTTACATATCCGATATAACGGTTAATGAAGTGGAAATTCTTAAATATATTAACCTGATGAAAAAGTCGAAATCACCCGGGCCCGATGGCGTTTACCCCACTCATTTAAAGGAACTTAAGAATGAGCTTGCGAAGCCGTTGCGTGCAATTTTCAATCGCTCATTAGAAGATGGCGTAGTCCCTTTAGACTTTAAGCGTGCAAACGTTACACCAAAATTTAAGAATGGGAATAGATACGAAGCAACGAATTTTCGTCCTATTAGTCTAACTTTGGTAGTTGAAAAGCTTTTAGAATCGGTAATTAGAGATAGAATAGTGAGCCACCTCCAGCTAAATAATCTGATTAAAGATTCCCAACATGGGTTTAGGCGGGCGAGATCATGCTTGACAAATTTGCTCAAATTCTTCCATAAAATCATTTGCGTTTACGACGAAAGCAAAGCTGTAGATGTAATCTATCTAGACTTTAAAAAGACGTTTAAAACCGTTCCGCACGAGAGATTATTAATGAAAGTTAAAGCAATCGGTGTGAAGGATAAGATATTAAATTGGATTAGAAATTGGCTGAAGGATCGTTTGCAGCGAGTAGTTATAAATGGTGAATGTTCTGATTGGGTCAACGTCAGTAGTGGAGTGCCACAAGGCTCCGTTCTTGGCCCATTACTGTTTCTAATATATATAAACGATTTGGATAATGGCGTATTTAGTACGATTTCTAAATTTGCTGACGACACGAAGCTGGGCAACCGTGCCTATGTAAGATCGGATGTAGAAAAATTACAAAAGGACCTAAACTTGATTGTCAGATGGGCGGATAAGTGGCAAATGCAGTTTGATTTAAGTAAATGTAAGGTGATGCATTTGGGTTGCCATAATTTGAGGGTAGAGTATACCATGAAAGGCCAGGTCCTCGACGTAGTTAAATTGAAAAAAAGACCTGGGATTTTTAGTTTCGGATGACTTCAAAGTCACGAAACAATGCGCGGATGCATGTAAAAAAGCAAATCGTGTGCTGGGTTATATCGCGCGTAATTTCACGTGAAAATCCAAAGAGATAATTTTACCATTGTATAAATCACTCGAGCGTCCACTGCTCGAATATGCGGTTCAATTTTGGGCTCCATACTTAAACAAAGATATCCCGCAATTAGAAAGAGTGCAGCGTAGGGCTACAAAATTAATTCCCGAGCTGAGAAAAAGGCCCTACGAGGAAAGACTCAGGGCATTAGATTTGCCATCTCTCGAAGGCAGAAGATTACGTGGCCAGCTAATAGAAGTTTTTAAAATATTGAAAGGCCTTTCAAACGTTGATTATAGGAATTTGTTCGAATTGGATCATAGGGGAAATACTCGGCAACACGGATTAAAATTAGTCAACAAGCGATTTAACACTAGTATAGCCCAAAACTATTTTACGTTTAAAATTACTCAAATTTGGAATAGGCTACCCACCCACGTAGTATATAGTACGTCGGTAAATATTTTTAAAAACCGTCTCGACGCGCACTTAAATAGTATAAATATAACGTAGTCTGAGCACAGTAAATAAAAACGTCTTGCAAAAGGAGTTTGGAGCGGAGGAACAACGAGAGTAAAAATGATGACTAAAAATGATGCCAGCGATTTCTCTTGCATGTGTAGTTTAGATATCCATTTTCTTTTCCGCCTATCCTATAAATAGTCTTGCTATCCTAAAATTAGATTTTCACCACTAGCAGTCGACGGCTGCGGAAGTTGAGAAGAAAAAAACTTTCTATCACCCCTCCCCCCCTAGTTTGAAGTAGTTAATATGCATGACAATGTACACATGTAGATAAGTGTGTACAGTAGTTTATATATTAAAATTAAAAAAAAAAATAATAAAATGGAAAAAAATAAATAGATAGCATGTTAGAGATACACTCGTAGATAAGTGTGTATCGTAGTTATGGATGTAGTGTAGCGGACTAGCCTCAAGCCGGTCTTAGGGTCTTTGCTGGTCCTAGATTGTGTAATTCTCTAGTTCTGTAGTTCTTCTTCTTCTTCTTCGGTCTGTGTCCTACGGCCTATCATGATTCTTTTTTCTTTTCTCCATCTAAATATTCTATAATAATTTCCATGCCAAAATTTTAATAAATTTTAGTTTTAAAAAAAGTCACAAAAATTCGATACTCTATATTTATTTCTGAACTTTACCATTTTATTTTTTTTATATTATAAAGGAATTATTCGAAATAACTTTGATAAAAAAATTAAATCTAATTAGGTGACAACCGAACTAAAAGAATAATTTTTATTCAAACCTTCAAAAAATCTCTTTCTTAAAATATAGGGTTATGGATGATTAAAGGGGTTGAAAAATTCTTTGTTTCTTTTTTTGGTTGTGAAAACCATCAGTGAAGACCATTGGATAAATAGCCCGATAACCAAAAGAGAGAGTAATATAGAAAGTCATAGTGTGTGCACAAAACTAAACTCTTCTGGCAAAGTAGAATTGTGTTCCGGCAAAGAAAGGTGACTAAAGTTTTAAACCCAAGACGCCAATTTTAGTTTAGATTTACACTTTTAAATCTATCAATACACTTAATATAACAAAAATTAATTACTTTGAAAGCGAATCAATCGTTACTTAAGAATGCTTCTCAAGGAACCAATGTGCAATTATAAGAATTCTATAAAAATCTGTTTCAATTCGATATTTTAACTAGTAGGAAAAATTGTAAAGCTAACTGTAATTACTTACACTAGAATTTAATATAATGATATACAATACATACAAACCATGGTATTTACATCTTTTATTAATTTTATTTCTATTAGTATATAAACTTCAAATTATTTAAATTCTCCTGATCAGGAAATACAAAGAACCTTTACAAAAGGTAAACAGCAAACGGAGATAAAAAGCACAGCATTAGGATACTAACGTCGCAAGTACCTAGACGATAGGGAACGAGTTGCTAATAGCATTCGCAAAAGTCATCCATATCAGGTGAAACATTTATAATTATTGTTTTACAATCTCAAATAAAGCAGAGAAAATATGCTAAATAATTAGAAATTGTGACAAATTACAATCGTACTCATAAAACAGGGGAGCAATTTTAATCACATTTTCTAGTGACTTAGATTTATCTGCCAATTTTAATTCGTTTTTTTCATGGTCATTTCAAATATATAACCCATTTTTACCTACATGCTATAGTTATTCTGTAATTTCTATTTTCTCGTTTCCCCGAAAACTGCCCTCCGGATGGAAAAAGGGCAGTATTAATATAAGTGATATTGTGCAAAATATTGACATTATTGTTTCCTTTTTCAGAAATTCGGAAATTGCGTAAATGATCCAGACACCTTTTGCTATATATGTGGCTGTTACATGCTAGTTCATCAAATGCGCAATATATCAAACTCAAACGATGGGATCCACACTTAGAAGGCATATTTTGATGTTCCTCTTGCCGATCAAGTTGGCCCCACATGCTGTTTGCCATAGTTGTGGGGAAAATCTTCGTGAGTGGACGAAAGGAAGGAGAAATGGTCTACTTTTTGGAATCTCCATGGTGTGGCGAGAGCCAAAGGACTGTTATTTCTGCCTGGTGAATTACTAAAGAGAGTGGCAAGAAAAATCAGCAAAAGATCGACTAGCCCAACATTTCCTCGGCGATCCGGCCAGTACCTCATTCTGAGTCTTTACCAGTAACGATTTTCAGTGGATATGTTTTCTCCGAGGATGAGAATGGATTCAGATTCTGCAGACTTATCATCAGATGCTGAACAATCATTAGCTCCTCACTGTTTATACATATAATTGAGCTATTTTATTTGTTCTTAACATTGATGTTACAAATTAAGAATAATTTGCTGCCGAAATCGCCAAAATTATTTGAATTTAACCTCGTAAATATAACCGAGTACAAAGGTTAATGGGTAATAGTTTATTCCTATATTTTGTTGTGGTTATTACAAATGCTATAGATCGTACTATAGTGCATAATTTATGTTTGTATTTTCCTTGTTTAAATAGTTGGTTAGGATCTTTATGTTTTCTCTATTGCATCAGCTTTTTATAATTAATTAAGATTCCTCTGTGCAGAAGAGTGTGCCTAATTTATTTGTGGTATTTGCTATTTACTTTATTTCATCTAAACCAGAGTTAGAAACTCGACTCAATGCATTAATTAAGAAAAGAGCTGGATTAAAAGGTAGGATAACAGCTGCCTTAAATAGTTTGAAGACTATAGATATAGATGAACTTTCTCAAGATATCTTTGTTAGTAGAAAGAACGATATGTTGAAATTTCGGGTTAAAGTTGATTAAGTGAATGATGTAATTATTGACTTGTTTGACGAAGGTGAATTTCCAGAAGATAATGAAAAAAGAGTTAAGTAAATGGACAGTCAAGTTGCCTATAGGGTCAGGATAACAGATAAGTTAGCTGAAATTTCCACAGCTTCAAAAAGGAGTAAAAATCCTACTAAATCAGTTAATGTGCATAAATATTTATCAGTTAAAATGCCTGAACTTAAATGTAAAAGATTTTTGTCTTAAATCATGTGATAAATTTGAATTCAAAAACTTTTTACAACAGTTTCAAGATTGTAAAGATGCTTGCGAATCTTTATCAGATGCTGGGAAACTCAATTATCTAAGAAGCTTTCTTTCTGATGCTGCCTTCCACACTATTTCTCATTTATCAATAACAGATGATAACTATGAGATAGCAGTTAAAAAGCTTAAAGAAGAGTTTTTAGATATTGAGTACATTGTAGATAAAATCTTCAAACAATAAATTTGTAGATATCCTAAGTTTGATAATACATTTGCTAATGTTAAAATGTATATAAGTGAAAGTAGAGCTTTATTATATGAACTTAAAACTTATAATATAGATCTTTTGGAGGAAGATTCTTCGGGTTGCAAACTTATCAGTCTTATATTATTCTCCAAGTTACCTGCCTTCATAAAAGAGAAATAGTGCACGAAGTAAATTACAATTACCCTCCAGTGGTGAATCTTTTTGATCATTAGAACGAGATAATCAAAACTCTAATTAGGACTTCTTCTCCTAGTAGTTAGAAAAGTGCTGCTGAAAGTAAAGATTTTTCGGCTAACTCCAAGAATAATTTCAATTGGAAACCAAACAAGCTCTCCTCTAACTTTAAATCTGGGCAAATTAAGCTACCCTTTTACTTTAAATTAATGGAGAGTCACCCTAAGTCATCTACTCTAGAAAATTTTAAAACATCAGTAACCTTTGTCAAGGAAACAGATAAATTTTGTAAATTTTGTGCAGTTCAGGGACATTCTATGTTTTTTTGCTCGAAGTATGAGACATTAGATTCTAGAAAGCCTAGATGTAAAGAATTAAAACTCGGTTATTTTTGTACTATTAATCAACATTTAAGTAATACATGTCCAGGAAAATATAATAAACATAGTTTTTTATGTTATTACTGTAAATGTTATAGTCACATATCAGCACTTTGTCACAATCCCCAAAATGATACATCTCTGCATTTAAATCTGTGCATCAACATGAGTTCTTCTACATATCAACCATATTTGTTGCCTATAATTGAATTAAGATTTGAAAGGAGAGGAAATTCTTAGAACGTTAAATGTTTATTGGATGATAGCAGTCAGAGATCTTATTTATGTCAGGAGCTAATGGATGTTCTTAAATGTGATACCTTTGATTGGGCATATTTGAATTATAATGTAAAAAATTTTCTCGGAACAAATAAGAGAAAATTTAAAGAATGCGTTATGGACATTAGTATTCCTGGCTATAAAGATATTCCATTGCCTAGCTTAATTGATAGTGAATTTGATATCCATTTACGTGTATCAGATCTCCCCATAGCTGTTAACAACATAATATTTGAAGGTTTTAAAATGGCAGATCAATCTCTAGCATAAAATGGTGAAAATATCACATTACAAGGACTTTTTGAAGTTGATGTGATTCAATTTATTCCTAAAATGGAAAAAATAAAATGTATAAATGGAACATCATGACTGATGTACACAGGTATTGTGCCCTTTGGAAACATCATGCATTTTTTTAATTCATCTCAAGTAACGAGACATGCAACTGTGGATAAATCTTCAGTAACAAATACTTCGATTAATTTCATGGATGCTGTTGAGCTTTATGGGGTTGAGGAGCCTTCTATCATGTAAATTTTGTCTTAGAACCCAGGAAAACGTATTTCAATCCATTTGATACTGCATCTATAGATTGTTCTGTAGAACAAGGATTAGAAAACACCATTAGTTTAGAGTCTGTTGGATGCACTGAATTGACGGAAGATCAAAGTAGATACAATGCTAAGAAAATTGAAGATTTTAAATCCAAGATTGAGTTCAAGGACAATAAATATTTTGCAGCCCTAACTTGGTATCATATTCCTATAAAAGAAGTTCCATCAAATGAATGTATTGCTATTACTATCCTCAACAAAGTAGTTGATTAACTTCAAAAGAATGGCCAATTAGAGGCCTATTAACAGATCTTTAGAAGACAATTAGAGGATGGAATCATTGAAAAGTTTGATGTCTCACCAAAAATGTATCACAAACATATATGGATTCCTCAAAGACCAGTCATAAAATCTGAACCCAATGTGACTACAAAAATCCGTCCGATTTTCAATTGTTCTCTTAAAGTCAACAACAAGCCATCTTTAAATGAAGCAGCATATGCTAAAATAAATTTAATGAATAACCTCACCTAAAAAATGTTACAATTCAGATCTAATAGGTACACCATGCTTAGTGATATAAAACAAGCATTTTTGAAAATTCAATTGTCAAATGAAGAAGATAAAATCGTTTTTCATTTCTCATGATGGAAGATGGCAAATTGGTTACATACAGATATAGAACTACTATTTTTGGGTTTAATGCCAGCCCATTTATTTTAAATTATGTAATTAAACATAATGTTAACCAATATCCCAAGGATTATCGCACAAGGATCTTAAACTCAAATTTTTATGTAGATAACTTGATACTCACTGGAAATTCTGAAGAAAAACTACTTGATCTCTATAAGGAATTTGATATGAGGATGAAAGAAGGTGTATTTCAGTTACGTTTTTGGAACTCTAATGCAAAGGGCTAAGAGATGAATTAACGAGAGACAACTAAATGGTCCTACATTATAATCATTGTGAGAAAGTTCTTGGTTCTATGTATTTAATAAATGAAGATGCTCTTCAGTTAGCAGCTATTGATATCGATCAAGCTGCAAACACCAAACGTAATATTTTATCTCAAATTTCAAAGTTTTTTATCCACTTGGATAAATTTTGCCTATAACAACTCGGCATAAAATTCTAATGCAAAAGCTTTGGGCAGAGAAACTCTTGTGGGATAAAGCCATTCCAGAACAATATAAAAAGTGTGGCTAAATAACCTCATCCAACTAATGTTACAATTCAGATCTAATAGGTACACCATGCTTAGTGATATATAACAAGAATTTTTGAAAATTCAATTGTCAAATAAGGAAGATAAAAATCGTTTTTCATTTCTCATGATGGAAGATGGCAAATTGGTTACATACAGATATAGAACTATTATTTGGGGGTTTAATGCCAGCCCATTTATTTTAAATTATGTAATTAAACATCATGTTAACCAAATCTTTCATTTAACTTTTCTTAGAAATTGCATCTCTGAAGATACCATTAATAGTTTATTCATATTTTGTGATGCTTCTAAGCTATGTTATGGTTGCACTGTATACAATGTAAGCAATGGAAACTTACAACTTATGTATGCAAAGGCTAAAGTGGCTCCATTGAAACCAAGAACTCTGCCTACTTCGAGACTAATGGCGTTTTACTTGGACTTAAAATGTCTTTCTATACTCTTGGATTCCCTCCCTGCCATAAAGTTTAAAGATATATGTATATCAGTTGATTCACCGATAGTACTATCTTGGTTACTAAAGGAAAATATAAAAAAAAGTGTATTTACTATGAACAGAATCAAACATATTAAAGATTTCAAGAAAGTTATCATAGAAAATTATCAAGTTAATATGAACTTTAAATTTGTTAATTCAAAAAATAATCCTGCAGATTTGCTCACCAGAGGATTGACTGTCAAAGAAATTCAAAGTAAGGAAGAATTATGGTTCAGAGACCGTCATGGCTCTCTACTTTTCCCATTTCATGGCCAGTCAATTTCTTAGGTTGTTTACCAGAAGAGAGCAAACAACTTGTTAAGGTTAATCATAATGCTAATATATTAGAAGTCAATGATAGTATAGAAAACCCTATTTTGGCTAAAAATAGGTTTTCTTCTCTAAATAAACTTTTCGGTGTAACTAAATATATTTTCCATTTTATCAACTTGAGCCACAAAATTATTCCGGAACCTATGGAAACAGAAAATATCTATTGGATTATATATATGCAGAAATCTAAATTTCACCAGGAATTGGAATATTCAGAAAATATCAATCAAAATAAGAAGCAAGTGCCTGAACTATTCAATAGACTTGATTTATTTTTGGATGAAATGGAGGTTATAAGATCCAAAGGTGGAATTGGTAAAACAGCTATGTATTATTACAACATTTTAAATCCCATTTGGTGGCCAAGGATCACCATCTAACAACATTAATTGTAGAATTTCACCATCGCAGATGTAAACATCTTGGAATACAATCAACGTTGAATGCTGTTTGAATGGGGGGGATTTTGGATTCCACGTATGAGGCAGATTGTCAAGAAAATACTACGCCAATGCATGATTTGTCATAAATTCAATTCACTGTCTTTAAAATATCCTAATATGACTAATCTTTCCAAACATAGAGTAAATTTTGTTAAACTCTTTAATCATACAGCAAAAACATCAAAATGTATTTATTAGTCTGTACGTGTTTAAATGTTAGAGTTGTTCACATTGAATTAGTACCGGATATGTCTACATGTAGCTTTATCCTAGCATTCTTTAAGTTTGTTAATTTGTATGGTGTCCCATCTACACTCTATAGTGATAATGTTAGGTCATTCGTATCTAGTAGAAATAAATTAGAACAGGCAATGGGCAAAGATGAATTTAATAATCAATTTAGAAACTTTAATATCAAACATATTAGGATACCAGTTTACTCAGCTTGAGTTGGTTTCACCTGGGAACGTCTCATTCGTACTATTAAGACTTGTTTTTATAAAAGCATAGGAAGAGCAAGACTTTCTTATTTTGAGCTTCTGACTGTGATTACAGATATTCAATCTGCTATTAACTCCAGAAAATTGACATATAGGTCATCAGATAATGACTTAGAAATCAGTATCCCTAATTCCTTTTTGAGAATAAATAAAAATCTTTTCATATTATTAAGACACGCTAATGATAATTGTATATGGGAGGAAGATCCTCCGACTGAAGAGGGACTACTTAAGCCTCTTGAAATTCGTAATAAAGTTTTTTCTTATTTAAAGGATTTATAGTATGAAAATTGCCTGTTAAGCCTTAGAGAGCATTATAGAGAAGTTCATAAAAATAATTGGTTTAAAAGAATAAAATCTGGTGATGTAGTTTTAATAAAATTACCTAATAAACCGCGCCCATACTGGTTTGTGGTAGAATAATAGAACTAGTTGTCGGATATTACAATAAAGTTAGAAGTGTTAAAGTCAAAAGAGTAGATAGAAAAATTGTACATCATTCTATAAATCATTTATATCGTCTGGAATTATCACTTACACATGTTCACACTGACTCATTAGGTGTCGGTGATCAATTCTCCGAGAAATTTGTTACTAGAGATAATGTAGTAGTTGATCGTGAAACGAGTAAGGATGATTTTCCTTCTGGTTATTCTGCAACAGATTCTTTAAATATTTCAAATCAAAGTATATCTAATCAAAGTTCAGTAAATAATTTGGTTAATGGAATAATTAATATTAAGAATAACAATTAAAGAAATGTTAATGATACTCCACCAGTTAATGCACTAGGAACTCGATGTAAACGGTTAGCTGCTAAAGCATGCGTTGACAGAATGCACGAATAATGCAAAACCTTGAGAGAGTAGCTATAATGGAGTGTTCTTTAAATTCATCTATTTTGGCGAATTTACCTTCTTTTAACATCTGTTCATTTGTGCAATGGTTAATTGCACTTCTGTTGAGAGGAAAAATATAATAATTTATGTTTGATTTCATTGTCTTTTTCATTAATTTATATATTTCAATGATCATTAATTTAAAGATCAAATATTCAGTAATTTTCTAGAGAATGATAACTTTTCTTGGCTAAATTATGATGTTAATGAAGTGTTACATTTTTTACAAAAAATTTAATATCGCGTGACGCATGTTAAATGCTCAGGGGCAAAAGAAGAAGCGTCGGCTCTCTCAGTTCTCTCAAAAAGGTCAACATCAAAGTATTGTTAACAAAAGGCATTCAGGACGTCTTTTTTATAAATTCAAAGTTACAAGAAAAAGTTAATGATAGCTCACCCAAAATACTAACAAGACGAATAAGCTACTCCAGACTGAACGATATTCCTGTGAACCAAATATCGTAAATCCCTGGCTTGAGTATTAGTCCTTTTCTCAAGGTAAGCCAATTCTTTATCATTCTCTTTGCTTATGTTATGTTTAACTGATTTAAAGTTCTTATACATATGCGGAAAACCTGCTTTACATAAATAACGCAAAAGAATGATTCAAAATTACTTCAGGGCATGATGATGGGCGTGATAAAATGAAAATTATTGTATAATATTATTTATTAATATTACGAAAAATCTCTTGCCTTTAGAGAGAATCTGATTTCAGATTTGAATTCAGTATGCTCGAATTAGGTAGGAAAATGTATTTTTTTCCATTCACCAAATACATTGTTCCCCAATAAAACTATTCTCTTTTTTCAGTATTTCGTAAATAACTTTTACGACGCTTAGAAAGGTGGTAAACCCAAATCATTGACCAGTTTAGTTTAGTATTTACAATATCCAGTGAACTAAATCATAATAGCGAATTTATATATTTTATGCATGCCCTTTGAGAATTATTAATACTTCAGCGAGTTATCAAGCTGACATTGTTTGAGGCCAATAAAAGGCTGAGGAGGAGTGATACGGAGGTAAATCCGAAGATTTCTCTGATGATTCCATGTTTAGGGTGAAATGGCTCGTAGGTGGGCTTGAATAACGTTAGGTTAGGACCATACCAGCGATTGATCGACTGTAAATAAGTACAAAAATCGGGTACGAGCATGTACCTGTGGTAGCTCAACAAACAGGTGAGTTCCACATTCTGGCCGACTTACTTACATTTCCATAACAGTAAATACAAAGACCCTTTCCGAAAAATAAACAGCAAACTGAGATAAATCTTAAATAGTGATCTAGGGCTAATCCTATTATTAACCAACAGATTTGTTGATCAGTTATGCCCCTGACGCCAGATGTATAGCTCAATTATTCGGTTCATCTTAACTTTCGCATGTATGCAACATATTGGATGATTTTGATGTCACTCATGTTAAGTGTTTGTTCATTTCAAGATTTGCCCGGACTTGTCCTTAACGCCACCAGATTATACGTCATGCTATCAGATTCAATCCTGCAATCGTAGTTAAGCATCCGCTTCTGATTATCGGTCAATTCAAAGTGTGTCCCATACTCTGGATCTTTATCCTGAACATAGTGCTGGAGACGGAACATCTTATAACATAAAACTTGACTTGACCGTAGGGAGTTGTTTTGTCTAGGTAATCTGCAACATTGGCAATGTAGGTTAGTGGACTATGGTTAAAAACGTTCTTTACTTCATATAAAAATGTCATCATTTCATCCTACCCTAAAATTCTTCACCTAAGATTATTTTGAGCGTTCCTTATGTTAGCTCCACTAATGTTTCTACAAAATCTGTATAAACGGGCGGCTTGAAAGGATAGAAAATCCATTAACTCCCCTGAAACTCGCTCCCATATTGTGAAGAATTTAAATAAAGTGCAGTAGATTGGATAGTACCTCCAAATCATTATTAATCCTATTGACAACCGTGGTCTTAGCGCAAAACCTCGAAAAGTCCAGAAGAAAGTTTTGAGTTCACAATAAAAGTCCGAATCCAAATGTATGTATTAGGTTGAGGAATAAGTTCTTGCGTTTTTTTTAATGCTTAGTTGATTCAAGTTTTGTTGACGTGAATTGTGCACATATTAAAAAACAATAATAAATAATGAGATCAAAATATGCAAAGGTTAGGCTGCGTCTCTTAACAGCGTAGACTATTAGGCTTTTGCTTAGGATACGTCTTGAAGTTAAGTAATAAATCATTGCAGTTTATTTAAAAGTTGTATTAATTCAATTTTCGTTCTTTACCCGCAAAATGTAATGTTAAGTTGAAAGAAAGGCGCATTTTCGACACTTGTTGTCATTCATTTTCAATCGAGACGGGAACAATACAAACACAGCCAAATCTCGTCGCGATATTTGTGCTGTGTACAGATAAAATGCACAGCTCAATGATGGTTTTCACGTTTCACAAACGGTCATTTTAATCTTGATGACGAAGAATGTTGGATGAAGGTCGATTGAACGGCCTTCTTCATAAAAATCCTCATCAACAAACTACAGACTTGCCTTTACAATTGGCGTGTGATCAGAAAACTGTAGTGAATCACCTTCATTCGATGGGGAAAGTTCAAAAACTGGGTGCATAGGTTCCGCACGCTTTGAGCGAAAGCAACAAACTTCAACGCTCCATGATTGCCGCAGGTTTGCTTGCTCGTCACACGGCTACTCGTGGATATAAGGACATATTTCTTCACCGCATCATCACTGGCGACGACAATTTGTATGTTTTTGTCAACATGAACAATCGAAAACATTGGCTTAGCCCCAATAAATAACCACTTCTGCGATTAAAGCAAGGACTTCATCCACAAATGACGATGCTTTGTGTGTACTGGGATTGTGTAGGCATCATTCTGTATGAGCTCCTTGCGAACAACGAGATTTTCAATGTAGAACTCTACGTTTAACAAATGTATCGACTTGCCGAAGCTATTCGTGAAAAGCGACCTCATTGACGATATGGAGTCCTTCTGCAACACGACAATGTTCGTCCTGACATTGCCAATATGACAAAAGACGCCATCCAAACGCTTAATTGGGAAATCTTGCCGCATCCTCCCTATTTGCCAGACTTAGCTCCATCGGATTTTCATCTGTTCCGATCGCTCTCCAACAATTTGCGCGGCTTTCCGTTCAATACTCATGTGGAATTAAGAACCTGGTTAGATGAATTCTTCGAGTCAAAATCCAGGGAATTTTATTGCAGAGGCATCGAAAAAGTAGTTGAACGTTCGGAAGAAATCATAAATAACAACGGAGAATACATTATTGATTAAATTGCATTTTGTTATCAATTAAAAATGAAGTTTTTCTAAAATTGTTAATGGTAATGAATGAATTTTATAAAACTGCAAGAACTTATTCCTCAACCCAATATGTTCCCTCCTATTATTGAATTATTGCTTTTGTTTACATATTTAAACTTCATATTAATAAATTATTTTCTTTTGGTTTAGAATTTGATTTTTTTTACCTCGCATATGCAAAGAATCAGTAAGTTTGTTTTATTACTTATTAGCTGCTGATTTGAAAAGTTTAACCTGGATTAAATCCTCATAACTTAAAATTTTGTTATCTCATCCATTTCTAGGAAATCCTTGACCAGTGAATTTACTTTTACCTTACATTTTCTACTGCCGTTGAATTCTAATTCATTTGAGATTTGCTTTCATAAATGATTTATAATTTGAAACTTTAAAGATTTGCTCGAATTTCAGAAAATTATTAACTACCGAGGGTATTTTATTTCAGGCATTAGGTCGATTGGCTTAAGTTTTGGAGAATACTTAAGATTATTTTCATAAATTATTTGCCGCTATTATAAGAAGAAAGCATCATTAAAGTTTAGTTTAATTTGAGATTTTTTCAAGGCTTTATGGAGAGCTTTTTATTTGTAATTTATACATACAAAGGATTCGAGTTTTTTCGCAAAATCTCTTCCATGCTAGGTTAAGTTCGATTGTATCGTTCTTCCTGAGCGATTGAGCAAAAGAGACACTCTTTATTTTCTTTGTATTATATTCACTCTTGGCACTGTCTTAATATACCCTTTCCTACTTTCTTTATTTCTATATACGAGTATAATGGCTTTCTAATATTTAATTTGTAATTAACAGATTTTTGTTTTAAATTATGCTTTTTTAAGTAGTGAACTTGTGATACTTGAATTGCCTAGATTGAGAAGCGAAACTTGGGTAAAACTGATTGTATAATTGAGCATCTTTTTGCACGAATGCAGATATACTATATTTTGTACATTTGTTCGTGATTCTCTCTCAGTTTTGTTATATACAATCTTGGATTACAAACAAACTGATGAACTAGATAATATATATTAGGATTTATTGAAGTCTTTTTTACCTCTTTGTTTTATCGTCATTAAATTACTTATCGAAAGATTATTTTCTAATATGATTCTCAATTTGCTGATAGGTGTTTATTAACTGGTTGATGGTTGACCAGAACGGTTTTAAATAGTCATTCTCATAGAAGCTGGCTTATTATTTATAGTTTAGTTTAGTTTAACAGTGTTATTTATGTTAGGTGCATTAATTAATTTACCTACATGCCAAGATTGCTATTACTGCTTTCAGTTTCATTGAGAGTCAATTTATTAAGTAGGGATAGGATTATGAGTTACTTTTACTACCACTACCTAGGAGTTCATTTAATCGTTACGCCTTCAAGTTTCATCAGAGACCTTTTCTCTAGTTTAAGTTCGATAGATGTTTGTTTATTACTATTTGGAGTCAGAAAAACAAAGTATAACATAAGAGGCTTTATTATGTTTTGCTTGATTTCCAAGCTTGAAATCAACTAGCAATATTGCTTAATATTAATTCTAGTGAGAGCTGGGCAAAATCCATCGTTAATTCCCTAATTCGCTAAAAATGTAACGGAAGTTAACTCTAAAGCTTTAACATTATTTAATTTTATTATTATAAAACAATAGAAAAGCGTCTTTTTGGTATAAAACCACCCAAAACTATACTTATATTATAAAAAGGCCTACATTATAAAGGACAAAATAATGAGAGAATACAAATCTATTAAAACAATATTAGTAGTAAATTGATACTAATATTGTTTGATCAAAATTTTGGGGATTCACATCTTTGGGTCGTTTATAATTTTGCTAATTTTAAATTTAATATTTTGAGAATTCTTTAGGTAGTTTTTACAAAAATCACCCGTTTTTTAAAGTGTTTTATAATAAGAAAATAATGATCGAGGTCAAGGCTTTAGCGTTAACTTCCGTTACATGTTTACGATTTAAGGGTTAACGACGTATTATGCACACCTATGATCCCAAACTATCGTGAGTATTGCCTCTATCATCATTAAACTTCTGATAATTTTGGTAGTAATTGATTTTGATAAACAAGTTAAACCGCGGAAATTCCACTCTAATAAAGTTTAACTTTTGCATATGACTGTCACTTTAACAGTTCTATTGTATTTACATTCCTAAGTATATTTATATGAGAGCATCTTTAGGCGGGGTGTAAGATCCGAAGGATTTCGAGGGGATACAGAACCCTGGTTTGGCAGAGTTTATTAGAAAGTTTCTAGCTCTCTAACAGTGAGTCAAGAATGTAAACGGACTACTACCAAAAATTAGTAAATTCGAATGCATCAAGGGTAGTTCCCTTGTAGTAAGAGTATCAATGAATTATAAAATCATCTGTGAATTACTTGAGGGGTGCGTAATATCCCAGACTGAGATGTAATTTTCAGTCAGCTCGGCCATGGATAGAAGCAGAGTCTGGAAGAGAACCGCTGGCCTAAAACAGGTAGGAGGCAAAGCTGAAGCGCACCCTTTCTTTAAAATTGACCACAGGAACCTGGACTTATTTGTTCTGGCAGCCAACAAAGCAGTAAAAGCATAAACAATACAAACGTAAGGACCCGCGAGATAGCAATAGTTTTTCATGTTAGTGACTAGAGTGGTGGCAATACCAGCTGAGTCTAAGGCTTACTTATGATTTGGAATTAACGAAGTAACAGTTGGAGATTTTAAATAGGTGTAAATAGAAACTGTAATAGTGACACCTTACACCATTATCTTTACCTTGCTTAGGAATAATAAGGGCAGGAGGAAGAAATGTCAGCCAAATGACAATTTACTATGATTTCTCATTCTACATTCAACTAACAGAGAAAAGTTGAAAACTAAGACTACCCTTGATTACCACATAAAAGGAACGATAGGAAGGTATTAGTTATATATGGTGTAGACATGAATAGATTAGGATAGAGGAATAGCCTTCTGCCTGTAATCCCAATCTGAATCCAACTCTTCTGTTTAACCATATAAAGGTCTCCATTATATTTCCTTTTATCCCATACGTTATCATGTCTTTAAAGTTGACTGAAATTGATACCATTCGTAACAATGACTGATCAGTCAAATTTCCTCAACACGATTTGCATGTCGTTTAAAAGAAAACATTAACTACAAAGCTGCAAGCGACTGAGAGCATTCTTGTTTTAGGGAACATTCTAGCTGCTAAAAGATGTAGTTCTACTTTAAAGATGGTACCTGGCTTACAAATGATCTTTTCTCTTTGATTTGCTCATAAATGTTTGTAAATTAAAGCAATTATGCAATATTTGCCCCCCCTTCTCTCGAGCGCAATAGAACTGGCGTTTCTAAAGTAATTTAACTCAAATTAGTTGATGGTAGTACTTACTTAGGAAATAGGAAGGTAATATATTCCTCTCCTTAAGGTGTTTTCATCTAGCTAAGTCTAAGTATCTGGATAAAAATTTGGTCCTAACTGAACTGTTTTCTCATATACTCTACAATCCAACCCATATTCGTTTAAGTTCCTTAGAGTAAACATAACGATGGGGCCTAAATGGATGTGATAACCGTAAAAAGCTCCCCTTTGATTTGGGCCACTAAATTAATATTCGGATTTGGGTAATACCAGTAGTAACATCAGTATCCCAACCTAAACCAAAATAATTCATAGATTCCTTATAGCAAAATATCTTGTTAAAGAAGCATAATTAATAGAGGGGGAATTGTCATAGCAGTTTCCAAGATTTCATCCTGCTTCAGTAAGGATTTACTTTGATACCATATGATATTGGATCATATGCTTCTCTGGTATCATAAGGGGTTATTAAGATCAATGGGGTCCTTAAACAATTTCGAACGGGTAAAATCTTCATCTTCATCTTACAGGATGATTTTTAATCAGGCATTTTCAGTCTGCATACTGATCAATCAAATGCAGCTTTCAAGAGTAGTTACAGAATCCTTCAGCATAGTATAGTGTGCCTAGTAATGGACATATGAACCACTAATAGGAGTTCCCCTCGGAAACATCTCTTCGATCTACCGTGTTTTGGAAGTCTAAAAATAAGTCGTATATTTTAAAGTTTAAGTGTTCTTTTTAGTCGCGAGCGAGTCTATTCGCAGGCGACTCTAGATCTCAGTATGTCGCTCGGTTCCAGTTTTGCTTTTTTTTGTTTTGTTTTACATTTTTTTTCGAATGATATAATTTCCAAAGTCCTAGCAAGGTTAGCCCTGGAATTATTTTGATTTCTCAATAACATAATAACTATTCTGCCGATTGTAATGAAATTTGAAACCCTTATGTTGTTATATCATTCTCTTTCGAATGATATAATTTCCAGAGTCCTTGTTGCAAAGTTGGCCTGGAGATTAATTTGTTTCGGCAATAACATCATAACTTTTAAGCCGATTCTAACGAAATTCAACACCAATATATTGTTTTACATTCTCTTTCTAATAATATATATGGTAAGGTCCTACCACGTTTTGCGAGTGACTTATTTTGTTTTGGCAATGACATCATAGCTGTTCGGGTTATTCAAACGAAGTTTAAATCCCTTATGTTGTTTAACATTCTCTCCGAATGTCATAATTGCCAAGGACATCTCAAGGTTAGTCTGTGAATTATTGAAAGATTTAAAGGTAGTAAGGTCATAAATCAGAATAAGTAAGATCACGCGACTTTTTGGTTATCTCTGCACCTAAGTATAATCACGCGATCAACTCTGAAGGCAAAAACGTTTAAATTAGGAAATTGGAGCTAAGTTAAATCACCAAGCTGAATATATAGAATCAAATAAATAAAGCAAATGCGTGAATTTGTGGTTGGGACAAAGAAAAAGAATAGAATGAGAGGCCTCCCGAAGGGTTCCTCTCTCCTCCCGGCCAAATAGGAAAATGTGAAGGTTAGTTCGTGCAGAGGAGAATTTGGCTGTTCTGTCGTCCAGTTTATTTCCGCTGATGTCCAACTGGACCAAACAACAGTAAGACTTTTTATTTTTGCGAAAAGAGTAAATTTCTTCTAGAATGGTATCTTCTGTGGTATGCGAGCTTATTGGGTCATACAAAATCAGTATTGTACTAATTGAATCTGTAATATTATGAAATTACTGTAAAACTAAAGTAATGAAATATAAATTTAGATATAATCTGTATGCAAAATGACAAATTTTATATCAATTTTTATTTCGAAATTTTCTGTATCTAGTAATTTTAAAACACTTTTGACCTTTTAATATTCCTTATTGTACCAGTTTTCTGCTCTATTCCAGGTAATAATTCAGTCACTCTCTGTATTTTGAGCCTAGTGGTGAAATATTGTATTTTCCGAAAACCGTATATAATTTTCAATAGCTTACTGATGACTGGTTGATATTTGAACATATACAGTGATCCTAGTCTTAAATCGTTATAGGAACAATAGAAACCAATAATTGAGGATAGAGCGATGACAACAGTTTTAATGATTTAATTTATTTTTAAATTTCTCGGATTTTGAACCGAAGTATAAAAACAAAATGGGGACCTTTATTTTATTGATCGTTTGTAAGGAAGCCAGATGTGGAATATTTTGAATCAAGAAATAGTCTAATTTTTACTTGCAGAAGCGATTTGTGGTAAACTTTAGATGCAAGAAATTTAGTTAATATTTCAATTTCCAAATTAAGATTAAAGTTATTCTTTTCCTTTCTATACTTTAGTTCCCAATCGTTAAACCTAAAAATAAAATGTCAAAAGCCTGGAAATTTGCCTTTGCTAAATTATCCCGCCCAAATCGCCTAAACTTTAGTCAAGTATATACCTAGCATCAGTTAACAGAGACGGTCTGAAGCTAGTCTTTTGAGTTGATCTTCTGCAATAAACCGGTTGCTGATGCCTTCAAATAAAGAGGAAAGGCTAGATTGTACAAAAATGAAAAATTCTACAACAAAGATGAATGTTAAAAATTGTGTGTGAATGGCTGATCAAGAATTATAATCTTTGATTCCAGAAAAGATGTACCAAGATGATTTGGAGTGTGAAGTGGCCTGCATTGTACAATAAACAGATTAAAAATTGGTATGATGGTATTTAGAATAGAATGAGTCTCACGTGCAACTGCATAACACTTTCCATGGTTGGAAGTAATGCCTTCCATGAAGTATTCTTCGTACACACGTGACATCTGCAATCGAGCGATTACACAGGCCTGCGTTTGAAAAAATGATTTTCTGTTCCTGCGATTTTCTTTAGTGATTCCTAACGAAATCGTTCTCCCTAATTGAAATATGACATTCATTTTGCTCAATCAGGTATGGTTTGTGAGATACAGTGCACTAGTGTTTTTAGAAAAGGGCCATTTTGGAAAAAATCCTTATTTATATAAAAGTTATTTAATAAGTTACAATTACTTGTAATAAAAAAATACCGACTCAATTCGACTTTTTTCTAATTAATTTTAAACTTACAGACTACTTATGAGCATACCCAGGAGTGCAAAGAAACATTTTCCAAGAAAAGAAGTCCTTGATGACTTGCACTTGTGAAGCGATGTTGGTTCGTCGCGTTTAAGACACTAGCAATAGTCAGCTAACATGTTGATGTCCCAGCGTCCTTGATATATTGTCTCCATCGTCTTTCTGTCTTGGTGAAATCTTTCTCCTTGTTCCTCGCTATAATCTCCACAGTTTGCCGGAAAATAGTCAAGATGTGAGTGGATAAAATGCATTTTTATCGAAATGCAAGCTCCCATTTTTTCGAAGCTTTTCATAAGCTCATTTACATGTGAGATATATTCTGAGCTTCTTTTATTTCCCAGAAAACCGTCGATTACTTTAATAATCGCTCGCCATGCTTCTTGTTCACTGGCTTCTATATTGGTGTAAAAATGCTTATCCTTTAACAGAGTTATAATTTGGGGACCATCAAATATGCCTGCATAGAGCTTGGCATCACTGATCTGTGGAACTTTTTGCAGTAGATACTTAAAAGCTTGGCCTTCTTTATTCAGTGTTTTCACAAAGTTCTTTATCAGGCCAAGCTTTATATGAAGAGGAGGCAGTAAAACATTTTTGGGAGGGACTAGAGGTTGAGCTACCACATTGTGGCAGCAAATTTGGAATGCCTCTCGAGATGGCCAGTCTTTTGCTTATAGTGAAGACTATCCGCCCGGCTATCCCATAAGCACATGAAGCATGGATATTTTGTGTAGCCTCCTTGCATCCCAAGAAGAAGGCACACAACCTGAAAGAAAACATATTGATGCATATTGATGTACATGGTTTCTAAGAACTTCTATTTTTTGCATAGGCAATTTGCACTAAGTTTATTAGGGGTAGGGAAAAACTAATATGTGTATAATATCCTTCTGTCATTGGTATTTAGAAACAAACATTCCATGAAATATTTAACAAGTTTAATAAAGTAAAATATATTTTACCTTGATATCACCATATATTAACCAGTTCTGGTTAGAGTACTTGATTGTATTAATCAATACTTTAATATTTTCGTAGCTTTCTGTTAACTGAACTGAAGGGCCAATAGGTACAGATGCCATTTTATTGCCAATATTTAAGAGTACTGCCTTCAAACTTCTGCTAGAAGAATCAATAAAGAGCCTCCATTCACTTGGTTGGTAAGGAACGCCAAGTGCCTCAATTAAACCTTTTACATCATTGCAATACACCAAAGAGCTGCAAGAATCAACTGCAAAGAACTTTCGAAACTCTTAGTCTCTATTTCTGACCCAACAGTATGTAGTTTCTTGAGAGAGGAGGTTGCTCTCACTAAGACGGGATGTAAGAAGTTGTGCGTTCTCTTTAGAAAGACCAAGATCTCTAGTCAAGTCATTTAATTGACCTTGAGTGAGTGTTCTTGGCAAAGTCATTGTAGACGTAGGCTGATATGTCACTGAAGTGGCAGTGTCATCCACTTCTATATCTTCTATATTGTCTTGTAGCTCAGTATTTTTAGGTGGAGAAGGAACTGGAACTCCTGGACCATGTGGTTGTGGTTTAACGGCAGAAGGAACATCAGGATAGACTACACTGTGTTTGTTCTTCTTATTGACACCTGAAGAAAAGTTTCGCATACCTAATTTATATACTTTTAATTCACTCGACCCTCGTTTCCACATTTTTATACACATTTTTTCATACCAGGTAAATTTACGATTTTTAAATAGAATCAATTTTTATATACAATTTAACTACAATTTTTCTACCAGCATAATACACTATTTTTATACGCAATTACAATTTTAATAGGTTACCAAAAGATTTGTATAAACATTTCTAGATTTGTCAAGGACTATATTGTTAAAGTAATTATCTCACCTTTAAGATTTGTCATACAAAAATAGGAGTCTGTAATGTGGTCCTTGCCTTCTCTCGACACCATAGGTACACCAAATGACAAACAGTTCGTTTTGCAGCACATATGTGGAGCAAAGTTTTTGTCTTGATCACCCAGCTTTATTCCAAAATATGCATTGTAAAGGAACTTTACTAACGGCGTTAAAGTGCATTGCTGGTCACTAAAAGTTACCTTTATACAAACGAAACATAATCTATCAGGACTGTTTTTACACTTTCTATTCATTTTTATGAAATACAGGAGTTTGCTAATGTATTTGCCTGCAAAAAAATTCCCAAAGATAAATAAAGTTTTAGAAATACACTTTAAACACTGTTCATAGATGAGAAAAGTCATGGATTAAAAAAAAGACACTTAGTTGGAGAGTAAGCAAGCAACACACAACCACTCACGCTCGCGGTCAGCTAGAGACTGAGCTCTCTAACGCCATCTAGGGAGCTTGGTCTGTATCTTAAGAACTATCCCTGATTAAGAAATATGATTGCTTGTTTTGGATTTAAAAGACAAATCTCATTAAGAATCACCTATGAAACCCTTAGGAACATTTTTGACGCAGACCAGTGTTATGAATGTTCACACAAATTCAGAAATGAGATGTCCCATCCGTCAGGCACCCCTTATCATGTCTCGTTCAAAATCCTATTTTTCACTTGCCCTTGTTATGAGAAGCCTATCTAGTCTTTACTCAGATATATGACATGTTAGGTTACAAGTGATCAAGGTGTATGAATATATATGACCCGAGTACGGTGGCGTTGCTCAAAACGTTTGATACCACTATGGCGACGATTTCAAAGCTTCAAAATATATGGACATATTACACACTAATATTTGCACCTTTACGAAAGATAAACAGCGAGTGGAGATAAAACGGTCTTCTAAAGTGATTAAGAGAACGATTACCAAAAGGATATTGACTAGATAGTCAACAGCATTAGAGAAGTTGACTTGTATTAGGTAAAGTATATACTTCACAAATGAAGATCAAATAGCGTAAAATATTATAAATTATGAGAGATTATACAAATAATAATAATTACAACGCTTTTACCGTATGTTTGAAATAACTTTAACTAATTTAATTTCACACTCTGGTGATGAAACGAATAAAATAATGTCCTACTTTAGTTTAGTAAAATGCAATGTACGCAGCCGTTCATCCGGTTGATGTAAGGTATGTAAATTACTGTAATTTGTGATGCAAATTTAATATTAAAATAGGGAATTAAATTAATTTTAGGGATAGTTAAGATGATCCTTTTTAATAAAGTCACTTACTAAGCGAGGATACGGATCACCCTTATCCATGCACTATGCAGTGCATGGTGTATATGGGGAAGTGACAAAGTAAACAAAGAATTACAGGTAAAAATATCTACACTAATACTTACACTGGGTTCTGTACAAAACCAAAATATAGGAAGATTGAACACAACTGCATGCCAACATATCCGATACATTCCAAAAAGGGTGCAACGAATATACGTCGTGTTCAAACGAATAAAAGAAAGAGCGAAGTATACTGAATGAATCACGATTCTCCAGAGAGCAATAAAGACTAAATGAAAGAGCAGTGGCAGATAATATATCGACGAATCGGCACACATCATTAATTACAAGATGAATTATATTCTCAACTAATTGGCTTTTACAAATTCAAATTTAATTTCAGGAAGAAAAAGCGAAATCAGTGTTTCAAAAAAGTGTCAGAACGCAATGTGACTACTGACAATAACCAAATAATTCTGCGGCCTCCATTCAAATTTTTCTATTCACTCTTTTCAAGTTGTCTGTTAGTTCCTCGGTTTCATGTTTTTATATCTAAATATATCTTAGTAGATAATTACATATCTTTTCCTAACCTGCTTGTCTCTTCGTCTTTTTGATATATTATGAGAACTTTAAATGAGTTAAACTTAACATGAGCAAAGAGAATGATCAAAGATTGGCTTACCTTGGGAAAAGGACTAATACTGTATCCAGGGATTTATGATATTTCGTTCCAGAGAATATTGTTGTCGTCTGGAGTAGCTTAGTCCTCTTGTTAGTATTTTGGGTAAGCTATCGTTAACTTTCTCTTGTAACAATGAATTTACTGAAAAAGACGTCCAGAACGCCATTTGTTAACAATACGATGAAGTTGACCATTTTGAGAGAACTGAGAGAGCCGACGCTTTTTCTTTTGCACCAGAGTCTTTGTCATGAGTCACGCGATATTAAATTTTAGTGAAAAATGTAACACCTGGTTAACATCAAAGTTTAGCCAAGCAAAATTATCATTCTCTAGAAAATTACTGAATATTTTATCTTTAAATTAATGATCCTTGAAATATATAAATTAATGAAAATGACAATGAAATCAAAAATAAATGATTATAATATTACACAATATATTTTCCTGCTTGCTCACATTATCATATGTTTTGATGTCTTTCATAATGTGTTTGCTCTAAATTTAACCTCTCCTTTCGCCACTCACAAGAGTGGTTCAGAATTACTCAAATGCTGAGCATAAAAAGATCCTCTAAATCAATATTAACAAGTTTGTTGAATAGTTATTTAAATTTATAATGGAAATAAATGCTAAAAAACGAACAATATACATTTTGTAACCAAATCAAGAATTTATTTGATAATTTACAGAGCGCTGCTGCTGTCTTGTTATGTTCGGAAAAATTGATTTAATCTAAGTTTTCATTGAGACACTAAACATTATAGAGTTTATTTACAGACGTGAATGGGTTAAATTGACTTCAAAAGGAATAAAACAATCAAAATTTAAATAGATCATTTAAGAAGAAAATTTGGTGATGGCCGATGCAACTTTTGTATTAATTTCACCACGGATATAAAGAAGTGATTGTAGATTGGAAAAGGGACGAAGTAGATAGAGGAACCGATGACCTGGCTGTCCGTTAAGCGGGGCCTGAGTTATCTGGAACATACAGTTAATTGAAACAAGTACATATTTAGACACACTAAATTAAGTGACTTAATATCTATTCTTTCCATTAATAATGCCTGATAATCTTACCACTAAAATCATTTGATGTGCTTATGAAGTAAAATAAAAAAATGTGATACTAACGAGTATATTGCAATTTTTTAAATGAAAAGACAAAATTATCTTCGAAATAAGTATTTAGAGAATCCAAGAAAATATTTTGATATAAGATCATATACATAATACTTTGCTCTAGAATTATTTAAAATGGGATCCAACAATGGTTATATTGTCTAAGGTTTTGGTATAACTCATTTAGCTTCTAACCTTCATACTCGAAGGTTGTGCCTTCCTAGATAATTAGTGTGAGCTCTCAATTGATGAGCAAATCACTCTAATTGAATACTACTCAGAAGATAAAACAGATAAAACCATTTTTTCAGGTTTATGTGGTACCTTCAGCACTCTTGGCTTTGTTAATTAAAAATGGAAGCTCTTCAAGAATAGTGCAAATCTTACGCGCAATAGAGCTCCGACTAAATTATCTCAGCAAGTTGCTAGAGGAATTTTGGGATTGACATTAAAGAACCCGATCATAACTAAAATATAAATAAATGATGGCTGAGACTTAACTTAAGAAAAGAGCAATTTTCGATGAATAGACTTTGGTCTGATGAGACCAAACTGAACTCTTTGCCAGGAATGCAGCTAGGCATATTTGGCGCCGTGATGTAATCGTCATGATTGGAAGAACGATATCACAAGAGCCAAGCAGGGAGTAGGTAGCATATTGTTTTAAGGAGATTAATATTTTAATGTGACTAGAAATCTTCATATAAATGATGGAACAATGAAGAGAGCGAAGTACCGCCAAAATTGGCTAGAAGTAGGGGATGCATGAGGGGCGGAGTTTCCATGAACGCAATGACATAGAATACACGTAAAAGCAACATGTAAGTGCTTCATGGAAAACAATTTTACTGTTGATTTGTGCCCTAATGATTCCACTGCCTTGAATCCTATAGAATATTCAAGGAACAAGTTAACAAATAGAAACCCCATTACCTCGTCAAATTTAAAGGAGTGAGCAGATACTCCAATTCAATGTTGCTACGAATTAGTCAAGTCAAATAAAAGTGCCTGACAGCAGTTATACAAACATCGTTGGTACACCGATATATTATGTAGGGGTCGGATTCCATATATGTAGGCTTCTGGCATCCGAAAAATTAGTGGATTCAATAGACCTGAGAGAAACCTCGACAAATAGACGCAACTTAGTCCTATTAAATCAAAGCATGTCCTATTAAATGTATAATCTAATTGTGTATTAGAAATAAAATGGCTTTTATAATATACATATGTAGCATGAAAGGTAACAAAGACGAGCAAAGAAATGGTTGAACACCTGCCTATGATAGAGCTGTGTCTCGATATAGGGTAATCAAAGATGGATATTTATTTAGGAATAGCCCGACAAATCACAGCAGCTGACCATAAGAGATTCACAGCGAAAGTTGTATCAAAATGCAAATAAAGGTTTAACATGTAACTTACACACATTGTACGCAGGATTAATAGCCCCGCCAAGAGATTAGGGATAGGATAAGAAACGCCATCTGGATTTAGAGCGTAAATTTAAATAGAAAGAAAACAGTAGGTGAAGAAAGGTAGTTAATCAGAAAGTATCAGAGAGAATAATAACGAAAACGTCCGCGTTCACGCTCTAGTTTAAATCTGTGGAGACTTGTTTCTCTCTCTCCCTTAACTGCTACTAGCGTTAATTAATATATAGATTACTAGTCTATCGCTTAATCCGCTCCGTCTCTCTTGCCGAATGCAATCATAAGATTCCGTTATTAGAATAAAGAGTTTATATCGTTAGTCCATCTCTTCCTTAAAACTTCGATAAGCCCAGCCAAGAAGAACACCCTTAAAACAATTATCTTTGGAGTCTAATAAATACTTCGCCGTAATATCATCTTCCCCCTTAAAACTGGAACTGGCCGTTCCTCAATAGGGTGGTCATTTGCGGTGATCTCATAATCTGGTGACGTACCCCTTCCATAAACAGGTTACCAAAACCTCCCTTTAAACTGGTTACCCGTCGATCGACCCGCTATAATTAGACACCCTATCAACGGCCCAACTACTAATTTTCACCCTTATATTTTATTTGTTTAATACAATATACATTTTAACATTATGCCTTTGTTGTATCTCTTAGATGTAATATAAACTTTTGATTAATTATATAAGTGTATGATACAATAAGTAAAATAAACATTTTTAGGCATCGATATATATGTGTTTCACTTTATTTTATGAGCCTTGCAACGAGAGAGGTATATGAAAATATCATCTTACCGACATGGGTACGAATCTAGTTAAAGACAGTTTAGAGTATCAGAAGGCCCAAACGGAACAGTGATAATCTTAAAACATAAGGTAATCATAGTTCACTCGGTTATTTCCCACACAGAAGCTAGAAAAGTTCATTTCATTATAACGTGAAATTCACTGAGCTGGGAAGTGGCTGTAATACCAAATATATTCAGTGCAAAAGGAAATTTTACTGCAGCGTCGTAGGGAATCAAAACTAAAAATCAGAATAAGTCGACCAGGGTTAATAGTTGCCGTGTCAACCCCGTTTGCCACCTGATTATCTAACGGTACCAAACAAAAGATAATTGTATTTATGTTCTAGACTTTAAAGTGTGCAGTTTGGGACGATACAGGGGAAGGATTATAGTCCTGAATGATATATATATTAGTAGAGTGAAAAAAAGGCTTGAAAGGTCGAGAAGAAAACATCCTAGATGAGAAAAATTATGTTTGTCGTAGAATGGACTCATGACGATATACCATATATAACTATTCGTTGAGGGAACTTCTTTAATTATCTTTAGAGTGCGTGAATGTCTGGCGGGACGATATTATGTAACTTCGATATGCTTAAGAAGTGGAACTGAGCTCAAGGATAATAATATTGCTATCATTAATAAAATAGAGTTTTATTAATAATAACTAACAACAATACACAAAACGGAAAATATTGACATAAACAGAGAATGGAAAGGGTCATGGGGGCTCGGGCTAATCCGAGGATTAAAGGATTTAAAAAGGTAAACAAATATAGAGTTAAAGGGATGGGATGGTTTGCTAGACCATTTAAAGCACAGAATAGAATTGACAAAAGGGTTAAGTACTCAAAGGTGACGTTTGGCTTACGTAACTTTATACTAGTGGTGCAGTGGAAGGCGACGTGAAGGAATTTTCGGTCCGCTGGCGAGTTCCAGCCGGAGGGGGGGAATAAGATGATCCTGACGTGGCATCTTGGGAATGAGAACCGTTTCTTGACGAACGGCTTCAAGAACAATGGCTGTTCTACGTTGTTCTCTTCTGAACAACAGCGGGGGGTGAGAACCGTCTCTTGACTAAGGGCTCAAGAACAATGGCTGTTCTAATGTTGTTCTCTTCTGAACAACAAGGGGGAAGGGTGAGAACCGTTTTTGGCCAACGGACTCAAAAGAACAATGGCTGTTCTACGTTGTTCTCTTCTGAACAACGGGGGAAGGGTGAGAACCGTTTCTTGTCAACGGGGCTCGAACGAACAATGGCTGTTCTAACGATGTTCTCTTTCTGAACAACGGGGTTAAGGGTGAGAACCGTTTCTTGTCAACGGGGCTCGAACGAACAATGGCTGTTCTAACGTTGTTCACTTTCTGAACAACGAAGGAGGAAGCCTTGGGGACTTGGCGTCACGAAAGGCTCGAAACTTGGCACTCAAGGGATATTGTCCTCCTTCTGGACAAGTGATGGTGAATCTCGAGGTCAAGGTCCCTTGGCGCACAAAGTGAGAGAGGGTCGTGGTGATGTTTCGCGACGAAAATCTGGATCTCCAATCTGATCTTAGTGGTAAAGTTTCCATCTAAATAGTCGAGACACTCCCTTGGCGTGGGGGACAATGGAGTGGGAACTTCGAGGGAATGCACAGCCGAGGCTGGGAACAATGGCTTATCTGCCCATAAGCCTAACTCAATCTGGCGAGGTCGGCGTATGGGGGCGAACGGGGGGACGATAACCTCCTTGTTTAAACATTGACATCTGGTGGCTGCGATAAGACACCAAGCTTCGAAGCGAAGATGCACGTGGGAGCATCGTGGTTTTCAATAATATGTGATAGGAGTTGAAACTAACGCTGCCTCAACCCGTTCTATCACAATGTTGTACATGAAATAGCCTTAAACATCAGATGCCAGAGATTGAGGAATGAGCAAATGAAAACTAATTTCAAACAAAAGATTCGAGCATGATAAAATTAATAACTGGTAGTAAGAGTAAGGTGATTTTATAAAATTGAGCGGAGATACTGAATATGAAATCAAGAAACGGTGCACCTAAAGGAAAAGAGACATGTTTGTAGAAGACAGATATATGTAAGAAGAATTCAAGAAGAATATTAAATGCATAGGGGGTTATTACCAGGACATTACGCATAAAAACAACCAGTTCTTTAAAACCTGTAGCCAAATAGGCAGAAAGGGTCGGAGGGAGTGTGTAGGATAAGTTAGCCAATGAAATAAATGTATTAATGAGATAATGAAAACACCGCAAGGCCAGAAAAGCATCTAAATTACATATAGCTACGTGCAGAGAAAAATAAAACAAAGACTTTTGTTGAAATTAAACAAATGAAGGACGCAAACTACAGTCATAGCAAATTTTGAAAACATAAGAAATATATGGTGTTTTGGCTAAACTTGACCAAAATAAATGTCTGTTTTTTTTCAGAAAAATGTCGATGTATCTGTTAAAACTCAAGGCGTTGTATAAAATACAGAGTAATATTTAAATAAAAAAAGCCATTTGAATATTGGAAAATGTTACCGGTATCCTTATGATTAGCGCCAGGTATCTAAATGCCAACATCGCAACTGATGTTAAATGCCCTATAAATACTGTAAAAGCTGTAAGACATGAGATGAAAAGCTTCACCGGCGACTAAGAGGACGCGGTTAACAAAAAAGAACACAACAAGCGTTCAGATGCGTACGCACGATGGAATTCATCCAAAAACTGCAGGATAATAGAAGATAGAAGCAACGGAATCTTTGTTTTGTTTGGAGAGATCGGTGTTGGAGTCACCACCCTGACACTAGCTGTGAATGAGAATCATCATCCTTTTTCATAGACGAGGCGCAATGGACAATTTCTGATAGCCTGAACTAAGGAACATTGCTTGAAGAATGCAAATAAGCTCCTGAACAAGCTTAATTATCCTTTTGATCCGAAAAAGATCTGGTTCTTCTTAGATGAAAAGATTTTCTGCCAGATGCAGTTGCACAACACCGAGAGCAGCAGGTGGCTTCTTTATAATCCTTGCGACGTTCCGACGCTCATGTAGTTAAAGCTCCCCAGAATTGTGATGGTCTGTAGGTGTTTCCAGTGATGGTAACACCTTAACACTCCACATGTTTGAGCAGTGTCTTAGGCTCAATTTAGAAGGCTACATGGAGCTGATGAAGATCTTTGGAATATGTAGCACATCTGCTAGCGCGTTTGGTGTTGCCTTCTAAATTCCGATACCGGATCAAGAATTACAAAATAATCGCTGGAGACTAATTCACAAGGCATGAATATGAGAGAAATATTTTAAAAATTCAGCTCCGTGCATTAGACAAACTCTCCGAAAATAATCCAAAGTAATATATCTTTCATTCGAGACAAGGGAAAAGAAAAAAAGAAAGAGGAAAAATAGTGGCTGAATAAATGTTTATTAAGAGCAAAGACCTTCATCTCAGCCATTAAAGATTCTTGGTTTTATATGAATAGATTTAACTTGAAAGATACATATTAAATATTGAATGCTGAAGCCCAAATGTTATTCATGTATGTAAGAGTTGGCTTCTCGTTAAGTATCGTAGATACATAAAAAAAAATTTCTACTTCATTCACTATTCTCTAGCTAAAATATTTTCAATTTTATTTTTCTTACGTCTAAACTCGAAGTATATTTGTCATTAAAACAAAACGAAAAATAAGATATTCACATTCACGAATATCGAAAAAAAACATGCATGCAGACCATCACTAGTATATACTAACCTGTAATATATGTTATTCATATCTTACTATATATATATATATAAATAAATATTTATATTTTATAAATAGCAACCTAACACTCCAACTACATTTATTGGGATTCAACTTCTTCCTTTCATGTCCGGTAATTCACTCATCTCATTCCTTTCAACTGGTTTCTTTCATGTCCTGTAATAGAGCATTTCTTTCGACTTAAGCCAATTACTATAAAGAGAGCCAATTATCCTGAAAGAAGCCTTTAAAATCTTTTACAAGATTGGACATTCAGTAAGGTTACTTACGAACTCCTTACTTTGAACTAACGAGAATTTCTGTGAATAAAGAAGCCAACAGCGATCAATCAAACCAGAGCGATGGGGAGAAGTAGCGGGGAGACAAACAAACAAAAATAGATAAAAATGAGAAAAAGACAACAAGATCGTGGATAAGGAGATAAATAATAAATAAAAAGGTACATAAAGAAGGATAGCATGCAAGAAAAATAAATACAAGGGGAAGAGAAGGAAGAATGAATGAAAAATTGGGGATAGAATGATTGAAATAATAATAAAAAGATTGAATATTTTAATGTAAAGGGGGGGATGGAAAAAATAATAATAGGGAAGGTGGATTAAAAGCAAGAAATTAATAAAAATGGGAATATAAACAGAATAAAAATGAAAAGGAGATGGAAACATAGAAAGAAGAAATAAGTCTGTGAATAAAGAGAGAGAAAAGGAGTAACAAGGTGGATAAAATAGATAAAAACGAATTTAAAATGCATCAGAGGAGAAAAGAATGAGTAAATGAGAAGAATGATTAGAATAAAAAAGCAGTTAAAAGAGGAATAACTAGTTAAAAGAAAATAAAGTATGAATAGCGATGATGTAAATGGAGAGAAATAATGAAGAAACAAAGTAAGCAAAAAAGTGCTGATAGAAAGGGTGGATAAAAAAGGCATATAGAAGGAGAGAAAATAAATAAGACCAGTATATAGTATAAAAAATAGAATGCTAAGTGTGAAACGGAGAAGAAAATGCATGACTATAAAGCGTGGATCGAAAAATAGAAAGAATTAATAAAAAGAGCGGATAGAACAAGAGAAAAAATAATAAAATCTGAGATAGAAGGAAATACAGAATAGAAAATAGCGTATAGAAAAGTGAAATATTAAATAATAAGCGTTTAGAGAAATAGAAAATGAAAGTATCAAAGGAAGGGAGGAAGAAAAGAAAAGTTGAGTATACCATGTATAGAGAATAGCCGAGTAGTTGCAGTACAGTGAACTGGGAAAAGGATGAAATTCCATTTGCTCGATCTGTTTTGCAACAAATGTATTCAAGTGAATTGTTCCTAAGAGAAAAATTCAAACATTAGTTCAAAATAAATTCCATTAGAGGAAAACTCGGACCTAAAACTTTCCGTACCGTCTCACTCTATATCACGCCAAGTATTCCACTATTTTGCTTATTAGATGCCGTAGGGTCTTTCTTCTTTGTCGCAACTAAATATACTATGTAGTTTTTATCTTAATGCAGTCAGTATACACTCAGCCACTTTTTCACTTATCATCGTCTGCAGTTCGTTTCTATTGATGATTTATAAAGTGCCGTTTTCTATCCTTAAACAAAGATGATTATATTTGTGACTATCTTTTCTAACAAAGTAACTCTCTTGAGTGGCGAGTATATACATGGGCCAAAATTCCTAGAGTAATATATTCACTAACTCTATAATTTAAGAAGGGGATTTTTTTGAGTATTTGAATAATAATTTCATCTTAGTTTGGTTATGACTTATGTTTTTTTTATCAAAGTTATTTCTAATAATTATTTTATAATATCAAAAAACAAAATGGTAGAGTTCAAAAAATAAATATAAGTATCGAAATTTTGTGAATTTTTTAAAACCCAAAGAAGTACAACTCTAAATTAATGGGAAGTGTATTACCTTGAAAAAGAATTATTAAAAAGAGTGGATAGAACAAGAGTAAAAATTAATAAACTCCGAGATAGCAGGAAATACAGAAAAAAATTGCGGAAAGTCTTCATGCACCTGGGCAGCACCATTCACACAACTCTCACTTGTGGCTGCAAGTAGCTGCTATTCTAGTGCAGCGGCCACATTCCGGGAAACCAGCTTGGCTCATGGGCTCAACCAAGGAAAAGGGAGCCCTAGGGGCTATTGCTAATATGGCATGGAGTCTTGCCGACTCAACTAGATGAAATCTCAAAACTTTAGTCCTTGGGTGAGTCTGGTGTGAAAGCAAGATGGCTGACACATTAAGGGCGAGTCTGGCACATGGAAGGTAATCGGCGAGTGACTGTAGAAAAAGATTCGATCCCCTAATACGTACTATCCGAATATAACCAAGTAAGAAAGACAAAGAAATAAGTGTGACTCCATGATTGCCGCAATCCAGGTAAATATGGCACATCGGGAGGTGGTTAGTTCGGATATGACTTAGGTACATTTAAATTTTTTAACCAAGTCCATTCTAAGAGTTCCTTTAACGTTTAATAAAAAATGGTGAAGTTAAAAAAATACATGATTATTGAATGTTTGGTAATTTTGAAAAAAATAACTAATGGTGAAGTTTAAATATTTATCTAAATTTAAGCATGGTTTTTTTTTGTTGTTATTTCTCGTATATTTGCTTATTTGTAAAATAGATTTTCAATTATGATCTTTATCAGGAGGAACTAGCTAATGCCTCGTAAAAACGAATAAAGCAAAATGAAATTATGAGAGCAAATTTTGGGGGGAAAATATTGTGAAGATTATTTTTTTCATCATCTAAAAAGAATTCGGATAAAATATTTCTGGCTTTTATGCGTAGAACATAATGGTCGATGTAAAAAAATAAACCATGACTAAATTATTAGGAAATATGTACTCGAAATTTCTAAAAAAAAATTAGACTGAAAGGCAGTTGCCAAAGTCAGATAGGCCACAGACCGAAGCGAAGCGCACGCTCCTCTTGTCCAAAACATTATATTTTAAGAACGTCTATTTAAATTTTTCATCCACTAGGGAGGGGTGGGCAAGCCAGCCCAAAACAGAGCTGGTCCCAAGTCCTGATAAACAGGGAGGGTTATATTCAATAAGGGCATCCGTCTGTAAAGTTCCTGGTAAAACCTTAATGGATGAGTCTTTTACCGAATGAGAGAAACGCAAGGACAGCATCCGTAAGTGACCCGGAGAAACATAGTCATAAATTTCTAGACCAGACACGGCTACCACATCATGCTCGGAGTCGGCCAACGAAGAGAGCTCAAAGAAATGATTTAGAGAGGAAGGATTAAAGAGAAGTGCAGTAAACAGAAATCTTTTGAAACGACTTATCAAGAATGGCTACCACATGTAAGGAAAAGCCAAGAAGAAGAAGAAGAATTCTAAGAGTTCCTTTAGAGTTTCGAAATGGTAAAGTTCAGAAAAATGAATATGATTCCCGAATGTTTTGGAATGTCTTAAAACCAAAAGAATTCAAAATAGTGAAGTTCAGAAAATTTATTAAAATTTAGTCATGGCTGCTTTTTTCTTTATATTCAATAGTTTTTTAGAAGTAATTCCCTAAAATAGATTTTCAATTTTAATCTTTATCGGAAGGATAGAGCCACTAACACCTAAAAATGTGACCCCACCCAAAACGGGCCTTAACACACTTTTTCTGATATATCCTTCATTCATTTACGAATCACCTCTACTTTTCAGGAGATGACAGAAGCAACGCCTGTGGCTACAACTAGATGAAATCGGAGCTCTAGCAAAGAATATACTGCTTCAAACACTACTATAAGACAGGCGCGTTCAAGAGAGTGCAGCCAGGGACAAACAGCCAAGTCATTAAGGACGCCTCAGAAAGCGTACAGCTGAGCTGGTCGAGAGTGTGAGAGAGTCAGTTTAGCAGAGTCCAAAACGCTATGTGCGCAAGTGAAGTTAGTCCCTCGATATATCCCATGAGACTTGCAGAAGAGTAATAGCGATGGATGTAAAGGCCTGCCAATAGAGAATACATACGAAGCAGATCCTTATAGCATCAGACAACGAGCAGAGAAAGGCTATGGCAGTCAAGATAATGGAGAGGATTCAGGAGACCACAACTTTGCTTAACCTCCTTTGGACCTCAGATGAAGCTCGCTTCCATCTTGAAGGAAAGGTAAACTCGAAGACAAATGTCTTCTGGGGGACCTCCATACCTAATGCGGTAGCCAACAAGCCCCTACACTCCCATAAGTCGACGGTATGGAATGCAATCTCAGCCAGAGGCATCATCGACCCATTCTTTTTCGCGGAATCTGGCGTGACAGTGACAGCCACCAAGGAGCGGTATTTTGAGGTCCTCAAAATCTTTAAGCAAAAGGAAGCTGCAGGCCCTGTTTTCGTCGCTTATGGGGAAGTTCTGGTTTCAACAAGATGGAGCAAGCTCTCACACCTCAAACCTGTCTCGAGAATGGCTGAAAGAGAACTGTAGTAGCCATGTAATCAGTCTCAAGACTGATTTTTAATAGGCACCTCACACGCTAGACCTTAGCCCCCCCCGATTTCTTTCTTTGGGGCTAACTTGAAGATAGAGTGCACGCAAGGGAACTCAGGACCATCACGAAACTCAAATAGGCTATTATAGAGGAGATCAGAGCCAGTAGTCAGTTGGTTTGTAAGGACCTCATAGGCAACTTTGTACTGCGCCTCAAGACATGCACAGAGTTAAATGGAGGTCATCTCGAACACGTGCTCTAGAATAAAGAAGAGAAGTCCAAAGGCCCTCATGTTTTTATATGATGTTTCTAAACACAATAAGCTAGTTATCACCAAAGTTTCATACAATCGTTGCATAAAATTAAGAAATGACGCCTATTGAAATTTGGGGCCCGTTTTGGGAGGGGGGTCACCCTATATAAGACAAATTGAAATTTTGAGGGGAAATTTAAATTGCTAAATAAAAGAATACTGAGGACTCTTTTTTCCCTTATTTAAAAAGACTGCCGATAAACATTTGGGGGGCATTTAGGCCTCAAAAATAATTATTCGGAACTTTTCTCTTATTATGGCGCAATTTCGTATACCTAGCCAGATTGGTGAACGGCTGGTTACTCGAGTAACCGGCCGTTCACCAATTGTGTTAACATATCCTTTGTTTTTTTTTAGAAACATAAGCATTGTTTTCGCAATTATATATTCACAACGTACGAACTTGATTGAGAAAGAACAATCTCTAGAGGCTTTTACCAGTTCAGTGGTTTTTCAGAAGGATTTGCAAGGAAACGTGCAAATTTTTCATGTATGCACAAACTGATAGATCTGCAGAAACATTATTATCTGTAATTAATCTTTGCCAGAGATGCGGTATAAACATTTGACTCTTATCTACTCGCAGAACTTTAAAGATCCAGAAACAGGTACTCACACAAACCAAATAGACTCGCTTTGGGCCAATGCGAAAATGGAAAACAAAAAAGAATATGGAACTGCTCGTTCTCTGATCGAATCCTATATGTGCCAGTTTTTATGCAGGCAGCGAAATAATAAAACTACCTAGGTAGTTGCTTATATTTACAAAGACATTGTAAACTTATATCAATTAAATAATATTTGCTTTTACATTTTTAGCTTCATTTTGGTTTTGTCTTATTTTCCACCCCCCCTCCACCCAATCCCCTAAATATTTATAACATCGGAATAATCCCATCCTTCGATTCCCGCGCATAAGAAAGGCAGTTAAGCCTCCTCTGCCGGCCATTCAGTAATCTGGATTAGAAGACGAAATTGCGCCATAATAAGAGAAAATATCTAATCCTCCATTTTTTAAAAAAAATAGACCATGAGTGAATTATACTCATATTTATTTCCTAATATTTATAATAAAATGATTAGGAAATTATGTACTAGAAACATTTCAAAAGTGTTAGGACCAATAGGCTGTTGCCAAAGCCAGATAGAAGGTTATCCTTAGACCGGAGGCATAACTGCGAATAGAAATCTTCTCATGTAAGTAAGAATGGCGAAGCCGCGCCTCTTGTAAACACATAAGAAATATATGACAAATTTTGCCATTATGAATAACATAAATTCATTACTGAAATTAAAGTGTTTGTTATCACTTTATGTCCTCGGCTGACATTCTTTCAAAAGATTTAAAATAGCTCTCTAGCTAAGTGCTAATATCTGTACCTGTGTACCTAATACTTGAGTAAAGCGAAAAGAATTAGAATAAATTTGGAGTAAAATAGCCACATTCGTCCGTTTAAAAAAAAGACTACAAAAACTCTAGCGAAGCTTTAAAGTATATAAATTGAAATCAATACTTATATTACCAGTAGTTGATTGATTTAAAATATCATTTTAAATATTTTCCTGCTCGAAGTTTATTTTATTAAATAATGATTGTGATAAAATGAAACCAATTAGCTATTATCACAAAGGTAGTGTTTTATAAAGTTTCCTCTTTGATGTTACGAGTCGTCCGATTGTAGATGGATAGGTTTCTGGTACAAGTCATGCTCTAGTACTCGGATGGAACAATACAAAGACCTTAACTCAGTTTATATCCGTCTAGGTTGTATAAGGTCAAATGTTCTTCATAGGAATATAAATTTGTGATAATGGGATAATTTGATTGTTTACAAGAGGAAATAAAAACACTCCCTTGCAGTTTGAATTAAAATGCAGGAATTGATTGTGAAGTACATTTTTCATACCTATATTGCAAGACATACGCAATTTATAGAACATCCGTTGTTCAATTGTCATACCTTGCTTATTCCCGAGAACTTCAGCAATCCTCAAATTAATCCTCATATCTTCGAATTTGGCAGATATTTTTGCTTTACTCTTAACGCAACTTGTCTTCTCCCTCACTCACATACAATGAAATACACTTGACTTTTCGTTTAGCTATTCTTATTTCATAGAATCCTTATTACTGACCCCTCGACTGCAATTTCTGAAGGCTCTCTTATCTATTTTGTTCTCTCATCCCCTTCATCCAACCTTTGCTTCTACCCCCCTCCTGCTAGCTCGTCTCGCGATCGCTGCCATTCTTCTATCAACCCTCAACAAACGACCAGGGAAATTGTCTGGTTCCTTACTCTTTCTCAGAAAAAAATGAACTTAATGGCACGTTTTTTTATCATCTCCTCCAGCCTTAATATGCAAGCGTCTGACTTTTTCCTCTCTCTCCTTGTCAATATGCCATGTGGTTCTTTGGTGACATTTGGAGAGCTAAGCAGCATAGGCGATCCTATTAGAAAGATCCTATAACTGATCCTACACGTGGTACTGAGATGGTTGCAGAATACCTAGCCCTTGACTTTGCCACACACTCAAACTGCACCTCTCTGAAATATTTCCATGTAACCCCAACTCATTCTACCCATCAGCTACCAAAGGTTGATGCTGGTTAGCTTTCATTATAGGACTTTAGGATTTGACTGTTTCTGCTAGTACTTATCATAACACAATCGGTTATAAGTGGTGATATATTTAGGCTACGAAAATAAGTTATGATTTGTCGCAAAGCTTGGTTATTGGGCTGCATTTTCATTACCTATCTTCTACCTTATGACATACTTATGCGTCAACTCATACTATGATTTCATATATACATATATACCAAGGGATTAAAGGACTACCTACCATTCTTATCTGTATCCTTAATGATGAAACTGACAGATTGAATCAATTTGTATAAGGAATTATCATTGAACGCCTCCAAAACTTTTCTCATAGTAATCGGAGGGGCTAAGAGGAGTGTGGGTAGTCATTCGGAAGTCGTGAGATGTAAAACTATTAATATTATTAGTCATTTTCTTAAATTGGTGAGTTCCAAGTTCTCTTTTTTGTCACGTTAAAAAACCTGGGCGTTACATTTGATAGACAATTATATCTCAAAAACAAGTTACCAAAGTTTGCAAATACAGGTTAACTCCATACAAAATGGGCTCCGAAGCTCAATAAGGTTTATTTCTTAATTTTACCAAAAATTATGAAAGGAAGTCAACGAAAATTTGTGCCTGTTCTTTAAAGGGAGTCACCCTGTACTCTCTGTACACTCTTTTCTTAATTCTCATATTTAAATAATCGCAGAATTATAACCTTTGCTAAATAGTTTCAAATTTTATTATTTCTGAGTTTCTAACAGGTGAAGCAATAGTGAAAGGGCTTCTTTCACTCAATAACGAAGATCGCACAAATTACAGCGCTTAAAATAGAAAACTAACGAGGGTTTGACCATGTATTCATCTAGAAATTCATTGAAACTTTTGTTTGAGTACGAAAGGGTTCGGATCTGTATATTGAATAACTTATCACTACTCATGAACAAGCGATAAAATAAAAACAGGATTGCGATATGGAAAAAAGGCTACAAAAATGGTGTGAAATATATAATTTTACTTCAAATCAAGCGAAATTGTCTTTTTAAGTAATATTTATATTTTTAGTGTAATAAACCTTAATTACATTAAAAAATTTATATTTCTTCCATTTGCAGAGGCGAATTGTCATCAGGATATTTTGTGGTGATTCATACTATGTATAGCAGGAAATTTTTGTCTTTTGGATATTTTCGTTTTCCTTTACTGTAATTTACTACGTTCTTTTACGAAGATATTTTTTTTTTAAATCCTACTAGACATGCTTTTATTAATTTTACTATACTTAAAATATTTCAGTGTAATAATTCAGGTCTTCCTCTTCAATTACGTTCTTCGTAGTAAAATTCCGACACAGTTGGGAGAAGACAGGCAAAAAAATTTATCAGACTGAAGTTACTCGATCCGTCCGCTAAGGATATGGAGGAGATGAAATGACCATCGAATGACATCTCAACTCATATATTCAATTTATGCTCGTCCTCGTCATTTCCCTTCGAGATATGGCCATTTTTCCTTGATGTGGGTTAGGGAGCAGTTTTGCAGTTCCCAAATAAAAGATACATTTCTCACCCTGGATATTGTGTCTTTGATGGAAAAACATATTTATAGAGGACAAGGTGGAATGGAAAATATGTTCTGGTTCTTAGAACTCTCAAAATATTCGATCTATTTATTGATATTCTACTATATCCAGACTAAGAGGTTTCTGTCTGTTATATGTTTGCTTTCCTTTAACCGCTACAGTTTAACGTATGATCTATAGAAGGGTTAATTACATGGCAGTAGCCACAGAGGCGAGTGATTTTAGATTTTAATTTGAGAATAACCACGCTTAATTTAGCATAACTTGGGTCAATGGGAGGGAGTTGTTTTTATCTATCCGCTATACCGGAAACCTGTCTGCCTGAATTTATGTCTCTTTCATATGTAATTTTATATGGTTCTACTAGTTCGCAATGTTGTGGCTCTTGATGATAATCAATTCACAAGCTGATGAATATACGCCTTGAACTGTTCTAAAATTTAGACTTAAATTTTGAATCTTCATTTATAGCAAACTATTGCATTAATATGTTTTGTTTAAGTTTATTTTATCATAAACGTGACACGCCTTGGCAGCCATTCAGAGGAGAATATGACTTACCACATAAAATATAATCGTGCTCTTGGGAAAGTAGAGCAAAGGAAAGACCATAAAATCACATGGACGCCAATCCAATGGGCGTAAAAGGAGGAGAGACGAACAGAATGGACAGAAAAAGTGGAAATAAATTATGTATATATTAGAGGTAAAGGTTGTTACTTTGGGAAATTTGATATCTTAATTAAAGTAGAATTTGTTATTTATTTTTTAAATATCTTGAATAATAGGCTTTATCTATTTGCGAAGGTAAATAATATGTTTTTCGATTATATATATATAAATGAAATATTGTAGTATTCTAAGATCTCCGATGAGTTGTCTACGTATACAAAAAAATCTCAATGAATGCAAGTTAAGATATGTCATTCTAAATTTATAAGATTTATTTATAATTTCAGGGGTTAATAATATATTTCACGGATTAATTTAGTCGCTCTGCGTTAGACATAGATTAAGAGACCCAAATAGATTAGCATATTGTAAATGGGGTATGGAATGCAATTAATACATTGGAATATTAATATCGGCTGGTTAGAGTGTAAAAAGAATCTTTATTCAACCCAGAATTCACTTCTAATTTATAGATGACTCAACACATTGTTTAGTAACTTTTAAGCTACCCATGTACTAGGCTTAACCCTAATTTTGATGTGCAAAGCTAGTCAGCATTTAGGCTGCCCATCTAATGACAGAAAGCTACCCCAGCTACAAGGGGCAGTTTGGGTAGAAGAAGAAGGAGGAGAGGCAGTAATAGTATAAGAATTTAAATTTTTTGGTGTAAACTGTTCTAAACTGTTTCTAAATGAATAAAATTGTGTGCTGTTACCCATGTAAACATTTTCTTACTGACGGTCTTAATAGCGGTAACAAACTGTAATTTAGCGATTCCAGAAGCGTGGTTAAAATAAGATGACGGAGTGATGGACTGGCGACTGACGGACTGGGCGCGCCTGAAATAATGACGGACTGGAGGGCCAGCCGCTGGCGAATAACGAATGGCGGACCGGCGAAATTTACTGACGTGCCCACTACTGTTATTTACATCTAATAACAGTTAAGCTTCAGTGCATAAGAGAGTTTAAAATATGTAGGTGTCAAAGAGAGAGAGAGAGAGAGCGAGATAGAAAGAGAGAGAGAGAGAGAGAGAGAAAGAGAGAGAGAGAGAGAGAGAAAGAGAGAGAGAGAGAGAAAGAGATAGAGAGAGAGAGAGAGATTCATGAAGACTAAGAAGCCAAAGGCGGTATTTCACGGACGAACCAATCTTCAACCGGCATCATTCGGTAAACATTCGATGAGATAACGTAGCGAGAGGAGTCTAGCTGGAGTCCGGAATCCAAATAAGCCAGAGGGGGCTACGCCTTTCATCGCCGCATCTTGAGTCGGAGTGGGATCCACTTCAGACGGCAAACAAAATCGGTTCCGGCGAAGCCTTATATATTTCTCAGGGCGGAAACGAGCAAATTATTATTCAACTAGGAGGCAGGCACTGCTCACACAGAATCCAAGCAATAGTCACGAGGATTCATTCGAACCAGCCTAAGGACACCTGTACTACTTCGTACGACATCTGTTGTTACTCTAAGGACTCGCAAGCAAGAAACTAGTTAATCAGAAATACCGCAGTCAAGGAGGTAACGACTCCTTCTGGAATACACGCTTTGTTCCATGCCCTTTAAGGATACTGCCTCAAAACAACACAGGAGGACCCTTCCCGTTTTGTGGAAAATCGTAAGCCTATTACCGTTTTCTCGATCACTGTTGAAGAGGCGTGACGCTTTGCACTGAGAAGATTCCCTCCTTAATCTCCTCCTGTTTGCGTTCTTGTAAATATTGTGCTACTCATAGCTGGTGCCGAAACGTTTAATTGGAAATTAATTCATTTGCATAGTGTATAAATTATTGCTACATTCTGTTATTTGTTGAATAACAGTGAATATTATTTTTGTTTCTCTTGTTTAAATCCCAGAGCAAGATAAAAAGTAATTAATCTATTTTCTATCTGGCCAACGGAATACACGCGCTCAAATATACCTCATTCTTTAAAGGGACTTACTCCCGCGTCACGGGCGGGCAAGTGAAGGTCAGTGAAATCTACCTGACCTACTACAGTAAGCTTCTGGCACTCAAATTACAAGATTTAATAGGCCCAGCCAGGAACTCCACAAATGGATGCCCGGTGGATCTATCAAATAACAGAGATGGCTATTGGTGTAAATTAAGGATATAATATGACACATTTAATAAATAAATAACCAAAGAGAATTATAAAAAAGAAACAAAATATATATAGTGCATCTATTAAATAAATATAAGGGAAGCGGTTAGTCGGAAGTCAAGTGGAAACACATGTACATACTCACATCAATCAAAGGTCAACAACTATACAAATACGAGACTTGCGCTCTCCCAAATATACGCGAGCTAAGAATAATTATCAGTATAAGGTCACAACAGGCAAGCTGAACAAAAACAGGCCTTGACCAGAAAGATTTAACCACAAACTGTAAGAGCCAAGATATTCTTTATAATTCAGATAAATATGAGACATGAAAGATATGTGTGGACAATAGGTACAAAAAGAGGTCGAAAAACTCCCAAGGGGTGGATGTAACGAACCCCGTAGATAACTGGGTCCGTCCAATGAACAAATGTAGGTCACGCCCCTTACAGACGGCACAATATATATATATATATATATATATATATATATATATATATATATATATATATATATATATATATATATATATATTTATATATATATATATCTTGGTATAGGAAGGACCAGATGATGGATGTTCGTACGTATAGGTTGGTTACGTACTACAAACCTCCATGATTACGCTTTCTCTTTAAGAGTGCTATATTAGATTATTATCGATTATTTTTATTATTCTTATTGCGTAAATCTTTGAAGGTTCTTAATGCCTTGCTCAGCGTTTTGAGGATTGAATAAAAATGTAATCCTAAAAACTAGAACTTTAATTAAAAACCTGAACCAATGAAATTTTGCACACTAAATAATCACAGTTAAATTAAAACAATTTTTAAGGCAGGTTATCTAAATTACATATGTTAATTTATAGTAAAGGTTAATTCACAGCTAATTTTAATATTAACTGCAATTGACCTCGAAGAAACATATACCACTGGTTCAAATACTTTACGAAATTCCACGAGAATCAGGTTTGAGTCTGACCTTAAACAATTGTTGTAACGTCAAGAATGTCGTTTTCGGGCCGACGCGCATGGATTGGCGGTTACAGCTGTGTTCTCAAGGGCAAAATTCTTTAAAGCAGCAGAGGACATCGAAGAGTGGGGCAGATGGTGAGACGCACGCCTTCTGTAGGAAATGATCTCACCACGGGACAGATAAAGAATGTTTATTCTTCTCTTCGGATTACTTGGGGAATAATTCACACTGGCTAGCGATGAGCCAATTCGTGAATCCTTTTACTTAAGGCAGTCCTGCGGAGGTTCACTGGGGGCTTTCCTAAAGGGCGAGGACTATCTCTGTGTTTTGGGATACATCAAGATAGGGGGTTTCTTTGACGACAGTTAGTTAAACTGGCTTTTTAAATCAAGTTAATTTAAAGTTTGGTGTGACCACCAGGAACTGGCTCCGGATGAGCTTCTTCAAGTCCCTTTTGTTGTTAGCCGGGCCTGTTGCTGGTCTTCGTTGCCTTTGTGACTAACGTAATCTACCCCGTTTTTCCCAAGTTATTTAATTTTATACTTCGCCACCCCACTGTGAGTAGGGAAATGTGGAAGGAATGCTTGGACAGGTTGCATTACGTCTCCTCCTCTACCAGTTTTTCTCAGAGCGTCATTTAGCTAGCCCTAAGAGACCTTCTGGCTTTAGTCCGACGATCCTCTAATTTCGCATATGCGGTGAAATTTGATTCCAATTCTTAGTGGAAATCTTGCAGTTTTAACCTATGTGGGGAGTCATTGGTCTGACCTGAGATGATTAGTGCATTATTTGGTCCTGGCGTGTCCGTCAGCTTCTCTTCGAGAATAGGGGAGAGAGGGGGGAGGTTAATTGGTCGGGCTACGCCGTCTCCACTGACAGGACGTTGTGGTTTTAGAAGAGTGGCTCAATTGTGAGAGTTTGGGTATCGATTCCCTAAAATATCCCCCTTCGAAGAAGTTAATAGGGGTGGGGTGAACTCCAGTTGACGACACAAACAATTACCTAAACATAGTCGATAAAAGCAAACTTGCATGACTTTGAACCTACTACTGATTATTAAGGCTAACTGGGCTCAACCATACTCTTATCTTAAGTTTCTTTGAACTTAGGTGTACACGCGCGCACGTACAAAGGCTAGGGATAGAAATAGGCCATGCGATCCTACTGGGAGTATGTTTCACAACCCGCAATTTAACATAACACAAACAAACATAACTCATCGATTACACTAAAAAAAACGGAGCCTGACTCGAAAGTGGTATCTAACCAGCTACTTACTTACATTTCTTAACTTTAAGAACTTAAATACATACACTGAATAGGAACACACAAACAAAAATGAAGACTGGTTTTAAGCTTACCAGGTGCTGAAATAACCCTTGATGGTGTTTTGCCTCAGGTTATACAGCGGCTTTACCTTATCGGCACCTTTGATATAAATAATATTAAAGTGGTGCTTTAAGACCAGTACGTTACCGCGTAATGAGTCAGCCGTTCGGTTTATGGTGTCTACCCGAGGATGTCCCAAACTGGTAAAAGTATTCTAACCTACTCGAAATACTCTTTTTATGATACTTGAATAATTTGACTCTTACCTTTATGGCTAGAGCAGCTTGTTGCAGGATTGCATAAATGATGGGAGCGTGAGTCCAATAATCCTCCTTTAACCAGGTAAACTGTGAGATCATGTCTGGGTTCGATCTAAAAGGGTCGGGAAAATTTTTCTTAATGGATCGTTAATGGGTGTGGCGCTCACTACGACTTGTGGTTTTAATGGTAACTCCGTGGACCTTACGTTCTGGCGGAAGACTGCTGGGAGTAGGGGATACTCATTATCCGCGTCTACCATCTGACCGTTTCTCGTTGCCCTTTCATTGGTGAGCCTTCTTTCTTTTTCTTCTCTCACTTCTCTTTCCGCTTATGCTAGTTCTCTTTCCACCTGTATTCTTCTTTCTTCTACTTCTATTTTCATCATTATTTTTCCTTCTTTTGATTTTCTTTTGCTCTTTATTCTTCTTTTATCGGCTTCTCTCTCCATTTCGCTAGTTCGCTTTTGCGCTGCATTCTTCTTTCTTCGTCTTCTTTTTTACCTTTATTCTTCTTTCTTTGTCTTCTCTATTTATCCTTATTCTTAATTCTTTTGCTTCTGTCTTCAACTGTATTATTCTTTCGTTTGTTTTAATTCCCGTCGGTATTCTTCTTTCTTCTGCTTCTATTTTCCACTGTATTTTTTTCTATTCTTCTCTTACTCTGTATTCCCACTTCTTCTATTTCTCTGTTCATGAATATTTTGCTTTCTTCAAATTCTATTTTCCACTTTCTTCTTCCTTCTTTGATTTCTATTCCCAGTTCTTCCAGGACGTAGTCATCTATATCTTCGGCTTCTAGTCCAAGAAGTTGGGCTTTTTGGTAGAATCTTTGACTGAATAATTTTGTCTCTGTTTGTTCGTCCCCAAACTCACTGATCTGCTAAAGGTACTTATTCAACCACCCACTAGGTAGTGGGCTGCCTAACTTACCGGTTATCTCAATATTTCGCTAATTGGAATACCACTTTACAAAAAAATAATTAATAACCTTAACAGGCTAATCTCCACAAATTTATACACCGACCTTGTTATGTTTAACCATTCCTCGAACGCTTGGCACACTTTTACTATTCCTCAAGAGAACACAAGACAAACAAATTTTACTGAGTTCTTCCAATAACCATAAAACCTGACACCAAATATTTTTGTCGTGGTATAGGAAGGACCGATTGATGACAGGATGTTCGTACGCTTTTTGTGGTTGCGTACTACAAAACTCCGTGAGTACGCTTTCTCTCTAAGAATGCTTTATTTGATTATATATTCTGATTATTATTATGATTCTTATTACCGTAATCTTCAAAAGTTCTTACTGGCTTGCTCACCATTTGTAGGATTGAGTAAAAATTGGTTCAAGAAAACTAGAACTTTAAGTAAATCATGAACTAATGAAATTTAAAACACGAAATACAATTTTTTTTTTTTAGAGCTCATCTGGCGACTGCCTACATGGGCATTAGTTGCCGTATTAAAACTGGCCTAGTTCTAGGCTACTTTAAAATAAAATTAAACAAAAAAAAACACCCCAAATGAGAGAAAGGAAGCAAGCTTCTGCATCGGGGGAGGTCCCCCCGGCGCAGGAGCGTGCAACCTAGAGGAAAAAAAAAATGCAAAAAACGAAACAAAACAGAAAAACAAACCCTGCTTAAATAATAGGAAAAAGGCAGGCCTCCCCCCCCAAAAGTCAATGAGTCCACCAGTCGATGTGCACGCACTCATCCCGAGTACAAGGGACAGGCGGTAGCGACCCCGCAATTCCCGGTACCGGGACAGGTGGCGTGCGCGAAGATCACCTAGACTAGGACATTCGACAAGAATGTGGCAAACAGTCTGGGGGACGACGCAGTCGTTGCAATAGGGCGCTGGCGAGCGCTCCATCAGATAGCGATGCGTCACACGAGTATGTCTGATTCACAGACGACAGGAAGCGACCTGAAGCCTAGCGCGGCATTGGGAGATAGGTCCATGGGAACAGTCGCGGCGCAATGGCACGCAACTTTAAGTTCCCTTCGCCCATCTCCCATCTTCTTTGCAAAGCAGTCTGAAGAGCTGCCCGTATTCCTGCCATGTAGTCGGTGTGAGCAAGAGCAAAACGCTGCTCCAGTCGCAGAGTCCTCGCGGACTCTTTGACGTGCTCATCGGCGCGCTCATTCCCGCAATTCCTACATGTCCAGGAACCCAGCAGAAGATAATCTCGATATCTGCCTGGCTTGCCAAAACCGTGGCATCACGGATATCGTGAACCAGGGGATGCGGAGATTCCAATGCTCCGAGGCACTCAGGGCACTTTATGAGTCGCTATAGATCACAATCTGGTCTCCGAACCAGGTACGTCGCGTAATCTCCCGTACCGAGTGGTGTATTGCCACCAGCTCGGCCGTGCAGACAGACGCAGCGCTGAGTAGAGCCCCGCTGACTTCAAACAGAGGGGATATGGCGTGGAAGCCGACCCCCTCTTGGGAATTGGAGCCATCCGTATACACTAGCACAGTTCCAGCGTAACACGATGTGTGCTCCAAAAAGGTCGAACGCAATACTCTCAGCGCAGTAGAAGCTTTGGGAGCAGAGGCGTGATGACAAATAGCCAAATGTGTTACCCTCCAGTGTAGCGTCCTGGGCAGAACCAGGAGCGCCACCGGCCCGAGAGCTATATTTACCCCGTCGAAGGAGTTTCCTGCCCCCAAAACCAAAGTGCTTAGGGTATGACTGGCGTTTCTCGGCGGCATAGGCACCATCAAGATCAGCTGTGGATGCAATGAGAGCTGTTGGCGACTGAGGGAGGTGCCGGGCTCGCTTGTACAGGCGTGTGATGCACTGCACGCGGCGCAGAGCGAGTGGCATCTCCCCAGCATCGACCAACAGGCTCTCAATGGGGGAAGTGCGGAAGGCAACGGTCGCAAGGCGAAGGCCAGGATGATATATCGAATCCACCTTCCGCAATAAACGCTCAGCTGCGGATGTATAAAACTCGCATCCGTAGTCGAGCTTCGAACGAACAAAGGATCGATAAAAAAGTAAGGCAGTAGCCCTATCAGCGCCCCAAGCGCTGAACGTCACGAAACGGAGAATGTCCATGGCGCGCGTACAAGAGACCCTAAGGCTGCGAATATGAGCCTCCCAGGTGAGGCGTCGGTCGAATACAAGACCAAGGAAACGGTGCGACTCAACCACATCCAGGCGCACCCCATCAAGAAACAAATCTGGGTCGAGGTGAAGCCGTGGATGGTGGCAGAAGTGCACCACCTTAGTCTTAGCCAAAGAAAACCGAAACCTGTGTGCTTCGGCATAGCAAGAGACGCGATTCAATGCCTGTTGGAGTCGACGCTCCAGAGCTGGCATCTGGGCCGCACCAAAAGAGATCGAAAGGTCGTCCACGTAGAGCGTAGCGAGAACATCTTCCAGCAGCACTGAGGTGATGCCGTTGATGCTCAGGGCAAAGAGTGTGACACTGGGGACACTTCCTTGCGGGACACCCTCTTCCTGCTCCTTTGAGCCGGAGAGGGCTGCTCCCACCCGTACGCAGAATCGACGATCTCGCAAAAATTCAGATATAAACAATGGGAGGCGTCCCCCTTCCCCCATCATGTGAAGAGTCTCCATGATACCGTATCGCCATGCGGTATCATAAGCCTTCTCCAGATCAAAAAAAACCGTGGCGTAGTGCAGTCGACGAAGAAAAGCCTCGCATACGGCATTTTCCAGTTTGGCCAGAGCATCTGATGTGGAGTGGAACTCGCGGAAGCCGCATTGTGCGGAAGAGAGATGGCCTCCGCTGTCCAGGAAAAAGGCTAATCTAAAATTTACCAATTTCTCCATCAACTTGCACACACAAGAGGTTAGAAAGATTGGGCGGAAACCGGTCGGAGTAGAGTGATCTCTCCACAGTTGGTGAAAGGCAAGCACAGTAGCGATTCGCCAGGAGTCTGGAAGAAGATCTTCCACCCAGATCCTGTTAAACAAATATAACGGAAAGGCCATGCCTCGCTCAACTAGATGTCAAAGCCCTTTCGTACGGGACATCGTCCGGGCCATGGGCGGTGTCCACGCACGAAGAGAGAGCGGAACGCAACTTGCTCACAGTAAACTTGTCGTTGAAAGGTTCTCCGCCTCTGGAGGTAAAGTCCGGGCGGTGGCCTTCCGCGACATTACGACGTGCATTGAATGCTGGCGGAGCAACATCACGGCTAGAGAATTCGAAAAAAGCGGTTGCTAAGGATTCCGCCACGGACGCGGGGTCCGAGATTGCGGTCCCATTCTCCTGGAGAATAGGAGGGGTGGTCCTGCGAAAACTTGCTCTGAATCCTTTTGACTCGCTTTCACACCTCAGCTAAAGGGGTCTTCCCTTTAAGTGAAGACACGTTTGCCCGCCAAGAAGAGCGGCGGGCGTGCTTCGAAATATAGCGGAACCTAGCCCTAGCCCGACGAAATTCAGCGACAGTGAAATCGTTCGGGCGGCGCTTATAGCGCACGTAGGCATAACGCTTCTGTTTGAGGGCCGTCTCACACTCGGCCGACCACCATGGGAGTGGTCGGCATGCAAAACAGCCAGACATCCTAGGAATATTAGTCAGGCCCAAGGCGATGAGGTTCCTGAAGAAGAACTCAACGGCCTCATCTACTGACCTAAACTCCATCCATCCATCCCCGCAGCCCCTGTGGATGGAGAGGAACCGTGAGTCTTTTTGGTCTTTCTTCTCTTTTTATTCTTTTTTTTAGGAGAGGAGGGCAGGGAATGAACCCGCTTCTCACCTCCGCCGGCAGAAGCCCCCATGCCAGATGGACCGGCCTCAGTCAGGTCCCTTCCGAAATGAAGAAGGTCCCGGTAGTCGTAGGGGCACCTGTCGGAGGATATCCGTCCCCTCCTTGTACTACCTCGGATCCCTCAGCCGTTTGAGGGGACCTTGCATAGGGGTGGATTTGGGTTTGGTGCTTGGTACCGAGCCCGAATTCCCCTCCATAGAATGCCCTACCGTCTGAGGCTGACGTTCCTCGAGGACCATGTGTGTCACAGGAGGAGCCTCCAGTTAGCCATCTCCTCCCAAGACATCGCAGGTCCCGTTGGTCTTGACCCCGGCAAGGTTCAATATTCTTGCAAGCAGGTTTTTTGAGGGAATCGACAAAAGAGGCCTGGCTACCCTCTCCCTCCTAAGGGGGTTTGCCCTACCGAGCCGCTTACACGAGAGGCGGTGGGCAGTAGGCTGCGTGCTGGCTTTCTTGGCAGTCCCCTTGGAAAGAAAAGAGGGGACTGCCGCTGGAAAAGCAAAGGTGCCCGAAAGCACCTCCAGAGAAGGGGTTGAGGGGGAGTCCCCTGCACCCGTAAGCGAAGGAGAGGAGTAAGCCTCCTTTCCGGTTTGAGAAATATGGAGGGTCCCCGGCGCAAGCACAGGGAGGGGGACCTTTATCTTTTCTCTGGAGCTGCACGAGGGTGGCTCCATCGTTCTTATAGGGAGATTTAAGGGAAGATGTTTTTTTTGGCATCATTGGGCATGGTGACCCTCTTTGTTTTACGGGACTCAATCACTCACCACCTCTTGCAGTAGCCCGCACTGCAAGAGGTGCTTACAGGCCAAGCAGAGTTAGGCGCTGCCATTTGGGACCACCCCTCCCGCCTGGTGTCCTGGCAGTCATTCGCCATGGCGGCTCCACCTTGAACATGGCGTAAAAAAGATAGATTCTGAAGACGAGAGGAAAATGGATGTGAGGAATGTATGGGTGGGGATTAAGCAGGTTGTTAAAAACCAACCACCTTAGACCAGAGATCAGGGGTTAGGGAAGATTGTCCCCTCCACCCTTAGCTCCGATCCGAGATGGTTGGCTGAGAAGAAGGTCAGCTTCTACCCTGTGAAATTAGAGGCTGACCAGAGAAAGTTGTAGGAGAGGTTGTATGAAAAGCGACGAGGTCGGATAGGAATACAGGCTATCTGAAGGAAGCAAGAGAGGCTATGCTGCGGCTGGATGGGGCGCTGGATCCCGTCAGCAAGGTGGCCAGGATGGCAAATCGCCGCACCCCTAACGAGGCATGAAATACAAAGAGATAAATAAAACAAATTTTTAAGTGAGGCTTTCTAAATTACATACTTGAATTTATAGTAAATGTTGAGCCACTGCTCATTTTAATATTAACTGCAATTGACATCGACGAAACATATACCAGGGGCTTAGATACCTTACAAGATTCCACGAGAATCGGATTTGAGTCTAACCTTAAAAAATTGTTGTCACCTTAAGAATGTTGCTTCCAAGCCGACGCGCGTGGACCGGCGGTTACATTTGTGTTCTCAAGAAGGATATTTTTTAAAGGCACAGAGGACTTAGGAAAGTGTGGCAGATGGAGAGACGCACGGCTACTGGATGAAATGATCTCACCACGGAACAGGAAACGAATGTTTCTTCTTCTCTTCGGACTACTTCGGGAATAATTTGCATTGGCTAGCGATGAGCCAATGCGTGAATCCTTTGACTCAGTGGAGTGCTGGGGGAGTTCACTTGAGGTATTCTTCAATGGCGAGGACTATCTCTGTGTTTTGGGTTACACCGGGATAGTGGGTTTCTCTGACGAGAGATAGTTAAACTTGCTTCTTAAACCAAGTTGAGTTAAGGTTCAGTGTGATCACCAGGAACTGGTCCAGATGAGCTTCTTCAAATCTCTTTTGTTGGTAGCCGGGCCTCTTGCCGGTCTTCGTCGCCTTAGTGACCAATGTAATCTACCCCGTTTTTCCAAAGTTATTTAATTATATACTTCGCCACCTCAGTGGGGATAGGGGAAGGAAGGCGAGGGGATGCGTGGACAGAATACATTTCATCTCCTCCTCAAACGATTTTTCTCAGAGCGTCATTCAGCTAGCCCTAAGAAACCTTATCGCTTTAGGCCGACACTCCTTTAATTTTGCATATGCGGTGAAATTGAATCCCAAATTTTAGGGAAAATCTTGCTGTTTTAACCGATGTTAGGGTTACCGGTCCGACCTGACATGAGTACTGCATTATGTTTTCCTGGGGCGGCCGTTCAGCATCTCTTCGAGACGAGGGGACAGAGGGGAAGGGATTAAGTGGTCAGGCTATGCCGTCTCCACTGACAGGACGTTGTGGTTACAGAGAGAGAGAGTGAGTCAGAGAAAGGGCGAGAGACAGACAGTCATTATTCGGCAGCTAATTCATTCTATCAGTAAGTCAAAGCGTTACGAATACCCGTTAACTCACTTAAATCCTGCCGGCTCTAGACTCGAAACTTCGCGTAAAACAGATACCTACACACCGACCGCAAGGAAATTATAAACGACCGCGTCGTTTATAAGTCCTTTACTTGCCCCGACACAAAGACATCTTTGGTAAATCCAGCCTATCTAATCTCAAGCTTCAGTCAAATAAATTCCCCTCTACGCCAAACCCTACCACAAGAGCGTACGACAGTCCAACCTAAATTATCATTTCAGCTATCGAAATTATAAATATTGAATTCGACAAATCGTAATTGACCCCATCTTAAAATCGCTATTGAAATTTTAATAAGAAGGAATGTTATCACCAATGATGTTGATAGGGCTAAAATTGAAAAAAAAGTCTCACAAAGATTAAATATTAAAGGTGTAAGACTTTCCTTATTATCGAGAGAGATACTCGGCCATAGGTACGTCAGATTCTGCCTCGAAGAGGTCCTTATGCAACGTTTCCACATGAGTTCTGATTATTGTTTTAAATAGCTATACCAGGAATAAAAGCGACACCGAGAGTAACTAGATGTGTACCGAGCTATCCCCAGACTCTTTGTGATTATTATCTGAGAGAAGAAATTATTGTAACCTCGAAAAGCTAAGTTGCTCTATTGTTTTTCTTTCCATTTCATTAGAAAAGTAGCTCACGAGTAGTAAGTTCCTCTATCCTCATAAATAAAATCAAAGATTTAGACCTTCCCCCAATGAATATTCTAAAAGAGTTCTCAAAGAATAACTCATTTTTACCTGCGGCGAAGCGCCAGATCAAGGCGTCGCATTTTTTTCAAAGGGAGTAAATCCCAAATGTACCCATTTTGAGCCATTAAATGACCTATATGACCATGGTATATATGGTTATTCCCCTGGATATTTCAAATTTGACATCTGATTTGGCGCTGGGTGGCGTCATCTAGTGGAAGAAGCCTCATTTATGTATTCAAAGGCACTTGTAAGTGATTTGAACCATGCGAAACGACCAATGCACTAACAATTTAACCTCTTATCACCAAACGCCGCAGTTCATTCGAGGGACTTTGCCTCTTGTTTACTTCACGAGAACCACTTTCACTTTTATCGGTAAAACATTACCCCAGATTGATGGCAATGCCATGAGAACACCAATAGTTCATGCATTCGCATATTCCTATAGGGTAGAGCTAGAAAACAAAATATTATAAGAAAATAACTATTTTCACTCAGACATCTATTTATATAAACCTTGTGGATGAGAGACTGCAAAATTAGCATCCTCCTATTCAACAATAACTTCCAGAAAGGCAGCATTCTAAAGTTACTTTCGAAACCCCTTTGTAGAGGATATTCTACTTTCTAGACATGAAACTTCATACATTCAACCGCAAAAGGACTCTGCATGAATTGTTATAACTCACACTCTCCGGAAATATTTAAAGTCTCAATAATCAAGTTCATGAATAAAGTAAGAGGCTAGAGGATACGCATATATATGAGATTCATTTATAAATGAAAAACAACGTTTTAGGTGTATTGGACATCGTCAGTTTCTAAAATAGAAAATAGAATAAAATAAGAATAAATTCTTATTGACATTAAACGCATTAGGTTATCTTATAAAATGTTCGACAAGAAAGATATATTGAATTGTTTTTACAAAGGAAGGGAAACGGAATAAAACTTATTCTGAGGTTATTTTATGCACGTTCAAACAAGAGAAAGATTGAAATCTAATCATTTAAATTCAATAAAGAAGAGTTCAAATATAAAAGCTAAACTATTTTAATAAACAAACACTATTTAAATGAATAATTTTAATGAACAAATTAAAAAATAATCAAGTTAACATAATGAAGAGAATGGGAAGACTTAAAAGCTTTAATCAAGGATTTAAAAGACAATCGAATATTAAATGGATAAAACTTGAAGGTATTTTTTACATTGACACCACTAATAAAGCACAAAATAAATTGCCCTAAAAAGCTAACAAAGATCAGTTCAAATCCGGAAGTGAAGAAATATAAAGGAAGAGCCTTGATTAAAGATAAAGTTTTATGTGGTGGGTTGGGTACTCGTTAAAGTAGGTTGGCTGTCGAAAGAGGTATTTATGACTAAAAATGGAAAGGGGAAATGTGGTATTTTCATGGTTACATGTAGGATATTTAGTCTCTATGGATAGCGATTTGAAAATTTTTAAACTAAATTCATAATTATTCCATTCAATTATTTTAAAATTGTCGATGAAACGTTCTGTCTTTGATTGTATTACATGATTAATAATAACAGAAGTATCTTTAGAGAGAAATTTCTTCCAGTGCGATGGCTGATTTTAATATGAGACCAAAACCTTTCCTTTAGGGAACGAACCGTATTCCCATTATTGGTTCCTTGCAGAAACCAAGGGGAAGTAAATAAATAAACAGTAGGCCTGCTTATCTCACGGTGAAGTTTGTCCTTTGATGTGAAGTAAGTGCCCAGGAAAAGGCGGTTGACAAAACTGATTTCCAAGTTAGTGCGAAGAAGATATTTTTTGTGTAACTTGTTGCATTATCTAAAGAATAAATTATTGATCGGTCTTATTTCACATACAACGAAGAATTTTCAAATTTTAGGAACATCATTTTGTTCATAAAATTCTGATTAATTTATCAACCAAAAGAAAGGAATAGCGATTAGTTTTAAATTGAGAGTTCAGAGTTTGGAATTGTTTATGCATTGAATAGTAAGTGAGGATAGAGGGAAATCTCTCTATATTAGGCATTTTAATGCACTGGGTTTGTATGAAATTTCACAGTGGGTTAAAAAAATTGATTTCTAGACTATTCAAGGGGAAAATGTGTATATTGATGTAGTTAGTTTGTGGTTTTTTTCTATAATAACATCTAAGAATTAATTTTATTATTAATGTCTAATTCAAAAGTATTTTTGATGTTGGATGGAAAAAGTTTATAAAACTAGAAAATACTTAGCTTGTTTAAAATTATTAAAAATAGTAAAGCAATTATCCACATAATTAAGGTAAATTATAGATTTAGATTCTAAAAGCATTATTTCATAAAGTTGTTTACAAGAGAATCATCAAAATATTAGCTGTTATTGTTGCTACTGGCGATCCCATCACGAAATACGTTGGTCTGTTGTCAAGCCTTTTTATTGAGTAGAAAATAAATCTCATTAGAAATAAATTCTAAAATATTTTTGAAATTTTGACGAGAGAAATTGTGTTAGGTAGCAGTTTTGTTACAAATTAGGTTAAGAATAATGCTTTGTTTTGTGCTATGATTTGTGTCTTGTGCGTGCACCACACCTTTTTTTTTTAGTTTTACATTTGCTTGCCTATTCAACTTTTTTTATTGACTGTTAATCCTGACTGCAAAACCTAAATTTGAAAGTCCTTAACAACTCTGAGGTTCCTTGTGTAATCTATGTTTTGCCAAACTTTCAACTTTAATTAAGCATTCACACGCTGGAGCTGCAATTCTTCATTGCGAAGAAAACCCATTTTTGTGTACGTGACTCTCTGTGTATGTACCACACGACTTCTCTCTAAGTAAACGTAGCATAGGAGTACGGAATAAATTCTAACTTTATCTATAAGACGGATATTTAGGCACTAAATTTTGTATAAATAATAATATTATTATTACGATCAACGGGTACTAGATGTTGTACTATATAAATATGAATTTAGACCGAATTTACTGCTAAAATTTGCCACTTGCCTTTCGGGCCGAAAGGCGTTATTCTTTTCACGACTTGCACAGTTCCCAGGTCATTTAAACACTATTAATTCATTCGGACTTTTCCAATAGAGTTATTAACCATACGGAACTAATGCTACTTTTAGGTCTCTTAACTATTCGGATTCTCGTACATGAAATGTGATTTTATTTCGACGGAACCTATTATAAGATTTCATAAAACACTTCAAACTCTTTCTCTATTTTTTTAGGCTTCTTTGAGTATTTTCTTCCATCTTACAATGTTATCATCAAAGAGAACCCTCTAAAGACAAACTTTGTAGCCGCTGAAGCAAAAATATTTTCGCAACCTAAATTTAGGACATGAGCAAAAGCCTGAACACAACCACGAGAAAGGTGGATATCACCGATGGCACAGCTCGTCCACCAAACCGCGAAAACAACGAGGGCAATCCTGCACAGGAGTGAAGGCGTGGCATTCTTAATACAATTCATATTCTTCCTCTGTCAATACTCACGTTGTCTCATCCTCATTCTTATCAGTGCTAGTATTACCGGAAAAATTGGCCATAACGCTGAATGCTGTAGACAGAGATGCCAATTATTCTCTCATCTCTCTTCGTTCTGTCTTTCTCTTCACAAATTTTCAGATTCATGCAGATATGATTCGTCTTATGTATTAAAAGCTGCACAATGTCAGCACCTTTATTTTTCTCTATTTCAGAAGTCTTAATCCACTAATTCTTATTCCTGAGCTACTCAATATCATTAACGGAGAATGGCAAGTAAATAATGGAAAGATCACCTTTGCTCCCTTTCAGTATCTTTGAGCTTTTTTATAGTATGTTATTCCTAGTGGACACTAGCGTTGCATTTAGTGTCATCCCAGTATCTCATGATGACAAAGTTTTCCCTCATTTAGTATTGGTTTTTTTCACTGCCAACAATTAGGATATTAGAATCTTTGAAGTGCGTGACCATTAAGATATCTCTCAACCTTCGTTGTTTTTTTTATTAATAATAATTGTTGTAGGCGATAGAGCCTGTGACCTATTGGGCCTAGATTTTCTATTTGCCCACAACCTCTTAGTCAAAATTCTTCATCGCAAGCTTGTCGACCCTCTAACTTCTTTTGATCTATGGTACTTTCTCACATTCTCAAAGGTCTCTCTGTCTCTCCTTCTCTCTTCGGCTGAATCTTAATTCCAATTTCTTATATATGAGCTTGCCGATATTAGCCTTCCTCTTTCCTAGGATGAGCGAGATAAACACGATGTGTGGCACATAATAGAAACAAAAGGGGGACCTGTTTCGCCCGTTAGACGTCTATTCCAGATACATTCTTGGCAATGCACACGGAATTCCAGCCTATGATGGATGTTGGCATATGTCACTTCTCCATGTCGTACCATAGCAGTGACGCTTGGCAACATCTCGTTTTATTCTGTAACTTTATTTGATACTAAAAAGTGATAGACTTCTTTCTCTCGATGAACTGCCTCAAGTTCAGCGCATCTCTACCACTTATATCCTTATTAGTTAAGGCGTGAATTTACAATATTTCTGAACATAAGTAACTAGGTAGTTGGTGCTTTCTACGTTAGCTGCTGCCTCCTTTTTACTATTTCTATGCTGCCGCTTCCTGCGATCTTCCAGGAATCCTATTCATCATCTAAGGGCTTTCCATCCTCACTGAACGCCCAGTAATTTTGTTCAGTAAAAACACGTTTGCGTGTGGCAGTGGCTCGCTTATCTCTATATGCCTTGCCAAATGGCTTAAAAAGGCTCAGTCCATTTCTGGACTAAATTTATCTTTAAATAGTTAATTTTTTGATGGAGATGCAACTCTCTTGTTGGAGAGAGATGTTTCTGTATTATTATATTAATTTGTATGATATTTAAAATTTTAAAATACTTATTTTAAATACTAATACCATTCCACAATTCAAGCATGACGCCAAAATATCATGATAAATAATATTAGGCGAAAAAAATCTTAACTTCTTTGTAAGCTCCTAGCGTTCTAGTACATGCGAGGGCGGACCAACCCCCGAGCTATGTGTGCAAGCTCTGTTCTAAAGTAAATATTTGAACAATGTAAACCTAATAAATTCATTATTTTGAAGAAGAATAAGCCAATTTACTATCTTATTATATTTTAAATTGTTTATTTGTGAAGGCTTTAAAGGAGTAATCCTAAAATTACTCATTCCTTTTAGGCGCCATTTGAATTTCCGCGAGTTTTAATTCCATTCCATAAATCATTATCGCGTGATTTATAGTATTACAATTATCCTAATTAATAATTATCTAATTGCCTTACCAACAAAATTTAATTCAGATATATTCTATACAGTGGTAGATTCACACTATAACCAAAATAAGCACGTGGTTAGGGCATCGAGTGAAGGAGGCACCTCAGAAATTTCTCATATCCAAATTTACGAGATAAATTATTAATTTAATTAAATTTATAACCATTTTCAAAATTTAATGAAAGTGACTAAACTTTGTTTATAAAGCGTTCTCTCCTGTTTCATGTTTATCCTGGAGGTTATACGAGTTTTGAACAAGTCCAGTACGCATTTAAAACAGCGCAAGTGAGCGGTATTAGCTCGTAAGTTCTTAGTTTAGTATTCAACTGTCACTCTTGTTAATTGCATGTGCAATCATTACATCATTCTTGCTTCAAGTTGCTTAATAACTAGTCCAATAACAGAGTCAGCTCTGGCTGTTTAATCTGTTAAAATGTAAGTACGTTTTATATATTTTGGATGCGTTTAACGTGGATATTTTTTAAGGTGATTGTATCCGTAAAAATGCTAACTTTCTTATTATTATAATGGGTTCAGGAATAAGTTCTTGCGGTTTCATCAAATTTATTCAATACCATTAAGAATTTTAGAAAAACTTAATTTTTAATTAATAACAATATGCAATTTAATCAATAATGTATTCTCCGTTGTTATTTACGATTTCTTCCCAACGTTCAACAGGTTTTTCGATGCCTCTGCTATAAAAATCTCTGGATTCTGACTCGAAGAATGCGTCTAACCAGGTTTTTAATTTTACATCAGTATTAAAATAAACGCCGCGCAAATTGTTGGAGAGCGATCGAAACAGATAGAAATCCGAAGGAACCGAGTCTGACAAATATGGAGTATGCAGCAGGATTTGCCATATTGGCAATGTGAGGACGAGCATTGTCGTATTGAAGAAGGACTACATGACGTCGATGGGGTTGCTTTTCACGAATAGCTTCAGCGAGTCGATACATTTGTCGAACGTAGAGTTCTGAAATGACAATATCGTTGTTCGCAAGGAGCTTATAAAGAGTGATGCCTTCACAATTTCACTACACACACAGCATCGATTTCGTAGATGAAATCCTTGCTTTAATCGCGGAAGTGGTTTTTTATAGGGGCTAAGCCATTGTTTTCGATGGTTCATGTTGACATAAACACACCCCTTTTCGTTTCCAGTGATGATGCGGTGAAGAAATATGTCCTTATATCCACGAGTAGCCGTGTGACAAGCAAGCAACCCTGCGGCAATCGCGGAGCGTTGAAGTTTGTTGCTTTCGCTCAAAGCGTGCAAAACCCATGCACCGAGTTTTTGAACTTTCCCCTTCGAATGAAGGTAATTCTCTACAGTTTTTTGATCAAACACCAATTCTAAAGCAAATTACCTAGTCAATTGACGAGGATTTTCATGAAGAAGGTCGTTCAATGGATCTTCATCCAACTTAATAGGGCAACCACAACGTTCTTTGTCATTAAGATTGAAATGACCGTTTTTGAAACGTGAAAACCACCATTGAGCTGTCTTTTCTGATAAAGCATTTTTTACGTACACAGCACAAATATCGTAATGAGCTTTGGCTGCGTTTGCATTGTTTGTGTCTTGATTCAAAATGAATAACAACAAGTATCGAAAATGCTCCTTTCTTTCATCTTGACATTTCATTTTAAGGATACAGGGTAAATAAACCGCAATGACTCATTACTCAACTTCAAGACGTATCCTAAGCAAAAGCATAATATTCCACACTGTTTAGAGACGTAGCCTCACCTTTGCAAACTTTGCTCTCATTATTTATTATTGTTTCTTAATATGTGCACGAATCAGGTCAACAAAACTTAAATCAACACAACCTTAACGCATGAACTTATTCCACAACCTAATAGCTAGAGTGATGAGATTTTAACAGCCTCATGAATGCAAACTAACATACAAATCGAAGTACCTTATGTCAATTCCTTTGATTTATGGACAGAAACCGAGAAATTATGAAAAAACACTGAAAACCGGCATTTTAGGGGTATTTTAAAATCGCTAAGGATTTGAAGTTTTTTCGTATCTTTTTATTATACAAAATAGATTATGTACCAAAGACTAAAAACTATATTTTCTCGTAGGATTTTACAAAATTCAGAAAGATTAGTATTACTTTTGTAAATTTTCCCTAAAATCGCAAAAATACCGATTTTTTCTGTTTTCTGTTTTTTCTCAAAACACTTCGACGGGTTGTAGAGCTTGAAAAGTAGAAAAAGTATGAATCCGGATCCATAGCGACTTAAATATACTCTAATTTCTAAAAAAAAATTCAGACTATTTTGTGTCACTGAGAATGAGTATTTCAGCACTATGCAAGTTTCCCTTTCTTTATATATTTTTGGTATTTTTAAATTTAGAGTGCTGAAATTTGTTAAACTTATAGAGAGTTAAAGAAATCGGATTTTGTTTGTGTGAATGTTTCCGATTTCGCGATACAAAACGAGATATCCCGAAAAAATACGACCTCCCTCCCGACTTTTAGACGGTATGTTCAGACCGATACGGCTCCGTCATCTCTCGTCGTAGAACAATGATTCACAATGCATTCGATTCATCTTTTCAAGTTCTACAAATTCTAAAATTTAAAAAAGATATCCCCTATAGTTTTTATTTTATGGTGTTTTGTTAAAATTTCATGTAAAAATGAAAACAAAAATATTTGGGGTGTGTTTGATGTATCTTTCTCCAAAACTATAAGTGATATCTTTATTTCCTCTATACCATTTATAGAGATTCAAGAGCCGATTAAGAAACAAATTCTGTCTTTATTTATTAAAGCAAAAGATTCAGCAGTAAGCTGGTAATAAAATTGTCCATATTGTTCTTCCTATGATTTGTGTAGCAGTGTTCATGGCCGCATGATAATTCAAACAAAATAATCTTTTATTTCTGTATTTAACAGAACCTCAGAACAAATAGGAAACGAATTCAGCTAAGTGATGTACAAAACGAAAACTATAAAACAATAAACAAGATAAGATTTTGGAATTCTAGGGCCAGAGTGCAAAGCTAGCTGATTCCTTCGCACAAATTATGCAACATGATATACAGTTTCCAGTTCAAAACTAATCCCCGTTATCTGCAATGGACACAAATAAGGCATATGCGGTAAATACTACTTTGGTCACCTTAAAATCAATATATAAGGTGTCCCATAACTGATCACACTTTACCTGTACATAATCTTGATACGAATATCTCAACTGCAAATGTTGATTCAAGTTAATTTACAATACATTCTAAAGTTAAAAAATTGCTGAAAATGGAAGTTTGGTTTATCATGGCGATGGTGGTGATATTATTCTGTTGGGAAAAGATGAAGAAAATGACAATTTAGCAAAAGATACTGGGTTTTTGCTTGATTTCTCTGCTGATGATGTGGCCCATTGGATCGCTTATGGACCCAGTAACTGTCAACACTACAATGGGACATTGGACAAGTCTTAACTGCATTTTAGTACTTAAAAACCAGTTAGGTATTGTTAACAGAAACTTTAAAATTGAGATAAAAGCCAAATAGTAAAAAATAGAAGAGAGGTTACTTAATGTATTGCCTATCAACTGGATCAGTTTATTTTTTGTTTTTAGTGTTTGTTCATAAAAAAATCTCAAATTTTGTTACAACAGATATTTTTAGTGACTGGAAAAATAGAATTATAATTGATAGGCATGAGAAAAGCACTGCTCCTCGAGACTCATTGCTAACATATTTAACTCGCAGACAAGGTGCAGAGGTTAAGGCACATTTGAAGAAACAAAGTCAGGAATAGTGTAATCTCTGCGGACATGTCTTGATGCATGACATAGCTCTTATTCGTACGTTTGATTAACCTGGCTTGGCCTTTCTAGGAACAGAAAAAGATTTGAATCACTGCAAAATGGGATTTTTTAGGACTGTTTGAACTCATGAGCCAGTTTGATCCATTTTTATCAGGTCCCATTCAGAAATATGGAACTTCTGGAAAAGGAAATCATTCTTATTCGTCAAAAACCACCTGCGTGGAACATTGCTCCACTGAGCGTTCAGTTTCACGGTTGAAATATAGTGAAAATCTCCCCAGAACAACTATGCAATAAGGCAGGTTGGATGCCTTATCCCTATTATGTATAGAAGCAGATGTGTTACGCAAGATTGGTTAACGGATCTGATCAAAGACTTTGCAAGGTAAAAGAATTAGGAGAAATTTATTCATATAGAAATGAAATGGAACTATGCAGAAATAAATATTATTTTTCTTCTTTCTATAAGTTTTGTTTAATTTGTAATTACAAATGTATATGGGCACCACCACTTTTTAGAGCTTAGATCCTCTAAGTGTCTTAATCCGGCCCTGATTTTATATATTTTAAACGATAATTACTAACTGTTTAGTATTTAGTAATGTTGCCACCTGTAGTAAATTTATTCATTTAACAGAATTTATATTCCACGCATTTCAAATTAATCTTATTCTTCTTAATTCCACCATACTAATTCCACCATATAACCTTATATATTTTTTCAGTTCTCAATTATTCCTTATTGTGAAGAGCATTCCGTTCGTAATATTATATTAAACATTTTCTCTTTCTTGATCTCAGTCTATATCCTCCAGTATCGCATCAACCCTTTAATTTTCTCGTATGGCCACTAAAGTACGAAATAGGATATATTTCCAATAGCCTTAGATAAGAAGCTCGCGCGGCAATTAAAAGGTTTAAACGAATGTGACGTAACTGATGATATTAAAAGTCTTTGGAAATGCCATTCTTGTGAGTCTTAGGAAGTCATACATATAAGTCAAAGAGGAGATAATAGTTATAAATATTTTGATTAGTTCTTTCTTTCATTTAAAAATATTTTAATGATAAAATAAGAAATATGAGGCCAATTTCCAAAAGGAAAGTACAATATAAACGGTCACTATTGTACTTAATTCTTGGTAAATATTGTAAAATATTTATATAGGTAAAAGTGAGTAGTTTAATAAGGACACATCTGTTTTCACTGACTTAATTATGAGAAAAAGTGTAATATACTAATATCAAAACTTTTATAAAACCGTATCATATTATCTATATTAATTGAAAAATTTGAACCTTACAATTACCTAAACGTCTAAAGAAACGCTTAAATTTGAAAGTTTACATAAAAATTAATTAGGTCCTAAACAGGAATCTAAATTTCGGCAAAATTTTGACACTTAAATTACCTCTACCTGCCGTTTAGGAAAAGATTTTCGTCAATCACCTACCATATTCCTATACATTCCGGCTGATAATTATATAATGGTTTATGTCTAATCTTTTCCATTGTACATCTGAAATTATAGTATAATAAAACTAGGATTAAAATTAATTATAGGATTTTAATTAATTCTAATTAGTTTAAGTGGACGGCAATGACAGCTTTATTTTTTTTATCTGCAGATCTTTACTTTATCCAGTGATCTGTTTTCAGGAGGTGAGAGCGTTGAAAAAAGTCTGGAATGTGGCAAATCTTTATTAGCGAAGATGTCTTTAACCCCTTTTGCGAGTCATCATCTGGTCGAACTTCATAGTTTTTATATAGTAAGGGGAATAGCGGCATCAATCACAGGTCACTATACTCCACCACTCCATTGAGGGATGGTTCAGCTAGGCAACCCCAGCTCGACGATTCCCGCTGACTCCCACCAACAGATCAGGCCGGACGGAGAGGATCAGTGGGAAACGAATAGGGACGCGAGGATGAGGAGAGTGAAAGGAGGTTCAAATGAGAAATAAATGTATGATATAAGTTCATTTTAGTTAACCTTTCACGTTATTTAAGAAGGTAAAGGAATAAAATTTCAACATCACCATCATTTGGTTCTACTGATCAACATGAAATCCAAACCACGAGACCCAACTTCTATATTTTTATCCATAAAAAATCTAAAACATGGAATACATTCGACTTTGCTCATGGCATGAGCTTATATGTTGGCTTAATTTAATTAATGGTGTAATTTGAAAATCATTTTTGGTTTGGTGTCAACTTTCTATATTTTATCATCTTCAAATAAATTTTACTATTAAGTTTTTTTAAGATTTATCAATGTTTGGTTATGATGGTGACCAAACTGTGGTTTGTATGAATTTTCATGTTGTAAATTATACGAGTGGTCTTAAGAAAATTTAAAAGAAAAATAAAATAAAATTAAAACAAAAAGAATTCGAAATTCTTTTTTCCAACATAAGCTCCATTGTTGCTAGGTTGACACTGTAATTGGGGCGGGTGGAAGAACAAGTCACAAAGAAAATCTCGTTCGGTTGACTTTGTTATAAAAAACGAATGTGTTATTTTTCTCGTAATAATCGTTTTCGACGAACTTTATAAAGACACTTTGTTTTATCTTAATTTTGTTCCAATTTCTCAGAGTCATGTCCATCTTTGCTCCATCGGTATGTTCTACTAAACATTTTCCATCGTTAATCATCTCACCTGCTGTAAATTTTTCTACCAATGGTTTCATTGTGTGTGTATCGATGACTGTTGCAAAGTCGTGAACAAAGTCTTCATCCTAGTGAAATGCTGTAGGTAAGTACGATTTAAAAAAGAGTAGGTAAGTAATATCAATTTCATATTGTAATTACTAATTCAATTAATCTATCAAATATTCGTATAATTTCTATCATGAAAGATTCTAATTTCTCTAATGAAAGGTGTACAAGTATTTTTGTCTTTTCTAACATAATAATTGGTGTGGAACCATTAAAGCATTCTATGTTTATCACATTTCCTTTTCATTATTCTCTATTTTCATATTAACCTATAATTTTAAGAGAAGAGAATATTTATAACTTTATAAATAACACTATATAAAATAAAACGCGTAACAAATTTAATTTATTCTAAACCTAGATAAATTGATCGATAGATCCGCTATTTACTTTAATAAAATATCAAAACAGTTTCTTTGAAAAACCCTAATACCTTATAATTTTTTGAAGGCATCATTATCTCAATATTTAAAGTATTTTTTCTCTTTTCGTTCGGCTTTTTGTTCGCTTGTTGCCTTTACATATAGAACAATAAAAATTTGTCTAAGTTTGAATCGTCCTATCTCATTAACTTTTATAGGTTTAAAATTGAATGAAAGGTAGGAAGAAAGAGGCAGTTTAAATATTGGAGAACTGATCATAATTTAATCTGATTTAGCATAGCCTGAATCTTATCTATGATTAAAGAAGGACGAACTTTCGACGCAGTGGATATTATTTGTCGTGCGCCAGCTTCAAAGAATAGGTACTGGTAGATTAGAAGTTACTTAACAAATCCTAGTTGCAAGATTTTAAACAAAGTCTGTATATTCTCTACCAGCTTCATATGAGCCAAATTTCAAGGAGAATAACGATAAGGACTAATAAAAAATACCAGAAAAACTTCGAGTTAATGACAGTACTGATAACAGATTAGTAAAATATGGATCCTAAATTAATTAGAAAAACAGAGCAGTAAGAAAATTTATAATATTCCCACTCAACCTGAAGCGTTAAAATAGCAATATTTTTAGGAACTCTCAAAAGATAATCTTCTCCAAAGATTTGATTCAGTGAAATGATATAACAAGGTTGCCGTTCAACTTTATTCATTTGAAGAGCTTGAGGAAATTTGTTAAGAAAATCAAGAACAATGTAACAAAAATGCATAGGTATACTATCCTGTTGAAAATAAGCCGTGTTGCGAATTATTAAGGCAATTTGATCGATGACATTAAAATCTAACATGAGTCAACCATTTTCGGAATTCACACAGTACTGGATCGTCAAAAATTCAGTTGCAGTTACACCAGACATTCGCCTTTGAAGAGGCATGTAACACTTTAGGAATTACTGGTGGAGTTCATTGCCCCCAAACTTGATGTCACTATACATGACAGATAATGGGAAATGTAGATTTACTGCTGAACGGCTTTATGTATATTCATAGTATGAGTTTGGGTGATGGAATTTCTCCTCAAATCTGGAAGTATTTCACAAGAACATATTTATATTCTTCTGTTAATGCTTGAATGAGTTGAATATGGAAAGGAGCATTTCGAGCTTTTGCGTTAAATTTCTCCATGCCGAAAATGCCTCACTTGTAGAATTTACTAGGCTATACATAATTGCTTTCAGCAGAACAGCGATGTTCATTTTATTTGTACCTTTCTGGGGCTCGCTAGATTACATTTGTGGTAGTTGTCTGTAACTAAGTAAGTCTTGATAAACTTGTTGTTATATACAAATTAATTAAGTGGCTTAGTGTGTTTGGTCGAATTTGTTCTTGGAGCACTCTAAGGAATAAAATTGTAGAAATAAACATTACCATCAAGCTTACAATCGATTATCTTTCGTTTATATTTAAGCTGCCCTTAATTATATCTAATAACAGAAAAACTATTCAAGGTCGATCCAAATATCACGTATTATACAAAGCAAAAGGTTTATATGTTCATTTTAAAATGCTAATATCGGAAAAATATTTATTTGCCATAAACTATTGAATTATAATTATGATACATTTAATTGCAAAGAGTATAGGGGATACTAAGATCTAAGCCTGAAAATAATGAGCCAGAGGTAGGCACGAATGAGAAGTTATGGAAAACTAAAGATTTTAATAGGAGCTGCGCTAAAACAGGTGCCTCTCAACAGTAAGACAGGGAGCATTTAGCTTTAATCGGGCTTAGCCTAGTTATTAAAATTATAACACTAACAAAATTTTCATAGTAGAAAGGCCGAGCTAACGTTTTCGGACCTTATAAATTTTAGGTAGCATTTGGTGATAATCACAATAATATTGGATTATAATATAATGAGGAACTTTGACTTACTTCGTCAAATAAAAATATTTGTTTATCACTATTATATCGATAGTATATAATACACAAAATTAATAGAAGCATAAAATAAGTATTAAAATAGTTGTGAATTAATTTAGCTAATCAAATTATTATATTATTTCAATTATATCGCTAGCAAATAATAAACAAAAATCATAAATCTGTTGGAACAAATAAAGAAATTATTCGTCTAACTATAAATACTTTTCCTAGATAGCTATTAAGCAGTATAAAAAAAAATTCACGATCAACTACTTTCGCGATGTAAATAATCTCTTTTTTATGTTCCTGGATTAAAAGTTATTTCTCAGTTGTTCCTAACTAAATGAATAGTCTATTTGGATCCCCAAAGTTGCTTTTGTAAGTAAGACACTGAATTTTTAAATATGCACATTTAGAAAATAATATGGTATAATAATTTCGGCAAAAAATCGAGAATATATAGAAGGCTGTATAGGCTTTAATTTTTCCGTATCACGGTAGAAAATTGTAAATGTTATATTTAAAAAGATATAGAAATTTGTAGAATAATATATTTTTTAAAGAAATCATACAAACATTCTAGATTTAATGAGAAATTTCTAGCATAGTAGAATTTTATGAAATTTCAAGACTGTTCCAGAACGTGAAAGAACACCCCCATGAAACTTCTAGAACCTTCTGAAATATTCTGAAGTATTAGTTCAGAAATATTTATACATGGATTCACAGATCTGCTATCATTTTACCTCTAGTTACAATAAGGAACACAGGAGAATATAAATGGTATTAAGAGGCTGAAATCATCCTCCAGATGGATTCTGTTACATCTGCAGTCAGTTCATCAAAACAAGAGCAAAACTTTCGGTGTAACAGCATCGATGAGTATTTGTGAATCTTACAAAGTTTATTTTTACCTGCCAGATAAAGAGCAAGGCAAAACCTAGGCACCTCATTTGGCTTGTGAACACTACAAGGGAGTTTTGGAAGGTACGAAAATTGTTTGTTATAAAGAGTAATATATTAAATGTCATAAGTACATATTTCAAGCTTTCGTTTGTTTGTAAGCAAAAAGTGTAATAAAGTATTATTTTTATTTTTACAGAATGACAAGTAGGGAAAGAAAACCTCTCAATTTCTTCATTCCCTAAATTTAGTGTGAGCTCACTGACCACTCAAGCAACTGATAATTCTGAATGGTGGAATCTTTCAAATTTCGAATTGGCAAAAATGTTCCTGCTTTTTCGTATCCCTATCTTCTATGCTTCATTTTGCCAGTAGCACACAGGGCTGATCTTCTTGTACTTCCTCTTTCCTAAAACAATAATTCACCATCAGAATAAATCAACAATTCAGATTCTAAAATGATCATTGAAGATGTAGACTACAGTGTCATAGATATGGCTCGTGAGAGGAATCCATACCTTTCAAACCAAATATACATCAATGACCATGTCAATGATCTTAGTGACCTTTTACTTTCTAGGGTCAAAGAAAAGGATTTGCAGGATAAAAGTGGTCAAGTGCTAGGCCAAAAGAAACTTCATAAAAACTTTTCAAGATTCTTTACTTATCATGCTGGGCTATGTTACTGCTTTGGTGTACCTGGTCTTTTCTATGCAAAGTGAATCAGATATAATTCAGTTGTACTATATAATAATATATAATTGAGAAGTACTCCCCATAATTGACATAAGCATCTTTCCTTTCCCTTGGTATATTCCATATAACTCAAATAGGAGTATATTAGTGTCAAGCTCCTTCTATTTGCTTAGAATTATGAGTATGACTCGGAATTGATTGGAGACCAAACAGGAAGCAGTTTTAATGCGCCTTCGGGGATGCTATTTCAAATTTGCCCTGTCAATTTCGTCTTTCGGAGAGAAGGTGTACATCAGCACATTATCACAAGGAACAGTGGGCAAAAGGGCTGAGTACTCTGTAGTAGGGTATAATGTCAAGCATGATTAATTGATAGACGCTCAAAAGGTGTTATTCCTTCCATTACATTTAAAACTAGATTTCATGAGGCAGTTTCTAAGAGCTCATAACAAATACTTTGCAACTTTGAAGACTCTTCATAATTTCTTTCCCAAATTTTCAGCGGCAAAGGTGAATGTCTGAGTCTTTGTTGAACCACAAATAATAAAAATCATAGCGTGTTCGGTATTCTCTGAAACGCTTACTTAAAAGGAAAAAAAAGACTAATAGTCTTATCTCGGGGATTTATCTCACTTGGAACGCCTTCTCGCTGAATAACTCACTCTTGGTAAAGTACTTACTGAAAGCAATACCGCCCTACCCTTCGAAGAGATTTTCGCCCGCGCGGTTTGAAGATTAGATACAAAGCAAGTCACCTAGATGGAAAAATTCACGCTTGCAAAAAAGAAGATTTTAAGATAGAAGATCATCTCAACCTTACCTTATCTTCATTCTCAATTTTATTTTAATTTCATATACTGTCTCCTACACTTTTGCTCTACCTCGCCAAAAATCGCCGAATTTGGGACGTCCTAATAAAGAGAGGATACATTTTTTCATTAGGTGCATCATATTCAACAGGAGGAAGATCTGAGGAATAGCCCGCTGCCAGATACCCGTATCAGAGGATACCCCGAATAATTGACTGGGTTGCAACCTTCGCAGGGGAGTTTGAACACTGCGCCCCTGAGGGAACACCAAAATCGCTGAAAGGCATACAACCGTCTCAGCGAATGTATGGAGCAACCGCTGTTTTTAATTCCATCGAGGAGGCGGCACCCCTGGTTAGCGCTGGTTGATTCCACGCTAACCAACAAAAAGTCCCTCATGTTTCACCACTCGAGAGGAGACAACCCGGGTGCACATAATCATCAAACATCATATCATTTAATGATAGCAAAACTAGGGGATTGGAGGCACTGGGAAGGAGAAGGAACCAAAACATCACAATACAAATGAAGAACAATTTGGAAAATGGAAGACTCACTTTAAGAAGCGAAGCAAGAACATATAAACCTAAAATAGGTATAGTCATCTGCAGGGAAGAATTTTTTACTAATTTAATTTTTAAACATAATTTTACAATTTATTCACCCCCTAATCATTTTCTTTTGTATTTATTTTCCGACAATTAAAAAACATTTTCACTTCCATTTTCCAACAATTACTTAGTTGATTTAAAGTAATCTTGTTATTATCGGTTGTATCAGTATTCGCTCTGCTACTATCTGGTTTTTAGCCCTTCTCCCCATATCTCATATCTTTCTTATATACATATTTTTATAGAAGCGTAAGTTTGTTTAGTGATCAATTAAGTACTTTTACATAGGTTGCCCTATTTTTAGACCAATTGAGCTCAAATTTAGTGGACATATAGGCCTATATCTCTCTAAAGAATAAGGTATAGGATAAGCTATGTTCTGTAAACCGCTATACATAGCGCCCCACCATAGTGGTAGAAAAACCTGATCAAGGTCTGACAGCCATATGTCTGTAGCTATTTGGTTTGAATTTGACACAGTTTTTCATTTTGAAGGTCTGTGAATCCTTCAAAAGTGATAGGAATTTAAGCTCGTATGTTGTATAAAGTTAGGGACTACCGCAGCAATTGGTGCCTGGGCCAGGAAAAGGTAAGCTAGGAGGCCAGTTGAGCCTTGCTGAAACGAATAATGGAATATACAATTCCAATAAAATTTTCATAACTGCAAGGGCAATTAGTTAGGTAATCGACAATTTGGCGTCTAAAAGTTTTGGTGGGGAATCTAAGAACACTCCACTTTCCATTCTCACCATAACCAGAAACATGTCCCTATAAATGCTTGATCCTTTTACTTGACACGATAACATGAGTACTTTTAACGAAAAAAAGAAGAAATGAAGAGTTTGGAAATCTTTTGTTTTCTTTTCGAATGGTAGTAACCGCAATACATGATATAAATGCACCAGCACGCAATTCTGAAACCAAAATATATCTATTTTTAAAGAATTATCCACCAGCCAAAAACTCCATTATTCATTCTAGGCTCGTTCAAGAGAGAAAGCAAAGGAGCAAAATCAGAGAAAGGTATCAGAAAGTTAAAAAGGATAGGGGATATGCAAAAGCGTTCATTTATCTACTTATTTCGATGTCATATTTTAAACTAATATATATACATTTTATTATTAAAAATATTCAATTTACTGCTCCCAAGTACATTCTGCCTATAACCATTATTCACTCTGTCTTGCTGCCGCTCAATCAAATATGTGAAATGATGAAATGTTAAATGAATGATGTTATTTACTTAGAATCCATATAGAAATATTTTTTATTAAAATTCCAAAATGGATTTTTTGCAAAGAAAGCGTGAAAACAATTGTTGCTTTACTGACAGTGCTGGCTTGTAGTTAAAATAAGTGGCCGTGCTACATCAGAAATTTGTAAGCATTGTTTTAATATTGTGTAAAAGGAAATAAACATACAAAAAGAAAATATATAGATAAACTTGATAAAATCCTAAACAGAAATAAATCTATACATGAAAATATATCGTAGCCTCAAAACTTTTGGCCTTGATTTTAAAAACTTTTCTCTCTTTATTATGAGAGATCTTCCAAAAGCTCCAAGCAAAGGTAGGAGAGTTTCATTAGAGAATATCCCTCTTCTCCATTTTTAACAATCAATTCTTTATATTTCCTACAAAACTCAGCAGTGGGGGTTTGTGTATAGGTAATGCGGAACTGCAGCATCCGCTTATTTCCACTTGATATTATCGATAACATTCAATATAACGAGTTTTTTTTCTTTTAATTCTATCTTTATACTTTTACATTATATAATACTTAAGCTTAATATTAGTAGCCATCCCCTAGCTTATGAAAAAAATACAAAAATCCTTTTATAGAACTGTGGGCTTCACAGTTTATGCAAACCGTTGTTCGCCGCATGCTCACATGTCCGAGTCAGGAAGCTGCACGCTAGGGAGAGAACTGTGGCTCATGCAGTGCCGTTCCTGGTGTGGTGGTGGAAGTTAGTGTTTCTTTTTACTCCGCGTCTGTTGAGCCTAAAAACGTGTTTATATTCTTGAATGTGATAAAATGTAGAATTTAATTCATATTTGTTTGCGGTTCTTTTATTTTATGAATTCTGAAAGATTAAATTCACTTGACGTGCTTTTAATGAAGAAAAGATTCCTCAGTAGTCATCTAGAGATCGAGTAGAAAATAAGTAATCTTTTCGCGCAAATTAAAACAGGAAAATTGGATTTCGTTTTTAAATGTTGGATCATGCTTGAACTGTAACAATTTAGGCTATTAGTAAGTAAAAAACGTTTGGTTTTGTTCTGTTTAAGAATTTATAAAGTTTACCGATATACGAGTATTTTCTTTTTGTGTGTTTATTTCGTTTAATACAATATTAAAACATTGCTAAAAAATTAATGATGTAGCACCTTCACTAATTTTAACTACGAGCCGGCACTGTCAGTAAAGCAACAATTGTTTCACGCTTACTTTGGAAAAAATCCTTTTTGGAATTTTAATAAAAAAATATTTCTAAATGGATTCTAAGTAAATAACATCATTCATTTAACATCTCATCATTTCACCTACTTGATTGAGCGGCAGAGAGAAAGAGTAAATTATGGTTATAGGCAGAATGTCCTTGAGAGCAGTAAATTGAATATGTTTAATAATAAAATGTATATATATTAGTTTAAAATAAGACATTGAAATAACTAGATAAATGAACGCTTTTGCATATCCCCTATCCTTTTTAACTTTCTGATACCTTTCTCTGATTTCGCTCCTTTGCTTTCTCTCTTGAACGAGCCTAGAATGAATAATGGAGTTTGTGGCTGGTGGATAATTTTTTAAAAATAGATATATTTTGGTTTCAGAATTGCGTGCTGGTGCATTTATATCATGTATTGTGGTTACTACCATTCGGAAAGAAAACAAAAGATTTCCAAACTCTTCATTTCTCCTTTTTTTCGTTAAAAGTACTCATGTTATCGTGTCAAGTAAAAGGATCAAGCATTTATAGGGACATGTTTCCTGGTTATGACCAATTAATTATTACAATTAAATTATATATTTTTTTAATACTTTTTATTTAAGCATCAAATTTCAAATTGTTCGTGTTTGAAATTCCTTAAATTCCACATCTTTATAGTGATAGTCATAGTCTATGTCGATCAAAATTCCTCTCTCCTATTGTGACCCTTCCTCAAATGTTAGAAAAAATTCAACCATGCGATGGCGAAAAAAAAATCAATTTCGACAAAGATTCTTTGTTTTCGAACGATAAATCTTCGAAAGGAATCACTCAACTGATATATTCATATTTTTAATCCCATTCTTTAAAATAAACCGAGGGGTACTCAGCCCAAGGAGAGCAAGAAAATTTTATTGTTCCTAATTAATTAATGTTATTTTCTTCCAAACAAAAGCTTCAAGTTTCCTCGCATTTAATTTCAAGCGCGAACTTAAGATTTTTTGTGTGTTTTGCCGGAAGTTGGAGTTTCTTTACACAAGGAAAAAGAGAATACTTCATTTCCTGAAGTGTATATATATATATATATATATATATATATATATATATATATATAAATATAAATATATATATATAAATATATATATATATATATATATATATATATATATATATATATATATATATATATATATATATATATATATATATATATATATATAATTGGGGTTAAAAGGCAATGTTAAAGCTAACAATGTCTTTCATCAAGCCCTCGGAAAGAGCTCTTCTCATAGTCACGAGAGGATATAGCATAAGACAGCCTTTCATGTTACTGTGATAAAGGCTCCTTCAGAGAGAATTGTTTACTCAAAGATTTTGAAGATGACTCGTTCTGTGATTTCAAGAGACGTAGGAATGTCCAAGATTGAAATTCCTTCTGTATTTCCTCCCTTTTTGTGCATAATCATCTACATCCTGAAAAAATCTATAAGCAACAATACACGACAAATGCAGTGCTCAGAACTAATTTAATATATAGCGTAGTGAACCTTGGAAGGAAACCCTGTTAGGTGGCGCGATGAAGAGAAAGTCTGTAGGACCACGAGCCCAAAATATATTGCAGGCGTCTAATACCAGTGGGTCAATTAGGTCAGGGTGCTGAAGGAGTGTTTCTATAATATAGAAGTAATTAACGATCCATATGTGTGCGAAAGAAATAAATGAATTTTTTGAAACCACCTCGGAGATTGACTACGTGTACCCTTATGGATGCTGAAGAACAGGAAGAAACAAGAAAAAGGAAATCTCGACTAATCACTTATATCGATACCTCAAAGAGTCTCGAAACCAAATTCTTGACTTATTAAATGTATTAATAGTAATCTTCAACGCAGAATGCGATGCACAAGAATTAGTTTCAGCGGACAGAATAGTGACACTAAAGAAGATTCGACTTGCACCCAGAATTCCCCCTCAAATTATGAGCTGGGAGGCTCAAGCACTAAAAATGAAATTAAAAAAGAAATTGAAAAGAAGCACAGAAATTGAGATCCACGAAGTCATAGAATTTGGAAACCACGCACAAGTTTTTAAGATAATCTGAACCAGGACAGACATTATTAACAAAAGCTGCCGGAAAGGATTGCTTTTGTATAGCATGAAGATCCCACATGAAAACAGGGAGAGAGAGAAGCACGGCACCATACAGATGTGCTTCAACTGCTATGTGATCGATGAGCACACGATAAGAAACTTCACAGAGACTGAGCAAAGCTCCTCTAAATGCGACCAACAGGGATACATTTGGAAGAAGTATGTCCAATCGTATGCAAGGAACTACCTCAACAAAAGCAAGTCACAATGGACAAGGGTTTCAGTTAACCCTGAGAAGAACTAGACACATTACAACAAATTAATAAGTCTAAACTCATCTCACATTAGCAAATGAGCCAACAATGGAACTTTTTACTTCCATACTGCATGCGGAGGTAATGAACAAATTAAAACCAGGAAGATTTTCTGACACTCTCAATACCAAACTGATTAAAAATGGTAGGAAATGATGTTTCCCAAAAAGCTGCCTTTTTCAAACCTTAAACTTCAGTGTTATTAAACTGACAGTAGAAGAAGAGAAACCTAAATTTAGAAAGGAAGTTAGGGAACTAGAAACAGACTTTTTAAGCCAACCTATAAGTACAGAAGAAGAAGAAGGTAATTCAGCCGTGGAAAGCAGCACTTGGAGAATTGGTCAGCAGACCTTAAAATGAAAGTGTATGTCAACGATGAATACTCCCTACCGAGGGAGAAAAGACAACAATACATAGTCATAGCCTTACTTAAAAGAACATGCAAATTAAACTTCAAGGGAATAATAGGAGAAAGATGAGAGAAGGAAGACGCTATTAACGATTTGCTCTTCAATCAAACAATCAGAATCTTGCCAGGCGAATGTGTCACCTCACACCGGAATACATTCGAGGATTTTCTACTTGGGAGGTATAAGGCTGGTAGTGTTGAAAAAAAAACAAGAGTCTATGAGACAGACAACGGAGAACAAGTGAAACGATCCAAGGTGGACAATGAATCACCATTTCCCCTCTAAATTATCAAAGAAAGGGGAAATGACCCATTAATTTATAAGAAGTGCAATAGCGTCCAAAATAAGATCCAGCTCCATTGGGGCTATTCTAACCTGGAAAGAAAGAAATCAACCCGAACACAACAAGTATTCAAGTTAAATACAACCCTTCCGAATTAACACAATTTTACCATACAAGACTTCCGAACAAAAACAGATAATGGATAATTGATGAATACTTCAAACAACGATAGACAACCCAAAACCAAACTACAGTAAGCAAACTCACAAAATGAAGTGAAATTCATTCATACAATTAAATGAACACGAAAATATAGAAAAAATCACTCAGGCTAGAGCTCGAACACATAGAAACATAATTTCATGAAATGCTAGCAAATACACATGAATGCAACAGTGAATAAAGAAAAAAAACCAGAGATTAGACGGGCTAGCTTTCGAATTTAGTTAAAAGGATTAATGAGAATACGAATAATAGAGAGGGAGAGAGTAAGTGCCTCGCCCGCTACTTGCACAGAAGGTGTGCTAAACGCCTGGATAGATATAAGATGAATTAGATATAGAAAAAAATAGGGAATATGGTTTGGATTCCACGTTGATCAGTAGGTCTAAATAACGCAATGTTCCATTCTTTGTCTTCTATCCTCCTTGTTCTCAAGAAGATCAACTTCTTCTCTCTTACTTATATTTTTTTTTACCTATGTTTCTTCTTCTTTTATCCCTCTAAGGATCCCAACATTCCTTTTTCCTCCTACCTCGGGGTAGGAGAGGGTTAGGGAACCGAGAGTGGTGGCCAGGGGAGCGAGGAGAACGTGAAGAGGATAATCTATTTATCTTCCACATAAAACTTTGCCGAAATTTACAGTCTGACTGCTGTATACGCGCTACGCTTAGCAAAGCTACTCACTTGTAAAGAAAGAATGGCCAAGAATAGAGAGGAGAAAAAGTAAATAGTTCACTCCAAACAAAAGAACAGATTAATCAAGAAAGAAAAACAGATAATTTTAACAACAAGGAGTAACAACAAGGAAAGAACGTACCCTAGGAGACCTTACGGTCCATTTAAGGAGGGTACTTTTGGACTAGCAATCGAGCGAGCACATGGCTGCTCAATTGTTTTGCGTCCCTAATCGGCCACTTTTCAAGACCTTGTCTAGTCTTGACTTGAACTGGTCAACAGATTCACTGTTGACAACTTCCACTGGAAGTGCGTTCCACTTACCACAGATACTTTAGGTGAAAAGATTTCCACACAGATTGCGGTTGTAACGCTTCAGTTCAAGTTTGAAGCCGTGATTGCGCGTTCTGTTCTCACTCAGTGGGAAAATATCCCGGTGGGCAACATTGTCGAACCCTCGAAGCTATTTGAAAACTTCGATGAGCTGACCACGCAGTCTACGGGTTTCCAGCAAGAACAGATCTAATTCCCCTAGTCTATCCTCATAATTTTTATGTCGGATAGAGGGAATCAGCTTGGTTGCTATGGCTTGTACGCGTTCCAACCTTGCGATATCCTTTCGAAACGAAGGACTCCAAAATTGTACGGCATACTCTAGGTGCGGCCGAACAAGGGAGTTGTACAGACAAAGTACTATCTCCTTGTTACGGTATCCAAACTGGCGCTTTATGTAGCCTAACATCCTTTGGGATTTCTTCTCTGCCTCTATGCACTGTTTCAAGAACTTAAGGTCGCTAGTGATAGTTACACCCAAGTCCTTCTCAGTGTCACTTAATTCAAGAGCAGTGCCCTTAAGGATGTACTGAGATTTGTGCTTTCGGTGGCCGATATGCATCACTTTGCATTTCCCCACGTTGAAAGGCATTTGCCATGTGTCCGACCACTCTCCAATTCCTTGAAGGTCCTCTTGGAGGCGGACAGTGTTCCCCTCCTTTGCCACATTGATACCAAGCTTAGTGTCGTTGGCAAATTTGGAAATCTTGGCAACCATGTCTCCAGCTATGTCGTTGACATAGATAATAAATAGTAGTGGTCCCAGGACGGAACCTTGAGCGGCACTGCTAGATACAGGCACCCATTCAGAGGCCTGTCCATTCACCACTACACGTTGCCGTCTGTCACTGAGCCAGCTCTCTATCCAACCTGCTACCTGGCCGTCTATGCCCTGCGCACGCACTCTCCGGAGAAGGCGGCGGTGTGGTACCTTATCAAAGGCCTTTTTAAAGTCAAGGTACACAACATCCACCGCTTTATCCCGATCATGTCCACTAAACACGAAGTGGAAGAACTTCACAAGGTTCGTCAGGCATAAACGTTGCCTTCGAAAGCGGGGCTGGGAACTCTTCATTAGCAGGTTTGACTCTAAATAAGATGTTATTTTGTCCACTATCATGCTTTCCATGAGTTTACCGACTATCAAAGTCAAACTGATGGGTCGGTAGTTTGAAGGATGGCTGGGGTCTCCTTTCTTGAAGATCGGAGTTGCCTCCGCCTCACGCCAGTCTCTAGGAACGCATCCGGTCCGGATTGACTTGTTAAAGAGAGCGCACAGATGTCGTGATACTTTACTGCACACTTCCTTCAACACCTTGGATAGAAACCCGTCTGGTCCAGGGGACTTATTCGTTTTTAGGTGAGCGATCTTTTTATTTATTTCTCCTTCGGTCAAGTCCATTGCCTCCAGCTTTTCCCCTGGAGTAGGAATCTGGGGGCTGGGGGGTGGGACCACACTCTTAAGTAAACACTACAGAAAATTAGTCATTGAGCAAGTTAGCATTTTCCGCATCTGAGTGAGTTAATGCACCCTCCTCATCCACTAATGGCCCAATCCTACGATGGATTGGTTTACGGATATTTACATACCTAAAGAACTCCTTGGAATTCTCCTTGCAGAGTCTCGCCACTCGGAGTTCCTTAGTACACTTATCTGCCCTTATGCTGGACTTCACCTTTCTGGCTAGCCTCCGGTACTCGTCAAAGGCACCCGAGATCTTCGATCGCCAGAACGCATTTCTCTTCTCCTTAAGCAGTTGGCCGATTTCTCGATTAAACCAGTTTGGTTGAACAGAAGACCGACGGAGGCATTTCTCCTTCGGTTTTCAGTGGACGGAGTAGCTAAGCTAAATGCGTAACTATCCTTTGATTTTTCCCCTAACATCATACTTTTACTTTCACACATTTCAAATGATTAAAATACCAGAAGAAGCTTAGTTGGGAACGGGACGGGCTTTAGGACCCTGAGCCCGAAATTTATTAGAGGTGCCTAATACTAATACGACAAATTTGTTTTGGTGATCAATTAGTGATTTAATCAATAGGAAGGCACTTCATAATCTAGCTCTTTATTTCAGATTCATCTGAGTAAGTTGGCAAACACCAAATATTAGAGCAGGCAAAATAGAGCCCTGCGCGGTCAAAACGAGGATCGTGGTGATACTACCAGTGAATGGAAATGAAAGCGAGCTCTAATACCTCCGACTACCACTAAAGAACATCGAGCAAGGATTAACGAGACCCGACAAATGAAAATTATGCCCAGTAATAGAAGAACACATGAAAGTTGCTCGCATAAGCATTAGAGGCGTCGCAGATGGATACGTCGGCATCTGAAATACACAATATGACGGAGAAAAGTTAGTATCTATCAAAGGAGTGGGACCACTTCAAAATATATGACTAGGACCAAGAACCCACTGCACATAACTGCAAATAGAAATCTCGTATGAAGATAAGTGGACCTGTGGGTAGGCTTAGATACAAAAGAAAAAGTTAAATTGGAGATTAAGGAGAACCATCAAGAGATCAAGATAACAGAAGTAATAAAATTAGAAAGTCACACACGTGTCTTAAATATTGTGTGTGCAGCAACCGAAATGATTGCCAAAATAGCACAGAACAGACTCTTGATGTTCAATATGAAAATTCCTACACCATTATGGAAAGATAAAAGCCCCATCAATATCTAAATTTGTTTTGATTGCTACCAGATATACGACCCCCTACAAATCAATGCCAAAAGAATGATGAGATGTGAACTCAATGCGGCAAAACCGGATATTACTGGAAAGACTGTGAGGACACGTAGAATAATTGTATTAACTGCGTACGGCTACATAATATTATTTCAATAGCATGCCCTCAACTAAAGAAATTATAGAAAGAAAGGAAAAGAAGAAGGGAACAGCAAGAAAATAAATGGAACGTCGCTATGTTTGGGTTTGAAAGCAACCGTCAATTAAATGAGGGAGGCAAAAATGGAACTGACAGTACCTACTGGCGCATGAATGGAGGTACTGACGAGTATCTTATACGCTCACGTTAGGAATATTGGCAGACATGGAACATACCATCGAGGATTTGTTTGAGAGAAACGGTATGGAGAAGATTTGAATGCCTGAGGTTACTGCAGCATCCAAAATACTGAACCGGAGTGTGGCCAACATTAGGTGGCATAATGTCTTAGAAAAACAGCAACAGAAAACAACAATATTGCAGAAGGAACCAGCACCGACCCAACAGAATAAAACATAAATGAAGAAAAAAAAAGCTAAGGAGACTATCACCAAGAGGAGTCAGACTGCTGAACCCAATCTCGAAGTTTATATCTGCGAAGACCTTTTCCTGCCAAGAGGAGAAAAACAAGCAGGTAAAATAAAAGCGTTAAAGGAAGCAAAATGAACATGGGGTTTTGAAGATAAACCAGCGACCTAAAATAAACATGAGGTGTAGAATAGGATCATGCAGGCCAAAATTAGGGTTTTTCCTGGAGAATGTGTGACTTTCAACCAGTCCACCTTTTCTAATCTTGGATATGTAAAATTTTGAAGTAGAGCAGACACTTACAAATGGAACACTACAAAGACCAACATAATTGCCAAAACAAAAATCAAGTTAACACTGGATTAGGGAATGAGAAGAAAACTCAGAATTCTGCAAATTAACACAAATGAATGGGTGGGGTAAACATCCCCCCTGTCATCATCTTCAGGAAAATAAATCCAAACATAATCGATATCTGAAAATGGAGTAAACACAGATAGCAGAGCAATGTACATTTTCAAATTTACTCTGAATAACGATAACGCATCAGGTAAAACGCACAACGGGGCCGCCATTGCAAACTGAAAAGACAGCTTACAGATATTTTAAATAAAGCCTACTTGTCTGTTAGAATAGAAACTGAAGTATCATCACAAATAATAGCTGTAACGCAATTTTATTCATACACAAAATATGAAGATCATCTTCAGCAAAGGGCTCGCAACAATATTCATTGGAGACCTGAATGTAGCTGCACAGCGAATGGCTACGAAAACATAAATCGAAGTAGCAATAACTTTGAAATATTGATGGAAAGAAACATATCCAAAAGAATCGTTTTAGTCATTCCTAAGTAGTTCATTGACAGAGCTAGTAAAAAACCAGATGTAACATTAAGCAGCTACACATCCTTTACAACAGCCTATTGTAGCACGTCAATGTAGCATGTAATGATCAAGTGTGCACAGTACTGAAAAGCAATCATAACGTGATAAAGGTACAGGTACAAGAAAGGAAGAGATACAATCGAGCGAACTGGGACGAATTCAAATAGAGTATTAGAAGTTTTTTCTCAGCGGATATAAATAAAGCAAACTTAGAAGAAATTAATGAATAAAGTAAGCTTATAGAATCCGCTCTCATTGAAGGAGAGAATAAGAACATACCAAAAATGAGACACCGCACACTCCTTCAAACAAGATGGATAGAAGAGTTGAGAGCTAAGAACAGCCAACTCAGCATTTTCTCCGATCAAATTAGAATATTTTGACCAATCAGAGAACGCCAAACTGCGCTTAGAAGAAAAAGAGAAGAAATGAAAGCCTCATCGAGAAAATTGACCTATAAATAATACCTAGAGTAAAATAGAGGTTAGTAAACCAAATGAGAGGAAGACCTCCAAGAATAAAAATAGCGTTATAAAATGAGCTAGGATAAAAATAAAACATGACTAGAACCATCGATCGTAATTTCAGATGCCACTTGAGGTCGGAGCTATCCATGACACCGGAAGAGAATGCGGACTTCAATCAAGCAACACCTGACAAAAATCTCCGAAACAAGCAAAAAACCTCTCTATAAAACCAGATCTCGAACAACAAAGAGAAAAGAATTAGAGACGAGGGGCCATAAATATCATCAAAGAACTGAGGAGCACTATAAATCCTTTTATAAAAACCGCCAGGATCTTCTAAAAATCACCAGATTCACAGTCATCAAGGCATCTGAATAATTTAATAACATATTTAATCCATGCCTCAACAATGGATAATTCCCATACTACCTCATATTAGCCAATATGATCTTCATCCTAAAACTAAGCTAACCAACAGTTCTCCTTACCAACTACAGAAGACCTTTTACATGTCTGAATTTCAGCGGAAAAATCTTTGGAAAATTCAACAGAATACTTGAACAATATGACACTGAAAACACTATCTATAATGAATACCATTTTTGATTCCTTAAGCAAGAGACACCATAATTGCAATTGTATTTTGCATCATAACAAAAGATTGCGAAGGCCAGAATAGAGAAAAACACCTCGATTTGGTCCTCACAGATGTAAGATAAAGCCTTTGGCAAAGTCTGTGTCAGAGACATCCCCCAAAAGATCTTGAACCTCCAGATCTTTTTCTATTTGACATATAGAAAAGCATACATGCTGCTCAATGACTCCGAAGGTTCCGAGTTCGAATTGGAACCAGAGCTCCGCTCGAGAGTTGTATTAGCCCACAGCTATAAGGCCCGAGGGTTAGGTACAGTTCAGCGTCGCCTTTTCAGCGCTTGCCTCAATAATCAATTTGCAAACCACATCAGTCAACTCTTTTTAAGCCAATTCCAGAATGTGAGAGCTCAGGCAGAGACAATAGCTGTAGAGATTAAAAATATCTAGAAGTGTGAGAGGGACTTGAAAATAATAACGAATAGAGCAAAAATCGCCGTAGTCTCTATCTCAAGACAGCGTGCTAATATTATTCGGAAGGTAAATTAGAGCCCTTCACAGCTGTGCTAATATCATTCGGAAGGTAAATTAGTAGGACTAAATATTACCTCAAGATACTAAGAGTCCCTACTCTGCCAAAACTCATATATTCTTTAAGACAATTAAACGCTAGAAATAAAAGAAAAATATATCGTGCTCTGGAAAGGGAGGCATTAATCTACCCCCGCATTCCTATTAACACTATAATAAAGCAAAGTAAAGAGAGCTGCAGAAATTTAAAAACAACACCCTCTAACTAATCACAAACAGCCGAAGCATCGAGATGAGGTTCCAGAGAGCCCTTCATAGAGATCGTAAGATTGACAAATTTATCATTGTTGTAAAAAACACAGCTGAAAAATGCATATGAAAGTTGGCAATTTTCCTCTAATCTTTGCACCAAACACCATAGACTTGGTCAATACTCCTTTCGACTATGGTTCCTTGGTAGAACAACTATTGTACACATAACTTTGAAAATCGTCGAATCAAGAAACCCACTACTATGGAGCTCACCTGAACGAGACAAACCAAATCCAAACAAGATAATGGAATCTCCTATAAACACACCCAGGATAACTGAGACAAAAGGTAACTAACCAAATTTACACCTAAAGTTAAGAGATAACTCACGTTAAGCTACATGGAAAATCATTAATTGACAACTGAAAGGCAATAAAGTACAATAAACAAAATTGTTTTACTATGATGAATTAAGACAAAAGTGCTCATATATAGTGAAGTAAGATGAAAGTACATAAGAAGAAAAGGAGAGGAAAGAAAAAGGAAGTGATTAAGTGAAAACGTGAGAAAAACAGAACATACGAGGGGCGGTCAATAAGTTTTTCAATTCGAATATAAGTAAACGAGATATGATGAAAATTTTTTTATTATTTTTTAATATAACTACCCTTGACTTCAATGCACTTACGCGACTTGTCCCTGAGGCTGGGAATTCCCGAAAACCAGAAATCTCCCGACTGCTATTGAATTTACTCCTGGACGGCGAGCTGGACATCTTTATCGTCCCCAAACCAGCGTCCACGCAGTGCAGCCTTGAGCTGGCGGAATAAAAAGTAGTCGCTAGAGGTCAGATCTGGACTGTAGGGGGGATGGTTGAGCTCCACGAATCCACACTCATTAGGGCAGCTTGTACAACTCCGGCCTTGTGGACTTTGACGACGTTGAAGTCGATCATGGGGCGTGAGGTTTCTAGGGACCCAACTATAAGAGACCTGGTTCATGCCCAAATTGTTGTGGGTGATGTTGATAACACTCCCATGTGATATTCCAAGTTCTCGATCGATTTCTTCGACCTTCACACATCGATTTTCGAGGATCATCCTCTCCACACGGGCCACATTGTCCTCGTTGGGCACGTCTGACGGGCATCCTGGACAGGGATCATCTTTAAGAGACTCACGACCATGGCGGAACTCCCTATTCCAGCGAGCAAGGGTTGCATAGGAATGGGTGGTGTCAGTGTACACTGCAACCATGCGTTCATGGATCTCTTTTGCATTCTTGCCTTGCTTGGTCAAAAATTTGATCACTGCGCGGTGCTCAACCTTCTCTATTGTTGAAAGATTTGTGACTGACGATCTGCGATCAGCTAGTGCTTCTTAAATAGACGAGGCAGGAGGGTGGGCAGCAGGTCCTGACTTGTCATAACTTGTGCTAACACCCCTACAAACAGCCATTTCCCTTCCTCTGTTTTGCCCTACCGATTCGCAAAACCTATTGACTGCCCCTCGTACATAAAAAAGTAACAAAACAACTCGTACATATGACGGCATGAATGTCACATTGCAAAGTAGAATGAAAGAATGAATAAAAGAAAACAGATATTGGGTGGTCTACCCGACAACTTCACGGAGTTGAAATTGCTTACCATTAGAGCAGACAGGGATGTTGATGTCATCCCAATGGATGAGGCAGTGCGATGTTCATATTCTCTGACCTTCTATGTATATTCGTACATAAGCTTACACTCATGCAAGTGCCCCGTAGTGGAAAGTCAGTTGTTCTTTATGACGAGTTTGCAAAGTTTCTTTGGTCTTCAATTAAGTACTATTTTAATCTGGTTTATTGGTTTGGTGTGGGGACGTTATGATGAATAATGGCTTTGAGAACTCTTGGATATCTATCTATCTAGTGTTCTTAAATGCTTGTTAATAAAGGTCTATTGTAATTGGTTTTTCATTTTTCTGTCTTGGGTTGTGGTATGAGTCGATATTCTACTTTATGGCATTGACAATCGACTTTTGAGGTTAGCCATTGTTAACGAGCAGCTGAGATATTCCTTTTATTTCTAACCAACTGTTATTCAGTTAGAAAAGTAAGAAAACGTTGTGTTAATGAGGTCTTTTTATACAAAACAAGACATTTGGAGAATCCGCTTATGCACAAAATGTTTCTTTTGAGAATGGAAAAGGACTTCATAAATCGTAAGGTTGAGTTTTTTTTCTGTTTCATAGACGAAGTCGAGAGATGAATTCTCCTTAAATGTTTGAATGAGTGTAAGGACAAGTTTAGATTTAGTTGCATTTATGAGATGGGAGGGAGATCGGTGTTTTCAATGGAGCATTGTTCATGAAAATGGCATCTCTCTTCTTTTTCTCTTTCCCTCGATCTCCCCCCTCTCTCTCTCTATCTCTTTCTCTCTCTCTCTCTCTCTCTCTCTCTCTCTCTCTCTCTCTCTCTATCTCTCTTGTTACCATCTCCTCTCCACCTGCACATTCATCTTCCCCTCCCCACCTCTCCAATTTCCTTCTCACTCCCACTTCCCATCGCCCCACTTCCTCTTTCTCTTTTTCTCTAGCCATCTACTTATCATCATGACGTTTGTCAATTTGCCTCTCTAGCCTCCTATAAATAGTCTTTGCGCACATTTAATGAAGTAATCCTGAAGGAAGGGATCAACAATTTATTAATTACCGGGAATCGTGGGAACTTTAGGATTTTGTAGCTGAATTTTCACTACTCATTGCCCATGTCATCTTACCGATGGACACATTCACTTACGAGTAATTGAGCTCTTCTCTCAACTAACTCCACCAGCTGAGTTGACCATGATATCTTCCCACAGCTTATTATTAGTAATGATATGTTTATTGGTAAGGGATATTCAATGTGCGACCCTTTTCCTCTATTCTTTTCTGTAATCCATTGATCTCGAATAGATGTTCATGCTATTAAGGAAACGAAATGGAGTTTGATCGGTTTATAAACTGGACGAACTACTCTGAAAATGTTAAGCAAAGGTACTCTAATAATCTAGACACTATTATTCTAACATTATTGTAAAATGAGGTTTTCCACTGACAGACTCGTAACTGTAGCAAGGAGGATAACATCGAGGTATTGAATAAGGATTAGAATTTATATATTTCCCTCTTGCTTAAATCTCCAGAGGAGTTCTAGTGTACACATGATAAAACTTCAAGTGTTTTGCCAGGGTGGAATTATCTTTGCAGAGATCTACTCAGTAAGACACCAGATATTTTATTTCCTTATTTCCTTTAAAGCCAGTGGGCAAGCCTTAGTACGGAGTACTGAAACATGATAATATGAAGTAAAGTGGAGCCAAATTTAAAGCGAAAGTTAATAATTTGTAGCACGGTACGCGATCGTTCAGCAAATAAAAATGATATTTCTCCGTCAAAGTATGAAGGTTAATGCAATAGAGTAAGCTTAAAAATTCGAAAACTGTTTATTTATAATTTTAAATCTATAATTGACAACTTAAATTGTCAGCAAAAACCTGATTGCTTTGACGAATTACCTGATGAATATTGTAGTAATTTTATTGTAAATATATCTATTAGCTGACTAGAATGTTTTAACACCTTAAAATTTCATAACTTGTGTCTGCCAATGAAAATGAACATTCGTATCATCTCAAAGTTCCCATCCCAAAAATTTTCGAGCCAGTTATATCATGCTGATCTGCCCAGTGCAATGACAAATGTAGAAATGAGGCCAAATGTGAAGAACAAATTAGGTTATTTAAACTCTCTTCCAAAACTAGCCGCGTACTGATTTCTTTGTATCTAATTAAACTCTTTAAATAGTGTAACCATCTAGATTTAAACACATATATTAAAAGTGACCGTAATCAGTTAGGATTTAGAAAGGATACTGCTGCTACTACAACAACCATCATGGCTAGGAAAGAAATTATATACCTATATAATCTAAATGATTCAAAGGTTTATTTATACCTGCCTTTTCGATTTTTCGTACAATTATGAGTATGTATACCAATCAGTATGTATGTGTGTCTATCATGAGATGGATGCAAATTTTCTTTATGGAAAGTGGGTAATGGTGTGTGGCAAGGAGTGATAATCTATCCCAAACACTTCAGGTTGAATCTGAATGATTTACTATAAACGTTTAGATCATCGCGTCTTAGCTGTCGCTTCGCAATTTACCATCTAAACTTTTTTGCTTATGCTTAGGATATTGCCCTTCTTGTCCCTTCATTATATGTGAAAGGTTGTAATCTTGCAAATGAAAGGTAATACACCGAATATCTTACCCTTAACGATAAACTACGTTACGGCTGACCATCAACAATTGACAGCCCGGTTTATTGGAAGCATTGAATGTTAAACCCTTTGCAAGCAGCCTTCATCTTGAGAAAGTTGTTGGAGTGTCATCCCATCAGACTGTGCTACCGCGATTGCATCAAATAGATTTTGTTCACAAAAAGCCCCGATTAAATCCATATAACTTTACCAAAGCACAAGCTGCTCTCAATAACTCAATGGATGACTGATTCTGGAGGCGAATTGTGACATTAAATGAGAAGTGGGTGTACTTGGTTAATCACGATCAGTAGAGGAAATAGGTTCGACGAGTTGAACAACCGGTATCCATTCCACAAGGGAATTGGTTTGACAGGAAGGTTATGATCTCTTTCTGGAGGAATTTCAAGAAGAACTGCACTTCCAGCTTGTTTCACAGAGTTGCTCCATCAACGCTAAACTGTTATATCTGCAGCTAGACCATGTGTACGACAAACTAAAGGATTATCCTGCTTTTATCAATTAAGGACAGGCTTTGTTTCAGCAAAGCAATGTGAGGCCACACACTGCTAAGTTGACTATGTAGAAGTTCAAACAGATGGACGGTGATGAGATTTTTCCACATTCACCCTTCAGTCCCGATGCTGCTCCGAGTGATTATGGCTTAGTCGACTTAATGGCACACTTCCTCCTCGACAAGCAATTCAACACTTTTGAAGGAGTGAAGGAAGATTGTTTATAGTTTTTAGTCGCGGGCGACTCTACATCTCACTATATCGGTCGGTTCCCGTTTTGCAATGTAACCCTTTGGCCGATTCTAACAATATCTGAAAGCCTTATATTGTCTTACATTCTCTTTCGGATGATATAATTGCCAAAGTCCTCCAGGTGTCAGCCAGGGAATTATTTTGTTTTGGCAATTACAGCATAAGGAACCAGCCGATTTTAACGAAATTTGAAACCCTTATTTTCTTTTATGCTCTCTTTCGAATAATATAATTTCCAAGGACTTCTTAAGGTTAGTCCGAGACTTACGAAAAATTTAAGGTGTCTTAAGGCAGAATTAGTGAGAGCACGCGACCTTGAGTCAGCAGAGCTTGTTTTATTCAGACAGATTGGGATGCTAGCTGATCGCTGGAAGATCGCTCCATAAATTTTATTGTTTTCTTTCCGTTTCCTTAGTGAGTCAAAACTTTTTGCCAATAATATATAATATAATATAATATAATATAATATAATATAATATAATATAATATAATATAATATAATATAATATCTATCTATTATACCTCGGGCATTACATTAAATCCAAAGTTTCTCATTCTAGCGTATTTTCAACAATGTCGTCAATCTACCGGTTTACAGAAAGGTACATTATAAGAATTCGCAGTCATTGCCCTCTATTTGTATGTCTGCAGGAATTGTACAACCAATATTTGAAGAAATTATCCGGCAGCGTTAAAAGAAAACCTTTAATTCATATAGGGCCAACTTTCAGTAAATTGCTATTTCTCTGGGTTTTCATATCTGTAATTTATTTACAGGTCCTATGTTAATATTTGATATCGAATCTTCGATCAACCACTTCCGCCAAAGTAAGATAAGATGAAGAAAATTCAGTGCTAAGACGATATAAGCAGTTTGTTTAGTATTTAAATAAATGACGAGTAATATAATATATGGACTCTCAGGATATTACCCATTTATTATGAGCAAAATACTTATTCACATCTTATAAAATTTGTCGAGTTAAAAGTGTTGGATGAGAAATGTTTAGGTATAATTGAGTTAAGTACAATTTGAAGCTAAACAATTTTAGTTCCCCAACAGATCTTATTCAAACATTTACTCTGAGTCTCTCTAATTATCCAGTTTTACACTCATAAACAAACACATTGTTCATCTCGCAAAAGAAAAGCTAGAAAAATATGTTTGAATGATGCAATTGGAAAAGGGATAACAAATGAATTTTGTATTTAATATAGTTATATGCGTGATAATATAGATTAGTTGCAATATTACCTCTAACAATGTGAGATAAAACCGTGTGAAATAATATAGAAAAAAATTACATATATACTAATTAGTTCTGGCATTAAAATGACTTTTCACTTCAATGATCATACCTTTGTAAGATAAAATTGGATGATATTCTATAATGAGGCACTTTCAGAGGAATTATCTGCTCTTCTATTTCCTTTCATAAAGTTTCCTATTTTCTTTACTTAGACTATTGCTAATGACTGGGATAGAGACCAAGACATGGATTCACAAATTTTGTTTTGGCTAACAAGTAAAGATATAGAATGATATACTACCATTCCTTCCGATTCGGACACGCTACCTATTGAAGTGGATTGAGAGAGGCATTGCTTAATTTTTTTGCCAAAAATCGCGTGATGCGAGGGTTCATTTACATTGCAAAGAGATGCGCACTTAGTTGTTACCACTACAACTCAGCTTGGAAAGCTGAGTTGTATTATAAATATAAGAGTATTCAAAAGCTTAATAATTCCAGACTATTTTTCAGAAAATTTACATTTAATCTATTATAAAGGCTTATCTAAATTTCCTCTTCTTATTTAATCGGCGTGGAAATAATACTTTCCGAGTTAATAGCACTTGAACTTGTATTTTTTCCAGCCACTGAGCTATTATTTGTGCTGCTAGATTACACGCAGCAAATGAATAAATACCCATTTGCTACCACGGATGTTAATTAGCTTCACCTTTAGGTCAATTAATTAGGTCAAGGTTAATTAACAGTTTCATTTTTGGTAAATCTAAATATTAACGACTAATATTCCCACAAAATTCACTCCCCATTGTATCACAAATATCAGTCATTTAGAGCTGATGTCACGGTATGTTGCTAGAATAAACTTCTTGTTTGTTTTATCCGGCTAAAAAATAGCATAAATACCAAATATAACACTAAAAACAAACTGAACAATCCTACAAAAAATAACCAAACCTAAACAAAAAATTAGAATTCAATCAATGGAATAAATTTTGCGCAGCTTAATAATTGAAAGTGCAATTTTGTGTATATCTAATACAGTGTCAGCCCCGTAAAAATGAGCCCCAACTTTAGATAGGTCTCATTTCTTCATTTTCGGCAATAGTTGAATGAAGCTTCGGTGATAACTAGTTTATTGTGTTTAAAAATATCATATCTGAACATGAGAGTCTTTCGAATTTTCTTCTTTGTTCTAGTGCTTTTGTTCGAGATGACCTCCATTTGGCTCTGTGCATTTCTTGACGCGCAGCACAAAGCTATCCATGATGTTAAAAACTGACCGCCTGACCGACTAATGGCTCTGATATCCTCTCTGATGGCTTCTTTCCTGCGTACACTCTGTCTTTAAGTTAGCCCTACTGAAAGAAATCTGGGAGAGCTAAGGGCTGGGCTGTGAGGTGCCCACACAAAATCAGTCTTAAGACTGATCACACTGCTACCAAAGTTTATTTTCAGCCAATCTCGAAACAGATTTGAGGTGTGAGAGCTTGCTCCATCTTGTTGAAATCAAAACTTCCCCATTAGCGACGTAAACAGGATCTGCAGCTTCTTGTTGAAGGTTTTGAAGACCTCAATATACCACTCCTTGGGGACTGTCACTGTTTTGCTAGATTCCTCGAAGAAGAATGGTCCGATGATGCCTCAGGCTGAAATTACAGTTCATACCTTGCAATTATGGTAGTGTAGGGGCTTGGTGGCTTCCTAGTTTGGTCTGGAGGTCCCGCAGAAGACATTTATCTACGAGTTTAATTTTCTTTTAAGATTGAAGTGAGCTTCATCTAAGCTCCAAAGGAGGTTAAGAAAAGTTGGGGTCTCCTGAATCTTTCTTCCGTATCTTGACTGCCATAGTCTTTCTCTTCTCTTTGTCTGAGGCTGTAAGGATCTGTTTCTTCTGTATTATATATAGCTAAGCCTCTACATCCATTACCAGCACTATTCTTCAAATATCACGGGATATACAGAGGGACTGACTTAGCCTCCGCACAAAGCGTTTTGGACTCTCCTAAACTGACTCTTTCACGCTCTTCGCCAGCTCAGCTGTAAGCTTCCCGGGGCGTCCGGAATGGCTGAGCCGTTTGTCACTGGCTTCATTGTGGGTCTCTACTGTGCCCTAGTTCTCGAACTGGTCTACCCAGTACTTCATTCTGCTCTTGGAAAGGGATTTTTCACATTCGGTCTGATGCTGGGAAGTGTCCTGCACTTGCTTGAACGAGCCTGTCTTGTAGTAATGTTTGACGCAGTATATTCTTTGCTGGAGCTCCCATTGAGATCTAATTGTGTTTACAGGCGTTGCTTCTGTCATGTCCTGCAATTTAAGGGTGATTATTGAATGAATGAAGGATATATCACAAAAAGCGTGTGCAGGCCCGTTTTGGGAGGGGATGACACTGTATATACACGACATGCATATATTGATGGCATTACTGAGAAAAGATCCCCTCGGTCGACAGTAATTCCTATATATAGCTGGAGCTGTTCTTTGGATTAGGAGAAAAAATATTAGCTGGCGATAGAAAAGTAAATTGACGGAGTTCCCATCTATATCTGTAGAAGTTATCAGGATTAACGAGAAATGTAAGTCCGAGGTGGGCAAATTGCGAACCACGCAGGCTTTGCTTGTGGCCCGCATTTAATTTCAGAATTCGACAAAATACTACAAATTAATTATTGAATCTTTTGACAAAATCTCACCTTATACACTGAAGCTGTCAAAGTTGGACCGCCTTTGAAATTTTAATAGTTTACATTACCCAACAAACTAACTTGTTATTGGCTTTGTTATATATTTACCGTCATAATTTAAATATGCCAATATTGCATATTTTTCAATAATTAATTATAAATTGTGTTTGGGTTTGCTCGAGAAGCTGTAAGTCCCCAATTTGATATAGGTCTAGATATTAAAATCGTTGGCAAAAATATGAAAAAATTACCCTTAGTTATTAATTTGTAAATATATCTATGGCTATGCAGTATATCCAAACAAATACACAAAGTTAATTGCAATTAACTTAATTTATTCGAAATTTGGGTCTAACTATTTAAGTGCGACCCACAAAGAATTACATAAGCTTCAAAGTCACCTGCTGCCTAAAATTATTGCCCATCCCTGTACTAAGTGGTTAACACAAAGGCCTATTGAGGAAATTCCTCTCAGGAGCCGAAAGAGTTTTCGTAAATTGAGAAAAATATTCCAAATGATTAACAAAAAGGAAAATTAAGAGCATTTTTCCCTCTAGCTATAGAAGTTTAAAGATGAGCTTGAAAAGCTTTATAGTACGGACAAAAAGGGAACTTAAGTGAGATAATTTAAAAAACCGTAGCAGCTCTCAGGTTTAACGAAACCCGGTCCAATTGGAGAACCGAAATTCAATTAAGGGAGTTTCTATCTAGATCTGTAGCAATACTCAAGATTAGAGAGAAAATCTTTAGGTGGTTGACATAAAGAAAATTGTAGAAATTTCCTATCTAAAGACGTAGCAATTCTCAAAATTGGTGAAATAGTTCTGAGTGGTCGACAAAAAGGAAATTGGGAATTTCCAATGTAAATCCATAACTGTGTTCAAGATTAGAGAGAAAAGTTTTGAGTAGTCGAAAGAATGGGAACCCGTAGGGGTTTTCAGGATTAGGGAGTAAAATACTGAGTATTCCTTAAAACGCAAGTTGCTGAAGATATCCTCTAAAGCCATAGAACTTTTCAAGATTGGCATGAAATGTTCCTAGTGGTCGTTAGTAAGGGTAATTTATTGAGTTTTTATCGATAGACGTAGAATTTCTCAGTTTTAGTGATAAAAATTCCGATTAGTCGACATATATGGCTATTGAGGGATTTTCTATTTGAAGCGATATCAATTCCTAGGATTAGCGAGTGAACTCCCTAGTGGTCAACAGGAAGAAAAATAGGGATATCCTATCCAGAGCCGTAGCAGGGCTCAGGAGTATTGAGAAAAGTTACGAGTGGTCGACAAAAAGGTGAATTTTTGAAAGTTTTTCATTCGAGTCGTAGCAGTACCAAGGAATAGAATGTAAGGTAGATAGTGGTCAATAGAAAGGTAAATTAAAGGATTCTTTACCTTACCCTTTATGTCTTCCTCATTGGTGATTTCTTGTATTTATCCTTGATGAGGAACTTAATAAAGTTCAAAAGTACTTGGAAATACCATTTCATTTTTCTTGCGGGACATTACATGCATATATATATATATATATATATAAATATATATATATATATATATATATATATATATATATATATATATATATATATATATATATACATATAGTTAGTTAGTTAGTTAGTAGGGTGGTGTTTATTTATACAGAAAAAGTTGCTGCGGAATGTTGTTACTCTGTACCAAATTTTACTGATTGGTATTAATATTTACAGGTGGCTCAATAAATCTCATCTTTCCCATAGGAAAGTAAAGAACAGCTATAAGTCATTTCAGTCCACATTTATTTCTTCTCAGCATTCACAAGCCTGGCTCCTTATCACAAAGAATCTTTTACAGTGGATATTACCTGCTCATGATGGCCAATACCACTCATCGTTGCCCAGTAAGGTCCGTTTGTAAGTGTTAGGAAACATTTTGCGGTGTTCAGCAACAACACTCAGGATAAACTGTAGATGTTGCTCATTCTTTGTAAGACAACTTAAGAAATCCTCGATCAAGGCACTGGCACGTTCAGCATGGTGACAGCCTGTGCTAATGAAACTTTTTGCAATATTGAAGCTATGCTGATGCTTCCAATTAGCTGCCGGATATTCGATAAAATCATGTGAAAGATATAATTTATTAAAACGAAGCCTTGATTTATTATTTGTAAAGCCAAATAAAGTGATATCTTGGATGCGTTCCATGTCAATAGTTTCACAGTCCAGTGGTTTTACCTCTACTTCTTTTTTGTTAATAGCTATACCCATCTTGTCCTTAGTACTATTGTCCAAATGGTCATCAAATAATGCAAAAGAGACCCACTCCTCAGAAAGTTACCATAGTTGGCCTGCCATCTTTTTTTTTTTTTTGGTTGATTGTGTGATAGATTTGGCAGTGCTGCAACAACCTCAGGTCCTTTCTCAGTGCTTTCAAAGCAATCCTGGCAGTTCCCCAGGCTTCAATGTAGATACGAGAAAAGAAGATGCTGAGTTCCCGCAATCCTTTTTGTTCAAGTGTACTTAGTTTAAACTGGGCACGAAACATCCATAGTTTGATGGTGTATATCACTTTAGCCATCCATAGGGTTTGGTGCATGGTTCTAGGAGCTACAAAATGGATGCCTCGTGGAGAAACAGCTATAAGGAAAATGCTAACTAGTTCCAGAAGTTTTCTATAGTCATCTCTTGGCTAAGTCACTTTGACTGCTGCTATCTTCAAGATCTTGATCATTTCATCTTTGAAGTCAGCCACATCGTTGGCTGTGTAGTCATCAGTTGTTGAGTCTTCAAATATGGTTTTCTCAATGGGTTATCATCTTGCTTTCAGGCGCTTGAAGATGAGAATATCTGAAGTAGTTGAAGGACTCATGGCTTTAGAAAAACCGGCTTTAGCAATCAACTCTATCACATGATGACGACAACCCATATGCAGAAGTTTACTGCCAAGAAACTGCACCAAAGGAATACAAGCTCCTATGTGCCACCTAGTATTTGACCTGGTTGTGTCGAAGCACATTCCTGATCCTTTTTCTCTTCATCTAGTCTTTCAGAACAGAAAATATGGCATTATCTTGTGTTTCTCCCTTACCTGATTGTAAATTTGGTACCGAATAAGCTGTATGTCCATTACCTGTCAGATGCAGAGGCAATCTGTCTCCAGTCCTAGTGCCATTAAGATGTGGAATAAGCTTCCCATTCCAGTGTACAATAAGTGAAAGCTGTGGGTCAATCTTATATTGGATTTTTTCGGACATGGATTTAAAATACTGCTGTCGTTGCCGTCTGATGCTAGCTCGGTTCAGAGCTAATGGCTGGATTTCTTTTCCCAAACTGCAAACTGTTTCTCCAATTATCATGAGAGCAGCTCTATTTGATAGTTTATTTTGGTCCACGGTTGCCACAAGGTCTGGTAATATCACTTGTTGATGCCCTCGTCTCAAAGGTCTTGGTGTCGTTTAGGTTGTACTGGGGCTTGTAACTGGATCTTCTTCTTCATCAAAATTACTGTCACTTGTACTTCTTTCTAATACTCTTACAGACTGTAGAATGTGGGCATCATCTGAATATATTTGCTGCTTGTTCCTAATTTCCTCTACTCTTTTGATTTTCTGTATTCTTTCTTCTTTAAGCTGACATCGACTGACGTCATCGCTCTACGACGTCTCGCTTTGCGCTGAGCAATTAGAAATTGCCGATCTTCCTCAATTGAAATCATCTCCAGCGCTTTGGAATGGGCAAATCAAATAAGTTCTCAAAATATGCTTTTGAATGCTGCTTCCTTTTACGTTTGTGTTGCAGTTTATTTTCCTTAATTCTTCTTAATACCCTTTTATTTCTAAAACAGTCCAGTTACTTTTCATGCAATCTTGTTTGTGGCGAATGGGAATTCTTCACTGATGCCAAAACTCTGCCACTTTTTCAACAGTCTTAGTAACAGAAGAATGGACAGTTTTATTTAACTTGTTATGATTATAAAAAGAAACATAAAACTTGTTTGGTAGAAGGGATTTTGAAACGTTTAATATTTTCCTCATAATTTTCAATGAGATACACTCTTGTGCTTCGTTCATAAGCCATCATTTATGTCTAAAAATTTTAAATTCAATAACAGTGATATCTAAATTACAATTACCTGTGAAAGAAATGAAATAGGTTATTTAAAGATACATACTTGATAAAAGTGTAAGTAATTTAATTATTTCTAAATAAATTGGAATATAAGTACTTCTTTGCTTTCACATCATGTTTCCAAGTGACACGCAACCTCTCTCTCTCTCAAGGGCAAAACTTAACTAAGAGGTTTAGGCTGCAATCTATACCTCTCAGTAATATGTCAAGTGCCTATGGTCAGTTATGAGGTAGTCTATATAATTTACGTCTTGTAACATTTGAAAGGATGAATATTTTATTTTTTTAGTGCAATTTCTTGCATCTAAACTGAAATCAAGGATATTGGTATGCTTATAGTATACGTCATCTGAGGTGAACTTTAAATATATAGCGAGAGGAGAAGTTGCTTGTAGCGGGTGTGAGGGGTGATGTTTGATTGTGGTGGAGTTCCCAATTTTTATTGCTTATTAGAACAAATATTTCTTCTTGCCTATGAATCCAAATTCGGGATTCTACTTAGTTTTAGGCTGTTCGGCAACTAATTTCGTATTCATATTTATGAACAACTTTGGATAAAATAACTATTTTGAACTTGACTTTAATCAGGATCAATGACTGGAGTCGGTGAATTTAAATACTCTATTTCCGTGAAAGGAGTAAATGTGAATGTGAATGCCAAGACTCGTGAATCCTATCCACCGATAACTGCTGAAGGAAGTGAATTTGTAGACTTTAGGTGTGTTAAAATTCCCTCCTCAGTGAATGAAGCACAACGGGAAGACGAAGGGGAGAGATATGGGCTTTGTGAAGTGATGTGACTACTGACTGTGTGAGTTAGTAATCTTGTATGGTGTCCTATTATTTATGTCAGAAAAAAAGTAGTGTTTCCTTGGGGAGGAGATTTATTTGAATTGAATGTTTGTTGATGTATTTTCGAGAGACGGAGAGAGAAGATCTAGAGAGCTACAGAAATAATGGCCAGCAAAGGCCCCAAGGTCTGCTCAAGGCCAGTCCGCTTACAGATGTTAACTACTACTTTCTAAAGTTAATGTATCATGGTTTTTTTTTTTTTTACTATTTCTACTCTACGGTACACACTTCTCTACATGTGTATTCCAAATTTGTGTGATTTTAAACGTGAAGTATTTTAAGCTATTGTACAGTTAAAACGCTTGTTCACAAATTTTGAAACTGCTTTGGCGTCTGTTGGCACTTTCATACATCTGGAACAATACTCTATAATTAATAGTTGTAAATCCTTTAGGATTTTAAATATCTATATCAACTGTCCATGTAATTGTCTACATTAACGGGATAGTAGGTTTAATGAGCAGAAATTTCAAATCAAAAGAATCTATGGATGTAAAGATAAATGTTGAAAAAAGGATGACTAATAAAGTCGGGAGAAAGTTGGGGAAAAATGTTTATGAGGTACATGTTTAAATTTTTGGCGCTAAAATAACAAGAAAATACATAACAGTATCCTGTGAGAGAAAGATTTGAAAGTAAAATGTTTGATCAAAAGGGAATTAGGCAAATTCAATGCTCGGTCTGATTATTTGAGCCCCGAAAAACACCGTCTACGAGAATGTGTGTATGTTTGTGTAAATGTGCTTCGGTTGTTTTCGTAGAATGGAAAAATAGATTTATTTAACGGAAAGGAGTTCGAATTGAAACAGACCGTTGACAGTAGAATTGGTTTGGACTAATAATAAAAGAAATCTTTTTAGTAATGTTATTACTTTAAACTCAAATGTGTGTTGTCGAGTTGGTAGTTAGAAGATATGCACAGACAGGGAACTGGAATTAAAAAGGAAAACGAAAACATATATTATAGAAATTGGACATTCGATGAATTGATTACAGGAACATTGTTTAAAACTGATCTTTTCTGACGGGGGAAGAGAGCACGAAGACGTTGGCTGTGAAGGAGAGGCAAGGACAAAAGTAGCTCCACTCTGGTTGGCTAATTTAATTTGCGTAGACAAGGATTATGATTGGTTACGTACCACCTTACTGATGGTTATGATTGGTTGAGTACCACCTTATTGATGTAACTGATTGGGCAATGACAATATTGCCCAGTCGTACATAAATTGAAGTGATGTATATTAATTTTGTGAGATATGCCTAAGCTCTTACACCGGGACAAGGTCAACAGACTTAAGTATTGTGCTCCCAATTATTCTTACATTTGATCTTATGACCATATGACCTTAGGCCTTTCAAAACTTTCCAAAACCCATTAAAAGTAAAATGCTTACCATCCGACCGACGACCTAGGGACCGATATGCAGGTGACTAAAAATTCCAAGGGCATTCTAAGAACTTTTGTAGTATTTGTTCCCCACAAAAGGCTGCTAAACATGATACTTCCCATGCATAAATTCTTCTGTCCTTTTCACTTGGCCAATTTTTTTCAAATTATGTTTCCTCTGTTGCAACTTTCCTCCTATGCAATAGATTGCTCCTTAAACTGTAGTTTGCGAGGCATTCTATATCTCGTGGCTTAGTCGCTAAGGCTCTGATTTTCCTCACCCAGGCCTTCCGTTTCTCTCTTTCTTGGCTACGTCGCTAACTCTCTGGGTTTCATCAACAAGGTTCCTGTACCCAAGCTCGAGTGGATTATTTGCCAAAACCCTTGAGTTTCTCGCCTGGGTCCTCGGGTTCGATCTATTGTGGCTTGGTGGTTGAGTCCTTGATTTACTCTGACACGTTATATGGTTCGAACCCTCGTGTATTCGTGCGTAAGGCTATAGGTTCCAACGACCAGGTCACTAGATGCTATATACTGTGACTTAATTGCATGGGCCTTGGAACTTCGACGGTTTTCTCTGGTGAGATTTCTCGTGATTTAGTGGGAAGGCCCTGGGTTTCCTCTCCATGGTTCTTTGTTTCGATTTCACGTGGTTTATTTGCTAAAGACATGAGGTGCCGATCCCAGGTACTCAATCTAGTTCGATCAATTATTATGTATTAGTAGCCAGTTTCCTAGGTATTTTCCTCCTGATACTGGAGTTTGATCACTCGAGGCCAAGTGGCTGATGCTCTGGGTTTCCTCGCCCAGGGTATTATGATCTTTTGTCTATGTAAAAAAGGCCCTAGAGTTCCTTGCACAGGTATTCTGGTTTCCTCGCAAGGGTAGTCGGGTTCTTCCTCTTGTGGCTTAGTTGCTAAAGGCTTGCGTTTGCTCTCCAGGTACTCCGGTGGTTCTCTCATATCTAAGCAGCAAAAGTACTACGTCAGGGAACATCGACTGGAACAAAGAGCTTGGATAATTTGCACTTTGGTATCAAACAAAAAGGAACACATTTTATGCAAAGTTTAACCACTGTTGTTTGCAGTGTGATGCCTCCATTTACGAGGCCTTCATTCAAGTCTCTTCGTTTGAACATGGCATCCATGATAGTATTCGTATGTTTAAGCTTCTCATACCAACCTTTGATATACTTAACTTATGGATAGTCTCTTCCATCCTCATTCAAAATTTTGTTGGACTTTAACCTGGCGATTTTGGTTTATGATACGACAAAATACACTCCACTTTACTCTTTCAGATGCCATTTTTATAGTAGTGAATGCAGCGCCACCTGTAAGGGAGAAAACTTGTTTAAACAAGCCTCAGCATTTATGTTTATGACTATAACGTCCTTTGAGCTATGATATTTAGAGCTATTATCTTTTGTTTATCTTCCACATACTTTCACTTCGTCTATCTTCACCACTTTCCTTACAGATATCCCCTAAAAATGTCTCTGCGGGATCCGGCCATATTTCGATCTGAAGTTTGTTACCATCTTGATGAAAGATTCTGATATCTTTGTTGGCATCTATCGCGCAGCTGCTTAAAATTTATACTTTTTCAAATCACTAATCATTTATTTATTTAAATTTGGAAATTATCGAAGGTCAGTGAAAAAATTGGTGAAAAGGCTTTTTGTAAGAAAGTGGTGATATTTCGTCAAAGAGGAAATAATTTAGGTTGAGCCCTTAGGGAATCTTCCTTTGCCCCCTCTCACATAATGAATGCCCTGAAGGAAGTGCAAATGAAGTTTGTTACACTTCTCACCTGGAGTAGCGGCAACCTCTCTCCTCCCCAGTGACCTTCAGTACTCCGATAATACTGGGTACTTTGTCCTCTTTTTCTTTCCCAGGATCTAATTTCGCTCGGGAGTCAACGAACACGTTTCGTCCATTGACCCCTAACAGGGACGGGTTCGGGAGAGAGTTTACCTCATTCTCTTGGCTCCAGTGTGACGAGGGTATATTTATCTTGCCTAGTTTCTCTACCTCCTTCTCTTCTACTTCCTCTACCTTTCCTTTCCTTTACTATCCACCCACGAGCGTATCACGTATAACATAGAAACCAAAGTTAAGTTAACATAAGATTTCGTGCCCCATCGGCCACGATTCTTGCAGATACAATCCGCCCCTCCCTCTCTCCTGCTCCGATTCTCGCCACCACCTTCCCTCACGGCCAATTTGGCTATAGGAAGTTCTGCGACTGTATCTTTCCACACACATTTTTACTGCCACTTTCTTCTCCACTTTTATACGGCTCTATCCTTACAAACTTTCTACGAGCCATGCCATCGTTGGATTGAACTTTAATTTCGGAGAATTCTCGCATAGCATTTTCGAGTGAAGGGAGTTTTCGTCAATGTATCTACATTCGCCCAATAATCAAAGCACCTCTTAGATTCTCGTTACAGTTTTAAAATTTTAGGGACAAATGTTTTTAAAATTTTCATATGCTTCCGTTGGTTTTGGATTGCGTTAGGTAATAACCTTCATGAAAAAATAAATTGCTCTCTATTTGTAATTTAATACAGGGTTATTCATCGGCATTATTTCGTATTTAATTGTTTATTAAAAGTGAAGGTTGGAAAATAAGTAGGTAAAAGTTTATAATTGGGGAAACATAGGTAAAGTCCTTATTTTTAGTGAACAGGATAGGAGACGTAGCAATATGTTCAGCTGGGCAGGAGTAGAAAAGAGATTGAAGGATATTGGTTAAAAAATTAAGTGGTAGAAGGATAAGATAGGCTTAGTATTCATGTAATAGAAGCGTCCTCCATTGAATTTTAAGTATAGCCTGGATAGATTTATGGATGAGGATGCAAGGTGTGACTAAACTTTGGAATGGGAACAGGGACTGCATCCTATAGGCTATTTCTCAGCATTTTGCAGCCCCCTGTTTTTATTTTGTTCTTATGTTAACGGCAAATTATTACATCCAATGACGCTTAAGTTCGCTATAATCAGAAACGGGTTTCCACTTCGCTAAGCCGTATTTTCAATCTATATTTTCAAGGAATTACTCTTTCATCCATGTCAAAATATAGCGTATAAATATATTGAACTCTTTTATTTCAAAAGCTTTTATTAGTTGGCTAGTAATTCTTAACATTGCATTGATAATAAATTTAATGATAGAAGTAATTTTTCGTATATTTTGATCGGTTAATTAATTTTGTTGCTCCTAGTTGAACCTTTCCTAACAGTGTCACTTCCCAATGCAGGTGAGAGACGAGAAATATGTCAAGCCTTTTTTTTCAGTTATTGATTGATGATTGATTTTTCAAATTATAGTGTCTATCAACTATAAGGGTTATTGGCATTCGTTTTAGGTTAGTGGATATCACATTCTTTTGAGAGATAATGTGCTAAATTCAAACAAATTATTTCTCCAAGTATAGTGGTTTCATTTTGAAACAGGTGAGTTTAGCGGTTACCGAGTTAGAGGGGAGGGGGATACCCCTCGAGTACTCTACTACTTTTCGAATTGACTCATTCCTCAAAAGAAGAATAAAAAAGAAGGAAGAGGCTTTATTTCGGTTATTAAGTGGTTTTCAACAAACTAAACTTTGCATAATAGAGAAGTGTTGAGTTTACGTCAGCCATAATACGTAAAGATATATTGGTTCCCCGCTGATTTACCTGATGAGCTACCAAGAGGTAAATCAAAGTCTGGAACAATGAGAAGAAAAGTGGGATTTTAGGGCTACCTAAATATATTCTCAATGTCAATATGCCATCAGACTCTTCTAACCCCTGCCAAATTTCTCTCTCCTTTTCACCGTTCGAAAAAATCCGACGTGAGGAGGGATTTGAACCAAGCACAATAAGGTAGCGGAGAGCAACCTCTTTGATCTCACCCCAGCTCGGATTTTTTGAAGTAGGAAATAAATATTTCCGAAGAAAAGATTATTCCGTTTTCTCTTTTTGCGGGGTCTTGGATTTATTTCAGCATTCTCTCGCATTCATGAGAGATATACATTTTGCCTTAGTATGTTTTATCTGCGTTTCACAGATATTTTCTTAGATTCAGATTATTGGGGGGGACATTTTACAACATCATAGTTTGTTGTGAGAGGAAAAGCTATTAAGGATCTAGTTTGACAGCTGTTATCATCCCTGTTTATACTCTACATAGGATTTAATTCCCTTCGCATATGTTCATTGGATAAGGTTATAATCAAATTGAGCGTTAACGAGAGTTTAACACAAGAAAATTAAGCGTAAACGCATTTGAAGGCAATTGGCTTAAATATAAGATTTTATAATTGTTTTATTTTGAATTAATTATTTCATTCGCACATAGAATCAATATTATTATTATAATGCAGCGCATAATTTTATTTCCGCTCGACTGATGCACAATTGTCGAGTCATGGATTCTGCCTGACGATTGAAAATTTAATTACATATTATTATCGCTTGATATTTAAAATATTAACACTTCTGTAAACAACGATCTATATTGATTTGGAAGTGATTTTGTGTTTATACTTCTGAAGCATATAATAGTGTCTAAAACACGACGCTAGTCTTTGAGTTTAGATTTGAAAAAGTTATAAATGTCCGTTTAGCCAATGTTCTTTTTAATTGCTTCCCATATAATATTTAGTCTCCTTTTGTGAATTCTATTTTACCCGTTCAATTATTCCTTAAATTTTTATCATTGTTTTCACCTTATTTTGTGCCCGCTTCTCAAAGACATCGGGTACTCCCACTTTTGATAGTCCTCGATTCAGGAGTTTATTTGTCTTATAATTACGTCTTGCTTGAATGTTCAACTTCTAGAGGCAGAGTTTCTTGTTGTTCACTGGTAACTGCCAATTCGCTCGGTAGCCAATTATTACATCTTCGAATATAAACAAACATAATACCTCCCCTGCAGATGAAGTGACTCCCCCTTATCGAATATTTTTTTTAGAAATTTGAAGCTATGCGGGTGTTCTTTATTTTTCATAAGTACAAAAGAATGATAAATTACATAAATTTTACCGATTCTTAGTTGAAAGCCCTAAATTGGCCAGCTAAAGCCAACAACTAAAATTTGTGAGGAAATAATTTTTTAGTGATTCAAGAAAAACAGGGTGCAAAAGCATTCATTCTAATTACTTTAGAACCTTATAAAATCAACCACCTCCTAGACCTTTCCGACAACTTGTTTGTAGCTATTATTCCTAGATGGTAGTTAGTTATATTATGTTAAATATATTCCGAATAATAAAGAGTGTGACGCAGGGGGTTGACGCCCTGTTCCAGATCTTAGCTTCAGCGAGGTTTTTCTGACAACCCTTTACAGGGTACCTTTGATTAGATCCTAGTATAGGTCTATTTTCCGGGAAATTTAAGTCTATTTTATTGATATTTTACATATGGGAATATTCTGGTAAGCTAAAAAATTGATATTGGAGAAATTCCACATTGTTTTCAACTTGAGTGTCATTACAAAATAATACAAAGGAATGTCCACAAAGATTTTTATGGAGGTCTAATTGTTCTTCAAATGACCTGGAAGCTATTATCTATATAGCACATTACAAAGTCACGGTGCAGCAGTGAGATTAAATAATTCTTCTGTAGGGAGCGTTATATAACAGGTAGGCTCCTGGCACCAAAATTGCAGGATTAATAGGCTCAACGAGAAACTTCACAAAATGGATGCTTGGTTGACTTGACTCAGCAAATTGCCATTAATGTGAATAAGAGGAATAGTATGTATAATATAAGAATAAGTAGATGAAAACATATATTTAATATGTGTATATTAATTTGTATACAGAAATGGAGAATATATTTATTAATTTGTATGAATAAAATGAGACAAGCAGTCGTCGGAAGTAGTGCGCAGGTAGGCACAAATATACGAACACGAAAGCTTTCAAATTGGACACCTATATCAATAATACACTGAGGTGATTGCGAGGCTTCCGAAAGAACCAAAGACCTGTAGTTTATCGCTCGCATGTGTATTTTGGCGAGAAAACTAAGCTCTGCAAACCCTGGTGCAGGTGGCCAAAGGGAGGAGAACAAGTGCAAATGTAACCTTCCTCAAGGCCATCTTCCCCAGACCCGGCGGAAACTAGCTGGGAATGCCATTGCAAGCGCTTGATAGTATGCCGTCAGTTTTCACCGTCGCTGCTAAAATTTGTAATAATAAATTCAAGTTTTTAATTGAGACGGGGCCGAGTGTATTGTTAATTCCGGCTAAATTGGTGAAATCGACTGAATTTCGTAAGTTCAGTAGAAATATTTCAACGGCTAATGGCGGAAAAATAAAAGTGCACAGTGAAATTCACACGGACATAGTAATCTTAGTTTTCGCCGATGATTTGGGTAGTCAATTGTAGTCGCGGAAACCACCTCACCATTATTAGGAATTGAGTTTCTGAGGCATTTTCATCTTTTAGCGGATTGTGCGCGTGGCATAATTATGAACAAAGAAACCAAACTTGCAAACTTGCATATGGAGTGAGATTATCTAGAGAGCCTGCGGTAGCCTTAATTATCAATGACATTCAGTTCCTACTGTCCCATTGCAGAGCTATATTGAAGAAATATGAGGCTATGTACGGACGCGCACCCGCTCAGCCCTCCCATACTCAATGATTCACCGTACCAGCTAGTAACGGATGCTATCAGTACGCGGCAAGTGCTGCCCTGCACCAAATGTTAGAAGGATCGCCACGACCGGTGGCATTATTTTCGAGCAAGCTAAGTCGGACGCAGCAAGCATACTCCACCTACGACAGAGAGCTCCTAGCGGCGTATCTTGCTGTTGTCCACCTCACACACATGATTAAAAGTCGCCATGTTAGTTTGTGCGCTGATCACAAGCATTAGTATCAGCTTTTTCATCGCAATTAAGAGCAAAAATAGACAGACAGCAACGCCATTAGACAGCCAGATTATGTTTTATTCATCAACTATTTATCTGTCGATCCTGGAAACTTCCTTAAATTCTCTTTTATGTTATTGATACACTAATGAGTTTAGTGGAGGCTATCAACAGTATGTTTGCGCAAGGAAGTAAAATAAGGAAACGAAGCCTAGGAAGGCTAGGCCACCGTGCACTTTCAATTGAAGCGTAGGGAGCCTAGGTAGTCTAGGTAGCCTAGGACACTGTGCGATTCTTCACGCAAAGCCTATGTTATTTTACAGTGGTTTTTCAGCCACGCTTTAGTATGGTCTCGTCATTATTGCTTACTAAGCAAATCAAAGCGTTTCTGTGTAAAAGTTTACTTCCATAGACCCTTTCTAATCATGCAGTTAACAAAAGATCAACGCGTATTTGTAGTCACAAACTGTATTAAGACTGGCAGTATTAAACAAGTACAAGATTCATTTGAACAACGTTTTTTAGGTAGGCAACCACCAAGCAAGCCCACAATTTGGAAGAATATTCGCAAATACTAACATGAAGGAACATGGTTAAATCTAAATAAAGGTCGTTCGGGTCGTATGAGAACCATAAGAACAACAGCCATTATCGAAAATGTTCAGATAACACTTCTTCAAAATCTACATGTATCAGTCAGAAAGAATTGTCAAAGTCATCATTCAACCGCATTATTAAACATGACTTAAAATGGCATCCCTATAAGATGCATGCAAGACACCAGCTTCTTGAAACTGATTTTCCTCGTCGTAGACAATTCGAAGAATGGCTTCTCCATAAACCTGCTCGTTTCTTGGAAAACATTGTGATTGGTAACGAGGCAGCCTTTTACCTGAATGGAAAGGTAAAGAGCAATAACATTCGAAAAAATGCGCCGCTGAACCCCCTTCCAGCATTCAACTTTGACACACGTATTTGTCAGCAGAAAGTGTCTCTGTGGATCGTAATATGCGGGAATGGCTATCTTGTTGGCCCATTGTTTTACGAGAATAACTTGAATGGCGCTGCCTACCTGAGCATGATCAACGAAAGGATCTTCTCGGAACTCCGCCAGATTTACGGCAATCAATTCAATAGACTTTGGCGGATTCAGGACGGCACACCAGCTCATAGACAGCTTGCTGTAAGAACAAAACTAAGAGAAACGTAGGCCAACCGCATTGTGGCGCTAAATCATGCAATTGAATGGCCTCCAAGATCCTCTGGGGATATCTAAAGAATAAAGTGTATTCTACTTCACTACAAAGCATCAACCAGTTAAGAGATAATACCACACGTGAAGTTAATAGACTTAAGGAAAATCACAAGTAAATTAAAAAGTTGTTCAATCAATGCGATCAAAGGCACAACTGTGCTTGGAAAGAAATGAAGGACATGTGGAAGGAAACGGTGATTATAAAATTAAAAAATGAATTTGTATTACCCATATAAAGAGGTGTTTTTGTTAAAAATGGATTTAAATATATTTGTTGATTTTAAACTTCGAAGTTTCATTATTTTACTTCCTTGCGCAAACATATTTTTGATAGCCTCCACTAAACCCATTAGTATATCAATATCGCAAAAGGTAATTAAATTAAATTTCTGGAATCGACAGATAATTAGGTGCTAAATTTATTTTGCTTTACAAACCTTAAAAAACTCTAATAGGTTCTTAGTTATACTATTTCAAAGTACGGTTAACTTTTTACTTGGACACCTTTTATATATATATAAATATATATATATATATATATATATATATATATATATATATATATATATTTATATATATATATTTAACGCAAGGCATGTCCAGCCTCCGCTCATTCCTTGAAAAGTTCTTTAAGAATATAGACGAAAGTGCTCGGAATCGTTTTTCACTTTTTCTTCGTGGGTCTATCTGCATATATATATATATATATATATATATATATATATATATATATATATATATATATATATATATATATATATATATACGGGTCGGTGACTTCGAGGAAGGTCCTTCTTGTGATGAGGCGAGTGTGAAACGATCCGATGAGGTAAGTGAGGCACGGTCCGAATGAGGCAGTTGGGGCACGATCCGAACCAACCTTCCGATGGAGATAGCCAATCTTTAAAGCTAACGTTCGCCCGGAAATGTGGTATTACTCGTTATTCCATTTGAAGAAAAACTTCTTTTTCTTCAAAGTAATCGTTAGAGATTTTCTTCGGTTGGATTAAACGAAGGGACACTGTTGCGCAAATTTAAAGGCTTGCCTTTCACATAAACTACCAATTGACTTGGGTAGAATCTCGGTGGAGAAATTCTCGCTGTCTGTCGAACGCTCACGGGACTTACTTGGAATTGAGACGATAAGCACGGCCTTGAATCCAACTACAATATAACCTTAGTATTTGTATGCACCATTCTGAAGTGAAAGGCTGAGTTCGAATAAAGCAGTCACAAGCTCTAGACATCTTTATCCGGAGGCAAAATGGATTCATCATTTGGCAGCGAGGTGCGAGATAAAGCAGCTCTTCCTCGCCTCGTCACCGGTGGTGAGGGTGGGGGTAGAGGCCTGTGACGAGTTCGCAGGATTGGGGAATATTTCCCCAATTCACGCAGGAGTTAAAAATTCGTGAATGTTCGAACAGCCATTGACGTTGTCCATGGCGGTATACCATTGCACGTAGTCTCCGATAAAGTAAGGGGGGGGGCAGAGGTTGTTATTTTACATAAGATGCTGTTAACAAGGGATAAAGAACTTGGCAGAGGAGAAATAACTTTGTATGAAAATAAGAAATTGACAGGAGCGCAGGAACTTGGCCGGAGAGAAAGAAATTGGCTGGAAATAAAGAACTTTGAAGGACCTACATAACTTGGTAAAAGAGAAGGAATTTGGCTCTAAGAGAAAGAACTTAACAGGTGAGTTAAACATAAAAATGTCATGACAGCAAAATCATGGCATGAGAGTAAGAATTTAGTAGCAGTTAAATCTCTTTGAATAAAGGAAAGACCTAGATACCAGAATAAAAGGAATATGACTGTAGAGAAAGAAATTATAGAAATGGGTTTAAAGAACAAAATCTGAAGAAGATAAAGAACATAGAACTAAAGAAAACCTTCTTCTTATCAAAAAACATGGATTGATTGATAAGCAACTAGTTGGGCGGAAAGAAACTATTTGGAAGTAGGTGGGAAATAACATGAAATAATACAAAAAAATCGCAGGAGATCAAGAATTGGCAGCATATAAATAACTTGCCAGATAAACAACTTGAGCTTGAAGAAAGACTTTACGTGAGGAAAAAAGACTTCCCAAAGGGTAAAAAACTTGTGTATTGAAAAACACCTTGGGTAGAAATTAAGAGCAGGGCCTTTGCCCAAGTAGTTGAGTGGGGAGAAACAACTTGAGAAAGAAATAACTAGGCTAAAAAGACATTTGTTTGATAGACAGCAATTGAATCTAAAGTAAGTACTTAGCTTTTGAAAAAGAAGAACTGCCTGGAGAGAAAGAACTTACTTGAAGAGAAAGAACTATTCAAGAGTGAATTATTCATTATGGAGAAAATTGGCCTTAGAAAAAAAGAAATATTCAGGATCGAAATTACTTCTATGCAGGGAAAATGTTTTTTGTATCCTGAAAACGTGTTGGAGTAAATTTACTTCCATACAATAAATGCTCTGTATAGAAAAAAGTATTTCTGAGGAGAAAAGTAACTTTGGTGAAGATATAGAACTCTATGGAAAAGAAAATCTTCGCAACAGAGGAAAAGCTTTTTTGCTCGTTTGCAAGACGTATCTTTACATCTTTAAGAAGGTTTGGAAAAAAACGAAACACTAATTACTAAAAACATCTCAAAATTTCAAGGAAATGACTGGCCCAAAGTTGTGGTGAAGGATAGGCTCTTTTTTTAAGCTCGGTATTTGTCGTTATTTTTCTAAAATGAAACAAAACTAATGAGAGTTGGTTGATAGATTCGTTTTTTGGAGAATTGCCTCGTTAGGAAACTGAAGTTCAGAGAATGAAAATCTTTAGAAGATATATTTTTTGAGGATATTAATTAAAGCTATACTAATCACGTCCCGCAACTATTTGGATTCAGTCCCTAAAGAAATAATAAAAAAATTAGGGTTTCTAATAGGGATGGTAAAAAGAAGTCCATAAATAATGTGGTGATGTAAGAGGAAGAAAAACCGTGAACTATATAATGAAAGTTAAGGTATTTTTAGAGCGCTAATGGTTGAGATGGCGCAGAACTCTAACATCGTTCTGAATTTCCAGATAAAATTAGACTCGTTAAGGTGTTTATAATTAAATTAAAACGATAAAACCTACTTGTTCAATAGCTCGATAGAAAGGTAGTGGTGGCAATACTAAAACTGCTACGAGAAAACTAAAATGATTGAATTGGAAGAATTTTTATAGCAAAAAGTAAAAACTCGCAACTCATCAATCCCAAAGGAAGATTTCGTGTGAAATCGGTAGTTCCCGTTCATCTTGTCAACGGATTTTCAAACGACAGAACTTTAAAGCTTATAAAAGAATGTCATTTCCTATTGTAAGATAACGTAGAAAGACGTTGTAAGTTGCTCTACGATCGCTATTCAACTCAAGATACAAGAGGTTTTATGTATACCGAGGAAAAGGTTTTCACTGTGAAAGTGCCAAAGAATAGACCAAGAAAAAGTGCACTCATCCTTTCCTCCTTTATCATGAATCTTCAAGATTTAGCAAAGAACAATGGTTCCTGTTGGAGTGCTATGGAATGTTAAAACGAGGTTCCATTTTATCGATACACAAAAGAAGTAAATTCAGAAAATTCCATCAAATTACTTTCTATGGGCCTGCTTTTTGGTTGCATATCGGCTTTATCCTAAAGGCGACTTCCTTTTCCAGCAATATGGCGCGTATCTCAAACTAGCAAAAACAGTGAAATCTTTAGAAGAAATTTGTCCTCATTGTATTAAAAAGGATAAAGGGCCTCATCAATCGCTTAACTGTAGGTATATGGACTATTAATTCAATATGGAAAATCCTTCAGCAAAAGTGTACACCAATAAAAATAAATAAATTTAGTGAATCTGAACTTAAGGAAAAAACTCTTCCTCCATAGGATAAAATAACGCTATCTGCTATCAGAAAATGTATTTCTTCCTTTAAAACGCGATTAAGTGTTGTGTGTGACCAAGAAGGTGGACATATGGAACATTTATTTTAATAAAGTATATTGATTTTGATTTTTTTTAAACATTAATCTTTATCGGGATTGATCATCAAGCAGATTTTGAGTGTTGATTTTGCGAGGTTTTCATTTTGAGGTAAAAATTTTTCTACTTTGATCATTTTTGCGTGTGGCCATAGCCTTAAAGTTATATTGTTAAAAGGTTTCGGAGATAATAAAATTTCATATAAGTTGTATGCGAATTTTTATTTATGTCGAGTTACATTCCACTGAGGTATTTATGTTTTAACTTATTAAAGTTTTTGCTATCCCACCCTATATTACTAGTTCCTTTTCACATTAGATATGAAATATTTGACGGGAAATTATCGAAATAATCATTTATTGATTGATGCCAAAGAATTAAATTCGGCTTGAAAAAGATAATAAGCTTATTAATGTAGTTTTCAAACTATTTAAGAACAAACATACATAAAAGATTTCTAAACCAAAATAAATTCTAAAAGAATTTAAGTACTATACATTTTTTATTTCTCTTGATAGTATTCCAACTATCATTACCTCATTCATACATTCCTTTATACGGATAAAATTATAGGAATGAGAATCAATTTATTTTACTTGAAAGGATTATTCTCCTATTGACGCTGGTCTTCTGATTATACGATTGAAAACCTTATTTAAATCGCTTTAAATAAGCGTGTTCACCTTATTTTTTCCTCAATTTTAATAAATTCCTATTCGCCATTAGTATGGGTATATAATTTCCAATGTCTATATATTTATATAAAAATTCATTCGCTTCATCTTTCACTTCCATCCTTTGGTTTTTCATTGGGAGTGCCTACATTTGAAGTAAAATTTACATTTTACCATTGTAAAACTTATCCCATCCTAAAAACTTGTCAAGCAATGTGTGTTTAATTCTTTCAAGTCTCCTAAGAATTCATATCTGACTGAGGATCTCTTTGTGAGCAGACGCCTAGATTTTTAGTCAGACCCGACCCGAAATGCACAGATGGCAGTGAGAAGGTACGAAAGAATTATATAAATACAAATTATACAATGGATATGAATGAAGAAAATTAAGGTAGACTCGTCATCTTTCTGCTGTTTCTTATATTTTATTTCAAAGCTGCAAACTGAGGCGACAGCCCTTACACTTGGTTTTCCTCAAGAATCTGCAGGTGAAAAATATACGTATTGTCTTTCAATGCGATACAAAATATGTCTGAGGAAATTTTATGTCTTCCCTATATTAAATTGTTAAGTCTGTTGGTGTCATTCGATGATTGTAAGAACCTTAATAAGCGAAAGATTTTACGTCAGGTTCTTCTGTTTGGGTCATTTTATTTAATATTTTTGACGGTGAAGAATGTTAGGTCAGGTTGTGCGAGTTTGTTGTTTTTACTCTATGGTTATAAGTTGTCTATGTTTCATATATTATGTCAGGTTTTTTAGTTTTATTCGATAAATATATGTTTATTGCCATATATGAAGGGTTAGATAAATTTTATTTGGTTTATTTGGTTTAATTAATGATATTTAGCTATTATGGGATAGTGACAAATGCTATATAGGTTATTTTATTGTGTTATCAATATTTCATTATTATGAGTATTTTGCTATGTGACTAATTCGATAAAGGGGATCTCTTGGAGTATGAGACATTCCCTGCTTTTGTGTCCTTAAGCATGATATCAAGAACCACATCTAGTCTCACTTCTTTTCTTAGTGACAGAATTACATGATAACGGACCAATAAAGATCAGGCAGTCCACTCCATGGCTAGCACAAGAAGTCAAATCACCTCACATTAAACACTGCTAGTCTAAATCTATATATTGGAATACTACTTGTGAATTCTATTCTTAAACATACTATGAAAAGAACTTTGCTGTACTTCAGGTGAAAAACGGTTTATTATCTCGGTAGATTTATATAAAAGTTGCGTAATTACCTTTTCGGAGAGCATATTTTTCAATTTAAATCCATCATTTCGAGTGTTCGCCCCATTGTCATATTTTCTTAGTGATTCATACTCATCCTATGTATAACCATTAATAAGTTTCAAATATTCGATCCGTTCCCTACGTAGTCTATTTTCAAGGGATGACAGATTTAGTGGTGTTAATCTCTCTTCATAAAATAAATGTCCTAGCTTGGGGAGCATTTTGGGGCTCTGCACTGAATTCTCTTCAAAGCTTAGATATCTGCTGGTGGCCATAACTGTACCTAGTACACCAAATAGGTCAGAATAATGCTTTATATAGTGCAATAACGATATATTTTTAATAACACAAAGTTTCTAGCCATATACCCATCAATTATATTAGTCTTTTTTCTACTTTAGTATAATGTTTTGATGTTTTAAATACTTGTGAAGGTTATCACTCCACAGTCATGCACTTCATCAATTGACTCCGAATTGTTGCCATTTATTAATTATACATTAAACAATTTACGATTGGTAAAATGTATGACTTTACACTTGCTAACCTTAATTTCATTTATCACCTCTCTGATGATTCGAATAATTAGAGTTATTTGCGAATTTAGATATTTTACATATTCAATCATCATCAAGATCTTCATTTAAATTTAAAGAGTAGCGAATCTAAGACGGAGCCCTGAGGAACATCATTATTGACGGGACTTGATGCTATCGATGACAACTCATTGTTTACATTTAGTGAGCTAGTCCTTGTTCCAATTTAAATGTTTTCGTCTCCACTCTTTCCTCGGCATATCAGGCACCGTGCTTGATTGGTTCCGCTCTTACCTTTCGTCTCGACCCAATCCGTTGTGATTGACGACGTTTTATCCGACTCTACCCCCATTCACTTTGGAGTGCCACAAGGCTCTGTCCTTGGTCCTCTACTATTTCGTATCTACCTTCTCCCTCTTAGTTCCCTTCTCTGTAATCTCGGTTTATCCTTAAACCCATATGCTGATGACTTTCAAATTTTCGTTTCCTCATCCCCCACATCTCTTGCCTACTCTATCACTGACCTCCTGGCTGCCTACTCCTCTATTTCTGACTGGCTTAATCACTCAAAAACTGAGGTCCTCCTTGTCGGTACCCCTGCTCTTGTCAAAAAATCTAAATCTCTCTTTCCCTCGCTTACTCTGGGCGGTAATACTATCATTTTCTGTGACTGCGTTAGGAATCTGGGTGTTGTTTTTGATGAGTATCTCTCCTTTAAGCCTCCTATCCGCAATGTTAGCCAAATTCTCTCTATGTTTCCTGCGTAACTTCTCTCGCATTTGCTCTCACTTTGATCGACAAAGTCTTGAGACTGCTGTTCATGCCTTCATCACCTCACGCCTTGACTACTGTAACTCTTTGCTTGTGAATCTGCCATCTTCGTCTCTCCGCCCCCTTCAACTTGTACAGAACTATGCTGCTCGGCTTCTCCTCTGTCGCCCTTGCTTCTCTCCCTCGAAACCCTTGCTGCATGAACTGCACTGGCTCCCTGTCAGATCCCGTACTCACTTTAAGATACTTCTCTTTACATTTAAGGCCCCGTCTTATCTCTCTTCTGCCCTCTCGCCATGCCATGTCCCTCATGCCCTTCGGTCATCACATGCTCCTTTTTTGAATATTCCTCGTTCATTCCTCTGCTCAATGGTGGACTGCTCCTTCTCAATCTGCGCCTCTAAGTTGTGGAATGCTCTTCCTGCTGAAATCAGGTCTTCTCCCTCTCTTACCACATTTAAGCGTCTCCTGAAAACGCATCTTTTCAGTATTGCCTTCTCCCCCCTCTTGAATTTCCATTGAATTTCCATTCTCATCTCAGCACAACGTGCGCTCTGGGAAGGCCTCAGGCCTTGAAGAGCGCATTACAAAAGACTTATTATTATTATTATTATTATTATACCAAAAAGACCTAGGTTTTATGTATTCTTTTGAGAAAAACTGTGTAAATATACTTAATATTATTGTTAAATTACTTCTAGATGCATTATAGAATCAATTGTAGAATTTCCCCCCAAATATTCTTAGAGCTGAGACTGTAAATTGAGTGTCATGATAATAATTACCTTGGTAAAACAATCAATTAGTAAACGATATAGTTGATGGTAAGTAATTAAAACAATTTATTCCTTAGGGGCATACAAAAGGTTTCAAAGTGAAAAGTATATCGACATTTTTGCATACATACTCTCCCCGTGACCAGTTTGGTGACCTGTTATAAATCCTAATTATAGGTATTATATTCCTACCCACAGCTCGTGATGATATCCAAGTTCTGATTCTCTCTTTCCTGTGCAAGGATTCTTTACCTGTGATTAGTTGGCTTAAAACAACATGGATTTTTAAAACATGAGGTTGATTACGCGATTTGCCTTCAAAGAATAAACTGGAAGAAATATGCAAAAACAAAGTATGGTTATGCATGTAAATAGTACTTAGTCATTGGCTGCTCAAATACAAATCAACCTTTTCAATAAAGAATGGATTATTTTTACAGACGTGAGACTACGCCAATTAATCATTGACTGATAATATTGGAGAAAAGTTGCATCCAGACAGTTGTAAAATATTTCTGAGAAGACCATGTTGGACTGCTACAACTTTTTTGTGAAAAATGTACCAACTACTTTAGAACGAATGCTATTATTTCATTTGGAGGTCCCAGAGTTGTTGTAGATGTTGATGAGTCTTGCATTTATTATAAGCCAGAGCACCATCATGAACGGGTTCCTCATTTTGCATTGTGGGTTTTATCTTTAGTCGACCAATGTAACTCTTGTGTTTGGTTACGTGTATATTATGGATCGGAAAGATGCAACTACGCTTTTACCCATTGTGCAAGCATTTATGTGGGACCTCGTTCTATCATTCGCACTGACGAATGGAGATCCTACCAAATTTTGCAAGGTCTTAAGTTCGTTCACTCAACCCTCAACTATCCAGTAAACTTTGTTGTCCCTGTGAATAGTGTCCATACCCAACGTATTGAATCATACTGGAACAAACACAACGCTTAAATCAAGAACATGCATGGTAACTGAAGGAAAATTTTAATTACTACATACAAGCATTAAGGATATTGCTTTGCAATATCCTTAATATTCGCATTTTTCTCATGAATAGATTGCCTACAGTAAAGTTTCTTCTTTACTATAATTATATGATTTCAATTGTCTTAATATTTAAAAATAATGCATGGCTCAATTTCGTCAACGACTAATGTCGCAGTGGACAAATTTCTCCTTGCCGGCCATGGCACCTCATTTGTCCCCTGTAGACTACTTTCTATTGAGTTTTGTAAAAGAAAAACTCTTTCGAGTTGTACCATCTAGTATCGCATAACTGAAGAATGAGTTTCGAGACATCATTGCATTCGTCAATGTTAATATTTTGCAGAATGCTATAAGAAATTTTGCTAATCGTATTGATGAGTGCAGAGTCCAGTGGTAGTCATTTTAAAAGTTAAATAGCTAGCTAATAAAGTTTCAAATTTAGTTCCTTGTAATAATACGTATTTCTACATTCAAGATTCAATGGCTAACAAATTACAGCGTCATAAAAATGGCGACATATTTGGTTGTCGCCCTGTATGTACATATACATCCTTGGCCAAAATTATGCAACAGGTATGAAAATGTAAAGAATATGATTGAAACTCATTTATTTCATACCTGACATAATACAAATAAACATTTTTGCGTATATTTTATCAATAAAATAATTAATACTTGATATGTCCTTTTGATTTTCTAACCACCTTTATGCGTTTTTGCATACTTTAAACTAAGTAGGCACAGGTGGTTGGCTCAATTTTCTGCCCCTCTTCATGAATTTTGGCTGTTAATTTACTTTTTTAGGAATATTTGGGCACCCTCAATCTTGTGCTGAAGTGTGACCACAAATGTTCAATGGGAATGAGGTCTGGAGATTGAAGGGTCCAATCCATCAACGTCACCCATTTCCTTTCAGATCAACCCTTTGAGACTATGGATTTGTGGCATAGAGCATTGTGTTGTTGGAAGATTACGCCATCTGGTATGTCATCATTGAAGATTTTTCCAAATAAAGGTTGATAAACCTTGGCTAAAATGATGGTGTAAGTGTTAGAAATTCATTCTGCCTTCACAAGTAAACAACAATCCTGGACACGAAGACAACATGCGGCCCCGAAATATATCACTGCTAGTTCCAAATTTGAATGTTGAGACAACACATCTCGTATATTAAGCTTCCCTAACTCTTTGACGAACATAAACAGCTCCAGGAGTTCCAATGTTCTGAGGAGTAATACAAATTTTACTGATCATTTTTAGCATTCAATAAAAAGGGGTAAACTAATGTGGTGAACACTCCTTAAAGTTGATTTCATCAAACCACTTATCATTAGTCCTATCTTCTAGTTCTTTTACCTAAAACAATCGCTTTTTCTTGTTCACCTGAGACAGCCACGGTTTCTACATAGCCTTAAATCCTTTGAGCAGAGCTTTTTATAATCTTTTTCTCACTGGGCGTGCTGATATTTCTTTGTGATTTGCTCTCCGAAACTCAGCAGCTACATCAGAAGAGGTGATTTTCCTATCAGCCAGAGATGTCCATTTCAGCAACCTCCCTTCCCTTCGTAGTCGTGTGCATTTTGCGACCTTGAGCATAACGCTTTTTGAAAGAATTGATCTCTTTATACTTTTTGTACACATTTGTTTGTAGAGGGTTTCTTTAGAATTTAAATTTTCTTGCAATTTTGACTCATGACAAACTCTCTATGGCAAGGCTATGTTTTGAGCTCTTTGAACTTAAGGAATCTGGTTATTCGGAAAATATTTTAACACAAAATTAACCGTTGTAAGTTAACAGTAAGAAAATCAGAAAAAATAGGAATAATCGTCAGTATCACACATTGACTGGAAGAAGGTTGCCCCAACCACTTATGCACAGTATGTAAGAAAAGAGGCATTAAAGCGGTTATAAAAGTAAAAAGAAAACATAAAATACTAATTATATATGGGATATACTCGGCTGTTTATTATCTTGCTTTCCATTATCATGTGAATGAGTTTCATTCCTCCTCTCTATTTTTTCATACCAAACCAATAATTTTTGCTAAGGCTGTAAATATATATGTAAATATATATATATATATATATATATATATATATATATATATATATATATATATATATATAGTACAAGAAAGAGAAGTTTGAAAAAGTTTAAAATTCCCCATGTAACATACAAAGAAGAAGCAAATGCAAGTTCTACAGGTGATAACAACCACCACAAGGCTTTCGCCAAATTTATTTTCTGCCTTTCAAAACAACTTTGAAGAAATTCTTTGTATGTGACATGGGGGGATGAGCTTTTAAATTGTGAGCGGGTAAGAAGATGTGGTATAAAATTCCATGGAGGTTCCTAGATAAGAGAGATACTTGATTTGATGGGGTATCGCTTCAGGCGAAGTAGAGTTATTTTGTCTGGTAGCTTAGCGGTAGAGCATCTGACGGCAATCAGCAGACTCGGGTTCAAGTCCCGGCCAGAAATTTCAAACTTTTTTCCCGTGGCGTTATCTTTGTCTTCTCGGTAAAGGATTGCCTTCATTGTGCCGCCCTCTCCTCTCTTTGATACTAGTCTTCTTCTAATGTCCCTTTCTCTTACCTCCAAAAAACTACTGTTTCTTGTCTCATTGCTCATTCGCGTCCAATTTCTCTTTCTTGTGCTATATTGTTATACAGTCTGCAATACAAGGTTTCTGCACCTTTCTTTCTGTCTTCAAAATTGTTTAGAAAGGCAGAAAATAAATATGACGAAAGCCCTGTAGTGGTTGTTAAAACCCACAGAACAGGCATTTGCTCCTTCTTTATATATATAAATAGATATATATATATATATATATATATATATATATATATATATATATATGTATATATATATATATATATAATTAGGTAGAAGGCCATGTTGTATGCAGGTTCATTTGAATTAGGTTGATTGAATACCGCTTTGTTGTGCGTGACCGGATATTCTACCAGCAGTGATACGTTCGGAAGTGGCTATTTTCTCCTTGACTTGCCTTGATGAAGACTAGTTGAGGGAAAGGAAGAAGGACTCCTTTGTGCTGCCTGAAGGTAAAAGTGCCTTTTGTTCATTGGACATTTTTTCCACTTTCTCCAAACCACTCTTCCTTATTTTCATAACTGATCCCTAAACCTACACACACACCTACAGACTCGGGTACCCCAATATTCCCTCCCAAATCACGCCCTAGGGTGAAATGGCGGAGAGATGATGGAGACGCGGCTTATTGCCCTAAGGACCTTGCCAGGCCGGCAAAAACTGAACAGAAGCAAGGTCTTCGAGAGAATTTACGGAGCGCTCAATATTTTTCTCGTACGGATAATTGATTTGCCAAAAGGCTACGCCGCTATCTGTGCAATGGAGGCTAACATCAAAGCCCTCTCCTCCCCGCGTGCCTCAGACACCTTTAGAAAAATTGATCTCCCACTTCAGATACCGCCACAAATACGCAGACCTTGAAGGGTGATCTGCCCACGCCTCTACCCCTGGGTTGTAAGCCATTCGATCGACCAAATCACGGACGAGATTCTTCAAAATCATTAGTGGGCTAAAGTATCTGAAATAATCAAATTTAAAGACTACACCTACGTTTTTAAAGTTGTCTTCACAGTAACCACAATAACGATTAAGGCAAAAGAAAACGGCCTTCTCCTCATTAACGTCCGCATCTGCCCCGTTAAGATTGAGCGGGAGGAGTACATTTACCTACAAATATGCTTCAGGTGCTACACGTACAACGAACACACAACCCCTACTTGCCCCAACGCTACACTGACAGTTTGTTCTGTGTGCGATGGACAAGACCATTCCTAGCGCGAATGTAATGGTTCGTTCCAGAAATGCCGCAATTGTGGTGGCCTACACAGAACCATGACAATGGCCTGTCCAATATATATGCATATATATATATATATATATATATATATATATATATATATATATATATATATATATATAATACTTGTAATTGATTTGTTCCTTGGGAATCTGATATGTAGTAGGAATATGAAGACCCAGGTGATTACACTAATCATTTATTGGCTGGACGTTTCGGACCTTCACTAGGACCATCTTCAGCGACTGTGTCGACTAATGAGAAGGGGAAGGAATATTAACGATAACAGTTAAAAGAATGCATTAAATAATTGCTGAAAAATCGGATGAAGACAAAATTAATAAAATTGACAATTATTGAGATTAAAGTAAAACACAAATAAAATTATATAGAATTAATTAATACTATCCAGTGTAATTTTAAAAAATAATAGAAAGAAGTGAAGTTATAAGATAAACTGACTTAAATATTAAATTTTAAAGAAAACTGGAGTAAACAATACAATAACCTATTATATTAAATTCTAAATAATAGAAATAATATTCCTTCCCCTTCTCATTAGTCGACAGAGTCGCTGAACGTGGTCCTAGTGAAGGTCCGAAACCGACGGCCAGTAAATGATTAATGTAATCACCTGGGTCTTCATATTCCTAATATATATATATATATATATATATATATATATATATATATATATATATAGTTGAAGACCATTGTGTATTTCGCCTTAGATAATTTCCTTTGGCATCTTTCTGTTCTTCTAACTGTCTTTTTTATTGCATCTTGTAGATGGTGGATAATTGTCCTGTATTCATCTCTCTCGTTTAAATGAATGGGTTTGCTAAAAACCAAACTAAATTTCTGAGCTTTCGATCTTATTCGATCATCTTTGGAGCGTCTTGGTATATTCTTACCTCCTCTACCAATGAAATGTGGAGTCAGAATCGAACTGAATGAAAGAAAAAGATGCTATACTCAATATAGTAAATGGTGGGATACTAGTAGATAAATTGGGTGAAATTTAAAGCGGAGTGAGATATATTGCCCTAGTAGTAGGGTATCATTTTATGCTTCTCTTTAGATTTTTCTTTCTGTCTTGTTTTTTGATAAGTTGTGTTTTTATATGTTCTTTCTTTATGTGTTGTTAGCGTGTTCTTTTTATTGTTAGTGTTTCAAATTTTGTGTACTTATTTTGGGGTTAAATTCTTTTGAGCATTCAGGCCATTTTTAGTGTTCCTGTTTTGTGTATAGTAATGTTATGTTTTCCTGGGAGCATATCTTAGTACTTGGAAACTAGCTACGACGGGGGACTTTTTACCGTAGTCGTGCAGGTAAGTCTGCCACCAGTTCCCTGTAGTTTCTTAATAGCAACATTCGTAAGGGTTGACATGACCTTTGTTCCCAATTTTGGGGTGATGATGTTGATAGGGTCCAGTTTTTTCTTCCTATGAAGATCCCTTTGCTGTTGTTGGTCACGCCTTCTGGCTTTGTTATATATTAGTGATGCAAAGTTTTGAACACGTTGAAGTTTTTTCATTGAGGTCTTGCTGGCCACTTGTGTCACTACTGCGGTGTAGATGAACTTAGCCCTGGACGTACATCAGGTATATTTTCCTACTGTTGGCCGAGCTAAAATCTTAAACCAGTATAGCTTGGAGATTTCTCTTTTCGCTATGTTCCGCCACTCTGTGTAGTGTCTCGAGTTTCCTTGGTCTGAGATCTTGAGACCCAAGACAGTGCCTTCGGCAGAGTGGCCGTATCTCCTCCCATCGATGATGATGGGCCACGTCAACATGCAGCTTAGTGGGACAATTTTGAACTTGTCCCTATTTAGTCTAATCTTCCATCGTTTCACGTACGGATTGATGTTATATATTTCAGCTATAGTGCCCATTGCCTAAGCCCTTGTTTTCCTAACCATGCACGCGGAACGATCTGAGTGACGTCATTTGCAAATTGCAGATACTTTGTGTCCTGTGCATTGAAGTTGGGAGGTCGATGGTAAGGACCAAGTAAAACAGTGGGCTCAGGCAACTTTCCTGGCAAACACCCGCTTGAGTTCGAATTCAAGTCGTCTGTATCCTTCGATCATGAGATATGCCTTTCTAGGATTAGGTCTAGCTGGAGGTTCATGATCTTGTTTTGAAGTTCTTCCAGCCAGAATTTCACAAAGGCCTTCTACACGCGCCTCAACACAATGTCTACATAGTACCCATTCGCTCGGCAAAAGGTTGCTTTTTCTGTTAGGAGCGCCAGGGCTGTTTCTGTGCCCCTTTTTCTGCAGAACCCGTGTTGTTGGGGGTTATGCGCTCCTAAATCGCCCAGTTGAGCTTGTAGCCTATTAGCTATAATATTCTTAAAGATTTTGCCGACCATCTCCAAAAGAGAGATCGGGTTATACCAGCCGATCTGGGGGCCTGTTTCCTTTCGGGATGAAGATAATTTTAGCCATTTTTACCTGTCAGGAAAGTAGCTTGTATTCAGTGCGGCATTCATGGTGCTAACCAGTTCATGTATGATTTGCCTCGGGGCATTCACAAGGTTGTTTCTCATGATCCCAGACCAGCCTGGTGCTCTTGGCTTGAAGGACCTTATGGTGTCTATGGTATCTTCCAAGGTGATTGGGCACCCGTGACCAACCATCACTCTTTCCTGAGATACTTGTGGATGTGGGTGGGTTCTATGTATCACTGTGCTAAGATCATCGAGGAGTAGGTCTTCGAACTCCTAATCAATGTCGTCGTTCTCCTCAGTGGTTAGAGCGAAAATCTTTTTCCAGTGCGTCCTGAATCTTATTTCGAGAGACTCTGGATACTCAATGATTTTATCTCTGTCTTTTAACTGTGTTCTGGTTTTGGTGGGCAGTTCCTTAAAGTCTTCGGATGCTGTTCAAAAAACTTAGTGGACAGTCCTTCCTGTCCAACCTACCAATGGTGTCATTCCAGATTTCCTTTTGTTTCTCTGTGATTGTGTTTTGGTTCCTCGCTTAGTTATCTCATTCTAGCTGTCCTTTGCAAATTTGGGCCTCTTCTGCTTATTTCCTTGTATATTCCTCTATGTTTTGAGCGACTTTCCTCATTTCGTTCGTCCACCTAGGTCGAGGGAGCATTTTATAGGAGATCTTGAGGATGCATCTCTTATCAGCTTGGATAATGAGGAGATTAGTGATGTAGTTTATCTCCTCATCTATTTCTTTGAGATTGGCGTCTCCCAGGTCAGCTGGTTTATATTCGCTGAGTATCTCTCTATATAGCTCCCAGTTAGCTTTCTCATAACCTTTCCTAAATGGGACGGGCTTGAGAATAGTAGCAAGCGAGATTGTTATAATTATCGGGGTGTAGTCGCTCGGTACCACTGGTCCGGTCTCATTACTGATGTTAAAGGGTAAGTTAAAGCTCGCTAACACTATGTGCCGTTTGGTTGCCAAACAATGTGTTAGGTAGATTGGGAAATCCGGTCCTACTCTCTGGATTCTCTCTCTTTCAAAACGTAGTTCCAGATTCCTTCCTCTTTGGTCGTTGCGATTGTAACCAGACGCTGTGATCTGGCACTTAGGTCTCCACCCAGCAATGACATTTTTTCGAGCCCGAATATGTTAAAGAAGTTAGGAATTGGCAGGTATTTACAGCGGGGTGGCTGATAGGCTGCTGCTAAAGTTAGGCATCCCAATAGTGTTGGGATTTCTACAGCCACGAATGATTTTTCTAAGTCTGGTAGGGTTTTGTATGTGATGTTTTTTTTCGGATCGCCATGGCTGCGTCGTGCTATCGATCTTGTGTATGTCTTTATGTAATAACTGTGTAATTTGGTATTTTTATTGATTTAGTTTCATTGTTTATGCCGTGTTCGGAAATGAAGATCAGGTCCGGTTCTACTGTACGAAATATGTTTCCATAAGGAATGGATTTCCCTTTCCATCCGTTTACGTTTAGTGTAAGTATTTTTAGTGAGTTGTTTAGGTTCTCCATGTTTTGTTTGTTTGATGTGTTTGTAGTTTATGTGAGTGTGCGTATTTCCCCTTAATTCTTATTACGTCTCCTTTTCCATTTTTATTTTTTTCATACTCTGCTTCACTTATTGTGAGGCAGGAGTCCCTATGCACTTTTATTATCGCTGCCATGAGCGCCTCCTCTACTGCTGCTTCTTTTTGTGCCTCCGCATAGTATGTCAACTTTGGGTGACCCATCTTTACCCCTTCAACAATCTCTCTAAAGCTAAGTTGGCTGGGAATGAAGGCAGCTCAGTTCTGTAGAACTGCATTTTTAGTTCTTCTCCATCATATTTCGTGGTTTGTTGGGGATGCATCAATGCGGATAGTGAACGCCCTGAAAGGTATAAAATAAGCGTAATCGGCTCATACATCTGCCGAGCATATAAATACTGCCCTACGTGAAAACGTTTCTACCAAGAGATCTCACACGTAAAACAAACACTCGTAAACAACGGTTTCTCGAACAACATGATTGACAAACAACTCCAATCATTTTTAAATAATCACTTCAGAGATACAGAAACAAATAAAAGGAATTTTGGCTCAGTAATCAACGTCAAACTGTACTACAGAAATCAGATGTCTAGGACCTATAAAATAGAGGAAAAAAACATCGAGGAGATTATTAACCGTAACATCATGATTCGCCTACTAATGTCGACTTATAAAAACCAAGAGCTATGAACTTTTAATTTTACTTTTTGAATTTTTTTAATTACCAGATGTTCATCATTACAGCGTCGAGTAAAATAAAAGGCAACAATCTCCTTATGAAAAACAACAGCTGCTAAAACTCCTCGAATCTCAAGTCAACCAACATAGTTTACGAGTTTATCTGACCCAATAAAGACTGCAAGATTTATAATAACTCAAAAAATATTGGCAAGGCAACTTTTAAGACGTTTAACTATGCATCTAAAAAGCGGAGGACCTAAAAATCATATAGAGAGCGCGCATACCATCAACCCAACGAGAAATATTTTAGTTGACAACACTGTCATTAAAAGAAAAGAGGGAAATAAAGCTAGGCTGAACATCTTAGAAGCCATTTTAATAAACGAAGAAAAGCTGACCATCAATAATCAAACGTTAAGCTGGAAAACAAATATTAAAGTTGTTTTAAAATCCCACGCAATGGATTGGCTTGTTTCCTCTAGAGTTACGATCAGTAGGGCGGAATAACTATCCCCTAAAGACCATTTTCTTTCATTCAGTCTGATTCTGAATCTACATTTCATTGGTAAAGAAGGAAAGAATATATCAAGACGGTCCGAAGATGATAGAATGGGAGCAAAAGCTCAGCAAATTAGTTTGGTATTTACCAAACCCATTCATTTGAAAGAGAGATGAATACAGAACAAGTGATATACAATCGTCAAGATGGAATTCAAAAGACAGTAGGAAGAATAGAAAGTTGCCAAAGGAAATTAACTAAGGCAAAATACGCAATGATCCTCAGCAAAATTTGCATTCAAGAAAGACTACTACCCATCTACACTAATATATATATATATATATATATATATATATATATATATATATATATATATATATATATATATATATATATATATTTATTTTACAGTTAATTAGCAGAAAAAGAGAAAGAATGTATAAGAACGATAAAGGATGCAAAAACTACTAAATAAATTAATAAGCATAAGCCAATTGTTTTTCCATTCATGGCCAAAAGTTTTGAGATATATATTTTTTCGCTCGTTTTTAAAATTTCTCTGATAGGAATAAATATTCTAATATTTGAATTACTGAAGGTTTTCGAGAAGAGCTGCCAGAAGACTCCTCTGCCTAAAAATAATCTCACAGGTAGGCTTCACTTTTGTACAATATAAAATAATTACTGCTGAAGACTGGGGCAAGGTAATATTTTCTCATGAGACCCTTCCACTTGTTTGAATGTTCTGGAAGATCGTATTTAGGAGGAAAAGGGCAGGCTTTTACGTTTCCTGTGTAGTACCCTCGGAGAAGCATCCCGACCCTGTGCAAGTGTGGGGTTGCTTCTCAACTAAAGAAATCTTTGCATTAAATGTTTTGGCAAATTTACTGCCATGAACACAAAATAGTTGTAAAACGTACTTCATCAGCCTCTTTACCCCACAGTTCAGGACCAATTTGTAAATGATAACTGTATTTTCATCATGATGGCACACATGTTCACAAAGCAAAAGCAATAACAAAGATCTTTGCTAAAAATAACCACAAACTTTTAAGCCGTTAGCCCGGTAAAACGCAAGATTTCAACCAAATAGAGAATTAGTGCGCGATACTCAAACTGGCGGTTGATAAACAGAACCCTCTAATTTAGAGTAGTTGCGGCTGCTTATTGAACATAAATGCAGCCATATAAGTAAACATATCATTAAAAATTTGATCTCTATCATGCTAAAATGAATTGAATCATTCCTGAACAATAAGTGAGATTTATAAATATTGACTATATTTATTAATCAAATGAATTTAGGGTGAATTTTTTTGTATTTCATCTTCAAATTATGATACAAACATACTAAAACAAAATCAAACGTTTAATTAGTTCAATTTACTTCCTATGAAGATCTATAGTCCTTTCAAAAGTTTTGACCATGACTGTATATCAATGATATTTTCCACTTTTTTCATACGTGGAGTAGCGCTCTCTTACACTAAGCTTTCCTACACCACTATGCGTACGCAATCACCACAACTTCTCGATTCTTGACAAAACATCAGAAACATAAATCCATGCAAATCTTCCTTAATGTAAGCCCATAAGTACTTATTCCACCTTTGGACACGCATATATCGCCAAACTTTGCTGCTCAAAAGTGCTCATACAAACAGCATCTTGTGTAGCGACATCAATAAGCCCGCCTACCAATTCATCGGAGATTTTACTTCGCCTACTAATGTTGACTTATAAAAACCAAGAGCTTAGCTTTTTTGATTATACTCTTTGATTTTTTAATTACCACCTGTTCATCGTTACAGCGTCCGAGTATAATCGTTTGTAATCATTAAGTTATCGACCAATTTCTACCAAATTTCCTGTATAGGCTCCAACTCTACTAGCATACAAACTATATTTATGAAAGTGTCTGGATTGGAATTTAATATTCCTAAGCTGGTGGAATCGTCAGGTTGATGCTGTAATTTATTTTTAAATTTGTGTTAAATTATTTATGAAGTAGCCATATTTACTTAGAGATTAAAGTTTTGTTGTAAAGATTCAAGTTCTCCTGGCCTATGTGTAAAAGAGAGACGTTCGATTACGTTATAACAGATAGGTTGTAAAGAATTTGGGCCAAAATAAAAAAGTGGTAAGGGAGTTGCTCTCACAAATCTACACAAATTAATCTCACACTTTAAAATCATTAGCCCCTCCAAGAACAAAGTAGCAACCATAAATAACGTCAACAACTTCACACAACATTCATCAGGATTGACAATCGACTTCCGTCACGCAGAAATCCTTTTGCAACGAGAAGTAAAAGAACTACGTCGTGACACTAATTGACGACCAAACCATGCCTACCACGGTAAGCACAACGTTTGCTTACAGTGTGATTGCCTAAGTTTTATTATACATCAGCTAATTCATTTACTACCCAAATAAAACTATTCTTATCCTTCGAGAGAGTAACAAGGGACACTACAAAAAATGAGTCACACTCGGTAATTGATGGAATTCCGTCTTTCCCAAGAGACCACAGAAACTTGAGTTATCTAAATCTCCGAGACGACATTAAGGAAAGGTTCACTACAACACAACTTAAAAAACGAAACTTTTGGCTTATTAAGCTCATCTATCCCATGTTTGCCCTAAGGGTTTCCTAAGGAAATTGAAGGACACATTAGATTATAGTATGGGATAAAACTTTCTTTGTAAATCTTTTATTCGACACCTCCCCTCTAACATTAAAAGAGCACTTAAAATTCTAACCACTGAAAACACACTTTAGCAACTCTTCACGGCTGCCTTCCGAGCTCTCAATCACTGTCCTCAGACAGTGGTGAATCCCATCGCAAAGGATCCCACACAACATTTCGCCAGAAGATGGGGGAAGCATTAACTTTCATCAATAAAGATCTTGCAACAATTTCTCCAAGACTGCCCACTCTCAAACTGTCTAGCCACTACGTCCCATTTGCGCAACTCTCCCACTAGATCGCTCGTCTCTATCACTGGACCAATCGTCCTTTGAAAAACTGGCTTTGATATGGTCAGTGAGTTTTTTGATATCACAATTCTTCCAAACACTATGTCCAACTTTCACAAACATTCCAAGTATATCATCGCAAACGAAAGCGAAAGTAGAATTTACCGAATTTAAAGCAATTATTTGCATTGTTTAAATTGCAGGGTTTACAAATCAATGTTGGAAAATGTACTTTTTCAGTATAGTTACCTGATATTTGAGGATATAAAGTTAACTCTCAAGGTATATCCCTAAAATGATTATTATAGCCAAAAACTTTGCAATAGCTACAGAGATTCCTGATTTTAGTCAATTTTCCTGGTAGACATTAAATATGTTGCCACTACCAGTGTTGCCCCAAATCACTACTAATAAGGATATAATGAAAGCGTCCTTTTTCTCCACCCAAAAAGAAACACTCGATTCCGTTAAATTACAAAACGGAAGTTTTGTAACAACATTTCGAGGTTTTTGATGGTGAAAGGAGGAAACATTAAGTTTCTTTAGTGAGGTTTCCAAGGATCCAGAATTAAAACAATCTAAGTTTCCTAAGGAATTACTCGCTATAGCTCTTGCAATAAAACACTTCAAACACATTTTCGAAGGTACTATGTACATATTTTAACTCACTCAATACAAGGCGATCATTGGCACAGCTAATTCTCTCACAACGAGACATTTTTCAAAAGAGGGCTGCACATATGAATTAATTAGTCTCTACACTAATAATATTTTTCACATAGCCGTAAGAAATAATACTACTGATGCACTGTTCCAGTAAAACTTGAACGATTGAAACAAGCAATCCATGAAATCGATTTCATCAACGCCACCATCTAAGTCACAAGAAAACTGTAGTTTCCTCATTTCATTTTAGTATGAAGTTTTAGCTAAATCTCAATTGGCCGGTTTGTAGTTACTAAATCTACTGGACAACGGCTGTAGAGTTGGTTTAAATCTGTCTTCAATGTCCAAAATCCATAGACATACGAAACCACATTTTACACAATTTGCTTCATATCAAGGTTTCACACATCAATGTAGACATTCAAAATGATTTTCCAACCCTCCTAATAAAGGGTTAAAAATACTTTGTGAACATAATTTTCCTCTATTCTAAGTAGCTAGAGACCAATCGACTTAGGATATAACATCAGATTCTCTGGTTCGAGCACTCTTCAATAACTACATAGTTTGTTTTGGCTCTCCTGTTAACATAAACTCATAATGGATTACACTTTCATTCTGCGTTTTTTCAGGAGATATTAAAAGTCACTTCCAAGAACACATGTTCACTCCTTATGCAAATGCGACCAGAAATGTCGTTGGGAAAGACAATACAGAACAATAGGAGCATCTCTCCTGGCAGAAGGACCACCTGAAGAATGGTTACACAGTGTCACATCCATTCTATTTTCCACGTGAAACATATTGAGCCATAAAATAGGATTTTCCCGTGCTCGAATAGTTTGTGGCACTCCATTACGCATTTCAGGTGACCTATCGTTCACAAGACTTCGACGCTTTACACACAGGTCAATTCAAGGACATCAGGAAGCCATGAAATTTCTTGTTCCAATCCTATTCCGTACATTGCCTTAACAAGCAACTTTTATTTAATTGAATATGGAAGACTAAAAACCTCGCTATGTTGAGTAAAAGGGTGAGTTTTAATGGAACCGGTTGTTAAATCTGGGTAAAAATAAGATTCTTTTCTCATCTAGACAGATGAGTATTGGTGTATGAAACTAATTTGAATTCGTTGAGTCCCAATTTAAATTCATAAATGTTCCAGCACTTCAGGAATTTGAGTTATGCAAATAAATATATGTAAATTACATTATCATATAGTATATTTAGTTTCAATATAAATAATTATTTTATTCCTAATAATATAAGCGTACAGAATATACTAGTATTTTAGGAATACTCAAATTATTTTTATATATTCTCAGTTCAGAAATGTATGTTACACTGGTTCTTGCGCTTATGCTTCGTGCTGGTCTCTCGTTGTAGGAACCAGCAGTAGTCACACATCATGTTTGGTTTGAAGCGGCCTTGAGACTTTAATTCCATCTCAGATATGTTCTAGTGGAGCCTTTCACCATGTTCATTAATAAAAGCAACCAAATTCGTTGAAAAAATAGAGATGAGAGTAATGAAGTGCATTTTAAAATACAACATTGTAAAACAACAACCTGAGACTCCCTCCCCCTCAATTTATCGGAGACTACGTGCTATGATATCACGCCATGGTCGACGTCATTTCCTGTTCGAATATTTTCGAATTTTCGACTGCTGTCCACGTTGGGAAAATATTTCCAAATCTTGCGAACTAATTCAAAGCCCCCGCCCCCCTCCGGTAAGGAGGCGTAAAAGAGCCGCACTGTCTCACTCTTGCTGTTAAAAGATGAATCGACTCCGCCTACGGAACGAGGATTTTGCTTGCGCCCAGAAGGAGTGCACAACTCTTCTTCTCTTTTGAGAGAAAGCCAGGTCTTAGGAGAAAGAGTCTTCTCGTTGTGGGAAAAGCATCTCATACCTTGTCAAGGATGAGCTGTTACATCGTAAATGTTTCGACGGAACCGAAATTTAAACACGCACCTTGTCTGTTTCCCGCTCTCACGTCCTACAAGTACTCCAGATTTCTCACGATAGTTTATTCTTCAAATGTTTTAGTCATAATAAAACTTCTCAGAGGGTTTGTAAGTATTTTATTGGACAGGTGAGGCCAGAGTAATTGCAGAGTACTGCAAATCATGCGATGCCTGCCACTGGAGATCTGCAAAAGGGCGCCAAAGCCAGCCCCCTGCAGAAAAGCCCGATCATCTCCGAACCTTTTTCTCGTGTGGCCATTGATCTTATTGGCCCCATTTATCCCCCATCTAGTGAAGGACACAGTTACGTGCTCACCTTGTTTAACTTAGCTACACGTTTTCCTGTGGCTGTTCAACTTAAGCGCATTTCCATTTTTTTTCGGGTAGGAATTCCTAAAGAGGTATTGTAGGATCGAGGAAGACAATTTACCTACAAGTTTATGAAGTATGTTAGAAAGCTCTTCATGGTAAAACCTCTGTTTACGATCCCATACCACACAGCCACAAAGGGAGTTTACGAAACGCTAAATAGCACATTAAAATCAATCCTCAGAAAATTGTGTATCGATCAGTTCCGAGAATGGCACCGCTTTTTACCCATGGCACTGTTTACCAGTCATGAAATCCCCCATAGGACCCCAGGATTCACCCCCTTAGAATTACTTTATGGCCGTAATGTTCGAGGACCCCTTGCTAATTTAAGAGAACTTTTCACCAATCCCTTGCTGGATAACCAAATCCAATCCTCCTATTCGTATCTTCTAGATCTCCGAAAGCGCCTCGAGATATGTGCCGACATCGGGTACCAAATGCTGAGGTTATTTGGAAAGGTATTGAAATTATTTCGATTTAAAGGCGAACGAAAGAATATTTAAACCTGACGAGGAGGTGCTATTGCTACTCCCCGCGGAGAGTAACAAATTCTAAGCCAGTGGAAGAGCTCTCTTTCCGTTCTTGAGGTAAAAGGACAAGGTGATTACTTGATTCAAACCCCCTCAGTAGATAAGGATTTACACATCAATATGTTAAAAAATATCACTGCTGTGCGTGTATCAACAATATTGTGACCCTGGATGAAGAGTCCCCTTTCTAAGCGGTGTATCCTGATGACCCCCTTAATGTCGTGCAAGTAGTATGCATTGAACAAGGTGGTGATTACCCTATCCCATCTTTACCTGGAACCCCAGAATTATCATCCCCCGTACTAGATATATTCCCTCAGGCTAGCACCTCTTTAAAAGAGTCAGCTGCAGCAGTTGAAAAATGGATTTGGAGATTTCATCCCCGAGACCCCCGGTTGCTACAATCAATTTGAGGATAACATCGTCTCTACTACTCAAGAACCTGTTGGCTCGAAAAAATCCGATGGGCTCACAGGACGAATAGGTCAGAGCCATTGTCGAGATGCCCCTTCCCCGCACGAAAGAGCTGAGGTCATTCATAGGATAAGCCTCCTTTTACCGTAGATTTATCCCCAACTTCGCGTCTAGTTCAGCCCCTTCCAGTGCCTTCCTTCAGAAGAGATTCTCAGATCCCCTTTAATGGAATCCCTAACCTACTGCCAGATTCTAGGTGCTCAAGGACAAGCTAGCGTCTGCCATCATTTTGAAGCTCCCTAATCCCTTTAAACCCTTCGGCATCTGGACTGATGCGAGTGACGAAGGAATTGGATGCGTGCTACTCCAATACTCCTACGAAGGCGAAAGCCAACAAGTGGCTTACTCGAGCCGAAAGCTACTGCCCGTGAACCTAATTACTCGGTAATAGAACGGCAAGTTTTAGCGTTATTATGGGGCATTACCAATTTTAGCATGTATTTATTAGGGAAAGATTTTATTGTCGAGACTGACCATCGACCTTTATCGTACCACCGAAACACTAAGAGCAAGAACGGACGTACAATGTAATGGCTTTTGATACTCCAACAATATGAGTTCAAAGTTTGTTATATACGTCGTACCGAAGTTGTATAGCTGATAATCTTAGCTGGAATCCATTAGCTGACAATGCTGGCTAATCCATTAAATTATAGGTCGCCTGTAAACCTGTCAGCTAATCATGTATATATTATTTTTCCCTTTTCTCCTTTAACTCTGTACATATAGCTATGGTCCCTATAGATACTTATTTAATATAGTGTTTGTTTGTGTGTGTTGTTAATCCACTACCTTTTTAGACAAAAATATAATTTTATTCCTTAATGATCCATTTGTATTCAGTTTTGCTCAGATCAATATCATACCCTTTTTCTAAGCCTGTCGAATACAGGCCATTTTTTATCAGGCTGACGCGTTAATAATAATTTCTCCTATCCAAATTTGCGACCTCCCTTGTTTCCTCTCTATCTTTTAAAAAAGTTCTATCGTATGGAACGGAGGGGTGTAAAAGAATAACCTCTGACCCTCCCCAATTTATAGGAGACCACGTCCTATGGTATCACGCCATGGAGCTCGTCATTTCCGCTTTGATTAGTCTTAGATTTTCGACTCGTGAGAAATTTTGGAAAATATTTCTCAATCCCGTGAACTCATCCCAAAACCTCCTATTCCCCATACCCCGGTGACAAGGCGTGAAAGAGCCGCACTATCTCGCAATTGCTGCTAATGATGAATTGACTCCGCCTCCGTATTAAGATGTATGGAGCTTGTGGCTCTTTACTCCAAACTACCCCTTCACCTCCAAAATCGGGCATACAATTACTGGAGTTATTCTGTAGTTCGTTGACTCCATCATGCACCTCAAAGCCGTCTTTTTCGTCTCGTCCCATGAGCGTTCGTCAGACAAAAGTCTTCTTCAGCCATAATTCTATCCAAGTCAATTGGTAGCTTCTGTGAATGGCAAACTTTTGAATTTGTGCAACAGTCCCCCTTCGTTTAATCGACCTGAAGAAAATCTCCATGATTACCTTTGATGAAAAGAAGATTCCTCCTACCGTGGAATTACGAAAATTCCTATATTTCCCGTCAAACATCATCTTTGAAGATTGGCTATCTTCATCGAACGGTTGGTTCGGATCGTGCCCCACCTGCTTCATTCGGATGGTGCTCCACTTGCCTCATTCGATTGTTTTCAACTCGCCTGATCGTAAGAATGACCTTTTTTTGAAGTTATCGACCCATAAGCCGGAAACCCCCTCCATTATTAGAATTGTCACGTTATCCCTTTTGATCTGAGCCTAGTGACACTAATCAATTAATTCCATTTGAAAATCTCTCCTCATAATAATTATCAAGAGACTATCTCAATAAATAATTGCCCTCTGCCTATTATTATTTTTATTTTGTTCTTTGTAAATAAAATTATATTTTGTTGTTTCATTTTTAACTAACCTTGAACGATACTCTTGGCTCATTTAAGTAAATCTCGCTAACCAGTTATGCACTCTGATTATTAATGATTTAAAACATGACGACTCAAGTGTGACCTCCTAGTCGGTCGTTAATCTCAGCGAACAGTCTTTCAACGGTTCGCGTTGCAGTAGGTGATTAAGTCTCCCTCCACATAATATAGAAGTAGTGTATGGTATAGACTGGGTGTACCACCACAAACATGCATCCGATTATTTCATATGCTATTACTATGTTTTTTTATTGAATCAGCATAGTTTTCAGCTCTATGATTACCAAGAAAGGTATGTACAACCGACAAAATTAATTCCATGCCGCCAGCTACAAGTAATTCAGTTGACCTCTATATTTGCTATCAAGCATCAATCATCTAAGATCAGATCCAATGAAAATGCTTGCATTTAATTTTTATTCATTTTCCGGCACAAAATTTTACTTTTAGGTATTGGAATCCCCAATCACTGTGTGTCATTACTTTTAAGAGTTTTAAAAACGGCGTAGTTTGATGTGAATGGGTGGAAGGAAGATCTTTCTATGGTATACCAATGGTACATACTACATTTTGAACCGACCAACTATGTGTCCATCTCTTTAAGGCCAGTCTCTTCCATTGAGACAAGAAACACGTATTTTTACTATATCCCAGCTGCAGACGAAGAAGGAGAGAAATCACTTTTTACCACCACGAAATTTCACCTGTAAACTAAGTAACTAATTTCTTTCAGAATGAGCTTTCATATACTCGTATTTCTTTCATACCTACAACATCACCCACAGGAATGGAAGAATTTTTATATCCATCATATAACAATACAGCTTAGAGGCTAACCTTACTTGAGTCTATAAACAACCACAATTATTTAGGCACGTGCTCCTGTCTAAGATTTTGCCTGCGTTCAGAGATTTTAGTTTTTGAAAAGCACAGATAAATCTTGGTCCGAGAATGGAAAATGTAAATTTTCCTTAGCTCCGTCTAGGAGATTTATTAGCTCTGGTCTGGCTCCTTAAAATAATTCCTTCTTCTTCTTTGGTATTTTTTAAAACTAAATCAAGTATTTTTATTCCGAATCTGAACTAAAAATTGTTGTAGCACACCGGACGATGAACCTCCAAATTAACCTATGGACGAAGGGTACGTAACTGATTACGTACCCTTCGTTCATAGGTTAATTTGGAGGTTCATCGTCCGGCGTGCTATAACAATTTTTAGTTCAGATTCGGAATCAAGATACTTGATTTAGTTTTAAAAAATGTTTTTGCTCCAGTAGCAAATTATTTGTTGCCCAGTGCAATTTATCGCCTTTGACAACCTTGAATTGCTCGTAGGCGTGTTGTATGGCGTCATTTCTCTCTTTTTCCTATCCTAAAAGACTCAGTTCTGCATCGTTTGTTAAGGAAGCAAAAACATGGCTGAATTCAATTTACCAAAAATATGGAAAACTTCATACAAAATGTTCTGATTTTAGAAAGAAACCTTAAATAATGTATAAGCTCCATATCAAGAGAGATCGGGTGTCAGGTTCTCACATCAGGCAGTTAGTGCATGAGAACATCCGCTACTGCTCATATAAAAGTATATAAGGTCATATTCACTAGAAGAAAACGAAGGGAATACGCGTGCAGCAAAACTTATGAAATCACTGAAGCATCCGTTCAAGTGTGGCATGCTATGGTTCTTCCCAGACAAGAAGAATTACTGCTGTAACCAGGTGGTGAAGTCGAAAAATAATTGCTGGCTTACTATGCGCACTAAATATCTACCAAGTGTCATTAAAGCTAAGTTCCTGGTCCACATCATGGTGTTTGGAGTGGTCAGTATAAAGGGCTAAGTTATCAACCCGGATGGCCTTCGACTCAATGGGGAGGGATATATCAAATCCCTAGAGTGTTTATGCCACCTTTTATTTATGAGGCGGCTGCAGGGAGGCAAGGAATGTGGCAGCAGGACTCTGCATCATGCCACACATGCAAGCAGAGCCAGGTTTGGCTGTCAGACATTTGTTTTATCACATGAGTCCGAACATATAGCCTCCAAACTCCTCAAATCATAACCATTCCGACGATTATAATCGTCTGAATGCGTGTGGCGTAGTTGAGAGAGAGACTAACCGTCTGTACCACCACGGTTGAGCATAGGCCCAGGATTACTAGAGTTTTCAACTAGGTAAAAAAAGGCGAACGCCTGCGACAGGTTCCGACACCACTTGGAGGCCTTGGTTCAGCCTTAAGGCGATTTCTTTGAATAAAATTCATAGTACAATCATCCAAGTCTTTAACATGTAACCTAGGTAAATATATTTAAATTAAACTTTGTTTTTATTTATATTGAAGTTCGGCTACAAATTTTCCACCGAACGTTTACCAATCTTAGACTTGTAATAAAATAATGCGTTACTTTTATACACTCTAGATGCAATTTATATAGATTTTGTAACAAGTATACTACACTGTAACTGCAATACTCATGAGAATACAAGCGAACAGTCCACACTGACAAAGGCTGTACTGCAAATGTAAGAAACGTGGCTACAGCTCATGGTGAAAATTTGTGTTGCAATACAACAAAGTGTTTTTTCAAAACATAATTCACACTAAATACTGTATTAGACCTAGCTTAAATCAACATCAGGGAGATAGAAAGGGTGAATGTGAAGGGTATTGTGATAGAGAGAGGGAGAGATACCCTGTGTCTATGTAAAGATTTTGGTCTTAAAACTCATAATGTATTTCTATTCATTATTTAAGCAAACATTGTTAATATAAATCTCTAGAAGTCTAGAGGAGTGTAAAATGAGATTTTGAAGAATACTAAAAAATATTAAAGCTTTCCTCACTTAAAAGCACATACAGCAGAACCTCATATTTTCGCATGTAAATTTCTAAATCTTTATAAACTATTTACCATCCGTTATTATTATATTAGTATTTATTTTGAAAACGAGCATAAATCAATGAAATTTCATTCATAAAGATCGTTATAAGAGTTAAGTTTAATTTAAGACCATTCTTCTTCAATGAAACTCTTTCAAACCTAGAATGCTTCTTTACCCTTTGTCTCTGTCCCCTACTGCGCATATCTCGGAGTCGTTCGTCATACATCGGACTTTTAATACATTTTGGAAAACTCGAAATCACTTTTTTTTATTGCCTTGAATACCAGATAGCTCGATTTGAAGTTGAGATTTATTGGGAAAGATGGGAGCATAATACATTTCGATGCTCTGCCAATATGCCACAATATGCATGGATTAAAATCGGTACCAGTTATAATCACGAAACTGTTTGGGGGCATGAAGAATCCCCTTACATTCTTTGAATTCGTTCGTAAAAAAAGGCCAAGTCAGGCTTGGGCCAGAGAGTTGGACAAAAAAGGTCTCCCTATAGTTTTCAAGGCCTGTTATTAAAACAGAAAATCCCATGATTGAGACAGCATTTAGGACTTGGATGGTACGCCTAGTATCTTTAATTGGGAATTGTAAGGGAAAAAAATTCAGTATGGCCTGTAAGTACTATGTAGGTGATAGATAGACAGGCCACGGCCTATCTCTCTTCGCCTCGACAATTTTACAGTATCCAACTGACGACATTTTAAAATTTAAGCCTTTTATAAATAAATATAGTGCACTAGGTTAACTTAGTAGTCATTTCACTGTAGCTACATTCTTGCATCGTGGTGGTTACATTTGGCTACAGTGATCCGGTTGCGGTGAGTTGGCCAATATCAGAGATTGCTCGAAGAGAGAGTCAGTATGTAAAGATTAAAGAATTCCACCAACCCTGTTCAGATGTGTTTTTCTGTTTGATTTTTAATAATTACTTCTAACTTCTTTAATCGGAGAAGGAAAAAAACTGATATGGTATGTATGTGGAGTTTAAGGGGTAATTTTACCATATTTTCTTGCATGTAATTAAAGAGCCGGTCTGTGGAGTCTGGAGAATCCGCATACTGTCCCTTGGAAGATATAAAAGTAGATATGTCCTATAAAGTGCCTCTCTACAATGCTCAAGGATTACTCTTATTTCCTTGTGGCGAATTTTGCACATAGACACAAATCTGCGGTATCTCTTGTGTGTGTAGCTTGGAAGGTACCCTTAGAGTCCTATAGAACATTTAAAATGTGTTAAACCTAACAGTGCCTCTTTTGGGGGCCTGACATAATTTTTACGGTCTTCAAGCGAGTAGAGTATGAGGAGGAATCCCAGAAACGAACATTTTATGAAATGCTGAGCATATTACTCCCTAATAATGGGGTGAGTCGTAAAAGGAGCCCATTCCTAAATAACACCTGTTTTGTGGGCTAAAAAATTAGATCTAAGTTTCTCTGTTGCATGTTAGAGGAAGATAATTAGGCTGATATAGTGCCTGCATAAAGGACTTTAGTCGGGATCGCTACAGCATTAAGTTCATGTCATAAAAGGAGAGAAGCCTCTGCTAGGTTCTTTAAATATTGACTTCAAAAGTACCCCTGTCCTCTTCAAGTGCGTATGCTGAAGGATGACAAGTATGTTTGGGGCCTGTCTTGCGGGCTTGGAACATAAGTTTACCGTGTAGTTAAAGGAAACTTATTCCAGATAGAGCATTTTTGAGCTGCTTGATTAAATCCTTAAAAGCCTTCCATTTCATCTCGCTAAAGTAAAGAATGCCCACTTTTGGTTGTATTTGGTGCAAGAGGTGATTGTGTCTTAAATCGAATGTCATTAAAGGAAACAAAGAGAAAATTATAATCGTGTCTGGGGATTGGAGAATACACATATTGACTTTTAATGAATATCGTAAAATATAATTAGTCAAGATGACAACTCAAAGATCAGCGGATACGTGTTGTATGGCGTCGATTCTCTCTTTTTACTATTAGTACATTCACCTTTCCATCGTTTGAGAAGGAAACAATACCATGGCTGAATTCAATTCATCAAAAATATCGAAAAGGCAAGCTGTGCTGCTTAGTATTTACGTCGGGACTCCAATGCGAAGATCTGCGAGTGCTTGGGCATCAATCTGAGGATGATGCAGATAATCATGAAAGATTTGGATAAGTAGGCCTGTGAGAAGGAGGGAACAGATGTTCAAAATCCTCACTCTAATTATTCTGATACGAAAAGAACCCCGAATTGGCCCCAAAATCTAGGTCCTTATTGAGAACGATCTCAGAAATTCAATAAGGTCCAAAATTAAGGAAGTGGCAGCTGAAAGGGCGTACGTTTGGCACCAGACTTTTGCACCATGCCACACAAGAATGAAGATGCAGCCTTGGCTTGCAGACGATTACTTTCACAACATCACTCCGAATATCTGGACTCCTAACTCCCCAGACTGCAGCCCAATGGATGAGTATCTGTAGAGCGTTGTTCAGAAAGAGAGATCACCAGGTCCTCGTACACCTCCAAGGAGGACCTTAGGTCGAGGTTTATGACTGTTTTCAATCAGTTTAAAAGGGCTTCCATTTAGAGCACCGACAGCAGGTTTCGACGCCACCTGTAGGCTGTTTTTTGTAAACGAAGGCTATTTCAGTGAATTTAATAAATAGTACATTCATTCAAGTATTTATCATGTAATACTTGTGTTATATACTTCTATGCTGAGGTTATGCGACATATTAGTCTGTAGGTTATATGTTTGACTTGGAAAGTATCCTTATGTTCTTCTGGAGCGTATTATAAAAAGAGGTAAAGAGCAGATTGTGCCTCTATATAAAGCTAAGAAAGTGCCCTTGCAGTCTTCATGTGTGTGGCGAAAAGAAAACAAAGGCAAGATACGAGTATGTAGTACATATATCCTTGGCTGTGACCCTAGTCTCATCTTCGTCAAGCTTGTCTCCTAAAATCAAGAAATCCTGGTTAGAGACTGTATGGTGCTAAGGGAGAGTAAAATTGACCGGTATAGTAAAGATGAATTTGCTCAGATATTGTTTAATTTGAACTTGGAGAGTACGCCTCACGACTTCAGGGGTGCTTCTAAAAGTCAGCCAAAACTCAGATGCGCCTCTCTGTTTAGCTTGGAAAGTACCCATAGCCTCTTTAGGTGTATGTTGAAAAGACTAGCAAAAACCTTACTGTAGCCTATATGTGTATTAGAAGTTGACACCTATCTTTTTAAGGCTGGTATCTTAAAAGGCAAGAAAGCTGGGTTATGGCCGTGCATATTTTTTTATCTTGAATTTTAAGCCAAATCCCAACGAGGATTTCTTTATAAGATAGTTTGTATGGAGAGATCTGTAAGGAAAAGGGTGAAGGCTTCCCAATACTATACCTCAGCAGCTGCATGTTTATCCATGGTATGCGTGAGACACTCTTATGGGTAAGATATGCATGGTAAGGTTATGATTGTACTATTAAGTTTTCAGACTTTGATCAAAAATTGAAAAGGGCCTTGTTAGGAAATGAATTGATTATTGGTTACCCCTACCAACTTCAAGCGGGTGTCATAGAAGTCATCCATGCCCGTTGAGTACCTCGCGTCTTTAGGCGCTTGTTCAAAGGATGACTTATCTATAATAGGAGCTGTATGTATTCAGTGGTTGGAAAATACCCTTCCCCTCTTCGAGTGGATATCGTAAAGTGAGAGAAAACGAAAAGTATGGTATTATAAGACCCATATCCTCTTATAGCGCAATGGTATAAGAAGACAAAGCCATGCTGGTGTCTGTAAGTGGGATTTAAATAGCACATATACCTTATTTGAACATAAATCGTATAAGGATACGAATCTCTTAAAGGGCCCATGGGGTTCAACACTTTTACAGTTTTCTCGTGCATTCCTGTTGTCAATGGAAAGGAAGGCCAGAAGGGGTCGGTATGTGGAGTTTGGAGAGTAAGTATATTCTTGGGGCGCTGTAATATAAGTTGATAAAGCCTAGACAATAAGAATGTGCAAGGCCATAAAATTATCTTTACCCGCTTTATTGCGAATACTTAAAATGAGAGAAAGCCTATATCTTTAGAACCATTTGAAAAAGCATGGCAATTATCCTTACCATGTTTATTGAGGAGTCGTAGAGTTGCGCTTTCACCAAGTGCTTGCATCATCCATGTGCTATCCATAGGCAAATTTACTTACTTACCGGACATCTTTTCATCGACAGAAGACCCACAGTTAAAATCAATTAATAAATAGCAAATTAAATAAATATATATAAAGAGACTAATGAATAAATAAAATAAAAAATAAACATATGTATGAAAGTATAAAGTAAATTAAAAATTGACGAATGAGTGAAGAAAGAAATAAATAAAAAATAATTCTATAAAAAGGTCATTGGTTCTTCGTGTGATTTATTGCTTCTCCGTGCTATAGTTAAAAAAATTAAGCGATCACCTATTTCTATCAATATTTGATTCACCTTTCTACTATCCGTGAGATTTGAGGAATTAAAGTTGTAGAATAAAAATACATCAGGATGGTAACTTTTCCTTTTATATAACTAATAACAGGAGTGCTTTTGCCTTTTCTCCTTACAGGACGACTTACACCTCGCAGGCAGACATTCGGTTAGTAGCCTCCGGCTTATATGGCTCTAGCAACGGGATTTTGGTTTAATCCATTTTTGTCCGAGGTTTTTAAATATTTTGGGTGGGTGGGTTAATTATTAATAACTGTCATCATTATAACCTATTAATTGTAAAAATGCAAACAGTTTTTTTAAATAGTCAAAATCACCGAAATTATTGCATGTTCCAATATTGGAACACTTTTCATAAATGGAGGCATTGTTTTTTTGCCTTTTTCTTTTCTATTGTGGACAATGCTAAATAAACAATTGCAATTAAAATTAGTTTTGAGGTAAATAAAAGTATAACCAATGTTATTCAAGACTTTAATATATAAAACTGGATGTATAAAAACTAGATTATTTAATTTTCTATGTGATAAGGCCTGAAACATTCATCATGCAAATCTACTTTACATTTTTCACACATTTTTGTTGTGTTTTTTGTGCCCATGACACATCGATTCTGCCTCATGGGCTGGTACAATCCAGTGATCAATTCAATCCTACCTAATTTAATCAAAGACACGAGAGAGAAGCGCCTTGGAACTTTTATGCCTTCCCCAGACGAAGGAGAAGTGCCATACTTTTGCTAGTATATTTGCACAACATACTTTCGAAAGTTAAGAAAGTTTTACTCCTTATTGGTTTTATTTCTTCTAAATAATTGCCAAGCATTGTGTATAGCACTTTCTAAGCAAAAATAAAACACAGGCCACCACCACTTCTTTGATTCGAAGGTTATCGATATTCTCGTCCATCCTATCCCTCCCCCCCATGTACTTCTTGTATTGTGCAATCACATTCATTTGGTCAATTGCATCTTTTTAATTTCACTAGAAATCCAACGATTGCAATTTACAATTGGAAAAACAGGGTCGCACATACCAATCATAAAAATAACACGGTTGCCATGCCAGGAAGTGACAGTTCATTTACTTTTGTTAACATGTTTTCTTTGCTGATTCTCTGATAGGACAATTTTCTAGTCGGTTTATCACGACAGGTCATGTAAACCTTATTCCAAGTTCGTTCAATTCCTCAACTAAATGAATAAAAGAGAAGAATCTGTCAGCATAAAATTTGAATTTTGCGTTGGCTGGCAGTTTTACTGATAGATTCAAGACTGTTAAGGCACCTACTCCGAGTTCAGGGTGAGGTTTTTCTTGTCTACCTTGGTATTGTTCACATTGGATCAAATAACCAAATGGTTCACAAAGACACCACATTTATATGTGAAACGGATGGGCTCACCTTTTAAAAACTGCTTTGCCCCATGATTTCCATAATAGGGCAGCATACTTTCATCAATAAACATTCTTGCTTCAATGAAAAATATGCTAGAAACCTTTTATTTAGTAGATCATGCAAAGGTCTTACTTTAGCAAATTGATCATTAGGTGTAAGCTTTTCGTTGTCGGCGCACTGAAGATGTGGTTTAATTTCTACAAATTTATTACGCCTCATTGCTTGTGCCAAAATTTTCTTTGTGAGTTCCGGTACCAACCTCCAATAACATACCTAATCTGGGTACTCTTGAATAGCATGATAAATAAAGAATGTCAGCAACGCACCTAAGCTCTGACACTGAAATATTAAAAGCATGATGGCCTTTTTTCTTTTTTAGCATATAATTCAGCCATTTCTCTAAGAAAGTTCCACAATTCACTGTCAATAAACAGCTCAAAACAAGAAACAGTGTGTGAACCGGATATCTGAAAATTCATTTGGATACAATAAGGATTCTGGGGAAGAAATTGAAATGATCTCTTTTACTATTCATTTTCGATGATGTTTTTTAACTCTTGAAGAGGAAACAGGAGGTTTTTCATTGTGTCCAAAATTGACCTTAACTCTAAATCCTTCGTTTAAAAGACTTCCTTTTGATTAGAATAATAATTGTTTACCTGATAAATTGATTGCATTAATGACTTTATCTTCATCACCACTATCCTCTGCACTTTCACTTGAATCATCAGGTGGCATTAGAACAACATCAGCACTGATCATATCTTTCATCTTCTTCAATATGCATAATGTGTTTTGTACAAGTATTAAAAAATATCTTATTGTTGAAAAAATTGTATTATATATATATATATTTAAAAAAAAATCTAATTAAAGTTAAAAAATATGCAAACTAAAAATAATATAGAAAAGTTCATACACCCATTCATGAACGCTGTTCCAATATTGGAACAACCAAATATTCATTCATTTTTAACATAAAATGTTTGAGGTAATGCTATTAGTTTAAAACAGCTAAATTTATTTAACTATTTTTAAATTACTATCAAATTAGAAAGAAAACTAATCCCAAAACAAAACATACAATCTTGCCTTTTCTTCCACATGGTGAAGTATTCTAGTACCCAAAATAAAAGAATCGTATTCTAAGACGTGTTAACCGCCCAATAAGCATTGAATCATCTAATTAGTGTGTTTATATGCTTGATTAATTATTCATGCTAGGTGAAAAAATGGCGCTATAAGAATATATCAGGGAAATTCAAAATAATAAACGTTTTTCCTAGTGATTAAATTATTCCAATATTGGAACACTAAGCAAAAATGGATTCAAAAAATTATACGATTTCTAGTACACATATCATATATTGCATTCTAGGTCTATTTACTTAGATCCAATCATATTTTCTAGGCCTAAAAGCGAGAAAAAACTTTGTCGTGGTATAGCAAGACCGGGTAATGGTGTTCGTACGTATAGGTTTGTTACGTAATTCAAAACTACGAGATTAAGTTTTCTCTCTAAGAGAGCTATATTTGATTATGATTATTAATATTTTACTCTTTGAGGGCTTCTAGTGCCATACTGAGCGTTTTTGAGGATTGAGTAAAAAATGTGTGTAAGAAAACTAGACCTTTAATTAAAAACTTGAACAAAAATTTAAATTTAAACAAACTACACAGTAATGAACTAAACAAATTAAAGTGAGACTTACTAAATTACAAAATTAAATATTCAGTAATAGTTGACCCAAAGTTCACTCTAATATCGAACACAAATTGAATTTCACGAAAAAGATAATGGAGTTTAAAAACCTTTAAAGATTCTCACGAGAATCGGGTTTAAGCATAGCCTTGTTCTCCATTTTTATGTCGCCTCAAGAATATTGTTTCCGTGCCGGAGCGTGGACGGGCAGTTCCAGATGGGGTCTGAAGGGGGAATACTTTAAATCCACAGAGGAATTCGGAGCGTGTGGCAGATGGAGGTAAGGACGCATTTTGGATGAACTGATTTCACCACGGGACATGGAAAGTATGTCTCTTCCAATCTTCTGGTTATTCTGGGAATAATTCGTACTGACGAGCGATGAGCCGAAGAGTGAATCTTTTGACGAAGGTGAGTACTTGAGGGAGTTCACTCTGGGGTATTCTTCAATGGCAAGGACTATCTCTGTGTTTTGGGGTACAATAGGATAGGAGGATTCTCTGACGAGAGATAGTTAAACTGGTTGCTCAAATAAAGTTAACTTAAAGTTAGGTGGGACCAACAGGAACTCGCTCGAGGATGAGCTTCTTCTTAGTCCCTCTCATTGGTTCGCCAGGCACTTTGCCGGACTTCGTTGTCTCGATGACTCTCAGGATCTACACACACAAAAAAGAGCCTGGCCCGAAAGTCGTATCTAAACAGCTACTCCCTTAAATTTCTAAACTTTAAGAACTTAAATACATACACTAAATACGAACACACTATAATGAAGAATAGTTTTAAGATTAACGGGTGCTGAAATAACACTCGCTGGGATTTCGGCTCAGGTTATACAGCGACTTTACTTTATCAGCACCTTTGATATAATTAATATTAAAGTTGTGCTCGATGACCATTACTTTACAGGGTATGAGTTGGCCGTTCGGTTTATGGGGTCTACCCAAGTATTTCCCAAACTGTTAATGGTATTCCAACCTACTCGTACTACCCCTTTTTTATGGTAACTAAATAATTTTAATCTTACACTTATGGGAAGGGCGGCCTGTTGCAGGGTTGTATAAATGATGGGATCGTGAGTCCCATTGTCATCCTTTACCAATGTACACTGGAAGAACGTGTCTGGATTTAATCTGATAGGGTCGGGAAAAATTTTCCTTAATATATCGTTAGTAAGCGTGGCGCTCACGATGACTTGGGGTTTTAATTGGACCCCTGAGGAGGTTTCGCTCTGGTTAGCGAATAATCCCTATTGTCTTCTACCATCTGACTCGGTTTTCCTGGGGGTACCGCATTTCCACTTCCTTCTTCCTCCATCGTCATCCCTATTTGTCTGGGTTTTCATGGTAGGTACTTCCTTAGGTAAATATGCTGTACCGCTTCCCTACTTCCTTCTTCCTACATCGTTACCCCATTTGGCTGGGTTCTCCTTGTAGGTACTTCATTAGGTACACATGCGTGTGCCGCTTGACTACTTCTTTATTCCTCCCCCCTCACCACATTTGGCTGGATTTTCATCTCCAGTACTTTAATAGGTCAAAGCCGGGATAAAATTGCCTCGATTTTCACCTGATCCTGGCTCGCTGCCGTTTCATGTGCGAGCATTCTTTCTTTTTCTTCTCTCTATTCTCTTTTCGCTTGGGCTATTTCTTTTAACATATATCTTCTATCTTTTACCTGTCATTTCATCTTTATTTTCCTTTCTTCTGATTCTCCTTTCCTTTTTAATCTTCTTTCCTCTGCTTCTCTTTCCGCTTGCGCTAGTTCAATTTCCCTCTGTAATCTCCTTTCTTCTACTTCTCTACCTATCTTTATTCTTCTTTTACAGCTTCTCGTTCCATCTGTATTATTATTTCTTCGCTTCTCTTTTAATCTATATTCTTATCTCTTGTGCTTCTCTTTCTATCTTCATTCTTATTTATTTTGCTTTTTTTCAACTGGAATATTCTTTCGTTTGTTTTACTTTCCCTCGGTATTCTTCTTTCTTCTGCTTATATTTTCCACTGTTTTCACATTATGCCTACTATTCTCTTCATCTGTATTCTTCTTTCTTCTACTTCTATATCACTTTGTATTCTTCCTTCTATTATTTTTCTTCATTCAGTATTGTTCTTTCTTCGGTTTGTAATTCCCTCTGTATTCTTCTTTATTCTTTTTCTCTTTTTCCACTCTCTTCTTCTTTCTTCACTTTCTTTTCTCTCTTCTTCGCGTACGTATTCAAGCCTATCTTTGCCTTCTAGTCCAAGAATTTAGCCTTTTGGAAGAATTTTTCGAAGGAATCCATTTGGTGTATGTCTGTCAGATTCTTATTGCTCTACGCTCATGTAGTTATACAACGACTAACCAGCCAACGCACCGCCTAATTTCCATTAATCATAATACTGTGCTAATTGGAATGCTTCTGGACCAAAAAATTAATTAATAACATTAACAGGATAATCACCACAAATTTATAAACAGACATTTTTATGTTTACCCTTTCCTTAAAAGCTTGGCACACATTTACTATTCCTGAATGAAACACAAGACAAACAACTTGTATTGAGTTCTTTCAAAGTCCATAAAACCTGGCACCAAGTATTAATGTCGTGGTATAGCAAGGAAAGAGTGATTGTGTTCCTACGTATAGGTTTGTTACGTACTTCAAAACTACGTTATTAAGTTTTCTGTCTAAGGGCGCTATATTTGATTATGATTGTCGTAGAATTCCCCCCTTTTTGTTCTATTCTAAGAGTGCAAGAGTGTCTAATATATATTGATATTATAAGAATATCTTAACGAACCGAGCCGTTCCGAAACACGTAAGGATATATAAGAGAAACGCCCAATAATCCCCAAATAAACTTATATTTTAACTTTAACCATTGAATATACAACATCTAAACATTAATTACAGCAATACTTTAAATATGATCATAAACAAGAATTATTTAAATTAGTTTACCCACAAAAGTTGGTTAATTTCTCTACACACAACAATAATATAAGAATTAGGCTTACGGACTCATCTGGAGTTTAAAGGGCCTCAGAAATGTTATTGACTCACGACGCGTGCCGTCTTGCCAGATGTAGCTGGGCGAAATCACACGGTTGTTTTGGCGAGGGTGGCAGCTGTAGGGTCCACACGTTCTTCCGGGGGAAGGAGGGTTCTTCAAGAATGAGAACAAATACGGTGCTTTATGCAACACATTAGGCAGTCGTGGTCTCTCTGGCGAGAGTGAGTCGAACTTGGTTCTTAAATTAAGTTAACTTGGAGTGCGGTGTGACCACCGAGTAACGAGCTCGAGGAGGAGCTTTTCTCCTTCGTTACTAATTTCCTTATGGACGAGGACTCACCTTGGGAAGGGTCTTCTTTAAGGGCGAGGATCGATGAGACAGGGTTTTTCTGACGAGAATAAGTTACTTAAAGTTCGGTTTGGTAACCCGGAACTAGCTCGAGGATGAACTTCTTCTTAGTTCCAGTCTTCCTTAAGGGCGAGTATAACGGAGGGGGATTTCTCTGACGAGAATAAGTTGAACTTGGTTCCTTACTAAGTTAACTTAGGAGTTCGATGTGGCCACCGAGTAACGGGCTCGAGGGGGGAGCCTTTTCCTTTTTCTTTTCTTAATTCCTCAAGGACAAGGAATACCCCTGGTGTTTAAGGTGCACCAGGATAAGAGGAGTCTCTCTGGCGAGAGTAAGTTGAACTTACCAAAGTTAACTAATCGTTTGGTTTGATAACCCGGGACTTAGCTCGAGGATAAGCTTCTTCTTAGCCCCTTAAGTTAGGTAGCCCTGCCTCTCTTGTAGGGTACTTTTTGGTCTGGTGAGCCAAGTACACTACCTCTCCAGTCTCGGTAGTTCGGTTTGATCCGAAGACTTCGTCACCTAGAGACTGACGTATACTACCTCGATTTTCCTCAGAGTTCCTCATTTATACCTCGTCACCCCACTGGGGGAGTGGTAAGGGGGGGAGGGGCTTAAGGACGGCCCCAGGAGAGTTTTTTTCCAAACGGTTTTTCGCACGAAGTTAAACATTGGCTCCTCCTTAGCCTTCGAGATTGGGAGAAACACGTCTCCAATTTCTTATTTGACGTGAAACTGGATCACACTCTCATGGGGGTGATCTTACATTTTGACCTTTAGGGTCTTTCCTGGCACCGAGTTGTGCCACGCTGCGGTTACGCCTTTGACTCGCCGATGCCTGGGCTGGAAGTCTTTGCGGTAACCGCCTTGGGACTGCACCAAGAGTGAACGGGATGGGGGGGGGGCGAAGTAACGATTCCCCTACAATGATTATGATTATTTTATTCTTTGAGGGTTTCTAGTGGCATGCTCAGCGTTACGTGGATTGAATAAAAAATGTTTGTAAGAAAACTATACCTTTAATTAAAATAATGAACCAAAATCGAAATTTAACAAACACACTACACAGTAATGAACTAAACAAATTTAGGTGAGGCTTACTAAATTACACAATTGAATATAGAGTAAGAGTTAAATCAATGCTCACTCTAATATTCAACGCAAATTGCCGTTCACGGAACAGATAATGGGGGTTTAAATACCTTTCAAGATTCTTACGAGAATCGGGTTTAAGCAGGACCTTGGTCTTAATTTTTATGTCGCCTCAAGAAAGTTGTTTCGGTGTCGGTGTATGGACGGGCAGTTCCAGATGGGGTCTGAAGGGGGAATGCTTAAAAGCCCCAGAAGAATTCGGAGCGTGTGGCAGATGGAGGTAAGGACGCATTTTGGATGAACTGATTTCACCACGGGACATGGAAAGTATGTCTCTTCCAATCTTCTGGTTATTCTGGGAATAATTCGTACTGACGAGCGATGAGCCAAAGAGTGAATCCTTTGACGAAGGTGAGTACTTGAGGGAGTCCACTCTGGGTTATTCCTCAATGGCGAGGACTATTTCTGTGGTTAGGGTACACTAGGATAGTGAAATTCTCTGCCGAGAGAAAGGTTAACTTCTTGCTCAAATCAAGTTAACTTAACGCTCGGTTGAACCACCAAGAACTCGCTCGAGGATGAGCTTCTTCTATGTCCATCTTGTTGGTTTGCCAGGCACTTTGCCGAACTTTGTTGTCTCGATGACTCTCACGATCTACCCTTTTAAAGAAGTAGGGGGATTGAGGGAGATCACTTTGGGGTATTCCTCAAGGGCGAGGACTATCTCTGGGTTTTGGGGTACACTAGGATAGGGTGGCTTCTCTTACGAGAGTTAGTTGAACTTGTTTCACAAATCAACTCATCTACAAGTCGGTGTGTCCACCAAGAACTGGCTTTGGTTGAGCTTCTTCTAAGTCCCTTCCGTTGGTAACCAGCCTCTAGCAGGTCTAAGTTATCTTGATGACTAATACGATCTACCCCGTTTTTCCAAAGTTATTGGTTTGTTTACTTCGCCACCCCACTGGGGGTAGGGGTAGGATGGGGAGGGGATGCAGAAAGTGGCATTAAGTCTTTTCCTCTAACGGTTTTTCTTAGAGAGTCTGTAAGCTAGCTCTCAAGGGGACCTTGTGGATTTAGGCCGACGCTCCTCTAATTTCGCTTATGCGGTGAAATTGAATATCAACTCCTAGGGGAAATCTTGCTGTATTAACCCTATTTTAGGCTCACCTGGTTCGGACATGAGATGATTAGAGCATTATGTGGGTTTGGTCGGAATTTTAGGTTCTCCTCGAGGCTAAGAGAAAGAGGGTGGGAGGTTATGTGTTCGGGCTACGCCACCAAAGAAATCTGCCAGGACGTTGTGGTTAAGGGAAGCAGGCTCATTTCTGAGGGTGGAGTATCGATCTCCTATAAACTTCCATGGGGATTTCTTTTAAGTCTACAAAACAATTAACAAAGTTTTTTTCATCTACAGTTGCTTCTATATACGAAAAAATGGTCATGCCTAATTTACCTGCATTTTCCTCATTTGACGATTTGGAATTATTCAATTTTTTAAAATTCCCGAACATTCGATAATCATGTTTACTTTTTCTGAAATCTTATAAAGAAATTTAAGAAAATATTCAAATATACGAAAAAGCAAAATTAATTATAATAATTTTTAAATCTCTCATTTTCCAATCCTTTTTCTGTTAAACAACACCGAAACAATGAATAATAGCTATTTCTATCAAAAGTTTCATTATGTTTAAATTCGTAATAAAATTAGACGAGTTGCTTTGATGATGATAAACAATCCTCGGCTATTTTTTCACCTTAATTTTCTTTGATATTATAACAGATACCACCCCCATAACTAACAAGACATAATTTTAAATTATTTTATGAAATTAGCTATTTAAAATTTTCTTTTCATTCTTAGATTCAGTGTGCAAAACGTATAATGTGAGAGAAAATTTTAATATATCTTAGAAATTCCCTGAATATAAGCTTCATATATGTATATGAAAAACCTGCCCTATCGGCAGTTTTTCATAATCAATTATTAGAAATAATTATAATAAGAGCTTTGCTCTAATTTTCACTAACTCTATAAATTAAGAAGCGGATGTTTTTGCATATTTGAATAATAATTGCAGCTTAGTTGGCTATGACTTATGATTTCTTATCAAAGTTATTTTTAATAATTCTTTTATAATATTCAAAAACAAAATGGTGAAGTTCATAAATAAATATAAGTATAGAAATTTGGGGAATTTTGAAAAACCCAAAGATTGACAAATGGTGAAGTTCAGAAAATTCAGTTTTATATATCTTCATTTATAATTATTTTAACAGAGAGAGGGGATGGGAAAGATATTGCAAGGAGTGTATGGAGGGGAGCTGATGAAAAGAGAGCTTAAGAAGAATCAGGATAGAAAAATAACTAGGAAACCGTACAAAATAAAATAACTACACACGAGAAAAAAAGAAAAAAGCTAAGAGAGAAAGAAGAGAGTGATAGAAAAAGAGAGCGATATAAAGATAAACATGTAGGCAGACAGAGATAAACAGGATAAATAAGAATCTAAAATAGAGCGTAGGAAAGATTGAATGGATGAAGAAAGGAGTAAAGAAGAGCAATAAACGGAGAGAAAACGGACATAGTCAATAAAACAACGGAGAATGAGAAAACATAATTTATTACTCGTCCAACAATTAGTAAAATAATCAAACACATCAGCAAAATACACATTATTATGATATGTATTTATGAATAATAGGTTATAGTTTTGGCCAGCAGTGTTTATTGAACGATAAATTTAAGACCTTTGTGTATACGTCCATACATGTCAGTATTTGTTATTTTACTGCGTTGGATTAGCTGGAACCTGCAGCCGATTACATAATAGCCCCGTCGAGGAAACGGTCGGGTGACTTCCAACCACACCGAAAGAAACTGATGAGAGAATTTCATGTTAGACGCTGTTTGCGCATCACAGAAACGCTCCGCGGAGATGATAGTTAATACATGAGGGATACGAGAATAGATAAGGAAAAATAAATAGATGTATGAAAAGGTCAGAAAAAAGAAGAAATAAAGAAAAGAAACGATAAAGGTAGGAATAGGTAGAGAACGCAGAATTAATTACCATTGTTTGGCTGTTGCTGCTATTTAGTAAAAAATAAAGAATTAGCATGTTTGAATGCACAATAAAATACGAGAGCAGAAGAACAGGGCGGACGATAGGGTATATGTATATATATATATATATATATATATATATATATATATATATATATATATATATATATATATACCAAGAGGGATCGGAAAGTGATGACAGTCGGACTCGTGGCAGAGAGACCATGAGTGATGGGAAGGAGGGGGGGAGGGTAGCATCAAGTGTCGCCTGTTATAACGTGTTTGAACTCGTCGCCGCTTAACCGACTTACATTTTCTCGTGTGATTGATTCATTGTTGATGTCGCCCTCTAAGCGGAAACAGGGATTTCTCGAAATGAAGTTGCAAGTTCTACACGTTTACTATGTGTTAATTCAGGGGGGAAAAGCTCAGAGGGCAATTATTTCCAATTTTTCTCCAGTTTATTCCATTATTGGAAACTGTTTCACGCTGGATTCAAACTTTGGCAGCCGGAAAAACTTAGCTGGAAGATAATCATCTATCTGGATGCCCCTGGACATCCGTGACCGAAGCAACAGCGGTACGTGCCGGGATATCATTGACGAAGATCCAACTGTCACTCTTCAATTCTTATCTGTGGAGCCTGGTGTAAGTGATGGGAGTGCACATGGCATCGTTCATGGACACTTAGAACTGAGGAAGAAGTGTGCTCGATGGATACCCAATTTTCTAACAAAAGAGAGAACGGGTGAGGATTTTTTGTCTTTAGCTGGCTGAATTCAAACCAAATGGTCCGAAACGGTTCTCAAATGTTTCTACCTGAGATCTAGAAGATCCGAAATGGTACTTAGATTTTGCTACCGGAGATGACTGTTTGATTTCTCTGTTCAACAGCAAAGACCAGCAGTCCAATTTGGTGGGACTGAGTGATAAGCTTCGACTTCAGATTTTGAAGGCAGGATTTCGCAGCAAGAAGCGGCTTTCAAACAGCCAAGTACTACACTTACTAAGTCCTTCTTTAACTTCTGGAATATCATGCCAAGCCCGCAACAATCCGACACCGATTGAGCATTTTTCTGCACTACGTCAATGTCGCACTCATCTTACCTTGCTCACTATGATTTTATGTTGTTTCCAAAGAACAAGGGTGCGATTGCTGGGAAGAAATCCACGAACAGTCAATTCAGTGCTGCGAGGTATACCACCTACCTAGTATCGTGACTGCTTCATGAAATGGCGAAGGAGGATTGAACGCTGAAAAGAGACAGGATGGGAGTATTAAAGTAATGTAGACTACTATTTGGATTTTTTTTTTGTTATACCTAAATATATGGTCTCACTGTCATTACTTTCTCATCATCCCTAGTATATATAACCTCACAGAAAAGCGACGAGACAAGGTAGATAGGGAAAGAAAGTCAGAAAATATCTAGTGGAAGAATAAAAATAGGATGTTAAAAAGTGAAAGAAAAAGAAAACTAGGAAAGCCAAGAATAACACTTGAACAATAAACTGGGAACAGTGAAGTATAAATGGACGTAAGAATGAGAGGAAATAAGATAAGATGGGTAGAAAGATCATGCAGGAAGGAGAGAAAGAGAGGCTGACAGATAGATAGGAGGAGAGCCTGAGAGACATAGACGGCGTAATGGCCATAATAGGAGAAAAGCAGGAATAAGAAGACACCAGTAATATTTAAGCGAAATTGAATTAGGAACGAGAAAGTAACCACGCGGTCGATTGAACTACCTGGCTCGCGCCTGATAGACTTGATTTGATTACAACCTGTCTAGATTCTTTTATATAAGGATATTCTTTTTTATATAAATATTATTCGTTAAAAAGAAGGAAGATGGGAGCATATAGATACAGATAATTTGGAAAATTAGGTGAGCGGAGTAAGAGGAATGTGTCTCCGAGACGGTAGGTGATCATTATATATATATATATATATATATATATATATATATATATATATATATATATATATATATATATATAGCAGGAATATGAAGACCCAGGTGATTATACTAATCATTTATTGGCCGGACGTTTCGGACCTTTACTAGGACCATCTTCAGCGACTATATCGTCTAATGAGAAGGGGAAGGAACATTAATTGATAACACCAAAAGAATGCATTAAAAAAAACGGAAGAAGGCAAGTTAAAATAATAAAATTAACAATAATTAAAATTAAAGTAAAAACACTAATAATATATAGAATTAAATAATATTACCCAGTGGTATTTAAAAAAAAAATAGAAAGTGAAATTATAACAAGCTGACTTGATTGTCACGTATCAAAAGTTACTGAAGTAAACAAAAAATAACATTATATTAAATTGTAAAAACACACAAAAAAAAGACAAAAACCCCGAAAATAAATTCGAATGAACAAAGGGACTGACCTTTAACGTGGGAGATGAGAAATCAACTATCTAAACATATAAAATTACTGAGGAAATTTATTCGGTTGGTCGGTTGGCTAGTTAATCTATTGAAGTGTTGGTTGGTTTTAATTGTGAATAATTTAATTGAGGAGGCGTAATTATTTAACTTTGGATTTATTTTAATGATTTATAGTGCCTTTAAGATTTTCAAATCGAGACAAATTAAGGCTGAAGATAATATAGTAAATGAATTAGAATTAAGAGGATGATGGTGATACTCTGAATGTTGCCTGATGGAAGAGGCTTCAGGTTTAGAAATGGGAATACCAGTCCTATGAGACAAACCCAAGTGCTTCGCGATCCTGCAGTTGAATTGTATATATATATATATATATATATATATATATATATATATATATATATATATATATATATATATGTATGAACCTGTAATAGTGAAAAGAAAGCTAAGATAAACGGAATGCTTTTTCCTCGTAATAAAATTTTTTTCCTAATTGCTTCCACAAAATCCGTGCTGGAGAAAATATCAAATCAAGCACAATCAAACGCTTGCTCGAGGCCTCTGGGTGCTCGGTTTAATTTTGGCCCCTGCACGGAGTACTTTTCACAATAAGGAAAGATTTTTTCTGAAGAAAAAATATTTCGTTAACTTCTTTCTCTCTTTCTTTGCGGTATGACCGATTCCTTTAATCATTCTTTCGCGTTCATAAGAAATATATATATATATATATATATATATATATATATACAAAGAATTAAAAATAAATTAATAGATAGAAAGAGTGATATAAAAGAGAGGGAACAAGTGCACAGTCATATAAGATAAGGCTAACTGTCATCATCAGCAAGAAACTAATTTTTCTACCATGGGCTAGAATTTTCATCTAGTAGGTAGTTTGACTTGTTTGTAACAAAAATGTTGTTTTAATTATTCTTTAACCATAGAAAATGAATATTTACTTTATTAGAGAAATATGTAGTTTGTCAATAAGAATGAAACAAAAAAATCCAATCCTATTAATTAAGGCTAAGCTATAAATATTCTATATAACTATACTCGTTTTATTTTTTAAGCTCTCAATAATAAATACAGGGTTAAGGGAATGGTCTAGCGTATTAGACTATTTTATTTTTACGGCAGATGATAAATATTATGTTTATAAATATAATTGTGAAGACGCTCGTGAATGGATTCAACCTGTGGTACAAAAATTAGTAGACCTTCAAGCAAAAAAGCAAATTTGTCAAAAAGAGTAAATTGGAATCGCCACAAAAATCGTAATCATCCTGAAGTTTCTATAATTCTAGAAGGGAATGAAAGGAGGCAAAAAATGTTGAAGTTATCAGCGAATACTTCTTGCGTATCAGTAACTAACACTTTAATTCTGCCAACCATAGCTTAATAAATATTTTACCAGTCTAAATGTGAATGTGACCATAACAGCAGATAAGTTCAAAAATAACAATCGAATAAGTAGTAAATAATTCTCTACCTCCCTCTTTCTTTTGTTAGCCAGCTAGGTATATTAGGCACAAAAATTCAAAATTATTTCGATAGATGTACTAATAGTTCTTTAGGAGCTGAAAAAGAAAACGAAAAAATATTTGCTCATAAAAATCAAATCAAAGTCCAGGTTTTTTTATTTTTAAAATGGATGGTTGCCCACGTTTAAGAGCACAGTAATTTGCAATAACTGTTAGATGTATTGATGAATGTAATAACAGTGACACGTACATTGGCAGTAAGAGATAATCAATCCCAACATATAAATTAGTACGTTTATAAGCTTGTAAGTGATGTTTTGCAAGAGTATGAATTATAAAAAGATAAAGTATTGTGAATTCAACCTGATAATACTGATCAAATATGATTGAAAAGTTAAAAAAAAGGCCAGAAAGGAGAAGAAGAATGTTAAATAGAAGTAGTTTATTTGGCCTAAAAGACTACAGAACTGGAGCCTGATGATACAGTAAAACTTGATCATTTAAATAGTAATGCAGAAGAAATTCTAATCCTCTCAAGCCTCTTACATATTCGTTGTGCTGCACACACTCTACATCCCGCCATTCGTGATTGCATAGCATATAAACATATAGCCACTTTTTTAACCAAGATAAAGAAGTTGTAGTATTTTTAAGAAAATAAAAAGTTTACGCAATGATTAAACTAGGTAATGGAAAGATAGCTTCTTTAGATCAGGCTACAAGGTTTGGTAGCACATATATGATGAGTGAGCGCTTACTGGAAATTTTAAAAACTGTAGCAATGTGGAATGCAGTGAAAAAACTTGAAAGTGTGCTTCATCAACCATATGTATTGTGGGAGCATGAAACTCAATATCACACAGAATTTCTCTGGTTGAGACAGACCAGCACAGCTGTGTTTAATTTAAAGTGCTCTATCACAATCTTTCCCCCAGCTTATAACGCTTTTCCGCTCCCAAGTGTCATCCGTGCCCATCTTTCCCCTCTTGGGGTAAAAGGGAATCTCTCATAATTCCCGTTCGTCTCGTGGATGCCCAAATTTATCAAGGTTCATGTTTGCTCAAGCCGCGTCCGATATCCCTTGGGAATCTCGCCTAATCCCCTTTCGCGTCGTCGATGCCCGATCATAATAAAGGTCGATGTTTACTCATGCCGTGTCTGATATTTCCTTGGGATGCCTTCACTGCGCGCAGCCTTCTGTCGACCGTGGTTGTGGCTCCTATTTAGGGTGATGTCTGCGAATCCTCAGTAGATAAAGAAAACACTAGTTTCTTGCCGTCCAGATCTGCATATCTGTTTTCCGTGAAGTGGTCCCCTCGCTCTTGCGATCTCGTCAGCTGATCGTTTTCGTGTAATCCGCCCTGATCAGAGGAAGGTTACGGAAACCCGTTTATATCCTGGAAGATTGTCCTTGGTTTCTCTCGTCTCACTATATTGGTTGAGATTTCCTGCCTTCCGCAGAAGAATCTCGATTTCGTGATTACTTTTCACTGGAGCCGAGGTAATCTCAACCCCCTTCTCCCTCTCTCTGGACGCCTTCGCATCAAAACTACATCTACGAAGACCTAACCAATGGTCTTCCACATCTCCAGTTCATCTTCCAGTGGTAATCAGGAGACCTTTGCTCGTAAGTCCCACCTCTTTGTTCCTAGTCCTAAGAAGAATTCCCCATTGGTTGTAACGCCAATAGACTTGATAAATCTTTCATTTAATCAAACTTATTGGATCACATATATATTTTACCGGACCTGGTTTCCTTACTTTTTGTCTGCCATAATATTCTCTCGTCGCACTGATTATTATTTAGATTTCCATATTGATCTGTGCCCTTGTTCTTTTTTATTATTTGTATTAAAGCTTATTTTTGTAGAGGTGTATCTTTGGAATAACCCTTGAGACGAACCTGGCAAATGTATTCCTATTTAAAGAGCCAACCTAATAATATCGCACTCTAGTAAGTACGTCCTTAACTTTCCCCAATTCAAATGGTACCCGAACGCAGCGCCAATAGTGGCTGCCTGGTGTACAGTAGTGCGTATCTTTACAGATTTTTTGGTCACACGCCTTCGTCCCTCGACATCTATATTATTACAAAGAAAAATCTAGCTGAAAATTCGACTGCTATCAGTTTTTTAAGAAATGGACGTTTGGATTTACTCCCCTCTCAAACTAACAGCACTATAGCTGAAGGTATCTAGACATCCATGTAAACAAGAGAAAATCCTTTACTGCAACCCATTCTTTTTCATATGGTGAACCCAGAAATTACAATACCAGGAAAAATGTGGGAATAAAACTTGAAAATGTGCTTCATCAACCATATATTATTACAAAGCTAATTCAACCTGAAAATTCAACTCCTGCTCAGTTTTTTAAGGAATAAATGTATTTGATATACTCCTTATCTCAAACTAAGAGCAGTACGGATAGCTGAACGTATCAAGATTTCCATGGTAACAAGAGAAAATCATCTACTGGAAAATGATATTCTGTTGGCTGTTGTATATCTGGAGCCAAAGTATAGATGTATATTAACTAGTGAACAACAAAGCAAAGCCAAAAAGTCTGTATATAACATAGCTTTAAGAAGGAGCAACTTTCAAGATTGTCCCGAAGCGAAAACTGCAAATAGTCCATCTTCAGCAGTAGTCCTAGTAGTGGCAATTCCGAAAATGAGGTTTAATTTGAAAAAATATTGGTAAACAGCATGGTCTGCAGGCAAATCGACTTCGATTGAAAAGTAAGCAGGCTATTACATTTGTTTCTCCTCTTAAAGCTGTATTTAGTAATTTCAATTTTGAACTATGGGAGTCTTTTATTAAGATTGAGAAATTTAACTATCAGTCCAAGTTATCGGTACATTAAGCAGTACTAAAAAAAACCCAAATTTATAAAAGATGCTACATAGTTCATTATTGCATTCCTAACTTAGTCAAGTTAGTGTGAAGCGCCATTTTAAGGCCTAAAATTTATAAACTCCTATGTGAATTCCGTAAGGAAAGAAGACTTAGTAAAAGCTATTTTATTTTTAAGGTGAAATTTTGACTTAGAATTTTCAATTTCAATTTTGTCTAATTTTTGAAACCTAAAAAATTCAAAATTTCAAAAGGAATGAATCAAGCACGATGAGCGCTTGATGACACGAGTTCAAATCCAACTTCGTTATTTATTTTCATATAATGGTTAAAATAGTTTGCCCTATCTTTCCGTTCTCTACATCTCCCATTTTCCTTCTTAGCTTTCATTGGTTCACGTAATATTCTCCATAACGCTTACCCTGGTTGTATTACCAATTTCCATTTATTTAAGCCTTTATATACATCTATATATCACGTGTCATGTGGTTTTCAATTATATATATATACAATTAGATATATTAAATTTCAGAGTTCTTTTGCAGAGTTCGCAGGTAAAATGAGGGGTCCAAGTTTGGTCTCGATCTCCGATGGCATGCTGAAATATGCCTTCTAGGCCTTACATTTTAACATATCTTTCTACAGAGTACCCTTTTGCTCGTGTTTAAATAAATTTGCCGCAGACATAGCAAAATGCGCCTGTCGGATAATAATAACCCTTGTTGCCATGTGTGACGAATGCTTCTATCAATCACGAGTGACGACTTCTGCGCTGTGACTGCTAGAGTTAAACTGATCTGTTTAGTAGACATTCCTTGTATTTATACAGTACTCTACGATGCTAGAATGTTCAAGAAATTCTTCAAGCATATAAAAATTCGAAAAAGTTCTAGAAAGTTCTGGAAAGATCTACAGTTTATTTTCACAAAATTATTGCTGAATTTATATTATGAATGTAAGAGAACTGCCATTGCCTTCCAGGTTGCAAAAAAAACAAAATATGATGGAAATAATAGCTATTACCTCTGTATTACTGTTTGTACAACTTTTAAATACAGTATATCATGTTTATAGCATAAATTAAAAAAACATAACCAATGCAACTATTTATATATATTTAGTATTTGCATCGAAATAATGTATCCCATAAATGAGCTAATTTAAAAATTCAATATCCTAGACACAAGGGAAAAATTTTAGAATTAAAATCTAGAGACATTCCTTATGAATATCTTCTATTGTTAAAAGTTGCGTTTAGAATTGTTTAGCCACTACGACCAATTATAATTACCCCTTGCGTATCCGGCGTGCTTTAGCTGCCATTAGAAATAATGCTTCATTACATATTACCAAAGCCGATATTCTGGTTGTGTCGTTATTACCATTGAATTACCATTGTACCTATGTCTCCCTAGATAAAGATCCTACGATTCAGATTAATAATGATTTCCATAAAAAAGTAAGTTCCCATCTTAAACATTTTCCCGATTTATTTCCTAAATTTAAATCTAGTAATGCTTCTCTGCCATAATTATATGGTCTTGTAAACACTTATAACTCTAATAACTCTATGCGCCCTGTCATTAGTTCCGTAGAGGCTCAGTTTAATATTCCTTATCTAAATGGCTTACTTCATACTTCACTTCCCTTGCTGCTACCATTTCTAATTCTCATGTTAACAACAGTTACGACCTTATTGAAAAACTCCACTCCATCCCTTACTCTAATAACTTCTTCCTTGTTAGTTTCGACGTTTGCTCTCATTTTACTAAAGTACCTGTAAATGACCTTTTCCCTTTCCTAATGATAAATTGCGTAACTTTGATATTCCCTTGCCAGTTAATATTTTCATTGAGCTTATCTCAATGTGTATTAAAAACTGTAAGTTTCCTTCTAATGGTAAATTTTACCATCAAAAGTTTGGTTTAGCTATGGGAAATTGTTTATCCCCTGTTCTTTCTAATATATATATATATATATATATATATATATGCAATTTTTATAAACTACCTTACTCTCTAACATTATCAAGTTTCTCCTTGTTTAGTTCCGATTTCTAGAAGTTATTATTTGTTTATGAGCTTCTTCTAAGGATGTTAATGGTTTTCTTACTGAACTTAATTTTCTGCTTCCCTCTATTAAATATACCCTTGAACTTGAGCAAAATGGTGTCCTCCCTTTCTTAGATCTACTTATTTAAAGGACTCCATCTGTACTTAAATTTTCCGTCTGTCGTAAGCCTATCAACGCCGGTTCTTATATTAATTTTTACTCAGTTCATAATGATAAAGTCCAAGTCCAAGGGTCTGGATTTATATTCAATATTTCACGGGGAGTTGCGGAACGCCATCCAGGGATTTTTGGATCTTGAGATTTCTAAGATCTTAGAAATAGGTAATAATCTTTGCTACCATCACAAATTTCTTGAAGGATGCCTAGATTTGTCCCCAAAAAAATTTTGCACAACTAAAATCTCTCCCACATACAATTTTAAGAACTCCGTTGTTTTACAGTTTTCTGAGCCCTTACTTCCCCGTCTCTTGAATAAATTAAATATTTCTGTCATATTCAAGTATCAGTCTAACATATACAAAATGTTGATTCATAATAATAACAACGCCAGGTATCTTTGCTTGTTTGTTTATAATGATATATCCAGGTAAAAATAATAGTGATCGAGACATATTTTCACTTGTATGATAAGTCTAAAATAGATAAAAGTATATTGATTGTTCAAACTTAGGATATATTCTGTTTTAAATTAAGCTTTTCGGAAATTTGCGAGTTTTTACACTTTAAACCATCAATCAATGAAAGGATGATTAGGTAATATGATATGCACCCTGCGAAGTAAGGCTAGAAAATTTGATTATAAATTTTAGTGCCTCTATGCTTCTAATTGTTACCTATTAAATTTCCTGTTGTCTTTTGGGTTCTATCCGAATAGTGAATAATTCATGATTCCGAGTTAAAAAATTCATAACATGTCAATCTTCAAAAAGATATTCTAAACCATAAGTTATTCAATGATAACTTTTGTACAATCATTGACAGATTGATAGTATGTACCTAGAAACAAAAATCTGAAATCAACTGTTACAATTCCGGAAAATCCTAAAAAAATGCTCTGTTATTCAATTAAAGTTATGAAAAAAATACCGAAAAAGACATGTAGATCATAGGTTTGATAATGCCAATAAAATTATAATCACACGAAATCTCTGGCGACAAATTACAACACAGCGTATCTAACGAGTGATGCCATTCGTTATTTCACAAACGAAAAAAACAAATATGGTTTAACTTCCTAAAGTTTTCTCAGAATATAAAAATTGTTGGGTAGAGTTTTTATGCTAGACAGAATTGGAATTCATGGTGTGAATGGTTGGTTTCCAATCTTTACTCAAATACTAAATAGGGCTGTAAAGATTAACTGGAAAGTCTGTAACCAAATAACTAAAATGGAATAAAATTTCTGCTTGATTCGATCAGTATTTTGTTTTCGACCTACGTCTCCAAGGTTCTTTTATCTAAAAGGCAGCCTAAGACCATAGAGAAAAAAGCTTTTGGAAGCACAAGTTAGTGAAGATAGATTTTCCCTCGGTACTCATCTAATGACACCTTATCAGACTTTACGACGTTGTGCACAATGTGGGAATAAGAAAAAAAGAATTTGCAGTCGTTGTGATTTTTCACTCTATGATACATGTTTTGAAAGTTGCCGCACTAAAAATGAAAATATAATTAATTTCCTGCAAAAAATAAGTATAATTCGTCTCTTTACCATCTAAATATGTGATTAATGTCTCAAAAGTGGGATACTATTTTTTCTTGACTGTAGGCCAATTTACACAAAATATAATGTATTTTTTGGATATTAGAAAAATAGAAGTTACCGTTATAACAGAAAATCTATTATTATACAGACTTAGGAGCGAAGAAGAAGAAAAATAAAGGAAATATTTAGTTGAATTTAATTATTAACTCAAGACTGGTTTAAGAAGAGAAAAACAAACATCCTTAGATGGACAATTCAATTGCTAGAGCAATCTGAATTAGATATTAACTGAACTTTACTTCATTGAAGGAGATGATTGGAAGGAAATATCGAGTAATTATTGCAAAAAGCTAAGATAAGCAATAAGAATCATCTTTGCGCTGTTTTTGAAAACAAACGTTATGCCGTGAAATATTAAGTGAGTAAAATGATTATTGCTTGAATACTTTTCTCACCTGCTAATTTTCTTTACTGGTAATTGTTGTTAAGTCTTTTTATATGTATTTCTTCTGTTAAATATATGTTTAAGTAGCTAAGTTTTCTCTTAGTTTTATAAACACACAAAAGCAAGAAATATTTCAATATATATTATATATATATATATATATATGGATGTATGTCAAAGTTCATTTGAATGCATCTTGTTTAGATACAGGACCAGTTAAGCAGTTAATTAGGAATCTGAATGCAAGGGCCTTGTTCTGACTTAGTAACAAGAAATAACTTCATCTTATTAATTCAAACGAAGTGAAAATAATTACAATTGTTGGAAAACCAGACCTAGCGTTACTTCGTATGCACTTGTGAAATATCCATTTATTTGTTCAATGAAACTTAGAGCTATGGTGGAAGCAGCTCCTAATTTATTTAGCATATTTTTAATTATTTTATTCTTACTCAGAAATTGCACAAAAATAAGTAAATAAATGTTAGATAAAATTAATCGTTTTAATAATTCGATATCCTTATATTTTGTTTTTACTTTGGATTAAAAAATAAATATATAAAGACCAAAATACAGCGTAAATTACATTTTATAATTGAACAAGGATTAAATTCTCTGCTGAGAATAGTCTGCTTATTTGAAGTATGGGAAATTAAATGGTCAAATTTAATGATGGCCAAGATTACTTTGATCTTACCTCACTTGAAACTTTGGTATTGTTTAGCAATGCTGCAAGGGGTATGACAACTTATTCCCTACAATTATTAATAAAAACGACCTTAGGTTTAAAATTTTCTAGATCCCCACCTGCGTAAGATTAAATTAGAAATGAGTTGGAATAATAATTTATTTGGGGTTAAGAGAAATGATCTCTCTTTCTCATTGGTTGCGTCTCGAGCTCATTGCTTATTTAGGTGTTCTTCTTCAGCTTGAATTTCATGCAATGCCACCACATGCATTGAGGAAGTGTAAGATGCTGTGTTTGATCCCCTCTATCTCTCTCACAGTCATATTTGATTCCCTCCATTGGAAACGTACGGTGCCATATTAACATTTTCGGAACTTTTGCGTCTACATTTTATGTTATTGTGGTTGCATGTACAGAACAATTATCCTCGTCATCGCATAGTTCTAAATTCTGGATTTGGTACGAGGTAATTTTAAATTGGAAGAAAATAACATAGAAATGAAGAAAACATTTGTTATATAAAAAAGGAAAGTCACGGAAGTTTCTCTGCTAGAACATCAATAGGCAAGTAGGCGAGAAAGGCTCTTTCTCGAGCATTTGCCTACTCCTTATAGATATATAAAACTTCTGTCTCATAACAAACATGATAAGGGCACTACTTTATAAAGTTATCAATCCATTGAACGATATGGTTGTTCATAAAGTGATTTCTTGGATAATGAGAATATGTATGTTACCCATGGATTACAGAGAGTGAATCGCTTCAAGGACTTCTTTTAAACTCACAGATTCTCCTTAGTAACCAGTAACCATTCCTTTATTACCCTGTTGCACAAGGACTCCACACGAGTACACTTAAGGAAATAAGTAGAAATAGTTTCTCTGGTGTTTGATTACCGATATATGCGGGGAATGCTATATACTGTTCGACCCAAAGACTAGACCCAATTTATGGTTAGTTCCTTAATATAAATCATGATTGGCGACATTTTGGGAATAGCTCCATAGAAATTTTCTATAAAGCTAATACCTTTTTTTTCTTGGCTGATGTTTGTCGATTTTCTTAAGTAATTACGTAGAAATACAAATCCGATTAAGGATAATTAGTTCTGCGACCCAGGAAAAAGCGAGAAAATGAAAATGCAAAACAAAATTATCAAACACACTCATTTCTTCTTCTTTTCTACCACTCAACTATAATCGAACATATATAAATAATACCAGACCAGAATTTATTAAGATTGTAAACAAAACAACCACATAAAGAGAATTTTGGAAGAATTTGGACCAAAGAGGTTCAAAACGCAATCGGACTGAAATTTTTTAGCTTACTAATAAAACTTCACTCTTACTATCCGTTCTTACGGAATCGAAAGAAAATTCAGCTAAATATTGATTAAATCTGAAATTTCTGAAGCCTAAATTGATATACTTTGTTTCTCTCCTGAGATTATCTTAACCCAATGAACTTGGTAACGTTTTAGAACAAACTGTTGGATGTTATATTTATTGACTGCGTCTTTGCTCTGAAGGGTAGACTAAACAAGAAGGGTGATAATCTAAACAGTGATTTAGGAAAATGATTTGAGGTTATTAATTTTTAGCAAAATAATTCTTTCCAAACAATACGTTGTAGAAAACCAATTTTGGTCATATTAACTTCGAAAAGAACTTTAGAATTAAAACGTGTTCAACGCAGAGCGACAAAATTAATCAGCGAACTTAAAAAAAAACAAGCTAAAAAGTCAGATTGAGAGAGCTTGATTTGATTTGCTGGAAATACATCGCTTGCGTTATCATCACATATAAGTCTTTGAAAACTATATAACTGGTTAACTTGGTAACCGATAAAAATAACTGCTTCAAACTTATTAACAAAATAGCATCATTCTCTCAGGACATAAATATTTTTGTTATAAAATTACTCAGATAGTATAAATATCTACCCTCTGAATGTGCCATAAACGAAAAAAGAAGCAGATAGGAAGGCAAAAAAGGAACGTTTCAACAATTACCTATACATAATGATTGACGAAATAATCCAAAAGGAGTTAGGTTCAATAATTAGAATTTGAATAATAATTGGAAATTAAAATTGAAATTATTTAGCTCTATATTTGAAACTAGAATCGGAATCTAAAAATGAGGTTAAATCTCTTAATTATATGTCACTTCTTCTAAGATAGCGTCAGGTTTAGCATAAACAATCCAGCTTCAACTGACCTCTGAAAGATTACTTGCGTTCTTTCCCGTAATGCAAACAGGTCTCCCATGTTTTTTGTAATAATAGGAAGCATAGTTGAGAAGGCAACTCTCATTTCTTCATTCACATTCGGCAATTTTTCTCTTTTCGATGGTTTATGTTGCACAATGGAAAGAAGCTAGTTTCAAAATACTTTCAAGTGCCGTTAAATATTTTTTAGAAATGTTTGAAAAACATAATTTTGTGGCAATTTTGCCATTTCAAAAATGATTTCTTGGTCGCTCCCGAGGGAACCTTAGTTTTTTTCCACGGCACCCAGGATGAAAATCACTGGTTCGGATAATCTCCTACACTCCCGGCTATAAGCAAATCAAATAGTATCTTACGAGGGGTGGTCAATAAGTTGTGCGAATCGGTAGGGCAAAACAGAGAAAATGGATGGTTGCTTGTGTGGGTGTTAGGACAAGTTATGACAAGTCAGGACCTGCAGCCGCATGCTCCTGCCTCATCTATTTAAGAAGCAGTAGCGGATCGCAGATCGCCAGTCACAAATTTTTCCACAATGGAGAAGGTTGAGCACCGCGCAGTGATTATATTTTGACCAGGGAAGGCAAGAATGCAAAAGAGATCCATGAACGCATGGTTGCAGTGTACACCGACACCGCCCCTTCCTATGCAACCATTGCTCGCTGGAATAGGGGTTTCCGACATGGTCGTGAGTCCCTTGAAGATGACATCCGTCCAGGACGCCCATCAGACGTGACCAATAAGGACAATGTGGCCCGTGTGGAGAGGATGATCCTCGAAAATCGACGAAATCGAGCGAAAACTTGGAATATCACATGGCAGTGTTATCAACATTATCTACGACAATTTGGCCATGATCAAGGTCTCTGCCAGTTGGGTCCCTAGAAACCTCAGGCCCCATGATCGACTTCAACGTCGTCAAAGTCCACAAGGCCAGATTTGCACAAGCTGCCCTGTGCGAGTGGGATTCAAAGAGTTTAACCACCCCACTACAATCTGGCCCATAGCAAAGCTTAGCCTCTTCTCCTTCTTTCAGACCGCCTGTATTTCTCCCTTACTTCGTCGCTTTTGATACAACGTCTTCCACAACTTTCTTTAGTCGGCATCTTATTTCACATGCTAGATGCTGACCTGCTTCTCAGCCAACGGTACCGGATGGGGGCTGAGAGGGGAGGGGACAATGTTACCTAACCCCTGAGCTCCGTTCCGGGATGGGGTTTTTATAGCAACCTGCTTCATCCCCACCCATACCTTCCTCACATTCCGTTTCCTTTCCTCTCTACACTTTATCAATTTTACGCCGTGTACAAGGTGGAGCCGCTATGCTGAAGTACTGCCAGGCCACCAGGTGGGAGGGGTGGTCCAGAATGGCGGTACCTGGCTCTGCCAAGTCTGTACGCACCCCTAGCAGTACAGGCCACTGCGAGCTATTGAATACCGTAATTAAAAGATGGTCGCCATGCCCAATGATGAAGAAGAAAAAATATCCCGTTAATTTCCCCAGTTCCATCGTCGGAGCAACTCCCGGGCAGCTGTACAGGAAAAATGGAGGTCTCCTCCCTGTCACTGAAAAGGGGACCCTCAATATTCCTCTAACCGGAGAGAAGGCTTACTCCTCTCCTTCAACTACGGGTGTAGGGGATTTCCCATCATCCCATTCCCTGGAGGTGCTTTCGGGCACCTCCATTTTTCCAGCGGCAGTCCTCCTTTTTCTTTCCGAGGGGATGGCCAAAAAAGCCAGCAGGCAGCCTATAGCCGACCGCTTTCCAGTGAAGCGGCTTGGTAGGGCAAACCTATTAGGGGGAAGAGGAAAGCCAGGCGCCTTCAGTCGCTTCCCTCAAAAGATCTGCTGGCAAGAATATTGAATATTGCCAGGATCAAGTCCTGTGCCTTCCCACACCACCTGACAATTGACAATGATGCCAACCGGACCTGCGATGCCGTGGGAGAATGGCTAACTGGAGGCCTCCCCCTAAGATAGACATGGTCATTGAGGCAACCCAGCCTCAGACGGTAGGGCCCTCCATGACAAAGAATCTGTGATCGGCGCGAAGCACCGAGCCCGAATCCGCCCCTATGCAAGGTCCTCCTCAAACGGCTAGGGTTTTCGAGGCATTACAAGAAGGGGGGGGATATCCTCCAACTGGTGCCTTTACAACTGCCAGGACCTTCTCCATTTCGGAGAAGGACCTGGCTGAGGCCGGTCCATCTGGCCTGAGGGATCATGCCGGCGGAGGGGAGAAGCGGGTTCATTCCCCGACCTCCTTTCCTAAAAAAGAAAAAGAACAGGAAAAAGACTAAAAAGATTCGGGGCTCCTCTCCATCCGCGGGGGCTGCGGGGACGGATGGGTCTGCTGCCACTCTGCCACTTTCGCAAGTGACCAAGCCAATATCGGCATACCCGGCCCCTCTACCCTCCCAGGTGCGGAGCCCCCGACTAAGACGAAAAGAGCGCACGGTGGAGCCTCGAAACATCGGGGCTTCTCATTCAGAGGCTACCTAGCATTTTCGAGCCCGCTGTCTTTAAACGCTTCTTCGGTATTCGCTCCACTGATGGCAGCATGATGGCCAAGGGCATCATGATCCAACAGAAAAAGTATTGGCTTGGGTAATTGGTAGAGAGCCGTAGGTGACCCGTTTCTCGGACGGGAGCCTACTGGCGAATGCGTCGGATCCCTCTGAGGCGGCCAAGATGAGTGCTCTTCGGACACTTGAGAGCACCCCAATTAGTGTCACGCCGCACTCTTCCATAAACTTTGTGAAAGGAGTAGTTTATGCGAGAGAACTCTTTGACTACTCCATATAGGACATCACCTTAGAGCTGGACGACCATGGGGCTGTCAAGATCGAACGTGTAATGAGAAAATAGGGAGTGGCCTCGAGATCCAGCCCCTACACTCTTCGTCACGTTCGAATGTGACAAGCTTCCTGAGTCGATGCGTGCCGGTTGGTACCGCTACCGCGTAAGGTCATTCATGCCACTGCCGTGGCGGTGCTATTACTGTCACCGCTTCAGCCATACGAATCGTTCATGTAGACGTTGAAAGTTGGGGTCAACCGAAGTCTGTGTAAATTTCTCCAAGGCCGCATACGATAGGTTAAATTGTGTGTGGCCAAGTGTATCAATTGCGAAGAGACGCACCCCGCTTCTTCAAAGCTATTCGGTGCATATCTCCTTAAGAAAGAAATCCTGGCCGTTCAGGCACAGGATCGACTCTCATTCCACGAGGCTAAGGACTTAGTCCTGTCGCACCTGGCTCTGCCTGGGACGGCATAGGCCTAAATAGTTAGAAAGGCACCCTCTGCTCCTGGCCCATCCAGGTTAACGAGCACGGTTGTTTCCGCGTCTATTAGGAGCACTTCTGCGGGTTCTACTCAACCCAGGCCCTTCCCTGGGAAAGCTGGCGGCAAAAATGGGTCACAACCAGCCCCGGTTGAAACCAGGGCTTCCCCCCATTTCCCCAGCGTGACCCTTTCCTGTAAGGCGAAATGGCCACGCGCATCCACAGAGTCGTTAGACTCACAGGAGGCAACACTCCTGAAGTTAGTGACTAAGCCATCTTCCGGGGTTCCTAAAGCTGTCCCCCTAAAGGAGGACTGCAACAAAGGAGCTTCGGCTCCTTTGCCCATGCCTAGTGGTGGGCTGAGTGGCTCAGAGGCGATGTTTCATCGAAAAAAGGGCCCCCGGCTCCAAAGCCGCAACGCCAGCCTAAGGTTTTGAGGCGGAGGGAGGATAAGACTCGCATAGCGAACCCAACCTTGCCACATTAGTCCTAGAAATGAACGGCGCCTTCAGTGCTTTGTCCGGCTAAACAGCACATGGGGTTCTGCCTCCGGGAAGCGTAAGGCCATTCCCGTGAGGGTCTTCTGTTTGAAGAGGGCCCCCACGTCTCCCTCGAACTAGGCCTGGAGAGCATATTCCTTCAATGGAATTGCCGTGGACTCCGGGTCCGTTGGGAGGAGCTGCAGAGGTTCCTCTCGTCCCATTCCCCGTTAGCTATTTTTCTTCATGCGAGCATGCTGGGCGCGTGCCCCCTCTCCGCCCACCCGAGGTATAAGGATCTTTCGACTCCACCACTACGAGATGGACGGGCTGGGGGATGCGCGGTTTAAAACCCGGCATTATGTCTCCGTTCTTCTTTTCACTTTAGATACCTCCTTTCAGGCCGTGTATGTGCAGATTTACCTGGATACGAGGTATACTATCATTTCTGCGTCCATTCCACCGTCAGCTGACTTCGACGCGGGGGACTTCCGCCGCATTGTGGCACGGTTGCCGAGGTCCTTTCTCTTGATTAGAGATCTGAACGACAGGAATCTTTTCTGGGGAGATTACTCAATAAATCCCAGGGGACAAGTCCTTGGCGATCTTATCGAAGAGCTTGAGATAGGTGTTCTAAGTGTGGATGAGTTTACGCATCACTGCCTGAGAAACGCTTAATTTTCTTGCCTTGATCTATCTTTGTGATTTTGATTAGGGGGTGGTTGATAAACTCCATGGTAGGGATCATTTTCCCATTTAATATCATTTTCAGGTCATCTGCCGCCTGAGAGTCCACCTCGGTGGTGCTTGGCGCGGGCGTGGTAACCTGCATTTCAAGAAATGAATTAAATCTCTATCTCAGTCCAGGAGTTTATGTCGGTAGATAAGGCCGTTGATTTCTTCTCCAGCCACCTCATCACCGCGGGCCAACTCTGGAGCGTCGACTCCAACTGGCATTGAACCGCATCTCTCGCTATGCCTAAGCGCGCAGGTTTCTGTTTTCTTAGGCCAAGACTAAGGTGGTGCACTTGTGCCGCCAATTACGTCTCTACCCCGACCCAGATTTGTTTCTTAATGGGGTACACCTGGAAGTGGTTAAATTGCACTATTTCTTTGGTCTTGTATTTGACCGACGTCTCACCTTGGACGCACATCTTTTGCAGCCTTAGAGTCTCTTATACCCTCGACATATATATTCTACGTTCCCTGACGTTCAGTGCTTAGGGCGCTGATAGGGCTACCTCCTTACTTTTTTATCAATCCTTCGTTCGTTGAAAGTTCGACTACGGATGCGAGTTTTATGCATCCCCAGCCAAGCGTTTATTGCGGAAGGTTGACTTGATCCACCACACCGGCCTTCGCCTTGCGACCGGTGCCTTCCGCACTTCTCCCATTTCGAGCCTGTTGGTCGATGCTGGGGATATGCCACTCACTTTACGCCGCATACAGTGCATCACTCTCCTGTACGCGCGAACCCGGCGCCTCTCTCAGTCGCCAACAGCTGTTCCTGCATCCGCAGCTGATCTAGACGGTGCCTATGCCACTGAGAGACGCTAATCATACCCTAAGCCCTTTGGGTTTAGAGCCAAGAAACTCCTTCGAGAGCAAGGTATAGCTCTCGGGCCGTTGGCGCCCTTGGCTCTGCCCAGGACGCCACCCTAGATGGTACCACATTTGGCTATTTGTCGCCACGCTCTTGCACCTAAAGCTTGTACAGTGCCGGGAGTATTGCGTTGGAACTTTTTGGAGCACATCTCGTGTCAAGCTGCAACTATGCCAGTGTATACGTATGGCTCCAAGTCCGAAGAAGGGGTCGGTTTCCACGCCGTATCCCCTCTGTTTGAAGTCAGCGGGGCTCTGCCAGGTGCAGCTTTGAGAGTTGTATAGCTGGAGGCTATACAACTCTCAGTACGAGGGATTACGTGACCTCCTCGGTTCGGAGACCAGATTGTGATCTATAACGACTCACAAAGCACCCTGAGTGCTCTCGGGGCATTGGAATCTCCGCATCCCCTGGTTCGCGTTATCCGTGATGCCACGGTTTTGGCGAGCCGGGCAGATGTCTAGATTATCTTCTCCTGGCTTTTTGGACATGTATGAATTGCGGGAAATGAGCGCGCCGATGAGAGTGCTGAAGAGTCCGTGAGGACTCTGCGGCAGGACCAGCGTTTCGCTCTTCCTCACACCGACTACATGGCAGGAATAAGGGCAGCTCTTCGGGCTGCTTGTCAAAGAAGATGGGAGACGGTTGAAGAGAACTTAAAGTTTCATGCCATTGTCACGCGACGGCTTCAGGTCGCTTTCTACTCGTGTGACGCATCGCTATTTGATGGAGCGCTCGCCTCCACCCTATACTGCCTCGTCCCCCAGAATGTTCGGCACATTCTTGTTGAATGTCCAAGTCTGGGTGATTTTTGCGCACGTTACCTGTCCAGGTCCTGGTATGGGTGGGGTCGCTACCGCCTCTCCCTTGTACCCGGGACAAGTGCGTGCACATTCACTGGTGGAATTGTTGACTTTTGAGGGGAGGCTGGCCTTCTCCCTTTTATTTAATTAGGTTTTGCGGGGGTTTTTTTGTTTTGTTGTTTTTTTGTTTTGTTATTGTTTTCTTTGTAGATCGCACGCTCCTGCGACGGGGGCAGGGGGACCTCTCCCAGACGCGGGAGCTTGCTTCCTAATTGTTGTCATTTTTCAATTTTTTATTGTTTTGTTTTCAAATTTTTATTTTAATGTAGCCAAGAGCTAGGCTGTTTGATTGCGGCGACTTATGCCCAAGTGGTCAGTCGCCAGATAGCTCTTTAAAAAAAAAATGGCCTATAGCGACTACTTTTCAATCCGCCAGCTCAAGGCTGCACTGCATGGACGCCGGTTTGGGAACAATGAAGATATCCAGCTCGCCGTCCAGGAGTGGATTGAACAGCAGTCGGGAGATTTCTGGTTGTCTGATTGTCGGGAATTCGAAGCCTCTGGGGCAAGTGGCACAAGTGCATTGAAGTCGAGGGTAGTTATATTCAAAAATACTAAAACACTTTCCTCATATCTCGTTTCCTTATATCAAAATTTCAAAACTTATTGACCGCCCCTCTTATTTCATCAACCCTTTGATTTACTTTCTAGACATTTCTACTTTTCTAATAAACATCATTTTGCTCATTAAACTCCAATCACCACCTTTTACCACACATCCCATCGTTATTTTTTTCAAAGTAATTCCATAAGTAATTTCCTACTTCGAATAACAGTAAGAAAAATAAATCGTGTTTCGATACAATTTATTCCTTACTATAATAGCTCTTCATATCAATCGCTTTCTTTCTACGATTACAAATTGCTTAATACCCATTTGTCTAGATATCTTTAAGTTTGGAGGAAAAGAATGTAGAAATGCTATTTACCACCACTTGGTGTAATTTACACCATCTGTCAAAATATTTCTGTAAGCAGCGAATAGGAGAAACCTTGCAAGGAAAATGTCTGGGACAAATAAAGAGTGTGGGAGTTTCGACTCTTGTGATTTTTGTTTGATTGCCCTACATTATTGTGATGGAAAATGCAGCTCTAAGCCAGATTATATAAGCCCCTGGCAAAAAATAAGTCTCTAAACAATTTGTTCATATAAATATTAGAAGAATTTAAATGATCTGTTCACATATCTATAAGAATAGTAGTATAAGACCTAATCTATAAGAGTAAGTTAATAATTATAGAATTTCCAGAAACCATTCAGCCATTGGATAGTAAAGCATGTTAATTAGTTAGTGATAACTTGAGTATTGTCTTGGAAGCCGATTATGATGATTGATGGCTAAATGTTTGGCAGAGATATCCATTTTTTTTTGTGATCAGAAGTGCGTCCCTCAGTATAGAATGTGAAATTTAATTTTCATCCAGACCTAGCTCGTGTTTAATTGAAGGCCAGTAAATACCCTTATTAAAAGATGAACTCATTTTCCATAAAGTGACCCTAAAGGCGCCAGATTTAGGAGAATATTAACTGCAATCATGGTACCTGACTCCTCTTGTGGTTGCCATCTACTTTGACTCGATCCCTTTTGCATATTCTTACTTCTGAATTCGCTACTTGATTTTCTTTTCAACAACTTCATGGTCCCAATATTTACGTTGGTTTTACTTTTTTTAGTTAAGTAAAATAGGATGTACCAACTTTGACCATTATTTCCTCGGTAGTTTTGGAAACACGAAAACTTTCATGAAGAGTAAGTAAACTGTTTCAAGAATTTAGAAAGGATATGGAGAGTTTAACCTTAATATTTCCAACGCCATTGGTTAGAATTGAAGCAACAACCTTATTTTTATCTTGGGAGCAATCATTCTTTGTCTCAGGAGTAGCCATTTTTTAATCTTTAATGCATTGATTTCGAATGAGGAAAACACAGCAAATTCTACTATTTTTTGAGTTACTTTTTCTAAAAAGTTCCCAAAGAATTTGAGTGTTGTGATTATTATAAAATACTACATAAATTAATTTAAAATTTGAGTTTTGACCTTATAGTCTTGTTTGATGCTGATAGGATGTAATCGTAATGTTTAGTAGAGTGCATGTATGTATATGCGTGGGTGATTCTATATCCCCCTATGTCGCTCAGTCGGTTCCCATTTTGCTTCCTTTTCTTTTGGTAATAACATTATAACAATTTAGCCGATTCTAACTAAATTTTAAACGCTTATGTCGTTTTATATTCTCTTTCAAATGATATAATTGTCAAGGTTCTTAACATGTTAGCCCGAGAATTATTGGAATTTTTGAAGGTCGTAGGGTCATAAATCAGAATAGGTGAGAGCAAGCGACTTTTAGTCAGCAGACCTTGTTTTGGGGCAATTCTTGTATAGATTACTTTTTAAGTTAATTTTGCTTTAAAATATTTCCTAAACTTTATATGATTAATTTTAAATTGATTATTTTAATATAAATGGATTTACCAATTGTAGGTTGAATAAGAAAGTTCTAAATCAATCCTAATTTGGGTGTAATGTACGGAACAGCGGTCTATGGTGTAAGAACAAACGTTAATGACTTCAATATCGAATGCATAACACAAGTGTAGATTTCAAGTAAAATCACCATTGCAACATGCGCAACCTACACCGTAAGTCTAAGACTGTCTGAACTTTCCCATGTACTCGAAAGGCAAAAGTCAAGGGTAAAATACCTACTATTTTAATCTTATAAAATAATATATATAATTATTTACTTAGTAGTGATGTTTCGTAAGTGACTAGCTCCTAAAATGAATTATATCTTTTTTATACAAAAATGTGTCTTCATTTTCATTTTGAACTTGATACAAATTTAAAATATTTATGAAGTTTTCAGACGTAGATTGGCGTATTGTGTGAGGTCAATTGCTTCCTTTAATAAAGCTTTCTCTTGAATAGGTCCATTTAGTTTCGAAGAGTTTAGAATTGTTTTAACCAAACACTCATGACATTAATTTAATTTTGTATTGTCATTTAAATCGAAAAGCATTGTTTTACGAGAGAAGGGCTGATGATGATTCCCTGATGGGGTATAAACAAAAAAAAAGGTCACTTCAAATGGACTGGCATTGCATCGCATATTCATAATCACAAATTAAACTGAAATTCTGGTATAAGCCTTACACCGTAAACTAAAATTAATTTAAAATTTGACTAAGTGTGGCCAAATGAAAATCACAGAATTTTCTCTAAATCGAAAAATTCAAAGTTTCAACCCTAACGAAGGTAAAACTAAATACAGCCTTGATTTAATCTGCTCAGACAGATTACAAGGGCCTAAGTTGCTCACTCTTAGCACACTCAATTGAGCAAATTATGTGAAAGGAGTCAGAAACTTGGAGCTTGCTTACCCTGTGTCTACCTACGACACATGTCTGATATATATAAATATTCTTAAAAAAGTGAGCAATAACGTCCATATCAAGGTGGTCAGATCAAGGCAATGATAAGTATTCCTTATTCCACTATAAAAATCTCCTGAAGTTCCTTAACCCTCTTAAGGGGCGCTACTCATACTACATCGCGACCATCGATTTCTCAAAGAGAGAAATTTCAACAAGCCCTTTTGTAGGAGAGAGCGTCTAATTTAACAGAAAACGAGGATTAGGGTGCTTTCCGGGGTTTCTTCAATGCTGTTAGATCAGGGCAATGGTAAGAAACCGCGAGAAGTGCCATAATTCTCGTTTTCTGTTAAATTAAACGCTATGTTTTACAAAAATCCTTCTTCAAATTTCCTTTTTTGAGAAATGGATGGTCGCCATGTCGTATGAGTGGCGCTCCGGAAGATGGCTGAGGAACACCAGAATACTTTTCTAACTTATTAAGGAATTTTACCATTGCTCACATCAAACCGCGTATACATATATATTTAGAATCGGATCGATATTAAGACATTGTCTTCCTCCATTCTCATATAGCATCATCGTGACTCACTCTTTGTTAAAATTGCTTTGGCGCGGTTGAATGCACAGCACATTCACACGCGACACCACTCACTCTTCTATGACCTGGCGTCCTTCCCTGATACCCCTTTAGTAGCAATCAGCAAATGCACTTGCTAATCAGCTTCTAACTACTGATACTATTCGCCAATATTTCAGAGTAATTTTTAATCCCAATAGTATTAATTTATATATCATGAGGAAAGAATAAAGGCTTGACAGAGTCAGAAATTATGGGGCTAAAGTTCGAAATAATTGGTTATTAAATGGAAGTTTGTGATTTTATGCGTTTGAGAAAACTTCCCTTTACCTTGGCACTGATAATTTTTACTTCCATCTGTTCTTGATGTCTCACGATGGGGACTCTCATATTAAAAGGGCTGCGTACATTTAAATGGTTACACGCGGAGGTTGCGATTAAAAGGGAAAATGAAATTAGGGGATTTAAAACGGGTTTATTAATTGAAGTCGTTCAAACTGGCGAACCTTTAAACTGCCTTGTATATCGATTTAACAAAGGCTACACTTATGAAATATGATATAGAGATGGTGCATTTTATTCAATTCTACGTTTAATCAAAGTTCAAACTCTATAGAAAACGAGTTTTAAGCCAAAGCAGAACCCTAATTATTTTGTATCTTTAAAATTATAAAAATTATTTCTGTTTTTTGAAACCAGCAAAGGCATGTCAGAGATTGAAAGGACGGTTTTAAATAAAGTAATGAAGCTATAGGTAAAAACGTGTATAAGGTATAAAGTCCAAGAAGATATATGTATGGAGATATTAATTATTGCGTTAGATATAATATGATGCTTAGTATCTACGCCAGACTCTACTTAATACAAGACCCTTTGGTAAAATTAATACGGTCTTAAGATCCTCGTGAAAATTTAATACATAAATAAACACGTGTATAGTTTCGCCTACCTATACGGTTAATTGGTTTTAATAGAACTAAATCCGAAAACCAAAATAACAGAATGCGATAAAAAAATTAACCTTTTCCGAAGTCTTTTACGCCTCAGCATGCTATCGCCTGATCAGATGAAGCGAGTAGATGGCTTAGATATTCAACAGGAGTACAGAATTACTTTTTTCTATATTACAATGGTTTATAATAATAATGGCTACTAAAATACGATTGCTTCACTATAAAATTCAACCTCTTATCTATTTTGCACAAGAGAGAGTAATAGTAGATGATATATAATTCTCTTCAAGTGGATGAAATACTTGTGGTCAAGATTTATTGCCAGTCGCTTAACGAGCAAAGTTTATAAAAAAATTAACACTGAGTGTGATATCATTATCCCATTATTGAGAATAGGTTGTAATTATTATCGCTTTACGAGTCTCAGATAAGGACTTGCATTAGAACCGTTGAGGAAACAATCAGTAAAAAGGTGGTAATTATGGTGAAAATTACATATTACGATTCTTTGGTCTGATTTCATAAAGCTGAGAAATGTGATCACGTCAAACTTCCTAACTTCACTGATATCTTTATTTTATTTAAAAAAGCAACCGCCCTAATTTACTGGTTGACGCCTTTGGTACCTAAAATTATAAGGAAGCATTTGAAGGTAGTAAAGTTATAAAACTTAAAGTATTGTCGAAGCTATCTGGCATATGGCCCACAATTCAATAAGCTTAACTTCTCCTATTACTTCTACAATCGAGACTGGTTTGCATGTATGGTGAATTAAAATAATAAAAATATAAACAAGGAGAGCAAATAAAAAGAGAGAAAGTGTTCTAATATATATGGGCTGCGAAAGGATGGAATTTGACCCAATAAAACAATGTACAGTTGCCCCAAGTTATTATGTGACTATGCAGAATTTTGTACAGAGAGTGACATTCTAATATATTATTTTTGATGATAGATGGATTTAGGACTGTACATACAAATCTAATTGCATAATAAAGAATTTAAAGAAATATAATACGTTCGGAGTTGTAAAAAATAACAGGTCATGCGAATAAAAAGCAAATAAGTCAAATATCTACATGTGATTACGTAGGTGACTGGAGATGTCTGCTCGCATCCCCAGACTCGACGCACCAGTTCGCGGGAGGCAGGGAGTCAGGAGGCACCGGGCGGAAGTTTAATGCCTAATCCTGAACTCCAGAACTCGGGCAAAATAACCGGTCCACAAGATATATAAACCGTATTGTGAAGTTATTAGTAATTACAGTACTAAAAAGTGGCTACAAAAATTATAAGCATGATTTGAAATTGAAATCCAACTGTGTTAAGTGATTACACTTGTAATTTCTACTACGAACGAAAGGTGTCTGCTTCGACACACGAACATTTCTAGCCACAAAGATCTCGAGCATTTAATCACGCTCTACCCTTTTATGGTAATTATTTGAAAGGATATCCCTCTATATTTCCCTTAACACCTTAAGTATTCCCGTAATTTTAATAATCGCTTTATGATCATTCTACACAAACCTTTCTACCCTGGCAATTTCTTTAGCATCTATTGGAGGAACTAAATTCTTTTGAAGTTGCCACCGTTTGTCCTTGCCTACTACATTTCTAAATAAATAATGTGCCAGTTGGTTTTCCATTATTTAAATAAACAAGCCATACTATTTAACTCTTTGGCCTTATTTTCCTTTTTACCTCTCCATTAGCATCATTCATTTACATCACTGTCATCCGCCTAATTGGTAAATGCCATTAAAGAGCTGTTGATAATTGTCTTTTGGGAAATAAAGATTCCATTTTATCAGATGATCTATTTACTTACGAGTATGATAAAAAAGAGCGTTAAGATTACATTTTAGCTTGCTATTTAAGTTCTTTTTTTTAATTATACATATATTTTCGGAAAAAGAATAGTAAATGAATGAATAAATGAATAGTAAAGTAGTGATTTTGATCTATATCATCAAAGGTCTTCTATTGCTTTCGGCTATACGAATTAAAAATACGTGAATTTCCTTAAATAAATTAAACTTATCTGCTGAATATTCAAAATAAATGGCTTAGTATTCTTTTTACTTATCTTGTGTTCGTTAAATTACAAATAAATAAACGTTTCTGTATTTTTCCCTATTGGAAAAAATAAGTAAAACCCCAACATTCCTGTTCGGATGGCTGCTCAAATTCTGCTTTTGGAGTCTATAAAAGTGGAAATTTCCTTACAAGAAAAAGACCTTGGAGGAACTGAATATAGAATGAACATTTTCCCGGTGGCTGCGGCATCAGCCCACGAGGCTTTTGCAAGATTCAGCATCTCATTTGAAAATGCTGGGGAAGCATGGAAAATCACGGCCTGTCAATCTAAATGAGCCTGTAATCGAGCAGAGAATTGCTGTCAATATCGCCAGACTGTGAGGTTGTGGATGTATATAAGTGTTTCATCCTTGACACATAAAGCATCCGTCGCTATTATTCTATCTGTCTAGTTATACGGAATGGATTCCAGTTTACTAAATTTTTTGATTTATTTTAGATGTCCGCAAAAAGGCCTTTTATTCTTTATCACAAAGGGAAAAATATTTAATTCTGGTATTGATTTAAGTACAATGTATTGGAAATGACAAAAATGAGACATCCTATTCTAAATAAAAAGTTGTAAACTTTCAATTATTTGAAAATAACTGACCGTTACTTTCAGAAGGCGTAAAATTTAAAATTAGTTGAAGATATAAGTGTAGAAATACTCTGTATATATGTAGTTTGCAATAATTTCAAGGTATAAATCAAAACAGATTATGAATTTATATTTTTTTTAAATTATAGGAATAATAAGAGTAGAATACCTAATAAACTTGTTAATAATTTTATGGTAAAATTGTAGAATAATTTCCTAAATTTGCAAATTCCAAAAAACTTGAAGAGATAAATAAGCATGGAATATTTCATAAAGTTTGTTTTTTAAATAATTTGTATATATAATATTAAAATGTTTTAGAAAATTTAAAGTTTTATAATGATTTAAACACTTAGGCTAGCTTACATCCTCACCACACACCACAAGCGACTACTACAAACATTACTTCTCGTGTTCATTTATTTACCTGGAATTGCAGAGACAATTACTTTCATTATTAATAGTCTTAAAATCTCTATTCCTCGGTCACCTCGATTCATTTAACTTATATCATTTTCTTTATATTTCTACCATTTTAAATCAGCTGAAATTATTAAAGAAATTGCTTACATCTTTTGTAGATGATAGACTTTTACCAAAATAAAGTGTGTGTGACTATATTTTTTAAAAATGGAACCAACTTCCCTTTTACGAATATATTTTTCCTCCCTCTCAAACATATTCCAAACTTGCATCACATAAATATGGGAAGAATTTAAGAGTTTTCTGCAAACATTAGCTGTAATAAATTTATAAAATGATTTTGCACAAATCCTAGTATATATGTAGAAGCTTTGAAGTTCGGAAAGAGCTTAAAACTCCGAGGTAAATCTGCTCCAATCACATTTTGAAACTCCAGATCTCCTTACATATGCAAGTCATACATGGGTGGATTTTCTCGTCAGCAGTGTCTTTAAGGTCAGCGGCAGAGGAAGGATTTAGAGCGGCTGAGGAGAATAAATCTGAATATTTAGGAAAGTCTTCCTTGACCCAAACATTGTAGAAGTGAGAGGATGAATAGCCTCATTGGTAGGGAGAACGTGTCAAACTCTTCCTATAGTCCCTGTTCAGTGGAAGCTCGATTTGGAACATTTGTTATACAGTATAATGAGACAGAATAGTGTTAAGTATATTTAAGGCCCATTGGTTCATATTTTTATATGAATTGAAAGTTCTATGTACTTCATCTTGTCATGGTCAATAGCTTAATAATTAACAGTGGTCATTAGTTTATGAAAATTTAATGCTTGGCACAATTATATAATATGTCAACCTGTTTTTAGCTTGTTTTCCAAATGTAGCATATTTGGTTAAGAAGTAAAATTTAAAATTATAAAGAGCATTGAAAAAGATCTCTAAAATGGAATAGTGTTAGGTATATTTCAGGCCCAATGGTTCATATTTTGATATTAATCTAATATTCGATGCACTTCATCCTTTCATGGTCTATGGCTTAATAATTAAAAATGGTCAAAGATTTACAAAAAAATAATACTTGTGAGGGGATGCTCCTTGAAGGACTAGCGTGAGAGGAAACCCCCGCGGAATATCCATTTCAGCCCCTTCGTTCCAAACCAAGTGCTCCTTAGCGTGGGTTTTTTAGAATCATAGAGAAGGAAGCATTCCCGGCTGAGTCACTCGGCCCGCCTGTATTTGCTCATGCAAGACGCATCTCGCTCTCCCTTCGTCCCGCAATAACGCCGAATTCGCGCCCCATGCCTCACACGTATGTCCTTCCCCGGCGAGCGCGGCAGTACAAACCCTTCCCCTTATCCTGAGCCAAACTTCGCTGTCTGATCCAACTCCTGATCTCGAAGTAAGTTTGCATAGACTGACGTCGAGAAACCTCGGGGAACGACCATGCCCTGAGGGTATCTATCGGAACAGCCACCAGGCTATTTAACTTAGAGGCAGACATTCTTCGAGAAGATTTAGAGTCTGCGATTCCCTTCGTTCAGACCGTTTTGTCTGCTTCCAACAGCAGATCGCCCTTCGTGAAGCTTTGACCCCTCTTAGAGAAAAGGTTATCAAACCACCTTTTTCCCGGAGAACTGTACGGCCCAAACATCTTGCACCCCCCCTTCAAGACTCCCGTTCCCAGCTTCTGAGACTCCCGGAAGAGTAGATGAACCGTCTCGTGTTTGAGATTCCATTTGCCTGGAGTAAAGAAAATCTCGTTCTTCAATAAGAAGTACTTAAAACCACATCTACGAGTCCTCCTCGTCAGGACTCACAGAACTATCTCCTTGAAGACCTTTGCCGTTAGTCTTCCCCACAGAGCACCACTAAGCTTCAAAGTAAAGCGATTTTGCGTTGTAATCCCCTGATTACACCCCCCGACCTTCGTCCCCTGCCTCCCCTTTTGAATTGACTTCCTGCTCAAACTTAAATATTATCCATTGTTCGAGTTAACGATAATTTTGCACTTCCCACTTCGATCTGTCATATTGTCAACTATCACGATCCAATTAACTATCCTTATAGAGCAATTTTTTGGCCTTATATATATATATATATATATATATATATATATATATATATATATATATATATATATATATCCCAGTTTATTATATTTATTATATTTTTTATATATCCTTTGAACTGCAACTTGGCAAGCCATTAGATAAATCCCGCTGAACCGTAAACGCACTCTAAAATTCAAAGAGGCAGCCTCCAATTCTTTTAATTGCTCCAAAGCATATCGCAGACGGCCTCGGGTCGGCTATCTGCCCGTGCGTGTGTATGTTCCCTTGCTCCAAGTGCGTCTCCACAGGCGTACCTTGACAATAATTGACACAATCATTATGTCAACCTGTTTTTATCTTGTTTTCTAAATGTAACATATAGTGTTTATACCAAAAATTTAAAATTAGAAAGAGCATAGAAAAGAAAATATCTCTAAAATGGAGTGTCTACCTAAACGAAATCTCTTTTTCTCTATTAAAACAAATTGATTTGCAGATAAGAAAAGTGAAAATGAAAGACATTTCAACCTGCTAGGTTGGATCAGTTAATATCTTATGTATCTTAGTGCAACAATTTTCTTGGGGGGATTTAAACAATATAGAACTCGACTATTTAGGGTCAATTTCGAAAACCTTTGAAGTTTCTCACACTTGTGAGCGTTGAACAACGTTATATTATAATAAAACTATCCTTGAATGATATATATATATATATGTGTGGTACAGCGCATTTAACGTGTTTAGATATAAGAAAAATATACTTCTGTGTTTCCTTAAGATCCTTGAAATGTGGCCAGGGCCATAAGAGGGAAATGTAAAAATAAAAGACTTCAGAGCTTAAATAAATGTCTAGAAGAAAATATTGCTCTAATGAAAGGAAATAACTTGAAAAAGAAATCAAACAAGAACACGAACAGATAATTACCATATATTGAATAGTATAGTTCCTGAAATTGGTGAAATAATGGCAAGCAGTTTATATGAAAATTAAATTCTTTAAAAGATTTATTGAAGACTTTTTAACATCTTGTTGATTTTGTGGAGAAGAAGAATTTTACAAGATCTCTACTCTTCCCTATTTAAGGATAGTCAGTTTTCAGCAAAGCTTTGATTCCGGTTCTATGCACGTCAATGAAATGATATTTGACCTTGAATGAAGATCAAGGTATTCTTCATAACAAGGACCATTAGAGCTTGACTAGCGTGTCGGTGAATTCCCTAGATTTCCAGTTCTGGTTAATCTAGTTATTCTGGTGAGGCCTGTCACAAATCTCTCATTGTACTAGTTAGTAATGGACTACAAATCACAGAGGCTCAGAGTTTAAAGCATCGAGTATTTGTTTTTATTATCCCAGGTGATCACGCAAAAAAACATTTACAATACTATTCTTTTCAACAGATTTCCTTCACGTAAAAATACCTTCACTTCCCTCTTTCGTCTATCGAAAGCAGCCAAAGAGGGTTTCAGTCCACACCACCATGAAATTTACGGGTCGCTACTTCTTGATCTACACAAGGGTTTCAAACACTCTTTAGCTGTGGGCAATACGTATAGCTTGCGTTCATCTTACCTCTTCCTCCGGCAACAAAGGGGTCCTGATTATCTCGTGAGGTATTCTCCCCAAATAGAGTATTTTGGAGAACCGGAGATTGAGTCGGATAATATGGAATAAGTGTTTTAATATGAAGGGATAAAATAAAATTCTATACATTGAAATTTATTCTTTTAAGATTAGTTCTCCGCAGGCCTCGACAAAGAGAGAAATTTGATTATGGTATTTTCTAGCTTAAGTTGAACCTAATGGTTAAACGTGAAATAAATTTTCGATGTGAGCCTTTCTTTGTGGTATGACCCTTGCTTCAACCCTCTCTCTCGATTGTGCCTCGTTTGCCTCGCTGCGCAAATCCGCTCATTCTTTTGAAAATTAACCAATAATCTATTGTAAAATACAAGGTGTAGTAATCGTTCACTTGAGTATCGCAGACTAAATAGAAATAACTTCATTCCCTTGGCGTTATTACGGAGTACAGACTTAGTACTTAACCGCAAATGTAAAAAGCATCAGAATGAAAGCGCTTAGCTCGAATGTTAAAAACAATAAGGTAAATAAATAAATAGCTTAATACGATCCGTTTTAATAATAGCAGCTAACATGGTAATGTATTATTACAGAAATCCATAAGAGAAAGGATGCATTAAAAAAGGGATTGATGAAGAATTACTTTCATGAATTCTTTTATATAATGAAAAACTGAGCAAGTCTTAATTCTTCAGAATAAATTCTACTTTATTTTGCATTGAGATATTATAAGAGAGTTGGAGCAGATGTAAAAAGAAAGTATTTATTGATAATGTGTACAATGTGCAGGAAAATGTGTGGAGGCCTGCATACGGACATTTGTCCAGTGATTACCCAGGACTATAGTAGATTCTGCAGGACATAGTGACCCATTGCTATAAAGAAATATAGTACTGAGCAAATGGAGTATCTTAATGGAGCATAAATGGGGCAGAGTATTTTTAGTTAAGTAATATTTTCGGTCAAATGAAAAATTAAATCGGTGAACTTAGCGAGGAATGGCCACTGTACCACCCTTTAATCAAGTGCAAGGAATCAGTTTAATTTTTATTGATATTCTCCGCTAGTTGGATTTGAGAAGTGGGAGAAAATTTTTAAAGTTGCTTTTAAGTATTGTTGAATGCACCCCTCTCTCTCTCCTAGCCTTCAAAGTTATTGTGAAATCAAAATCATTAATGACATCTTTATAGTGTCAATTATCTTTTATCATATTGTGTTACTTTGTTTGTATAATAATTACCATAAAGGGGCGATATGCTTTTTAATTATCAATTCTATCACTTAATATGAACTCTATGAAATCTTATCCTCTTTCAAATGCGTCTATCCATGCTTGTTTTCATTTTCATCCCACAAACACTTTTGTCAGATACTCTTTGTAGAGAATTAAGTAATTTGGAATAATAAACAACTTTCAAAGCTTTACAAACATACAAAATCAAAAGTTTTCAATTGATTTTCAAAATTAGAAAATGTTAGTGGGCATTTTGAAGTTTGAGTTTTTTTTCAAAAATCACTCCAAATTGACATTGGTAATGCATGATTTTTTTTTTAATTTAAAGATATCAGCATCTCGTCTATTCAGAAATTAAGACAATCCTCTAATTCAGCCGCTGGACTTCTCTAATCTCGGACAATGTTATCTTTTCTGTTCAAATTTTCAATCGTAGTAAGCGTTAGAACGTTTCAACTTCAACTAGATTATCCTTTTATATCGTTTTATTTATCCTATCACTTTATTTGGATAAGCTAATATATGCAGAGAATCCACGAGAGTTCGTATAAATATTGTGAGTTATATTTAGAACTTGCGTGCTCTTTCCTGCCTACTCGATCAAAGCTGAACTTAAAATTATACTTTACCCTATAAATAAACAAGTAAGCATTATTTAAAATTTTAAATTATAACTTTTGGAAAAATAGTTGTTTTACGTTTTTTTTAGAACCTTTGATTTTATAATTTATTTTACAAAGTTGATTGGCAGGGTTTAGATGGCATTGAAAGATGTAGATTAAGTAAATGTGAGGTTAATGGTGAACAAATCAAAAAGAGTTTAGGTAATTTGGGGGAAATTGAAATTTCAGTGTCTTAATTATTAAACTAATTAACGTTGATAAGTGACTATTACACAAATAAACATAGTTAGGGGAGACAGATTTTACCACTTAAATGATCTGAGAATACTTTAAATTATCTACATTTGCTTAGACATTATGTGTCTTCCTCGGAAGACATGAGCATATCAGGGAAAGTTGCCTACTCTCTAATCTAAAGGCCCCAAACTAGTCCTCTGTCCACTCGTCCAATGTACCTTCTACATAACTTTATTTACCTTAACGTCAACATTTTTCTTCGAAACCTTTTATAAAACTTGCCAATTCGCCATCGATGCTTTTTAAATTGATTTTTTTTACAAAACCAATAAATCAAAAATTTTATAAAATTTAACAAAGATTTTATTCGTTTATATATATTTTTGGAGTCAATTTAATAAACATGTATTTACTATTTGTGTAAAAGTAATAACAAAATTACTCTTATTCTAAAATATTTGTTTCATATGGGTACTTATTCTAATAAGGAAGAAGATGTGTCACAGGCAAGTAAGAAGAATGGTGTAAAAAGAACTTGTCAAGAGGATATAATGACAGTTCTGGTGGGCGAAATACTTGCAATCCGTTTTAATGGTAAGATGATACTTGAATAAGTGTTGAAGATAGAATGAGAATCACCGAGCGTAAAGTAAAGATACCGTGTGTGAGAACTGAGCAAGAAATGAGTTTATGAAGAGCCTTCCTTGGAGCATTATGCACTGGAAGAGAGGCATAGATTCCTCCATTTTCCTAACGCATAGACCATGACTGTATGAAACACTACACACCAAAAGACTATGAGATACCAAATGGGTGGACTTGTACTTAACACTATTTATATAAAATACTGAGAGGTGGGGTGATATTGCGAAGGGAAATGATGCGCGCATTGCCACTTTTTGTTCTAACAACTGTTGTTTGGAATTCGAGGGTGGAAAAGGCCTTGAATATTTGTACTATTAGACAAATTCGTTTTTTATTTGGAAAGAATTCTTTACCAATTTAAAACTGTTTTTTTCTCATCTTTTTATTGATCCATAGGTCTAGGGAATAAAAAAAGAAACCTACGACCCCTAATTCTATCACATCACTAGATTGTAAAAAATAACAGAATTCTAACAAAGCTCCTAAATTAAGGGACTACCCAGGTCTCTATAAAAGAGCCATGAATATTTCCAATGATCCTAAATACTAAAATAGGACAGAATTTTATAAAGGCCAAAGAATTATCCTAAAAACCAGGAAATCTTCGGCAGACAAAGTGATATACTAAGGCCTCATAGTATTACGAAGGTTTCAGAATTCTCCTTAATACCAAAATTTATGATAAGGCACTTGAGTTTTAAGAAGGTTCCACAATTATACAAAAGACACGGATATTTACGAAAAAATTAGAATTCTGTGTCGTCGTATTATAAGGGCCGGGTTGGTGTGTACGTAGGTTGGTCATGTACTTGAATAACTCCTTGATTACGTTTTCTCTAAGAGTGTTATATTATTTTACGTTATTTAATCTTTGAGGATTTCTAGTGCCATGTGCAGCGTTCGAAGATTGAATTAAATACTTCTAAAAAAATATATCTTTAATTACAACAAAATAAAAGGGAAATCTTAAAAACAAGCTATACAGCTAAGAATAAACGAGTCTATGTTAGAATTGCTAATTTTAACCAAATAAATATAAAGTAGTGGTTGACTCTCAAGTTCACTTTAATATTGGACGCTAATTGAAACAAAAAATAATTGAATTTCTTTACCTATAAAAAATGCCACACGTGAATCCGGTTGAAGAATGACCTTGGCCTTAGATCTTATGTAGACGAAAATAATGTTTTTGAGGTCGGTGAGGCACGTGGTCTGGTTCTCAGAGGCCCAGCCATTTGTCTGACAAGGAGACAGACTTGGAGCAACCGGTGATTTCGGTGAGGGCGACGGAGGGCGTTAAGCATGTTGTCTTAGTCAGATGATTTAGACAAAGGGACCGTGAAGTATGCTTTTTCCAATCTTTGGGTTAATCTTGGGGTGGTTTGTACTGACGAGCGCGTAGCAAGCAGTGAATCCTGTGATGACTAGGAGGGGAGATTTGAGGGAGTTCACTTTGAGTATTCCTCAATGGCGATGACTATCTCTGTTTTTTTGGCAAATTGAGATAGGTGGTTTCTCTGACGAGAGATGTATCAGAGTTATCCTCAATACAAAAGCTAATTTTTGGTGTGACCAAGAGGAACTGGTTCAGAATGAACTTCTTCTCTGTTCCTTTCTTTGGTTGCCGGAAACTGCCACCGGACTTCGTCGTGTCGATCTCTAACTCGATCTTCCTATTCTTCTCCAGTAATCCGCCTATATACTTCACCAACCCTGTGAGGGTAGGGAAAGGGGAGGATGAGGGCTTATGCATTCCCTGTTTCCTCTAACCAGGCTTCTCGAGCGTCTTTCACTTATTCTAAAGGCATATTCTGGCTTTTGGTCGCGGCTCCTATAATTTCGTCTATTACGCGAAATTAACTCCCAACTCTTAGGGGAAATAGTGCCTGTTTAACCATTTTTATTGTACCAGGTATCCTCCCCTTTGTATTTTTATGCTTGCTGGCATAGAAATCTGTTGATTCGTACTTTTGGTGGTTTGAGGAGGCGTCTGGTGGCCAGCGGGTCGACGAAGAAGAGGGGGGGGGGTAAGTAATCGGGTTACACTGCCTAGCGCCAGGATGCTACGGTGACCGAACATGTCCTCAGTTTTTAGGGTGCAATATCAATATCCCTACACTATAAAAGACCCCAAATTATACCAATATTGCCTAATTCTAAGAAATATAGGATTAGAGAAAGACCTGAAAGTCTAAAAAAAAAGATACAATTCACAAGAAAACAGAATTCCATAGAGGAACTAGGAAATTTTCGAAAGCTCTAAGTAAGACTAGTGACTCTAAGTAAGGCAGAGAATTCTATGTCATTGCAAAAGAACTCTTTTAGGATTGGAACGATAAATTAACGGTTGATTTTACAAACAGAACAATAAGATACCAACCGCTTTTAACTTTGGAACAAAAATATACAGGCTGCGTTTATTATTGAACGAGGATGGAAAGGGCGCTTTTAACATTTGAGTCTAAACGTACCAGACGTTTTTACTATTAGAACGAGAACGTAATTCTCACTTTTAATATTGGAACGAGAGCGTACAAGCCACGTATATTATTGGAACGAGAACGTAACGGCTGCTTTAAAAAGTTGGAAAGAAAAAGTAACCTCCGCTTTTGCCATTTGAATGAGAACGTAACAGCCACTTTTACAATGTAAATGAGACGTATAAGACACTTCTACTATGAGAACGAGAACGTTTTGGGCGCTTTTACCCATTTGGAAAGAAAACATACAGGCCGATTTTACTATAGGATCGATAACGTACCGGCTGCTATTATCATTGAAACAAGAATAATTATAAAGAAACAATTATAACTAGAAAGCACACTCCGGTTTTACCCTTGCGATGATAAAATGGTGCCCGATTATAAAATGGAAACGAGAATAAACCAGCCTCGTTTAACATTGGAACGACAACGTACCAGCCAGTTTAACATTGGAACGAAAACTTACCATTTGCGTTTACTTTATGAACGAACACATACCGGGTGATTTTACCATTGAGGGTAGAATGTAATATCGATTTTACAATTGCAAGGCGAACGTATCGGCCGTTTGACCATTGGAAAGAAAACATAACTGGAGCATATAACATTTAGAAGAGAAGGTACTGCCCCTTTTACTATTGGAAGGAGAACCTAACATCTGCTTTTACTTTGGAACTACAACGTATAGGCACTTTTAAAAATTATGTCGAAAAGTAACGGCCAGTTTTACTATTATTTCGACAACGATATATACTCTTTTGACTTTTAAACGATGAGGTATACGGCGCTTAGACCATTGTACATAAATCTACCGGCCATGTTTAGAATTTGACCAGAAGGTAAATCTGCTTATACCGGTGAAACGAGATTGTACAGGCCAGTTTCATAATTAGAAGACCTACCTGGCACCTTTTCCTTTGGAACGAACATGTAAAGGACTCTTTTACGATTAAAACGAGAACGTACATTTATTCACTAATATACTCGCCGCTTTTCCAGTTAGAACAATAAACTACCGGCCGATTTTAACATTTAATCTAAAGTTACCAAGCGATTTTAGGATTGAAACGAGAATGTATCGGCCACCTTTACCATTGTAACAAGAACGTACCGACCGCCTTTAATACTTGAACTATAAAGTGTCTGCCACTTTTTCCAATGGAAGGAGAACATACATGCTGCGTTTAGTATTGGAACAAAAATCGACCGGCTGCTATTAAAATTTGAATGATAACGTACCGACTGGGTTTATAATTTCCACAAGGACTTAGCGTATGGCTGCATTTACAGTAAAACGAGAAGATAATGGCCGCTTTTACAATTGTATCGATAATGTACCGGCAACTTCTTACATTGGGACGCAAAACTAGAGGATGTCATTACTATTTAAACAAGAAACTAGTGGCCATTTTTACTACTGAAGCGAGAACATATAGGCCGCTTTTACCATTGCATCGAGAAAATACAGACAGCTTTCTATATTGAAAGTAGGACGTACCAGCCGCTTGTACGAATGTGATGAGAAAGTACCAGCCGTTTTTATCATAAGAACGAGAATGTACTGGCTACTTTTACTTTTAAAAGTCAAACGTATCCACAGTGTTTACATTTGGAAAGAGAACGTAACCACCACCACCTTTACCAATTGACGTGGAACAGATTTTCTGCTTTTACTATTAGAGAGAACAAATAACGGCCGCTTTTCCAATTGGAACGAGAAAGTAGCGACAGATTTTCACATTAGAAAGAGAATATACCGGCTGTATTTACTAATGGATCGAGAAAGTACCTGCCGAATTTACCATTGTGACAATAACGTACCCTCTGGTCTCACCATTGGAAGTAGAACGTACCTGCGGCTTTTAATATTGGAACAAAAGCGTTACTGCTGCTTTTACCATTGAAAAAAACGGGCATAGTGAATGCTTTTAATCGTGGAACGAGAACGTACTGGCCCTTTTCAGAGGTATAACGAGAACGTACTTGCTGCTTTTAGAAGTGTAACGAGAACGTACCCGCCGCTTTTACAATTGACGGAGACCGTCCTGGACATTTTTAGAGGTGTAATGAGAACGTACTGGGCGCATTTACTTTGGGCAGAAAAACGGAACCACGGCGTTTACCATTGAACAAGAACGTAACGTCAGCTTTTAACATTGTAACGAGAACGTAAAAACCGTGTTTACCATTGGAACAAGAACATAACGCCAAATTTTTCATTTGAGTCGAGATCGTACAGTCCGCTTTTGCCATTGGAATGAAAACATACAGGCGGATTTACCGTCTGAAAGGAAACGGTATTGGATGATTTTACCATTGGAATGAGAAAGATACGGACGCACTTAGAATTAGATGAAGAACTATACCAGGAATGTTACTGCCTCTATTATTAATCAAGGGAGAACCAACGGACGCTTTTACCATTGAACAAAATTGCACCGGAAGCTTTTCCCATTTGAAGGAGAACCTACCGCCCTCTTTTGCCATTGAGAATACACCGGCCCCTTTTACTATTGGAGTGAGAAGAAACACGTCTCTTCACCAATGAACCAAAAATATAGCGGCCTTTTTTACGATGAAAGGTAAGGTACAAATATATTTACCGTTTAAACAAAAACTTTCCGTTCATTTTTACTATTTAACATGAAAGAAGCGAGTGCTTCTACTATTGGAGCGAGAACGTACCCGGCTCTGTAACCTATGGACGAGAATGTGCAGGCCGCTGGACTGAACTACGTACCGGCAGATTTTACTATTGGAACGAGAACGTAGCAGCCGCTTATACAAGTGAAACGGGGATTGACCGCCAGATTTTAACATTAGAAGGTGAAATTAACGGTCTATTTTACAATAAAGATTGAGAAAGTAACAGCAGATTTTAACAGCAAAATGAGAAATTACCGGCCTTTTTTAACATTGGAATGAGAACTTAGAATCTGTGTTTAGCTTTGGAACTAGAACGTAACGCCAGTTTAACAATTTAAAAAAAAACGCAATGGACACTTTTACAATTGGACCGAGAACATATTGGCAGAATTTACCATTGAAACGAGAAAGTGTTCGCCACTCTTACCATTTTTAAGAAGCACTTAGCGGCCGCCTTTACTTTGTTAAGGAAAAATTATACACGCTTTTACATTTGGAACAGGAACCTAGAGTCTGTATTTAGCTTCGGAACAAGAACATAACGGTCATTTAACCATTGAAAAGAGAAAGTACTGGAGACTTTTGTAATGTACCTGAGAACATAGAAGCCGCTTTTAATATTGGATCGAGAAAATAGAGGCCACTCTTATCATTGAAACGAGCACGTAGCGGATGCTTTTACTTTTAGAAGGAAAATGAATAGACACTTTTACAAGTGGAACGAGAACGTAACTTCTGCTATTAAAATTGCAACGAAAACGTACATCATGCTTTTAAAATTGCAAGGAAAACGTAAATTTCGTGTTTTACGATATAAACGAGAACGTACTGCCGATTTTACTATTGAAACGAAAACGTTCTAGCCGCTTATCATCGTGTACCGAGAAAGGTCCACCCGATTTTAGCATCGGAACGAGAATGTAACGGCCCTTTTATAATTAAGAACGAGAACGTACGTGCTGATTTTACTATTTGAATGAGAAGTACTGGCGTCTTTAATGATTGGCACGAAAACTCAGAGGCCGCAATTAGCATTGAAACGAGAACGTACAAGCCATTTAGTAATTAGAGATAGAACGTACTGTACAATTATACAAACAGATCGAAAACATACCATACGCTTCTACTATTGGAAAGAAAATGAACAAGCCACTCTTACTTTTACAATTGGAACGAGAAAGTATGATCCGCCATTACCATTGGAACAATAATGTAAAGGCCGCTTTAACGAGAACCTACTGGCTGCTTTTTACCTTTCAAATCAGAACGTAACAGACACTTTTACGATATTAACGAGAAAGTACTGGCTGCTTTCACCAGTAAAAATAGAACGTATCGGCTACTTCAAACTTTTGAACGAGAACGTACCATTGGAACGATAAGTATTGGTCGCTTTTACCTTTGAAATGATAAATGATCGGCCACTTTGAACAATGGAACGAAAACATATCTGTCGTTTTTAAGATTGAAACTAGCAGGCCCCTGATTTATAGCATTGGAACGAGAATGTATCATCTTTTGTCATTTAAAGAGAAAGTACTGACCAATTTTACTATTCGAACAAGAATATACCGGCCATTTTGACCATTCGAACGAGAACTTAGCGGCGTATTTAACCATTGCGACTATAGCTTACCGACCGCGTTTACCCTTGACCCAGAAGGAACTGGAAGGTTTTGGCATTGGAAGAGAACTTACCGGCAGATGTTACCATTGGAATTATAACTTAACGGCCGCTTTTATCTTTTGAGCAATAATAGACTGGCCGCTTTTAACAATGGAACTCGAACATACCGGTCGCTCCGACGACTTAAACAAGTACATACATCATATTTTGTCCAGCTTTACCATTTGCCGAAAAAATACCGACCTCTTTTACTATTGAAACAAAAATATACCTGCCGATTTTACCATTCCAACGAAAATGTACCGGCCGATGTAACCATTGTGACGAAAACTTAACTATTGAAACGATAATGTAAGTGCCACCTTTACTATTGGAAACAAATGGTACTGGCCACTTTTACCATTGGAGAAAGAAAATACCCACCACTTCTATGTACTATTGGAACGAGAATGTACCGGCCACTCCGACCATTAGAGTGAGAACCTAACACCCGCTTTACCATTAGAACGAGAACGAACCTGTTGCAATTACCATTAAAACGAGCTCGTTTAGGATGCATTTACCATTATAATGATAAATAATCGGCCGCTTTTAACAATGCAACAAAAACAGACCAGCCGCATATACCATTGCAACGCAAACGTACCGACCGTTTTAAAAATTCTAAGGAGAATGTACAGGCCGCGTTTACTATTGGAACGAAAACGTACCGCCGGTTTGGAAAATTTGAAGGCGAATGTACCGTCAGGTTTTACCATTTGAACGAGAATGTACCAGTCGCTATTACAAGTAACACGAGAACGTACAGGAAACCTTTACATTAGAACGAGAACGGTCTGGCCATTTTAATATCGGAGTCATAACATACAGGCAACCTTTTGCCAATGGATGAACAACGTACCTGCCGCTATTTTCATTTAAAAAAGAAAATGACGGCCGATTGTAAAATTAGAATGACAACTCACCAGTCAATTTTACAATAGGATGAAAAGAAACTGGCAGCTTTTACCAGGGAAAGAAGAACGTGCTTTCTCATTTTACCAATGGGATGAGAACATACCTACCACTTTTACCATTGCAACGAAAATTGTAATAGACCCAAGTACCATTGGAAGAATAGGGTACCAGTCATTTTTATCATTGTAATCAGAACGTACCGTCCATTTTTACGTTTGGAACCAGAACGTACTTGCCACTTTAATCATTTGACCGAAAACATACCAGTCAAATATACAATAGGATGAAAAGAAACTGGCAGCTTTTACCAGGGAAAGGAGAACGTGCTTTCTCATTTTACCAATGGGATGAGAACATACCTACCACTTTTACCATTGCAACGAAAATTGTAATAGACTCAAGTACCATTGGAAGAAAAAGGTACCAGTCATTTTTATCATTGTAATCAGAACGTACCGTCCATTTTTACGTTTGGAACCAGAACGTACTTGCCACTTTAATCATTCGACCGAAAACATACCAGCTTCTTTTAATTTTGAAACGCGAAGGAAATGGCCGCTTTTAGGAATTCTGACATTTTCGATCAAATTTCTTAAGTGGTAAAACGAAATAAATTGCTCGAAGTCTCCTAATTTTTCAATGTTTTACTCAAGTAAGAAAATTCATGCTTTGATGTTTATTCTACCAGATAAATAAAACATTAGGAGGAACATTTTGGGAGGCAAAGATAAAATATAGGAAGATAATCGGAAAAACTTTTAGAAATATTGGAAAAATACGAACAGAAATTTGAGAAAAAAAAGGTTTCACGCTACACTGAAGTAGTTTAAAAATAATCAACATTGCTACCTCTAAAATTAAAGGATTTCTTTTTCAATTTCAGAAATATATATACCTATATATATATATATTTTGTATATATATATATATATATATATATATATATATATATATATATATATATATATATATATATATATATATATATATATATATATATATATAGTTGGGTAGAAGTCTTTCCTGAATCCAGATTTTGTTGAAGCCCATATTGTATTTTGCCTTAATTAATTTCTTTTGGCAACTTTCTCTTCTTCTAACTATCTTTTTTATTGCATCTTGTAGATCGTGATCACTTGTCCTGTATTTATCTCTTTTTTAAATGAATGTGTTTGGTAAAAAACAAACTAAATTGCTAAGCCGTCGATCTTATTTGATTAAGTTCGGAGCGTTTTGAGATATTCTTGCCTCCTTTAACGATGTAATAAGTGGAGTGAGGTTCTGATAGAGTGAAAGAAAACGAATTTTAAGGAGTATTTAGTCCACCTTGGTTAAACGTAACGTTACAGGAAATGGGCCACTCCTATGAGTGGAACTTTAATATAGTTTTAAAGTGCGATTCCAGCTTGTCGCCTCACTGTTGATGGATATAATAATAAATGACGATAAGCCGGCCATCAACAGTGAAACGACATGCTAGAATCGCACATTAAAACTATTTTAAAATTCGACTCACAGGAATGGACCATTTCCTCTAACGTTACGTTTAACCCCGGCGGAATAAAAACTCCTTAAAAATATTTTTTGAATATATTTTATTTTCATTTAAGTGGACAAGTAAATTTGTATGAATCACCAATTCATTAATTACCCCCCCTCCCGACCTCCATTCACGCTTCTATCACTCTCATGCAACTGTCTCTCCCCTTTTCCCCCTCCTCTATCTTCCTCTCTATCCCCTTCCGCCTAGTTCTCACCCATTCTCACAATTCCTTTTCCCCAACTTTCTATTCCCTTCTCCTTCTCCTCCCTTTTCCCATCACCCTCTCTCTCTCTCTCCCTTCTCTATCCCCTCTCCCTCCCACCCTCTTTACCCCCTCTCTCGCCCCTCTCCTTCCGCACTCTCATCCCCCCTCTCTCTTGCATCCCTTTTACCACCAATATCTACCCCTCCATCTGTATCGAACTATCTGCTCCGCCATTCTACCTCTTCTCTCATATAGGTAGTCTTGGAGAGAGGGGATAAGTGGAGGAAGAGATGGGGGAGAGGGGAGAAGGTGGAGGAGAAGATGGGAGAGAGGAGAGAAGGTGGAGGAGGAGATGGGAGAGAGGGTGAAAGATTGGAGAAAGAGATGGAAGAATAGTGGGTGTGGAGGAGAGTATAGGGGGCGAGGGGGGAAATAGTAGGGAAGGGTGGAGGAAAACGCAAAATCTATATATTTAGAACATGATTTTTTGAAAAATTTTCAATTTATTATAGCTTATTTATGAATGATCTTTCCTTTCCCCTTTCCTCCTCCATGTTAAAAAGGAAAGAGAGGGAGAAAGGAGGGGTAGAGGGAAGAGAAAGATAGGGAGGAGGAAACGGGAGAAGGAAGGGTGATAGGTGAGAGAATGTCGTAGGGGGAGGTGTAGGTGATGTGATAAGGGTAGAGCAAAAGATAGATGATAAGGTCTGGAAACATGGAGATGAGGGGATAGAGATAATCACAATCGATTTGAGAGATCAAATAGGCCGAAGGCCAACAGCCCGAAAGATTAGTAGTAAGGTAAACGAAGCTCAAGTTCCTCCCATAGGAAGTAGTGGCGAAGCCAAGGCTTCTATATATATATATATATATATATATATATATATATATATGCAAAAAATTGAAATTCGTTGGAAATGATGCAAAATATTGAATAAATTGGTGAATATTCAGAGGTCTCTATGTGTCTCCATATTTTTAAATTTCAGTCAAAATATTGGAACTTTTTAGTAGTAGGCATTTATTGGATGTTATTTATATACATACTATCATATATTTGTCTTTGATAACTCATTCCATATAAAATAACAATAATTCGCCAAAAAATCAAGATATTGCATTATCTGAGAAGTGGAATGACATTCACATACTCGGCGTATGATGCAATAATAATTGGTGTTTCAGCTTGTTGATTTCTGAGCCCATTTGTAAAGTGATGACGCAATACCGCCCCCTCGTTTCAAATGGTGATGCAATCGCCTTATTTCCTATATACGAGGGGCGGTAAATAAGTTTTGCAATTCGGATATAAGCAAACGAGATATGACGAAAAGTGTTTTAATATTTGTCAATATAACTACCCTGGACTTCAATGCACTTGCGCCACTTGTCCCTGAGGCTTCGAATTCCCGACACCCAGAAATCTCCCTACTGCTGTTCATCCACTCCTGAACGGTGAGCTGCACATCTTCATCGTACCCAAACCGGCGTCCACGCAGTGCAGCCTTGAGCTAGCGAAATTAAAAGTAGTCGCTAGGGGCTAGATCTGTACTGTAGTGGGAATGGTTGAGCTCCTCGAATCCTCACTTGCGCAGGGCAGCTTCTGCAACTCTGGCCTTGTGGACTTTGATCACGTTGAAGTAGATCATTTGGCGTGAGGTTTCGTGAGGTTTCTAGCGACCCAACGGGCAGAGACCTTAGTCATGGCCACATTGTCGTGGAGGATGTTGATAACCCTTCCATGTGATATTCCAAGTACTCGCTTGATTTCTGCGACCTTCATCCGTCGATTTTCGATGATCATCCACTCCACACGGGCCACATTGTCTTCGTTGGTCACGTCTAACGGGCGTCCTAGATGGGGGTCATCTTCAAGGTATTCACGAAAATGGCGGAACTCCCTATTCCAACGAGCAATAGTTGCATAGGAAGGGGCGGTGTCGGTGTACACTGCAACCAAGCGTTCATGGATCTCCTTTGCATTCTTGCCTTCCTTGATCAAAGATTTGTTTACTGCGCGGTGCTCAACCTTCTCTATTTTTGAAAAATTTGTGACTGATGATCTGCAATCAGCTACTGCTTCTTAAATAGACGAGGCAGGAGCGTTCGGCTGCAAGTCCTGACTTATCATAACTTTTTGTAACACCCCCACAAACAACCATTCCCCTTCCTCTGTTTTGCCCTACTGATTTGCAAAACATTTTGACCACCCGTCGTATATCTTTCATATAGTGAAAACAACAAATTTGTTACTAGTGAAAATAATATTCGCCCGATTAATCCATCAAATAACTTCGAATACTCCCCACTAGAAGTCTAAGCTCATACTATTCTTGTTGTTATCAAAATGGTGGTGAAATAAACTAAAATAAAAACCTATTAGACCTGAAGGAAATATCAAATTTTACTGAAAAAACACAAGAACTCTACAGAAATTTACTCTTTGTCAAGAACTCTATGTGCATATATTACAACTGTCTGCCTACATGTTAAGCTCAGTTTTAACATAAAGGAAACGAAAGTACGTTATAAGAAAGAATGCCTTTAATAGCAATAATAAGAGAAATATCATTTAAAGTGAAAAAATGAGCAGTGTGGAGATGACTCCCAAAACTGGAATTTGGCACGCACCCTTAAAATAAGGAGTAAAAATTCAGGAGGTGAACATGGGGGAAAAATACGAAATTGAGCCGCAACTTGGAAACATTAGTGAAACAGAGCCATAATTATAAGCAGAGAAAATATAATGATATAAATATTAACACTGATAATATATATATATATATATATATATATATATATATATATATATATATATATATATATATATATAAAGAGGGAGAAAAAAGAAAAGAAAGAAAGAAAAAATAGCAAAGATAAGTTCTGCGGGTGGTAATAACCACCAGAGGGCATTCGCTATATTGAATTTCTAATTTTAGAAACCTTTTGAAGACAGAGAGAAAGATTCAGAAACTTTGTTTGGCATATCAAATAACGAAACAGAACGAGAGAAACAGAAATTTTATGTAAATGAGGTTAGCGGCCTGAACTCTTCACCTCCCTTTTATACCAACGAACAATGATGAAGACAGAATACGAGATGAAATAACCAAAGGCAAGCACAAATGTACATGCGAGGCTTCATACGCCTCATAAGAAGTGTAAAATTCTCTGTGTGAATTTAGTCCAAGCATCATCCCAGGGGGGGTCCCCTGTATAACATGTTACACATGGTACCCGGAAGAGCCGCTGCACATCCTTCCAGCGTGAGTGAAAATTTGGGAAACTTTGTCTTTGGGCTGACATGAATTCTCGGATGGGGGCGGGGGATGTTGTTAGTTTGCTTCCCCCTCGCTTCCTTCTAGCGGTAGTTTATCATTATTTATTATTACTATGATTAATAATATAATTTCTATTTTTATTATCATTCTTCTTCGGCTCCTTCTTTTTCTACTTCTTCTTTTTCTTTTTCTTTCTTCTTTTTTCTTCTTCGCTTTTTCTTTTCTTTTTGTTTTTATTAATATTAAGGTTATCCTTTTAACCTTTTGCTTACCCGCACTTCATGCCAGGAAGTCTGTTCTCGCATGGAAGACTGCATGCCATCTTCGGATCTTCTAGAAAAAGAGTATGATTCTAATAGGTTATCACCTACCTTACTCCTTATTACATCCCCGCCTAGCACCTTTCAAACATGCACTTCTATCCAAAGAGATTCTGTCTACCCGGTGGATTTTGGTCTTCTTATAGGTCCGTAGTCTAGTGGCAGTGTATAACATGAGGGCCCTGTCTGCTAGGAGCGCCGATAGCCACTTCGCTAAGGCAAGTATTGGGCACGAAGGGAGTTGGCCGTCGAGTCTGCTCGCCTTATTCCATTATACATCTTTTATTGTTAATGCTTTCTTTGTATTTATTTTTTTTCGTTTTTATCTAATCAAACAAACAAACAATTTATTCCTACGTACAGGGAGCCATAAAAGCTCATACATGGTAGGCTCAATTTGGAATAAGGTTAATTTGGGTGGAACTTGCGTAAATAGTTGTAAGGTATTTTACTCTCGTTTAGGTATTCCTAGAGTTTTTTTCAATTTTCTCTGTGTTTGAAGCGCTAACTAATACTTTATATTTTTCTATTTGTTCTTCCCCTTTCCTTCTCTATTTGAGGGAAAAAAGAGTGCGTATGCAATGCATGAAGAGTCGCCCAAAAGCGCGGCCTCACCTCCATAAGAAGGAAGATAAAACTTAAGACACTCTTTCAAACGCTGAAGAGGCTTTCTTCTTACTATCCACACGCGGCAAAGGGTCTTCCTCTCTGAAGCTGACCTCGTGCAGATCCACTCTAGGAAAAGGAGGTTGGCCTCCCTTTGCTTCTTCAAGGGCCCCTCCAAATTGTGCAAAGCGTAGGCGGTGCTTCTACCTCGCCTTTTTTGAAAGGTTCGGGGGTTTTACCTTACACCCTTCTTTGGAGCCGACCATAGGATAATCCACCTTAGGAATAGCTCAGTCTCTACCTTCCTATCATAGGGGCCTGCTAAAATGGCGGCCTAAATTTGACCGCTCCTGGTGGGAGTGACTTGATAGGGCCAACTCGCTTAGAAAGCAATGGATAGTAAGGTCCACCGGGCTGTGCACCCCTACTCTCCTGCAAACATGCATATGCCTCATGCACGGGGTGGCATGCCTGCGTGCTCTTTTTCAGATGGAGGTCTGTTTGTCGGCTGGAGAATTGACCCTGAGTAAAAATACATCGGATAGGATCCGTGAGGACTTTAGGGAGATGATGGTCACATGGAGCCCCCTCTGACCTGAGCATCATCACAGAGGTGACTCATTCAGGATCGGTGCCAAACATTGAACTAAAATCCGCCCTGTGCAAGATTCTCCTCACATGCCTCTGGCCCCCGAGGACTCACAAAGAAAAGAGGGAACTCCTTTCCCGCCTGGTCAACATTTGATACCTAAAACCTTCTTTATTTATGAGAAGGATCTTGCTAAAGTGGAGAAGGCCAGCCTAGGAACCCTTCTGGGGGTGGAGAGCAAAGGGCTCATTCCGCAACCTTCTCTTTTAAAAAGAAAATAAGAAAGATAAAGACAAAAAAGGATTATATAACAAGAGAAAAAGCCTCGTGAATATTGCCAGGACAGAGCGGAATTTCCCAGATTTAAAGTCGGCGAACAGGGGAGAGGACGCAGATAAAACAACATACCTCCTACCATATGCAGCTACATTACTATTGCCTGGAAGGAGGTATTTCTAGCAAATTAGAGAACGGAGACACTAGAAATTTAATATGGCGAATGACCTCTGGTGGTTATTTCCAACGGCAAAACTTGTATTTGCTCTTTCTCTCTATCCTATTTTTCCTCACTCTCTCTCTCTATGTATGTATATATATATATATATATATATATATATATATATATATATATATATATATATATATATATACATATATTTATATTATCAGTGTTATTATTAATTTCATTATATTCTCCAATTGCGGCTCAATTTTGTATTTTTCCCCCATGTTCATCTCTTGATGTTTCACTCCTTATTTTATGGGTGCGTGCTAAATTTCATTTCTGGGAGTCATCTTCATCCTGCTAATTTTTTTACTAACTATCATTTCTAAGCGTCTGGCACTTGCGTTGCAACTATGGTGCAGATAACGAGAGCGTTCGAAGCAGAGCGAGTTAAAAACAGATCGGAAACTCCGCGTGACAGTGAGAATCAACGCAGAACGCGCCTCTTTTGATAAGATCCGCTCACTTCCGGCGCATCGGGCGATGCACATTCGCTTAGGTAACATAAATAATCAGACAAGGGCCACCAGAAATCATTACAGTAGCGAGAACAGTTGCAAGTACAGTTGCGCGAGGCAGTACTGAGCAGATCCGGGCGTAGTAACCGCCATTCCGTGAACGCCAGACCCGTGAGGTTACAAGACACCCTCAAATTTGCCTCGCTTACAGCCGAAGAAAAGGCTTCTCGCCAGATAGAGGCTAGTCAACAGAAAAATCCCTATCAGCCTCGGGTTGATCCAGCCTCGCCTCGCGTACTCCATCGTTCACCTTCAGCAAGGTTAAATAAAGTGTTTACAATCAGGAATTGCAAAATCCCGTGTAGCTGAATAAGGTCGAAGGGCGATTCCATGCCCATCCCTACCCAACTGGTCCTGCGATCACCACATAAAGCTTTCAAACATGACTGAATCATGGTGACGATAAATGCTACGCCGTATTACGCTCCAACTGTATTTGCTTAGGGATCGATTTCATCGTCTCCCACGGCCGCCTTTCAGTCTAGATACTTGCCTTACGTCATAAGATCGAAGACCGTTGAACATCTCACCCCCAACATTATCACAAATATTTCCCCTCGAAGTAGTAGCCGACTTTTCTCCCAAATCTTACCTGTGTGTGGAGCGCCGACAAAGCCACCAGAAGCCACCTTACTAGGTGACTCAGTTTAGTAAGGAGCACTAATAGACTTCCCACCTACTACGGGAAACGAGCTGAAAGACTCTCACCTCCACCCATCGGCGACTTCGACTCGAGGACGAAGGCTAAATCAACATCTGCGAACTCTACCATAGTCAATCGGCGATTATCTGACGAAGATTCCCAACTTTATTGTAATTTTCAAAACTGAGTACCGTTTGAGTTGCAAAGATAAAACAAAACAAGAAACAACCCTCCCATATTTATTCATCGTTTGGTGTTTGTATATGTGTTTGGATCGACAACATTTAATAGGAAAATTTTGTCAGGAGAGAGAGCTTCTCCCACGGTCACTTTAATCCCCGATGGATTATTGGATCTGAACCGTTCTCATATTTATTTGTTTACTCGTATATTATTTTAGTGTAAGTATTTAAATAACAAAGCTTCCGCGTTTCAAATAGCATATTCCTTTTTCTGTCAGTAATTTGTGAGCCAAGCTTCTCCGTTCCATGCAGACGGCACAGATTTTGTCAACTATGTACAAAAAAAAGAGGAAAGAGAGAGCTGAACAAAAAAAGATTAGAGAATTAGCTGAACAAAAAGAGATTAGAGATAGAGAGAGCGAAGAGCGGGAGAGAATTCGCCAATATGAATTAGAATTCAATCGTGATCAGCTCGAAACCATTTTAGTAAATCCCCGTGTAGAAGCCCCTCAATCCATCTCCGTTAAACACCCCACGTTCAAAGAAGGAGATGACTTCGGATCTGCCCTCACTCAGTTCGAGAAAACTTTTGAAGTTAATCATTGGGACATCGAAACAGACGGTGTCGCTAAGATTGTTCCCCTCCTTAGCTCGCAGCTTCCCGACCTATGTGTATCCCTTCCCTTCGAAGCTATCGTATATTATTCACCCTTAAATCTCAACTTCATGTGGCGTATAATATGGCACCTGACTTATACCGCGCTAAATTTCGCCACGACCGCATCCAACCAAATATGATCTTCCGTCAATTTGGATCTACTCTTTCCCTGGGTGATTTTGTCCTAAGAGATCAGCTCCTGGCGTCGCTAACACCAAAGATCCGCTCCTTTGTGAAGGATCGTCGGTGCAACTCCTTCAAAGAGTGCATAAAACAAGCAGATATTTATGCGGCGAGTTACAACTTATAGCCGAAGGAAAATAAAAAGCCTCCCTCTTCATCCCCCAAGAATATAATTCATAACCCGCCGTTCCCTGCTAATAACTCCCCAAAATTCGCGAAGGTTACGGGCCCCTTTAAGCCCTGAAGTTTTCCTCCATCGAAACTCCGTGATGTCAAGCCCCTCATATCTAATCCCCTGGAGTCAACTTTCTTCCTTAGGTCATTCGTAAGTTTTGCGTGCGGTGTCGAAGGTCACACGCGCCCAAAATGCCTAACAAATTCCTAACTCCGTGGCAATCCTATTCACAAGTCCACCAGGTGAATGCTGCCATCGCTTCCCCTCCATTGCGCCCAGAACCCCCATCTCCAATCTCATTTCCCAGTGCCTGAGGGCACCATGTTAATTTCATCTTCGCCAAAAGTTCTCCAGGAAGTTTGAAATTTGAAAACGGAAGTGTTAATGAGTGCCGAGTCTCCCCTTTCGTCAACGATACGGGGTGTACTTGCATCCTGGTATCAGAGGAACGTCTTCCTCCGGTGGCTCCCTACCACAAAAAGTTTGCGGCAGTGCATGACTACCTGGAACGATCAAACTGCCTCCCCATTGTAAACTGTTCTTTGGAGTGTCAGTACTTTACCGCATGGATTGAAGACATGTCACGCCCTATCAAATTCTGTTCCGTTTTGGTTAGACAGTGCCACCAAGTCTCATCTATCCCAGTAGCTTAGCCCGTTATTAAGCGAGCCCAGGCAGAGAAGGAATCTCAGACGCCCGCTGCCTTTGAAACTCTATTAGATTCAGATTTCAGCGGCGTTTTGAGCGAAGAATTCTCTCAAAGGCAGAATGTGTGCTTAATTCTCCTTCCCTTGTGGTATAAATATCAGAGCTTCGAGCAGGATTCTTATATGGGGAAATAAAGCTTGCTATATCGCGCCTGCTCGGATGGGATGACCCAGTGATTCACGCCTTCTGTCTCCCTCGTTTGAATATCACCCTGGTCCTAAAAATTGCCCAAGATAGTGGGTTTTGTGGCCACTTTACCATAATTAGACTGGTTAGAGGATTTTCCGGTATTTCTCCTGTCTGGGTGCTGCATTTGACATTTCTGAATACTGCCAATCCTGTCATATCTGCCAGTAACCCATGGAAAAAGGGCGTGTTAATTCGGCCACCCTGCAGAAGGGACCAATCATATCGGAACCATTTTCCCGAGTGGCCATAGACCTTGTCAGCCCCATTCGTCTTCGTTCCAGCGAAGCGCATAGTTATGTCCTTACCCTCGTGAACTATGCTACGCGTTTCCCCGAGGATATACCTTTAAAGTAAATCGACAGTGTTACATGTTCCAAAGCCTTAATTATCATGTTCTCTAAGGTAGGCATTCCAAAGGAAGTATTGTCCGACAGAGTTCGGCAATTTAATTCTGAATTGATGGAATATATCGGGAAACTGTTGATGGTAAAACCGCTCTTTATCAACCCCTTATCACACATGCGCAAATGGAGTTTCGTGAATTTTAATGCGACATTGAAGTCAATATTAAATAAACTGTGTGTTAAATAACGCCATGAGTGGTATCGCTTCTTTCCCCTGGCCCTATTTGCATTGAAGGAGATTCCACATAGTACGCTTGGATCTGCTCCTTTCGAATAAATCTACGGACGTTACGTGCGAGGTCCCATTAGTATCCTCAAGGAGATATTCTCTAACGCCATGTTAGACAGGAACATTCAATCTTCCTACGCGTATGCTTTGGATCTTAGACGGAGATTAGAAAAGTGTGCCGAGATTGCATTCCAAAATGCCGACGTTAACTTAGAAAATTCTAATGCTACTTCCTACGGAGAGCAACAAACTTCTGCGCCAATAGAAAGGCCCCTTCCTAATTTGTGAAGAGCGAAGACCTGTGGATTATTTATTTACGATCCACACAGGAGATAATCTGTTCAACGTCAACATGTTAAAAAGATACGACCACGGCACGTGTGTCAACAACACTGATAACACCGACGAAGAGTAAACTTTGGAGTCCGACTATACGACGGATGCACTGAACCTTGTACAGGCCGTGTGCGTTGGGCAGGTTAGGAATTACTCGCTACCCGCTTTGCCCGGCTCCCTCCCTTCACCCCCACTAGTTTGGATATCAATAAGCGGCTAACTCCCGACCAAACTAGCCAATTGCAGCTCATTTTAATCAAGTTTGCTATAATCCTCGTTACCCAAGAACTTCTTTCTTCAAGACCTTACCCCATTCCAATTCATCTGAGAAATGCCTTTAACGCCGAAATTAACAATCTGCTCAACCTCTATATCATTGAGCCCTCCACGTCAAATTATTGTTCTCCAATAGTTATGTTACCGAAACCAAATATCTCTTACCGCATGTGTGTAGATGTTTGCAACTTAAATTCCGTGACCATTTTTGATGCGGAACCGTTTCCCTTATTTGCCTAAAACCTTCACTTGTTCGAAAAATGAAAATTTATTGGCGAGTTTCACCTATGTAAAGCGTATTCCTAGGTTTCCATAAAAAAGAGCGTAAGGAAATGCCCCACCTTCCCCACCGACAAAGGAGTTATGCAGTTACGCAGACTTCCTCTCCGGTTAATGACGGCCTGCAGCAATTATCATCGGATAATACGCAGAAGTTTGACGAATTGGATAATGCTACCTTTTACTTTGACAACATTTATGTTGCCTCCCTTCAAGCGCTCTTAAGCCGTTTGGGGAAGCAGGGCCTTACAGTAGGTCCTGGTAAGTGACACCTCGCCTATGATTCGATCCAATATCTGGGTATCCACATTAGAAACGACCAACTTAATCCCTAAGAAAAGAAGGTCCGGACGATAGTTGAGATGCCCCCTACGGGAACAAAGAAACAACCCCGTTCATTCATGGTCAGCCTCATTTTATAGGAGGTTTGTCGTCAATTTCGCCTCTTTGGCCTGTCCGTTGGGGAAACTACTAAAAAAAAAGTCCCCAGACCGCATCCTATGGAATTCGATGGCTCCTGCACATTTCCACCTACTAAAGGGTAAATTGGCATCTGCCTAGTCATCAGGTTGCCTGAGCCCAGTAGCCACTTCGTGATCCAAACGAATGCGAGTAATGAGAGCATCGGTTGTGTTTTTTTTCAGTACCAAGGCGATGTTAAGAGGCACCCTATGGCTTACTCGAGGCGCAAATTGCTCCCACGTGAGTGGAATGTTACAATGATTGAAAAGGAAGCTTTAGCTATTATTTTGAGTGCGCCAAAGTTTAAGATGTACTTTCTAGGCCGAGAATTTGTTATAGAGACCAGTCCTTGCCCGCTGGCATACCTCAGTAATATTAAACATCATAATGGCCGAGTAATGAGATGGAGCTTATTATTGTAGAAATTCTAATATATGATAATGTATATAAAAGAGTCGGAAAATTGCAGGGCCGATAACCTTAGTCGTAATCCATAGGGTGACGACCCCAGCTGAATTTTAATTGTACTTGCTTCCTAACCATTTGTCCATCTTGTAATTATTATAACTGCCAGGTAGAGATGAGCTTATATTCAATTATTTCTGGATATGTATTTATTTTTCTCTATGTGTACGTCTAGGACGCACATTGCCCTTGTATATATAAAATTAGTAGTTAGAAGCCTGATCTAGCACCCATATATGTGTATATGTACCAACGTATTCCTTCTATCATTTATGCAAAATGTATCATCAAATATCCAGTTCATTCTTCTTCTTCTTTTCATTTGTATAGCTTAGTGTAAAAATATTATTTTCATTTTTTAATTATGTCCCCCTTGATGCTCTTATGGTCGGCAATATTTAATTTCCTTTTCCGTTTATATGTACACGCAGTCGGGTAGAATTCTAGTCGGATAGCATTCCTGACCTGACGTGGAGCAGGTGTATAAGCCAAGCTTATACACTTGCTCGACGTCAGGTCAGGAAATCCCTTTTTTTCCGCTTACTCTGTTGACCACTCGCGTGAATGCTTCCGTTTTCCCAAGTCATTCGTCTTAGGCGCTGTCACCTTTCTCCACCAGCTACAAAAGTGCCCTCTTTTTGAAGGGGAGGGATGTAGCAGAATAATGTCGAAGGGAGACCACGTACCCTTCTCTACCCACGTAGTACTGAGATCACCACATGGAGCTTTCAAAGCATGGCTGAACCAAGGTGAGGGTGCAGCCTACGCCTTATCACGCCCAAGCTGTTTTCGATTAGGAGCCGATTTCATCGTCACCCACGGCCACATTTCAGCTAACATACTTGCCTTCCGTCATAAGATCGATGTCCATTGAACATTCCACACCAACATTATCACAATTCCCCCCGAAGGAGTAGCCGACTTTTCTCCAAAATGGACGTGTTTGTGGAGCGCTGCCAAAGCCACCAGAAGCCACCTTACCAGGCGTCTATATAATCCTTCGGCTCAGGTTAGGAAGGAGGACTACTACGGCGAACGAGCTCAATGACTCTCGCCTTTCCCCATCGGCGATTTCGATTCAAGGAAGAAGGCTAAATCAACATCCGTCAACTATGCCATAGACAATCGGCGACTATCTCACGAGGATTTCCAATTACCAAGGCCATCTTCGAGCGCTCCTTCATCTGAAGCAAGAGGTAACACGACTTTCCTGTCGCTGTCATAGTATCCCAACTGCCCCCTTTTCTGGAACGAGCACGTAAGCAAATGCAGACGTTGCCGATTGCAGATTGATCTAGAATCTGGCTTACCAAATCGATCCATTCTTTGAGTGTGCTCCTCGGTTTAAAATCCCCCTTTGAATCCTCGACCTGAATCCGACCTCCTTGATCCCATAATTACCCACCTGTATCTCGCGTAGACATTTAACTCTGTGGCTGTGACCATTCTATGTAAACATAATATTTGTGTATATTTAAATAATATTTTGTTGTAGGTAAAGATATATTTTCGCCATTGTCTCTCTTTTTGCAATCCAAACGTGTACCAGCTACCTGTTAATCTTTGACCAACTTGCAGTTGAAATATTTATTTTAAAAAGGCCCCGCAAAGTTAATAATAAACAATCCCTACTTGACTCATAACAATTTCCACATTCACTAACGCTCTTCAACCAACTTCGGCACAAAGCCGCAAAATACCTACGTATATATATATATATATATATATATATATATATATATATATATATATATATATATATATATATATATATATATGTATATATATATATATATGAATATAGACTCTGGCCATTCCATGACATCCAAACGTCATTAGGCCCCGGCCTATCCGATTTACGGGAGTCTCCCTCGAAAATCAGCCTACCCATTTTCCCTCAAGAGTTCCTTCGCACGCCTTATGAAAGAGCCTCATCGATTCCCGATATACCTGGAGACTCCGTCACCTGGATTTTGTACTTCCTTATTTCCCTTTTAATTTCGTGCTCTTTATCCATTTTTGAATTACCTATATTCCTTATTTCTGTATATAGTAAAGTATTTTTTCTATAACCAATTTCTCTCAACCAAGAACCCGTAGAAGTTGTTTAACTTCGGCCAACTATCGCACTCAGTTTGTTAGTTTCCCCACTCGCTGAGGGACGCCGATTGTCCCCAATACTTCGACCCCCCCACATCCTGTTCCGTTTGAGGAGAGTCCGTATAAGCTCACTCAGCGACCTTGACTCTGCAATATAATATATATATATAATCTTGTGTCAGGACTTTTAAGGCCACCTGTAGTTATATCTGGTCTCATTTCTGTTAGACTTGTGTCAGATTCTTAAGGGTGTTCTTATATTTTATAATAAGTGTTCTGGTTTATAAATTATAGAAAACGAATTTACACATTTCTTATTTGTTTTGTTTATGGGCGTATATTTTTTCGAATTGAAAGTTTAGGACTGTGCTTCACTTAAAACCTCACCCATTCCAGGTCCAAAATCACCTGCCATATTGAAGGGTATCGTATTGTATTTTTGTCCTTTTAAAGCCCTATTTCCTTTGCTGTTAGGAAAAGTACAATTTTATTTTTGTGTATTGTGTATTCTCGTTGCTTACTGGGCAACGCAGTTTCGTATAGATCCGGACTTAATATCCCCAAGCCGATAAAATCTGAGCGATTGTATAGATGCCCCTGCCATCAACAAAGAATGTTCTGAGCTCGTTCTTGGGTTCTGCTTCCTTTTACCGGCGATTTATTAGGAACATTGCCTCCATTGTGGCACCCTTTCTCGAGCTATATAAGAAAAAGGCCGCCATTGCCACATCTGAACGCCGCGGTCGACCACTAGCTTGGACCAACTCAAAGGAAAGTTAGCTTCAGCACTAATCCTCCGTTTACTTAACCCCGTCAACCTTTTGGCATACGAACCGATGTGAGTAACGAAGGGATCGGCTGCGTCCTTATCAAATATAGTTGCAATGGTGAAAGTTTCCTCGTGAGAAAAATTACGCAGTAATTAAGAAAAAAGCGATCGCTATTATCTGACGGTCCAAATATTTAAGATGTTCGTCTAAGGGGAGAAATTTGTTATCGAGACCGATGGTCGCCTTATAAGGCGGAGTCTCTCTATCCAGGAATTCTAATTTAAGATCGTTCATATTAATGGCTGCGAAAACTGTCTAACGGACAGCTTGAGTGGAAATCCTTGAATAGAAATTATTTTAATGTACCTGTTTTATATATTATTATTTTATTTTTTTAGAAATTCTTCTAGTTTTGTTTCATTATGAGAATATGTTTTCTTTTTTATTGTATTTATATCGTAATAATTCCTTTTTCTGTATGTAACATTTCATTTTTTTTAATAAATTGTTTTGGACATTTCTTTTCTTTGTATAACAATTGCATGTTTAAGCCCCTGGTTACCGAGACGATAATAACTATAACTATAGCTAAATTAGTTCAAGTCTTTTCCTGTATAGTATTATTATTTTTTCTTTTGTTTGTTTTGACGCTGTGAGAATACTATTGCATTCCTCGAGTCCCATTTAATTTGTTTTATTTTTGTATAGAGTCCCTCGTATCACCCCTTTTGTGTCCGGTCACTATTGTGTAATTAATCCCCTTACATTAGTCAGATTTCACTTCCTCCGGAAGCTCCATCTTGTGAGGGAAAGAGTGTCAGAAAGAGACGGATAGCCCCAGGTGGGATGCCCTGGAACGGCCCTGATCCCCACTTGTATATACAACGCCTGGGAGCTGGTGCATTTCCGGTTGCAGATAACGAGGGCATACGAAAAAGGCGAAGTCAAAACAGATCTGAAACTCCGCGCAACCGTGAGAATCCACGCAGAACGTCCCTCTTCAGATAAGACCCGCTCTCTTCCCGCGCTTCGGACGATGTTCTTCTGCTGAGGTCACATGAAGACTCAGACAAGAACCACCAGAAATCAGTAGAGTAGCGAGTACAGTTGCGAGGGGAGTACCGTGTAGACCCTGTGCCTAGCAACTGCCATTCCGTGACCGTCAGCCCCGTGAAGTGACGAGACACCCTCGATTCTGTCACGCTCGCAGCCGAAGAAAAGGATTCTCACCAGATAGACGCTAGTCAACAGACAAACCTCTATCAGCCTTGGGTAAGCTCCGCTCTCACCTGGCGTATTCCCTCGTTCATCTTTAGCGAGTTTAAACAAAGTGCTTGCAATCAGACATTGCAAATCCCCGTCGTCGTCAGGCCCCAGCCCATCTGATTTACATAACTCTCCCTTGGAACTCAGCCTACCCGTTTTCCTCAAGAGCTCGTTTGTACCTCTAGTGAACGAGTCTTATCTAGGGCCGTTATACTCAGACTCCGTGACCTTGAATTTGTATTTCCAAATTCTTCCAATAATTTCGTGTTGTTTATCCATTGTGAAATTACTTATATTCATTATTTTTGTAGAAGTTTTTTAATTTAGGCCAACTATCTCACTCAGTTTGTAATTGTTTTCCCCGCTATTCCGTCTGAGGAGAGTCAGTACAAGGTCACTTAACGACACGCATAAACGAGGGATTTTAATGGTATTGCACTGGGGTCACACTCAATCCGTTTCAGAAAAGAAATGTATCACAGTTTCCTCATACATACCGATCAACATATCCATTGAGGTCAAAATGAAAACTAAGAAAAGTCATGAAACCACACGTCTGTTTAAGCAAGGGAAAATGATATATCTCACTGAGAAGGTTCAACTGAATATTTTATCCGGTTCTAAAACCCTACAAAAAAGTCGTTACAAGTCTTTAGTTAAGATAATGGAACTTCCCAAAAATTTACATCACATTATGTCTATAAACAAGAGACGTATATCAATTACTTTTAAATCAAGGAAAAAATATATTTAAGCAAATCTGACTGGAAGCAAAAAAAATACTCCAAGTAGTAGCAAACAGGAGTTTTACCTGCTGCTAAGTCAAGATGAACATGGGTGAACACACCAGAGAAGAACTGAAGCTATTACTACGGAACAACAGATTTGGAAAAATAAATTAAATTCATCAACCATAAAAAGTATTCAAAGTTACATTTGAAACAATCGACATAACGATAAAATAACCAATGGGGGTGAGCCTGGCATTTACCATGAGAATCCACTACGAACATATCGTACAAGAGTGTTTTATAATATAAAAATGTGATAAAATTGTTATAAGATTATACACACAAAACTGCCACTTGCCCCAACAAAACTCTGCTCCTATTATATGAAAGAGAGTCACCGATTTCTAAACTGGAGTGAGAAGACGAAGCTGTGTTTAATATACTATGGTGAACAAAGACCCAACCCCATAAGCTTTCTGAAAAGAATAGAAATAATTAGAAGCAAAGAAGAGGAAAGTAGAAAAACTCAACCAATGATCTTTGCAATTTGAACACCGAACGGGAGCGAATTACAAAATTTTATGTGCATCTTACACGCACAGATGATCAACAGGTCAAAAACACTACCAGTACGAGGAAAGTAATCTAATCTTATCGAACGGTTATCCTAGTCTCATGCTTCCCACAATCAAATTTTGAAAGATATACAGAATAGCACTTGAATACGAGGAAAGTGTCTCGACCGATGAATTAGAAATGAAAATAAATCTGCACCAAAGCAAGGAAATTGGAGAGGAAGCTAGAGGAATCAACAAGTATATATTTATATATATATATATGGGAAGAGCTCCCATATAAAGCTAGGACAAGAAGAGCAACCGAAATCAAATTGAAAACTCCCAGCCAATACCAAAATAATAAATAAAATAGAAAAGACACCCACTGATAACAAGGAAACAAGGAGAGGCCAGCATAAGAGACCCAATGAGAAGTCCGAGATGGACCTCGCTTAGATGTTAAAAAATCTAAAACTGAAAAGAAATGTGATACAAAAAAAATCCGATCGATACCTATTCAGATTGAAAAATACCTAGCGAATTTTTAATTTAAGCCAAGTAGGAGTATAGTTACCCAAATGTTTAAATGAAATCAATCTATACATGTAAACCATTGTGAGAAAAAGAACGGAATCAAAAAGAAAACTATACAAAAAGTGAAGTCTAAAGAAAAAAATATAAAAAACTCTCATAATGCAAAGGCTTGAAACCCACACTTCAAACTTTAAAAAAACATGAAACTATGCTACCCTCTGCAAATCTATTACTTTCTTCCCGTTTCACTACTATCAAAAATCTATTACTCGATATTTTTTCCTTATACTTACCTTACCACTTTCGTTGAATCAAATACGAATATTAGATCGCTCTTAACTTCTTTCGGCCGATAAAACTTTTCCTGCGAGTTATTTTGATAAAGCTCATCTGCGCTCAATCAAGAAAATGCACATCTCCAAAACAAACTTACCTAGAAAAGTTACGAAACCTCTTTTTTGGAATTTACGAATAAATAAACCATATCTTACAAAAATATCCTTTCTCAATTTGTTCTTCCTTTTTTTCTCTCTGGCAGTCACTACCAGTGTTAAAAAAGTTCCATACGTGGGCAATTGAAAGGAATGCAAATTTTAAATCCTCAAACAGAGACATTTTTCGAAAGAAACGAGCATTTGAAATCCGTCTTACCCTCTTAATATAACTTTGATTCTGATTCTCTTCCGCTTAACCTAATATCAATATTTTATTTTCAGCACTACCGGGCATAAATGGATGGATGCTAGCTTCTAAAGCTTTACCAATCATGGAGACTATGGATATCACGAAGCGTCTTGCCCTGTACCAACTACCCGTTCACGAGAAGAAAAGCCTCACTGAGTTTGCGAACTTGAATTTTTTTTTTTAATTGGAAATACCATTCATCGAAATAGTGTGTGCCCTATCTGGCCATGCTTTACTTTAAGAAACCCCTACCACACCAGCGCTTACGAAACATTAAGATACTTGTATTGGAAGCCAAACAAAGTACACCTAAAATCCTGGCTAACAAAAGCATATGGTTTCGGAAAGTTGAAATCTGGATTGGTGATCACCAGAGTGATGACGTGAAAACGGAAATCGAAAATGTTTAACCTTAGCTTAAAATACTAGAATAAATTTAGTTTAAAGACTATATTCACGTCTGTAAGATTATTTTGGAGATAAACGACATTGCCACAAAGGTAAAAGTAGGAACAATCGTTCTTTGTAGCACCCAATCACTTTTAAGGTGTGAGTAAAGTGCCATAAGATGAAAAACAAAAAACATGGCAGCCGATTGGGTGGAAAGAGAGAAAATTATATCTTCCAAATGTTCTTCTAAAAGATATAAATTACGTCAAAGCACGAGGACCATCAAAAGGGCTTGAACTGCAGCAATAGCCACAGGACCTTGACAATGTCTAGCCCAGAAAAAAAGGTTACCTCGAGAGAAAGGAATACAAAACCTCACCTAATTATACAAAGAGAAATTAAACCCAAACATTCTCTGCCGAGACCACTCATGCCAACACGAAACTCAAGGTCGACGAAACTCCAAATGTAAAAACTATAACATCCATACTGCCCGCCCACATGTAGTTCAGTAGTCTCTGGTTCTGTAGAGTGAGATTACGTGGAATTTAGTCCTGTTTGTTTTAAGATTCCATTTCTTCTCCTGCTCTTTCAACTTATTTATTATTCTTGTCATTCTTGCCTATATCTATTCGTGACTACGAGGTGTCAAGTTGACCTGGGTCATGTCGTCTAGGAATTAAATGTTCAAATTGGACTCGTTGTTCGGTCGCTGTATTTTTACCGTGTACGCAGAGTAAACGTAGTTGCAAATGTGGATTAAGGCTTATCTCTCTAACATGTAATAGCAAAGAATCCTTTTAGGGTGTTGTTGATTTCCAGGCTCAGAATCTTGAAATGCATAACTCATGGTAAAACCTTGAAAAGTCCTTGCTTGCTTCTCTGCGGAAAATATCTATGCTTGCCTTTGGTCTTTCTTAGCTCATTATAAATTTTTAACGATTACTCCGATGCCGATGACCATTTATGTACTGATGTGATTTATGGAGTCATATTATTCTTACTCGTTGAATAAATTTGTCTGGTTAAGAATATCATCTTCGGGACTTTGAATTCATAAAGAAAAGAGCCTGTAATTAGATAAATATGTCAGACGTTCTTAAATCATTCAATGATGTTTCATGTACCAGACTGCCGTGCAATTTATGGCTAGAATCATACATCTTTTTTTTACTTATTCGCAATCTAATTCTCCACCTCTTCATTTGTTGGATTCTCTAGCTACACCCACAAATTGAGTTGTAGGTGTTGTCCCTTTTTCCGTAAAGGAGTAATCATATGAAGTTCATACCTGATGTCGAAGTCTTTGTTTTCTTCTTCGCTGATGCCAAGTACTTTTTAAAGTATTTTCTGATGTCTCAACTACTTCTTCCTCTTCTACCGTTTCATCTTTGTTCATCATCTAAATCTTCCGTTTCGGCGGCTTCTCTTTTGTGTTTGATGTGTGTCTCCAAATTTCCTTTGGTGATGTTTTCTTTCAATCCACTCTATTGCATCAATCCACATTTTCTGCCTCTTGTTGTATTATTAGAAGTAGGAGTGCCCTTTAATTTATTCTTGCAAACGCACTACTTCTCTATCTAATCCTTATTCTGTTTTTAGTTTTGTGACTCTTATTTCTCTGGGTTTTACCCTCCTTACTTGAGCCATCGAGGATGGAGTATGATACTGTATTAAGTTCTAGGTATTGGAGTTCCTTTTGTTTTTATTATTTAAATTTCTTTAAGCCATAAATGTATCGTTGATTACCTTTAGTACAGCTTTAAGAATTGTGGTTTGAATACATATATTATTCTAGCTTTAATTTGTATTCATTCCCTTTTAGATATTATGCGACAGTGATTTGTCCAAGAGATTGCTGCAGACCATATCTTAAAAGCTCCATATTGTTGATGCAATAGAGATTGTGACTCGCCAGGGAGATACCTTTTTTGTGTCTGACTTGTGAGACATAAGGGTGGGTATGTTTTGCCCAAACCTTTGTACAATTCTCCATTCGATAAGGGTTTGCATGTCTCATATGATGCTACTTGTGACCTTATAACAGTGTTCTGCACATCCGATGCTTAACTCTCTTATGAGACTTACCAATTACCTTATTTCTAATGATGATGAGACGCGTGAAGTAATAAAAGGGAAATTACCCATAGCGATGGTGATGGTAGCCCGTGCCCCTAAGTAATTCCGGTCATTTTCTTTTACACTTTGAATGCAATGTAAGCATACAGTTCTTGTGTCTGGTTTTATTTCATTCCTATTTTGACGGCAATAGTAGCGGTGTCGAAAATCAGTTAAGTTATGTTTTTTGGTATCATGACCTACATTTGAATCTTCAATGTTTTAGATGCAAGTGGCGATTCCTGATTCTGATATTCTGAAAATATTAGGGTAGAATTCTTTAAAGAGATTCTTGTATATCGTTGATTTTCATTTGCAACTGATTCTATTTTGGGGACTATTTCCCGCTTGTGTTTCTATTCTGAGCGGTTAGAGGTAGTATTATGAGGTTAATTCTTTCAGCGTGTTTTTTTTATTTTGCAAGTTATTCCTCTTTTTACGGGTTCTTTTACACGGTGTCGAGGTATACTTTTGTCGAAGAATTCTATTTTTGTTGTTTTAAGGAAACCCGCCGAATCCTATTAATTATGCAAGACAAGAATACTTCAATATAGGCTGAGTGGACTTTTTAACTACTTGATTGCTGAGAGAGTGTCACAGCGTTTAATCTATTTTTAAGGAAGAGCCGTCTCAAACACGTAAGTAAAGATTTAGTCATACGGCCAGGAATTATCCCAAAATAAACATATATTTTAAAATTTAACAATTAACTACCAAAAAAAAAGTAAACACATTTATATCCACCTACTAAGCTATTCGAGGCTAAACATGTTGGCAACTAGGCCTATTACAATACCTATTTATGACAAAAATAAACAAATAGGCTCCACGTACACAAACCAATTGCCGAGTAATTATTTTATCGCGACCATAATAGATTAGCGTTAAACATCAAATTAAATTACACTCTTCTACTAGTAAATATGATTTGGTCACGCACAATTGTTTCTACTTCCGGTAAATCGTATTTGTATCCTAGTCTTTAACGCCGGGTACCCAATGGTTTTGTGGTATACGAGATGATTTCTACCGTACTTAACAAATGGAACCTCGTTGGTGCTTGGTTCTTCTCCTCTCATTCTTAAGGAGCTTGCACTGTGAGTGTCACTCGAGTGTGAGTGGCTTTTTTTTCTCCAGTCAGACTTCTTCTAAGTGTGTAAAGGAATCTTCGGTATGGCACCGATACAAAACTTAACGTTCTATGTTAATTGAGCACTGGGGGGGGGAGGATCGATTTTCTCGTACTACTCCTTTATCGTCTCTCCTCCAATAATCTTGCCTGACTGAAGACTCGATCTTCTCAAACTGATCCTCTATCGTCTATCACCAAATAATCTTGACTGGCTAAAGGATAGATCTTCTCGAACTGATCCTCTATCTTTTCACCGAACAATCTTGATTGGCTGAAGGATTTTGATCTTCTCGAACTCATTCTCTATCGTATCCCACCGAATAATCTTGACTGGCTGAAGGATCGATCTTCTCTAACTGATCCTCTATTGTCTCCCACCTAATAATAATCTTTTCTCTTTCCTTCAGGGGCTTATTTATAGGCGGACGACCGCCCCATCTAAGGAAGAAGGGGCGAGGCCGAAAAGGGAAGAGCGAGTGGTGAGGCTGCATCTTGGAGAGTGAGGACGTCTTAACATTGATTGTATTCATTGGCATTTTTTAGGTAAAACCAGAGTGTACTGAAAAACATATGTGGGTGGGCAGTATCAATGTTATAAATTTGACAAGGTGTCAGGTCAACCTGACACCTTGTATTTACAAATATCTATAGGGAAGAATGACAACCGAAATAAATAAGATCAAAGAGCCAAAAAATTGGAATATTAAAATAAACGGTACTAGATTCCACTTAATTTCACTATACAGAAATAATCTGTTACTTATTGAATTCGAGGGCAAGGGGTACACTTACTACCCTAAAAGGAAGGTGTAAGCCTGAAACTTACAAGTTGAGTATATAAAAAGCGTCTGAGAGAAAGAGATAAAGGATTAAATAATAACCTACTAAAATTTTACGCTCTATATACACAGTATGAAGAAGAAGAATATATATCATGGACTCAATAATTCGGCAAAATTGTACTTCAATAGCGATCTACACCATCACCGCCAAAAATATGAAGTAACTTCATAGACTCCACAATAATTAGAGCCACATACTTATAACGAAAATACAAAGAGAAGGATGTTATTTACTCGAATTAGGGGCGATTTACACCGGGAGCGTTAATATCCTAATCGCGTTCGGCTGCAGCCCAACGTCACCGATAATTGATATGCGAGTTTTCATAACGTTACCGATGACACCTAGGTACGTTATAGAGGTTTGGAGAGACAATTATAACCTCGGTGAAACTTTATTTTGAACAAGAATATATATACAAGATATCAACTTTAGGAAGTCCATAATGGCTAATGAAAGGACTATTACTTTAACGGAAATATACGTGAATTGGCTTTCCTTAAAATATCTCATAAAGCAGTACAAATTATTCTATATCTCCATATAGAGACTGTTCTGGCGAAGTCGGATAAAATAATTGGGAATGTATATAATGTGCTGATGAGTGATGAGGTGAGGAGGATGGTGCGCATTGTAAATTTCAACGTGCTTTTGCTCTTCTGTATGTACAATGATTTTTAAAAGGTATTACTTTACTTTGTTTATTCTACCTGCATGACAGCTTTCGAGTTTTCTTAGATAAACTGGGAAAGAAATTCTCAATCCTACTTCTATGTAGCGCTATCTTTTTTGATCCGGGGAGTTAGTGTTAATCTTATCCATAACACTGTATAGTGGACTTGTTTTTAACTTTTCCGAGTTAGTCGAGATTAAATCAAAAATATATTAAAAAGTAAGTGTATCATCTTCTTTAACACCTTTTTGTTGTATGTCCACGATGTTTGTATTCGTCCTAGAAGACATTTAATTATGATCGAAAGAATATTCTTCAAATATAAATATAGATGACGAACAGCGCAGTCTCTAAAGAAGGGGCTCCCAATCTAGGGTAGATGTACCCCCAGTGGTATATCTGTACCCTACAGGGGGTACATTGGATTCAAGAGAATATCCACTACTATATATTTCCAGATGTAATCCCCATCCAAATGGCACAGCGTATTAGTCCGCTCTCGATTTCTGAGTTTTGGTTATCGGTACATTGTTTTGAATAGTTTTGTGTATTTTTATTAAGTAATAATAATTATAGATAATTAGAAAAAAATATGTAGGAAGGATTAAACTACATTATAAATTACTTTATAAATCCCAATTCGTGTTACTCAAAAGCAAGATTTAAGTTCACCCTTATAATAGTCATTATACAGAGACTATTGTTTGAACTTTACGGCAAGGTAAGGATTACTCCCTCGAAACGAATTTTCGAGGAAACAGCAACGCGCAACTTTCCTGTACAAGTTCTCAAACTGCCCTTTCCCCCCTTAACTGTGTAAGCGTCATCATCGGCTTAATTTACTTTCAAGATCGCTAGAGTGTCCCACGGTAAATATCGTCTGTCTGTTTGTATGGTGAACGTCCTCACCACGTCTCACCCCCCACCTTAGCCGCGGAGACTCATGTAAACCTCATCTGTGTATAGCTCATTCTATAACTCATTTTAACCTTGTAAAATAATATTGATTTACATATTAATAAAATATTTCTGCTATCCCGGAACTCCAAGATAGCCGACTATTGGTTTACCTAACTTCAGTTAATTTGCACTCTGCTTATATTGTAAACAACCTACGCACTTGTAAAGCAGAAAGGGTGAACTTGACCCTATTCTACGACATTTATATTAAACTCGTGTAAGGTGTGTAGGGTTAACCTACGATTTCTATATTAATCTGTTGTAAGGTATGCGGGATTAACCTAAGACAATAGAGAACCTTGCTCTTTATAAATACGGTGTATCTCAATCTTGTAAACCATTGTGGGATTGAAAATGTCAAGACGACGAAAGTACTAACTCCAAACATCTTTCATTTATCCTTACCTGATATACAAAAATATTTATACTTACACGTGTGACCTTTCGTGATTTTAACCATATATATATATATATATATATATATATATATATATATATATATATATATAAATAAAAGATAATTGTAAACCCCAATATTTGAATCAGGATTTTATTAATAACCATTGGACTAGTTTCGGCAAGATGCCATTTCCAACTAATGATGAAGAAACTAGGCAAGGAGCACAATATATATATATATATATATATATATATAAGGTAAGACACATCCTTAACAAAAGGAAACAGCAGTAAACAATCCGGCCCCCCAAAATCGAGTGAATCTTGCGTAAATGACAAGCTAAATAAAATTAAATAGAACCGGAAACAATCTGGAGGGTTGCTAATCCTCGGGACGCATTGCGTCCGGCGGCTTATAAATAGGATTGGCGTCTGTATTCATTAGATATTTGTTAAATTTGTATTGACCTTCAGATAATTGAAATTATCCTCTTTGTTGATGATAATGGATTCCGCAATTCTCCTCTCAATATAATTGTTAAATTTATGAATGATTTTTGGCATAGTTAAAATCAATTCTATTGTCCTGCTTTTGCATGTGCGTAAAGAGACTTGAAGAGTTTATACACCTTCTGATATCAGCTAAATGTTCTTTTATCCTCTTACTAAAGTGGCCTGACTCTCCGATGTATGTTAATTTGCAATTATAGCATGGTATTTTGTAAACTCCAGCATCACAATTGCTTGGGCACAGTCTAGTCAAGGATTTTCGAGTGGTATTATAATATTGAAATGTGATATTTATGTTATTTCCGTTCGCATATGATTTTAGAGGAGCCAAGGCTAGAGGTTGGAGGTGGTTAATTTTATCCTGAAGGAAGATTGGGTTGCACGTTCTATAGGCTCGGAGAAAGAGAGAAGAAATAACATATATTTTAACGGATTTGTTGTGTGTTGAGAAAAATGTATGTAAGCATTTGAATTTTCAGGCTTTCAATAGACTGAGTACTGAATATAATTATTTAACTGTGGATATTTACGTCTAGAAACGGTAGAGAATTATTCTGTTGCAATTCTACTTTGAATTTTTTCGATGGGTGTAACGAATTCAAGTTGTTGAAAAATTCATTGAAATTTTTGTTGTATGTGGGCCATGCCGACAGGATATCGTTTACATATAGGAACCAGATAAGAGGTCGGGAATGGATCTTAGGAAGAAGGGTCATTTCATAGTTATCCATTCCATAAATAGATTGCATAGGTCATATTTTTGGCGAAAAAACATATCTTCAGTTGAAAATAAGTTTGGCGCTGTTTCTCAAGTGCAAAAACAGTTGAAACATGTTTGTACAAAAATGCAGTCATCACTTTTAATTTGCTCAGTGGTTATCTTGAGTTTGAAAGCAAATATGGCTGTCTCCTTTGCATTCCTTGCCATGTCACTCTCCCGGAATATAATTTTGAACACATTCGAATATTCTGTGTTGTTTGCACGGTGTTTAATTTAATGACCTCTTTACTTTTCACCCAGGATTTTGCTCTCTCGATTTCCTACTGAATTTATTTTGCCTTATGGACACCGATTCATGGCTCTATTTGACGGCAAAAGACCATTTTCTGTGCCTCAATCAAAGGGGACACCATATCTTCTAATTCTATTGTTCTTAATTCTTCTGACGCTCTCTCCGAGAGTAGTTGATATACATCTTTGTAGTTCTGGCAATTTGCGCTGTACGAGTTAGAATATTCTAGCAGCCTCACTAGCACAACTCCCACTCCGCCATATGTAGATTAACAGAAATGAAAATTAGTCTTGTTTAACGGACCTGTTTAACGGAATCCATCTTCCTGCTGTCCAATCTTCTTCTTTGTCTTCCTCATTAACTAAAGAGCAAAAAAGGAAAAAATGAGAGAGTGGGAGGCTCAAGGTAGATATAGGGTGCTGCTATATCCAGTTATCTACCCGGCTTATTCAGCTCGCGAGTTGGTAGACCTACCTGCCTAAACAACTCCTAACCTTAGCAGCCTGCTTTCACCATACGCTAATCCGCCGCTCACACGGGTCTAACCAGTCCCGGGCTAATCTTCAGCCTGCGCCGTGTTAACCGCCCGGTTAAGATATGGCTCCTGCTAGAGTTGGTATGTACCTATGGCGACTTTGAGCATTCCTACCCGACTTTCCCTATAAATGGTGGACAATAAAGGAAAGTCAGTCTGTATACAGTGTCAAATCAATGTTCCGTCAGGCAGTCACTTTCTCTTCAGAATCTTCTTCACAAAACGATAAATCTTAATTCAAAAGGTTGTAAAACTAGATTCCTTTCGTGAACTCTTCCGTTGTAAGCATTCCAAAACATCATTTTCTGGAATATCTTTAGAACCATGTCTATGTCGGGATTTGGATTCCAAGTGATCATCCCACCCCAAGATTTCACGTATTTCAATGGAGGATACTTAATTCTGTTTTGTTGGCGGCTGACCGACCTCAAGTGGGGAAGCACACGGGGGCAGGCACGCCGATGTCATGCAAACAAAATATGCATAAATTAGGGAAAGTAGGGTTCACAATACGACTGGCCTCACTATCCAATTTCCCTCTAACGGTGTTGGCCATAACAAGCAGATACGACCATAAGTGATCGATTCTAGTAGGTTTCCCTGCTTTGTTGATAGTCACATATGAAATTACATAGGTGGACCGCCACCAGTTCGGTGATAGAGTGGCCATATGGCGGCTGAAAGTGTGATACGAAAGCCACCTCAGCCTAATACATAGGAGAGGAACAAATATTTAAGGAGGCCCTGATAAAGAAGAGGGGGAGCGCCTCCTTTTCTGATGAGGAGCTGCCCTAGCATGGCTCCAAGATGGCAAAGAGCATGCTCCTTAACCGCATGGAAATGAATGTAATAGACCGTTTGTGGCATGGAATTATTAGAAAAGAGCCAACTTGCAGCATGGGAAGATAAGTAGGTAGATGTGAACGGGTAAAAATTGTTTTACATTAATAGTGCGTTAGGAGGCGGGTCTCTTTGCGCCTTCGATCGCCCACTAATCTCTTCTATTGTAACCCTAGTGAAAAAAAATCAGAGATCTGCTTGAATGATAGATAATAAGCACTTCCAATTATCATTTACGTGGTTTACACCGGCGTTCTGCTCTCGCAGCAGATAGGGACCTCACGTTATACCCTTCCGCTGGTCTACATTTTGGAAGGAACAAGGCGGCTATTTAATAAAAAGGAGTAATGATTGATGGGTCTACGCTGCGTGATCATCCAATTTATCATATTACAGTGCTAGGTTATTCGGGTATGACGCACAATCCAACCAGAAACAATGTTTAGCGAATCGAAGAGCGCAACTCGGCCGACTGCCCACCCTCTCGGTTTGAGGAGATATTCGTAAGGAAAAAGAATGCTGAGATGGGGTGAGGAGGAAAGGCATCAACAGCCTACTCCTGCCACGTCAAATAGTTCTATTCAATCGAGAGTTAGGGCGTGCCTAATTTACACTTTGGCCAGCGGAGAAGAACTTCTAGTTGGGTTCTGAGTCTATTGTTGAGAAATTTCTCTCACAATTTACCCATGAATTCCAATAAAGAGAAGGATCGAAAGCTACTAATCTCTTGTTTCGGCCTGACAGTTTTTGGTATAAATATCATACGGGCTCTTTTAAACGGTTCCGAGAAATAACCCACATTAAAACAGACATAAAATATCTCTAATAGAGCTCCGTTTAGCAGATGCATTTTTGTGATGCCAGTTTTCCTTAGCGCCTTTTGATTAAAGCTCTTCAGGGCTGTTTCATATTCTGCATGGGAGAAGAACCTTCTCTCTTCTCCCACGACCTGTCTCGTCCACGAAATGTTGCGCGTAATATCACCTGCCAGGTCTTGAATTCTTGAAAGAACTTGCTACTCGTATCTTGAATAAAAAATTTTGCTCTCCTCATCACTAATACGAAAAAGATTTTGCCAGTATCTTCTGAATTCACGCTCGATCTCTTGTTCTTCCGCCAATTCCACGCCATTAAATTTGATTTTTTTACGACTCTTGGGGAGAGTGCTCGGCAATCTTTTCAGTTAACTCCAAAATTTTCTTGGATCCTTTTCCGCATCAATATTGGATATCATTTCGTCCCATTCTTCTCTTAATTTCTCCATTATAACGTGTTAGGTCTCGTTCCTCAGATCTCTTAGTTCCTGGTATCGATGCGCTGTTATCTCATATATAGTTGTAAAGTAAATAACTGTCTCTAGTTGATCCATCCTTTCTTGAATATCACGTCCCATCTTGCGGCTGGTAGGACTTTCTGCTCTGTACAAAGGACAGCTAGGTGGTCAGCCTTTGAAATTTTTGACCTAAGCCAAGCTCCGATATGAGTACGATGTCGAGATCTACAGATTTTATGATTACGTTATATTTCCTCCTTTTGGTGCGATAACTGTTTACGTTGAGCGAGAAAATCTTTAAACTCCTGATGTAGATGGCAGTAGCAGCAACGTTTTAATTCTTATGAGCCTGCTTGATATTTTTCTTTTCTTCCTGGCTAGCGACCTCACCCTTCCCGATCTTTTCTTCCTGAATTCTTCCTGGTTAAGATTAAAGTAGGATTCGGGAAAGTCACCGGCAATGTACGGTGAAAATTGCCACAGTTAAGACATTTCTTGTTTGATCCAGCTGTGACCAGATCCCGCACACTCAGAGCATACCTTCGCCTTGGCTTTACAATCTCTTGTGGCGTGCTTTTCCATGGCATAGCATGAAAAACAAATCTGAAGCGGAACAAATACTTTTCTTTTAATAGAGCTGACGGAGACCTTTAAGTTGAAAATAACCAACCCCTTTTTCGCTACGTATGCAGCCATGTCTGTCGTCTTAAATATCACTTTGAACACATGTAACTGTTCTTCACCTTCGCGATTTTTAAATTTCATGGCGTCATCAATCTTCTCCCAAGTCTATATATTTATCCTCAATTTCCTTTTTGATTTCTTCAGCAGAGTTGAGCATAACGTAAGGGTTAATACGTCAACATATAATCGATCTCTTTGCTGAGACGTGTAGAGGAATCTTTGGTATGAGACCGATCTCATCCATTTTTTCTCGTAACCTTTCGCTGAGCAAGCTGACCAAATCCTGTTTGGAGTCACAAAAAGCCATATACCCGTAGGTCTAATCGTTAAGCCTACAAAACGCGATTCCTAGCATAGAGTAAACTGCTTCGAACACTTTTTTGCGCATTAGCTTCTGACATCGCTCCTTGACCCGGAGGAAGACATATTTCTCTCCATTAGGGTCGTACATGACGGCCCCAACTGCAGAGTCTCCTCTTACAAACCTAGCAAGCCCTTATCACGTGGGCGTGTGCATGAATATACTCTCGTTCACCCTTTTTGCCTTACCTGAATAAAATGTTTAGCTGGGTTCACCTGCCTACCCAGACCACTCAGGCTCAGATTAGGGCCCTCTTCTTCGCGCGCCCTGTGGAGCTTCCTTATGGAGTTGGGAGACGTCAGAGACAGGCGGCTTTTACAAACCTTCATTCGCAGTAACGTTATCAGAGCCAGAGATGTGCTGCTATGATGGAAACAAGCAAATACGCAGGGGAGTTTTCCGAAACTTTCAAATTCACTCGTAGGCACGCTCTCTCTCTTTCTCTATCCTTCGCGCGCGCGGATGGAGGTGTGAAAGAGCAGAGGATTTCAAGTGGATCCAAAATCTGCGCTCTTTAAAGTCCGTAAATTTCCTTTGAAGATGGATAAAGTACGACTTTACTTTTCCGAGTGCAGTGAAGTCTTTCAAAAGTAGCAGTCTATGCAAACTTAAAATAGCCTGGGAGTAAATATGCGTACTTTTTTCATTCATTCACGCCAAAAAACTGTCATAGAGAATATTATGTAAATCATCGGTAAGCATATATTTTACTCATCCGTTGTAGTCGAAGCATTATGTAATTTTGCATTGTTCTGTGTTTTCGCCGTCTACATCACAGTAAATAAAGTCAACAAACAGCTGTCCTTCATGGTCACGTACATATAGCCTTCTCTCAAAATATCTTATAAGCGTGTACTCACCTCTCCAGACTATTATTACATCAGAGTCTTCAATTCTTTAGCATTTGCCTTAACCATCCAGATCCTTGGTAGCCTCGTTGCTTTTTTTGTTCTTACTGTTCGTAGCTTAGCATTTTTAATTTTTCATTTATTTCTCTCGTACAATTATATAATTTCACCGGAGAGTGCCTTCCTCTCTGGTCTCAGACCTAGGGCAAGTTGGAGTAAAATCACAGAGATGGCAATCGAGTAAACTATGTAACCTGAGACGCAAGGGTTTCTCACAAAAATTCGAATCAGGTTTTAATGGCCTGAATGTAAACAACAGAAGCTTTCACATCCGTAGCGCATTGTGCGCAACAAGGCATGGCTCTCGGTGTGAAACGCTATTAAAAAGAGGAAAGATCAAGCCTTTAAACGAAATAAAAGAAAATGAGGAAAAGAAAACAATGAGATCATATACATAAACAAGATATCAACAATAAAGGAGCTGAGACCATCGTTTATTCCGGAGCTTTTAGTATCGAGATATACACGAGGAGAAATATGTAAGTTACACTTGAAAAGGAAAAACAAAACAAGAACCCCCAATATTTCTTTAACTTTCCACATACCTTATGTTTCTTAAATGAAAGGAGAAATCCAAACCCCACACTGCCTTAAGTTGAGAGTTTGAAAAATGATAAAGGATTAGATTAGACGAGGCTTAATCTACCCCCCAAACAGACATTCTAATCTTAACCAACATCTCAGAAAAAAATTCCCAACAAAATAAAATTAGGCGATACTGATACAACTCTATATTCTTAGGGCTTTGGTCAACTCACTCGACTATTTCTGACAAAAATAATAATTAGGCCGACTACAAATACATCACTCACTCAATCTTTCTGTCGCAGAGTCGAATGTCGATACTAGCCGAGGATTGACTCTGCAGTGACACAGGAAGGGAGCAGGCCAGAAACTGCGGGCGGGGGGGGGGGGTTATAGATCTCAGTGCAAAGGTTAAATAATTAAAATCGATTGCAGTTGGCCTAAATAATAAATTCTTAGAGGTTCGGGGTTTAGAGAAAATCTTTGTAGAAAAATAACTTTACTATATACAAAGGAAATATTATTAGCAAAAGTAAATAAATGACAATAAAATGATGAGACCCGGGGTAAACGGGGAAAGGGGATACAAATGACTTGATGGGGACGAGAGAGCAAGAGAAGAGATGTGCAGTGATTGCTTCCAGGGAAAGTGGAATAGTACTAATAACGGGAGTCCTTGGAGACGACGAGGAAGCGGGACGTTGCAAAGTTCCATTTGCATAATTCCTTTTTCCTTATCATCGCTGAGAAATGAACGAGGGAGTACTTCAGACAAGAACGAAGTCAATATCCGAGTAAAAGATGCCTATCCGTGTATATCGTCTATCTGGCTGGAACTCTTGCCTTAGGTAGCTGCAAGCCGTTGGGAGGCTGCTAACCAAGATTCGGCTGTATGGTACTAATTTCTCAAAGCTTTTCCCTAAGTATTTATAGTGCTGCGGCGGAAGCGGGTCCCCAAAGGACCCCAAAAGGGGGACGGAGATCTCATTAGACTGTGTGCGCCAGGGGGGCGGGAATATTCTCACCGATCATCACAGGCTCGCGCGAAAGTCCTTGACGGCGTAGATCTGGCGCCGATCAGGCGATGCGACGGGGTAGAAGAGGAAATCAAAACGGATCACATGCCGGCGCCAAATTCTCGCTGCTCCCTTGGGTCTATCAGGGCGTGAAGGTGCATCTTTTCTCAAGCGCCACCAGTAGACGTTAGGTTCTAGGGAAGGGGCGATGACCTTCTCTTTCTGGCACTTTCTCTTATGAAATAGTGAGTATAACTTAATAAACTTAATTTACTTAGAGCGGTTTGCATGTTCTTGAGGGAAAACAATACTTTTAACTACTTCCAAGTAAATAAACTTCTAAATATGCCAGAACTTATCCTGACCTCCAAGTCCGCTTGCTATCCTAAGTAGGTGCATCTTGAAGTCAGATCATTCTTCGGTGTGTTTATGAGTTTATTTCCTTGGAAATATGTAGATAAAAGAATATATTTTTTTTAGTTTTTAAGTAATTTTATAGGCGTTCATACCGTTTATAGCAAATTTAATTATCTGTTTATTCCATAATCATATCACTTCCTCTTTTTTTCACCTTTCTTTTTTCTCTCAAATACAGTATTTCTCTACTTTAATAATAATTTTTTGCTCCTTACGATCAATCACTTGTTCACCTCCCCTTTTCACCCCGCTGCTAACGGAGTCTGTGAAAAGTTGACTGGCACTCTGAAGACCATTCTGAAAAACATATGACAAGTTAAGCCCCAAGAATGGCATCAAAACCTGCCGGTTGCCCTGTTTGTCTAAAGATAAATCCCCCCGAAAACTTTGGGATTTGCCCCCTTCGAGCACTTTTATGGCCGAAATATACGCAGACCAATAAGCATTTTGAATGAACCTTTTCTAATCCCCGCCTTGATTAGGAGATCAAGTCCTTGTATTCATACGTGCTAGATCTTAAAAACCACTTAAAATAATGCGCTGATATAGCATACCAAAATTGGGCCTTAAATTTAAAAAATTATAGGATCTATTTTGATGTAAGTTCCAAAGAAAGGCGATTCAAGCCCAGTGAAGACGTGCTGCTCCTCCTACCCACAGGGACAAGCAGGCTCTTGTCCCAATGGAAAGGCTCTTTGCCAATCCTAGAAGCCCATGGTCCCGTAAATTACGTAATACAGACCCCCTCAGGAAACAAATAGTCCATGCAAATATGCCTAAGCCCTATCACCGCCGCGCTTGCATTAATAATATAATTGCCCTTGACGAAGAGGCAGTAATATAAGCCTATTATCCATCTGAGAGTGTTAATTTAGTCTAAACCTTATGTGTCGAAGCGGACAAAAACTACCCTCTCCCTTCGTTGCTCGGTTTTCATGTAAATTACACCCTGGAACTCGATTTAAACCTCCAGTTGGAACTCCCTCAGAAGACGCAATTGTCTCATTTGTTAAACAAATTCCCCGCTGTAATTTCTGAGAAGCCTGGTTTCTTTTTGTATTTTGAGCATGATATAGCCCTAGCTACCGAGGTGCCTATTAGATCTGAGCTCTACCCTGTATGCGTTCACTTGTGCCCTACCTTTTATGCCGAAGTGTAAAACTTGCTAAAGTTAGGAATAATTGAGTTTTCCACGACGATTTATTGCTCTCCCATTGTTATAGTCAGAAAACCAGATTACTCTTTTCGCATGTGCGTAGACTTTAGAAAGCTGAACGCCGTAACTAGAGCCCACATCTATTTGCAGATGCCAAGCTTATTTCAGAGATATACTGGTGTAAGGCCTACAATCAAATCCCACTTAAGGATAGTGCCCGGAAATTCACCGCATTTCCCACCGAAAAAGCGCCTACCTTTTGGTTTAGTTACTGCCTGTATTAACTATAATCAAGCGTTGCACAGGATACTGGATGAGCTGAGTAACATTTCCTTTTACTTCGATAACGTTTATATGGCCACCCGTACATAGGACCAGCATCTTACCTCCCTACAATCACTCCTCAATAGGCTTCATGATCATGGCCTCACTATAGGCCCTAACAAGTGCCATTTAGCCTCTAGCACTATTAAATACCTCAGTTTCCACATTGATGTAAATCAAATAATTCCTCAGAAAAAAAAGGTAAAGGCTATCGCCGACATGCCCCTCTAGCGTACTCAAAAGCAATTAGGCTCTTTTCTCGGGTCGACTTCCTTTTACCGACGTTTTGTCCGGAATTTCGCCGCCTGAGCGTCCCCCTTTAGCTTTTTACAAAAGAAACGTTTCCCAGACCTGTTCGCATGGGACCCTAAATCGACCGCTCACTTCCATCAGCTGAAGGAAAGACTAACATCAGCTCCCATACTGAGACTCCCGAACACGAACAAACTTTTTGTAATACGAACGGATACTTTTAATGATGGTATCGGTTGCGTCTTGTTCCAGTATGTAGAAGATGGCAACAGTTACCCCATTGCATACGCTAGACGAAAGCTCTCTACGCGGTCATAGATCTTAAAGCTCTAGTGATCGTATAGAGTGTACAGATTTTCCAAACAGATTTGTTAGGTAAGGAGTTCGTGAACGAAACCGATCATCACCCATTGGCTTACTTAAAGTATTGTAAAAGCCAGAATGAAAGGCTTATGCGTTGGAGTTAACTTTTAATGGAATACCAGTTCCAAATAAGGTACATTAAAGCGACACAAAACTGTCTTGCAGACTATCTAAGTAGGATTACGGTCGAGAATCCTTCTCCTGCGAAGGAAAATGTGTTACGCATTGTACTCCCGTGCACATAATCGACAATGTGTACTCGTTTTGTTTTTGAATTCGAGAACTGCGTCTTAACCGTGTATGTTTATGTTTCTTGGTTCTTATGTAAAATCTTGTTTTCTTTTCTACATACTTGTCCTTTGCATGTGCTGTTTTTGTATGCTATTTTTTTATTGATATATGGTTCCACTACCCTTTTATAAATGAATCATTTTGATGTATTTTTGTAACTCGAATTTATTTACTTTGTGTGTTTTTTTGCGCTGCTAAACAACCATACCCTTTTTAAATATAACATCCACCCTCTCATCTTCACCACTCCTTCAAGATTCCTGTTCTTTCGAAACTAAGACTCCTTGCCGATGAACAAAATCGTCTAGATTTGAGATTACGTCTCTCTGGAGCAGAGAAAATCTCATTCATAATCACGAAGTAATCCAACCTCATTTTCGAGACCATCTCGTCAGGCCTCCCCGAATTACCTTCATGGAGAGCTGCGCCGTTGTCTTCCACCCCTATTCCATACCTACCTCCAATTCGCCGCACTTAAAGGTAAAGCGATCCTGTATGGTCATTCCCAGATCATCTCGTCAATCTTAACTTAATTTATTATATATTTTGTGTAGTTTGTTCAGCCCTTTTATATATATATATAAATTGCTCTCTTTTATTATATATTTTAAAATTAGATTTTGAGGTATTGTCTGTATATATCTTTTGAACTGCAACTTGGCAAGCCATTCATCTAAAACCGGTGAACCGTAAATCGCACTCTTTATTAATTGCCCCAGACATATCTCAAGTCGCTTGTGGTCAGCTGTCTGCTCGTGCTTGTGTATGCCTCTGAGCACCCTGCTAGTCTACACAGGCATCCCTCGACAATATATATATATATATATATATATATATATATATATATATATATATATATATATATATATATATATATATATACATATATATATATATATATATATATATATATATATATATATATATATATATATATATATATATATATACATATATATATATATATATATATATATATATATATATATATATATATATATATATATATATATATATATACATATATATATATATATATATATATATATATATATACATATATATATATATATATATATATATATATATATATATATATATATATATATATATATATATATATATAAGTATAATTGAAAATCACTTGAAACGTGATATCTAATTAAAGGATTTAAAGGACAAAAGAAATGAAAAATGGTATCACAATCCTGAAAAACGCTAAGGAAAATATTACGTGAACCATAGAAATCTTAAGAAAGAAAATGGGAGATATAGCAACGGGGAAAATAGGGAGAACCATTTTTAACCTTTATATGTAAATGAATGAAGTAGTTGGATTCCAACCTGTTTCATCAAGCGTTCATCGCTATTATGGCACGACGATCATCGACTGAGCTACATAGAATAAATTACAATCCAAACAAGGGATACTATATGTTATATCATTATCGTTCCTTTGTACAACCAAATATTTATACTTATTGTCATGTTACTTCTCGTGATTTGTAGCCATATTTATATATATATATATATATATATATATATATATATATATATATTGAGAGAGAGAGACATATTTATGTATATGCAACAGAAATTAAAGGTTTCCAACCCAGGCATTGGATATTAGATGATAAGAAATCATATTTAATCTATTTTTTTTATTTCTATTGATTGATAGCATGAAATTCAGTTCTCCCCTTCTTCATCATTTTCAATCCTATAAAGGTTTCCCATAATGCCACGAAACCAAACTTATATTTCACCTATCATTTCTTTTTAGAAAAAAGAGCCGTTTGTGGAAAAGATCTCTAGATCAGAAAAGGGAAATATTAATGTTTAGTTTTATTTACATTACTGTCCATCCTTTTCACATTCTTTGGCCAATCCTGATGCACAAAACTCCAGCCACTGCCACTAAAGAAAACTTTGCCTTACACTGGATGAGTGAAGAAAATGAAATATTGGCGTTAAATAAAGAGGCATAAAAGTAAATTATTTAAACTCGATGAATTTTAATATTAATTTGCGATAATTCTTCAAATAAATCACAAGCTAATAGCATCATTTTAACTAATGGAGCCCTTCGTCTAAACCTTGTTTTTCGTTCAAAGTACAATTACTTAGTCATCCATCCAACTTGAATTAATTAATTAAGCATAATCTATACTTCTCTACACATTAGTGAAATTGACTATTTTTTACTCAAATGATTCACCGTAATGTGCAAATCTCAATTGTGACATCCAAGCTGTAATACATTAAGATATAGTTGAATTATAACTATTCGAGTGATGTTATAAAAAATAAAAGTTCGTCCTTTACTTTTCCAATGTTTGAGAAGAGGGGATTTCGTCTCCTTCCCTGCTGAATTAGAGCCTTCATTTGCTTCTCTGTAAAAGTCGTCGGATAATTAAACGAAAGATTATCTTAATCCCTAATAAAACTTGTGCAGAGGGCAAATCCGTATCAATCTCTGAATTTGAATTCGTGACCTGATAGCTGCAGTAAAAACTTTTCTTTCTTCTCTTGACCAATTAACAAAACAAATCACACAAAGTAATAATTAGGTATTTACAGATTACTGAAATATACAGGGCTCTGAAGAGAAAGAATTTCTTAAATTATCTAAGATTTTCATGTCAAATAATAAATTAACTCTTTCCAGGAAGGCAGTATTCGCCTTTAATTCTGCCAATTCCAAAACCGCCTTAACTTTGATCACCAACAACTTTTAAGTAGCCTTGGTCAGATTGCCCGATTGGAACTTACTCCTTTGTTTCTTTTCATGGTACCTCTTCCTTTTGCAACTTGAACATCTTGTTGGAGCATGGCAATTATTTTCGAAATCAGGTAAACTCGCTTATTTAAAATTTTATTTGGAAGAATACGTTAAATACATTTGTTAAACATTTGTACGAAATAAAAAGCATTGATGTAAACTTCTTTGAGACTAAGAGTTCTACAAATCTATTGTTTGGGCATATTATTTCGAGGAATTTGCCTTCCCTATTTAAAAGGAAATTAAGGATCACTTCCAAAACCTATTATCCGAGACTAGAAACTATGTGTAATTTGGAGAAATTGTAGTCTGCTAAACAATATAAACAGGACATGCTTTTTAAAAATCCTCCTAAACAAATTTCAAACTCCCATTATTTCAAGCCATTTTCCAACTACATGGTTAAGTAAAACAAACCCTGTTTATGCTTCTCCTTTCGTTCGAACTTTTCGAATGAATGTATCTTAAGCCCGGGAAGAAGAAGATTCTATTATAAAGGATGATTGAAAACATTTAAAATACTAAGTTAAAAACAAAACAAAGGTGGTTTAATGTCCTACTCAAATGCTCATATGTTCAAAACTTCTAAGACTAATACCGCAGCGAACAGAAAACAAGGTCTGCTGACCAAAAGTCGTGTTTTCTTACTTATTTGATTTATGACCTTACGACCTTCAAAACCTTCAATATTTCCCGGACTAACTTTCGCAATTATAAAGGGTGTTCCATTCAGACGTAACGAAGTTAACAGTAAATAAAACAGTGTTATTGGTAAAAATTTATTGATTTCACTATTGGATCATGTTATATGGGTCATGGCAATTATATGTAAAAAATAATATCAGCTAAATGTCCACCAAGGCTTCGGCGGCACACCTCCACTCAATGGTCAAAGGTTTGATGACGTCTCTGCATAGTTGCTCCTCAATCTCACCAATATACATCATTATCTCATCCTTTAGCTGTTGAATTGTTGTCGGCTTGTTGAAATAAACCTTACTTCTGAGATGACCCCAAAGGAAGAAATCTAAAGGCGTCAAGTCACACGATTGTAGTGACCAATTGACCTGTCTGTTTCGAGAGATGATGCTACCTGGGAACTTCTCATTCAATAAAGCCATTGTTGCATTGGGTGTGTGGCATGTAGCCCCGTCTCGTTGAGACCACAAATCTTTGACATCCATAGAATTCAATTCAGGCCATAAAAAGTTGGTTATCATGGCACGGTATCACTCGCCTGTCACCGTAACAGAATTCACGGCATCATTTTCGAAGCAATACGGCCCAATGATTTTGTTAGCAAAAAATGCACACCAAACAGTGACTCTGGGTGGCTGCAGTGGCTTTTCAACAATCTTCCTGGGATTTTCATCAGCCCAAATGCGACAATTCTGCTTATTAACGAATCCATCAAGATGAAAATGGGCTTCATTACTAAAGATGATTTTTTGCAAAAAATCATCATCGGCTTGTATTTCCTCGTGCACCGAATTGACGAATGTACGGCGCTTCAAATGGTAAGCAGTCTTGAGTTATTGTTTTAATTGAAATTTGGAAGCGTCTAGAGACAAATCTTTTGTGAAAACTCGATGCAAGTTGGTTTGGAGCGGTTCAATTCCTGCGCGCGATGGCAAATAGAGTTGTCTGGATCTTCGGCCACATTCTCGCGCACTGCAGCAATGTTTTAGCTGAACGGCGTAAACGAGCACGCAATGGCGTTTTCATATCTGCCACCGACTCCGTTTGTTTAAATTTACGAACAATTTCCCCAATTGCACTCTCGGTTGGTCGATTTTGTTGACCAAAACCATTGCGAAGTGCCCAAAATGCGTTTCTGTTTGAACGTCCACTTTCGTAATAGGCTTCGATAACTTTAACACGTTGTTCGATTGTTAATCTTTCCGGAGTTTAAATTGCCAAAGACTTACGTTGTTATATCTGAAATAAAAAGAAAAGAATCATTAGAAGCTTGCCCTTAATTCATATTTAAAATCGGTCCAAGTTATTGGGACACCCGTTATAATTCAAAAGGAAATCGGGGGAATAGTTATCAGGTTATGCCAAATAATCCCCCGGTTAACCTTGGGAGGACTTTGGCAATTAGATTATTCGAAAGAGAATGTAAAATAACATAAAGCTTTCAGATTTCGTAATAATCAGCCGATTAGTAATGATGTTATTGCTAAAATAAAATAATTCCCGGGATAACCTTGGCAAGACATTGATAATTATATCTTTTGTAAGTGAATGTAAAACAACATTAGCGTTTCAAATTTCGTTAGGATCGGTCAAATAGTTATGATGATTTCGCCAAATAATGCCCTGGCTAACTTTGGGAGGACTTTGTCAATTATATCATTCGAAAGAGAATGGAAAACAACAAAAGGGTTTCGATTGTCGTTAGAATCGGACGATTAGTTATGATGTTATTGCCAAAACAAAATAATTTGGGGGTTAACCTAGTGAGGACGTTGACAATTAAAATCATTTGAAAAAGAATATAAAACAACATAAAAGTTTCAAATTTCGTTAGAATCCGCCAAAGCGTTACAATGTCATTACCAAAACATAAAATAGTGAAACGTAGACCGACCGACCGTCATATCAGATATAGATTCTCCCGCGACTAAAAACACCTCCTTCTTTCAAATTGCCAATTATGTGATGGTTGCCCTTTAATGTTAAATTGTTTAAACTAACGCAGCAGCTCCCAAAGAATAAAAAGTTTCTCTAAATTAAAAATTTGCGCCTTTACAACTGTTGATCTAATGAGCGGTCTTTTGTCCTACTTAGCCTTTTCCCTTATCCAACTGTGAATATTTCGCAAAGCAGGGACGGATATTTAAGCACTTTGCCCTGCAGCAATCAAAGATAATGCAATTTTGTGCTTAAATCTGGGGATGTGGTATTGTTGATGTAGGTCCAAATCTCTTGAATAATTTAGACTTCCCAAATTTATTTTTTTTTGTTTGTTTTAGTAATAACATTGTAACTATTCGGCTGATTATAACAAAATTGGATCCTTTGTGTTGTTTTACATTTTCTTTCGAGTGATATAATTGTCAAAGACCTCCCATAGTTAGCCTGGACATTATTTGGCAAAAACCTCATAATTATTCGGCCGATTCTAACGAAATTCGAACACTCATTTAAGCCAATCCATCTTATGCCTTGATTATATAATATTTAGGGTAGGAAGCACATTTGGTAAACTGATTCTTGATGGGATCCATCTTAAAGATAACGTATTTTACCATTAGTCCGTCCGATTTGAAAGATAATATTGAGGGAACAAACTGTTTGATCGAGGTCGATCTCATTCAGCAACTGAAGTTAAATTGTCCTTGTCTCCAAAAATTTCCTAAATTTCTAAGAAAGTAGTTTCCTACTCAAATCCTGGGGGTGTGAAATTCTAACAGCTCTTTGTGCGGAAGAAAAATATTTGAAAAGGAGAGAGAGGCACTTCGATGGGAGAATGATCCTCCTAATTACCCTCGCTACTTCTCAAACAAATCAAAATAAGCACAATTTGTTGCCAGTTTCTTCGCTCCAAGTGATAACCCGATAGGGGTTAGGGGCCGGTCCAACGTTTCTCAGCTAAAAGTCTAGAATGGAGCCGAAAAAAAAGTCAAAGAGACTGAATGGCTTCCAACTTAATATCTTAGGTAAATGAAGCATTCTACCTTAGTGTCAAATCTCCTTTTCCTATCGCCTTCATATGATAATCCTTTAATTTTTTCACAATTTGATCTCGACTTAGCTATAGAGGAAGTATTCGATTTGCACTACATTTTATATCTTCCTCGTCAACTTTGTCAAAATTACTTAATATGTATTTTTATATGTTTGTGTTAAGGGTAATTTAAATTAAACTATTGTTAAGCAAAGAGATAAGCGTTTGTTTTTCTTTTTTTTAGAATATGTATAGTCACACCTTAAACTCAGCAACTGCATTCATCTTCAAACTTCAAACCTAAACATTAAGTAACTTCATTTATCGTCACACTTCAAACGTTCAGGCAATTCAAACGGAGAGTAGGTGACTACAGTTAAACGTTTCCTAAGTACTTCAATCGTAGCTCAAACATAATCTTCACACTTCAAAACATTTAGTTGACCTAGTCCCCAAAATATCTGCTTTAGTCCACCATTAACAAAATTTTAATGGAACTACATCTTATATGCATCTTTTGCTCATGAATTGAGTTCGAATGCTTAATATTTAGTAATTCTATAGCCATTTATATGATATCAGGTTTCAAGGAGAAGGGGTTAATGAACCCCATGTATCTCAAAAAAGCTGCTGTAGGTTATTATGATTTTGGCCGGAATAAAAGGGCTTTTAATGCGCTTTAATTTCATATATGATAATCTAACGTAGTAAAAAGGTTGAAAAAATGAATGTGGTATCTTCTTAATCCACTTCGAGAAGATCTTCGAAGTAAATCATTGGGACATAGATTCAGACGGCGTAACGAAATTTTTGCCCCTACTAACAACTCACCTGAGGGATATTTTCATTTGGCTACCTTCAAAGGCAACAATTGATTATTCCTAGTTGAAGTCCGAGCTACTTGACGCCTATAATATGACCCCAGTTTTTACCGTGTGGTGTTTAGGTAGTGCAGAATTCAGCCCAATCAAACCTTCAGACAGATTAATCGAGTACACATTACAACAGCATCTTAATTTCTTGCTGGACGCATTAAAAGTACCCCATGGCTACAAGGCTATGATGGATTTTATTTTTAAGTACCAACCTTTGCCATCACTCCATCAGAAATCAGATCGTTCGTTAAGGACAGAAGAGGTATTAGTTTCAAGGAGTGCATATAAGAGACTGACGTCTATGCAGCAAGCTACATAGCTACCCTAAAGAAGGGAAGAAAGTAGAACCACCTTCTCCCAAATTGAAGGTAAATAAGCATAAATTTGGGCCTCACAACAAGGAAAATTTATCAAGATGACAGACCATTCCAAGCAGAAGCCTGTTCGAACACCTGTAAACGAGAAGTCCAGCAGCCTTTCTCCTCTAATCCCTCTTCGTAAGCGTTCCCCAGTGGCATGATTGTGTGTTATTCCTGCAAAATCTGGGGCAATGTGACAACAAGTTGCCCTAAAAACTCCAACTTGAGGAATACCTAGTCCTACCAGGTGCACCAGGTGAGTACCAACCCTTCTCAGACCCCATCTCAACCGAAAACTCCTCTCTCTTCGAACAAACCAGGACCCACGGGCCACCAGTTGAACATTTTGTTGAACAAAATCAACCCTGCGGTAGTTGAATACTAGAGGGGTACCGTGAACGGCTAAAGTATCTCCACCCTAGTCCGAGATAGCTGTTGCACGTGTATCGTGGTCTCGGGTAAGCTACTCCAACCTGTAGCTACGGATCACGATCGGTTCACCTGCGTGCATGATTACCTGAGACGCGCTAATTGGTTCCCAATCGTTAAGTGGCATATAGACGGCGCCTACTTCACTTGCTAAGCAGAAGTAGTGGCAGCCCCCATCAAGTTTTGTGCCTCTCTGATTGGCCAGAACCCCAAAGATTCTTCACCCATGATAATTTAACCCGTGACCACCCACTCACAAGCGAAGAAGGATTTGGAAGCACCTGCACCCTTGGGAACCCCCGGTGCTTCAGAATATAGCAATATCAGGAACTAAGAGTTTGCTAAGAAACAGCAGCTGTCTGAATACCTTCGTCATCAGTGGAATAAAGCCCAAAATAAGACAAAAGAGTTCATTAGAAGTGGCAAGTCAATTTCCTTCACCATTAAAGATAACCTCCTCTACCGCATATCCTCCGCGGGAGATCCCACCTAGTCTCGAGCCGTATGTGTTCTCCGCTTTATGTGTGACTTATTTGACAAAACGCAATTGCTAGCCTTGGATCAGCTCACTTCAATCACACAAAGACTGCCGAACGAATTTTTAAGTACTTTTATTGGCCCGGAACGTAGGATGAAATTCTTCTCTATTGCCGATCATGCGACATATGCCAGAAAACTACCATTAATTGGTGAGTTAAGCGTGCCCCCTTGTAAAAGGTCCATGTAACCTCAGAACACTTATTTCAAGTGGAAATCGACTTAGTTCGACCAATACACCCACCATCTAGTCAGGGCAATAGTTATGTCCTCATTCTGGGCGATTTTGCCACTAGGTACCCCGAGGCTGTCTCCCTTAAGAAGATTGACAGTATTTCGTGTGCCGAAGCCCTCAGCTCCATCTTTTGTCGCGTTGGATTACCGAAGGAAATATTGTCTTACCAAGGCTGTCGATTTACTTCCTAATTGATGGAGCAGGTAGAAAAATAACTCATGCTAAAGCTCCTATTTACCACCCTATTTGACCCCGTGCAGCCAAGAGAATGTCATGTTATCTGCCAGTGGCTCTTTTTGCGTTAGAAATACCACATCGCACTTTAGGGCTCGCGCCATTCGAGCTACTTCAGGGTAGGAACGTTTAAGACCCCTTAAGCATTCTCAAAGAACTATTCACTAACCAAAAATTAGATCGAGAGGTACAATCATCATACTCGTACCTAATCGAACTCCGTCATAGGTTGTTAGAAGGCGCTGAAATCGCCTAAAAAAATGCCGACGTTATTCGGATAAAATTATAAGGCTTACTTCGACTGTAAGTCCAAAGATCGAAGATTTAAACCCGGTGATTAAGTTCTGTTATTGCTCTCGACCGACAATAACAAACTGCTAAGTCAATAAAAGGACCCTTACCAAATAATAAGGAAACGCGGTCGGGTCGATTATTTGGTTGAAATAACCACGGGGAGGAGAATTTTAAATATAAACCTCTTTAAGAACTAAATTCGGTGCGCAGGAGGTAACCAAATATTGGCTATAGACGAACAATCGGACATTAAATCAAATTACCTTCTGGAACCATAAGTTTAATACAAATTGCATGCGTAGAGCAAGATAGCGAATACCCCTTGCTCGTATCAGATGTAATCGAATCCTCGTCTACCGAGTTCAAGATAAGCGACCAGTTATCGTCCGCTCACAGAAACCAGCTCACATCTCTCCTAAATCTATTCGGTGACGTTATTCAGAAATTCCAGGTTGTGCTACTCAGTGGGAGCACGATATTTAACTGACCACAGAAGAGGCTATTAGGTCCAAGCCGTATCCGTTACCCGTGCATTTAAGAGAAGCTGTTAATACCGAGATTGTGAAGTTGTTAAATTTAAAGAGAATCGAAACCGATCACAAATCCTTGTCGTACCTCCGAAATATTAAAACAACAATGGTAGATTAATGCGCTGGAGTTTGTTCATCCAAGAATTCCAGTTTAGGATACAGTACGTAAAATGCTCTTTTTTTTGTTATGACCCATAGCTTAAGCTGAAATCCGCTGAATTCCCTACCAAGTGATTCTTGAGCGTACTATTGTTTAATATATATATATATATATATATATGTCCAAATAAATTTAGAGCAAAAGCATGTACCCTTTTCTATGTGAATAAACTTTACAATTATTTTGGAACTGAGGCAGCTGTACCCTCTCCTTAAAATTTAGTGTTTAAAATCATAATTGTTGTAAATTAGATTTTGGGGGGGCTTATGATCGATCTATGTACATTTTTACTCTCTCTTTGTATTTATTTTGTGTGTGTTGATTTTGTATTCTTTTTAGTGATTTTATATAATGTATTCATTAACCATTTCTTTTTTTGTGGAGGGGGGGCTGTGATGCGAAGGTATTGTACCCACTTTTCCAGTTCCCAAGATGTCTCTTCTTCTGGAAGTCACATCTTAACGGTGGAGGAGATGTCAGAGAGAGAGATTGAGAGAAAGATTCACACGGAGAAAGAGGCCTAAGGGGGTATATCACTGACGAACGGACCTTCAACTGGCGTTTTTCGGTAAACTACCGGGGCGATAACGAAGCGAGACGAGTCAAACTGGAGCCTGTACCTAAATCAGCGAAAGGGCGTTAAGCCCTTGCCCGCTGCACGTTGAATCGGAGTGGGAGCCACTTCTGACGGCAAACAAAAGAGCGGAAACGAGCGCAGAAACGAGCAAATGAGTATTCAACCAGGAGTCAGGCTTTCTTACGCAATATCCAAGCAGTAATCAAGAGGATTCATTGGAACCAGCCAAAGGGCACAACGCGCTACTTCAGAAGCGACTCTCTGTATCCTAAGGACTCCCAGGCAAGAAAAAAGTTAGCTAGAACTATGGCAGTCAAAGGCTCATTCTAGGATAATGCGCCTTGCTCCGTGCCCTGTAAGGATACCCCTTTTGGGAAATCTTAGGCCAATTACATATTTCTCTATCACCGTCGAAAAGACGTGGCACTTTCCGACTACGAAGTTTCACCTAATCATCTCCTCCCGTTTTCTTTCGGGTAAATATTGTGCTACTCATAGCTCGTGCCGAAGCATTCATTGTAAATTAATTTCCTTTTGCTGAATATTTAGTATTCCCATTGGGTATAAATTATTGTTAAATTCTGTTATTTACTTGTATAATAGTAAAGATTATTTTTGTTTCTCTGGCTTAAATACAAGAATCACATAAAAAGCCATTGATGTAATTTTTAAGTCAGCCAACGGTAGAAAACGCACTTGAATATTCCCCGTACTTAAAAGGGACTTTCCCCGCATCTAGGGAGGGCAAGCGAAGTTCAGTAAAGCCTGACTATTAACATGTACTATCAGACTATCTCGAAATACTTTATGTTTCTTTTTGTTTTTCAGGTTCCTTCTTCATTTTAAACTAATAAGTGGAATTTCTTTATTATTTAATTGCAAATAAGATTTTGAACCACCCATTTAATATTGTTTAATGGGCCTTGTACTGTTCTGTTATGTCTCTCACTAAGTATCGTGACCGAAATTTGTGAAAAAATAGAAAAGAGGATTAACTAATGAACTTTGAAATTTTCCATTGTAGATGCCTTTCTAGTTGAAACGAATTAATTAATAAGTAATGCTGCTCTAGTTTCCTACTTTATAGGTGACAGAGAATGAGTATTCAAAGTTAATCTATCAGAATTTTAGTCTTACCAATCCAATTGTTTAGTTACCTCTGGGAACATAGTACAGCATATAAAATACTTGGACTAACAATTCTTTTTTCTACAGTGTATCATGGCGCATTTGAACCACTAAGTGGCAAGCTAAAATTATCGCATTAGATAACCCTTTACCCTCGAGTGTTCCCATTTTGGGAATATATTTTTAAGAGTTTATCCAACAGAAACTAATTTAATTTCTCCAATTGATTCATCAGAGGAAAGATCTAAGGCACACATTTCTTCCATCTCTTTTTTTTTTGGGGGGGGGGTATATGGTTTCAGTGACTGACTCACGAGTTTGAACTTTACGAAAAATTGATGTTTTAAAAATATTTACATAAATCTCTGTACATTTCTTAATCTTTGAATATAGAAGAAGTGAAATGCATAAGATATTCTTAAATAGTTGTACGAACGTCCTGTAAAGTAGCAAGAAAAAAAAGAAAATGGAAGCCAATGAAATTAACATTACAATTTGATGTTGCCAAAATGGCAACATTCGTTACTTCTGGTACCTAAACATGTGTTATTTGTCGGTCCACACGGATCCAATTTATACGGATTGAAACTTGTTTGGACTTGCGTTTTATCAGCTCAGGTACCTTGGCATCAGTCACTTCAAGGTTAAATGCTGCGGAGACCACAATTTCATTTAAAGAAATGGAAACGGCATCTTTCTATGGGTAAGTATAATTATGAAAAATTGAAAATTATACCTTTTCGGTGTATCTTAGCTAAAATATACAGCGAGTCGATATTTATAAGAGTTGGATTCCTCACATTATTTAATCAATTTATAGGCATGTTTCATTTATGTTTAACAACAGTCCGTAATAAGTATCGCAGATCATTTTACAGGCAAATGTGTCATGCAAGTTTTTCAAATTTCTGTATCCGTAGGATTGAATGTGACTTTTAGTGATCCAAAATGCTAAAAATTCAAAGTGTTAAATAAGTAGATTGGTTTATAAAATGATTGCCTCTTTATCATGAACTCATTTTTTAGTTCACAGTCCTAGACCTAACAGAGTCATTCCTCGGTTTCCATCCTTGATAAAGCAAGAGATAATATCGAGCAAAATGACAGTGAAAACGTAGATCTCGTTGTAATGCCTTCCGCTACTGCAAATTATACTGTCAGTAACGAAAATGGTAATCTGGACAAGAATACCGAATATGAAGAAGTTGCTGGCGATATAGAGATCCACGAACAAGACAGCGTTTGACAGCGAAAATGTCCATCTTGCTGCGAGCAAGAGAAGACATAAAAATGAAAATTTGTTTCTCCGACCGTTACACCGCTGCAACCTCAAGATGATCTCTTCCAGCTGAGTGGTTAGAATGTTTTTGATATTTTTTTGATGTGCTTTACTCTCGACATGATAATTCATATCATAGAGCAAACGAATTTCTATGCTAAGATAGCTAAAAACAATCAGACATTAAGCGTTGACACAGAAGAAATGCTCAGTTTCTTAGGACTACTCTTGATAAGTGGCTACCATAGACTCACCTCGACAGATGATTACTGGTTCACGATTTGCACTTTGGAAGCACCTATCTTCTACACAACAATGAGCAAAGACAGGGTAAAAGTGATTTCTGCATATTGCTTATAATCAAAATCTGTTGCAGTCTAAATTAGCGAAGTTCTATCCTTGTTTGAGATGCTGAATAGAGTTTGCAATATATCATGAATTTCTAAGCATCGATCCTTACAAAGGTCTCCACAGCGCAAGATAGTTCATAAAAAACAAACTAGTGAGACTCGGCTAAAAGTGTGGATGTTATGTGGCTTAAATGGCTTTTATTACAATTTTGAAGTTCACTGTGGCAAGGATCGCATCTGAACAAGTCCCTTGGGATCTCATATTTAAAAGCATTAATCTCACGTAGTGTTTTTCTACTTTTTTCTAGTCACTTGCTTTTGACAGAGTTAGCTAAGAAAAACGTCCGTGCTTGTGTAACAGTCCTAGTAAATCGTACTTGACGTTGTCCTCTAATGCCTGATACAGAGTTAAAGAAAACAGATAGAGGAACCTACGACCACTGGTCTGACAGAACCATTCACTCTGTCAAATGGAAGAACAACTGTACAGTACTATTACGGAGTTTTTCCTGTACAAAAATTGAGAGAAGAATGAAACAGGAAGGAAATGAGTTAGTAACCCAGCCTTACACCATAAAAGGTTATAACATAATCACGGGTGGTGTGACCGTATGTGACCACATGTTGTGATCCTACTGGCCTAGACTTCGATCAAAGAAATCTTTTCAATTCACTTGTGAAATCGCAAGAAGAAAGCTTTCTCAAGCAAGACCAACAGCGCCTTCACCAAAAGCGGCAACATATAACGGTGTAAACCATTACCTGTCATCATGTACACAAGGTTGATGTGCTGTGTGCTAGAAAAACACACGGGTGAAGTGTGACAAACAGCTACACAAACAAAGTAACGAAGCTTTCCACACTGTGTGATCAAGTGGCACTCATAGTGTTTGGCGCACTATTTCACTGTTTGGATTGTTTTGTTTTGAGTTTTATTGTCTAATATGAATGAATTGTCTAAATGGTCAATTTAATTTTAAAACAACTTATTTTTATTATTGTATGAAGTAAACAGGTTTTGTTAGCTGTAATTAAAACGAATCAATAATCGTGTATTATTTGGGATCCAGATAAGCGAATGTTCCCATTTTGGGAACATACAAAAAAAACCATCAAATTTTGCATTTAGAATGAAACAGACATGAAATTACTTCTACTTACGCTCAGAAGCTATGTACCATTAAATTACACCAAAATTTGACACCTCATACAGGCGTCCGACAGTAAAGGGTTAATTAATTCATGCCCATTTGTAGTCTATTCCCATCTTCATTTTTATTTTGTTTAGGATCGTCAGTTAGTGACCTTTCTCCATATTATATTCCCAAACCTCAGCTATTTACGATAATTAAGAGAAAAGGTGATCATTGACTGATCTCGGAGGAAACCCACGAGTGAATGGTAACCAATTAGATGTTACTTTATTTAGAATGACACTTGAATCTTCGTCAACAAGTTTTTAAACGCACAAGTGAGCAGTAGTCAATCAAATGTCATCCCATTTAGAAGCATTCTTTCATTATGAGTTGTTAACCCGTTTCTAATCCATTTTATGGTTAGTGTCAACTTGACTATGCTATAATTTTGACACTACAATATTAAATTTCAATTTACCAAAGGCTTAAGAAAAATCTGAATATATGACATCGTAACTTATATCCAAATCTGATGCGTTTATTCAAACGATCAGTAAAATTGACTAGACATGTAAAGCAAGATCTTCTTTTACTGAAATCGTATTGACTGTTAACGATAATTCTTTGCTCTATAAAAGAATCCTTAATTTCCTGATAAAGATTAGTGCCATAATTTTGCATAATAATGACTTTAAACTTTCTGGTTTAAATCATATTTTATTCTCATGAATAACTTACTTAAAAAGAGGTATGACGTTTGCTACTTTCCATCCATTGAAGATAAATATGCTTTTGGGAATTAATTGACTAAAAAACAAGACAACGGCCATTTCTTCCTTTTTTTAGAACTGTGATCTGCAAGGGGTGGGGACCCCGTGGAAACTGTTACAGGTGGTAGCTGGAAAAGCAGAATGGCGTTTCAGTCCCAGTGTCTCTCGTAATACAAAACTAGATTGAAACTCTCTAGGCTTTTTTTCTCGCTAGATATCTCGCCTCATTCTTTTTTGGCCAGTAATTTTACAGGTCCCTTATGACCATTTCTTTTGTCTTCTGGCTAAATTTGTCGGCTAGTGGAGAAGGATCTGGAGGAGGATCATATTCTTTTTGACTCAGGTTGAAGGGATATGGGAAGTTTTACATTGTCGCAATCATTCTTCACACCATTTTATATATCTACTCTCCTCTTCTTTAGTTTCCATATACAACTTACCATAAGTTGCCAGGTGTAAATTTGTGTGCCATCCCGGTCCTATTGCCTGCCCTAGTGTCCTCAGCTGCCTTCTGCCCATTTTCCCTTCTCTAGTTTTATCCTTTTCATTACAGTTTTTGCCTATGTTATTTTGCATGAAATTAATCTACTATATAACCTCTATCCAAACTCATTTTATTAATTGGGTTTATTATATTGTTCATGATTGGTAGATTATCATTTATTTCTCATGGTTTTCAATATTTAAGTTACGAGTCCCCTTTTCTCATTTAAACTGGACTAATTAATCTGTTTACTATAATACTTAAACTGCCTTTTTGTTTTTGACCTCCATGATGTTAAAAAACTTATTTTAAGTTATCACATGGCGTATCCATGTGGCCTTTGGCCACATGTAATTAATTCCCTCTAAATCTGTTTTTGTGGGCGAGAAATTTTTCTAGAATTATTGGTCTGAATTTTGGCGTTTAAGTAGTGATTTTTTGGTTTGTATGTTTTAAGACTTGGTTAATCCAAAGTTTATCTCCTTGAAATGTCTCAAGAAGATTTTGTAAGAAATTTTATATTTCATCTTTAGATTCTTCATACGGTTAATAATTAAACTATGAACTGGGGATGTTTTAGTGATCATCTCCTTCTGATAATCACATATTTTTAATTCCTTTGGATTGCTTTGAAATTTTAGGGCTGATAAATAGGATTTTTTTGTATATTTTGATTTTTAATAACAAAGTTTATCTCCTTGAAATGTCTCAAGAAGATTTTGTTAAGAAATTTTATATTTCATCTTTAGATTCTTCATACGGTTAATAATTAAACTATGAACTGGGGATGTTTTAGTGATCATCTCCTTCTGATAATCACATATTTTTAATTCCTTTGGATTGCTTTGAAATTTTAGGGCTGATAAATAGGATTTTTTTGTATATTTTTATTTTTAATAACAATTAATTTAATGTTAAATATAAAATAGTTGTGTTTCGAATTTGTTAGAAATTTTGGGACTAGACCCTTGTGTACCAAATTCCATAATTTCTAACAAAATTGTCTCAAGTTTAATTTTTTCTCCGGTAGTACATTCGGCAATTTGAAACAAAAAAGTTATTTTTAAATACGTTTAGGAATATGTTTTTGGAATTTTATTTTACCATACACTACTCCATTTTCGAAAACACGTAAATTTCTTACGATAGCCATCTTCTTGTGAGTTTTATTTGGTTAAAGCCATTTATTGAGGAAAAATCACCTAAACTCTTCTGTTTTCTATATACATTTCCCAGTATGAGAGAATCGAATGTTTCTATTATTTTCGACCGAAATCTTCAAAAGGTCGAGGAAATTAGCCCCTCAAAATTCAACTCACTTTTTACGCAACATCAAAAAATAGTTCCCCTTCTCTAACTAATCTATCCCTATTCTTTTTATTTTTGGACTACGGCCGGCAAAAATAACAGAAATTGGCTTATCCTTAATCCCTCTAAAAAATTGTTTATAAGGTTAAGTAGCCACGAGGAAAAGCAGAATCTTGACTCGTCAAATCGCCTGTAAACGCTATTCTACCAACTATGGTATCTATGTCGTAGAAAAGGCTCTCGAAGATATACTATATATCTATTCTTTGTGGGGATTATTCTATATTCGAGTGCAGGGTTGATCAGATGGCCGAGAATGACTCTACGTTAATAAATAGGCCTAGAGAGGGCTTATTTATCTTTAATATACTTAAGAAGTGGAACGGAGCACAAGGATAAATAATTTTGCAAGCATTAATAAAATAGAGTTTTATTAATTAATCTAACAAAACAACACATGGAAAATATTGACATGACCGGATATTAAAATGGGAGATACACATGAAATAAAAAAAAAGGTCATGTGATAAATTTGACTAGGCGGAGTATTAAAATTTGGAGGGATTTAAATTACAAAACAAAAAAGAAGGGAAAGGGGCGGCTAAATCCGTATTAAAGCACGGAGTTACGTTGGCACAAAGTTAAATGCAATTCGTAGCTTACGTATATATAAGGTCGTCGTGCAGAGGAAGGCGCTTTGAGGGAATGTCTAAGGTCGACTGGCGATTTCTTACACAGGAGGAGGGTTTTTTAGAGTGTTGTCCTTAACGAGGGGGGAAGGACAGACTTCGAGGAGTGAGAGCGAAGTGGGGCTCGGAAGTATGAGCGATCCTTGAGACAGGATAACGGAGATGTTGTGGATAAACAATTGAGGTTATTGGTGTAACCAAGCGTTCTCTTGAAGAACGTTAAAAGGGGGGAATTAAATTACCTCTGCCTTGATATCAGGAGAACGAGAACCGTTTCTTGTCAAACGGGCTTGAAGAACAATGACTTTTCTAAAGTTGTTCTCTTTCTGAACAACTGGGGGACTCTGTTGACTTGGCGTCTCGAGGGGCACGTACCTTGGCACTCAAGGATATTCTCCTCTTCTATACAATAGGGGGGTTCTCGGGGTAGAGTTCCTAGCTGCACAAAGGAGACCGGATTGGCGTGATGCCTCGCGAAGATAAGCGGAATCTGATTAAAACGCGAAATTCGATCGCATAAATAGTCGGAGCCAGCCCCTCGGGGTGGGGGACAATGGGGAACTCTCATAGAATTTCCCGCTAGCGCTTGGAAAAATCTTATCTTCCCCTAAGCCTAATTTAATCTGTCCAGATCGACGCCTGGAGGCAAACGGGGGATTGAATCTCCTTGATTAAACTTGAAGCGGGGGGAAGATAATGAAGGAATGGTGGGCGATAAGAACGCCATTCTACACTCTCTCGCAGGATGCACGTGGGAAGCATGAGTTTCGATATGTGATAGAAGCAAGGCGCGGCAGCCTTAGGCAATTCTATTCAACCCCTCCCTTCCGGGGATAAGTTGTCACTTCAAAACGAGAGAGAAGGGACAACCATAGAGCTCCGTTTTGGAGAACTCACATTCTTCCATCGACCGACCTTCCATGCACCCAGCTACCATTTACATCAATACCTATGATTATGTCGATCATTTGACTATAAGGGAAACTAATTCTTAATACACTCTTAGCCATATAAGAGACATGGGGGAATAATAGAATAATATAAAATTTAAACATGGGTTATAATGACATGAAATAAAAAATTGCAAAAATTGCTAATTTCAAGCGTTTACAAAAAGGATAATACCCAAAAAACATACATATTGGACAAAAGAATTCATGCGTAGATTAATGGGTACAAATGTACAAACTTAGAAAAGAAAAAAATAGACATTGAGCCGCGAAATTCTGACATTTACATTCAATTAAACTAATTATATTATATAAGAATCCAATTAATTCGTACAAGACGGTATATACATACATACATGGAAATCCGAATCCTAAATTATAAATTAATCTGCAGTATTCGGTAAAGCATTCCTACTCAGTGCGTCAGTGATCTGATTATCGGAACCTTTTATATAATTTATTTAAAATTGATACTCTTTCAAGAGTAGACTCTAGCGCATAATTCGCCGTTGGAGTGTCGTACATTCCGAATATAGGCCAGCGGGCGATGGTCAGTGCCTATCCGAAATTCTTTTCCTATTAAATATTTTAATTTTTCAATAGCCCAAATGATAGTTAGAGCTTCCTTCTCTATAGTGGTATATCTCTTTTCGCGGGCTAATAGCTGGCGACTAGCGTATGCAACTGGATGACTCATTCCGTCATCCTCATATTTGAAGAGTACACCTCCAATGCGCCCGTTGCTCGCATCAGTCCTAATCCCAAAGGATTTTTTCGGGTTGGGCAACTTCAAAATGAGGGCAGAAATGAGCTTACTCTTGAGCTGGTTAAAATGCGAAATAGCGACATCATTTCAACGTAGTCGATCGGGGAAATTCTTTTTTAAGAGGGTGCTGGGGAGCGCCGAGATTTGCAGTGAAATCTGGGTCAAATTGGCGATAGTAAGAAGCTGAACTTAGGAATGGTCTTAATTGTTTCTTAATATTCGGGGGAAGCATGTCGGCGATTGCCTTAATCTTGTCCTCCAGTGAACCTAGCTGGCTTTGTCCTATTTTAAAACCCAAGTATTGTATGGTTTAGTGGGCAAAATGGCATTTGCTGGGGCCTATGGTGAGGCCATTTTCGCGCAGTCGCTCGAAGAGAGCTAATAGGGTGGTTAAATAGTGACTCCATTCACGAGTAGCGACGTAGACGTTATCAAAGTAAAAGGAGATATTCGGATGTCCATCTAACAACCTTCTCATGAGACGGTTATAATTAGTAGAATCGGTCACGAGGCCAAAATGAACGCGCTTAAATTGCATTAAGCTTTTCTCAGTAGCAAAGGCGCTATATGCTTTAACATCGGGCCCGAGGGGAATTTAATAATAAGCCTTGCACAAATTAAGTTCTGAGATGAACTTGGCGTTTTCGAAAAAGGTGGAGGTTTTAATTTACCAACGGGATAAGCTTGGCGTCGAACACAGTTACCGAATTTAATTCGTGAAGTCGATGCACATCCGATAAGAGCCATCAGATTTCTTGACCAGAACGATTGGGGAACAATAACTAGGGGTAGAAGGTTTTATTATCTCTAAACTAATCAAATTATCTACCTCAGCATTAAAAGCTTGGCGTAAATGAATAAGCATGGGATAGGGTTTTGAACGGACAGGTTCCATGGTCGTCAATTTAATGTTATGCTTGAATCCTGTAGCGCATCCAGGCTTCTTCGAAATAACGTCATCGAACTGACATAGTGATTGTGGTAGCTGACTCTTTTGATATGGTGTAAGCCGTGCTTTGATATCCAGGTCAGAGGGTTTAAAAGACTCGCCTGGCAGGAAAGGAAGAGGGTAATCGGCATCAGGTTGAATGAACATTGTCTGAATGACATTAAGGGACTCCGCGGGGTAATCCTCTTCAAGCGCCGATTTTTCGTCCAGTGCTACGAACGTATCTCCATAAGCGCGTCGGTGGTATTTCTTTAATAAGTTAACATGGTAGAGTTTATCGCCTGCTGGGGTACCAACGAGTTAATCTATCGGTCCTCGTAGCTCGCGGACCGAGTAAGGACCTTTCCATGGGCTAAGTAATTTATTACTCGCGGTGGGAAGGAGCAGGAATAACTCATCACCGAGCTTAAATTTCCTATCTTCCGACCTGACATCAAAATAGGTTTTATATTTGTCCAAATTGACGTCGGCATTTTCATAGGCGATGTTTGCGCATTTCTCGAGCCTCAAGCGTAGATCTAAGACATAGACGTATGATGAATGTAGTTCTTGGTCCAGTTGGGGCTTGGTTAGCAACACCTTTAAAATGCTGAGTGGTCTGCGTACATTACGTCCATAAAGGAGATCTAACGGTGGGCAGCCTAATTTGCTATGAGGAATTTCTCTATGGCGAATAGGGCGACCGGGAGATATTGATGCCATTCGCGGGGCTGCTCTGCACAAATCTTCTTAATAATTGATTTTAGATTTCCCTTTAAGTTCTCACACATTTCGTTTGTCTGTGGCCGGAAGGGGGTGGTAAAAAGGGGCTTTACCTTGAGCAACTTCCTTACGTACTCCATCAACTCGGAGGTTAATTGCCTTCCTCTGTCAGAGAGTATTTCCTTTGGGATGCCTACCCTTGAAAAGATCGAAATGAGGGCCTCGGCGCAAGAAATACTATCGATTCGGCGAAGGGGGACTACCTCAGGGAAATGGGTAGCAAACTCAACCAAAGTAAAAATCTAGCTGGCCCCTTCGCTTGAAGGGGGGGTGGATAGGGCCAACCAGGTTGATTGCGACTCTAAAGAAGGGTTCAGTGATGACTGGTCCCCTTTGTAAGGGAGCAGGTTTGACCCGCCTTTTTAGCGGACGTCTTCTAACACACATCGCACGATCGACAATGCTTTAAGATGTCAGCTCCAGCACCCAGCCAATAAAAATATTTAAAAATACGCTGACCCGTTTGGATATAACTAAAGTCACCGGAAAAAAGGCTGTGATAGGCTAATTTTAGCACTCTAGGTACGTGTGATCTTGAAAGGCATAAGGCGGTTGTAACGGCGTTATTACTGTCCTTGGTGGATCGGTAGAGTAGACCACCTTGCTCCAGATACCTTATTATTTTGGGTCCACGGACAGTCTCCTTGTCATTGTTTTGGGCCTTATACCATAAGGGTGTTAGTGTTTCACACTCTTTTTGTGCGGACCTAAAATCCTGATTAAGGATCTCCGACAATTCGGACAGTATCGGGGTTCTGAGGGGGACGAGCTCCTGTGCTTTCTTCTTCGCTCGGGCTCGAGTAATGGCGGACTGGGACACAGGTTCGCAGCTTACTTGAGGGTTATGCCCTATAATTACTGAACAAAAGTTCATAGGTGCTGAAATGACTTCAGCTTAGCCATCAAAATACTGACACTGCAGGTAACATTTAACGACAGGGAATCGGTTCGCCCGCCCAAGGTAATCATGTACTACTGCAAATATTTCGTGGTTAGGGTCCACCGGAAGAAGGAGCTCGATGGAAACGATGAAACAAGTGCACATGGTCTCCCTGACGAGGGTAGATACTCGGCAGTCGTTCACGCTGCCCTCCTCAAATTTTAAAGTTCCCGGGGAACTTTTATCAAAAATAAAATTTACCTGGTGCCCTGACGGAGGAAGAGAAGTTTATCCTTGGGTCTGCACCACCGGGAAAGTCGATGTGGCCTTAATCTGGTGTACTTGATTGGCTGGTCCCTTTTAAAGCCTAGAATTTGGGGGGCAATTCCAGCTCATGTGGTTTTCTACATTGCAGGTGAAGCATATGATCGGTCGCTTCGGGAAGAGTGATGGTGGAGAAATATTAATGGAGGGTTTGATGTCCCGTTGTTGGTTTCAGGGGAAGAAGTTTTGGGGTTTTACGGGGCCCGGAAACTTCGTTGGCTCTCCTGTAAAGGGGCGCGAATCTGACCTTTTGTCCTGGTTGGGGGAATGATGAGAATTTCTATTCTCCTTGGGGTACAAATTATGGCTGACAGTATAGACATCCGCGCGGATCTCCGTTGGGAGAGACGCCAAAAATTATCCCGCAACACGAAGTCTGTTAAGAGCTCGTAGTCAGGAGCAACTTTTGAGGATTCTAACCAGAATTTAAAATTCCTCTAGAGAATGTATCCGAATTGACGGAACGTCTGTCAGGGTTTAATACGATCTCCGCGAAATTCCTGTCTGTAGAAATCGGGAATCATAGTATGAGCGGACAATAACTGAGCTTTTAATGTGCAGTAGTCAATTGTACACTCCGACTTTAGGGAAATAAAGATGTCGCGCAATTTGGAATTTAAGAGGTGCAGTAGCCTCACTACGACTTCGGCCTCCAAGTCCAGGTTGTTGATTTCAAGGATCTTTTCGCAGTGCGATAAAAATGCTCCGAAATCCTCTCCACCCCTAAAATTGGGAAGCTTAAGTGGGGGATTTGACGGGGCTTCTGAACGTGCACGCACTGATTGTGTTTCAGCTTGTACGCATGCCATTTCCAGCTTGTGGTGAAGCTCAGCTTGCCTTCTTTGTTCCTCTCTTCCTCTTTCTCTCTCTTCTCTTTCTTTCTCTTCTCCTTCTCTTTGCCTTTCTTCTCTTAACTTTTCTCTTTCTGTTCGTTGCTTCTTTTTGATGTACTCAATCAATTCTCTTCCGGAAAGTCCCAAGGATTCTCCTTGCGCTTTGAAGACATCAAACTGAGTCATATTTGCTCTTGGTAGGCAATAGTCAACCAACTAAATTCCTTTGCGGTAAGAAGTATGCCTTCTAGAGAATTGGCCTACCTTAATATGGGCACTGACTTATTTCAAATTGGTTTCTCGACCTAGATAACCAATGACTAAAACAAAAACAAAAAAAACACAAGAACAAATTATTATACCACTTGCTTGAGCTACTCCAGTTTCTTAAGTTTTCAAAAGGGGATAGCAATCGTTAAAAAAAGGGAATTTAATATACTCTATTCTTATAACGTATAACACTATGCTTCACTCGACTAAGACTAGTGTTTGCAAAGATATAGCGTTACACCTTACACAATTGAGACCAAATTTGAATAGAATATATATATATATATATATATATATATATATGGCGTAGAAAAGTCTCCCAACGATATACTATATATCTATTCTTTGTGGGGATTATTCTATATTCGAGTGCAGGGTTGATCAGAGGGCCGAGAATGACTCTACGTTAATAAATAGGCCTGGAGAGGGTTTATTTATCTTCAATATACTTAAGAAGTTGAACGTAGCCCAAGGATAAATAATATTGCAAGCATTATTAAAATAGAATTTTATTAATTAATCTAACAAAACAACACATGAAAAATATTTACATAACCTGGGATTAAAATGGGAGATACTTATGTAATAAAAAAAGATATTGTGTCGTCTAGACTTGGAGATGGGCTGTATGTACTTAGCCATATTCTATATTTTGCACAATCAGATTTGAATTATTGTGTTGTCTAGACTTGGGGATGGGTTGTATGTACTCAGCATCTATATTTCGCACTATCAGATTTGTATTATTTCTTCATGGGGATCTTTGAGATCTGAAAGGGGTTTCTATTAATCATAGAGAAAAGATGCATATGATCAAACATTGAGTTATTAAGGGGATCATAAAGTAATTGAAGGGTAGGATGCAATTTTCCATGCAGATTCTGTGATTCGAGATTGATCTCTCCGTTATAACGTCGAATAAGTTTAGACAAACACGTTGGCTAATATTCCTGTTAATGAGAGTACGTAAGAAATGGCTCGCTCCGTTCGCGGCCCTGTACCAAGATTTTTAAAATTTTGCATTATAATTCCCAATGAAAGTAGCCAAAATCCTTCTGGGAAAGATGGCCATGAAGGCAGGTATAGGCATATATGTAGAATCTCTCATTATTCATGAATTGACGAATGCTGTTGCATTCTACTATGTGAGTGCAGTGACATGTAACCTTATTGGTTCTTTACCATCCAACCTCTTTCCCTTCGTTTCCTTGACTAGATAAGTTAACCAGCAATATTATCGTCTTTTCGCCACTATATTTGTTTACCTTTATTACCTGAAATTATATAAATGACGTCTTCCCTTGTCACATTTTCCCTCGCTAACATGTCTGAATTCTTTTAGTAATTTTGTTGGTAATTTTAGAAAAACTTTAACATCGTAAAAATTCATATTTTAAGACACCGTATCTCTTGTTCTAATCCCTTCCCCATCGACCTCTCCCAACCTAACCTCACTAATCGTTTGTGACCACAATCTCTTTTTTCTTCCTCTCAGTAATAACCATGACCACGTAATTTTATATCTTCACTCACTCGCAGTGTTATTTCTGCCTCCTGGGCAACAGATCTATTTCCTGCTCCACAAAACACAAAGTTAAATCCACCAAACGCACTATCATGGCTATTTCTTTCTCCATTATGCACGAAAAGCACTGAGAAACTGCTTCTTGAATTCCTCGGTAAATTAAATTAGGTAAGATTTAACAAAATTGATTTCATTGACCAATTAAAAAGATCCAGCAGGAGCCATAAGAGGTACTTTTCTGTCGCACCTATTTTACTCTTTGCATTATATGTCTTTACTTTTCCTTAAATATTTTTCCACCATCAAGCTTTTACAACTCCCTTCCCATTCTGCTAAAGAAGGGAATCATTTGTAATTACTTCTGAGCAGTTTTCACACTTTAGTAATGCTAAAATCTGTCACTATAATATAAGTTCTGCTGTTGCCTGCATTAACGATTACACGTTCTTAAAGGTCTAGTGAATTACTTAGTATATGAGTGGCGTTGGTGTAATTGCTACCAGTCTTGAGTACATCTCCCTCCTTACGCGCAACACATTCAAAACATTGAAATTTCTTCTCTTCTTCAAGAGGACTGCTAGATAGTTTCGGTTATTTAGCCCTCCCCCCTCTTTCTTCACCGATCAAATAGTTTCTTCGACGACTTAGTGAGCTCCAAAACTAAACATCTTCTACTCTTCCACCTCTAATTTTTAATTATTTAAATTCACCCACCTACTTTCCTCAATATTCGAGACCTGTTATCTTTCTTTTCCTCATTAAATAGCCTCAAAAACTGCCTTATTAAGTTTAATCTCTGTCCAATTTATAATACAATTCCAATTCAATTTTCCTGGGACACCCAGTGACCGACAACCTAATGCCTTCCACTTGTGTGAACATAAACATTTGTCCGATTATCTTTGATCTAACCTCGCTTTTTACTTCCTTCAATACAAAAATTTACTCCAATAGCTCCCATGGATATTTATGCCAGCTGTATTCCTCCTATTGTAACGTACTCGCACCACTTATATCCCGCCCTGTTTCGCCGTATACGTTCCACATTAATTTTTGTGAGAAAAAAGGAAACAAGTAGAATAAACTAGGCGTTTCAGTACCAAAAGATCTTGTGGCAAGGGAATCAGCTATTTCCATTACCTACAATCTGGCAACCTAATCTAAGAGAACTTTCTTAAATCTACTCGAAACCCCAACACCAACCATATCCTTTACGAGAACAAAGAATCAACGTAAAGATTGTAGTCAAACTTCTTTTGTGTCTTTTCTCTCCCTAATTGCTGTATTCTGTCCCTTCATTCAGTCCTACTAAATTTTAAATTCTTTCTATATAGCGCCCAATTGAAAGGTGTAGTACAACCAAGAAGAAACTTCACAAATGAGCATCGAGTTTGCCGTATGAAATCTTAAATTGGCACACAGAAATCGCACATTGGAATAATATACCATCCTATAATAATGAATTAATATAAGAAAAGACAAATACTTGTAAATAATGTAAAATTACAATATAATATGTATCAATGTAAAGCAGAGTTTTTTGTAAGATGAAGGCAAGTGAAATCGTTGTGCTTCCAGGCGAACGTACAAACACATATACATTATGAAACAGATGCAAGCCGGAGGTCTGGCCATAGAGATAACAGAGACAGTGGAAGCAGCTGTGTACACATAAAACTGAATCTAATTTGACTATTAACACGGATAGTTAGCCAAAGAGAGAAGCACACAAACGAGCTATGGAAAACTCAACAATCTGACTTGTCCGAAATGAGGTAGCCCTAGCCAAGATTAAAGCCTACAAAACCGCCATTTTCCTTTCGCGTCCTTCCTTCTGCCAAGCCATAACCAGGTTACCATTCAAACCCAGCCTACAATCGGATGACCCAAAAGAACACTTTATAGTCAGACAAAACTCGAAGGTAAGGCCACATTAGCCCATCATCTATAAACAGGTGACGCCGTCAATTACACAGTTTGTTTTCCATACCTATACAAATAAATCTGTCTTCGATGGAAATACTGGCTCCTCAGAGATACAATGTGTGTTAATTCTTCTTACTCTACACCCAGCACAACTTCCTTTTCAGCTCTGGTTAAGTTATTGGAATTATTCTCCCTCGGATTTTCATCCAAAGTTTATGTTCTCAACTTGATTCATACCCTTCGAGCATCAATTCCTGCTCGTTCTTCTCCCTCACCTCGTTGATATATTAATATATTCCTCTCAATTGGCGTGATCCAATCCATATTCAAACAAACTACTCTTCGCCCCATTCAAAAGAAACCGAACGATCCCTCAATCGAGTCTGCGAGTTCCTGGTTATTCTCTCAGTTCCCTGATTCTTGATCACATGGCCGCATTTTACAGTGATAAAGGCATTTTATCTACTTTTATGGATAACCAGAGCTCCTAAACTACAATCTTCAAAGTAACTGGTCGGCATCACCGAACTGCTGATAGTGGCAATTTTTTCGATCATTGTCGCAATCTTCATTGCTTATATGGACCTTTGGCTGTTCCCTGGAGCGCCCCTGACTGGAACCAGTCTTACTTTCCTCTCCCTTTCAAGCTCCTCACATTAAAATTAAATCCTCTTTAACTGCCAATTCTGGTCTGTTATGTCACAAGACGTGGTCTTACGCCCTCCCCCCTTCATATTTCCAAATATCTTCTTAACAAGAAAACTCTTGCTCTGTTATTACATATTTATTTGACACTCATGTCTACCTGTAAATCAACACCACCTCGTTAACTGCGAGTGTTAAAATACCTGAGTGTTAAAATTCTTTTACGAGAACATAACAAAATGAACTTCGGCCCCAAAGGATGTAATTCAACGGATAAAGTGAAATTTTGTGTAATATAAGTTCCTCTTACGCTAATCGCTATGATGATATTGCTCTCTTTGTGAAAATTGTTGCTTTCCAAATTACTTTTCCCTTTTACTGATTTTGTTAAACCTTGAAAGTTAACGTCGCATGACAGATTTCACACGTATCTAGACGTCATCTCTTTTCTTTCTTTGATATCTTCAACTTAAACACTCGCTCTTTAATTAAAGAAGTTTAGACACCACACTCCACGCTTCCGTTCTTTACCTAGTTGAATCCTTCAACTTCTTTCTTGATGGATCTTCTTCTCCCACTCTTCGAGCCTTTCAAGTGCTTCAAAAATATGAATCGTATGTATTTCTTCACATTGAAGGATTTTCTTGTTCAACATCTTGTCTCTAAAAATTGTTCTGGGTCACTAACTTTCTAAAAACTTCCCTTAGTTTTTTTTAGTAACAAGGTTTTAATTACATCTGCCTTCTATTTTTCTTTTTTACTGAACCTCTCTCTGCACCTATCCCTCTCTAGATGCGATCAGGACTACAGTGATGACTTATCTTTTATCTCTCTGTTAAGCATGTTCCAACTGTGCCGGACAGTAGCTCTCATATGTCATTAGATCAAAATAGAGCCAAATAAATGCTTTGTCATTATAAGTATTAAGGGTCAGTTAAAAAAATAGCTAATAAAGATATATTTATTGAGGGGCCTTGAATTTGGACTCTATATTTCAAATCGAAGAGAAGAGAGGATTTCTGAAATGCGCAACTGCAAATAAAGACCAAACTCAAAGTTCATGATGGCTAAATTTTATGCAACATCGGACATAAACCCCGTTTTAATTGCATAAAATTCTACAAAGCAACGCATCACCCTGGTTTGTAAATTTCCGATTATTTGAAATATATATATATATATATATATATATATATATATATATATATATATATATATATATATATATATATATATATATGTATATATATATATATATATATATATATATATATATATCGTTGGTCGGTCTAAAATGACGCATTATAAGAAAAATAATATCTCAGTAACCTCTTTCCTAATAATGACAATTTTCATATTCAAGACACTTCCAATCTTCGTGTTTCGAATGCATACAAAGAAATTTAGATACCTTTTATAACAATAACTACATGGCTAATAAAACGATTATCGAGCGTAAATAAATAAAAAAACAGAAATTTAAATTTAGTATAGTAAATGCTCGATTAGACCACCACTTTGAAGAATCATTAATCTAGGTATTTTTTTCCACACACACAAACTTTTCTTGCTTCCTTAATCCTAATTTCTTGCCAAGATTCACGTATTTTGCATCTCAATTCTGGTTCAGTTAATTTTATTTTCCTATTTCAGTAAATCATTTTTTTAGTAACTCCCGAATTGAGTAATCCATTGGGTTACAATCTGAACTTTGCCATGGCGACTCATTTTTCCTTATTAATCTTAGCCATTGTTAATTAAAAACGACAGTGTAGCGTGGCTTTAATGCGAAGATGCTCCATCTTGTTCCAAAATAGAGTAATTTTTTTTGATACAGGCGACGACAATCAGGCAAGATCTTTGTTTTCAGGCGTTCATTTTAATTAGTAGAATTCACTTTTGTCTTTTCAGTATCAATAAAACTAACATTTGTTTAGCCATTCCAAGAGTATCCTTAACATGACATGTTTTATTCTTGTAGGCTTTTCAAGAACTTGAAAATCCCTGTAAGATATTGCACAATAAAATAATATTTTTTCTGGATATTCCTTTTTTTATCCATGTTGTTATTTTTGAGCAGTGCAAGAAAATTATAAGAGATATCTAAATTCTTTTTCATGCATTCGTAAAAGAAAGCTTGAACCTATATTGCTTATGAAAATTGTCATGAAGAGGATGGAGGTTACTGAGATATAATTTCTTTAAAATGCGTCATTTTATTTTTTTGGGGGGTAGATACTCGTATGTATGAAAAAATACTCACAAAATGCACGCGAGTTAAAGTTATGTATATACACACACACATATATATATATATATATATACAATATATCACTGATGATTCCTCCATGAATGAAGGCATCCACTGCATGACTTGATTTCACAGAATCACGTGTTGTAACTTGTAAGCATTTGTCACTGGAGAGAATTCAAACATTATTTCATATAATTCAGAGAAAGATTTCCCGTAGCATGGCTTCAAGTCAGTAGTCATTATTTCAGCTTTTAAAGTTTCAACTATGGACAGAAAAATGGTGTTTATTGCCATATAAAATAAGACTGTGTGTGCGTACACCAGCAATTCATTCTAGAAAATATTAGCTTCCAAAGTTTGTCTCTGGGTACAGAAAAAATAAGGTTGTTTGTTGCCTACATTCCTTAGCGTACTATAAGTATAAGTTCTTCAAGTTTTTGTAGCTAAAATACAGTACTTAAAATGTCGCAAAACGTACTTAAAAATTAAAAATATTATTTACCTATGAGGTATAACAATTTTATAAATAGTTAGAATTCCTAAATATATATATATATATATATATATATATATATATATATATATATATATATACAGGGTGTCCACAAAGTCTGGGTACATAGAAATTTTAATATCTTATTTATTTATGTTATTTCTCCTTCCCAGATCGAATGATGGCTCTGTCTAAAGAAGAAAGAATCGAGTTGGTACTCTTAAGTGGACGAGAAGGATGTTCTTATCTTAAAATTGCCAATGAATTTAAGCCTCGACATCCTGATCGGCAACCTATTTATTTTACTGCCATCGGGAAATTGGTCACAAAGTTTAAAGAAACAGGCAGTGTCTTGGACAAACCCCATTCCGGGCGACCAAAGACTCCAGACGAAACGAAAAAGGTTGTCATGGCCAAGATTGCTGCTAGCCCCTTTAGATCACTTCGTCGGACATCCATGGAGTTGGGTGTTCCAAGGTCAACTATCCACAAAATCTTTGTAGAGCAGAAGTTTCATCCGTACAAATTTCAGATATTGCATCACTTAAATGAAAACGACCCCGATAGACGAATGCAGATGTGCGAATGGTTTTCACATAAATTGGATAAAAATATCAATTTTACTAAAGACCTTTTGTTGTTCAGTGATAAAGCTTTATTTATGTTAATGGTGAAGTCAACAGACAGAATCTTCGATACTGGTCTCAAGACAATCCACATTTGGATGGATCCATCCAAACAGCAAGGCTGCCAAAAGGTGATGGTGTGGTGTGGTTTGTGGAAAGCTCATGTGCTAGGACCCTTCTTCTTTGATGAACATGTAACCGGTGAGACTTATCTGAACATGTTGAGAGACAAATTAATGCCTCAAATTGAGCGCCTAGGCAAGGGACTTCCGGACTGGTTTCAGCAGGATGGAGCCCCTGCCCATTTTGCTACAAATGTTAGAGATTGGCTGAATGGCACTTTTCCTCACTGGATTGGAAGAAGAGGTCATGTGGAGTGGTCCCCTCGTTCGCCAGACCTTTTTCTCCTTTATTTCTTTTTGTGGGGTATGTTAAAAGAGAAAGTTTACTCAATAAAGATTGCAAATCTAAACCACTTGAGAAAACGCATCATCAGTCAGTGTGCTGAAATCGACGGCAATGTACACCTATTCAATCGAGTTCACCAGAATTTAGCAAGGCGCATCGAATTATGCATGGCAAATAATGGAAATCATATTGAAAATATAATTTCTTAACATTATAATTAAATAAAATTGTTTTGTTCTAAAGGTATGTATTTATCCCCTATGTACCTAGACTTTGTGGACACCCTGTATATATATAATGTGCAATAACACAGAAATAAAGGAAGAATTAACAATTCTAATTTACGAACAGCAAGAACAAAGATGAAACGAGGCTATCGAAGATCTGCATAGGGAAGGAACTTCTAAGGAATTCTGGGCGAAGATAAGAAGATTGAAAAGAATGCACTAGAATGGAAAATTGGAACTTGTGGACAAAATGGAGAAAGAAAATAGGAAGAAAATGAAATAAAGAAGATTCTCAAGGAACAATGTGAACATATTTTCAAAATTTGTCAAGAATAAAATAAAGAATTTGATATTGATCTTCGAAATTAAATAATACACGAGCTCAAGGAAATCGTGGATAGGACGCATCCAAACAACCAAGTGAACAGGGGCGAGGGAGAAGAAGAAGACAGGATGACGCTGGAAGAACTGGAAAGCTCTCTCTACTCATTTAAACAAAAATGAGCAGGCCTGTCAGAATTGAGCCAGATAAACCTTGCCAAAGCACCGAGATGCTTACGGGAATATATACTTAACATTTCTAATGCCTTTCTAAATGTAAGCACTTTACTGACGCATAAAAAACTGCTAAACTGATATTCATAGCCAAACCTAGGAGACTTCTAACGAGAAAGGAGAGTTACCGCCCAAAATCCCCTCTGGAATTTAGGATGAAACTCTTCGAAAAGATCCTAAGCAGAATACTAATCGAGTACTTGGAGTCCAATTCGCTTTATAACAAACAGCAATAAGGCTTCAGAAACAAGTTTAGCACCGAGATGGCAATAAATGTCATCACGCAGAAGATTGCTTAAGCGAAGAAATATCGGAGCTATTTCGACATCATAAGCAGGTACGTATCAAAGTCGTTTGATAAGTAGGGCTAAGGGGGATGCAACACAAGATCCTCCAACTCGACTTAAGTGCAAATCTTGAAAAAAATTATCTGTGACTATGTTAGAGAAAGGTCAGCATATATCAGTATAGAGCGCAAGGACGGGCCCACCTTTGCACTACAGGCAGGAATACCTCAAGGCGGCTGTCTCAATGCAACTTTTTACTCGACCTATACAGCTTACATCCCAGAACCAAGCAACCCTACTAGCTTGAGTATTTAGTTCGTCAATGATATATGCCAACTAATGGTTTTTGGACATCAAAATGCGCCTATTCAAGCTCGAATAACTGACGAGGAAATAAGAAAAATTAAAAAATATAAACCCAAATGAAAGATCCGAACTAATGGCGAGAAATTCAAGATTGTCCCATTAGAAAGAAGAAAAATTTCAGATGTAAAAGTGAGGGATACGCGTTATCCCTACACGAACGAGTGCAATGTACTCGGCATAAAGGTCACTTACACTGGGTACAGCAATAACGTCACAGAACGGATCCAAAGATCAAAATCGGCAATCAGAAACCTTTTTATATTTAGAAACCTCAGTCAAAGAAATAAAAGAAAACTATATGTGGTGCTAGTCAGATTAAAGCTCATCTATCCTGCCGCCACGCTTTTCAGTGTTTCGAAAAGCAAGGAAAAAGATGCAAAGAATACAAAACAAATGCATGTAAATAATCACCAGTACGCGCAGTAAGGATGGGAGAAAACAAGAGGATCTCCACAGAGCGAGGAATATCAGTCCGCTCAACATAATTTTAATGGAAAGAGCGTCGGATATGAAAGAAAAAATGAGATTAAAGAGCACCGAGGATATAAGAGCACTCATCAAAGAGAACCAACGAGGTCCATGTCACGCAAGATTCCGAAGCAAAATTTAAATTATAAACATATAAGAATGAGAAGAGAGAAAAAAAACACACAGAAAAAGAAACAACCCAACCAAATAACACGTCAAGGGAACAAGAAACGCAAAATGAATACACAAATTCGAAGACTTGAATGCTAATTTAATATTATATACATAGTAATTTATGTATATACGACAAAAACAACACTAATAAACAAACAAAAAGACACAATGAAAGAGATTAGATTGATCTCCAGGCAAATTTGTCATCCTTGCACCTCATACTTCCTTCACATTTCACTAAGATTTTCCACGATCACTCTTATACACTACTATCCCGTACACCTACCTTCCTCTCCACTTTCCACCTTTGTTGTTGTTGTTGTTGTTCATGTCTTAATTTCTTGTTACTCGGAGAAAGCTCCGGAGAAGCGAAAATTTAGTAATAAAGAATCTTCTACCAGTTCTGGTTCCTAATATTCTCTTTCTTCATATATATATATATATATATATATATATATATATATATATATATATATAGATAGATATATAGATAGATATATTGCTACACAGTATTACATTTAATTAATCACATTCCTTTTTTTCTGATAAACTGCCTTGGGAGTTCACTTTTTTATTTGAAATTAACCTAATCTTTGATATACGTGTCACCAGATAACAATTCCCATCATCACTATACAGCTTACATGTCCTTTCCAAAAACATTTCTCTAACCAGAAGGAAAAAATGAAAATAAAGATTAGTTTCTCCAACCTCCTGAAAATAACGAGTCTAAGCGGACAAACACGAAATACACACTTGCCTTTTGTCTTTGATTTTTAGGTGAAACAGCTAATACTTGTTCATTTCCTCTGTTCTCCTGGAATTGGCAAATTCAAGATAAAGTGAAAATTCAGGAAGAATACGCAAAAAACTCTTAAACTGCAAAAGATCTGCTATATGTGTCCTAACTATTGCTTCTGAATAGGTGAGTAAATAACTGTCATAAAAACAGTGCTCTATGTATGGATATATTTGGTTCAATCTTCTTTCATAAGCAGATCAGTAATAAATAAAGTTGCTTAATATACACTTACTCACGAAAATATTCATACCCTTAAATAATGTCACAATTTTACGCCCTAGTCGATAAGCAATTTATTGCATGGCAACGAACTTTTGAAGATTTAAAATAAATATATCAATACACACACATATTTTCAACAACTTTGCTCGCCGAATATAGGAATGCTACCTCTTTCTACTAAAATTCACAATTAAAAACTATTGATGCTGTTAAAATTAGTGAGAAAGTTTAAGATTATACTCGTAACATAATAAACCGATTATAAGTTTTTTTTAAATAGTCAAAACCTTCAAAACCTATAATGATTAGTATTGGGTTGTCGCGAACCTTTAATTGAAGTGATAAACTTTCTGTCATGTTGATGGCTGGTAACTGTGAAGACCATTCCAAATTGCATATAATAGCTTCCTTTAACAAGGAAGAAACAAATATCAATGTGTACTAGGGTTCGTTTTCATGTTTTAAGACCCATCTTTTTCTTAACGCAAAAAATACCTGGCATGATTAAAGCTGAATAACACAATTTTCCTTTCATTTGACCAGAAAACATGACTGAAAAGATTGAAATCTTTCTACAAAACATCTTTGGCGTATTTCAGACAGGCTATGATATGAATGATTTTCAATAAACTATATTCTTAGGACGACGTCATGTGTTTACGCATAATGCAACGCATTGAACATAGTTTTCAAACTAACACCGACGCCTTCCTCTACTTACTGATCCTTCATCTCATTATAGTAAGACCTTAGTTAATTTCAACTGACCTATGGTTGTTAAGAAGCCTGCGAAGACCAAATTTCTGATGAATACCCAAACATGAAACATTTACAGTTGTCTTTAATTCCTTAATATTTCATATTACAGAGTACATTATAGATATATGGACATTTACCTATTCAGAAATCTTCTTGTAGCTCATCTTAGATTTAAATTTGTCTCATTTGATGATTGCTTGGATATTAAGAATTTCCGAGGTTGAGATCTGAAAAAGATGTTTGTTAGAACGTTCCTTTCGCTGGTCTATTGTAGTCAACGATAACTACAAGTTCTTAATTGATTGTGTTCCATTGCTGCCTCAGAATACAATGCTTGAAGCTGCCATGTAGCAACCTTAAGATTGAATGCCTTGAGAAAGTGATTTATGATGTCCTTGAAGGTCTTCCTTTTGGCAACTGACATTTTGCAATCGCCCGCATATAGGAAGTCTCTTAGTACCACTTCTTTCACCATTCTGCTTTGGTACCTGCTGTTCATTATTCGTGCAACATAATCAATTCATCCCAGTTTGGCTCGCTGTAATATACTATGAATGCTTGAAGGTTTCTGTCTAGGGTGAATTTCTGTTTTCGTAATTTTTGTCATGCAATTTTATATTAATCAGGAGGCGTAGACAGCTTAGCGATAATTAATTCATTACTTTGATATATCGTCTGTATACAGATCATATTTCACGAGGAAATGAGTGCAGCGCGATATACCTTGGTGCGAAGGCGACCAAAAGCTGTGCTGAAGTATTTCAGGCGATCCTATTCTGAACTTATGTGTCAATGTTTATATCACTAGATAAGTTGGTATCAAGGTTAGATGAAGTCTATAATTCCATGATCGCTTCACCTTAACTAATATTTGTGGTTACCTGTGGTTACCAGTAGCCCTCCGTCTGGTGGCAGTTTATACATCGATTCAGGTATTTTTGTACTGATGGTGAGTCTAAACTTGTAAAATCCTACCGAGAATTGATTCACGGTGTGGATGGGTTACATATCTCTTTCACTTGTGTTAAAAATTTTGCAGTCATCCGCAAATAGAAAGTCTCTTAGCACCTTTTCAGGCACCTTTCTGAAGTAGTAAAGGTGCCGAAGATTTAAGAATTTACTAATTTTCCTATATTCTATTGGGATTATAATATTTAATAAAATCAGATTAAAAAAGGTTACCGCAAGAATACTACCGTGTTTCACCCAATTTTTTAGAACAAAAGCCTTAGATGTCTCCCCATCTTCTTGCAACTTTGAGCTAGTATCTCCTCGTGAAATTGGCAGGGGATTGTTGGGAAATCAATATCTCAAGGACCAAATAGGCGCTAGTTCGGTTACAAAGCGTCAACAGCTACGGGGCATATAGGCCGATACTTTACCTCCCACTCTCCCCTTTTGCCCCCTGTCACAACAATCCTCGATATCATTCGCAAGGAAACATTATAATCAGCAGATTTTGTAGCCCATTAGTATAAACAAAGGAGGGTAGTACTTATAGCCTTTAAAATAAAAATCTATGAACAGGCTCACTGTCCCTTCCTAATGAATAGGTCTAGTTTCTTTCGCCAAATAGACGAAAATTCCCGTTTTCCAACGTAAACCAGAAGATACCAGAAGCGCTAAAGGTTACAACATTGAAAATTGATGATGTAGGAAAAAGGCCTAAAGGTAGGCACTCATCTCCCATCCTTTTCCCACCTCCAGGGCATAATTGAGGTATATATACTTGTATCTGGAGAAAAGAAGGATAATCGGGTTAGCGATCGAGAGAAGACGAGTAACGGAGTTAGTCCGGGCATTAAGAAGTACCAGAATCAATCCAAGAATTAAGATGAATTCGAACCGAGCGGGAGTTTTCTTCCTAAGGTTGTTCCTTTTAGGCACATCAAAGAGTAGACCATCGGTATAGAGAATCACTCTCATAACCATCTCGTCAGAGAAACCACCTATTTCGGTTTTCGAATAAAACCAGAGATACTCCTCACCACTGATGAATACCAAAGTGAAGTTTCACTCGAGAAAAGATTCCCCTCTTGGTCAAGTCTCATCATCAAGAAGCCCACAAAGGTAACCCAAGTATTGGAATAATCTTCTCTCTAATATCTCCTCAGTTATATCGCCAAGCAAAGAAGCATCGCTCCTCGCCTCACCTACCTCGGGTTTAACAGCTGGGCGTCCGATTCAGCCTTACCACTGCGAGAACTCACTCCTTAAACCATCGCCTAAACGAAGCTCTCGTTTAAGGTCATTCCCCGTCTGACTCCACTTTCTTTAAAGGTAAAAAGATACCAATTTAATTATGTTCTTTAATTAACATTCCGTACTAAATTGAATTTTTGTATCAACCATCATGTATACTCATCGGTAGTATTAATTTTTATTTGAATGCTTTTATTATGTCCTTAGTAGATTTAAAGTCTTTAATATTTCATTTTTTATGTATTTGAAAGTATATATTTGCTCTAGTTGTTTAATTAAATCCTCGAAACGCTGCATATGAATATATATATATATATATATATATATATATATATATATATATATATATATATATATACATATATATATATATATATATATATATATATATATATATAATATTACGAATCCTCTATGGCTAAAGAATCAAATAAAAAGAAGTAATATAGAACTCTTAAAGAAAAAAGTAACGGAATTATTCATGTAAGGTATAAACGTACATACATACTCGGCCGTATACCACGATAGGGATGTTTATGAAGCTTGGTAGGATTTAAATTCGCCCATAATCTTACGCAGTCCTTCACTACAGCCGGATTATATCGAAAGCACTGATGTCTTTGATCGTAATATGTTAAGCCCTGAGTTATTCGAATAACATTCGTTAATATTCCTCTCTGGTCAAAATTATTTAAAGAAGGTGAGAGAAACTACTCGTGTGACTTCGATTCTGTGTCATAATTTAAGTCAAATAAATTAAACATTTGTATGTGATAATGAAATCCTATAAATACTTTTTGGCTGTGAATTTTCGTCAAATGTATTATTTCTCCTTTATTGCCTAACAAACTTGTAAACTATTTTGTAGGTCTGTCTATTAAGGATCTTTGATATTATTTCCCTGCGATAAACGGTTCATGAACTTTGGTGAAAATATTTGAGATTAAGTAAGGGGATATAATTACTTTCTGAAGCAAGTGTATTAATTACTTTTATCTTATTCTTCATAACTTTTTGCTATTTTACCATTTTAGTTGTTTTTATTCCATATTTTGTTTCCGTTTGTGCGCTATCTTTTATTCTATTTCCCGTGTTCACCCTAAGCAATTTCAAGGCTTGGAAGATGTCTGAGAGTTGATCGAGGGATTCAAATCTTATTCGCAAAATATTCCGTTCTTTGAACATTATCAGATATGAAAAATTTCCTTTTATTTAGTCAAACAATATTATAGTTATATCTCCTTCTATAACAAAAGCATATAAGATATATTTCTTTCTTTTGCTTTATACTATCAAGGAGGTGAATGGAGATACAAATTTAAAGAGTTTAGTCCCCTCATTCGCCAGTGTGAAAGCGATCCAGCGTTAGAATGAGAAAAATTATATAAAAGCAAAAAAATACAAACATAAGAGGGACAGGACGTGTGAATAATGGATGATAATAGTGTTAGAATAAAAGTTAACAGGCGAAACCCTAGGACTCAGAAATGTCCTTAGAAACTGTAAATGCTCCTATAAATAACATTGGTTTATATGTTCGAATATTAACCCATATTGAGGGCATTAACCGGTAGCGAATAATGGAAATACTAAAAAATAAGAAAAAGAATTCGTTCACTTTTATGGTTAGCTTTAAATAGTTACTGTCCTTAACCAACGATCAGATATATTACTCTATTTCCTCTAATTTTATAAAGATATACGTAGGTCATTAGATATTATTTAAATGTGAATTCAGAAGTCAATAGAATACATATGAGCATCGTCATCTGTTGAATAAATATTGCAGTATTATATCAATACAAAATACCTTTCTACTGGCCTTCGTAGACTATAAAAGTAACATTCGATGCAACTGGGAGACCACTACAGAAATAAGGAGTTAGCAAAACTTACGGTACAAACCCTCCTACTCATATCGATATATTAATCAAGCAGGTTTTTCATTTACTTAGCTTTTCAATCGGCTACTTTTGCATCGTCATATATAATTTATTAATTAGCTCCAAATGCGCGCCTACAAGCACCGTCGAATCAATTTACATACAAAGGCAAATAAGACTGAAATGTTCTTGTTCAATGTCCTTCACAACCAACCAAATTATCATTCTGCCTTTCTAATTTCCTTTATTCGATAAAAAATTAAATAGTTTTATAAATTCATTTAAAAAAACATTGTTTCTACAAAGCAATTATACTCATTTTCCAAATTTCAGAGCTATAAAGAAATTTGCATATATTTTAATAGTTCTTTGATTAAATAATGATTCTGCAAAGCATTTAGTTCCCTCTATAATGATTATAGAATTTTTAGACAGAGGTAAATGAATGTGGGAAGTGGGCCTCAAAAGAAGGTTCTAATTACTTCAACATGTCAGCATTGGTAATTCTTCAAGAGTGTTTTACATTTAAATATGCCAAAATTGCTTGTTTAGGTTTTGCTATGCTATGTATGTTTTTCACTGGCAAAAGTTCATTGTCCTTTTAAGCACATTTATTCCCAATGCAAATACTGTTCTTTCATTTTTCCTTATTCTAGAAGAATTTCTTCACCTCTACTCTACTTTTCCTTTCTCTTAATCCTTTATTTAAACATTGCATTCGTAAATCACTTCCTTCGTTTAATTGTTATCACTTCTTCCATATGTTTTAAAGTTTTCTATCCATCATATATATAGAATATCTACCTATGTATATATTTACATTATTCTTTCAAGATGAGAGAATCAATAGCTGTGTTGTTCTTCTTACTTAAAACTAAAAAGCAATAACTAACAAGGGAATTTACATTCTAATTGGCAAAAATATTGTTTCAAGAGTTTTGCTAATTTATCTTTACAAAATTTATTAATGGTACTGATTTTTAGAAAATATCAATGAGTGGATACATTTTGGGACAGTTATTGTTTGAGTTTAAAGTATCTAAATATTGGATAAACTTTGTAAATCATTTAATCTATACATACTATAGGGTAACTATTATTAGGGAAATAAATTTGGATATTATTAAATTTTTTGTGCTTAGGGCTTGAAAAAATTTTAATTTACTAATACTTTGCATCCTTAGTTCAAAGATCTCTAAATATAATAAATATAAATATACTCATTAAACTTACGAGTATTATAAAAACTTTAAAGAAAAAAAATAATACCAGAAAATGAGCACGCATGGTCGAAAGGTTATTGAAAATAAATAAATATAATCATGGCTACATTACCTTTGGTTATTGGCTTCTTCCTAAAAACTTATATATTATATATATATATATATATATATATATATATATATATATATATATATATATATATACATGCGGTTAAGAAGGCAATTATTGGCTAATTACCTATTCATTTAAGCCCTGGGAAGGAGCTCTTCTCACATACACGAGAAGATAAGGCATACAATTAGCTTTTCTAAGACTGTCTTAGAAAAGCTTATTTTATGCTCTAACTTCTCGTTTATTTGAGAAAAGCTTCTTTTGAGGGTTTTGATGAAGAGCTAGTTAGCCCAAAATTGCCTTCTTAACCGCTAAATTATGATTGAGCTATTGCAAATATTCTTGATATATATTAGGTTGAGGAATAAGTTCTTGCAGTTTTTTTAATGTTGTATTGATTTAAGTTTTGTTAACGTGATTTGTGCACATATTAAGAAACAATAATAAATAATGAGAGCAAAATTTGGAAAGGTTAGTTGGGGTCTCTTAACAGCGTAGAGTCTTAGGCATTTTCTTAGGCTACGTCTTGTAGTTGAGTAATAAGTCATTGCAGTTTATTTAAAAGTTATGTTAATTTAATTTTTGTTCTGTACCCTCAAAGTGGAATGTCAAGTTGAAAGAAAGGCGCACTTTCGACACTTGTTGTTATTCATTTTCAATCGAGATGGGAACAATGCAAACGCCGCCAAAGCTCGTCGTGATATTTGTGTTGTGTACGAAGAAAACACTTTATCAGAAAGGAGAGCCCAATGGTGGTTTTCACGTTTCACAAACGGTCATTTCAATCTTAATGACGAGGAACGTTCTGGTCGTCCCATTAAGTTGGATGAAGATCGATTGAACGACCTTCTTCATGAAAATCCTCGTCAGTCGACTAGAGAATTGTCTGTACAATTAGCGTTTGGTCAGAAATCTGTAGTGAATCACCTTCATTCGATGGGGAAAGTTAAAAAACTCGGTGCATGGGTTCCGCACGCTTTGAGCGAAAGCAACAAACTTAAACGCTCCACGATTGCGGGAGGTTTACTTGCTCGTCACAAGGCTATTCGATGATATAAAGACAGATTTCATTACCGCATCATCACTGGCGACGAAAAGTGGTCTATTTATGTCAACATGAACCTTTGAAAACAATGGTTTAGCCCCAATAAAAAAAACACTTCCGCGATTAAAGCAAGGACTTCATCCACGAAAGACGATGCTGTGTATGTGGTGGGATTATCAGGGCATCATTCTTTATGAGCTCCTTGCGAACAACGAGATTGTCAATGCAGAACTCTACGTTAAACAAATGTAGCGACTTACTGAAGCTATTCGTGAAAAGCAACATTATTGACGTTATGGAGACCTTCTGCAACAACACAATGCTAGTCTTCACATTGCGAATGTGATATAAGACGCAATTTAAACGCTTACTTGGGAAATCGTACCGCATCCTCCAAATTCGCCAGACTTGGCTCCATCGGATTTCCATCTGTTCCGATCGCTCTCTAACAATTTGCGCGGCGTTTCGTTCAATACTGATGTGGAATTGAGAACCTGGTTAGACGAATTCTTCGAGTCAAAATCCAGGGATTTTTATTGCAGAGGCATCCAAAGACTAGTTGAACGTTGGAAAGAAGTCTTAATTAACAACGGAGAATATGTTATTGATTAAATTGCATATTGTTATCAATTAAAAATGAAGATCTCTAAAATTGTTAATGGTAATGAATAAATTTGATTAAACCGCAAGAACATTTTCTAAACCCATTATATATTGCAGACGTTATGTTTTCGCAGAAATCTGTCTCAGAAACAAGGTCTGCTGACCTAAGAGTCGCGTGTTTTCATTATTTTTATTTATGACCTTACGACCTTAAAAACTTTCAATAATTCGGATGGTAACTTTGGGAGGACCTTGCGAATTATATCATTCTAAAGAGAATGCAAAACAACATAAGGGTTTAAAACCTCGTTAGAATTGGTCGACTAGTTCTGATGTTACTGCCAACAGCATATAATTCTTGGGATAAACTTGGAGAGACTTTGTCAATTATATATTTCGGAAGAGAATGTAAAACAACATAAGGCTTTCAAATTTCGTTAGAATCGGCCGAATAGTTATGATGGAATTGCCAAAACAAATCAATTCCCTGGCTAACCTTGCGAGGATCTTGGCAATTATATCATTCGAAAGAGAATGTAAAACGACATAAGTTTTTAAATTTTCGTTAGAATCAAGCGAATAATTACAATGTTATTACAGATACAAGAAAAAGCAAAACGGACACCGATTGACCGAGCGACATAGTGAGATGTAGAGTTACCCGCGACTAGTACTTGCACGCGACTTAACATTAAATTTGTTTAATTTTTCTAGATTTATTCTTCAAAATTTGATCAGTTTGATATCCCTAGATGGAATCGCCTTTAGCCTCGAAAACAACCTCAAGGCAACTTCTGAAGAGACAACAGGTCTTACTCTCTATCTGCCCTTTACGACACCGAAAACCACTATAATAATGCCCCCAGTTCGTCTTTCGTGCAGTTCGATTTGTTGGTCTCTCTTTGCATACACCCACGAAGAGGTCCAGCGAGTTGAAGCCAGGTAAGTTGGGAGGCCAAATATCAGGTGCTCTTTGATCGAATATATTCTCCGACAGTTATGCTAACGTCTTTCATCTGTTGTGCTATGTCGCAGTCTTGCTAAGACTCGTAAGGCCTCCCTACACCTACCTGATCGATAAAGGGCTTAAGACTATTAGGGAAAATGTAGATGGCATGAAGCCACCTACACTGCTGATATCATCAAAGACCATGATTGTCGTTATAAGTTTCATTTGCGTACCACCTGGCAGGTACCTGGGTACCACATAGATCTAGCTATTGTTTTATGAGTATATCTTTTGGTCTTGGGAGATATTCTTGTCGTCGGAGAAGACAGAGAGAAAATTTAGCTTCAACTGGGGTTTTAACTTGTTTATTGCTTGTTTGTGTGCTTGCGTCTCTTTTCCTGCATTGCATTGGACAGAAAGAGTTTCCCTTTTCATTTCGTTTGAAAAGTAGCAAATGCTTTATGTACAATCAGTCTGATGATCTTTTCATCCACAGCTTTCTCCCATGCAATGGCATGCATCGACTTTCTCGGAACATTGTTGATAATGTCCTGGATTTCAACGAGTAAATCCAGCGTTTAGATGGGGTCAAATTGTCGTCTCGGAGTCGAAACTTGAATCTTCTTCCTGCTTTCTTACCACTTCCACAATCCTTTTGCTAACTTTGACGAAGTTTGCAATCTCTTTGTTCGACCTTCCGGCGCGGATTCTAAAAAAGGACTCTAGACCTCTTCAACAGATTTGAGGTTTCAAAGTTTTCCATAGTAAATTATTTGGTCAAAAAATATCGAAAAAATGGTTATTGTTTTTAAGAAAAAAAGAACGACAAGTAAAGTAAAAAAATATGTGTAATATTAGCAATTGTAAAATGCGTAGGAATACCGTGCGCAACCTTATGACATGGAATTATTTAATAATAAACATATCATTATTCCTTTCTATAATGTCAATCAAGCTTTCAGCAAGCTTATTAATGACACGTTTGTTAAGATCTTTAAGTTTAATTGTAAAATATGAATCAAGCTCGTTTTCACGCATTTTTTTCTTAAGAGGCAAGGTCAGAAGGGACGTCTTTGGACCAAAGCGGCTTTAAAACGACGAACGAACTCGATTGCAGTATACATCAGTATTAATTGTTTGATTGTTGTCTAACTGTTAGTACTTTAATTTCACATCATACTCTCAACATTATATCTAGTTTTCCTGAACTCATCTTTTCGGTTGTTGTGAAAATCTGCTTACTCGCCTGATCCACGAACGGTATCGTTTAAAGTTATGATAAAGGATCTTCTACTCATCACAAGTAACGAGCATGCTCAAAAATGTTGTCTTACGGTCTCGTTTTAGCCATGAATCCTCGTAAGCAACATGCTTTTGCATATTCACCAGAGACTTCGTGTAGGACCCATTTTCCAACACTGGAACCTTTTGAGAGTTCTTAGGAGTGTTAGAGGATATGCTGCGACAAGAGCTTCCAATTCTTTGGAATCAAGTTGATTTGGACGAATTTTATGATCAATCTTTTAAACTGAAATCCACAATTGAGAAACGGTAAATCGACCTTCTGACACACTTTTCATTTAGTGCAGTATCGCCATAAGGTCTCTGAATGGATTTTTGCGCTATACTTAAATTGATACCTTTCTGAATCAAATAGAGTAAGACAAGTTTAATGTGGTCTTTAGATAGGAGGACATCGAGGTAAATACGGAAGAAAATTATGATCAATATTTTTTCCAGTCTGAAAGAAAAAGGTATATATATATATATATATATATATATATATATATATATATATATATATATATATATATATATATATATATATATATATAGCAGGAGGAATATGAAGACCCATGTGATCGGTCTAAACATTTATATACCGGACGTTTCGGTCTTTAGCAATGACCATCTTCAGCGGATTGAACTCTAGCACGAAAAGTCACTATGTAGGCCAAACTAGGCTCCAATTAAAATGTAGGATTGCTAACCATATGAGAGTGTCATATAGAACTAACATTCCTGTCTCTAAACCTGAAGACTCTTCAATAAGACAACACTCTCAAAATCTTAACCACCCGCTCGAACCTGATTCTTTTAGTTTACCATCTTCCGCTTCCTCATCTCTGGATTTAAAAATTCTGGAATCACTTGTCATTAAACAATTAAACCAAGAACTTAATGATTATTCCGCCTCCCTCAAATTGTTCAGTTATTTATTATCAAAATTTGACACTTGGTATAAACTTTATTTTTGTCCTTAGCCACTTAAGATGGAACAGGATTTGCCACGAAACGTCTGGAATAATAACGCATTATTTCTACCATAAAGGACGTCATTTTCCATATCAGTATATATATATATATATATATATATATATATATATATATATATATATATATATATAATGGTACCAAAATATAAATATTATCTTTTTGCAATTCTTACTTTTAATTTAGAAAATAGCGATAAGTAATATATATTGCCATGCTGGGTCACGGAAAAGGGATTTATGGACTAAAAACCAATAAGGCTTCATTACAAAACTATCAACAAAAGAGGAATATGGAGTAACACACTACGTACAAACTAATATATATATATATATATATATATATATATATATATATATATATATATATATATATATATATATATATATATATATATATATCCATCAGAGGAAATTACCTATATACTGTACGCAATTTCGGAGCTGATGATCAATGAGAAGTATTGAAGGGCTCCAATAATTCTTCTCATCATTAATTAGATCTTGGGCCAACATTAGTTGAAATCTTCGAATTCAGAACTTTAACTAAGTACTTCCTTGAGAGTTCGCCACTGACTTCATACCCTGCTAGATAACACATCCATGCCCCATGAAGTGAGCAGACATCAGCGGGTACAAACGGTGCCAGTTATTCCCTGGCATAAATACATGGCTATAATCAGTTACTGGGTTTTGTTTAACATTAAAACACTTAAATCGCACTAATGCTATAAAAATAAACAATACTTAAGAGGCCATAGTAGAATGTCATTGACGATACCAAAATAATAAGGAAAGGACTAGGAACTACACAATTAAATATCTGTTACATAAAGTTTTAGTAAGTAAATACTCGTGGTGTAAGTTTATTTCACAGTGAACTTCCCCTCTTTTATTATGGCTCTTATTAAAGATTTCAAGGATATTAGTAAAACTATTTAGTGATATTTGAAATAAACTTTCCCTACATGTACGCAAAGTCAATACACTTATTGCATGTAGCACAGAGGAATACTGTAATTTGTAAAATTCTATGCAGCATTAATCAATGCACACACTCTAATAATCCATCGGTTCAAGATGTAACAGTGCAAGTGTTCATTCCAGGGATCGTAGGACATATTTTTTTTAAAAAATCACAACAACAGACGTGGAAAATTAACTGTGAATCAGAATTGTAATTATTTTGCTCTTTCTAAAAGAGAGAAAGCAGACGATATTGTCAAAGACATATGATTTCTCAATTTTCTCACAACATCTTTAGATCAATATACACTCAGAAGCGCGATTATAGAGACGCTAGAAAGTCTAGAGACTGGCAACTGCCGTTAAAATTAACGATGAAATCAACCAAACTTTGGCGACAGAGACCTAATTTTCTTTCCAAACTATGATAACGAAAGAGCGTGAAATGTTTTCTAATCAAAAAGCTCCAAATTCAGGAAAAAACTGCAACGACTTTCGACTAAGCAACATATGAAATAGGGTAGCAATTAAAGAAAGATATACAGAAATTATCAAGCTTATTTAAAAATAACCCATTGAAGATATAGAAACTAAAACACAAATATAGTTAAGAATTTACAGAAAAAAGCGGCGTTGGATTTCTGAAGTCTAGGAAGGGGTCCGATCCCAGCAGGCTTGGGCACAAAATTTACAGTATAGTCTCCTAATGGCCTCCCATTGAACGAATACACTGATACACACTTCTGTAGGGGTAATTAGCTCACAGGGGTTAGGAAAGTCGCCAATGACAACACCATTATCAGTTTACCTTAGAAAAGAAACATATTAGAGCATTTTACTGATAGCGTATTAGTCTCCGCTATGTGGACAATCGAATCCCCATAACCATGACCCAGAACGGCTGACTTTTCCCCTACCACTAAATTCATGAAGGTTTCCTCCAATTGCCTGATCTTTAAAAAAGAATAGGAACAGGACAACTACCATATGAATAGGATGATATCACGGTAGCATCGGGGTGACAAGCGATGATCATTCGTTTCACGATGTGAATTTCTCTATTTGTTCGGGGAACCTCACCCACGCTGCGAAGAACCAATGGCGCTACCAACCTACAACTCATTTGACCGTTTGTAAAATGGCGATAAAACTCCATTGATATTCGATTGGTATTAGGAAAGGAAGAAAGAGCGAGAGAAAGAGTCAGACAGAAAGACAGAGATCAGGAGAGACAGGGATAGAGAGAAACAAGAAGAAAAACAAATAGGAAACGTTCCCATGTTTCCTGTTTTTCTCTCTCTCCCTCTCCCCATACTTCCCATCATTATCTCTTATTTTGATCTTATATTCCTCCTGAATGTTTTACGTGGTATTCTCAAGCCTAAGGGCATCTCTTGATTATTTGTTCAACTTGCTAGTGATGAGTTTATTTTCTGTAGTTATCTCTTTTTTTTGGGGGGGGGGCGCATTTGGCTTCTTCTCTGTGCAACTAAATGCCACTATCTCGCTTTCTGCTTGGTTAAATTTCTCGTTTTGTTCGTTCTCTCTTTTCATCCTCTTGTTTATTATCTAATACAGGTTTTTGTTATTGTATAAACACGCTTGATCTAAAATTATAAAACACCCTTCATAGCAAATTTAGTCAAGCGTTCTAGAATTTAGAATAGTATTCATATATATGTATATGATAATAATGTGTATTATTCTAATATATTAAATACTTTTGTTAATATGTTTAAATTACATTTAATATATTGCGTTTAATTAATAAATGTGTTTCTTTAAACATAATTTAATTAATATCTCTAAAGTTTCATATTATATTTATAAATATTGTTAGAAATAAGTAATGACTGAAACTAAAGAACTTGCAGAAACAGAGAACAGAATATCCTATTTTTCCATAGCTATGGGCTATCACAAGTATAAATCGCTAAAATATATTCACGATATGCCCTCCATATCGCTATAAAACAATACCAAAAGTCCAAGAGCCTTGTCTCAAGGAAGAGAAGGAGCAGAAGACAACTTAGCCTTGTTTCAAGGAAGAAAATGAGTAGAAGACGACTTAACCTTGTTTCAAGGAATAAAATGAGCAGAAGACGACTTAACCTTGATTCAAGGAAGAGAATGAGCAGATGACGACTTAACCGAAATCTTCGGAATTTTTTCCGAAGCTCAATGAAGCTTCAACTATAAAATACCGCCCTTACAATGAGACTTAGAGATCGAGGGGGAAAAAAGAGACGAGGCGAGTATGATGTCATTGATATCTGAGATCAACAGAAATCAACGTTTTCTTTGCCCAAGGATCACAAAAATGGATATATGAACAATTCTCTAAGGAAAGTAATCATTAGGTATATAAGAAATATTGTTGAATTGTTATTTTACATGTAAGTTATGTACTTCCATTTAATTATCTCTTGGAGGTGCTACTATCCTGGTTTGGGGCTACATTAGGATGGATTGAAAATGGGTGTTTTAAACATTTTAGAGAAATAATACAGGTAATATTACAGGGAATATGGGCTAGGCATAAATATTGAGTTTTTTAAAATTATACTGGTCTAAAGCAATATTTTCAGATGCCCAAACATCCCCCAAAATATGTATTTTTTCCCTTATATGTAAGGTAGTGCTGTCAATAACCTTTCTCGAAGGTATTAACAGTACTTTTCATTGATCACTGGGCAACAAATTTCAACTTTTTGTTTATTGTCTTAGATTTGAAAGTTAATTATACGTACTTTTGGTGCGCTCAGCACGAATTTCTACTCCGTTTTGTTGTATTAGGTCTTGACTTTGGTCAATACACTTCCTCTTTCATAAAATTCCTAAATACTTGCTTATTCTATTTGCAGTTGCAAATTATAATAATAATTATCTATTTGTACCTATTCAAACTAATGTTTGTTTCTACATTTCAAATTTTGAAATAAGGAATTGAAATACCTTTATAAATTGACAAAACAATCGAGTAATATGTCCTTAAGCACTAAAAAGTTCATATGCAAAATCTCAGCTCATTCATTTTGCTACATATGTGGAAATTTTACACTTCCACATCAACGTGGAAATATAACGGAAATATAACGGAAATATAACGGAAATACAACGGAAATATAACGGCATAAAACTGGGGGATCAAGATAAATCATGGGTTTCACATAAAGCCTGCACTGTATCCATCGAAAGGCTGCAATGTTGAGCGAACGGTTCGGAGTCAAAAATACCTTTTGTAGTTCCGATGGTAAGTTTAGGATTTCATAAAACTACGTAATTTATTCATTTGGGGACTGTAAATTACCTAAGTGTAATTGTAACTTAGGTACATAACAACTTCTGATGAAAATTGCTTTGGTTAACGCTTCATTTTCTTTTCCATTTCAGGTGTGGCGAGAGCATACTAACCATAAGACGGATTGCTACTTCTGCTTTGTCAAGACTTCGTGCTTCACTAGTAAAAATAAACATTGTATCGAGTACCCAAACTTCGACACCACATTAAGACATGTGCGAAATTTAAATGAAATTCCTATTGCAAAGTTTAAGCGACTGCCATCTCAGGAATTAGTTGAAGATGTTTCCGAAAATATTGTTATGCACTCTGAGGACTCAGTCACCGAATTCGACCCCAGCGTAGTTGTAAGTGAAAGTAATCAGCAAAGGGTCAACCAGGCCATGTCAGATGATCTCATAAGGAATCTAAATTTACCAAAAAAGGCTCGGAAATTTTAGCTTTCAGACTTAAACAGAAAAACATGCTTAGTTCAAACACATACATTTCATTTTACAGAAACAGAGAAAAAGAACTTCTTAAATATTTAGGACAGATCATAGTTTATTATATTGCTGCGACATACTAGGTTTGTTAAAAGAGATAGGGGTTCAGTCTTACACGTCAAGTGATTAGCGTTTGTTTTGAGACAGTTCCAAAAGAATTCTTAAGTGTGTGTTGCTGCATAATGTCAATCTATACAGCTCGATACCAATTGGGTTCTTAACAACAACAAAGGATAAGTATGAGAATATAGAAACTGTTTTAAAACTTATATAATATAGGGGGAGTACGAGTGGACCATAGGTGTTGAATTAATAAGAATAAATTTTCTGCTAAGGCAACAAGCGGTTTATACTGAATATCCCCGCTTCCTTTGCTTATGAGACAGCAGAGCTAAGCAAGAACATTATTCCAAACAAATTAATCCACCTTTAGTGGGCAAAGATAAAATCATATTTCTAGTGTGCATATCAAACTAAGTCTTCTGAAATAATATGTAAAAGTTTTAGATACAAATGGTGGAGTGTTTCCAAAACATAATTTCAATATTCACAAGTTTAAGTTATGAAAAAATCAAAGCTGGAATTTTCGACGGTCAACAAATAAGAACATTCATTAATGACAGCAGTTTTTTCATAATTTCATGAATGAACGCCAAAGAAATGCCTGGTTCTCATTCGTGGACTTGATAAAAAGCTTTTTAGGAAATTATAGGGCAGATAACTGGGAAGAAGTCTTAAGAAACTTTTAATGGATTACAAAGAGCTAGGGTGCAATATGAACATAAAAATGCATTTTGGGAATTATCATCTTGACTAATTTTCAAGTAATTTAGGTGCTGTTATTGACGAACAAGAGGAGAGATTCCATTAAGATATCAAAATTATGGAGGAACGTTATCAAGGACGCATGACTTCAGTTTTAGTCCTAATTTTGAAAAAATGTAAATTGGCGGAATTCTTTTTAAGAGCAGAAAACTTACGTATAATCAAGTGTTAGATATTATTTAATAAAATACTTGTTTCCAGGTGAATGATCAATTTACTTTACAGTCTAATCTCTCTCTTTAAATTTTCATGACTGAATTTAAAAAAGAAAATTCAAAGCTCACCACGAGGAGGGACTGTGTAGCTTCACCCATGCCCTTCCCAACCACCCTTACTTGGTCATGATTCATTTTATCTGCATCGTATATTTCTTTTAAACTTTGATTTGAGCTTAACTCTCAAGAAAAAAAACTTATTGGCACGGGATTTAAAACTTGACTCATATACACACAGCTTGAAAGATGCCTCACTCACTTCTTTAATTATCCGTTCCACTGCTTGTTTATGGCAAGAGAATTTCTCTAACTTTCTTCTGCTCCTGTTGGAAATTTGATATTCAATAGTTTCTTCAGTCAGCTCTTTTGTAGGGGAGGAGGTACTTGAAAACATCTCAACATTTTTTCTTTGCTATTATTTCTGGACCTTTTTATTCTCCTACAATCAAGTTCTCTTGTGCTACTGTTGTTATTTTCAATCATTGACAGTAGGATGTTTTCTGGAAGAGCAAAGAAAGCATTTCTTTTAATTACAGGATTGATGAAATAACACACGACTTTTGTCAATGTTCTAGTGAGTTAAATTGTCTTGAATAAATTTTATGTACCATTTCCATAAAATTTACTTTGCTTAATGGAGAACAACATTGGTACATTAACTCTCATTAAGAATGATATGATGGTAAGAAGAATGTTTGAAGGATTCTTCGTTGAAATGTAGAGGCAAAGTAACCGGTTACCTGTCGTTGCCCAACGCGTTTGGGCCCTCTTTTCTGTATTGAGATGTGCTAAATCCGGAAGACAATACACTTTTGTGATTGCTTGATGGATTTCTAGTGAATGTTTGGGGGCATATAATAAGATCCTTACAATCCCCAAGGGGTTCTTCAGCATAAATTCTATCAAATGTTACAATGGGTTGTTTCTCTGCCTTTGAGAGCTGCCTGTCAATAGGACCAGTGAAACCATGAGGACCAGATGTTTTTCCATCAAGTCTCTCTACTAAATGTCATAATGGAAGTTCCTTTGCTTGGAGCTGACATATGAAATTATGAAGTAGTTTATTAAGCTTAATATTTATCAGCCTTATAGCGCTACCTTTTACGCCAATGTTGACTGCCGTTCTATCACAACCGATTGCAATAAGATTTTTCAGATCAATATCATTCTCTTGAGCATACTCAAACTAACCTTTACTTATTCCATCAGCCAACTCACATTTTATAGTGTAATGGCCCATGTATTTAGGCTCAAGTTCCTGCACTAAAGCTATATGTTCTTCCATTATCTTCTTTCTATAATATTTTGTTCCATTTTTTCTTGAGTGAAAATAATATCCTTCCTGCCATAAAAATATGTGCTAGTAATAGGTGTCTGCTCTTCATCTTTGACCACTGATGATCTCTTCTTTGGTCTCACTCTTTTAACTTTGTTTCTGTCTTCTCTTCACATGTATCCTATGCTGATACAGCTCATATATCAAATAAAACAGAAGTAGCAATAAGTGCTGCAGCGCTTTCATACACTATAGCCTTATCACAAGCATTTGCGAGTGTAGGTAGATGGGGTTTTTTTCTTTCGTGATGTGATATCTTTCTTTGGAATAATTCTATTGTAGCCTATTGGCTATGGGTATGATTCATCTTAACTTGTTTCGACTCATATAGTCTAATTTACGGATGATGTGTAATACTTATCAATGTTACTCTCTTCCTTATTTGCATAACTTGAAATACTTAGCAAGAATTGTTCTCTTTGCCTTTTCAATATTGTAGAAGTCTTTTTCTTGTACAAAAGCAAATAACTCCAAGAATTGCCATTTTTCTTTCATTCCTCTGGTCTAGCAGGAAATTATTTTCTCCCATTGAGGCTGTTCTATCTTTAGGGCAAGAACAGTTTGATGGCAGCTGAATCTTGCCGGCTGCAATGTCAAAAAGTTTTTTCCGTGTCTCACACCTGAAGGCCTCAACTTTTGTTCTATATGCATTGGAGTCTTTTCTTCCTTTCATGGGTTAAAGAATTTTGCGATACTTTGAACGGCAAGATTTTAACATTACATCAGTTCATTGATTTGAAACAACTTGGATTGATGCATTTTTTCAGATTAATTTAAGTTTGTCTACAACATGCTTTGTTTCAATGAAACTCTCACAACCATAGTATTTCATAACACTTTCATATGTTGGCAGCTGTAGATGCCATAGATCTTGCCCAGACTCTCTCGCTGATCTTTTATTATTTGTCATGATTGAATTTTTAATTCTTAAAGAAAACATAAAATACGTATTTTAGCTTTAAAATTCTTAAATATACGAAATGCTTTAAATCATCAAAATATTTTATATGGCAATAAGAGAGAACACAAGTGACCACCTGCTTCTAAGTGAAGTACGGACTGAGCCATGAGGGCTAGACTGAGTTGTTAACTAATGTCGGCTAATCTGTTGTAACCATGATCTGAACCTATGGCACTTATTCTTAGAAATCATGTTATTTAGCAGTAACTCATACATTCTTATTATTTTAAGTTGCTTTCAAGTAAGTAAACATTTTTGTGAATTATTATTATTAAAAAGCATTATTGACATATTTGATGTGTTTGGAGCACCTTAAGATATCAACGAATGTTGCGATATTTTCGCAAGATATTAATATTGTAATCCCCCCCATATTATCCACACTCTTAAAATTAGTTAATGCCATCAAAGAATGAACTGCACAAATTATAGTAAAATGTTATCACAAGTTTATAGCCATCTATTCAGATATAGAATCTCACAACATCAAAAAGTAAGTTAGATTTCAGCAGGGCAATGACCCATCCATCCATATATCCACACCAAGAGCTCCTTTTAATAAATGAAGTTCGCTCCTATGGAATGGCCACAACAGCAGCGAGTCTCAAATCCAATAGAACACTTGTAGGAAGTGCTTAAAAATAATTACCACAGATACAAATAATAGAAAATATATAAAGATTTACGAGGTAAGTGGGGAAAGATAGCATCAAAAATTTATAACATTGAGGGAAATCCAAGATACGAAGAATTATGGTTGTAAGTAAACAAAGGAGAGTCTAACAAACTATAATAATTAATAAAAATAAGTAAATTTATAATATATATATATGTGTATATATATATATATATATATATATATATATATATATATACTAAATTCATTTACCAAACTTTCTTATTAGTTATATGAATGATTTCATCGGGTGCTTTATAATTTCGACCAAAGGTAAATAGGTGTAATAATAATAATAATAATGATAATAAGTCTGAAAACATGCATTTTCAGGAGACGCTTAAATGTGGTAAGAGAGGGTGAAGACCTAATTTCAGCAGGAATAGCATTCCACAACTTAGGGGCGCAGATTGAGAAGGAGCAGTCCCCCATTGAGCAGATAAATAAACGAGGAATATTCAAAAGAGGTGCATGTGATGACCGAAGGGCCCGAGGTACATGGCGTGGCAAGAGGGCAGAAGAGAGGCAAGACGGGGCCTTGTTGTTTAGGACCTTAAATGTGAAGAGAAGTAACTTAAAGTGAGTACGCGATCTGACAGGGAGCCAGTGCAGTTCATAAGCAAATATTTCTTTATTCTCCCCTTTTATTCTCAAAATTGAGAGTCGTTTCTATAGGAAACTTAATGTTGAGAATAGAGGGAAAAACAAAGGCAGTAAGGCTAAATTAATTTACGTTTTGGCTGGATAGACCCATTATCTTGAGAAAGTGTACACAAAATTCTAAGTAGATAGAAAAATAACCGAAAAAGTAAACGATTAAATCCTTAAATGAGTCAAATATTAAAGTGGGGATACATAAATTTTAAGAGTAAAACTAACGGTTTAAAACAAACTTGACACAAACTCACAATTTACCGGGTGACAGCCAAAAATTTCACCTTTTTATAAGTCTCTGATTTGCTAATCATTAAAACTAAAGGTAGAAATAAGCATTATTACCAAGAACAGTATTTGTAATTTAATTAGCTAGCTTATGTAGCCTAGGCTTGGGGTGAATACCATATCTATGCAGATATTAGACTGTTCTGTTTTAGGCTCACGAAAATGCCACTCTTGCACAGTGCAAGGTTATGCGTGGAATTAATGATTCAAAATGGATCCATAATCAAATCGATTCGTCATTTTTAAGCGAGATATGTTATACAGTTAGACAAAACAAATCCAGATAAATTAGGCCAAGTGGAATGCAAACAGGACAATTCGTAATTTAGATAAAGGAAATTCCGGTCGTAAGAAAACTGTGATAACGGTAACCAATATTGACAAGGTAAGAACTTTAATTGATGCTGATGAAACAAAGTCATTGGGAAAATTGGCTGCTGAGACAAATTTTAATTGAGTAATGGTGCGAACTATTCTAAAAAAAAAGATCTTATTTTATAGCCATACAAAAGGGAATGTCATCAAGAAATCTTAATGCAGGAGTCAGGGTTGAAGAAATGTCCGATAATAAATAATTTGTATTGAAAGACATAATTTTCAGTGATGAATGTTACGTTTCCCGGAAAAGCAAAATAAAAGAAATTATCGAAAATAGTCATTAACTAAGCCAAATAATCGCTTTCAAAACCTCTGCACTCCCCAAAGATAAGAATATGGTGTGGACTAAGTAGAAATAAGACTTAAGGGCTCAATTTCTTTGAGGACCATGAAACAGGTCAAGCTCATTCAATTATCGCTGCCAGATATCTTGACATGCTCAAAAGCATTTTCGCCATTTGCCCATATCTTGACAAATGGGTTTAGCAAAATGGCGCTAGAGCCCATAGTGATTGTGCTACCATGACAAGGTTCATTGCTTGATTTTTTTAATGACTAATGGCGTATAGGACAAGCTTTCCCTGGCCGGCCAGGTCACCTGACTGATCACTTGACTTGCCGCCTTTAGACTATTTTCAATGGAATTTTTTAAAATGAGTAGTTCGATCTGCATCATCTTATATCGCTTAACTGAAGAATGAAATTCGAACAATCATTGCATCCATCAATGTTAATATTTTTCAAAATGTGATAAGAAATTTAACTAATCATATTGATGAGTGTTTACTGTCCGGTGGTGGTCACTTCAAATGTTAAAATATGTCTAATAAAATTTTAAATATTGTTCTTTATAATGATAATTATTTCTACATTTATTTTTTAAAGGCTAACAAATTGCAGCATTATAAAAGGGACATTATTTAAAATAAATATAATTTTAGTTAGAAGAATAAAACCATTATTGATTTCCTAATATATTGTGGATAACGTTTCAGATTACCTTATCCATCTTCGGGCAAAGGGATTAACACAAATTTAAACCGAATAATTGGTACAAAAAATTTGCATTTAAAATTTTCAGAATTTAAAATTAAACACAAAACAAAAACAAACAAACTATTACAGATAGCAAAATTTACAAAGACTATATAAAACTGCCAGTAGTTATTTATTTAATTTAAAAACCACGTATAATTTCAAAGTGAAGGTTAGATGCAAAATTAAACCTATTTTTAATCTCTTACAATTTTCACAGATGTTGCTCGTTGCCTCTAAGATTAAATAGTTAATTTCAATGGCTCCATCTCTTAACTGGTCGATGATTATTCATTGGCGAGCGCCTTGGGACCAATCTTTACTGTCGCCTCTAATTTATCTTTTTAAGATAGGCTTTTAAGATAAGTTTTTTGAGGAGTGCTCTTCTTTTTTACCGCTTTTGTTGAGTTGATATATCGACGATCCTTTGCCCTATTTAAATCTTGAAATGAACCTTCAAGTTTCTTCCAACTTTTAAAACACTTCGTTTTAATCTAAAGTTCTCAATAGCGAAGGAACTTGAAAATTCTTTCTTTTCTAGACATTTTAATTAAAACAAGGTCTGCTGACCAAAGTCGCGTGCTCTCACTTATCTTGATTTAGGCACTTACGACCTTCAAAACTTTCAATAATTCCTAGACTAACTTTGGCAATTATATCATTAGAAAGAAAAGGTAAAACAGCATGAGGGTTTCAAATTTCATTAGAATCGGCCAAAGAAGTTTGTGATAGATTGGGTTGAGGCAGCGTTAGTTTCAACTCCTATCACATATTATTTAAAACCGTGATGCTCCCACGTGCATCTTCGCTTCGAAGCTTGGCGTCTTATCGCAGCCACCGGATGTGAATGTTTAAACAAAAAGGTTATCGCCCCCCCGTTCACCCCCATACGCCGACCTCGCCAGATTGAGTTAGGCTTATGGGCAGATAAGGCATTGTTCCCTGCCTCGGCTGTGCATTCCCTCGAAGCTCCCACTCCATTGTCCCCCCACGCCAAGGGAGTGTCTCGTCTATTTAGATGGAAACTTTACCACTAAGATCAGATTGGAGATCCAGATTTTCGTCGCGAAAGATCACCACGACCCTCTCTCCCTTTGTGCGCCAAGGGACCTCGACCTCGAGATTCACCATCACTTGTCCAGAAGGAGGACAATATCCCTTGAGTGCCAAAGGTTCGAGCCTTTCGTGACGCCAAGTCCTCAAGGCTTTCCCCTCGTTGTTCAGAAAGAGAACAAAGTTAGAACAGCCATTGTTCTTGAGCCCGTAGACAAGAGACGGTTCTCCCCCCCCCCTGTTGTTCAGAAGCGAACAACGTAGAACAGCCATTGTCTTTTGAGCCCTTCGCCAAGAAACGGTTCTTACCCTTCCTTCTTGTTGTTCAGAGGAGAACAACATTAGAACAGCCATTGTTCTTGAGCCCGTAGACAAGAGACGGTTTCCCCCCCCCCCGGTTGTTTAGAAGAGAACAACGTAGAACAGCCATTGTTCTTCAAGCCATTCGTCGAGAAACGGTTCTCATTCCCTAGATGCCACGTCAGGATCATCTTATTCCCCCCCTTCGGCTGGAACTCGCCAGTGGACCGATAATTCCTTCACGTCAACTTCCACTGCACCACTAGTGTAAAATTACGTAAGCCGAACGTTACCTTTGAGTATTTAACCCTTTTGTCAATTCTATCCGGTGCTTTAAATGTTTTAGCGAACCATCCCATCCCTTTAACTCTATATTTGTTTTACCTTTTTAAATCCTTTAATACTCGGATTAGCCCGAGCCCCCACGACCCTTTCCATTCTCTGTTTATGTCAATATTTTCCGTTTTACGTATTGTTGATAGTTATTATTAATAAAACTCTATTTTATTAATGATAGCAATATTATTATCCTTGAGCTCAGTTCCACTTCTTAAGCACATCAAAGATACATAATTTCGGCCCGCCAGACATTAACGCACTCTAAAGATAATTAAAGAAGTTCCCTCAACGAATAGTGATATATGGTATATCGTCGGGAGTTCATTCTACGACAAAGTTACAATGTTATTAACAACCAAATAAAAGTAAAAGTAGGACCGACCGACTCGCTGACCCACCGCCATAGTAAAATATTGAGTCGCACGCAACTAATTATTATATATTTATAGCAACCTGTCATGCCACGAACCCAGGTGCACAGCTCATTCGAGCCTTCATCTGCCCCTCTTGGCTCTCATGGAGTGGCTAAGGAAGTGAAGAGGGTGAGGCGCAGTAGTCCTTTGTAGTCCTCCGTAGCCACACTGTCTAGAGTCAAAGTAGGTTCCAGGCACTATGAGTATTGCGGATAGGAGTGAGAGGGAGAGGAAGAAGAAAGTTTAGGATAAGACAGCGAAAAAATATAGGAGGAGACAAAAAGATGACTTTGTTAGCCATGGGACCTACAGCTTAACGTGGAATCAGAACCACGATGTGTCGCTTGTCTCTAACTATAACAGTTTATCGTGACCCCTGGCCAACGTATCTACTCTGAGTTCTGTGTGCGGATGTGATATTAAAAAGGGGAATAGATACAGAAAGCTTAAGGAAGTAAGAGGTTTGAAAAGACATGCTAGCATGCCTGAAGATCAGGCTTATCTCTGTCCATTATGGGTAGTGATAGCTAGCGTGATAAAGTAAGAAAATTTGATTCGCGTGAGTATCACGCATTACTATATTAGTATATTTGTCTCTTTTTAAATTGCCTATGTAGCGTTTTTACATATGAGGCGTTCAAACCATTATTAGTAATTATTCTTACTAAAAACTGGTGTAGGATTCTATCTCTCTATCTATTCTTTCATATTCCTATCCTAGTTATAATTGACTATATACTATTCTCTGTTTTGCTTCAGTTATCTAACTAATAATAGTCATTGTCGAGTATTATTCTCCTTCTCTAGGTGCAGATTTCTTCTTCTTCCTATTCCCATCCTTCTACAAGGCATGGGAAACTTGGAAATATACTGTGTAATCTATATCCTTCTCTTTGGTTAATTTGGTTAGTTATTTCAACTCCAATTTCATTGTGTGTCTTTTCTAAGACGTTCCTAGCTCTTTTTGCAGTTATTCTGTTAAGTGGCTTTATCTTTGCATTTCTGTACAGGTCTTGTAGTCTTCTTCTTTCTCCTCTTCTAGTGTTTGTTATTAAGTAAATGGCTTTGTTTTGAACATGTTGGAGTCTTAGTAGGTTACGTCTCTAAATAGTGTACATCGCTAAGTTTTTTATGCTTAGGTTTATTAACTTGTATAGTAATACGAGGCCGCTTTTCCTCCGATTTACCCTCTCAGTTAGGTGCTCTTTATAACCTGGTTTCTTAATGGTTAGTCCAAGAACCTTACATTCTTCGTCGTATCTGTCGCGCTGTTCTTCTACATATACATCTGAGATGCTTCTCCTGTACACGTGTACTATCTTTTAAATTTATTACTTTCGGTTCTAATTTTCCATTTGTTTGAGCATCTATTAATGCTTCTCATCTCTTCTGCATTCCTTCTAGCTTGAATTTGTCCGTTCATGTAAGGGAAAACTATGATCTAAGTGACGTTGTCGGCAAATTGGATGTTCAGGTATCATTTATTTTTGGGGGGTGGTATATTTGTGGTGGAGATTGAGTAGAGGAACGTACACAGACATCCGTCTTGGCGCAAACCCACAGCGAGCTCAAATATTTCTCCCTGATGTCGTCTATTTCCATATAAGCACGTCTCTCCATTACATAAACGCATAAAACCCTTTCAATCTTGTTGTTTATTCCCATTCTGAGTATCTTGAGCTGCATACCCCTCTGCCTTACTTTGTCGAATGCCTTGGACACGTCCCAGCATACGATCATTTCAAGGATGAATCCTAGGGCCATCTCTGTGCTTTTGTTTTTATTAAAGCCAAATTAGCAGCTGCTTCTCGTGCCCTTATCCTGGAGGAATTTTGACAGTCTGTTATTAAGTATTTTTTCTAAAACCTTACAGATAAAATTTAATAGCGAGACGGGATGGTAGTTAACTATTTGATCTCGGGGATTTCCCGCCTTCAGGATGAATATCATCCTTGCCACTTTCAGTTCGTCAGGAAAGTATCCCGTGTTCAAGCACGTATTAAATACGTTTCTCACTCATTCAAAGTAATTTAAACTTTGAGTTCCGATCGGCCTGCGGCTCTCTGTCCGAAGCTCTTTATATTTTCTTTTAATTCCTCTGATGTAATCTTTGCGTCTATTCCATCGTTGTATTTTCTCCCTTCCTCATCAAAGTAGAAGGGGCATGTTCTTTCCATCTCCCCATTAATTCGTCCACCATATGGTGTTCGAATTCAATGTCATAGTTCTCGTAAAACTTCTTTACTAATTTCCCAAACATTCTCCGAGTGCTGTGTGAATAATGCCTCTATTTCTTCCTTATCTTCTAAAATGTTGTTCCTTGCATGATTAGTTTTCCTTTTTTCTCCCTACTGTCCGTGGCTTTAATCTGTTGATATGTGTCCAAAATTCCCTTGTTGATGTTTCTACATCTATTTCCTCAATGCGCTTATCTCATTTCTCTTTCTGTTTTTCATAAATTAGTACTATTTGTTATCTATTCTGTATCCTCAGTGCGTGTATGCTTCCTTTGATGTTCCGAATCTTCTTATATTTTTGGCCGTCCGACTGATCAACTCACTCAAATCCGCCATTTCTGGTGTCCACCTAAATTAATGGTTTGGAACGAGTTAATGGGGACGGCCCCCATCTCTGCCCTTTTAATTTCTTCTCTGGTCCTATAGAACTCACCGTGCATTTCTTCTAGAGTGGCTTAACCGAGCGTGCTAGGCACGTACGTCTGAAGTAATTTTTGTACTTATCCCAATCCGCTCTATGGTATTCTTTCCTTTTAATCGAAGGGATTTGTATAGGCTGCTTGTTTATATGTATTAGAGATGCAGTGTGGTCACTGTAAGGAACATTCACTGGTTCCATAAAATAGTTAAGAGCAGATTAAATTGAGTCAGGTAGATGTCCGTTTTTGTTGCTTGTTCTCTTCGTAGGAATGTAAGAATTTTAGCTCCCACTCTTTGCAGTATACGTCAATTGAAGAGCATGTTAAGTTGTTTTTCGACTCTGTTTGTATTTCTGTACCCAGAAGCCATGCAATGGGCGTTTAAATCACTGATCAAAATGACCGACATCCTATAGTTAAATTGTTTAGTAAAGTCTTGTACCGGTAAGTGGGGGCTCCTGGGTGGCTGGTATCCAGTTGTGACAATGATGGTTCTTAATTCCATTTTAATTTCTATAGATACATATGCGTCTTCCAATCTTTCTATTGTTTTGTAATGCAATCCTTGCTTGACAGCCATTGCCGTTCGGTCGTGTTTTTCTGGAAGGATTTGTGTTAATAACATTGTAGTTCCATATCTTTAATTTATTGTTTTCTGTGTTTCTTCAATCCTATGATATTAGTATAACATTTGGGTCAATCGTTCTGAAATAGATTCTGTAAATAAGGTCCTAGTTTTTCCATCCGCATGTGTTGATTTGTAGTATTTTTAATTTTTTAATGTTCATAATCCAATTGTCCATTTCTGTTCGTTTATTCGTTTCCCGTTGTGTATGCAATCTGTTGAGTTATCGGTGATTCTTTTTATTTTTCTGGTTCTTATTTCGTTTCTCTTCTGCGCTCCCCTTCCGCTGATTGTTTTTGAGGGCCCTTCTGGTGGACCTTTTTTTCTTGGAGATTTATATTTGTTATATCTTTGGGCTTTCCTGCAAGGAACCCGTGTGCAATCTTGCACTGTATTGTCGGAGATAATTTCAGACTCTGAGTATCCGCTATTTGTGTCCACTTCTATTTCTACTGTCTCTTGGTTCCCTTATGCATCTTCGATTAACTCATATTTTGACATTGATATTGAAAATGGCCGATGAGTCGACCTCCTGGGGGAATTTCATCGGTTCGATTCCTTTTTCTCCTAGCTTGCTGCTGACTGTTGTTACGTAACTGCCTGCCTTAGCTATGTTTATCACGTAGGCATGTAATATACAAGTAAGTATTTTCACTTTTAAAGTTCCATACAATTTATCTGTGTTGTCGGTCATTGTTGGTTACTTTTGGTCATTGATGCATATGAGTTTCTATTTACGTTAGCATTGTTTCTATTTGTCCCTGTTTCTTTTCTTTTTATAATTTATCTTCTTCTGGGACGGATTATGGCCATAGTTTTGTGCCCCCATTGGCACTTACTACATATTTTATGTGTTGTTGCAGTTACACCACGAATGGCCTTCACTTCCACATTTAGAATAGATGATTAGGTGTTTGATGCGGAAGATTTGAGTCGTATGTTCAACCATGGCATAACATCTGAAGCATATTTGTACCCTTGTGAATGCCTCTCTTTGTACGTGCACGAATGGGATTCTCATGTTGAATGCGAGAAGTCATTGTTCGATGATCCTTGAAGCCATTTTGGTAGATCCGCAAATAGCCTTGGAAACGTGAGTGTTAGTTTAAATTTGACCACCTCTGCTATCCTGCGCCTTTCTGACTCTGCTGTACTTCTTCTTTTATTTCTTGGCATGAGTCTCATACACAGGATTCGATTTTTGGGCAAATTACAGTTCTGTTATACGTGATAAAACCGTACAGCGCTTCGAAATATAGCATAAAATCCACAGTGGAATTCATCGATATATTCCACTCTACAAGACCGGCTGGACTAATATCATCCCTTGACGTAGAAAGCCTGTTTACCAACGTGCCTATCGCTCAGACCACCGACATCTTTTAAAAAAAACGTGAACCATCATCCTACAATGTCTCCCCCAAATCTTGGCCAAAACATCTTAAGGAGCATGTTACGTGCTTGCACGACAGAGGCGCCGTTCAGGACACCGGACGGTAATCTATACACGCCATTAAATGGAGTGGTTAAGGGGGCCTCCTTAGGGCCGACTTGAGAAAAGATTATTGGACATCATGGAAAATAAGCCACACACATATTAGCGATACGTAGATGACATCTACATCTACGTCCAAAACGAAGAACATCTGATAAAAATCAAGCAGCATTTTGAGGAGAACTCCGTGTTAAAGTTCACTTATGAATAGAGCACGGGCTATAAACTCCCTTTCTTGGATATTGAGGTTCAAAACATCAATGGCAGCTACATCACTAAAGAACATAAAAAAGTACGGACATGGGAAGATGCCTTAATGCGGAGAGTGAATGTCCTGAAAGGTATAGAATAAGCGTTATTTGGCTCATACATCCGCCGAGCTTATAAATGATGCTCTACCTTGGAACATTACCACCAAGAGATAGCACGAGTAAAACAAATACTCGTGAAAATGGGTGCTCAAACAGCATGATTTACAAACGACTCTAATTATTTTTATTTAATCATTACAAACATGCGGATTAAACTCAAAGTAATGAGGGAGAAGTGAACAACATCAAAGTGTATTAGAGGACCAGATGTCCACGGTCTATAAAATAGATGAAAAAAAGATCAAGGAGATTATTAACCGTAACATCAAGGTTAAAAATCAAACGGATAAAATCCAACTCATCATTTATTATAAAACAACAAAAACCAGCAATCTTCTGATGAAAAACAACACCTTCCTAAACTTCTCTAATCTCAAGTCAACCAACATAGTTTACGAGTTCATCTGCCCTGACTAAGACTTTAAGCTTTATACTAACTCAAAATATATTGCTATGAAAACCCCTACACTTTCGAGACGTTTAACTGTGCATCTACGAAGCAAAGGGCCTAAAATTCATACGCAGAGTACCCATAATATTAACCTAACGAGAGATATGCTCGTTAATAACACCGTTTTTAAAATAAAAGTGGTCAATAAAGCGAGGCTGAACATCTTAGAAGCCATATAAATAAATAAAGATATCGTTCATCAACAGTCAAGTGACAAGCTGGAATCGCACATTAAAATTATTTTAAAATTCCACTTCTGGAGTAGCCCATTTCCTCTAACGTTACGTTCAACCTAGTGGAAATAAATACCGCTTAATAATCGTTTTCTTTCACTCTGTCAGATCATCACTCCACTCATTACATCGGTAAAGGAGGCAAGAACATATCAAAACGCTCCGAAGGTGATCGAATAACATCGAAAACTCAGCTATTTAGTTTGATTTTTATAAAACACATTCATTGAAAAAAGAGATGAATACTGGCCAAGTGATCCACCATCTACAAAATGGAATAAAAAAAAAAGTTAGAAGAAGAGAAAGTTGCCAAAGAAAATTAATTAAGGCAAAATACACAATGGTCTTCAACAAAATTTGCATTCAGGAAAAACTGCTACCCAACTACACTATTATATATATATATATATATATATATATATATATATATATATATATATATATATATATATATATATATATATATATATATATAATGAATAATTAAAATCTAGCAGTAAGTCTAATTATGTTTTTATTTCATTTATTTTCAAACATGGCTAGCACTTCAGGGAGAGGGATAAGGACAGATGAGGACACTGAAACTCAAATAATGAATTTGAGTTTGAATGATGGTTGTGATGACGACCTACTATTGGAGGAGCTTTACGATAGCGACGGGGAAGATACATACTTTCCCATTTTATCTTCAGAATCTTTCGAAGGTGAGGAGGATTTGGATGATGACGGTAGATGTAAAATGTCGCAAGCAAAGCGACAACGAAGAAACTACTACGCTAGCACCCTCTAAGTATCCAAGCTCAATGACATTGACATGAAGCTGCACACGAGTGTTGCGCTAGACTGAAAATCTTGAAGGCCAAAATTGAAGGTTCAAATAAGTTCATCTGGAGCATGACACCCGCTCAGAGAAGAACCAGTAAAATGTTGCAAAGGAACATTATAACTAGTGGAAAAATCGGTCAAAAAGGTGAAGCAAGAAGGGTGAAAACTCATAAGAACTGCTTTGAACTGTTCTTTGCTGAATACATGCTTGACGTAGGAGCGACGCACACAAATGAATTCGTCACAGAGGCCTCTTTCAATTATGGTCAACTATGACAGCAACAACTATGCACACCTACAAAGAGGAAATCAAAGTTCTTCTTGGTGCTTTGATTTTCAGTCGTTCCAGGAAATGTAACTATCTAGTGAACTCCTTACGTGTTGACAATCATGCCACGCGTAAAGATAGAAAGAAGACTGAGAAAATGGCAGCAATAAGAGAAGTATGCTTCATCAAAAATTTCAAAATAATTTTAATCAGGAAGAACATCTAACATTGGATGAGCAATTGTTAACTTTCCGCGGAAAATGCTGATTCCGGATGAATATTTTGAACAAGAAAACTTTTTTCATATGAAAATTTCTAAAAAAAGGAAAACTACTAATTGCACGAAAAAACTTTCTTTAGTGAGTACACTTTTGTAGGTTTTTTATCATTTTATACAATTTACAGCACTAATCAGAATAACTATTTCTGATAGGTATAATGCTTCACGATAATACTAAGTTTATACTTAAAAAACATGTTTTACATTTTTATTTACTAAGTTGTACATTCAGTATAAAATATAAAACTAAGGACTCTATTTTATTAAAATTGAATTAAAAATACCTAAAATAATAACTAAAGTACCATAAAATTAAAAGTGACCTAGCTATATAAATTTTAATTGTGGGGTCCGCAGGACCCCACGATACCAAATATGTTACGCGCAAAAGACAACACCAATTAACGGTTAATTGGAGAATCCTCACGGGCCATTAACCCGCCCGCACGCACGCGTGAACCCACAAAAGGAATCGAAGGCGTAGAACTCGCCCAGATAACTCTTTCTGCTGCACATCCCTGGTTCAGATAACCTTTCTGTGCCACTTTAGGATCTCTAGATTGTACCTGTCTTTCACGTCTCCGAGGCAGAGTGGTTAGGGCATGAAGGTGGACCCTGGTAGACATCTTAATTAGTGAGGGCAGAAAAGGGTGAACCATGGAGGAGATAGGTACATGCCCCTGTGAAAAGAGCCTGCTATGAAAAAAATGATGAGTCACTGCGTTTAGGGCCGTCATGGATGACCCCAACAGCGAGAAGCGTGTACAGTTCTGGCTCAAGGAGCGTTGCCAAAAGCTTACGCACGATAAGGTCTTTGAAATGGTATATTCCATGTTTGCAATCGCGCTTGGCAGACTGAAAGAACAAGTATATGGTTACTTGGCTTTCTGTGACACGAATCAAGACACGCATAATCTGCTGAGCGAAAAATCGAGAAAAAATCTTGATGAAATTGGACTAATCCAAAAATTCCTCCGCATGTAGAACGAAAAGATCACTCATATGTTGGCAAATCGAGCCCTGAGTTGGAATGCACACATCAGAGTAAATTCAAAAGAAAATTGAAGTTAATGAAGGAATCGGCCAAAATGGATGAGACACCTAAATTTTAAAATCTCAACGGCGAGGAATATACATATGTGTTTTAGGTGACCTCCAAGATACAGAAATGGCCGGGAAGGCATCTAAAAACCCACTGGGCATGTTTAACACGAAAGTCTGCTAGCTGTATAGAGCGTGAGATATTCGCCTCACTACAAATTTGTTTCTAGTGGCATGCTATGGAGAAGCATCCCACCAAAGAATTTAAACTCGTGGGAAAAGTGTGCTTGTAGTGTGCAGAATATGGTCATACGTGCAGGGAATGCACGAACCCGAATAAAAAATGTATCAACTGTGGCAACTCACACCGTACACTACCAAGGCCTGCCCAATAAAAGAGACATTGATTATCCATCAGAAAAAGATAATGATTATGAAGAGAAATAATAGAGTTAAAACCACGTATGCACAGGCGGCGAAGAGAACCGAGCAGGAAAAGACTATGCTCTAGATGGACCAGAACATGAGACCTGACGTGATAATGTAAAATCTCCATGCTCATTTCACCAATGTTATGAAGTATGACAGCTACGCAACCGAACATAAGAAATTGCTAATTCCCAACGGCCCAAGCCTATGTGATTCCCAGACAACCCCACCATCTGGCAAACTATTTTATGTAAAAATTAGGAGAATGACTGAAGCCATGCTAAGGTCCCGCTCCGCCACTCGAGACCCAGGATTAAACAAACCTAAAACTACAGAAAGAACAGACTCTCAAATGGACATAAGCCACGCACCCGCAAGCGATGAGCCAAAACCAATGGGACCTGCAACGTCCATCTCATTAAGTTATACAACATAAGAACTATGCATGAAGATATACAGATCAGCGTCAGCAGCAATATCGAAACTGTCCAACACCGATTACATTATTGAGGGGATAGTCAAAGGAAAATACAAGTGGGAGTTTGATGCCGATATTAATGAGGAAGAACTACTCGATGCAACTAGGCGAGGCACAGATCAATTTAAGAAAAAAATGGTCGGGAAGGGTGAGATTTCCAGCCAGAGAAAAAGAAGTAAAAAGGAAAGAACCAAATAGAAATTAAATGTGGATACCAACGTCATATATATCAAAAACATGAAAATCTTCTCTTTCAACGTCAACGGATGGACCACTAAAAGTGGAATATACAATGGGATTAAAGGATCAGTAAACCCAGACATTCTACTGATATCTGAACAGAGTCTGGACGGAGTTAGATAGCATATAAAATCTTCCACTATTTGGTTCTAATGGTAAACCACTCAAGGGATATGTATCACGGAGTGGCCATCGACATCAGAGAAGAAATTAGATTCAATAGAAATACAAGACATGGACAAATCATACTTAGCTATCAAAATCACTATGATCTACGATGTTATTGTGGTGATTGTTGTATACGAGTCACCAAGGCGTCCATAGTTACCAATCCCCAACTTCCTACGACTGTTTAAAAGAGAAGCATCAATCATCTTTATAGGAGATATAAATGATTGTTGTAGAGAAGCCGGATATAACACGGAGTACAATGGTACCTGGAGTTTGCTAAGTCTTTAAACAGATAGGGACATAGTACAAAGAGATGGCCCTAATTTTGCCACCTATCACGCAGGAAGGTCTTTAACTGCACCTGACATAGTACTAACGAATTCCAGTTTTTTCCTAAATCAAGTGATGATTTCAGGCCCATAGATCCCATCCGATCACGATACCATGATAAGGCCCATATCAACATCTCCAATCCAAGTAAAAGTTTCCAGACATAGATCCTCAATAAAGCAAACTTAGGTGCATATAAAGAATATCTCCAGAGGATATAGACAGGCCAAATGGAAGGTGCTACCCTTGAGAACATCGACGAACAGCTTAATCACCTAGTAACAAAGATCGTGGAAGCTGACCACAACACTATCCCCTGGACGGAACACAAAGTACTCTCAGCTCCAAGTTGGGACATAATTATACTAGACAAAACACCTCAAATGGATTTACTCATTAACGAAATAAATATCTAGGAAAACAGCAGATCGCTACAGAGAATTAAGAGAATTTAGAAACGAAATTGAGCAGCTCATCAGGGAAAAATTAGGCGAAAAATGGGTCAATATCATAGCTGAAGTCAAAACTGAAAGAAACCCCAACAGATTTTGGAGCCAGTTAAAAAGATTAAGAAACACTTAGCCTAATAATAGAACAACCATCAAAGTTTACGGCATCGAAATTATACAAGACGGTGAAATCGAACGTAACTTCAGTGATTATCGCCGAAGCCGATAATGGATAGATGAGGAGGAAAATGAGGACTTCAATGGGAGATATGTCGAGGACGTATTAGCAAGAATTAGGGAGGTAGGTGATGAACTCCGCCACACCATACTTTAGATGGGACTCGTGTTGCACAAGAGTAAGGGAGGCCCTTCACCCATGACGAGTAGGGTGGAGCGAAAATATTTTTTAGGAAATTTCTTTTCCCACCACGATTTTTTATGGACCTATCTGTCAATTTGAACCTCCTAAAAAAAGATTTTGATATAATAATTTTCAAAGGTTCCTAACGCCATTAAAAATTGAAAGTAATGCGATTTTCAACTAAATTTTGAATTTATGGTTCATATCTGAAAATTAAATCAGAATTTTGAATTGATACCTCCACACGATAGTTATGTATTTTAAAGAACAAGTAAACAAAATTTGAAAGTAATTGATAATTAGAGGTTCCTCAATGACATATTATAGCGGTCTACATGACAATTATGTTTCAGTAGCGCGGAAAATCTTGTTAAGGGTGGATGTGGTGTGTGTGTGTTTGGCTCTGTCTATTGTCTAATGTTTGATCAAAGTCTTCTCTTTGAATTTGAGAACAGCTATTTATAGTTTACAATAAATATTTATCTCCTCTTTTTTTATATATCAGAGGTAAATAATATTTAAGAAAAAAATAAAACAATATTTACTTATGGCATTTAAGCGTAGAACGCGTCATGAAATTGAAAGCCCTTTCTTTGGCGCACCCTGCGCCATTTGTGAACGAGTGTTGCTAACCTATAAAAACGTTATAAAATATGTTTTGTTTAGGCAAGAAAAGGAAAAGTACCTCAATAGAAAAACCCGCCAATCTAACAAATTATTCCATTAGTAGCGGAGAAGTTAATTTCTATTTGGTAAAAGGCATTAATCCCTTGTGTGTCAATAGAGACAGTTAGAAAAAGAATTTAAAATTATTATTCGAAATAAAAAAGCTTTAATGAGAAATATTAGCAGAAAAAATGTGACATCATTCAAACAGAAATGTGATGATTTTACAAAGAATGAAGAACAATTGTTTGATATTTTGTGTTGTAAATGCGATAACTTTGAAAACTGTTCTTCTAGTAAAGAAAAGAAGGTACCACCAGCTGAGCAAACGTTTCTGGAAGACCACCGAACACCTAAGAAAAGGGCAATATGTAATATCGATCAAATTCAATCAAAGAAGAATATTCCGAGTGCGGTCTGGAAGAATCGTGAGTATTGGCTTTAAAATTAAGCATCTACTTCGGCAGATAATATCAAAGTGATTCTTCCTTCATCCAGCACAGAAATAGAATCTTCTGACAAAGGTAGCAACTATAAGCTTCCTTTATCCGTGAAACGCAAAGATGGAAACAAAACTTACATCCAGGACTCCATTTAAACGAAAATTTGCGTTTGCATGTGACCGCTTGCTAAATGTTGCCGTATACTATATTCAAATATCCCTGAACTTCATAAGAATCTTAAAGAACTTACGATGGCTGCTACCAATCATTGAATAATTTTCTGCTATGAAAGCCTAGAAATACTTCAGGGCTGTTTATACTAAATTTTAATAAGCCTGCCCTTGTACGAAGGGACTCTGTTCCTCGAGCCCGTGGTATGTGTGTTTACATTAGATCAGGTTATAGTGCACATCACTTAACCAGATTTTTCTGTCCCTGCCATGAGATGTAACTTGTAAAAGCCTCCAGCAAATATCATAACATTTTTGGACTTAATAGAAACACTAATGACAGGACAGACTTGTATGAATACCTGCTTACTGCCATGACAGCAATTCAGTCTGTTGATGTGAAGGCATCCTTCAATTTTTTGGAGACTTAAACGCTCACCATCAAAATTAGTTGATTTCTGTATCACCAACCAATCGAAATGGTCTTGCAGTTTTGGATTTCTCTAACTTGTCTGTCTGTGAACAGCTGATTCAGTCATACACACAATTCTGGGAACTGCCTGGATATTGTCTTGACTGACATACCAGGAGTTGTCGAGGCTTCTGTTCTCGCTCCTATAAGAACCTCTGATCATAATGCCATACATTGCAAAATTCCTCTTTAAGTGTTCCTGAAATAACCATCTCCCGTCAGGTATATCTCAAATCTAGAGTCAATTGGAACAATGTATGCATGAAAGTTGACCGTATTCATTGAAATACTATTTTTAATTCTAGTGACCCAATATTAGCTTTGAATACTTGTCTTTTTAATATTTTACATAGAAGGTTTTCATCCAAAATAATTAAATCCCGTGTCAAAGATAAAACATGGTTTAACGATGATTGCAAGTGTACCTTTGATGACGAAACAGGCTGCTTAGCACTTGTGGTACGCAATCAAATCACTTGCTTTGGATAATTATGTTGCTCTTAGAGCTGAGGCTTAGAGAATTTATATTGCTGTTGAAGCTGCTTATAATTCTTATTTACAGGATGTTCTTGCTGGAGCTACTCAGCAAACCAAATGGAGGGGCTCCCTTAAGTCATCATTATTTGGTGTAGACCCGAGTTTGCCTCCACTAGGTGAACCTTATAGTCACGTCTTTTGAGCCCTTAAGTAAAGCGTATTTGCTGTTTGATACCTTTATAAACAAACAGAGAGATCAGGAGTTGTCGCTTCCCTTGACTTGTTTCCCCTTTTTTGAGTTAAAATCAGCTGCCTTTAAATCAACTGAGCTTATACCGTATCTTCTTGATCTAGATACCTATGGTGGGATGGAGCCGGATGGCTTTTCCCACTTTTCTTCAAGAAGATCGCCGCCATTTTGGCAGCTAAATTGGCTTTTGTTTTCGGTTGCTTCTGAATACCGGTTCTTTTCCTTCTTGTTGGCGTAAAGCAAACATTACTCACATTCCAAAGGGAGCATTGACTTCAACTTTATCATCTGAATGCCGTCCCATCTCAATCACACCTCTCTTAGCTGAGATCTTTGAGAGGCTCCTTGCTAAACGATTGCCTCTGTATTGTGACAAAATTAGTGTGATAACTGATTCACAATTTGGGTTCCGCAAGAGTTTGGGAGCTTGCGATGCACTCCTAACACTGACCCATGACCTTCAGTCCTATTTGGACCGTGGGCATGAGTCGATTGTTGTAGCTATTGATTTCAGCTCAGCCTTCGTCATTGTTAATCATGAGGATCTAATTTATAAACTAGAAATATATGGTATTGGTAGAAGCCTTCTTAATATTTTCAAGAAATTTTTGATAAATAAATCCCAGCGTGTTTCTGTTGATGGGATCTATTCTGCTTCTGTGCCTGTGGTCTCAGGTTTTCCACAAGGGAGCGTTCTTGGTCCCTTTTTTTTATAATTTTCACCTCTGACTTGGGCATTAACCTTAAAATAAACTGATATCGTATGCCGATGACACAACTTTGTACCTCTCAATTCGGTCTCCATCTAACAGAGGAGAAGTTGCATCATCTCTAAATAGCGATTTAGCGAAGATTACCTCTTGGTGTCAACTTTGGGGCATGAAGCTTAATGCTAATAAGACGCATTCTATTACTATTAGTAGATCCCGTACTTTGGATCCAGCCCATCCAAGTTTGTACATATCGGGTGAACTTACTGAGGAAGTGGATGATTTACGTCTACTTGGAGTAATTCATAACTCGAAGCTAACTTTTGAGAAGCACATTCGTTTCTTGCCGTCCTCAATTTCACAGACCACTGGACTACTTCGTAAGTGTTACAGAAATTTTTCTTCTGACTCGACCGTTATTAAATCTTTTTATTTATTCATTCTGCCTCACTTTGAATATTGTCATCCAGTTTTTGATGTCTGCTGCTAATTGCAATCTCAAGTTGTTGGACAGAGCGTTGAACTCAATTAAGTTTATATCAACATCTCTGTCCCTTGATTTGGATTATCGGCGTCAAGGTGCTGCCATTAGCATTTTTTCAATATATTAAATACTATTCAGCATCCGTTGCACGCAGCTTTGCCTGATTCTTTTAATCGAGTTCGCATGACAAGGTTTGCTATTAATCTTAATGACTTGGCTATGAATTTTATGAATGTTAATACGACACAGTTTTCACCGTGTTTTATACCATCGTTAATTAAAACCTGGCATGCTTTACCCAGCGAGATTGTACACTCAAGAGATATTTCTTTATTTAAGTCCGGTAAGAAACCGTAGCTTTTTCTAATCTTCTAATATTTCTTTTTCAACTGAGTTTACTATTAGCCCTTCACTTTTTCCATAGCTGCCTTTGACACTCCTTAGTACGATTTTAGTATTTTGTGAGGAATCAATTTAGCAGTTATTTTTGGATCTGTAGGGAGGCTTTGGTAGCTCTCAGAATTAGAATAATAATAATATCCAACAGTCAATAAGGATTCCCCGCATACAAGTTACTGCCCAAAAGTAATGCTTTGCCCTTAACGGCTTGATAATATCAAATTTATAGAACAAAGGTTTTCATTGATACTTTCAGAAAAAAATGTACTTGTTACGTAAATTTTGTAGGTAATTTTCTTCTTCATAAACCTTTACTTTTACTTTTTAAATTTTTAATAGCATATTTACCTTCATGGTTTCCGCATCAGGCCAGTTTATAAAGTCTGCAATACTCATAGCTTATACGACCTCTCCTTGCATGGATGTTATTTGCATATCAAGAGGTAACAGAAAATTGAAAGTGAGTGAGGAAGAATCTCAGCCGTTAAGGGTGAAGCCAGCATATTCGTGCCTGGAGAAGACTTTTGAAGATGAGGTATCTTCTTTGTATTTTTGAACGCAGTTACTATTGACGAAAAGAGTCAATCCACTCCTGCCAGAGACAATTCACTAGTTTGAAGGTTAAGCGATAACTTGACGAGCGTTTAGAGAACTATACAACCTATACAATATAATATATCTTATTTTAATATGCTATCTTAATATATGTATTATTCTAAATAAAAAGTCATTAAAAATAAAAATTACCTTAGAAAGATGATGCGCAAATCCTGAAAATCGTTTTAGTAAAATTTCTATCGCCCTCTGAAGATGCTACAACCATCGCGTGTCACCAATTCTTTTGCGTTTTATTTAAAGTGACGGAATATTCTTTCAGTTTAGGCCGTATTTTGAGCTGACTTTTTGTAAAATGAGTTAAGTGATTTTAGGAGGAGAAGCAACTTATTATAACATTTTGTTTTTCATAGAGTCTATAACAAATTTCAATGAGATAACCCATATAAAGAATCGAGATGGCCTCCTGGTTTTCTCCTTTTAACTGACGCAAAACTTCATTTATTTCACCCATCATCACTGCGGTTTCATCAGCTACAAGTTCCATCAGTATGTGAGACAAGATAGTGTGACTATCTCCTGCAATACTTTTTATGGTTTACTTGATTGCTTCCACTATTCCATCAGCATTCCCCTCTGTTACCGCTTGGATTCCAAAGAAGTGGAGAAATATTTATCTTTTATGAGCAAACGGACCAAAAAGAATCTCTTCTTCAAGTGCTGAAGCGTCTGTTGATCTTTCGGACATCAACAAGAAAAGGAAGGCCTTCACTTCAAAACAATGTTTTAACTTTTCTCATTCATCGATTGCAATGGATTTAGTACATTCTTTTCCCTTTATCTTGTATTATATTGTTTACCAAATCCCAATTTCTGTTCTTTCTCAACCTTACACAATTTTCTAAATTCGATGTAAGGTTTACTCTGTAGAGCAATGAGGTAAAAATTTCGAAATTAAAGGAAGAATTTATTGATTTAACATTTTTTCATTGAAAGAAGAACCAGATTTGCTTGGGTTTCTCCAGGTTTTTCATTTTGCATTGTTGCTTCCCGGGCGATAGATGGAAATTTTTTTTCGCCTTTTAAAATTTTACCGAGTTTAGCGGCAGGGCGAGCCTTAAATCCAAGGTGATATATATATATATATATATATATATATATATATATATATATATATATATATATATATATATATATCCAAATAATTACAGTAACGTACATGTATATAAATGCAGGAAAGTCACCACAGTGTTAAGATCAATCTATTTGCGAAACGTGATTTCGATGAAGACCGCCATCTTCAATTGCTGGTAAACTAATCAATATAGAGATTTTTAACTTAGAGGCACAAAAGTTTTCTATTACAAGTATAATTGAGGGGGTTGGTAAGGGGGAGTATCGGCATTTTTTAGTAGAGGAATGAAAAATCTCCTTTTTTTTACCAGCCAATCCTAAGGAAAATCTAGGTAATAATAATTAAATTACATATTCATTCTCGCCACAATAAATTAATTTTAAAAGGTTGGTCCGGGCCAACAACACCAATACTGCCTTTTAATATGTTAAAAGATCCGTAATAGTCTCTATAAAAATAAATCTACCGATAAAGAACAGGAGGTTTATTTTATTCAATGCAAAACTTGCAATCATGTATAAATTGGCGAAAACAGCAGATTCTTCAAGAGAATGAATGAAAACAAATGTGACATGCACCGTGTAAGTCTTTGTTCTAGTTTGTTTCTCAACAAGTCAAATGAAAACTATTTAATTGATAAGGATAAGAATTCAAGAATTCCATTGACTAAAGTGTCAATTTTCTGAATTCTAATAAATTCGCAAATAAAAAAACTAAATAAGATAAAGCAAGTTCCTCAGGTTCTCAATATAATTTTTAAAATATGCTATCAATATATATGGTTCATTCAAAACAAGCAGCTTTAGTTTCTTAGAAAAATGTGTGAAATATTTAGAAAAGAAAAAAGTAGAGAAAAAAGCATTAGTATAAGTATAAGTAAGTAGTTCACTTTTCTGACACAAGTTTGTAAAATATATTTAAAGTATAAAAATTGAAAAAAAAAGAAAATATGACCACGACTCTCAAATAATGCAAGCTGTAGTACTTTGCGCGTGGGGCAGTGACATACTACAGGATGGCTTCATGCACCTGGGCAGCACCCTATACCCAAATCTCACTTGTAGCTCCAAGTAGCTGCTCGTCTAGGGCAGCGGCCACATCCCTGCAAATCATGGCTAATGGGCTGAACCAAGTGTGGGAGCCCTAGGGGCTATCGCTCATATGGCATATAGTCTTGCCAACTCTACTAGATAAGGTCTCCAGCAGCAACCTATGGGCATAAACATTTCTGCCTTTGGGGAGTTTGGTTTGAGAGCAAGACGGGTGACACATCTAGGACGAGTCAGGCACATAGAAGGTAATCGGCCAGTCACCGTAGAAAAGGAATGCAGCATTACTACCTACTCTCCAACTATAACAATGGAAGAAAGTCAAAGAAATCAGTGGTGCTCCATGGTTGCCGAAGTCCAGATGGATGTGGCACGTCGGTAGGTAGAAGAATGACAAGGAAAGGCACCTAGTTCACATGCATAATATGTATATATATATATAAATATATATACATATATATATATATATATACATATATATATATATATATATATATATATATATATATATATATATATATATATATATATATATATATATATAATATATATATATATATATGTATATCTATATATATATATATATATATATTTATTAAGAAAATTATTGCAGTAACGCAATTAATTATGCGGTTAAAAGGCTATTTTTTGGCAAACCAGTCTTCCTCAAATCCTTCGGAAGGAACTCTTCTCACATACACGAAGTGCTACCTTTTCGTGTATGTGAGAAGAGCTCCTTCCGAAGGCTTTGAGCAAGACTGGTTTGCCATAAAATACCCTTTAAACTGCATATATATATATATATATATATATATATATATATATATATATATATATATATATATATATATATATATATATATATATATATAAGAGCAGAGATACCCGTCGCTGCCCGGGTAAAATGTGCTTACGGAAATAAAGTAAGACGGATTTGATCTTTTTCTTTTTTGCTTTCCGCGAAGCGTCAGGTCAAGGTGTCGCAAATTATCAAAAGGAATAAACTTCAATTTTACCCATTTAGAGCCATGAAATGACTCATATGACCATGGGATATAACGTTATTCACCACGGATATTTCAAATCTGCCATCATATTTGGCGCTGAGTGGCGCCATCTAGTGGCAGAAGTTTTATTTAGCCATTCAAACCCACCTGTAAGTGATTTGAGCCATGGAAAACAATCGATGCAATAACCATTTATCATCTGATCACCAAACCCCGCAAGCCTTGGAGGGAATTTCCCTCTTATTTATTTTTCAAAAACAATATTTTCTCATTCTATGAAGTAGACTTTATCTCGTTCCGCAACGATACAGAGCTACTTGGGCCAGAATTTTCTTGATTTTCTTTGTGAATTATATACAACCAGATTACTTTGGATTCTAAATCTAGGCTAATTAACTTAGAGTTGATCATAAGAAAAACTGGGTTCCTCTAATTGCCATTATAATAATAATTAAGTCTCACCTACCATTTTATTTAATTCATATTGAAAAACTTACACGGATTGGGATATGTATTCTTCTGAATATCAATGACTGTTCTTATCCTAATCGATTTTGGGGTATTTCCAGTAAAAATGTTTCCGTCTATGAGATGTATAAAATTAAGAGATCTCGGAAAAACCGAAATAATATCCGGAAAAAAGATAAAAGAAACTGAAATAAAAGTGTGGCGCAACCACCTCCAGGGCGCAAGGAACGACCATCCAGCACATTGCCAACCAAACTGGGACCATTGGCAGTTAAAATGGCCTAATGGCTCCCAAAATTCACGGCTCGACTTCCTAACCCAAGTGCGGGAGGATTGGGCAAAAATTCGGATTAACCCCCAGTGGAGGGAATTCACTTACTTTAATTTTAACATTAATTTTTAAAAATTTGAGTGATATTTTATTTAAAATGCAGCTAGTTTAATATGAATTTCAAAGTTTTTAATTTGAATTTCATTTTTTAAAATTTGAGGGACAAAAGGTGTAGAATGAGAATATTGTGTGTGAAGAATAAAAAATGAAATAGGATCAAATCCGTCTTACTTCATTTCCGAACGCACATTTCATCAAGGCAATGACGGGCATCTCTGCCAATATCCTGTGCTCCTTGTCTAGCGTCTTCATTATTAATTGAAAATGGCATGTTGCAGAAACTACTACGATAGTTATAAATAAAATCTTGATTAAAATATTGCGGTTTACCATTATCTTCAACACACACACATATATATATATATATATATATATATATATATATATATATATATATATATATATATATATATATATATATATATATATATATATATATCTGTCAAAGTAGCGCGAGAGAATAATAAAAAAGGAATCCATCAAACTACAGAGAAATTAGAAAACGGAATAATTTTTCTTGGCAGTGATATTTTTATTTGCTTTCTTCGAAAAAATCCGTGCAGTGAACCGATTCGAGCCAGGCACACTGAGGCAGCGAGCACCGCTTTGATCACAGTTAAAAGTATGCTTTTAGTATACTTTGTGGTTTAATGGTTATATATATATATATATATATATATATATATATATATATATATATATATATATATATATATATATATATATATATTTGCAATTGCGCAATCATGATTATGCGGTTGAAAATGCAATGTTGTAGCTACATGGCTCTTCATCAAGCTCTCGGAAGAGCTTCATCCCATACTTTGATGAAGAGCTATTTTAGCTATATATATTTCCATTTTAACCATATATATATATATATATATATAGTAAGAAAAATAATGATAATAATACACAATATTTGATTCTGCGAAATTTATAACAACAGAACTATATTGCGCTAATTAATGTCATTTTCAACTAAGTAATGAAATGCAAGGGAAGTGACTTCAGTATAAAAAAGCGAACAAAATTCGTTTTTACTATTTTTTTGCTAATTAGAATCTAGATTTTCCAATAATGAAAGCAATATTTAAAGCTTTACTCATGCTAAGGACCCTCTATCCAAATATTTAAGTAGCGGGGTCGTATAGCAATCATTATCTCTATGAGTTTCCTCGGCACCATATATTGGTAGCACTGGCCGTTCTTTGGTAGCGCGCAAATCAGTCATAGAAACTAAAGTATTTTATGGACAAAACACAATCTTCCGAAAGGAGATCTTGTAATTAAATGCGTAACGCTATTAAAAAATTTTATATTGCTCTAAAGGCATAAAAATAGACACTCTAAGAATAGCAGAATCTTTAAATATAAAATTACTTAGCCAAAACTCAATAATGATTTCTTGGCTAGATCTCTCTCTTATGTGACTATAATTTAAGTAAAATTCCCTTTCCATTATACAAATTCTGAAACATTTCAAAAATCGCATCGTTAACGACAAAATGTATATGGCGGTTAAATATAATACATAAAATCTATAATCTTATCAGCAATATTCCTCAAAATACTGTTAAATAAATAACAGAAGATCAGCGGATAAGCTAATAAGGTTGTTGCATATATATAGATATATAAAGAGAGGCTAGATATATACAATACTTCTTTAGCGTCTCTTTCCTTTACAGAATAAAGTTCTTGTAGCTAATTTTCAGATACTTTTATTAATGTAATTACGACACTTTAGTAGATACTAACAACACTAATTATCTCAATTATGTCCTAATCTATATTCTCTTTTCTAAAATTCGATTAAAACGACCGACCCGTCTTCTTTTGTAAGAAGTATTTTTTCAACAAATGGTATGGAAAAAGAAAAGAGAAGAAAAGAAAAGAGAATTATATCTTGAGAGAATTAAGTAAAAACGTCTCCTCTTCAATTTCAAACCATTTAATCGTGATCAGTGAAATGTTAAGAAAAATATTAAAAATGGCATTTCGAAAGAAAGAAAAGGGTTAAACTTGAAATTGAACTTGTTATTCATAATCATCTTTCTTATATTAAAAGAAAAGTGCCTATAAAACCAGCCTAAAAGTCATTTTCAAGCTGCTGGGGGCCCTTGGATTGAGAGATGAAAATATAAGCTTCTCAAGATGCGGGGTAGAAACATGAATTGTAGACTGAATTTTACAATGAATTTAAATATGATTATATACCATTAATTAATTACTTTCTTCTGTTTTCTCTGAGGATTTATTAAATAAGTTAAATAAGATTGCAAATTCTTAAAAAAACAACACTCCTTTACATATATGATAGAAAAATGTAAAGCGATCGATTACGTGTTTTGAAGCATAAAGACAGCGGACCATATTTTCAAAATCTAGAAATTCACTCTGAGCACATCTTGGTTATTTAAAGTTAGCAAACGGCTTAAAGAGACAAAGAGTTGTGTTTAAAGAGTGCGAACAAGCGAGCTCTTTTTAGTCATGACCATAGGTTCAGCGCGATAAAGATAACCTTATCAGCGATAAGCGATAATCGATAAATAGAGATAAATTAATTGCCCAATAAGGTGATATCCGATAAATCGATAAATCCAAAATTATGATACAATATTGATTATTGACTATATATAGCGTTTATTTCATAATACATTAGTAAGGATATTTTAATACTGTTTTTTAGTTTCTTACCTCGTGGGGCTCTCCTTCATCTCCTCATAGGTTTTGAGGATCCTTCTCCCAGCTCGGACCTACCTATTTCTGCCTCCAAGTCAGGTGCGGCTCTCCCCTGTGCTAAACTGGAACCAAAAACTGAAATTATCGATTATCGTTAGTTTAGAAACAAAAGTATCGGCAATACCGATGAATCGATAACGCGGGGAAAAAATATCGGATAACCGATAACCCGATATCGTTATCGCGATAACGCCGACCTTTACCCTTATCAAGAGTACAATTTACCAGATCAGTCAAATCCATTTAGGAGTGTCTGACAACTTTCTATGGCAGCCAAAGTGAGCCATATGACCATGCAATAATTTTTAAAAGAATAACTGAAACTTTGTCCATTCAAAATAGCAAAAGGATATCTCCTTATCAATCTACTTAAAACTAGGTCCAAAGAGCAAAGCTGCTCCGTTAACGCTTTCTTTATGACCTGCAGCCTCTATTTATGTGGACGAATGGAAAATTATGCGTTTCAAAGCCACCCACATTACACAGAATAATCATGCTTGGGTAAAAATAAAAAAATAGATTCAGGTTGAGCATCGGGCATCTTTGAGAATGCACAACAAACTTCGGTGATGGTGTGGATTGGTGTAACATCACCGGGACAAAAATATCACCTCTCAATATGGAGACATATTTTTTTGTACATGTGGAAGTAAATGTTTATCCTCTGGGTGGAGGACACCATTGTAATATCCGGTGTAACCCTTTATAAAGAGGGAACAGTTTCAAGGTACACCCAAAAGTTAAGGTTTGTGCTAGGCAAATTTTGAGTTGTTTTGGTCAAAGAAACTTTGGCTTCCCACTTTGCCATATTTGCTCCCTTGGTGGAGAAGTCCGAACTGCATACTGGCAAAATGCTGGAAGGAGATATATCCTGATTCACCCGCGCAAATTTCGCTCAGGTTATACCTAGACTATTAATTTTCTGGCGTTTTAGCTTAACCATTATGGAATATTCAATCGTGTTCGGAAAATATTTAAATCCATATCAGTATCGAGTTCGTGAATTTACTCTGTATTTTCCATTTTCTACCGTTAGCTATAGTACCAAAATGCCGTTCCTAACCAATAAACAAAATGAAAAACAATCGCGAGTAACTCTGAATAGGCCAGAGGTTTTTGCAAGACGCAGAGTTGCCAATGGCCCCCCGGTAAAGCAGTCTCAAAGTAATAAAATGAAGGAATAGGATTGCTGAATTTTCCTGAAAATGTATTGGCCAAGGTGGAGGAACTTTCAAAGTTAATTATAGTGTAAAAATCGATTCAAGGGCGTACTGCTAGTTAGTGGATTAAATATTGCCCTTCCGGTTCAAGATACAGCCAGTGATGATGGCAGAGTCAGTTGCCTTCATCTAGGATCAGCTTGTTTCATGTCTCCAGCTTCTCTAAGAATTTATTAAAGTCGAATGGACTTTTAGGATACATTCATTGTCTTGCCTCCCAACAGTTGGGACAAAATCAATAGAAAACTTGTTGATCATATTGACGAGAGAAGCTCACACAGATGACAGGAAATTTAACGAAAAGAAATACTTTAGCGAAGACATCAAAGTTGATGGAAATACTTTCTCTAGGGATTGCCGCAAAACTTGATCTCCTTCAGGAAACAACAGACTGAGGAAAGCTCTTTAGAAAATAGGTTCCTTTTCAAATTAGCTCTTAAACATTTCTTAGTTAAAGTTGTTTTATATAAACAAACCAAATTGTGTTTCTTTCATTTACTTCATAAGGTGTTTTAACTTAGTTATTATATTTTTAGTCGCGTGCGACACTAGTCACGAGCGACTCTACATCTCACTATGTCGGTCGGTCTCCGTTTAGCTTTTTTATTTTTTTTTGTAATAATAATAGAAATATTTGGCCTATTCTAACGAAACCTCATGTAGTTTTAAATTCTCTTTTGAATGCTAAAATTACCAAAGTCCTTCAAAAGTTAGCCTGGGAATTATTTTGATTTGGCAATAACATCATAACTATCTCATTGCTGTCTCACGTGATTTGCCTGCTCTGACTATTGTGGTCCTTTACCGCCCTCCCAGCTTATCTCCAGCCTTATTTCTCGAGGAGTTCAGTAACCTACTCTCCTGCCTATCCTCTACTGGTTCTCTCCTTATTGTCGCTGACTTCCATCTTCCTCGCCACAATGAGACTTTTCACACATTAATTAACACCATGAGCTCTTCTCTTTTGCACAACATGTGTCATCCACAACACATATACATAGTAATATCCTTGATTTAGGCACCTCATACCTCCATATATCTAATCTAGCAGTAACTGACCTTTCTAATACGATTTTCGACCACTTCTTGGTCAATTTAAAATTCTATATTTACTACCACCTACCTATCAACCCCTCTACTTTTTCTTCTAAATTTTCCTCTAGTAAAATTAGTAACCTTCGCACCGTACTACCCCAGTCGTCTGAACAAGCCCATGCTGTTCTTCCCGACTATACTCCATTGCCACTTAACGTGCTCACTCTAGCGTCCTCTGAGGAAGTAACTACCCTGATCTCACGCTCTAACAAATCTGGATCCCCTAAGGACGTCTTTCCACCTAAACTCTTCCACCAAATTCTTCTTGCTGTTCTCTCACTGATTCTTCATGTCTTCAACACTTCTATTGCCATAGGGGTGGTTCTCTCTTCCTTCAAACATGCCTCAATTCTCTATATCATTCAAAAAACACACCTTAACCCGCTTAAATCATCTAGATATCGCCCTATTTTACAGCTTCCATTCCTCTCTAAGATTCTCAAGAGAGTTGTTTTCTCTCGCGTTAATGACCATATTTTGAACTGCAATATCGATGAAGCATACCAATCAATGTTCAAAGCCAAGCACTCTGCTAAAACCGCTCTGCTTAATGTTTCAGATGGTTTACGTAGAGCTATCGATAGGGGGTGTACGTCAATTCTAGTCCTCCTAGACCTCTCTTCTGCTTTCGACACTATCGAACACACTGTCCTTCTTGACCTTCTTCAAACTTTTCTTGGTCTCTCGGACACCGCACTTACTAGGTTGCGCTTATTTCTCTCCGCCCGCACTCAGTCAGTCGCGCTCGAAAACCTTTCCTCCGAGCCCGCGCCCATTCATTTTGCGGTGCCTCAAGGTTCAGTCCTTGGTCCCCTCTTCTTTCGCATCTACTTACTTCCTCTTGGCTCCCTTCTTCGCGATTTGGGCAAGTCCTTCCGCCTCTCTGCTGATGACACACAGATATATATACCTTTCCTCATCCCATGTGTCCTTCTCTCAATCAATTACCAAGATTTTTTCAGCCTAGACCTCCATAAACGAATTGCTGTCTGCAAACTTTCTTAAACTTCACCATGATAAACCTGAAGTTCTTCTTGTTAAAATTGCTTCGATGGTAGTGAAATCTAAAGCTCTCTTTCCCTCCCTTAATTTTGGGGAAACTAATGTCGCCTTCTCTGATTCCGTCAGTAACCTTGGTGTTATTTTCGATGAGCAACTCTCGTTTAAACCGCACATCCATCGTCTCTGTAAGTCTTCCCTCGGTTCCCTCCGCAACTTTTCACGTGTTCGATCCCATTTTGATCGACGAAACCTTGAGACTGCTATTCGTGCATTCTTCACCTCACGCTTAGACCAATGCAACTCTCTTTAAATGAATCTCGCTTCTTCTTAACTTTGCCCCCAACAACTAGTTCAAAACTATGCTGCACGGCTCCTCCTTCGATGCCTCTGTTACAGGATCTACACTGGTTACCTATTCGCTTCCGTACCCACTATAAAATTCTTCTTATCACCTACAAGGCCCTAAACCTTAAGGCTCCACCTTATCTCTCGTCTGCCCTCTCCTGTCGTCAAACTCCTCGGGCACTCCGGTCTAACCTTGCTCCGATCCTGAACACTCCTCGTTCTGTCCTCTGCTCGATGGATGACCATTCCTTCTCAGTTTGTGCTCCTAGACTCTGGAATGCTCTTCCTGCCGAAGTCCGATCCTCACCCTCCCTTGCTACTTTTAAACGTCTCCTAAAGACTCATCTCTTCAGAAATGCCTTCTCTCTCCTGTAAACTTTCTCGACACTCGCTACACAACCTGCGCTCCGTGAGGGCTAACACCCTTGAAGGGTGCATTATGAGTACTTATTATTATTATTATTATTCTAGCGAAATTTGAAACCGTGATATTGTTTTACATTCTCTTTCGAATGATATAATTGCCAAATCTTCCCAAGGTTAGACCGGAAATTATTTTGTTTTGGCCATAACATCATAACTATTCGGACGATACACTGCTAGAATAGACTATGCTAGAATATGTTATACTCTACTAGGCAAGCTTAGAGTAAGCTATACTACGCTATGCCATTATAGGCTAGGCTAGACTTGGCTAAGATATAATGTACAACGGTAAGATATACTATGCTAATTTAGGATATAAAATGCTATGCTAGAATAGCATTATAATATGTGAAGCTAGACAGTAGTAAGCTATGCTTGCTTAGGGTAAAATAGAATAGTATAGACTATACTTGTCTAGGATAGTTAATGCTAGGCTAGGTTATACTATGAAAGGCTAGGCTAAGCTAGGCTAAGTTATACTAGGCTAGACAGGGCTATACTATGTTATGCTAGTGTAGGCAAAAGTATAATAGGATAGGAAGGGCTATGCTCTGCTATGCTAGGTAATACTATGTTAGGCTATGATAGGCTAGCTAACCAAGGCTATTATAGGCTGAGCTATGCAATTTTATTCTAGTCTAGGGTATGGTATGCTATATTAGTTTAGGATATACTAGGCTAGGCTATAATATGATAGGCTTGGCTCTCTTTTGTTAGATGTGGTTATCCTAGGAGAGTCTATAACAAGCTAGCCTATAGAATTATAGGCTAGGCTAGGTTATTGTATGCAAGGATATATTGTCTAGGATATAGTAGACTCTTGGCTATACTAGGGTAGGCGACGCTAGTCTAGCCTCTGAAAAGGCAATGCTATCCCATACCTAGTTAGGATAGGGTAGGCTTTAGTAAGTTAGGCTACACTAGACAATGCTACGGTAGAAATATACTAGGCTAGGCTAAACGAGGCTATACTATAATATGCCAGGCTAGACTAAGGTCTACTAAGCGAGGCTAGGTTATACTAGGATACGATATGCTAGGCTATACTAGGATATGATTGGCTAAGATATACTAAGATACGATAGACTAGGTTATAATAGGATACGATAGGATAGGTTATACTCTAATATGCTATGTTAGACTAGGATCTACAAAGCTAGGCTAGGTTATACCAGGATACTATATTCTAGGATATACTAGGATACGATAGGCAAAGCTATACTAAGCTAAGGTAGGATAAATTAGGCTATACTATCATAGTATATAATAGGCTAGCTAGATTATAGTAAGCTTGGCTATGTTTGGGTCGGCACAGACAAGCTATTCTATTTTAGGCTATGTTCTAAGGAAATTTGAAACCCTTATGTTGTTTTACATTCTCTTTTGAATGATAGAATCGCCAATGACCTCTTAAGCTTAGTCTAGGAATTATTGAAAGTCTTGTAGGTCGTAAGGTCATAAATTAGATTAAGTGAAAGCATGCGATCTGTTGGTCAGTAGACCTTGTTTATATACATTTAGGTTGTAAACTTTATGTTTTCTTACTAATTAAAAATCTGCATATGTCTTCCTTACAGCCAGAAAGTCAATCTAACAATAAAATTCCTACTTTCTTTTCATCTGGAACTTTAAATTCTATAAATAATCATTACATCTTTTGCTCATGCTCGCCTTAGTAAACAAAAATCTATCTGTTTTAAGAGAGCTTATATATTAGGTTGAGGAATAAGTTATTGCGGGTTTTTTTAATGTTGTGTTGATTTAAGTTTTGTTGACGTGATTTGTGCACATATTAAGAAAAAATAATAAATAATGAGCGCAAAAAATGCAAAGGTTAGGCGAAGTCTCTTAACAGCGTAGACTATTAGCTTTTGCTTAGGCTACGTATTGAATTCGTGTAATAAGTCATTGCGGTTTATTTAAAAGTTGTGTTAATTTAATTTTTGCTCTGTACCCTCAAAATGCAATATCAAGTTGAAAGAAAGGCGCATTTTCGACACTTGTTTATTCATTTCCAATCGAGATGAGAACAATGCAAACGCAGCCAAAGCTCGTCGCCATATTTGTGCTGTGTATGGAGAAAATGCTTTATCAGAAAGGACAGCTCAATGGTGGTTTTCACGTTTCACAAACGGTCATTTTAATCTTAATGACGAAGAAGGTTCTGGTCCCCCTATTAAGTTAGATGAAGATCGATTGTACCACCTTCTTCATGAAAATCCTCGGCAATCGACTAGAGAATTGGCTGTACAATTGGCGTGTGATCAAAAAAATGTAGTGAATTACCTTCATTCGATGGGGAAAGTTCAAAACTCGGTGCATGGGTTCCGCACGCTTTGAGCAAAAGTATACTTTAACGCTCCACGATTGCCGCAGGTTTGTTTGCTCTTCACAAGGTTACTCGTGGATATAAGGACAGATCTCTTCACCGCATCATCACTGGCGACGAAAAGTGGTGTGTTTATGTCAACATCAACCATCGAAAACAATAGCTTAGCCCCAATAAAAAACACTTTGTGAAGGCATTATTCTTTATGAGCTCCTTGCGAACAACGAGATTGTCAATGCAGAACTCTACGTCCAACAAATATATCGACTCGCTAAAGCTATTCGTGAAAAGCGACCTCATTGACGTCATGGAGTCCTTCTGTAGCACGACAATGCTCGTCCTTATATTGCGAATAGGACAAAAGACGCCATCCCAACGCTTAATTGGGAAATCGTGCGGCATCCTACATATTCGCCAGACTTGGCTCCATCGGTTTTTTATCTGTTCCGATCACTCTCCAACAATTTGCGCGGCGTTTCGTTCAATACTGTTTTGGAAGTAAGAACCTGATAGACGAAATCTTTGAGTCAAAATCCAGAGGTTTTATGGCAGAGGCATCGAAAAAATAGTTGAACGTTGAGAAGAAGTCGTAAATAACAACGGAGAATACATTATTGATTAAATTGCATATTGTTAACAATTAAACATTAAGTTTTTTAAAAATTGTAAACGGTAATGAATAAATTTGATAAAACCGCACGAACCTATTCTTCAACCCAATATATAGAGAGAGAGTTAAATATAGAAATAGACGATTAATAGATAGATAAATAGATAGATAGATAAATCCTTTGATCAATTTGTCGATCTAAATAATATCTCCGATTTCCCTAAAATGTTGATGTGAAAAAGAATTCCTTGCATCATAATCATTCTCGCCACGTATAAAAACTTCGATAACATGACTGGTCTTTAATGCTTCATAAATGCTTTAAAACGCGACATTTTCAGCTGCAATGGAGATTAGGAATTCGTGGGCAATAGAAAGACCACAGAAGGCCCTCTGATTGTGTCGGCTCACTAGAATTTCAAACAACCTCAAGACAACGTTGTTTTAAGACAAGAGCAAGGGACTCTGGAATTTGGGGAGAGCGACAGGTGTTGAGGTCACCACCATAAAGCTGAGCCTTAATGTGGACTTTCTCTACTACTCGTACCACGGGGGCAAAGGACAAATTTTGTCAGTCAAGACAAAGTAAAACTGCTATACAAAGCTATTGCAGCTCCGGAACTAGCTGAACCATCCCTTTACGCCTGGGACGATCTGTTTCTTTTTACATGGAAAGTAATTATGCTAGGCCTATTTGAAGAATAGGCAGGAAAGAAAGTGAGTTGCCTATAATCAATACGCTCAATTCAGATGACTATTTGGAGCTTGGAAATGGAAGTCAAATACTGCCTCGATACAGTTGTTGTTGGAAGGCTAACTCCGGAAAGAGTCAGAAGTGGTTGTCGGACAATATATATGACTTCACCAGCCCAAAGGATCGTAATCCTCTCGATTACTCTGTGTGAGTCTCAGGTGAAAAAGAGACCCAGGCTCTTCCTGCAAACCTGGAGACGAGCTGGTGGACAAGATCTTCCCAGAACACAGTGAAGAGCGCATGTGCCAGTCATTGAAGACATATTGATGGCCATTTTTTTTATATCATAGCTAAATTCTAGTTGATACTTTTTAAATTTTAAAGTATTTTTATTTTTGGTTTAGTTTTTGCGTTTTTTTTTATGAAAATTATCAAATTTAACCCAACCACCATCTATATATTAGAGAAGAAAAAAATCACTAGTTAGCTTCAAGATTATTTAAACAGACATACACGACACATGTATTTATCTTACGATGCACGTCTAAGGACGTGCATAATAGGTAAATGGTGCTTGAATGGTACGAAGAGTGAATATATTTTACGTACACAGATGGGTTAACAAGCTCAAACTAACTGGAACCACTTTGAGATGAATAATATTGAAATTATAAATGATAAGCAAAGTCAAGGCAAATTGGCTTAAGGACATTTCGTAAAAAAGGAATATTCGCTTTTAACAGAAAGACGTAACCGAAACGTGAATGGTTAAGACTCAAAGTATTTGGCTTAATGGGATTCTCTAAATAGGCATTATGCATAGGACGTTTATTCGTCAATGTTACGTTAATGGTAGGCAGAGGTGACGCATTTGACTCGCAGTGATTTTGTAATTGCGAACAAGATCTTAATTCATATAATTGGCTAGGTAAAATGTATGTATATGATCAAAAAGCAGATCACTTTGACTTTATAACGTTTCGAAAGCATACGTTAATACGCAAAATTGCATGAAATATATGCAAAATGAATATATGTGGTTTTCAGAGCACTCGTAAAGCATATATGCAGGCTCGTGGTGCGCATACAGAAAAGATACTTTAACCTTACTCATGTTACCTCATTTATTTTACAAATATTTCATCTATATGCGTCGTATTCATTTGTTAAACACAGAGAAGAGGCTGAGCAAAGATTCCTGAACAGACATATACGATAATGGGCACATATGTAAAACACATTATACTTAGAGAATGTTCGTAAACAGGCGTCATCCATCGTCAGAAGGGAAGTTATACGCTACTCCAGTTAGTTTCCTTTCACACATTTTATTTACACATAATTTTTTTAATAATAATAATATTATTATGTGCTTGTTTTATTTATTACTTGTTTTTCACCTCCCCTGAGCCAAATGTATAAATAAATGTTCTATTGTTCTATCCTTGCCTGTGGATCTGCCTCAAATCAGCTTATTATGTCTATGCAGCCATATGTACTCGTATGTCTACTCATCCACCATCGCTTGTACGAAGCGTATCCACTTATCGAAGTTTAAACTATTCTAGCCTTTTCCAACACAATTTCCTTTTGAATAATAAAAAGGCATATTTAATACAAAGGCCCAGCCAGGCATAGAGTTATGTGGATTCGATTTTCTCAATCCAGTGTTACGAAACGGTAATTCCGGGCTTTTTGCACGCACATTGAGTGCACCCAGTGAGAATTGCTACTTTCAAGATTATTCCGCCCCCCCCTTACCCGAGTACGGACTGGTTTTAATTAAAGATCGATTCAGTTATGTATAACTGGGCATTATAAATAGTTATAGATTAATAGTTATATATTAATATTTTATCGCCTACTCTTTTTCCCTGGATTTCAATATATGAATATAAACATTTACGTATCCTGGATAATACACACCTTAGAGTTAAGCCAAAAAGAAGAGTTAAATTTCAATTTCTAATTGGGTTTATGATGCAAGAGTTGAATTACCCTGTTGGCAAATGTAAAGACCACTTGATAGATGCTTCAAGCATTTGCAGGATGGAGCTCGATTTGGAATAGCTGAATAATGGATTTCATTATGGTGGCTTTTTCCCAGAAGGTTGCCTTTGAAGAATTTCTCTCACAGATTTGATATTCATCATATGTTTGAAGCAATAGTTTGATTTGGCTGTGTAGTACTGGCTATTTATTGTAATAATAGATTCGTGTCGGAAAATAACACATTTGTGTTTATTATTTGTTCTCTGTTGGGAAAATAAGTGTTTTCTGTTATTTGGATGTGATACCTAAGTTAACTCATAAAGTGAGTTAGTGCTATTTAGAGTGTGACTTACTGTGCTGCCGTTTCACTTTTGGGATTGTATTTATTTTTTAAACATTAATTAGCTTATTATGGCTGAGTGTATTGAGTTAAGAAAAAGAAAGATGGCTAAAGGTAAGCATGTGGCTGAATCTTGTGATATTTGTGCTGGATGTGGAATGGCAAGAGTGGGGACTGCTTGCTTTTTTGGTGGGCTGCGAGAATGTGTGCTGGAGTTAGAGAAGGGAAGAGCGTGAGATTTGGAAACAATAACTAGGCTAGAGTTGTTAGTCGCTAAGCTTAGAAGGGAACTCAGCAGTAGGATCAAGAGGAAATCTTGGGGTTCGTAAGGTTAGTCCATTTCCATCAGCTAGTAGGAAGACTAATGGAGAGAGTAGTGGGTGGATGGTGGTAATGGGTGGAATGAATCAGGTAGCTAGTGAAGCATCTCCTGTTCGAGTTAAAAAATAGATATGGTGGTGTTAAAGGGGTAAGAATAGTTGAAATGCGTAGAGGGAGTAGATCTTTGCCTTTTTTATAGTAATAGGTTCCCTCCCTTGGGAGAAGAGGAGCTTATAGGTTAAGGTGAAGCAAATGGAGTGCCTGAAGTGCTTTTGGTGGGTGATTAACGGGTTAGGTATTTATACAAGACTTTTTGTGAACGTGAGCGCAGAAGAAGATGAGGGTTTGTTTGACAGGTGCACGTGTAGTGGATGTTAGTGAAAGAATCGAAAGCATAGTGGTTGGAGCTGAAAAAGATTCAGTTATGGTTTTACATGTGGAAATGAATGACATATGAAAAACTTGGTGAATGACAAAGGAAGAACTTGATTAAAGGATCTAGGGTAAATATATAGTGAGATTTTTTAGGAAAGTTCCGGGATAGTAGTAGGAAGTGTGTAGTGTCAGGAAATTTACCGAGGCTTAGAGTAGACGGTGAGTGCATATCGCGCGAGGTTGGGATAAATGAGAGAGCGAAAGTATTGTCTGAGAGTATATGACTACTGTTTTTGATTTATAGAGTGAGTGTTTTTGAAGTGAGAATTTGTATGCGATGATTGATTGCACTTAAGTTACAAGGGTTTGAAAGGGTTAATTGACTGTTTCGAAAGAACTATAGGTATAGGCTGAGAGCGCAAGTAAGATGAGGAAAAAAGGGATGAAGGCATTCAGATAAATTAGGAGAGCAACAGAATGGGAAATAACAATAGGACTAGGAAGGTAGAGTGTATTAATATATTATACAAATTATATAAGCATAAATAATAAGATAAATTTGTTTAGATGGCTAGTGAGTGTAAAAGTTTTGATGTTATTACGATAGCAGAGTAATGACTGAATTTGGCAGGAAAGCTCCCTAGAACTGAGGTCCAGATTGGTGGTTATAATATATTTCCTACAGATAGGAATAAGAGGAAAGGAGGAGGGGTGATTATTTATATTTGAGATTATCTCCAGTGTAGTGAAGACACTACAATTTATACAGAGGCTAACACAGATGTATTATGACTAGATTTTAAGGATCGAAAGGATAAACTCGTCATAGGATTATTATATAAACCTCCAAATCTTAGTAGGGAAGCTTCATGTTCTCCGTGACAAGAGATATAACGTGCATGAAGAAGTAAGCATGTGTGTGTTATGGGTGATTTTAATTAACAAAACATGACTAGGAAGCTCTTGCGAGTTATCAAGATGGTGCAGGATAATTTCCTTGATAGGTTATAAACCAACCTATTAGGGTTAATAATATTTTATATTTTTTTTTACAGATATTGAAGAGGGCATTAGAGATACCGAGATTGGAGGTAATTTAGGAATTAGCAATCATTAAGAAATAAGATATCAGTTAAAATGCAACAGGGTTATCAGTGCGTTAAATGACGAAAAAATACCAAGCTTTAGAAAAGCACATTATACCTGTCTTAGAATGTAGCTGGAAACAGTTGTTTAGGGACTAGTTAGTGAGGTCAGGTCACTGAAATGTCAACGGCAGCAGTTGAGGCAGGACATAGTCACCAGGTAGGGAGGAATCTTGTTGATGAGGAATATGAGACAATGATTAAACAGTAAATTGCCGGATAGAATATGAACGTTCCATATACATAGATTACAGCAAATGGTGTCGAGCTTAAATTGATGTCAGAAAGAATTCATACTAGAAGGACCAGACTTTGTTACTACCTCTAAGAACCGAGGCGCGTCAATAGACACGAATAGATTATTTTTAATTTTAAAGGAGAAAAAAGAAAGCTGTGGAAAAACATTTATTTAAGGAACAAAGTAAACATATTTTCTTGATATTTAGATAAAGCCATTAATTGTTTGCATTAAAAAAAAGAAAATTAGTCTTTATATATCCCAAATAAATCATTTAAAATCTATGAACAACATTGCTCACAAAATCTTATCGTACGCTTGCCCTATAATTTTTGGGGCCACAATCCATACATTTCTATGGTTCTCTTTCGACACCTATCACTGGCACATGTAGGTCTAAATTTATTTGCAGGAGTACTAGTGTCATCAACTGGCAATTTCCTAGTATTTGAGCGACTATGCGGAGAATCACCACAAAGCTCCTTAGCAACATTTTGAACATATTCCCTCCGGCTAACCCCAAGTTGGCAGTCGCCAGATAGGCCCTTAAAAAGAGAAAAAAAAAATCCCTCCGGCTAATGTCAGATTTACAAACCCTTTTGTATATTACCCAACTGTATTATAAAAACAAGTATGGGCCATCACCTGCTGCTGCTCTGACCGAATAATTCCTTGCCATTTGGTCAATCACATCCACTCTTACCTTATTTTTGTTATAAAAATGTATGGTGTCAGGCTTTTGGAGGTTATTTCCAGAAGGAATTTCTACATCTTGATGTAATGTTGCCAAAATAACCACTGGCATGGATCTTTAGCACTGGTATGATGTTAGTTTGACCGTAGGTTTCTATCTAGATTTCTAAACCAGAGTTTCATGGATTCGTTTTATCTTTGTAACCACTTTTAGTAATTCTCTTCTGTTCTGGCGAATTGTTCCAAGAAGCTGCAATTTTGTTTAGTCAGCAGGAAAGATTGACCTAAAGAAGTAAAGTAATGATAACACGTGGCATTGTAGCCTCTTTTGAATAGTCATCAGTTTTAGGACTACACTATTAGACACACTAATATCGTAACTTCTCCCTCATCTCTTTCCACATATGGAATTCGGTTGAACAAATACTTGTTTTCAACATCGACGCCAATCCAGAATTTTAAGCCAAATTTGTCTGGTTTATTTGTCATATACAGTATAAATTTTCAACGTGATTTGCATGGTAGTAAATGTTAATTAACTGCCATAAATGCTTCAGCAATAAATGCTTTCTGACAGTTTTGAATCAATGGTTTCCCTATGGGTGATCCATATCAAAGTACAAAACGGATATATCTCATTATTTCCTCAAGAGCAATTCCACATACTTTTGGTAGGTAAGTTTCTTCCCCCAATAACGCCACGAACAATTGTAAGACCAATAATTTTTTCTAATTCATCTAAAATAACAGACCAGTCTTTGTTGCCAGAAACACTTTGACCCTCATCAATTTTATATTTCTGAATATTTCTAAGTATTGGCTTATTGAACAAAATTCTAAGGAAAGAAAGAAGACTATCTCTGATTACTCGTGTTGTAGTGTATGTGGTAGGGCCCAACTGAAATTCTAGCACATTATGTTGCGGGATGGAAAATCAAACTGCCAAGAAGAACCATCCTTACTTTTTAAACATTGATAAACATTTGCTTTGCTATGATTGCTGCTACGTTGTTCATTGTTTAGAAGTACACTTCCTATCTTGTTTCATTCTTTATCACTACAATCAGATGAGGAAGATAAGTATTCATCAATAATATTATATTCATTTTCTGAAAGCACGTCATCAGTATCAGAAAGCTTGGCATTAGATGAATCCTATGGTATATTTCTAAGATGTTCTAATACTTGTGCATTAGTTTTTTTTAGCCATGTAAATTACTATGGAGTGTTTTCCAAAGTAAATTTTATTACAAAATGATTATAAAAGCTGAAAGAAATGGTAAGTAGTTATTCATTTAGATTTCAAATAATAATTTATAGCTTTACACACAAATAGAAAATGCACAAGTGTCTGAAAACGCAACGCATTCGTCTCACAAATGGCAACTCTCTAAATTATGAGAGACAATGAGCAAGACTGAGAGCTAAAAAAAAACGTTCTCAGACGTGTTTATACGTGAAGCGCAGGCAAATGACGAAAACTGGCCAAGCGTCATTGACGCGACTGGTCCTCTAAGGTAGTAGGAGATCTAATTTTTTTCGGTTACTGCAATCTATGTATAATACATACTATGTATAGACACCATAGAAACATGAAAAGTCATACATCTTGAAATAAAAACAATAAATGTTTTTAAATTATGAGCATTTCAAATATAAAGATGCGTTAATTGACGTCGTTTGTCCTTCTAGTGGTAAGCACTGTATTGGCATTAAAAGGGACATTTATAGAAAAAGAAAGTGCTGAGCATCAATTTCGCAAAAGAAATAATGATTTTACTCGGGACATTATAAGGTAATTAGAGCAGCAAAGAGAAATTTAAAATTAAAGTGGCAAATAAGGCAAAACGAGATCCCAAAGGTTTCTTTCAACTATACAAAAGTAAGATTAGAAATAACAAAGACCCACTTAAAGCAACAGATGGTTAGTTAGTGAGTGATAGTGATGACATAAGAGGATGCTATATATCTATTTTATTTCAGTATTTACATCGATGATACTCTAATTGTACCTGCGGGTACCTTGATCTTCAAGGGTTTGATGAGGAGAAATTAGAGGCTATTTCTATTACAAAAGAGATAGTGGGAAAAGAAGCAGATCAAAGCAAATATAGTAAAGCACCAGGCCCTGATTAGTGTTTTCATCCGATTTTAAATGAATGAAAAGATGTGTTAAGTGAGCCCCTAGCATGTCTATTTAGAAAATACTTAGAGAATATCATTGTACTAAAATGGTGTAAGTATAATGTATACCTGTAATGTATACCTAAAATTAAGAACGGGGATAAAACAATCATAATACCGACCAGTGAATTTGACATCAGTTGTCGGAAAAATTATGAAATCTATAATAGCTAAATCAACTAAGGATCACTTAGATAAACATAAGTTGATGACTAAATTTCAACGGATAAATCGTGTTCGACAAATATATACTCTTTTTATATAAAGGTGAATAATGTTGCCGATTGAGGTGAGAATTACGATATTGTTTACTTGGATTTTAGTAAGGTTTTCGATAGAGTGCCAAACCTACGACTTTTGAATAATGTTAAAGGGCATGGGTCGATGAAGTATTCTTAAGTGGATTTAGCGAACAAGACAAGACACATAGCAATGTGTTTAAACTGCACAAGTTTAGGTTTAGGAAAGAAAAGTCGAGGAATTGCTTTACAAATAGAGTGTTAGATAAATGGAATAGGCTCAATAGTCATATGATAGAAGCATCCTCGTTGTGGAGTTTTAAGAATGCTTAAGATGTGAACAAGCTACATAATGGCCGTAAGCAAACAAAAATAAATAAAATTCTTACAATACAATAAAAAATATAATAAGAACATTAGGAGAATTTAACGGTGTGAAACAGGTCACCATGCAATGAGAGGTATGATTAACCACTTGGATTGACGAGTTTTGTCGGTTTTCAGCCAATCCGAGTGATTAGGTGATTAATTTGAAGCCTCAGTTCATTATAAAAGAAAACATAATTCATTTATAAAGATATATCTACTATAATTACAAGTTAACGAAGTGAAGAATCTTACTATTCTTATTATTCAATAAAGTTGTCATCAGTCTCAATCACGGATGCCAGGCGAAGTTGGAACCTTTGCAGGCCTTTACGACGGTCGCCTTCTTTAACAGAATGCAAACTTTGGCGATATATGTAGGACCTAAGGGTCACTTCTTTGGGTAACGGTGACTTGTTGGTCTCGATTTTAACTACGTCTCATACAAAATAACCTAGGGGGAGTTGGAAGGCGAAAAATGGGCCTACCTATTTGTGTGGCAGAGTTCTGTGCCAGACTTACATCCTTCCAGGAGCCACAACCTGGAGCAACGGTGACATTTTCTCTTCTTAGCACTTGATTTATCTCTATGTATTGGGTTTGAGGCCTGCAAGGCAAATAAATGTGTAAAAAACGTGGCCTTCGCTACTGAAAAATATATACCATGACATAGACTTCGAACTTGGTATATATTTGGGCGACAAGGCAAGCAAACGGTTGTTTTGCGAGTTAACTACCTGGTCTTTACTGAAATTCTTCTCATCTGAGAAGTAAACTGGAAGTGAGCGTGATGCTTTAGTTTGATTATAAGCTTCGCAGCACGTTTCTTTCACTTTCCTTCATCTTCTGCTACAGAAGCTAACATTTTATCATATACATAGTATTACTATTAGTCAATTTCCTCATACACTCACTGCTTAATGATTCACTCTGGCACTTCCTTATCCTTGGCTATTTACCTCATTGACTTACTGTGCTTGTTTTCAATGATGCTCTGGATCTCTCACTCAAATTTGCGGTTTCCTTTTGTATTAGAACGATTATAGTGAAGATTCCGAGCAGCAGTATCCTTGTCATCACAGCCTAACTCATACACTTCTCTCCTGATCTTCTGCACCCTCATAAGATTAACATTCAATCACTCTGAGATCTATGCATAAGAGCTCATGGCGTAGATACCAATCAGCATAGCTTACCTTTTCCAAATTTATGCAAGAATAAATTCAGCCATGGTATTGCTCCTTTCACAGACGTTGCACTATTGAGTGCACTATGATATGAAGAAGAGATAACTATTCTAGGCAATAAGCATGCGCAAAATCAATGGTTGTCAACGGCGACAAATTACCCATAGCTCGATTTATACCTATTAATTAGTTATAGTCACCTGTCTTGCCACGAACCCAAGAACCAAAAGAGTTTTCTGATTTTCAAAAGGGCACATTTTTGGTCAATCTGATTGTGGACATAGCCAGCATCAAATTGAACAAAATTTTGGTCTTCTTATTATCACAGATAACAGCGTGATTGTACAATTCACCAAAGGAGACAAGTCATCTAGAGGATCACCCTAAGGTATACATGAGCTTTCTGAAAGGTGTATTCATGCTAACAAGCGTATCATTGCAAATAATCCCATTCTTACTGCAACTAATGCTGCAGAGTAACGGTAATTAAGTTGGAGTACTGCTTAGAGGAATCTACATTAACCTAACTACTATGGAATATCAGCTAGAAGGAAACGTAGTTATTCTACCAGCAAATATCCAAAGCAAAAACGAATGGGCAAATTAGATGGCAGAGAAATCAATGTAGGTTTGGCATATTGCTATATTCTAGAATGAATCAAGATTTGACCAATTTTATGACTGAATGTGGGGAAATCTGTGGACTATATATTCAATTTATGACATAGATCGTCCAGAACAACCTAAAAAAACATTACCTTTATTCAATATTGGTGCGATGAGCAATGTTGTGCAGTAGACTTTCAGCAGTGATGACGTGTGTTGGCAACATAAACTGAGAAAAATACATCTCAATCCTTCATAAAGGACTTATTTCAGTATTTACAATTGTGCATAATGATGATGCTCCATGCCAACAGCTAAAATTCTAATGACTAGCAGTACAAAACAGAGAACGAGATATTTTTTGACCAGGGCAATATCTTGAAATAAACCCCCTTGAACACCTTTAGGGTCTACTGACCAGAGCATTGTGAATAAGGACACAAGGCGCCCGCGACGATAGACATTTTGCAAGGGCGATTTCAGGGCAGGGTCATCTCGCATGGCGGCGACGTCAGCTGGCCACCAAGATCATGCGATTTTACGCCATTAGACTACTTTCTTTGGGGCTACCTTAAATCACAGGTTTATGCGAATAATCCGCAAACAGTTGATGTCCTCAAAGTCAACATAACGAACACCATCCAGCAAATTCAGCCAGATTTATGCGACAAAGTCATCGAAAATTGGGCCTCCCTAATAAGTTCCACCAAGCGAAGGCGCAGCGGACATTTGAAAGAGGTCATATTCCACACTCAATGCCATAAAATTTACTTTCAAATTTAAAATAAATTGAATGCATATATCACACACAACTTGTTTAGTTACATTTAAATATCCAGCGACCTTATTGAAAAACCCTTTATATATATATATATATATATATATATATATATATATATATATTAATTAGCTAAGGCGAATCACGTTGTCTCATTAGAAGAGGTATGGTCAACTTTGGCCATCATTTTCTGCCAGAGGTGATAGGAAACGAATCGTCTAATGAGGAAACTTGGTGGTTCTTTTCCTTTCAGAGCAAATCTAAGAAGCAAAAACTGAATTCTCTTTCAAAAAATAATTTAATTCGGATCCTTATTCCTTTTGTAATTCACCTGTTTTTTTCTTTATTTGTTCTTTCCCTTATTTCCTACGTTAGCTTTATCCTTCTCTTCTTCATCTATATTATGCTACTGGCTATTTTATTAACGGTTATCTGGTTGTCCGTATAGCCTAGATATATCTTTTATTATTAAATGAGCTGACACATTTTCGCAGTGTGTCAGTCCATTTAAAAGCTCTTATGTTTCTATTATACTATGATAATTATAAAAATAACGTTTTTTGCCAACTATATTACTCTCATCATATATAATGTGAAAAATTATATCAAATATTCCAAAATTCTCTCCATTTAGACTTTAAATGAAGTTTCTTTCAAATTATCTAAGTGATTAGCAACTTTGCTTACAAGTTTCCTCCTAGACAATCTTAACTTCTCACAAAATGTATGGACTTCCTTAATGAAGGAAGATTGAAATTTAACTGAACTTGAACTTCGCTATTTAGAAATATGTATACATAAGTTTAGGTTGGATAATTCCTATTTTGGCTTACTTAGACTGGTTCACGAGGCTTGAATCTTCCTGTAGTTTGTTTAACATTAAGAATAATTAAATAGGAGATGTAAAAAGGTTCTTTGATACTCATTTTTAGGGGGTGGTTATAAACTGCCAAAATAATTCATAGATACAAAATAAGTAGCTCCTAAACTTGTTTACTGTAGCTTATTTAATCATAACATTCACATGCTTCTGAAGTGGGCCAAGGAGACCAAATTTCATTCTTAAATTTCAAAAGTTTTATGCACAAAAAACGAATTTAGTTACAAAATCATAATTTATATTATTATCTTTCTATATTATTTCTTCATCCACTCTGCCAGGACGGATAAAAATTCATGAGAAGATTTTAGGCAAGGTTTTTGTGTTTTTAATGGTTGACCCTTACACTTAAATACATTAAAGATTCTCGATAGTATTAAGATCTGTGGATTTTATTTGCCATGGATGTAATATTTTATTAGGAAAATTTTCAATACACTGTAATGCAAATTTAGCACAGCACTTCATCATTCTGGGTAAGTCACAGTTCATTAACGAATTCCTATGAACTCTCTGGTAGGAGTTAGTTACGAAGGACGTTGTTTGCGTCTACTTCCTCAGAATAGATGATCACGGGATATATAACGGTTTAAACCATGCAGAAAGCCTTATAGAACTATCTTTATGCTTCTTCTGGAACTTTAACATTCAGGAAATTCCAAAAAGAATTAATAGTGATGCATAACGGAATGGAAAAAAATATATACGTCTTTCCATTCTCATACCTTTGTACTTTGAGCCGAATTCTGTCCTACCCTTAATGTTTTCTTGGTGAGTGGTGGCTGCCTTTTAAATTATTTTTTAAGCCATCATTCCAAAATTTGCATCTCTAGAATCCGGAACATTTTTATACACTGGACATTTATAAAATAAACGCACTACCAGCACACCAAAGCTGAACTTTTCTACTATATATAATGTGTCTCATATGAGCAGAGAGTAACAAGGCTAGGGCTCTATTTTATCAAACAATGATTGCTGTAAAAAAATTAAAGGTGAATCTGGTTAAAAGAATGTTACTGTTATGAGAATATGCAGTTAATTTCGAAATCTCTCTGGCTATGAGAGTAGCATTATACTCACAAGTTTCGGTATGCCTGTAAGACTCTCCATTGAGTAAGAGACTCCTATGTAAGAATTACGACCTGTGTAACTCTCTACCTGTGCTATAACATGCTTGGATAAAGCTGATGAATCTCAGGTGAAAAGTGTTGAGACATTAATGCATACAGTGCTAATCCTCTTAAAAGTCCAACGACTCTCAGGCAAGCGACCATCATTTGTGGATATCTCTTGATTAACATGAAAAGCACCGTTACTCAGGCTCATTAATACTTAAGAGAAAATACAGAAGGCTGGTTTTGTGGCTAAAAAATAGAAGGATAAAGAACCATGCTCCCGAAATGCCAAACTCAGAAAAGACTCTCTCATAGAAACGCTGCCCTACACTGACCTCGTCAGGTCAGCCACCAGCGAGCCAGAAGCAGACGCGGAAAGCCTCCTTCCTAAAGCTTTATTAGTGAAGGATGAAGAAAACTAAGAAAGGCAAAATAACATGAGAAGATTTATATATATATATATATATATATATATATATATATATATATATATATATCAGAGGAAGTTATTTCATTCTTTATTTTCAAGTAATTTCACTATTATCTGGAGAGTTTCACTGTTCTGATGTGTTACATTGTACCCATTGCTATGCTTCCTTCTGACTGTTGCGCTCGATTCAGGACCGGCCTTCCCCATCGGTCTTTAGAGACTTGGTCCATGTCCCAAAGACTAGAGTGGTGGTATCTCGGTGGCTAAATTTCTATTTGAATTATGCCTTTGACGCAGTGTATAAGTTTACTTGTTTTATCATGTAACTTTCTTTCACCTATTTTCCTTGTCTTTTCGAGAGAGTAACTATCCGATTTAAGTTAATAGCAAACGAAGTAAGCAGTAATTTACCCAATTTTCCAAACCGATGTACATCTGTCTGAAATGTCCCCATCTTCGTGCGTATATCGGTTATGTATGTATGTATCTGCATTGGATTATGTGAATATACATAATTGGTTGCCTGACATATATGCAAGTGCACCACCAAATATTTTTCTTGTGTTTTATTTGCATCTTACCATTGTTGGTTATATTTAGTCACCTGTTTTGGAGGGTTTTTCTTTCATATTTCTGAAATCCCTAAGAATTTAACAAGGCTAAAACGCCATACCTTATCACAAATGTATAAAGTATTTATGGTAGAATAATACTAAGCAACCAACTCTACTATACGAACAATAAACTAATCTTTTTGTATTAGAGTAAATAAAATATTTCGTTTGTAAGTCAGTTATTAAGTTTCGAATTTCCCTGATTTATAATTATCAAAGAGTTTCGGCTTCGCTATCCTTAGTTGTATTATAAGGCAGTAAAAACAGGACACACGGAGATTTTGATAAAACAATGAAAGGGAATTAATTAAATGAATGCAATATATAAGAGAAAGAAGTATGATAAGAGGAGCGAGAGTGAGTTTGCTACATTTACCAAAATTTATGACATATTTTGCGTGCTCTTAACATACTTTGTCTATTTTTTGTTGTTTCTTGTATTTTATATCCATTTCTTACGTATTTCCAATTTCTATATGTTCAGTTTACATTCACATTTCTTGATTGGTATGCGGCTGACGATGACAAATGCCATAAACAAGTAGTACTCGTAAATGCAACAACGATTAGAAACGACTCTACGCAAAATGGACTCTATTGTGTCTGCCAAACCTTACAAAACAAACTATAGCCAAAGCACTGCGGTGTTTTATCTGTTTTCAAGCTTCGTCTGGTTTAGCTTGTTATTTCAAATTCAAAGATTCAACTCATTCTAATCTTGTAATTCCTAAACAATCAATGATGCTGTTCTAACGACTTGTGATCTGCAAAATAGCAAATACACTGTTGGTCTAATCGTGATTTGTCAGTGTTTTGCCTTATATGATTCCCTCTCTTTGCCACAACAGTTTCATCTTTTTCGCGTGATGTTGTCCACATATGCTCTGTATTGCTACTTGAATTCTTTGTCTGTACCTAAACATCTCATCTCTTTACCGTCCTTGAGTTGCCTTTTCCAAATTTGCCATCATTTCACTTAATCCCTTTTCATTTAAAGGTTAATTTTAATTCGTATGTGAATAATTAAATCCTCTTGTAATGGTCACGATCATTTCGCTATGCGTCTTGTAACAAATATATCATCGTCTCATCGATAAACCTTGAAAGTTTTGTCTCTTACTATTATTAAAGTTAGATCGATAAAGATTTTTTATTTTGCCATAATTTATAATGGTAAATTTTTTTATTTCTATAAATAAAATATTTTAATGATCCATTATACTCGTAATTGCTAGATTTGAAAGTGAAAATAGAATTCATAAATATTTTAAAGATTAATTAGGTTCACAAAGGAATATGAATGCATTAAATTATACATATTTCATAACGTAATTTAGCAATTTTTCGATTAGATACTCTATTCATTAATTTTGTATTTTCGAACCATTTTTCAAAACCATTTTTCGAAATGAATCAAAGCATGTTTGTTCTTATACTAGTCTAGTCCCAATAACTCGAAAACTAGCTATCTCTATGTCTTAGCCTAACCCTAGTGTTAAATTTCGACAGATATTCGTCGTAATTTTCTAGGCTATTAATTTTGCATTATTATTGTTATTTTAAGTGCCTTATCATTAAATTAGGATATGATAGAAGTGTCAAAGGAGCACATTTGCATAGTCATGCTTTGGGTATTTAGAAAAGGCAACAGCAGAGAGTTTGTGTCAAGTATAAGGCGAAGGACCAATTCATGTAAACATAGTGTTAGATATTTTCCACTCGAGTTATTTCTACAGATAAATGCTTTTTAAGAAGACAAGTTGATTTGAATCAAACAAGAACTTTTAAAGATAACAGTGGAAAGAACTCTGATTGTAAGCGTTGAAGAATTGTCTAAAAACTTACATTTAACTCATCCCACCGAGCATCGGAATTTTAAGACTGTAGAAAAAGTTTGTGGAATCGGGCAATGGAATCCTTAACACGAGTCTGAGGTACACTCGCAACATAAATTCAAAATATTTAATCTCACTTTTCTGTAAACCATTTTTAGTATGATTATTACAGATTACAGGAGACATTGGATTAATCCTTGAGAAAAAAACAGCCAAAACTGTCCCTCATTGGCAGGTTTGGTGAAATATGATTGGCATAATCCAATTTGAACTTCATAACCCAAATCGCACTGTTAACGCGAAGGTTTATTGCCCAATTACATGTCGCCATTGGATAAAAAAGCAAGCGCTAATAACGAAAAAAGAGCAGTCTTTCTTCATGGTAAAGTGCGACCTAATATCGCAACAAATACCATACAAATGCTTAACATTTTCATTCCTCGATCAAAATAAGTAGCCATCTATATACATATATATGTATGTATATATATATATATATATATATATATATATATATATATATATATATATATATATACAAATAAAGCTTTTAGCTATTATTTGTTGAGCATCCTTGGGAAGAGAGCCACGTTGCTCCGTGAAAGCAGAATCTGTTCGCCTTTTGTTTCTTGAAGTGGACGGTGCCATTCTTTGAAGGGAGAATTTGCAGTTGTTAGATATTTATTTTGACGTTGACCCCCTCTTCTCCTCTGTCTCTATATCCCCCAATTTCCCATTGCATTCTTTTTTTCCTCTCTTTTTTTCCATTTCTATATATTGTCTCATCTCATTTCCGCCACTCATCGTTCCCTGTTTCCTTCTCTGCCTTTCAATTAGAACTTGGGTACCCCACTTACCCCAATGCCTCTTTCTTTCTTATTTTTGGAAGGGAAATCCTCCAAAATAGACCTTAAAGGACGACTAGACCTCCTTTTCTTATAGGGTGGCCTCTGAAACGCATCGCTAAAACACAGCGGAAATTTTAAACCTTGAGTTATCTTTTAGAGAAAGTCTAAGAAGTTTTGGAAGTCTGAAAGAGAGAATTATTAAAATTACCCGGTAACAAAGAGTGCAACAAGGCCCTTTTACTCTAGGGTGATTGGAGAGCCACTCCTCAGATAAATGGTTATAATAAAGGTTTGAATGGGCAGATCTTAAAGCCTCGTTTTACGTTCTTTTAAAGAAAGTTCAGAGAAGAGTAAGGCACTGGAGGGAATAATATGATTTATATCCAATAAAATGAATTTTATTAATCAGTTTTGTGAGAGGACAACTTTGTTCTAAGATATAAATCCAGTTTAGGTTAAAAAGAGAGTAAGAAGCATTCAGAAAGAGACAAGAAATAAACAGCCTCCTAAATCAATTTTTTAAATTAGCGGGATGTCTTAATTTATTGACTTGGTTTTAGCTATTTTGAAATGTTGTTTTCTACCCAACCATTGTTGGTTAAGCGCAACAAGAGGCGATATTGAGAAAATTAGCGGGGCCATTAATATATTATGAGTAAGAGTTTAAATAAGTTTTGAATTATAATGAAATGATCGCTAAATAATTCCAGATTTTTTTATATTAAATATAAAAAAATACAGATTTTTTACATTTTGAACTATAAAATTGAACTACAAAGAGGCATGAGAGAAGGTAATCGATGCGCCGTTGACTCTCCTATATCTCTACTGATCTCTAACGATTTTTGGAAGTTGTGCCTTTAACTGATATCGCATTTACTTCTCTTGTGAATTTAAATCAGAATTCCGAATTCACGGTAGAGAAAATATGAATCACGTTTCAAAAGAGCGATAATTTGACGTAATATAAGGAAAGAAATATTTATCATAACAACAAACCTTTGCCTCCATGTAGTTAGAAATGTATTATCTTTTCATTTGTAGGAAATCTCTGTAGAGAGATTGTAGTTAAACTCTTGATACAAATTTTTGTCATCGTTGACTGTTAACGAACAATATTAAGTAAACTATAATATCTTACTTAGTAAAGATTCAGTGTTGCTGCATATTTTTGTTCGCATTTTATATATAGAATGGGTAGATACTGAAGATATATGGTTATTCTTTACAATTTCGTCTATGAACGTATATAGAAATGTCAAATTTTATATACGTGGCATATTTCTTTGTTAATCTATATAAATACCAGGCAATACCTTCCCCACTCACCCCTAAGGAGGAAGCTTGCGCTTCGCTGCTAAGATTAAACTTTAAAATCTAAAAAAAAAGCAGCCATGGTTAAATTTATATAAATTTGCTCAACTTCGCCAATTATAATAATTATAAAAAGGAACTCTAAACTAAATTTCCTTCCTTTCAAAATATCACGTTGATAAAATATAGTTATAGAAGAAGAAGATATATAAAAATAAATTTTCTGAACTTCACAATTTATAATTCCTTGGGTTTTAAAAAAATTCACCAAATTTTGATTCTTATATTTATTTCTGAACTTCACCATTTTGGCGGGGATATTATAAAAGAATTTTTAGAAATAATTTGGTTAAAAAACATAAGTCATAACCAAACTAGGATGAAATTATTATTCAAATACTCAAAAAAATCCCCTACTTAAATGATAGAGTTAGTGAGGATGATGGGAAGCGAATGTGTCTGCGTGCACTCTTAAAAACGGCTCCGCAGATTTTTTTAAAAATTTTGCATGCAAATATGTTTTGGGGACAATAGTACATACATATACTCATTTTGCCCACAAACCTCTGTGAAACCTGCGGGGCCTAAAAAAAGGGAGCAGTTCGCCACTCAGGGAGCAGGTTCGCCACTCCTCCTTACAGAAGCAGCTTGAGCTTAGCTGGCAGACTTTCGGACTCTGGCCTACAAGGCCTGTTATGATTCTCGTATTTTTCTCCATCTAAATTTGCTCTAATAATTTTCATGCCGAAATTTTAATAAACTTTCTGAACTTCACCATTTGTAATTCTTTTAGTTTTAAAAAATTCACAAAAGTTGATACTTATATTTATTTCCCGAAATTTAAAATGATATTTTTTATATATTATAAAGAAATTATCAGAAACTAGCAGTTGCTTGCAAAAGGTTTGTTCTAATGAATGAGTTTACTTTAAAGTCAATTTTTGTTTGTTCAGAAGCTTCACTTTAGTGTATCAGTCTAATATTGACCAATACTGGCTTAGAGAAGTAAATTTTTGACATAACTTGATATTCAAGAGGATAAGAAATCTTTATACCCAAGAACATGAAGCCAAGAAAGTCAGAAAAAGTTTTGAAAAAACTTTCCAAATTTAAAAAGAAACACACTTCCAAAGGCGTAGATGATGTTGCTTCCTTAAAATTAAAACCAGAATCAAGGATCAGTTCAAAGTCTGAAGGTTGCATTAAACCTTCATGCTTCATCCATGTGGGAATGTTTAAAAAATGCAGTTGCCCACACAGAGATTGTGGATAATTTCATTATTTTTGCCAGCTAGTTTGATTGAGTTTATGAACGCGCACCAGGGGATGGCAATTGTTTATTTCGTCGCCTTACCAAAGCTTTGCAGCGACTTGATATTAAGGAAGATCATCTGTCGCTCAGAGCTCTTGCTGCAGAATGTGGAAATCGAAAAAAGAACATTTCTTACTTTTTCTTGATACAGACTCTGGTGACCCTAAACTGGCCTTCAAAAGCTGCTTGCAAGAACTTCGATCTTGGCAGAAATGGTGAAACCATATTGAAATCCATTTACTTACCATGTGCGAGTGTATCTCATCATGAGAAACGTTACTTCCTTAACGAACATTCATGAATATTCGACTCCTGAGCGCATTCGGGAAATAATTCCCGATCCTGCGAACTCGTCCCAAGCCTCCTCCCACCCACCGTGACAAGGTGTGAAAGACCCTCTCTGTCTTGCCTCATGCTGCTAAATGATGAATCGCTTCTGTCTCTGGATTAAGATGTCTGGAGCTTGTGACTCCTTTCTCCGAATTCCCCCTTGCCCCTCAGAATCGTGCATACAAATACTTGGGTTGTTATCTAGTTTGAGGAATCCAACCTGCACTTCAAGGCCGTGATCTTCGTCTCAAATCTAAGTGAGCCCCTTGAGCGTTCGTCAAACAGCAAGACGGATTTCAAGTATTTTTATTGGCCGGGTGTGGCCAGAGAAATCGCAGAGTACTGCAAATCATGTGATGCTTGCCAAAGAACATCAGCAAACGTGCGTGTCAAGCCAGCACCCCTTCAGAAAAGCCCGTTTATCTCGGAACCTCTTTCTCGTGTGGCCATTGATCTTATTGACTCTATGCATTCACCGTCTAGTGAAGAACAGAGTTACGTCAACACTTTGGTAGACTTCGCTACCCGTTTCCCTGAGGCAGTTCCCTTTAAGCGCATTGATAGCGTTTCGTGCGCCGAAGCCCTTCGTTTCCATTTTTTCTCGGGTAGGAATTCCTAAAGAGATATTGGGGGATCAAGGAACACAATTTACCTCTGAGCTTATGGAGTATGTCGGGAAGCTTCTCATGGCAAAACCTCTGTTTACCATACCTTACCATCCTGCGGCAAACGGAGTTTGCGAAAAAGTAAATGGCAGAATGTAAACAATCCTCAGAAAATTGTGTATAGATCAGCACCGAAAATAGTACTGCTTTTTACTCGTGGCACTGTTTGTGCGCCGCAAAATCCCCCATAGGACTCTAGGATTCGCCCCCTTCGAATTACTGTATTTCCGTAATGTTCGAGGCTCCTTTGGTATTTAAAAGGAACTTTTCACTAATTATCGTCTGGATGACGAAATCCAATCCTCCTATTCGTACCTCCTAGATCAATATCATAGCCTTTTTTGATCTGGTCGAATACAGGTCAGGTACCCCGTTTTTTTTAATAATAATTTCTCCATCCAAATTTGCGATATCCCTTGTTCTTAACCCTCTCTCAGAAAAGTCCCATCGTATGAAAGGGAGGGGTGTAAAAGAACAACCTCTTACCCCCCCCCCCAAATTTATTCGAAAACACGTGCAACTGTATCCTGCCATGAGGAACGTGACTTCCTGTTCAAACATTCACGAATTTTCGACTCTTGAGCGCATTGGTGTAATCTTCCCCAATCCTGTGAAAAAGAGGATAGAAGCTAATACTGAAAGGATGTCTAGAGTCAGGGCTTTTGAAGACAGTTATCAAAGGCAAGCCAGAACAACAACCAACGCTGCATAAAAAAGAATTGCATTTTTATCTGATCTACATAGAGCAGCATTTAATTATGATCACAAGGAAGATTATTCAAACCCCCCCGAAGTTGTCCATTTGAAGTTTGGAAAATGAATGTAAGTATTGCAAAGCCCTAAAGTTCAAAGATAAGAACAATGGTCTTTGTTGCAGACATGGAAAAGTTTAGTTGGAAGAACTACGTATTCCAAGTTAACCATTACTTTCCCTATTAGATAGAACAAATCCAGATTCAGTTAAATTTTTAAGAGTCATAAGAGCTTACAACTGCTTTTCTATGACATCATTTAGAGCTAATGATGGAACTTTGCCAGGTTAGAAGTCAACTTTCAGAGTCCAAGGCTAAATCTATCACATAATTAGTTCAATTTATCCTTTGCTGAATGAGCCAAGCAACCTTAATCAAATATACCTCATTGAGGACCATAAAGTTCAAGCACAAACCAGAGCAAACATGTTTAAGGATTTACAACTAAACAAAGTGCTGAATCTCCAAGAATTACTTCACCAAAACAATGTATATATCAGAAAATTTAAGACAACGACGGAACGAAGTATGTACAGATGAAGAAGTCAGATTGATCATCAGAGTGGCTTAACTCCTCCTCCTTACAGGAGGAGCTTGCGTTTGGTAGGCATGCCTTCGCTGTGTGGCCAACGTCTTAACAGGGTTTGGCAACGGCTTTTTATTCTCTACATTTTAAATGTTTCCTGTACATAACTCCTAATAATTTACTCTTGGTCTATCTATTTTTTAAAATGGATGTTTATTTGCCAGGCCTAAAAGCCCCCCCCCCCCCTCCCTGTAACCAAAAACATACGTTTTATCAGAAGATTTTTAATTACGGTAAAACCAATCCTTAGGCCTCTTATTTTTCTCCATTTAAATTTGCTCAAATAATTTCATTTTGATTTAGGCCTTTTTAGAGGGCAGCACTTATTTCCTCCTGAAAAAGATTAAAATTGAAAATCTATTTTAGAAATAATTTCGATAAAACTTTTGAATTTACGAAAAGGTAGCAGCTATGCTTAAAATTTAATAAATTTTCTAAACTTCGACATTTTTTTTTAATTCCAAAACATTCGATACTCATTTATTTCTGAACTTCACCAGCTGTTTTTCAAACTCTCTGGAAACTCTAAGAATTAACTAGAATAAAACCTTAAAATATACTTACGTTACAACCTAACTAAGAGAAAACCAAGGTTTGCTGAACAAAAAGTCACGTGCTCTCAGTTGTTCTGATTTATAAACTTACGACCTTCAAAACTTTTAATAATTGCCGGACTAACCGTGGAAGTACACTGGCAATTGTATCATTCGAAAGAAAAGGTAAACAACATAAGGGTGTCAAATTTCGTTGGAATCGGCCGAAGAGTTTTGATGTGATTGCCCCCCAAAATTAATTCCAGGGCTAACCTTGGGAGGACTCTGTAAATTATATCATTCCAAAGAAAATTAAAACAACATAAGCGTTTCAAATTTCGTTAGAGTCGGCCAAATAATTACAATGTTATTACAAAAACCAAAAAGAGCAAAACGAGGACCGACCGACCAACATAGTGAGATGTAGAGTCTCCCGCGACTATACTCTAAGTGTTATTCAGGATAAATTTGTCCAAAGGACTACCTACAGTTAAATTCTATCTAATTTACATTAAAAATTAGAATAGAGAACAAGGAAAAACACCTTTTAACATTAAGAATGTAATCAATGCAAGAATATAGAGTAAAATGTGACTCCGAATTTCAAAATAGGCATCAAAAGTGGTTACAGAAATTTTCGATTAATATATTATAAATAGACTCATAGTATCTAGAGTCAAAGCTTAATTAACGATATTCAGCATGTTTTGGGGCATCATAGCTTATTCAAATATTTTAGAAGTTTTATTACTATGTAAATTTATCAACCTTCAACCAGCTAAAAGCTGTTTATGTTGTTTGTTTCGGTTTTTAGAGGGCATTTGATACTGTTCCGCATAAGAGACTTCCGATAAAGTTAGAAGCAAATGGTCTAAGGGCGGACGTAGGTAAGTAAGCCAAAACCTGGCTGGTTGAGGTCCGGCAAGGGTCGTGGTAAATAAGATTATTTTAACTTGACATCGCTTACTTGCAGTGTTACACATGGATTATTTCTTTAACAATTATTATATTCTATACTAACGATCTTAGACGAAATGTATGGTGTATATTTAATCTACTAAATTTACGAAACGTCTTATAGTAGCATAATGGTAACTAAACACACAATGAAGCCAAATAAGGGGAAAGGTATAACATCAGGAGTCATATTCTAAACACGGTTATCTTGGAATAAGTTTGGGCTGTATTTATTTGGAGAAACCTAAAGGTTTGAAAAAGCGTGGTATAGCATTCGAAAAGGGGAAAAAAACTTCTGTATCACATAAGCAAGAGCTTGGAATTTAAATAGAAATATATTATCCTTGCATTGTGTCAGGAACTGAAAGAAAAAGAGAGAGAGAGAGAGAGAGCGAGCGGTTATGATCAAGTCAAGAGAAGGGATTCCAAGCGAAGTAGACTTCCTTCAAGACCTTCAGTAAACTTTTAGAGCGATAACTTGCCAGAAACTCTTCAGGTTTATGGCGCTACATCCTTCACCGCTGATTCTCAGCATCGAGGCTGTGCAACTGAACCGATGACGCTTCCGTTGGCAAATATTGGAACTTTCGGCGGAATAATATAAATTTTCCACTCTGAGGATAATTTAGGAAGTATTTGTTTAAGCTTTCGGGCCACGAGCTGTCTTCTCGTTGCTTGCAGTAAGCAAGCCCACGCAATACCGAAGGTATTCACGCGGCATCATAAGAAATCTTTGGAATCATTCATTGACGACGCGCCATCCTGAAGCAACAAACGTCAGTGCTACTCGGTCTCGCAGCAGGAATCCACATTCGGAACGACAAAGACTAAGTCTGGAATATAGCGCTCAACCATCCTCCTCGAAGAATATCTTCTCTCGAGTACCTATAATCGTGCTCTTTTTCAGAAAATCGTATGACTTACATTTTCCTTCATGGTTGACAAGACGTGACGCTCTCCGATGAAGTGACTCACTCCGCGATCGCCTCCGGGTCCCTCTCGGATAATTATTTTAATAATTATTAGGCCTCGTAAGGCTAAAACTTACCCCGTAGTCGCCCTGCTTTCCGTCGGGTAATTAATGTAATTATTAAGCCTCGTACGGCTAAGAATCACCTAGGAGTCACCTCCCGTTGTCCTTCGAGTAATTAGTGTAATTATTGATCCTAGTACGGCTGAGACGAATCATACTTGTCATTTCAATTTCATCCAATTAATAAGGTTGTTAACTAAATCACTTGTATATTATTCTGTAAATATTTATTATTGTTTGTATAAGATTAAAAGATTATTTTTGTTCTTCTTTTTAAATCCACGGCCACCAAAGCTGTAGTAAATAATATCAATGCCTGCCACGAGTAATTCCTTCTCGCCATTTAAATCCCTATCGCACTCTCGGAAAATTTTGTCCCTCCAATCAGTGCTGTTGCCTCCTTTTTCCAGCATCATTGGGCGAGGAAGTCAAAATGGATTCAGAAGGACTACTTGAATTCTACGACACATTGTATAAAACGCTTGTAAGACCTGACTTAGAATATGCGGTTGATTTGCGCTCTCCTTATCTATCAAAAGACATTTTAGGGCAACGAAATTATGCCTTCAACTTATAAATAATTCTTATAAATTATTTGAAATATCTTTGTTTCACTAGCTTAAAGTATGAGTTGCATAACAAAGCGAGGACCAGAAATACCAAAAGGCTTCAAACTTATGACCAAAAGATTTAACACTTCAATAATATACAAAATTTTCCCCTATAAAATTACTCAGATTTGGAATAATTTAATCACGAAAGTTGTTGAAAACACATTATTCAATATAATTATGAATAAAAAAGTAATGACACATAATTGATATATAATTTAGCCCTTTATTTAGTTCTCTCTCTTCTTCTTCTTTCCTTCCTTCTCTGGATTCCTTAGTCAGACGTCGAGTTAGTGGAATTTCGGTTCATTACTGGTCAATAACTACGTAAATCTAAGAAGTGATAGTTAGAAGAGCGTGTAGCTAATACTTATGATTAGTTTTATTCATTCTATGAATTTCATGTTGCTCATGAATAATGTAAACTTTATTGATGACAATGCGCTCAATACGGCTAAAATAAATCATTGTTGTTTTTAAATTAGCTTAAGAATTAAATATATATCTGTTCTTTAATCAGTCACTTAACTTAAAAATATTAACAGCTTCTCCTACTAGTTCAGCCAGCCAAGAGAGGAGATTTTTCTCTCTTTCAGCATATTACTCTTGTTTCAACCTACTTTTTATTTCTATCTTCAACGTAAACTCATTTTTGTTTCGTCTCTTTTGGCGGCCGCTAGTTCTGAAGAGCTGCTACTCAATTAAAAAAAAAAGTTTCACTTTCATTAACATTAATTTAACTATAATTCAATTTCCATTTTGGAATCCAGCTAAATTTCTTTTCTTTCACAATTTAAGTATTTTTCTTCTAAGACACGATTCTATTATGCCCATCAAAGGAACGAGGGCCCGATAAACGCTGATCTGCTTTAATCCGCTTTCCTTTACGTCCCTGATCAGTTGAAAGCTTTTGAGAACCCAATTACGTGGTGTTCAGGCGATTGCTTGTCTGTTTTTTCTTTTGTACCTCTATTGCTCTTATGGTAACAAGTGGTAGTTATCATCCACTACTATGAAAAATTACCAAGATCTCAATGAGATATAGAATGTTATTAGAATGACACTTTTTAAGAGGTTTTCTAAAATTTACTTTAAATTACAGTGAGTTTGCATTAATATTTTTTTTTATATAAGTAAAATAATAGGTTATCAAATTAAAATTGTGACGATATACGGATTGATTTAAAGAAAGGTGAGTTTGGAAATAAGACCACATTTTTAGTCACGTGGGACTAGGTCGGTGGGTCGGTCCCCGTTTTTCTTTTTTGTTTGTATTGGTAATAACATCGTGTCTATTCGGCTAATTCTGAGCAAAATATGAAACACTTATGTTGTTTTACATTCTCTTTCGAATGATATAATTGACAAGGTCCTTCCAAGATTTGTTCGGGAATTATTAGAAGCTTTGAAGCTCGTAAGGTCATATATCAGAATAAGTGAGGGCAGTCGCCTTTTCGTCAACAGACCTTGTCCTCCATTCACTGGCTCACATTATGGTAGATACGTGGTCTGTAAGTTTTCATTGGGGTTGTAGTTCTTTCTGTTAGTTTTTCCCTGCAAACCATAAAATGGGAGAGAAATCAAAGGTTTTTCTACCTTCTACTTCTCTAATTTTGACTTCAGTTTTCTTCCAATGCACTAGTTAAACTAAACGTAGATTTGCTGGTATTTGTTAGTCATTCATTTTCTAGTCGGCGCTGTAATTTTCAGCAGTGAATGTGAGAGAACTAGAGTTGATTTAAAAACCTTCGATAGTCTGTGTTCATATAGATTTTCGTATCCACTAGACAAGCTTTAATTTGAGAGGAGACATGAAGAATTTTGCTATTCAATTCTTTTCAGTTATTTCCCAAGTTTATCTTTTCTGCAAAGGATTAATTTAAAAAGGCCTTTTGGGCGATTGTTGATATTTTGTTTAGTATTTCTCCCGATGCTTTTTCTTTTATACAGGGCTAGAATTAGAGCCTACTTGTGGGTTTTTTATGCTTGCAAATCAGTAATTGATTTCTAATTTTTCTTTGCAGATGTACTCACCTGAATAGGCTTAATTAAAAGTAGAATTAAGTTTTTGGTCGTCTTTAGTTGTGTACTTATTCTACAAGTTTTTATTCCCTGCATGATGTAGAGTTGAAATGAACTTCACTACCTTGGTACTTTTACGCTTAACCTGTGAGATTTTCCCCATCACGCAGCAGTAGCATTAGCTTGGACTCGCAATGCTTTGCTGCTCTGTAGTTCTGTACTTCTCTCAGTATTTTTTTCCTAGACTCTAAAAATAAGTTAAAGTCATTAATAATTATTTATGGTTCTGTAGTAGTTTTTGTATTTATTCCCCTCTTCTAGTTCTAGGTTTGAAATAGACAAAGGGCCTTAGCACTCTTTATTTCCCATTCACTATTTTTCACTGGCTAGTCTATGAGATAATTTGAGGGGTTATGCAAATATAGAGGACTTGAGTTATTCCTGTTGTTTTCTGCAAGAATAGGCTATAAATGGAGTTCACATGAGAGTTTTATTAGGCTGATATTATTTAGTTCTTTAAATTGTTAGTATTTCTTCATTTCCTATCATTTGAGTTGACTAGAGGATGATTTTTAATCTATGATCCTTCAATTCTTTCCGTAGTTCTCTCCCGTGCTAGGTGTTAACTAAAAGTGGACTTGAGGGTCTTTGTTGGTCTGTTAATCTGTAATTAGTGGTCAGGAAATTATATATTCAGCCGTCTAGCTTTGTGTTTACTTGAGATCGTTTGCTATTTTGTAGTTCAGGAGTTTTTCTTTAATGTACTAGCTCACCTTGGAGTAGATTTCAGGGTTTTACTCTTCTTCATTTTTGTCGTTATTCCTGACATTGTTCCATCGGCCTGACTCAGATGTATTCCTAATGCTCTTTTATCCTTTAAAGCTAAACTTTTTGTGGACTTGACATGTTTTTGGTAGTATTTATCCAATGTATGTACTAACTCTAATTTGTCAAGACATGTAGATCTTTGTTACTCTTCAGTTCTCTAGACTTTTGTCTAATTTTTTCTTCTACACGAGCTAAACTCAACGCGAGAATTTTAGGGACTTATCCTCTGTATTCATCTATTATTTTCCACTTCACGATGTAAATTACAACTACACTTCAAGGTCTTTGGTAATGTGTAGTTCTCCTAAAACCCTTGTAGTTTAATTCCCGTGCAAAGTCTCGATTAGGAATACATTTTAGTGTATCTGACATGCTGTATTTCTGTAGTACTTCATTCAGATTTTTTCTCCTGCGAAAGCTGGACTTAAACATAAAATGGACTTGTGGGTCTCCGTTACTCTGAGGATCTGTCAACTTTTCTGTCGGTGTTCTCTTCTGAAAGACATATTTTGAGTAGATTTAAGGGTGTTTTGTAGTCTGTAGTTCTTCCTATAGTTTTTTTAATCAGCACGGTCAAGAGATTTTGTGGATTTAAGTGCCTTGCTTCTCTTTAGCTTTAGAGTACTTCTTCTAGGATTATCTTTTTCAATAGCTAGGAATAGAGTGAAATTCAAGGTCTTACTACTCTTTATTTCTGTAGTTATTCTTGTAGTTTTTCCTCCTGTGCAAACGCTATGCCCTAGACTGTACTTAAATGTCTTTGTTAGTTTGTAGTTTATTCAGTAGTTTTGTCACTTGCAAGGGATAAAATTATAAATGATTTTGGGAGGTCACTAGTCTTTACACTACATATTGAATAGGTAGTTTAAATTTGATTTGTAAAGGCAAATTTTCTCACTCAATCTATTCATATATAAGAGAGAAAGGTAGTCAGTTTCTACAGGACCCCCTCAGCTGAATTCACAGTAAGGGTTACCGTGCTAGTTTAATAAGAAGAAACACAAATTGTTAATTGACTCGTACAAAGCAACTGGTTCATTTGTAGTGAGTGCTTCCTTAATTCCTTTGGTCCAAAATTGACCAAAAACGCCCATTATGTCGTAACGTAAGATGAGTTAAACATATATGTAAGGCATCGATAAGAAAATTTAATTATTACCCTTCTTATTCAAAAAGGAGCTACACAATCATAACGCAATCCTAATATATATATATATATATATATATATATATATATATATATATATTTATATATATATAGCCTTGGCCAAAGTTATGGGGCAAGTGGAAAGAAATGAAGAATATGATTGAAACTCATATATCTCAAACTTTATTAATACAACTTAACATTATTGCGTATATTCTATCAATAAGAATTATGTGATATTTCCTCTTTTTGATTTTATGACCACTTTAATGTGTTTTTGCATATTGTGCATAAGTGTTTGAGTGAATCTTCGGCCACTAAATGTGTGATTTTAATGTTATTCTTTTTTTTCAGTGATTATCATATTGTTAACTTAAAAGTAGTAATTTTTTGTTAAAAATATCTCCAAAGAAACAGATTCCTGAAGCTCAAAGAGCACAAATCATTGTATTGTCCGAAGAGCAATTATCTCAGGTAAAAATTGAAAGAAAATTAATATGATCGAAAACGGTGTCGAATCAACTATTAAAAGGTACAATGAACCAATTCTTCCAAAAACCGTGATGGTCTAGGTTGTAAAAGGTGTACAACTCCGATGGAATAGAGTTTGCTAAAAAGACATCTCTGGCCGATAGGAAAAATCCCTCTTCTGATCTATCTGCTGAGTTTTGGCAGCAACAAACAAAGATATATCAGATAGGCACAATGAGACGAAGGTTATTAGAAGCTGGATTTAAAGATGTAAGGTTAGAAAGAAACAGAGGCTGTCTCAGGTAAAAAAGAAAGAAAAGAAGCGATCCTTTTGAGCAAAGGAGCCACAAGATTGGACTAATGATGATTAGGCTAAAATTCTTTGGTCTGATGAAAGCAACTTTGTGGTAGGTTCTCCACATTTATTTCCACTGACTTTTTTACACTTGTACCCTTTTTTATTGGGTAACAAAATTTCTATTGTATGTCAAAAATAATAGGAAAATTTTTATTTCTACTCAGAGCTTTGGAACCCATGGATCTATTTACGCTTGTCTAAGAGTTGGAGAAGCATATACTCCGAGATCTGTTTTCCCAACAGTCAAATTTTGAGGTGGCAGTGTAATAGTTTGGTGCATTCCATCATCAGGTCCAGGATTGTTGTTCCCTTGTGAGGGTAGAATGAATTCCAACACTTATTTTCTTTTTGATTATTTCTTGCCTACCAAATCTAATCTGAAATTTTCTGCAGATTTCATTGATTTAATCCAGTCCACCCCACCCCCTCAAAGTATCCTAGCCTCCATGGGGATTGAATCCTTATTTTCAAACGTTCCAGTTTCCGAAACTATAAACCTAATCTCAGAAAGAGTAGACATTAAAGTGATCACACCCCTTTTAGCAGACCAAGAGATGCCTAGAGAGAACTTCTCTTGATCTGCAATACGGAAGGCCCCTTCTACGGACCAAAGGCGATCTGCAAGTGCAAACTGACGGCGTTACAATGATTCTTCCTTCGAAGTACTATTTGCAAAACTTTACACCTTAAACGTAAAAGAGCAATTCTTTTCAATGTAGCCGAAAGTACATATTTACCGCAGATATATAGAAGCCATATATGTACATAAATAATGGGAAGGAATGAATATAACGAGGACCAGCAGACGCTAGTTGTTTATATAGCGTCAACCTTTATCTTCTACATGGCCAAGACTTCCCTCCCACATTTCCTTGCTGCTCCAAGACCTTTTAAAGTCGCTCGCAAAGAAGGAGTTAGGTCAGCAGATATAGTAATTTATGAGGCTGGTGCTGTAGTCCGTTAATATAAACATAGGAGGGTGTGAGAACCTTTAGAATGAAAATCTTGCTGCCTAAGGCTTCGTGGGCAGAACACCTAGGTACAGGCTTATTATCCCCTCCGATTGTTTATTTCTATTTTTCGGCAAATAAAGGAAATCTCACCTTCACCGTGCCTAAACTTGAAGGGGCCGAGTGTCACAGCGTTGAAAATTTATGCCCTAAGAGAGGAGCCTAACTGTGAGCTAGTGAGAGTTCGTTTGTCTTTACCTTCTTCGTCTCCCCTCCCCCAGGGGATAATCGACGTATATCTAGTTCGATCTTGAGAAATTTAGAGAAGAAGCCGTGTAGCCATCGAGTGAAGAAGACGAATCTCTGAGTCAAACAAGGAATCGAGAAGATAGTTGGAACCAAGCGGGACTTGCCCTCCCATGGCTGTTCCTTTGTTCGCTTAAAAGAGCAGAACAGTGGTAGCGTGACCAACTTTCCTACCATTTTCTTTCAAAGAAAATCCGGTATCTCATTTTGATGAAAAAGCAGAGATACCCCTCACCATTGAGGAAGACCAAAGTGAATTCCCATTCGAGAAGCGATTTACATCTTGGTTAAGTCTCATCGTCGAGAAGCCATAATTGGTAACACAGGGATCGAGATAACTTCCATTCATCCAAGATCCCCTCACCTACATCTTCAAGTCGAGAGAAACATCGTCACCCGCCTCCACCTCCACGGGAGAAGCATCAGCTGTTTTCCTGAATTACCTCACCTCAGCAATGAGGTCTCCAGTCAAAACTCGCCCAAACCAACTCAGCGAGAAGGCTCACTTTCAAGGTCACCTATTATTCGACCAACCCCGAGGTAAAGGTAAAACGAATACAAAAAAATTATTCATTTTTGTTATTTCCCATTCCGCGCGAAAATGTTTTCGTAACAAAACACATTTCAAACTGGTAATCTTAACCAAATTATTTCAAGTTTAAATGACTTAAGAACTCGCATTAATTGAGCTTAAAGCTTGTGTATTAGTAGTGATTTTTGTGTCAACCATCTGGTAGTACTCATATGTAGTGTTAATTTTTATTAGACTCGCTTACTATAGAATTAATGCATTTAAAGATTTAATATTTCGTTCTTTGATGTTATTAAAAGTATATTTTGTCTGAATTGTTTAATTAGATCCTCGAACGCAGCACTGGCAATAGGTAAATCATAATAGGAAACCTCCCTGGTTAAAGAATTAAATTAGAGCACTCTAAGACAAAAGTGGATAAGATTTAATTATGTACGAATCAAACGTACATACGTAATCCGTCATAAACCACGGCACATAAATATACAAACAGAAGAAGAATTGTAAGAATTAATAGAGCATTTCAGAACTCCTCCTCACTTAGCTACACTATATAAAATAGCCTAGAAGGGCAACTTCCTTTTTAGATACCCTAATCACTAAGCATAATGATAAAATAATGCCAAAGTTTGCCTCAAAAACATGAATCCAGGTCTTTGCATGAATACAAAAATTGAAGGTCCCGACCGTTATAAAAAACTGAGCAATAAATCCCTACATCAACCGTGCTTTCACCCATTGCTCCACATGGAAATAAACACACGAAGAAGTCGAGCGTGCTACACAAATACTCGTGAATAACGGTTTTACAAACAGCAAAATACATACTGCTATACATAAGAAGATGGAAAGATTGTATATGTCACTTGCGGGCAGTAAAAATCAGCAAGACGAAAGAAACACTAATAAAGTATATGTACTATAAGAACATTATAAGCACAGCGTACAAGGAAGGAAATAATAAACACAGGAGTAAAAGCAACACAAAATTAAAACAATGTATCACTCATAATCAACTACAATAATAAACGCACATCCAACCTTATCATTGAAAAGAACCCATGATCTCACCTAACACCTTAGCATAGAAGTCATTTAATATATAAATATACTTGCAAAATGGGAGACTGTGAGCTTCTGCCTGATCCATATATGAGAATGACAGAAACAAAGTTAACATGAAGAATCAGTTACCATTTAAACAATGGTGCTCGTAATACACACAGGCTCGAAAAGTATCGAAGACAACTGGACCGGAAGTCACTCGGAGATAATATCGAAAACCTAGCACATGTCAAAACCGTAGACAGCTAGTTATATTAGAAACCTTATATATATATATATATACATATATATATATATATATATATATATATATATATATATATATATATATATATATATATATATATATATATTTATATATATATACATATATATATATAAATATACATATATATTTATATATATATATATATATATATATATATATATATATATATATAACAGCCAAAATTAAGTAGGCAAACAAACATACAATTTATTCGTCCTTCCTTACGTCCCCACTCCCTGAATAATCATCGCTGCCAATCTTAATCCTGTATCCATTATAGATTAACCATTCTATCAATGTACCTTTTTGTGTCTAAGAACTTCCATTACGTATAATTATGTTGATAAATTTCTTAACATCTAAATAAAAATGTATATAATGCTCTGCCTTCAATTCCTTATGTAACAAATATCAACCTTTAATAATGATACATGTGTGTATAGAAACGCGTCAGACCAGCATATACGCGAAAACAATATACTTTACTCTGTTTATTTCTATCAGATGAACGAAATATAAATGGCAAACCTTACAAAATAATAAAACGTAGGTGTTTGCCAAAGCTCTAAAAAGCATCGTAAAAAGAAGGCAGCTTATACGTTGGAGAACTAGAAAATTCGTCATTCCGGCCGTCTCTTTCTATCCTCCGAGGAGCACTTACAGCACTGATTGGTGTCTCCAATATCTCCCTTCCTTAGCCTCAGAGGAAAGACCGTACTCATAAAAAGCAAGCAATTTTCAGAAACTTAAGTGATGTAGACTATCCACGGTGTTGGCTTGCCGCTCGATTCTCAACAAGAGTAAACAAACAAACACTGGTAAAAATCTCAATCGACTGCTATAAATGTGCAACAATATTCGAAAATTAAAATTAAAATGAACTGTCTGTCACCTTATATAAAGTACGTTAGTTTTGATTGTTATTGAAAGAATACTGCTAGATTTTTGTTTTTGTTATTTTGTAAGTGGTAGATTAGCATATATATTCGGTTTTAATGACCCACTTCACGTCATATACTTTCTTATAGATGCTGGACTTCCATTATTGTTTTCTTTACTAAAAGACCCTATTGTATGCTTTAAATTAAAATATCGATGCAGAAAATATCGAATTTATGCTTTAGTGAAGATAAATAGAACCACAACTCTAAAATAATACAAAATGTCAAACTTCTCCCTTTCCCTACCCTTTAAAATGGAAATAGGGACTAAAAAATGTATTTCCGAAAATGGCCAAAATGTCTCCATTAGCAAAAACAAGCGCCCTTTATCGACATATCCTCGCTGCCCATTCGCCTTTTTTCTTATCGCCCTCATCGGCGCGACGGGTCCTTCCCCTTATATGGTGGGGTTTCTTGATTGAGCGGGAGAATTTGGGCCGTTAGTCCACGCCTTTTCATTTCCCCTTGGACCGCCAGTGGCGGCGTCACGCCATGAATTTATGCGGTTTATGCTAAGATAAGCGAATTTTGGCGAGGACACTCCACATTCTGATAAATGGGAGAGAGTACTGGTTGATAGGAATGAAGTGATGCCGTCGTACATAACGAAAATGTTTGATTTTATGATGAAGTAGGCTTGAAATGGAATGGGAGTTACGACTTAAAGAAGAATAGCAAAAGAATTCTACATAAATAGGTGTTCTAGTGAATGGTTCTCTCTCTCTCTCTCTCTCTCTCTCTCTATATATATATATATATATATATATATATATATATATATATATATATATATGGAACGCGATGAATATATGTATAAATAAAGTCAACAGCCACGAAAGAAAATGAAACATGAGAGATCTGCGAAGTTTTTCGACCAAGGATGATTAGTCGAAAGGCCTCGCAGAACTTCCGTGTTTCATTTTCTTTCGTATAGGCGCTCATCTACAAATTCATTGTCACTTAAGTTAAATTGGGTTAAGTCAAATTAGTTGAACTATGCCTAGGATTTAGATGACATAGCATTAACAACCTAGAAAAGAGTCAGAGGGCAGAAACCTCCGCCAAATCCATTGCTCTATAGGTAAATCTGCACTAAGCCTATGCATACTCTCTTACGGTTTATTTTCATCGTTCAGCTCCTTCTTTAGACTCTTATGATCTTAATCGTTTCTTGATTTTCATCGAGATATGAAGACAAAGCTAGGGTGAAGTAGATTGAATAATAACAGGGAAAATTAGATTTTATTTACACAAAAATACTCTAGAAACATATCCTAAGCATTTAAAATCATATGTCTATCATTAATAGTTTGTGAGTTATCAACATACTGTAATTATGATTTGCCTTAATAGTGAAATAACTCCGGCTTTCTACTCCGGATCAACCACAGCCTAAATTAAGTAAGAACATATATTGTGGGGGCCCTGGAAACAGGTATGTTTAATTTTATTATAATTTTCTGGATTCATTTGGGATTTGAAGCAAATAATACTACGTATCATCAGCAAAGTAAATGTGATTTAATATCACATTAATATTATTTCCCACTTCAAGTCCCTCAAAATCTCCTCAATCACTGCTGTAAACAGTTTAGGGAGATGGGTTGCCTTATCTCAAATTTTTATTTGTATTTTATTATTGATGGTCAATTGTAGCCTAAATTATGATATAGCATGAGTATGTAGCAACACGAGCAGTTGTAAAGTGACAAAGAATTTTCTCTCTAAAAAGTCGTTAATTTAATTTCATCCAATGAGTAGTTTGTGGGTGTGTCTAAGCATTATCGATTTAAAGTTTGGCCAATAATTGAAATGTGAGAGGATGTTTTGTTCAAATTTCTTTCCTGATTTGTTGAATATAGTATTTAATAATATTTCTTATTTTGTCTTTGTTTTGGGCTTTAAAATTACGAAATCATAGTTCATAAAATCAAAGTGTAGCAAGCCTTTAACCATATATCGAAACTCATATATTTCATAACTTATTCTCTGTTAATTAAAGGTTTAGTTAGAATTGATTGATATTATGTTTAATGTACCAGCATAATTCATGCAGTCAAATTCATTGTCGTGTTTTTTTCTAATGTCTTTCTTTTTTATAGGACAGAAATTTAGGCGAGATGTTTGTTTTTAAAATATATTTTGCGATAATGCGAACAAAAAATTGCTTTAGTGACAGATAAAAGGTGCCTAATAAAACAATCGAGAGTATTTGCTAGGGGCAAAAAAAAAGGCAGTCGCCAGATGGTTACTCAAAATTTTAAAGAATAGGGGCAAAATAAAAGCACATCATATGTTGTAATATCTGGCTTCAGGCACTAGGTTTGGAATTTTAAGCTAATTAACCCCAAAGTATGCCCATTTTAGCGCTAAAACCAGAGCTGTCGGTAAATTATGAGAAAACTTTCCCATTCTAAGGTGAAAAGTGTTCTCTTTCAAATATATTTTAGTTCAAGTGTTTCAGACATTTTCGAGAGAACGCAGGATCGGGAGAGTTACCTCTCATGTCCGTTAATCGAATAAATATGTTTGCTAGCAGAGAGGAAATAGGGTTGCCCTTACAAGGTCGCATATTTTGTGGAATATTTTTCGTTAAAGATAATTGCCTTTGACCCTCGTTTCATTATGTGGTCAATTTGGTTCTTAATTAGACCGGGTAAAGTAGATTTCGGTGAGGGGAATTCCCTGGAAAGAAAAATGTTGATAGTTTCAGGGATTAGGAGTTTGTTGTAAAGGGAGGGTCAACGAAACTGGTCCTATTTAGGTTACGGCTAAGGAGGTTTACATTATTTTTAATTTGAAAGGATTATCCAAATAGATTTAGTGAATCAGACGAGCATTATAATCCAAGATTTATTTGAGAATTATAATTACTGAACTTATTTGCCTTAAATCAATAAAGAAGGGTTGTCAAATCGTCTTCGGCTCTTATTAATAAAGTTCGGTGATTAAAATGATAACTGCAACCATGAATATATTTATATCTATCTATCTCTCTCTCTCTCTCTCTCTCTCTCTCTATATATATATATATATATATATATATATATGAAAAAGCTCACAAAGTACACGTGAGTCAAAGTTATGCAGATAGACCCACAAAGGAAAAGTGAAAAACGATTCCGATCGCTTTCGTCTTTATTCTTAAGAACCTTTCATCAGTCTACCACGTTCTGAGCGTTCCTTTGAACTCTATGATCTGGCAGCAGGAACAATTGACCTGCAAGTGATGATAACTCGCATAACTAAATTAATGTTGATTATGGCCTTGATGAATCGCTTGTTTCCCATTTTAAATTAAAAATAACGAGTGGTTGCTCTATTTTCCATTTTGAATAGTAGTCTATGTTGAGGTATGCCTGTGAAGACCCGCTCGGATTAAGGGCTCATACACTAACGAGGATAAATAGCCGACACGAGACCGTCTGCGATATGCTTTGTAGCAAGTAAAGAAGTGGGAAGCTGCCTCCTTGAATTTTAGAGTGCGTTTACGGTTGACCGGGATTTATCTAATCGTTTGCCAAATTGCAGTTCAAAGGATATCTAAAGATCAAACCCCAAAATATATTTTTAATATATATAATAAATGGGGAAATATATATATATAAGGTTGAACAAATTTGTCTACAGGGATAGTTAATTGGATTGTGACAGTCTACACTATGACAGAACTAAGCAGGGAGTTAAAAAATTATCGTTAATTCGACCAATGGATATTCTTTAAGTGTGAGCCGGAAGTCAATTCAAAAGGGGGTACGGGCGACGATTGACGAAGGGCCGTAATCAAGGGATTACAACGCAAAATCGCTTTATCTTTTAGCTTAGAGGTATTCGGAGTGGGAAGACCAAGGGCACAGATCTTCGAGTAGAAACCTCTTTGAGTCCTAACGAGGAGGACTCGTATATGGGGGTTTTGAGTACTTCTTGTTGAATAAAGAGATTTTCTCTACTCCAGAGAGATGGAATCTCAAACACGAGACGGTTCTGGGGCTCAGCAGGGAGTTTCAGACACGAAGAATGGGAGTCTGGAAGGGGGGTCAAGATGAGGGGAGAAAAACAGTTCTGGGATAAGGTGGCTTGATAAGATTTCCTCTGAAAAGGGGCCAATCTTCACGAAGGGCGATCTGCTGGAAGGATCTTAACGACGAAGTACGACTCCAGCAGGGATTGCGATACTTCGCGGGGGAACAGACAAACGGGACTGGCAGACTCTCAATCTCCGCAAGGAATGGCGGTAGTATGATTAAATAGCCAGGTGGCTAGTCGGTTAGATACCTCTATGGCAGGCCGTCCATAGAGGATAATTGACGTTAGGTTAGTCTATGCAAACTTACTTCAAGATAACGAGTTGGATCGGAGAGCGAAGTTTGCCTCAGGATATGGGGTTGAGTTTGTACTGCCGCGCTCGCGGGAGATGACATGCCTTTGAGGCATGGAGGTGAGAATTGGGCGTTATTCCAGGTGTGGGAGAGCGGGATGCATCCCACATAAGCAAATACAGCAGGGTTGAGCGAGTCAGCGCGGGACTGCTTCCTTCTCGATCATTTTAAAATTCCCACGCCAATGAGCACGTGGATTGGAGCGGAGGGACTGAAAAGGATATTGCGTGGGGCTTCATCTCACGCTGGTCCTTCGAGGAGCATCCCCTTATAATCTATAATTAATAATACTAAACACTTTTAGCATTTTAAACACTTAAATTAATCATTCCCTTAATTGCTTGCTTCAGAGTGATATTATTATACCTAAGAATCGCATTCTTTTTTCCTACGATTTATTGTTGAGCTCAGTTGATGTAAGTTGCACTGTTCTATCAGTCCTGTATCTTTATTCAGGTAGACACAAATTAAGCTGTTTAGTTTAAATAAGGATGAACGAGGTGTTTTTATATTAGCATTAAGATATATTCTGATCAGAAGTGACATTCATGAAAATATATTCGAGCATTTTGTTCGCTTTCTTCGACGAATTCTGTCGTTTTTTCAAAGCCTTTCAAAATTCAGGTTCCACATTTGATTTCTAGGTGGTTATGATAACAATCCCTCCTCCCATTCATTCGGCCTTGGTCTTGCTGTGGTACGATTTTTATTCACAAAATTCAAGGGTCTGTATTCAATATAACAATCTGTTAGATTGGATTTGGAGAGTGTCACTTGCCATTTTGAATCGAGCGAGCTGGTTGGTGCTCTCTTTATCCATACCAAACAAGTGACTGTAACCAATAAATCAATCCAACAGATTGGCCTATTGCAAATAGCCACTTGCTTGGTGTGGATGAAATGCGTCCCATAACGCACCTGATGCAGACTGAATGGGGCGAGAGATTATTATTCATAACTAAATATCTTGAATGCGGCAATGAAGCTTATATAAACAAGGTTTGATGACCAATCTCGGGTGCTCTCTCTTATTCTGATTTATGACCTTACGACCTATAAAACTTTAATTAATTCTGGACTCACCTTCAACCTTGAGAGCACCTTGCAATTATATCATTCGAAGAAAAATGTAAAACAACTTAAAGGTTTCAAATCTCGTTAGAATCTGCTGAATAATTATGATGTTATTTCCCAAACAAAAAAATTTCCGGCTAAACTTGGTATGACCCTTGTAATAAAAGCATTCAAAAGAGAGTGTAAAACAACATAAGGGTTTCAAATTTATTTAGAATCGGCCGAATAGTTACAATTTTAATTCCAAAAGCCAAAAACAAAAACAAATAAGGGACCCACGGACCGACCGACATAGTGATATATAGATTCGTACGCGACTAAACCAAAAGATTCTCCAAAAAAGACCCTAATTTTTGTCTGTCCATTTGGTAATCCGCTTTTAAAATTTTACGTCTTTTTTTATATGTCCACTTAGAACATTTATTTAGGGGCAGTGTCATTTTGGCAACAGGGATATATAAACAGATGTTTCATATGTTCGTTTCACCTAGAAATTTGAGGATTTTCCTATGTATACATACCGTTATAGCCACATATAGGTCTTTGATTCTCTGTGCTAAAATCTGCCAATTTTCGACTCCAACGCTGTAAATGATTAGTGAGTCAATTATTATCTATCCAATTCAGAATTTTCAATTCTAATTCGAGCGCTTTAGGTTTCTGTAATACAATATCAAAGGCTTTTTGAATTTTAAGTAAACAATATCCAGAACCTCATACTAATTGTAGATAGAAATCATTTTATGAAAAAATCTAATAGATTAGTTAAACACAAACGAAGACGAAATTCAGCTTTTGTTTGTTTAGATCATTTGAATTTGGATAAGCCACTAAGCCATATATAATAATCGATTTTAAGGTGTTGCTGACAGCACACTAATGTAGGCTAGGTCATATTCTAATGGCGTCTCCAGATGTGAGGCGATGATATCAGAACCTTTTGTGGTTCCATAAAAGACCCCTACTTTCGGTTACTTTTCCCATGTGTGTGTTGGATTGAATAAACAAGAGGGAGAGATAGAGTCTTGCTCTTTTTATTTAGATGAACTGACTGCACCCTCATAATTAATCTATAAAAAGGAAAAAAATTGTTTCAGAGATTTAATGTCAGTCTTTACAGCCTGATTTATTAATATCCTGTATATATTTTAAATCATTGATTAATTAATCACCATAAATAGAGGTTATATATCTTTGAAATTAATTCCATTCGGTTGGCATGTCTTGAGTATTATTGATATTTCCAAATGATAGTTATAAAAATGGATATCTTTACTATTTCATTACTCTTGATTAGCTTAGCTCGACATATTTTAGTTTATTTCGATATTAAATTAAACGATAAATTTTAAGAAAACTATAAATGTTTAAATTTTTAAGGGAGATGATTAATAAATTTTATATTTTGTTGAAGCCGTCAACAGGGAACTTAAATATAGGCCATTCGATATGAACAAAATTGTACATATGGTAAAAGGGTGGGTTTCGGTTGAGTACTGTTACTGTTGTAGACTTTGAAACAAAGTTCCTGAGTTATACCCCGAAACAGAACTAAATTCCTGATAGCTTCTTTAAAAACTGTCATATAGTTATTCACTTCCACTACACCACCTAGTAGCTTATAGACACGAGTTCTCATTATGAAGCCAAACAAAAGGCAATCTGTTCGGTTGGATAAATAGATTTATACTAAGGTACAATCACGGGAGTGACATGAAAATCAGGAATGTGTTCAAAAATATCAAAAAACATCCCTAAAATGCATCCATTGCAGAACACTCATGTAAAGATTCATTTTACTTAACTTCATGCTGAACTCAGATATATTAAAAAGTTTATGACTAAACCTTCTGAAACACGAAGATCTGAAGAAGTCATTATTGAAAAAATTACCCATCATTATTCCCTTATTAATGGAAAACGATCAAATGTTGCATTCAGATAAAGGATTGCAATTGACAAAGTTCCTATTAAAGTAATGAAAAAATGTACGTAAAATAGTAGTGTAGAAGTTAAAAAATAAAGACGCTCCAATTCATGGTTGAATAGAAACAATGCCCAATTCAAAATTAACATGAAAAATGTCAATCGAATATATAGTTAAGTGAGTGAATTGTTCTTCACAAACATCTCCATGGGTGAGTGAAATAGAGCAGAGTACGATTTGATTGACTTTACATGCGACCAATTATTTAACAAAAAACCTGCTTAATTTACAAAGCTAGCTGGAAAGGCGTACGCTATGAAACACAATAAAATAAATACTGTTTGAATTGAACAATCATTGTTATTTACAAATAATCCACTGAATCAATCTAATTACCAAAGGATGCTAACACGATGGATAAAAATTAATATCACAAAATTAAGGGGAAAATTATTCTACTCAAAACTTGACCGATAATATCCCTTCCCCTCTCCAAAATAATTAAGCCTAGTAACAGAATAACATCAGAATAGCAGACTCTTAACACTCACTAAGACAAATGCTGAAGAATAACACATTCTATAACAGACAAAAAAATTTAATAGAATAAGCTCAGAAGAAACATTTAACCCATTCGAGAAAATAAAAGACTTCAAGTGTCCACTACCGAGTAACAAATTGATTTCTAGTTGGTCAAAACTCCTTTAATCTCTCACATCGAGGCCCTAATCACTCCACCAAATTCACAGAAAGTTTATAATGTTAATCACTACTATGCACGTAAGCACAAGGGGGCGTGCTCTTTTGAGAGGGGGCTCCCAGAATCTTATTTGTTTATTTTTTACCCAAACTAACTTGCGATGATATAATCGTTTCAGGCCTAAGTATACGTGAATATGCATGCCCCAATAAGGGACGCTAATACTCCATCGGCAGGTTTCAAGAAAAGAGAAGAGAGTGGGTATGTTATGCCGAAAAGGTGGGAAGGGAAGTAATGAGTGTGTTATAATTGGCTTTGGCCATGATTATGGAAGTGGAGCTAATGAAAACCTCTCGAATGTGAGTATCAGCCTACCCGCCCAACGGGCGGCAGGTCATGGTGCTGGTGAAAGTTAGTTTTGTGTCCGCGCACTAGAACCCATGCCTCGACATCAGAAATCTAACGCCGTATCTATTAGGCTTGCGAGAGCTCCTGCATTACCTCAAATGAACTAACTTGTTTAAGAGAAACACTGAGTTGCTTGAGCGATGATCCAACGAAAGCAATCGTAGATAAAGATCAGGTACAAGGTCAATAGAGTTGTAAAAACAGCATCTACCTGGTTTCGAAGCCAGGACCTTACACGTGCTAAACGCGTGTGTTAGCAAGCGCCACAATGGACGAGTGAACAAGTGGAAACCCTGCCACATATTGGTTAAGAGCTACAACGAACAACATAACGGTACAATTGGTTAGAGGTCTTTTACACGTCCCTGTCTACACTCAGGAAGGACTTAACATTTTAAGAGGAAAGTATCTAGGGTAACAGTGGGACCATCTTATGAGTTGAAAACCGCCATAAAAGTGTGACTAGTAAATGATAAAAAATGAGCTTTCATCGAGATTCGAAGCAGTGACTACACGTGTGCACGGGGGTTACCAGTGAGCAGCGGTGGAAAATCAGTAACAGAACCTGATATATGTTAGCATTGCCGGTGGAGGCAGATTATGCACCATTCCCTAGGCAAGCTATTTTGCCTTGTTCAACTCATAGAAATGCCTCTGTGTTAAAGTCGATCTTTCGAAATAAACTATTGTTAAATATGGGATACGCAATCACATTGTCAATTAGTATTGAATCATATTTATCATTTTTAAGGGATTTTTTTGTGAATTAGGATAGGATATGAACATTTTATATTACTCGATATTTTAGGAAATTGGATTTAACGACGTCTGGCAATCGCCTTTCAATTTGAATCAAATGCTCATTTTTAATTATATATACTACGAGTTATTACAAATAGATTGGTGCGTGGGGGTTCAATCCCCAACCATTAAAGGGCTTATGAGTGGTGAAGCCCTCTCTTTTGTAAATAATAACCTTAGGGTTCGAAATCAAATGCATTTGCGAGCCGTCTTTAGGCACTCCACTGTTTATTATTTTTATGCGTTCTTTAGACAAGTGATTTTACAGGGGTTGGACAAAATAATTGGAGCATTAGAAATTTAACACTTATATTTCAATGAGCCATTATATTACGAATATTTATCCAAATTTCATTGTGAGTGCTTTGTTTTTATTGTAGATACATAGATTTATTTATCAACTTTAATGATTACATATATTTGTATTTCTTTTTCAGATCGTGGTATAAATGCTAAGATGCGTGACCTCACTGAGCTCGAAAAAGGGCAAATTGTTGGAGCTGGAATTGCAGGAGTTTCCGTCACCAGAACAGCTAAACTCCTTCTTTTTTCGAGAGCTATCATTATCAACGACCATGACAGAATTCAAGAAGGAGGTTTCGTGGTACACCACTCTATACCATACACTACTCCTCTATTATGTGGAGGGTGAATTAATCACTTACTGCAACGCAAATTGTTTAAGGACTGTTCGCAGCGATTAACGATCGACCAGGAGATCAAACTCGATGCGTTGGGTTTCAAATCCTTAACAAATCAAGCAGAGTGCAAAAATGGTGGCGAGATTTATTTAAATAGACCGAGAGTATCGTTCGAGGTTTGTTAAAGATGAAATAACAAAAATATAAATTTATTTACAAATATCATAATAAGAATGAAAATAAGCAAAATGTAATTATTTAGAATGAATTAGACTCTTGATAATTATTTGGCGTTACTATGCTCAGAACAAAAAAGGGAACTTGACAATAATAATAATAGAGGGGGTTAAAATCTTACGGGTGGGTGACTTCAAAGAAGGTCCTGCTTGGAAGGAGGCCAATAGGGCACGACCCCATGAGGCAAGTGGGGCAAGATGCGGGAGAGGCAAGTGGGGCACACTCCGGATGAGGCAAATGGGGCACCATCCGAACCAACCTTCTGAGGAATAGCGATAAAGATAGCCATTCTTCAAGGATGACGTTGACGGGGAAATGTGGGATTACTCGTAATTCCACTGAAAGAGGAAACTTCTTTTCCTCAAAGGGAATCGATGGAGATTTTCTTCGGATCTCGCGCAACTTCAAAGGATTGCCGTTTACAGAACCTACCAATTAACTGGGGTAGATTCACGGCGGAGAATGTCTTGCGGTTTGATGAACGCTCACGGGATTTCGCCTCAAGATGATGAGGACTCACCGATCTCAAGTCAAAACCGATTATTTGTACGAGTCATCTGGAAGGGAAAAGCGGGATTCGGAGCAGGGAGTGAGGAAGCTCCAGAGATCTAAATCAGTTAGGCGGACGAAAATTCAGCTTTTAGGAGCAAGGAGAGATAAAAACAAGCGGCTTGTTATCTCCTCGTCGCCCGGGCCAGGACTCTGGAAAATTCACAGGATTGAGGGATAATTCCCCAATAGGCCCAGGAATCGATACTTCTCGAATGTATCCGAAGGGGAAGTGACGTTTTCCATCGCAGGATACAATCGCACGTGGTCTCCAAATAGCGTGAGGAGGTAAGAGGTTATTCTTTTACACAGAGCAAAACTCCAGCAGGAGTAGTAATTCCGGCAGGACTTTGAAGCTTGCAGAAAGAGACCGACCAGTGTTGAAACGCATTGTGATGAAAAATTCCCGGACAAATGTGACTCAAGTGACTGCAGAGTTGATTCCACATCTTATTAGCCAAATTTCGACCATAACTGTTCGCCGTGAGCTCAATAAGGCTGGACATCATGGACGAGCTGCCATCAAGAAACCTCTGTTTTCTCATCAAATCACTTAGAAAAGGATGAACTGGTGTAGAGATCACAACGGCTGGTCGACAGATTAATGGAAGTAAGTAATATTCTCCGACAAGTCCATTTTTTTCCCAAGGCAGGACGAGTGTATATGTGGAAGCAGACAGGGAAAGCTTTTGACTGCCTTCTTCCTACAGTGAAGCACGGACGAGGGTCAGTGATGTCTTGGTCAGCCATATCTTGAAATTTTCTTGGTCCAATCGTCGCCCCACTGCACATTTACTATTTTCTATTTAAAATTTGCCTTTTAGCGAGTTTGGACGGAGAGACGTGTAAATAGCCCATCCAACGAATCAACTAGAAAAGCTAACTCATAAGCAAAAGCCCTAAAATGCGTCTGGTTAATGCAATCATCAGTGAAGCTTTGCGAGTTGCTCAACTATATTCAATGATCAATTCTTCAATTAACTTATAAGCTAGAATTTTCAAGTCATTGGAAATCTAACGGCCATATGCGCAATCCATCATACTTTTCAATGTTATGTTTATAAGGTCATTAAGGTCATGTTTGGGCTTAGTTTAAACGCTAACATTAACAGTAATTTTTATAATTATCCAGTAGTGATCAAGTTATTATGGATTTCTTGAAAATTCGTAATTTTTCTGTGAAAGGTTACATATAGTGTTTTTATTGACAAGTAAATCAGGATGTACCTACTACAGAAGGTACAATATGTTTTTTTATGCGTAATAAAGAAAATAACTAATAAATGTACCACTCTTACCTGTTCCCATTGTTCTGAAGTCCAATCAGTATGAATATTAACCCAGGGTTGACGTTACAATATCGTGGTTTTGGTAAGCCTAGGCTTCTTTCTTGGACGTTAGGCTCGTAACTCATTGTCCAGTAACCCCCCTATTTACTGTTATTCAAGAAGACTAATGACATCAGCTAACAGTTCACTTTTAATCTTCCTCTACGATTTACTTTTGTCTTTAATAGCCATCTGTTTTATTTTCCTGTCTGTTGTTGGTGTTGTTTTCCTCTTGTGACCACATTTCCCAGCCCTTGCAGAATCCAGATTAAGACCCTTTTCATTTTTTCTATATATTGCTTACTGTTAGAGAGGAGACCCCAATTTTTTGGCAATATATTTCTGTTTTAGTGCACAATCACATAATAAAACTTTTATATGTCCAATTTTCTGACGAATCAAACAACTGACTTTACTCATAGCAGTTTACTTTCCTTTTATCTATTAAACGTAAGAAAAAACGGTTACTATTACCCACATTTAAGCAAATAACACACTACTTGAAGTACTAGGCCAGTAAAAGCAAAAGATAATAGCTAGCACACTCTCACCCTTCGAAATATGAATTTGAACTGAGGCACTAGACTAACCATTGCCACAACGGGCAAAACCGATTCAGTGTTGTTTTCTTTTATTTCAACAACTTTGCCAGAAAATGAAGCAAAACACTCTAATATTTAGTCTTAAAAATGTACAATAGCTATTCCCCAGTAATATGATAAAACAAGCTCCTTATTGAAATATTAAATAGTTTTAAGTTACCTTTTACCAGAAAAAATATGAATTTTTAAAAAATCCCTACTAATTTGCTCACTACTGTAGACGCATCTTTGTTTAGGAAGCAAATTTTGCACTTATTCACATAAACATAAACACATAAACATATCACATTCAAACAGACAATTCGTTTGATAGCGTCTTCTTTTTAAATGCTATTCTAGGGTAAACTCATTTACTTTCACAAACGCTTTAAACTGCGTTTATACGTGTATGCATTCTACCAATGATCATTAAGATGGTACTAATGGAAATAGGCTCGAGGATTAATATGCTATTCTAGTTGAACTATTCACTCATATACCTATTCAATCATGGAATATTCATTAAAAAATATAGCTTTCAGACGATATCGAGTTAGTTAATAAATCACTTACAATTTTCTTATGTGTGTGAATATTTCCAAAATGTAACGTTTTTTCATTCAAATTTGATATAAGAAATGTTTATCAATTTCAAAGGATGCAAACACACGGATATAAATTTAAGACAAGGTCAAAATATTGTAATCCTTTTTGGTCCAATTTTGATGTAAATATTAATTTTAACTGCGAAGTGTAATTAATTTTTCGCAACTTTTTTAATGTGTTTTAACCATATGCTTTATTTTTTAGTCAACCTCTGCAAACTGTAATGATTTCTATCAAATTTTATGGCATCCTGACAGCATCACTCAGCTGGGTGTTTCATGTTGCACCCTCCCTCCACTTTTCACAGTCTCCAATATCTTAATTTACACCAAACAACAAGAGAACAAACGTTTCTCATTCAAATTCCCTCTGATCATCCTGTCTTTTACCCATTTCCTATGTACCTTATCACTTAGGGATATTATCATTATGACGTCCCCACTCATCAGTTGAAAGAAGAAAGCCTCTTTATCCATGCGAGCCGATTGCCCACACGACTGTTAACATATTGAAGCAAATACCTAACACAAAACCTTTGACGTATATCTATCCTTTTATGATTTTCAGCGCTAAATTACAGCTGCCAATTTATTTTCTAATGTCTGAATACAAAAGTGGTGAATAGCATAATGAAGTTACTGAACAGGTAACTTTGTAAAAAAAGGGAAGTAAAGTTGAATTTTTACACTTAGACTTCAAATATAATAAATCAGAAATAAGATCTTATTCTCATTTGGGTACGAGTTACCGCTGTTTTCAATACCTGCGCATCACCTTGCATCGTGTAAGGAGAAACTTCTCCGTTTAGAGGTGTGTGTAGTCGCTCACAGTTAAATATAAAACTCTGCTATTCCTGATTTTCCAATTTCAATTAGCTTAGTTGCTCTATTTTGACTAATCAGTAAGCAACCAAAAGTGAAAGTCAACTGTCATCGTTTGTTGAAGTAAAGATATGGTTATGATAAAGTTATCAAAAGGATGATAGTTTTATGACAGGCCCCGGCTGGTCCATAGAGATATCTGGCATCGATATCGACCAGAAAACGTTATGTAATAACTGGTTTGACCCAATCTTGCGATCGTGGGACTGCACAAGGGCCGCGCCTCGACCTTAGAATCATTAAATTCATTACTTTTGATTTTATCCAGACAACCGGCCTCCTCACACTTTACGCATGAGGATTTTTCATAATAAACACGTGTTGCAAGCTCCATATCCATTTCTGAAAAGGACTTTAAAACAAATTAACGGATTACTTTTAGTTATCGTGCTATCACTAGCGAGGGCCCCAAGCGATGAAATATGTATAACAAAAGAACAAACATTTGTCAAAAGAATCATAATTTCAGCCTAGTATTAGGCTCATTTAAAATTGCTGAAAACAAAACAAAAAACAAAATAAAATTAACCACCACAAGCAACGAATAATAAACGCAAAATGTAAGAAACAGAACTAAAACAAGAAGAAGGAAGCACTCTGCGTTGTCAGGGAGAGGACTGCCTTCTCCCAGCAGAGGATCATAAGACCAAGTTTCAAATACCAGCCTCCTCCATAAAGATAAATAGTCATCAAGTCTATCTGCACAAACTCGTCTCGGGTGAGATTGGCAAGTGGTAGTGACCTTGATCATCCCGGTACCGGGAAAGGTAAGGTGCGCGAAGATCACAAGATTAGGGATTAGACAAGATTGTCCCGAATAGTCTGGGGAAAAGGCAGTCATCGCAGTAAGGTATAAGGGAGTAGTACAGCAAATTTCTGTGGTTTCTGTGAGTATGCAATATCAAAAACGATAGATAGCGAGCTGAAGCCGTGGTTGCATTAAGGGTTAGGTCCATGAAAAGAGTAAATGTGCAATTTTAAGCAAATTTGACAGCCCTTCAGCCTTCTTCTATTTTCTTTGCTGGACAACCTGGATGGCTACACTGACACCTGCCAATTAGGCTATGTGAGGAAGAGCTAGAGGTTGGTCTGTTTTTCAGGTCCTCGCGGATTCTTTGGTGCCCTCATCGGTGTGCTCATTCCCAACAATTCCCATATGATAGGAACTCAAGACAAGATAATTTTGGCATTCGCCCAACTAGCGACACTAGTGGAATCACGAATGCCTCATACTAGGAAGGGGAGAAATTCCAATACCTCAAAAGTATTCTGGGAACTTTGAGAGTGGCTTAAGATCACTCTTTGGTATACAAACCGGCCACAACGCGTTATCTTAAGGAAGGTGGGCGTATTGCAACGAGCTTGGCCGTGGAGAGAGACAAAACGCCTCGTAGAAACCAGCTGACTTTAAGCATAAGTTATACAGCGAGGAATCTGTCCTTATTCCAGGCCTTGGAGCCATCCGTGTACGCTGCCACGGATCCAGCGTGACACGAAGTGGGCTTCAAAAATATCGAACGCAATACGCCAAGAGGTGTGAAAGCTTGGGCAATAGAGGAATTGTGTCAAATAGATCAAGGTCGTTCTCTACACCCTGGCCACCCGGGCAGACCCAGAAGCGCCACCGGCTCAAAAGCTACCCCAAGCTCTTGAAAGAGTTTCCTAGCCATAAACTAAAAGGGCTTTGGGTGTGACTGGCGTCTCTATGAGGCATATATACCGTCAAGAGCTGTTAGCTACTGAAGAATTGGTCGGAGCGGCGCATACAAGCTCATAATGAAGTTAGTACGGCGCAGAGAGAGTGGCATCTGACAAGCATCGACAAGTAGGCTCTCCATGGAGGAAGTGCAGAAGGCACTGGTCACCAGACGGTAATCGTTGTGGTATATCGAGTCCAACTTCCGAAATAGACGTTCGGCTGTGGATGCGTAAAACTGTCACTCGTTATCAAGCTTTGAACGAACAAAGGATCGGCATGAAAGCAATGCAGTAACCCTCTCCTTACCTCAATTGCTGAACGTCACGGACCAGAGAATGTCCATGTCATGGTTACAAGAGACCCTGAGGCTTTGATTATGAGCCTCATAGGTGAAGCGTTTGTCAAATCTAAGACTAAGGAATCAGTGTGAAACTAACCGTTGCAGGAGAGTCCCGTAGCAGAGATACCGACTTTGACTGGAACTTATGAAATGCACACTGTGCATAAGACAGGTGACCTAAGCTGTCAAAAAAAAATAATCTAATCTTTACTAATTTATCCACCAACTTGCACACCAAACAGGTTATAGATTTAGGTATCCTAATCTTTCCCTGGTTTGTAAAAAGTGAGCAACAGTAGAAACTAGCTATGAATCTGGAATGATAACATCTGTATAGATCTGTTTGAATAAATCTAACAGAAGTGTGATGCCTTGCTCAGGGTTGTGTCGTCAAAAATCATACGGGACAGCGTACGGACCAAAAGTGCTGCCCACGAATGAAGCAGTAGTGGCATGTAACTCATTCAAAGTAAACCTCGTAAAAGGGTTCTCCGTGTCTGGAGGTAAAGTCCATCCGACGGCCTTCAACGACATCCTGATGTGCATTGAATACTTACTGACAGAATAGCATCCCGCTCAGATAAGGAGGAAAGAGCGGTCGCAAAAGACTACGATACGGGCGCTGTGTCGTGCGAGAACTGTCCCATAATCCTTCTTAATTGCTTTTAGAGCTCTGCATACTACGTCTTCCCGTCTACGTCTTCCCGCCAAGGAAAGACACGGATGACCCGCAGGAAAATCGACGCGCTTGTTTCAAAATACTGGAACCTATCCATAGCTCAACAAATGTCATCGACATTAGGTGACACTTCGCGACGGGTACGCCAACCTAACCCTTCTAAAGGTTGTTGTCCCTATCGATCCACCCGCTCTCACCGGGAGTGCTCAATTATGTGTCAAATGCCTGCTTTTTTGGCATTTCTCTGTGAAACTGACGAGTAGACAGCCGCTCATACAGTGATGATGCATCCAAGGGCGACTCAAGAAAGGGTTGAGTTTTAAGCCCCCTCATCTGAAGAGAAATGAGAGGGATAAAACTCCTCTTGACTAATAGTGTTTTGGAGGAGCTGTCAATAAAGCACATGGGAGCCATCTGCTTTACTAAAGTGGAACTGTCAGAGGGTGGCTCGAAAGATGGCGAGTTTAAGCCTTTATCCGTGGGGGAAAGCAGAGAGGGCAACTCATCCACCGTTCGAGAAAAGGTGTCGTGTTACCTTGTCCTCTCAGGCACCTAGGGAGGGCGACGCCACGTTTGGACGGTGATTTCCATGCGCCTACCATCGCCAATATTTTTAATGTATCCATATTCATGTAAATAACAAAGAATTGCATGTAAGATATATGCTATGACATCCCAATGCCTAGTTAGGTTGAGAGAAAATTCTCTATATTATAATAAAATTACAGAATGTGATCATTTACACATACTCGGCCAACAGGTTTGAGTCATTATGCATCTTGTCCAGTACAGCATTTAGGTAAATTTGTCCCGAAGCTTTAACTATAAAGGTTGGCGACAGGGTTGTTGGTATAGCCAGCATATGTGTACACTGGGAAGCGGTGAACAGAGTCGCTGACCCAAAGCACCCCGTGCATAGTACCTCCGTGGAATACACTGCCATTTGACAAAGTTCTAGTAAGGGCACGAAAAAGCACCGAGGAAAAAAGACCGTCCCTAGATAGAAGAGCAAATTCAGAAGAGCGTAGGATTGTATGTAATTAAGGTAAGTAGAGAGGGGTGGGTTCAATAACGAATAGGTTGTGTGATCACCTAATTTAATCAGACTCCGGGGCTAGGTTATCTCAGAATGGCACGCAATCATCCCATACACCATATTTAGCGAACCGAACACATATACAGCACAGAGGATAGTCAGAAAAAAAGAATGCAGAAAAGAAACGAGGAGGAAGCGCAACAACTTCACAGGACCCCGTAAGAGCGTTTAAGTTAACCAGTGGCCGAGCTCCATAAATTTAAACCCAGTTACCATATATAACAGGTTAAACAGGATATATCCCAGTGGTGAAATAGTGGAGGAGAGTTGGTGCAGAAATCAGACACTAAATGTTAGCGAAGGAGAGCCTAAGGTGGAACCAGACGAAGTGCTGAGTTCCGTCAGTAGGACGGCCAGAGAAACATATTGCCGTAACTCTTACGGTGCTCCTGATCTCTGTAACAGTTGGGCGGGTTCCTTCAGATTACCACTGAAGAGTAAGCTTCTGTGAACAGTGTATCGATGTTTGTAAGGGTATAGAGAAAAAATTATAATGACATTTTACCATCTGAGCCATCTCTTTATCCCGGAGGGTAGCGGCGTCTCATGTCCATATGTCAGCAAGCGTTGATTGGTGCGCCTCAGCTAACCTAGACGGGCAGTTTGAGTTACGGAGATGCTTTTTCTGTGGCCTCACAAAACCTGCTGACACGACCATCACTAACTAAATCTGACTAGGTCGTCCAAAATGATCACTCTTTCCACGCCATGTTACTTATATTCAGGGATATAAGTAACTTTATATCCCCGAAGTGGTCTGTTTCACCGGTCTGGGAATAAAACGCACCATTGGCAAGTGTGACTTCTGATCTAACCTAGCCCCAATAGTTCTAGTTCTACTTTTAGACTATGAATAAATATGTTTATATGTATTTCAGGCTGATTAAAATGCTCATCAGAATCAAACACGGAAACTAACGTCAACACATGTGATCAGCCTAGTCATAAATTCTACCTTTCATGGATTGACTTAAGCTACAGGCTTAAGTCAGAAGAAACTATTGGAAGGAAGAGCATCGGTCCGATGCCTAAAACTACTATATTTTAGCCACAATTCATCTACGAGCGCCTTTTCTTCCTTTTAACAGCCATTTAGGGTAAGAAAATCTAGAGACTTATGTGATGTTGATTGTTTGAGTTCGTAATTTGAATGTGTGTTTGAGAAACATTTGTTTATAGGTGAGAAAGTGATGGGGCTGAAAAACAAAATTGGTATTTGAAGGGAGCTTGTAGGTGTGTTTGAAAATGTTTGAGACTTGGCTTTAAGATGTATCTCCTTACCAAACTCTTCATGTTAAAGGGCTGCATTTTTCCAAGTTAGGAATGACCACTTTAAAATTTTGGAAAATCTCGGAGAGCATCGGATAATCTGCTTTATTAGAGATCTTTCATTCTCGTTTGATATGATATGTTATTTGTTATAGATTATGGGAGAAAGTAACTGATTTCCCAGGCCTTAGGACTTAAAGAAGTTGGCATTAAAACTTTTCAGTTCGAATAGTGCAGAAAGAACCTCGTTCAAACATATGCCTACATTTCGGAGAACGGGAATCGTGCATTAACAGTGTATTTAAGATTTTAGAGAAACTTTCCATAATAGCATCACGATCTAAAAATTCGTCTCTTAAAAGTTCTAAAGCAACTTAATATTTCTCGTCCTACTTGTCAAGATTAAAACAATTTAGTCGATGTTGAGATATTCGATTTGGAACCGATGAGGTTTTCAAACCGAGAAAGAATCAGGTGAAATTTCAGTTTATTATAAGTCCCAGGAAATAATTTGCAAAGAAGTGCAGATGTACAAGAATTTATCCCACCTTTCCTTCATAAATAAGACAAAAGTTCGTTTTACATCCGATCTCAAGAGGGCGTTTGAATCGATAGAGTTAGGGAAAGAGATTTTTTACTTTCGTTTGAAAGGACCCAATAAGAAAGTTACTCGTAACCTCAAATTCCTAATCAATATGGGAGAAAAATACTCGGTAAAGATTCGTTTTAAGACATTTTCTAATGAATTTAGAAATGTGTTTTTCGTATGCAGTTTTAAGTGTTCTTTTCAAATGTGATGCTCATTCTTCCCGGAAATGCATACTTTACCTATAATCAACTGAAGTTCCATAATAGGAAAAGTATCTATTTCCAGTGAAAACAAGTTTCTGATCTGAAAAAAACACATAAAGCTTCATAAGAAAAACACATTTCAAATTCATTTAAAAGATCCAGATCCAGAACGAGACCTAACCTAACCTAAAATTAAATTAACCTAACCTAATCTAACCTTACCTTACCTTACCTAACCTTCCCTCCACTTACCCAACCTAACCCTAACGATATATTCCTCAACTTCTCGCTGCAGCAAAGTTTTGCGCAGAAAACAATTTATAATCAAGAGGCTAGCACTAAGGCGAATGCAGGCATTAGAAAGCCACGTGCCCTTAAACGCATTAAGCAGATTTTTTTATCTAGTTTTACGCCCTTTAGAATCTTTTGCTTTTATGTCTTAGTAAAAGAAATTTCAATCTGGCTAAATTTCTAATTCCTGCATGTAAGTTATTTAATAACTCGCGGGATTATACTGTGACTCCAATATATTTATAAGGCCTGATTATCGTCATCAAAGAATTCCCATATTATTTTCTATCGTAACTTAGAACAACCAGCGCTCACCATTGTAAAAACTAAATGGAAGACACAGTTACCGTCCAAAATGCGCGAACCGTCCGTAATATAAGCAAACATGCTATGATTAATCAGTCAGAACACGCAAACTCAGATCAGATCACCTGCAGATATAACATAGAATGCTATTGGCTATCTAGTCTGAAAAAGGTAGGCCAAAAGTTGAAAGAAGCACTTCAAATGAGGCAAAAAGATTCAAATTTACCAAAATAATAACATATTTTCGACAAATTAATAACGACGTTATCATTAAGTTCCAGGAGGTGAAAATAACATCGGTGAACATCATCTTAAGAATAAAGAACGTTTATGTCTGTGAAAATCAAAATATCGTAATTGTGTTAAAACTAATCTTATCCAATATCTCTTCAAATATGGAATCATGAAGTTCCTCAATAACGAAAGAAAAAGAGCTTTGCTCTATTTGGTAGTCAAATTGAGCCACAGATCCGAGTAGAGTTTAAAAAAATTAAATTTGGGAAGAAATTAGGCGGAGAATTGCGTTCCAGACTCTATAATCGATTTGAGTGGATTTTGTTAAGGGGTGACGAAATATTTTTCTTCGTTACCCCCAGGCTTCTCACAATGTGATTCACGGCCATAATGCATTCTGTTGGAATTAAAACGTTTTCATTCGTCATATTGAGACTCGGGTACTGTGGAACTATCAGTTAAACTGAGTAGTCGAGCGTCCAAAGATTTAAGGAATTTCGAAGAGCAAAGTTATAATTTCTACATAAAATACCACTTTCCTACAAGAATTTAATCTGATCGTAGTTTATGTTTGTTCAATTTGCATTTCTTAATTTCAAGTTTCGTAAACATGATCCCAATCTTTTTTTAATTCTTTTAATATTATAGCTACGAGTTGAGGAGCGGAATCAAGGTGGTTAGCGTGCAAACTAGCTATCATCTACCAGGTTCAGTTCTATGTTGCCTGATAGAAGAAATACGTGCCAAAAGTTACATAGAAACAGGAGAACAAAGATCTTAGGGAACGGACTCTAATATATGCCACGAGAAAAAAACACGTCACCCCGGCAAGGATTCGAATGTCAGTCAGACCTCTGGCTATCTAGAGAAGCGCTTGACCACTATATTGATGGAACCGATACCAATAGCAACATATGTTTCCCAAGTCAACTTTCTTTTCACATCTTCAAAGTCCACCACTCTAATGAAAATGTGTTTGCAGGATGGTATATGTTGAATCTGCAAAGAGAACGCATACGTTCTTTATATTTATATATATATATATATATATATATATATATATATATATATATATATATATATATATATATATATATACATATATATATATATATATATATTGTTGTACTTCACGACGTATATGTGAGAATGGGTGGAATAAGTAAAAATCCGGAAACACTCTGGAGTTCTTTATTGAAGTTTCGCCTTTCAGTTCTGTTCTGAAGAAGCTGAAGGCGAAAGATCAATAAAGAACTCCCTAGTGTTTCCGGATTTTTACTTATTTCACCCATTCTCATATATGCATATATATATATATATATATATATAAAAGATGGATAACCTTAAATTGCAGGCGAAATAACCATATAGCACAAAAGAAAGAGAAATTCAATTAAAATGAACAGATGAGAAAAGAATTGGAAATTTCTAAATGCAAGAGAAAAAAGGGACATTGGACGATATACAGATCGAGAGCAAACGAGGATACAATGATGGGAAAACAAACTGAGAGGCAGAAATAACGAGAGAGGAAAAGATTAATTATTACGGACGAGAAGTAACCTGGGTCTCGCGAGTGTCGACTATCTGACCGCAATCAGGAGACCCGGGTTCAATTATGCAACATAATAATTATTTTCTCTCTATTAGTAATATTTGTCTTTTCACTTTGGATTGACTCCATTGTACCTTACTCTGCTGATCTTTATGCCATGAATGGTCTTTTGCAGTCTCCTTCTTTTCTTATGTTCTTATGCTCTTATGTCTTCAATTCTCCATTTCTCTTGTCATATGTGGTCATTCATGTCGACGTAAAACTTTTCCTTCTCCTATCATTATTAAATTATATTATGTGTATAAATATATATATATATATATATATACATATATATATATATATATATATATATATATATATATATATATATATATATATATAAATATATATATATATATATATATATATATATATATATATATATATATATATATATATATATATATAAATATATATATATATATATATATATATATATATATATATATATATATATATATATATATATATATATATATATATATATATATATATATATATATATATATGGATAAAACCACAGTAAGAGGACTAATTTTATAAACGAAACCTGGTTTCTACGGAGGCATCTGTCATTGTAAGTCGCTAGTGAACAAGTGAGATATCAAAGATGCTTAGTATACAAACACACAAATCAGTGGCGCTAAGGTGAATTATGCGAGAATGTGTTGTCATTTTTGAGAAACCTAAGTATGAATTTCTTCCTTATTAAGGTATTAGTATTGAATTGGCCATCTGAAGAATTAAAGTTGGGAATTTATTTTATAAGTGCCTATTCAAATAAGCGTCGATGTATATAATTGTGAGACTTCTAAACTATTTTAGCATTTTCAATATCAATTTGATGATTTTCATTGGACATATGTAGAAATTAAATCGAAGAGAGGGTATCACGTCGCATATCGCATATATGTTCATTCATTCTCATGGAAAATAAACTCCCTGTTCTTTATCGATCGATCTATTTTTGGATAAGCTATTTTTTATTGTACTCTCTTACTGAAAGGCAACATTGAGGTTGTTGGTCCGTGCCAACGTTTTGAAATTCACTAACTGGGGGAGTATGGAAAGGGAACATAATATTTGTCACATCTGTTTTCCTTATAATTAGCTAGGGAGTAATATATGGTTTTGGCTTCATAGTTACACTTTTCTATGAACCAAAGGGGATATTGAAGTTCAATGAATCTTTGGATAATTGTATTAATTTCGTCTTACAAGAAACAATGATCACAAATGCAATATGCTCTCAGGAACATGGAAGAAACTACAGACCATTTAACGGATACATCGTCACACGATAAATAATCAATATATGCATTAGAATTAGTTGGTTTCCAGTATACGCAACAATATACTTTGTCGTTTATTTTAGATATTTTTACATCCAGAAACGGCAATGAGTTGTTCAGTTCCCATTCTACTTTAAATGTAATAGTTGGGTGGATCTTATTTAATTTTTTAAAGAAAGAATCAAATCTGTTATCATTGATAGGCCATGTGGCACATATATCGTCTACATAGCGGAACCATGTTATGGGATTGTGTAAAGTGGGGGGAAGGAGGGGCTTTGCAAAATCCTCCTGGTTCGTTCTTTGAAAAGTTGAATAATATCCACGCAACTATTACATTTAAAGTAGAATGGGAACTGAACAACTCATGGCCGTTTCTAGATCTAAAAGTATCTAAAATAAACGACAAAGTATATTGTTGCGTCTACCAAAAACCAAAAATTCCATTGCCTATAATCAGTATTTCTCGTGTCACGATGTAGCCCTTAAAAGATCTGTAGTTTCTTCCATGTTCCTCACAGCATATCTCATTTGTGATCATTGTTTCTTGCAAGACGAAATTAATACAATTATCCAAACATTCATTGAACTGCAATATCCCCGTTGGTTCATAGCAAAGTGCCACTATAAAGCCAAGGCCATCTATTACTCCCCAGCTAATTATAAGGAAAACAGATGTGACAAATATTATGTTACCTTACCATACTCCCGCCAGTTAATCAATTTCAAAAAGTTTACACGGACTAACATACTCAATGTTGCCTTTCAGTACGAGAATACTATCAAAAACAGCCTATCCTAAAATAGATCCATCGATTAATAACAGGGGGTATATTTATTCCCTGCAAATCATGTAATGAATAATATATAGGCGAAAGCAGCAGATTTTCAAAGAGAATGAATGAACACAAATGCAATATGCGACGTGGTGCCCTCTTCTCGAGTTTATTTTTACATATGTCCAATGAAAATCTTCATATTGATATTGATAATGCTAAAATAGTTTAGAAGTCTCACAATTATATACATCAATGCCTAATTGAATCGGCACTTATAAAATAAATTCCCAACCTAATACTTCCGATGGCCAATTCAATACTAAAATCTTAATAAGGAAGAAATTCATACTTTCGTTTTCCCAAAATGCCGACACATTCTTGCATATTTCACCTTAGCGCCACTAATTTGTGTGTTTGTACGTTAAGCAACTTTTCTATCTCACATATAAAATTAGTCCTAATACTGTGGTTTTATCCCTATAGTTACACGTATTCTACTGTAATCTCTTGGATATATATATATATATATATATATATATATATATATATATATATATATATATATATATATATATATATATATATATATATATATATATATATATATATATATATATATATATTACACTTGTCCCTTGTTTTGTTTGCTAAATAGAATAATTGCTTATACGACGTATTTATACATTGCGAGTTTTGTGAGTGCAAAGAGCTTTATTTACCATGCATGGAGAGCCACTTTTATTAAGGATTGGTGTTAAGACCGCGATTAAAAAAGATTTGTTGGTGCTAAATGGGGGCAAAATAACTCGTTGAATATTTACGCTTTGCTGGGAGGAAGCAGGAAACGGAAACAATTATAAACTATTATAATCTTTTCTTTCACGACTGAAAAATAGCAAGAGGGAATGAAGAGCCACATTGCAGATAGATCTCAACAAAAGAGGTTAACTCACTCAGAGATAAGATTTAAGCGCACTAAAGAAGAGCAATCGAGCGCACACCACCATCTCACAATAGTGAGGTATCAGAGGAAATTGGGCTGTTAATGTCATTTGTTTGAAAGGATGAATCGCTAACGAGATGGAATCTTTTGAACGTCTCTACTAATAATGCATCTGCAATCTGGGTATTTCAGAATTGCATATGTGTTTGGTGCATTTACATCGTATGATAAATTATAATTAAAGGAGATACAATGAGAGTTAGAGATTTAGTTCCACATTTAATTCACATATATCTTTCAAAAATTTGATCTTTAGTTCATTTGCGGCAAACGATTTACGTACATTTAACAACTGTTTAAAAAAATGTTAAACTTATTCGAAAATATATATCTTAGCGCATCGATTAGTTAAACTCAAACATTCTTTTCTTCATCTATCCAATTCTTTCTTTCCATTATTTTTTACGATAATTTTAGAACCTATGAATAAATAGTTCTTATAGGGTAGACCATATAGCTCAATTCATAGTATTTGTCATCGATCTTTGGTACCACTGCTAGGTAGTGCTATAGGTTTCTTGGTTCGGCTTAGTGCCTACTGAATCGATTCGCCGGTGAATGATTTTTACGTGAAGCGCCGACTCCATAAGTTATAGTATTCTTCTTTCTTGGTTGCTTGCTGGGTCAAGGTGATCAGGGATTTCTTTGAGTTATAAGAAATCTTCGGTGATAGATTCAAGATTACTTATTCGGGAGGAACTTGGAAGACTTTACATGTATCTCTCTTTCGATGGATTACTCATCCTATGCATTACCTTTCATCCTGATGCATATTCTGTTTTATGTAAATGACCCTCAACACGGCGTTATATAACAGACACATATTAACTTCATTTTTGTAACATTCGATATGAGTTTAAAATAAAATTAAAGTTTATAATCTACTTAGATTCATTTATTTCGCAATGTTTTAAATTTTTATAGATTCTTACAATGGGTAGAGAAGTAATTAATAAGATCGTTTCCTTTAATATTTTTTCGATTAAAATTGACTTTATATTTAGGATGTTCAATAAATAAAATGAGTTCATAATTAGAGCTTTTAGTAAAGTCAATGAGAAGACTTTGGATTTTAGCTTATATAATATGCCTTGTTTGAAATTAAAGATATATTAGTTCTTACAGAAATAAATAAAATCCATTATATTTATTTTTTTTCTAAAAATAAAGTCATTTACGAGCAAAATTTCGATACTTAATTAGTTGAAATGATAGCATTTGGAAAACTGCTTTCCATTAGTTGCCAACAGCCACCATATCTCCTAATTTCGCGCTCAAAACAAAAATTCACCTTTTAGACCATTTTTTAATTATTCAACCATCATTATTATATGCCTGTTTTGTTTTGTTTTTAAACGGTAATAAAGTTCATCGGGTGAACGGAAAGAATACAATTATTTAATTACTGTTACAAAAGACAAACTGGTTAAGAAAATGACTAATCTAAAAAATTTGGACAAGTTGTATATTTTCTTAACGTTGTGAGATATATAAATTATAATTTAGACGGTATTTACTGTTATAAAATTGATTGATCATATTTGGGTCGAGCTTTAAAATTCTAGTAAGCGATGGTATATTTTTCAGAGATTATGCTTTTAAGTACACAGCTTGTGTTCTACTCGTTTCTTTCAGGGGTCTGGCAGTATCTTTAGGCGCTCGTTATTATTTGGTAGTTTTGTATAATCAATTGTTGTATTCTATGGCTTGCACATATTCCACCAGCTTTAGGACTAAAAGAACCCAGTCATTTGAACTCTTTCCTTTCAGACTTTTCCCCAAAATAAAGGTATTGCAGTTCGAAAACAGGGTCTTTTAGAGGAATTAAGCATTTAGATTCCCTTACAACTCATGTTATTTTGGTTCGACGTGAACTCATTAAATGATTTCTTAAAACCCTTCAATGTACTATTTTTATCGGCATTTTTGGAATCTCATATCTCTCTCTCTCTCTCTCTCTCTCTCTCTCTCTCTCTCTCTCTCTCTCTCTCTATATATATATATATATATATATATATATATATATATATATATATATATATATATATATATATATATACATATATATATATATATATATATATATATATATATGTAAATGCAATAAACTACATTGAAAGAGAAAACGGAATAAATTTTTCTTACCGCATATTTATTACCTTTTTTCGAAAAAATCTGTGCATGGAAGCGATTTGAACCATAGATACTGAGGAAGCGAGCACCGCTTTGATTACAGTTTGAAGTATACCGTTAGTACACGGCATAAAAGTATGCCGTTAGTAGCATAGTGTACTACCGGCATACGTTTAACTGTGATAAAAGTGGTGCTCGCTTCCTCAGTATCTATGGTTCAAATCGCTTCCCTGCACGGATTTGTTCGAAAAAAGGTACTAAATATGCGGTAAGAAAAATTTATTCCATTTTCTCTTTCAATGTGGTTTATTGCATTCATCTTCATCATTCTCTTGCGCTACTTTGGAAGATATTACATATATATATATATATATATATATATATATATATATATATATATATATATATATAGTTTAACAAGAAAGGTTAGTGTAAAGAAGATACGAGTCATTTTCCTGTTTCTACTACGTTTCTCACTTGATCGCTCATCTTCAGGTATTGATATACTATAAATTAAAAATAATTATAATTAATTAGAGCTCTTTAACAAAAAATATGAATGTAAATGAGATGAAAAATAAATACAGTACTCAAAGTAAATATTTACTTTGGTTTCTATATTTATCTTTTATCCCATTTACATTCTTATTTTTTGTTAACTAGCTTTACTAAATTTTTATAATATTTAATTTATAGTATGTCGATACCTAAAGATAGGCAAGCAAGCTCGAAACTTAGCAAAATAAAGGTCAGTGAATATCGGATCTTTCTTTTCCTTATCTTTCTCGTTAAACTAATGTTTGGGTTCGACTTTTGAAGCCTGTTTGACTATATATATATATATATATATATATATATATATATATATATATATATATATATATATATATATATATATATATATATATTTATACTGAGTATTGCAAATGTTCTTTCTTGAGATGTAAGAAGGTGTGATATTTCGCGCGAAGTTACGTACAATGAAAACATATCTTTTAATTTGCTAAAAATATTTCGTGACCCTACATAACTACCGTTTGAAAAGACAGCTATTAGGAGCCTATCTATAAAGGATCTCTTCGAGGCTGCAGCAAGAATTTTCGAAATATAAAGACCAATGAAGGCTAAGAAGTGAGCCTTTTGCCAGTCCAACTTCGCCTCAATGCATCTAGTTTAAAATCTCCTTTTCCAGCAACCAATGTAATCATCAGTAGAATATCAAGAAAGCAAGACTCGAATATGCTGAAACTATGTTGTTTTGATAGATCAAGATTAGTAGATAATTAATTTTTGCGATGAAAGTAAATTTAATTTAGACGGATTTGCTAGACGCGCTGAAGATAACATACTTAATCCTAAATGTGTAAAAAAGTCTTCCAAACACGGATGAAGCATTTTCATGGTAAAGGGGATGTTGTGGGAAAATAAGAATGCGTACCTAAATCTAGTACAAAAAGATGTTATACCTTCTCTCCGATCCGCAAGGAACCAGCCAGCATTATTTATGCAGGGCAACGCGCCATAGCATATGGAAGTGAGTAGAATGCTATTTCAAACAAGAAGATATCAAATTAATCAAATGGCTTGCTCAGAGCCCGGATCTGAACCCAATTGAGAACCTCTTGAAGATCAATGAAGTCAAAGTTCGAGACCAGCAGTCTTCAAATAGTACTTACTGATTTAGGACGAAACTTAATCAAGAATGGAAAAAAAATATAACCAGTAATTTGTAAAAACTGGTCAGCTCGTGTAGTCGTGGTTGCGCTGGTCATAGAAAACTAAGTCATTAACACCTCATATTAAGTGATTTGAATTTCATCTTTGTCCAATCTGGCTTTCTCTCTAGTATATTTGCTTGCTAAGCAATTATCTGATTGATCGTTCTCTTATTTTGCACGTGTAAATATTATATTTTGTTAGTTAATTTAGTTTAATTTTGTGAATTAAACATTGTATCATATGACATCTTCATAAATTATATGAAATGCATGTCTTTAATGTACCATGGAAATTTGATTAACCTATAAATCATATTTTTGAATATATTTTAATAAAGGAAAATATTTCTTTAATTTTGCTCGGTAGTGTGTCTATATATTAGGGTAATACAAATAGGGGCTAAAATAAATTATTTAAATTTTCATGAGATACCATCTTATTTGATTCATTTTACAAAAATTTCATGTTCAAAATTGAATATTCAGAGATGGCGCACAGCACTTGAATATTGTTCATTTCCATGGGCCTAAGGAGGTTCTGCCTGCACAACATACCTTCTTTTAGTGGAAGTTCCCCAGTAGGTCTACCATAATAATTTCCTTTCCACTTCTTTTAGAAGTAGTTACTAATATGAGGCAGCTGCAATAATGGTCTCATTTTATTTGTTAGTGAACATTTTTCAGTAGTTGGACACTTGTCACATTTACTGATTTGATTCCTCATCATTAAATTGAATTTTTTGTTGTAGCCCCGCATAGTTCTCCATGAGCTTAATTCTTCTTTCATAAATCCATTAACAAATTGAGGAAATCACGAATGTTTTGAAGAAAAAGTCTGTGTCTGTTGCCGAAGGTGCTGCCTGCCATAATTTTCATCGTTATTTGGGTGGATTCGAATCTGCTGGAATCTTCAATGCATCTTTCATTGTTTCTTTTGTACCTTATGAGACACCATCATCAACAAGGTCTGCTGACAAAAAAGTCGCGTGCTCTCACTTATACTGATTTATGTCCTTACACCTTTGAATACTTTCAATAATTCCCGGACTAACCTTGGGAGGACTTTGGCAATTATATCATTCGAAATATAATGTAAAACAACATAAAAGTTTTAAATTTCGTTAGAATGGTCGGAATAGTTATGATGTTATTGACAAAACAAAATATTTCCTGGGATAACCTTTATAGGATTTGGCCAATTGTATCATTCAAAAGAGAATGTAAAACAACATATTGGCTTCAAATTTCGTTAGAATTGGCTGAATTGTTACAATGTTATTAAAATGAAAAAAAAACAAAACGTGGACCGACCTACATAGTGAGATGTAGAGTCGCCCTTGACTAAAATGTCACCACTTTCTAAAAGCTTATTGTAAAGCAGAACTAAATTATATTAAAATATAGATTTTTTAATTAAAATCGCGGGCCTTAACTTTTTGCCACACCTCAGTTATAGAAGTGGAAAGACGAAAAATGGTCACATCCTAATTGCATAGTCTAGAATAGTATAGCATAGCACATTATAGCATAGTATAACATAACTTATAATTGTATAAGGGTGCTTATCATATTATAGCGCAGTATAACATGGGATAGTATATTATAGTATAACACAGTATAATATTTTATAGCATAGGCTAGTAGAGTCTCGAATAGTAGCATAACAATACCTATCTTACCGTAGGATAGTCTACCATAGTATTATCTGGCCTAGCATAATCTAGCCTAGCAGAGTATAGACTAGCCTAGATTGCCTAACATAGTAAATCCTGCATAGCATAGCATAGCATAGTATAGCAAAGTAGATTATCTCATAGCATAGCCTACCATAATATTGCCTAGCCTAGCATCGGATAGCCTAATCTACCCTAGCCTAATCTAGCTTAGTCAAATTAAGTCTAGCCTATGATTCCCTATAATACTAGACCTTACTATACCATACTTTAGCGTAGCTAGAATAGTATAGCCTAGCCTTACATAATATAGTTTAGCGTGGCATAGTATGATTTAGCCTAGACCCAGCTAGCCTAGCCTAGGAGAGAATTTATAGTATGGCCTATCTTAGCCTAGAACCATAGTAAAGCCTAGCCTAACATAATCTAGACTAACATATCCTAGTAGAGTCTAGCATATATAAGATAGTAAAGCTTACCATAGTATAGCATATTATAGCTTATCATATATAGCCTAGATTAATATAATATAGCATAGCCTAACAAAATGTAGACTAACATATCCTATTAGAGCCTAGCATATATACGATAGTAAAGCTTACCATGGTATAGCATATTATAGCTTATCATATATTCCCTAGAATATTATAATATAGCATAGCCTAACTTAGTATATTTTAGAATAGTTTAACATAGTATTGCCTAGCGTATCCTTGTATAGTCTAGGCTAGCCTAGCATTGCAAATCCTAGCATAGTATAGCCTATCTACCATAGCCTACCTTACCCTAATCTAGCTTAGCATATTATAGTATAAGCATAGAATAACCTAGCATAGCATAGTATAAACTAGTCTAGCCTAGTATAGCCTAGCTTAGCATAGTATATCCTATCCTATACTAGCATGGTGTATCTTAGCACAGCACATCCAACCATAGTCGAGCATAGTCTAGCATAGCCTATGCTAGCTTAGCATGGTACACTATAATTCATCCTAGTATAGCGTAGTATAGTCCAGCATAGCCTTACATAGCATAGCATACATTAATATAGCCCAGCCTAGTATAGCATAGCATAGCAAAAAATGGCCTAGAATAGCATAGTATATCCTAGAATAGCTTATTATAGTAATGCATATATAGCCTAGCATAGTGTATATTAGAATAACCTAGCTTAATATAGTGTACGTGAGCCTATCACAGTGTATCTTAGCCTAGCCTGACTTGCAGAGTATAACATAGCTTAGCTTAGCGCAGCCTACAATTGTATATTAAATCTTAGTCTAACCTAGCTTAGCTTACCCTAGTCTAGTATAGCCTAGCTTAGCCTAGTCAGTGGAGTCTAGCCTAGTATATTCTATGCTATCATAGCCTAGTTAGCATATCCTAGACTAGGCTATCATAGCCTCGTATATATCATAGCCTATCTTACCCTACTCTTCCCACACCTAGTTAGTATATTATAGTATAGGATATGCCTATCCTAGACTATTAGATCTTAGCCTATGGTTTCATAGCATGAATAGCATATTCTAGCCTACCCTAGCAAATCCTCGCTTATCCTAGCCTGGTATAGCGAAGCCTAGTTACCTTAGCTTACCCTACTCTAGTATAGCCTAGCCTAGTTCAGTGGAGCTTAGCCTAGTATATTTTATGCTATCATAGCTTAGTTAGCCTATTCTAACCTAGTATAATATATAATAGCCTACCTTACGCTACCTGCCCAAGCCTTGTTAGTATATTATAGTATATCATAGTATTGCCTAGGGTTCCATAGCAAGAATAACATAGCCTATCCTACTCTATCAAATCCTCGCTTATCCTAGCCTGGCCTATCTTAGCCTAGTTCACTGGAGCCTAGCCTAGTATAAAATATGCTATCATAGCCTAGTTAGCATATTCTAGCCTAGGCTAGCATAGCCTACTATAGTATATAATAGACTACCTTAGGCTACCCAGCACAAGCCTAGTTAGTATATTATAGTATATCATAGTATTGCCTAGCCTAGACTAGTAGATCTTAGCCTAGGGTTTCATAGCAAGAATAACATAGCCTAGCCTAGCCTAGCCTACCCTAGCAAATCCTTGCTTATCCTAGTCTGGTATAGCTTAGTGTATCATAGCTTATTATAACATAGCCTAACCTAGCATAGCATAAACTAGCCTATCATTAACTATCTTAGACATGTATAGCCTATATTCTACTATTAAACCCTAGTCAAGCATGGCTTATCATTTTCTATCCTAACATATGTATTATATGGTATACTATCATAGCATAAGATAGCCTAAATGAGTAGAGCATATTTTACCCTTGTATCTTATATCTTAGCATAGCTTAGCATATTATACCCTAGCCTATAATATCCTTGCATAGCGTAGCCTATTCTAGGATTGCATAGCAGGGTATAGCATATTACAGCCTAGTCTAGCCTAGCAGAGTATCGGCCAAAAAGTTATCATGTTATTGCCAAAACAAAATAATTCCCGGGTTAATCTTGGTAGGACTTTGGAAATTACAGCATTCGAAAGAAAATGATAAACAACATAAGGGTTTAAAATTTCTTTAGAATCCGCCGAGAAGTTACAATGTTATTACAAAAAATAAAAAGCAAAACGGGGACCAACCGACCGCAGAGTGAGATGTGGAGTCGCTCGCGACTTTACTTGCAGGCGACTAAAAATGTCCAGCACAATTGATTCTTCCGACAGATACCAGAAATGGTTTTTAAATTTATACAATGTGGATTTGGCAATTTTTCATTTGTTTTTTGTAGAAATAAACTTCTTCAAGAAGCAACAAATCATTTTGTGGGGAACTGAATGCATTTGGTGCAAGAAACCAGTGATTTGCATAGACTAAAATGACAAACTTGCATATTTCTTTCCAATTTTGTTCTTCTTTGGGTGAATTTTGATTTGACTTTTGAACATTAAAATTTTCATGAATTAGTTTTGCCATCCATCCAGTTCGGCACTATGCTCCAGGTTTTTTTTAAATTTCAGATCACTAGGAGGAGTTTCCCCAGTATTAATATCGTTAATTCCAAGAGTTCCTTGTATTCGTCTCAAATTTGTATTTCTCTGATCAGTTTTGTAGAATATTTCATCAATACCTCTTTCTTATCTTGAGGATAATTTTCTGAGGTGTCAGATTTGTCTTGGTTTATGTTATTCAATGATATTTGAATCTTTTGAATAATGGAAATTCAAGGCCAGAGGTAGCTTGAAGAGCAGGCTCTACCATTGCTTCCAAAACGATTTCAAATATGTGATGTCGGCAGGGGAGCCACAATAATTATCTCTCTAATATTTACTCAATTATTCTGCAAGCTCCTTCTTAATGCCCTGTATTTAAAGCGGATATGTCAAATCACATATATTTCACTTTATATGTGATTTCTCAGTCAAGAACCATTTGATGAACTGTTTCAGCTATACGTTTGCCAGTGCGTTGAGGAAATTGGGGGGACTCTAAGTAACTTTGCTGTCCCACTACCTGATATTAAAATTAGGAGGCGATCCACGCTTCCAAGTCTCCTAATATGTCTTTAAGCGTTACCCTAACAAACCCAATAGCTCCTTAAGCTAGGAACCGCCAAGGGATTTTTATACCATATATTCTTATCCGCTCACACCTTAAAGGCTCATTATCTGTGTCAGATAAAAAGAAAGAGCAAATATAAGTTCTGCTGGTAGTAAAAACCACCATAGGGCTTTCGCTATATTTAGTTTCTGCTTTTCAAAAACCTTTTGAAGACAGAAAGGAAAATGCAGAAACCTTGTATCGTATTTGAGGGGAATTGAGTCACAGTGAGTGGTAGCTTAAGGGTATATCATCTAACTGCCAATCAGCAGAAACCCGTTCGAGTCCCAGCTAGGAATATTCAAACGTTTTCCCCATGGATTTATTTCTCTCAAATAAGTATGAATTACCTTGATTGTACCGTCCTTTGCTCTCTTTGGTCCTCTTGTTATCCCAATGTCCCTATCTCTTGTACGGTATTGTTATATGGTCTGAAATACAAGATTTCTGGACTTTTCTTTGTCTTCAATAGCTTATTGAAAGGCAGAAATTAGATATGGCGAAGGCTCTGAGGTGGTTGTTACCACCCACAGAACTTGTATTTGCTCTTTCCTTACCTCTCTCCCTACCTCTCCCACTCTCTCTCTCTCTCTCTCTCTCTCTCTCTCTCTCTCTCTCTCTTTATATATATATATATATATATATATATATATATATATATATATATATATATATATATTTCTGCATCGTGGGAATCAAGTGAGTCTGCAGGATTGCCTTGTAGTTAACGCTAGTCACAATTCTCTCAATAGTAAAAACAAGCCACCCTGGCCCTTTAGCGCTAAAACAACTCCAAAACATCTTCTTAGTTGGGTATTTTGGCTCCTGTTGAATGTGTTCTGGCTGAAGTGATTCATGTTTGTTTCATTTTACTACCATTGACCTACCTATGTCCATGTACTTCAAAATGCAATTCCTATGGAAACATAACTTTCTTTCAGTCAGCTGCCTTCCATCCACCATACTTGCCTGCCCAGGAAGGACGTTTTGTCTTCATAGCAGAGATCAATAACTGTTTACGTACCGGTTTTCTGGCAAATCTGCCAACTTCAATGGCCCTTCGCCTGACGGTTAAAGAAGAAACATTTATACCAGCTAAAGACAAAGCCCTCTGGAGGTCTGTAGTCGTTTTGGGGGAATCCTTCACACTATTTCTAATGAGAGACCTCATGAAGTGATGTCTTTCGTTTTCCTCCACATTTTCCTTGTCGCAGTGTTGAATGTGTACCAGTTTCTTCAGCTCTTTTTACAATGTAGCAAACAGTTAACTGTGCTACCTTCATGTCCTCAGAATTCCATCTGATGGTAAAACAAGCATGTTTTCTAAGAGTTATAATACTTGCACGCTTCTTGGGTGTGATATCCATAATAAATTTATAGTCCAATAATGATTGGAAGGTGACTATTCTGGCAGAACTAAGTACACCACGGAGCATGCTCCCAGTAATAATCCTCCACGACAAGCTCTAGTGTAGCACTGTCGGGCTTAGTGTAGCTAGGCCACAACGAAACAGCTGCTAGATGTTACCAGTATACTATTCTGCATGGAAAACAAAAAAAAACTTCATTAGTGTTGACAAAAGTTAAGACATATAAAAAATAGTTCAAAGATTTGGTACTGTCAAAACTAATTTGCACACTACTTTATATATGGGTAAAAATCACGAGATAACATGTTGATAAGTATAAATATTTGGTTATACCACGTAGGGAAAAAGAGAGATTGATAAGAGCTACTACTTTCATTATCTTAACATTTCCAAACTCACAATGGCTTATAAAATAAATAGTAACAAGGAGTAACAAGGAAAAGAAGCACCCTAGGAGACCTTACGGTCCATTCAAAGAGGGTACCTTTGGACTAACAATCGAGCGGGCACATGGCTGCTCAATTGTTTTGCGTCCCTAAACGGCCACTTTTCAAGACTTTGTCTATCTTGACTTGAACTGGTCAACAGATTCACTGTTGACAACTTCCACTGGAAGTGCGTTCCACATAACGCAGATACTGCAAGCGAAAAAATTTCCACAGAGATTGCGGTTGTAACGCTTCAGGTCAAGTTTGAAGCCGTGATTGCGCGTTCTGTTCTCACTCAGTGTGAAAATATCCCGGTAGGCAACATTGTCAAACCCTCGAAGTATTTTGAAAACTTCGATGAGCTGACCACGCAGTCTACGGGTTTCAAGCGAGAACAGATTTAATTCCCTTAGTCTATCCTTATAACTTTTATGTCGAAAAGAGGGAATCAGTTTGGTTGCCCTAGCTTGTACGCGTTTCAACCTTGCGCTGTCCCTTCGAAACGAAGGACTCCAAAATTGTACGGCATACTCCAGGTGCAGCCGAACGAGGGAGTTGTACAGACAAAGTACTATCTCCTTGTTACGGTATCCAAACTGGCGCTTTATGTAGCCTAACATCCTTTGGGCTATCTTCTCTACCTCGATGCACTGTTTCGAGAACTTGAGGTCGCTAGTGATAGTAACACCCGAGTCCGTCTCAGTGTCACTCGATTCAAGAGCAGTGCCCTTAAGGATATAATGAGATTGGGGGTTTCGGTGGCCAATATGCATTACTTTGCATTTGTTCACGTTAAAAGGCATTTGCCACGTGTCCGACCACTCCCCAATCTTCCCAAGATCTTCCTGCAGGCTGACAGTATTTCCATCCTTTGCAATGTTCATACCAAGCTTGGTATCGTCGGCAAATTTGGAAATCTTGGCAACCATGTCACCGTCCATGTCGTTGACGTAGATGATGAATAGTAGTGGTCCCAGGACAGAACCTTGAGGTACCCCGCTAGTAACGGGCACCCATTCAGAAGCCTGTCCATTCACCACCACCCGTTGCCGTCTGCCACTTAGCCAGTTCTCGATCCAGCCGACTACTTTTCCGTCTATGCCCAGCGCTCGCACTTTCCGGAGAAGGCGGTGGTGTGGTATCTTATCAAAGGCTTTCGGAAAGTCTAAGTAAACCACATCCACCGCTTTGTCACGATCGTGCTCACTGAACACGAAGTGGAAGAATTCCACAAGGTTCGTCAGGCATGACCGTTGCCTTGGGAAGCCGTGCTGGGAACTCCTCCGTAGCAGGTTTGACTCTAAATACGACGTTATTTTGTCCAGCATCATGCTTTCCATGAGTTTACCGACTATCGAAGTCAGATTGATAGGTCGGTAGTTTGACGGATGGCTAGGGTCTCATTTCTTGAAGATCGGAGTCGCCTCCGCCTCACGCCAGTTTCTAGGAACGCATCCGGGCCGGATTGACCGGTTAAAGATAGCGCACAGATGTCGTGATACTTCATCCCACTCTTCCATCAACACCTTGGGTAGAATATCGTCCGGTCTAGGGGACTTATTCGTCTTTAGGTCAGCGATCTTTTTCTTTATTTCTCCTTCGGTGAAGTTCATTGCCTCCAGCTTTTCCCCCGAGTAGGAATCCGTGGGGTCGGGGGTGGGACCACACTCTTTAGTAAACACTGAGGAGAAGTAGTCATTAAGAAGGTTAGCATTTTCTGCATCTGACTGAGTTAATGCACCCTCCTCGTCCACTAAGGGCACAATCCTACGATGGATTGGTTTACGGCTATTTACATAGCCGAAGAACTCCTTGGGATACTCCTTGCAGAGTCTCGCTACTCGGAGTTCCTCAGTACGCTTAGCCGCCCTTATGCTGGACTTCACTCTCCTGGCTAGCCTCCGGTACTCGCCAAAAGCACCCGAGATCTTCGATCGCCAGTACGCATTTTTCTTCTCCCTAAGCAGTTGGCCGTTTTCTCGATTAAACCACCTTGGTTGAACAGAAGACCAACGAAGGCCTTTCAGAGGGATGCAACTTGATTAAAGACTCAGGAATTTATTTTTGAAATTGTTCCACGAATCCTCACCCTCTTCGCATACCGCTAGCCTTACATCAGTCAGCCCAGCATGAAAGCTTGAAAAGTCTGCTCTTCTCAAGTCAAGTTTCCTTGATTGACTAGCAACAGACCTTACCTTCGGGATCTTGACGGTAAATCTAACTAGCTGGTTATCACTGCTGCCGAGGTCTTCACCTACAGAGACATTCTCAACGATATCATCCTCAGAGGTGAAGACCAAGTCAAGGATATTCTTTCCTCTCGTCGGTTCTCTGACCCATTGAGTGAGGAACTCGTTTTTGGCGAACTCCAGGAGTAGCGCTCTCTCGCCACAGGCTGCTCTGGTTTCCCAGTCAACTTGTCTGTTGAAGTCGCCCATAACGATGCACACTCTGCCTTGAACAAGCTCACCCAGCAGCTGGTACAGTTCCCTGTCCTTCTCAACGGGTTGGGAAGGGGGTCTGTAAAGCACCAGGGTCCTGTATCTGACAGGACCTATCTCTAGGTCAACGCCTAGGAGCTCGTGATCGGATATAATGTTGGAGTTCGTAGATTTGATTGTATCCTTGACATACAACATTACACCGCCACCCTTTCTGTCTGGCCTATCTTTGTGGAAAAGTTGGTAGCCACGAACTGTGAATTCGCCTTCAAAGTCTCAGTTTGAGGTTTTTATCCACGATTATATTATGGCTACCATTTCGGGTTCCTTTGTCACTACAAGGCCACGGAGCTCAGGAAACTTGTTCCTGATTGACCTTGCATTAAACACAAGAACTTTCAGGGAGTCCACTAGTGTAGGACTCCCTACGCTCTTCCGTTTCCCGGCTTGTTTGTTAGCGAGGCACCCCTTTTTGCGACCTCTGAGAAAGTCGTTCCTGGAGTGACACGGGCGTACTGGCGTACGTCCGCCCTCACTCTGGGCCGGATACTTCTTTCAGTCCTCTCTACGACATTCTGGATCATGTTCGACAGAAAGGCCCTGCCTTTAAAGGAAAGATGTACCCCATCCCTTTAGTAGAGATCATTTTTACCATAAAAGGTGCGGTACAGGTCCACAAAAAAGACCCCCTCTGCCGTACACAAATCTGCCAGGCACCGGCTTAAAGACATTCATCGAGTGAGCGGTCCGTGTTGGACCTCTCCTCGGGAGCATCCCGACTACCACGCGCTTGCCGGTTTTTAGCCCACAGTCATCCACGGCACCCATGACCGTGTGGAGGATTTTATCTATAGGGCCTACCCTACCTCCTCTCAGGTAGAGGTCGTTTTCACTGACCATCAGAGCAACGACTGAGCTCTCAGAGATCTGTGATTTCTCAGCTTCTACTTTGATGTGGTTTTTACCCCATCCTAGCAGGCAGCTTACCTTCACACTAGTGCGAAGGCGGGCAGCTAGCAGGGACTGCAGGCTCCGTGCTTGAGAATCACCAATAAGGGGACTCTTGCACATTTGTCAGCAGGTGACTTATTATTTCCCCTCGGAAGCGACTTGCCCTTTCGTCTTGTATCTCTACATTTTTCTTTTTTTTTCTTCATCTTATTTTTCTTGTCTTTATTTGTTTTCTCTTCTTCCGTTTCTCTTTTCTCTTCTTCTTTTTCCACTTTCCCTTGCGCACCAGTAACGCTCGAATCCTCTACACTGGGGTGAGCAGCATTAAGGTCTTTTTTCTTTTTTTTTCTTCTTCTCATTGGCTCCGCATGGCAGAAGTGGGACTGCCAATGCAGTTTCACCTCCTTGCGCTAGAGTCACATCGGCGGGACCACCCAAGTCAGTGAGACTTTCGTCTCGAGCTTGAGCTGACTAGGCCTTAGTTTAGAGGCTAGCTCTAGTATTTTTTCCTCGAGACGCTGAATCTGAAGCGCGTGCTGCGTTTCTAGGGTCTGTACTTTATTTTCCATCGCCCTAGATTTTTCTTCAGAGGTTGTGAAGAGATCCTTAAGTTCATTGCAGAATGCCACTGCCTCTCGGACCTCTCCTTTAAGGATGCAGTCGGTGCATATACTTCCCGGGAGGCATTTCGAAAAATATCCTTCCAGGAAGTCCACGCACCACTTATCCTTCTGGCATATCGCACATGTATATTTGAGTGCAGCTGGACCTTTTTTCCCTGTCATTTTGAACAATTTCTCTCTTTCAAAACTTTGTTACCAATCAATAGGAAAAAGGGGGTTGGTGAGTTCTTCCCGCATGAGTCGCTCCCGCCCATCGATCGGAGACGTTTTGGATCTTTCAGAAGGCACGCTCCATGTGCTGCTGTTCGTCCGACCGAGTTGTCAAGCCTCGGCGTGCCGTGGCTCCCAACCAAGCAGCACAGACGGTCCCCGAAGGGGCCATCGATTTCTCACCAGGTGAACAACAATGAAGCACGCCCCTTACTAAACTCCTACTAGTTCCCTTCACAACGGCCAGGATCTCGAAGCAGCGTTCAATGGATATCCCGCCCCACCAAGAGACTCGACCCAAGGCTTTTTATTGGCCTGGTAACCAACCTGGGAACAAAGGGCCGTCACCTCGGACTGATGCTACCAGAGGCACCCATCAACGGGCACTGGGAACGGTCAATAATTACGCTCCAGGGAAGGGGTTAATGGGGCACTACCCTCATCCCATTCATCGTGCCCCAACGCCTAGGACACCTCTAGTACTAGTCTCTCGCAACCAGTGAACGTCAATTTGCGTTGTTTATAGACGGGTGAGATAGCTGCCAGGTCCTTATATGTAGATAGAGGGAAAAAAGGGAAAGAGTGACATGATAGGAGTAGGCTTTTTTTTGTTTTTTTTCTTTTTGTATAAGTGGGAGAGATAGTATAAAAGTTAAAAAGGAGAAGGATAGAGTAGAAAAAGGAATTAATGACGCACTTAGTCTGGAACCTCGTTTCCAACCAAATCGACAAGGGAAGCCCTACCAGGGGTACCCAGAAGAGGTACCCCCGCCGACATAGCTTGAAAAGTCAAAGGTACACACAAGCTCTCTTCCCGCGACAAGGGGGCATCACCTTTCCCTCTACTTTCGAAGAAAGAGAGAGAGAGAAAAAGACACCTTATTTATACAAAGCAATGTTTTCCCTATAAGGTCAGATTTTTATGACCCCTAATAAGTTTGATTTGAGGAAGAAAGATAGGACTGGATCTAACGAAAACAATTCAAGGCTAATATTTGAATTTTTCTCCTTTGTGCTAGAGATTAGGAACGATTCAGAGATATTTCTGCTTATAAAATCACTTATATGCAAAAGATTAACTCGCCTTTGGCGAGTTAATCTTGTGACCCATCCTAAGCTTGTGGACGGGCAAAACACTATTTGAATATACCTTAGATACTGAATTTTGATGTTGTTTAATTCTGGCACAGGTATTTTTAGAAGTTTGACCTAGATAGAGTAAATTGCAATCCAAACAAGGTATACTATACAAGGTGTCCCAGAAAAAAGTTAACGTACTTTGAATTAGTATAACTCAAAACCTACTAGAGATTTTTGAGTTCTGCAAAACAAATCAAATTTAACAACTATTTACCTGTCGATTCCGGAAATTTCTTTAACTTTCCTCTTACGATATTGATACACTAATGGGTTTTGTGAAGGCTATCAAAATTATGTTTGCGCAAGGAAGTAAAATAATGCAAATTCCAAGTTTAAAATCAACAAATATATTTTAATCCATTTTTAAAAAAAACCCTCTTCATATGGGTAATACAAATTCATTTTTTAATTTTCTAAGCACCGTTTCCTTCCACATGTCCTCCATTTCTTTCCAAGCACAGTTGCACCTTTGATCGCTTTGAGTGAACAACCTTTTTGATTAACTTGTGATTTTCCTTAAGTCTATTAACTTCACGTGTTATACTATTTCTTAATTGGTTGATGCTTTGTGGTGGAGTAGAATACACTTTATTATTTAGATCTCCCCATAATAAATAATCGTACGGTGTTAAGTCAGAAGATCTTGGGGCCATTCAATTGCATGGGGTTGTCAAACGTTCCTCTTAGTTTTGTCCTTACAGCAAGCTGTCTATGAGCTGGTGCGCCGTCCTGAATTCCTCAAAGTTTATTGTATTTATTGCCGTAAATTTGGCGGAGTTCCCAAAAAGAGTCCGTTGATCATGCTCAGGTAGGCAGCACCATTCAAGTTATTCTCGTAAAACAATGGGCCGACAAGATAGCCATTCCCGCATATTCCATCCAAAGAGACACTTTCTGCTAACAAATACGTGTGTCAAAGTAGAATGCTGGGGGAAGGGGGGTCAGCGGAGCATATTGCCGAATGTTATGGTTATTTACATTTCCATTCATGAAAAAGGCTGCCTCGTCACCAATCAAAATGTTTTCCAAGAAACGAACAGGTTTATGGAGAAGCCATTCGACAAATTGTCTACGACGAGGAAAATCAGTTTCAAGAAGCTGGTGTCTTGCATGCATCTTATCGGGATGCCATTTTAATTCATGTTTAATAATGCGGTTAATTGATGACTTTGACAATTGTAACCCATTCCTTCTGACTGAAACATGTGGATTTTGAAAAAGTGTCATCTGAACATTTTCGATATTTTCTGTTGTTCTTATGGTTCTCATACGACCCGAACGACCTTTATTTAGATTTAAGCATATTCCATCATGTTGGTATTTGGGAACATTTTTCAAAATTGTGGGCTTACTTGGTGGGTGCCTACCTGGAAAACGTTGTTCAAATGAATCTTGTACTTGTTTAATACTGCCAGTCTTAATAAAGTAAGCTTAGTGAACAATAATAACTAGACCATACCACAGCGTGGCTGAAAAAGCCATGGTAAAATGGCCTAGGCTTTGCTTGAAGAATCGCACAGTGACCTAGACTACCTAGTCTCCCTACGCTTCTCTTGAAAGTTCACGGTGGCCTAGCCTTCCTAGGCTTCGTTTCCATATTTTATTTCCTTGCTCAAACATATTTTTGATAGCCTCCACTAAACCCATTAGTGTATCAATATCATAAAAGTGAATTTATTGAAATTCCCAGAATCGACAGATAAATAGTTGATAAATAAAACACCTTTTTCAGGATCCCAAAATCTCCAATGGTTCTGGAGTTATGCTATTTCAAATTAAGGTTAACTTTTTTATGGGACCCCGGTATATTAGATTAATATGGTTCCTTGAGCTGTGTTTTTTAGCATATTTTTAATATATAATTGTATTTATAAATTACCCTTATATTAAGTTGTTTTAACATTGCTACTGCATACAATAAAATATCATGGTAAGGTAAAAGTAATATGTTGTGTAAAGGTTCTGTTTGACCTAACTTGCGGTTATAGAATGTTTCTTTAGCTTTATATTTGCAGTTTTACAAAAATATTCCGGGTAACATAGATTAAAGGCAATCTCTTCTATTTTATAAATTCTTTATCTACATACGAGTAATCAGGACTAGATATTCTGAGCGCCCTAAGATACATGGACATAAATACTGATGTTTTAATACTTTTAGAATGACCTGAATAAAAATGGACATAGGATAAATTATTTGTTGGTTTCCTGAAAATAGAAAACTTAAACATGTCTGATTGTCTAATTATTAGAACATCTAGGAAAGGAAAGCTTTAATTTTCTTATTTTTCTAAAGTGAATTTAATTGACGCAACCGATGAATTAATAAGTAAAAGAAAACCATTGAGGTCCAAATCTTTCTTTAGAATTCCCAAAACATCGTCTACATAGCGGTACCAAACAAGTTGTGTGGACCAAAACGGTGGAATTAGCCTGGTTTCAAAATATTCCATATATATATTTGACAATAAGGGAGATAAGGGATTACACATAGCCATGCACAACACTTGTTCGTAGAACTTGCCATTGAAACTAAATTTACATTTTGTAATGCAAAAACAAATAAGTTGAATGATCGAGTTGGACGGTGAAGGCAAATCAGAAGAGTTTAAAAGAACAGCTCGGAAATCGAATAAAGCATCAACGGCACTTGAGTGAAGCAACATCAAAACTGACTAATCTCAGGACTGATGTTACATTCATGTTGTCTAACCTATTGCAAAGATCAACTGATTTTTTTTATATATGAGGGTGATATGGATCCTAAGATCGGAGAAAGGAAATTTACTATATATTTCGAGAGTTTATTGGATTGACCCGGTTACACTGATGATTGGTCATATTGAATTGCCAGGTTTATAGGTTTTTATTAGGCCATACAAATAAGCTAATGATGAACCGCTAAATGTGACCTAGTGAATAATTGTTTTGTGTTTGTTTAAAATATTTTTTAGGGCTCAATTAAAATTCTTAATTACATCATCTAAAGGATCGCTTATTAACGGCACGTATGTAGTAGTATCAGATAACAAAGTGGTCATTTTATAAATACATTTGATTCATTATTACACACATGTTGGATTTATCAACTTTTGTAATATGATAAATCAAACATTTGTCTAATTATATTTATAAAACATAACATAAAACAACACATTTGAAGGAGATTACAGCTTTTCTTTATTGGCTAAACCTTGCGGCTCAGCAAACATTGCAAATGAGTTATTGGATGTAAATAAATAAATAGACCAAAATTTGCCCTCAGCTTATCCTAGCAATGCTTTTCACTTAATCCGATCAACTTTTCCTCTCTATCCTCCTCTCCTCCAAATTGAAGTAATTGAAGCAGTTTTTTATCCTTTTACAAACAGGTATCCCTCTTCTTGTTTACTCGTAGCATCCATTTTAGATATGTAATAAATAGACTGAGAAACGAAAGCGAAAAATGCGGATGGCCCTAGGCGATGTTGCGTATTTTAAAAATGCAAACGTTCCAGACTTGTCTAAAGAACTTGCTCGGTGATGGGCGATGTGTACATATCACAGCGTGTACACTAACGTATAGGTAAAGGCATGATAATCCCTATGTATGCAGTTAGGGTTAATTCATTGCTAAATAAGATTTCGTTGGGGACATCGGTAATCTTTAAATAGTGAATTAAGAAAATAACTTTACCTAAGAACACAAAGTTATAAGGTTGAATTCAATTATAAGGCGATGTGGAAAGTCATTTCTGATAAGAAGACGGATAATGCTATTCTTATAAATGGATTATTGTTTAATTGACCGTCGGTTGTATGGATGTTTGTAATTTTATTTATGAGAGCTGATTCAATTATGTGTTTATGAACAAAAATGCCTCGGCGTATGTCTCTTTTGCGTGCTTCTACAAATGTAGCCAGAAGTGCAAGAAATAAATAGATACCCTGAGTTTTATGGCAAAACATTTTTTTCCGATATTTTGCCATTATATAAGTAATTTTTTTTTCATCTTTTCAGGATATAATATTGTAATTATTGAACATTCCTAGAAAAAGAATTTGACTGGAATTTTAGATTTCCAAAGAGGTCAGATTGTTGTTCAGTGACAAGATGAGCTGTCACGTGGACAAATTACTCCGAATCCTAGAATACAACTTTTTTCCGTTCATAAAATTTTATGTCAATATAAATTAAATGCTAAAAATTACCATTGTCACGACCTATTTGCAATGGACCTTCTCAAAGATATAGTTGTGCTGTTCATGGATCTATTGAGAGCAACTCTCAGCTACATGTTTCTGAAGAGGGAGAAAGATCCAAAATCAGACCCAAAACAGCAGTAAATTATTTGCAGTAATTCAAATATTATGAAAGTGTAGCTTGGAGGTAGCATCTTTTAACTACGACCAATATTATGAAGTATAGTCAGTGGGCAGAGAAAATGAGTGATAAGTCTTTGGAATTTTAGTACTGCATAATTTTTGGACGATTAAAGATTTAATGAATTGTGAAACAGTGGATGCGTATGGGTTTGTAGATCACTCCTCAGGAGTTTGATATATACAAGCTTAGGCAAAAGATAGCACATGGTGACCTTTGTGTTATCATGATGTTGGTAATATCAACTCGAAAAATACATTTACATTTGTTTTCTTAAAGATAAACTTCAATTTGTAAATTGTGGAACGTGTTACTCTATGTCATACTAAAAAAAGGACAAACTGAAGGGAGGAACAAATCGGCATCACCAACTTCCTTGGTTAGTTATGTCCTCTCACATGAATCCAATTGAACATATGTGAACAATACTAGGTTTATAAAAAAACGTCAAACGCGCTATAATTGCTGAATGTCATACATCAACTATCGTCGTAAAGAATACAGCTGTCTTCTCATAAATCACTAAACTATATCTAAGAGTGTTGCAGCTTAAATGCCGCTAAAAGTAAGTCTATAAATTAATAAAAATTACCCTTTTTTCTTAATGTTCATCTCAATCTTTATATTTTCCACTAAAAGTATTATAATGAATTAAATGTTAGCTATGTACTATTTGCATGTCTTTTAATATTCTCTTTTGGGACAGATTAATTCTAATTGGAGGCAAGATTATTGAATTTATGATAATATCTGAAGAATATAGGCATTAATCGCATTACTTTTTAAGTTCATGATAACTACAAATTAGATCTAGTTGTATAATACAATTTTTCTTTAAATCAGGAAGCATTATGTAGTTCAATATAGATGCGGATGGTTGTATTAATTTGGTTGGCGTTGCTAATCGAGGAGAAGGTAAGTAAACACAGAGCTTTAGATAGAATCCTTATGACAACAAAAATAACAAATATAGGCATTTGATTTGGACTGTAAACATAATAATCAATATGCTTTATGGATTACTTAGGTAACTTTAAACCCAATGGTGATATGAATGTTGTTTATATCTGCAAAATATTATCAAACGTTATATCACAAATAGGCTAGGAGGTACAGATATCATTAAAATAGGTTAACTATGTTAAATGATTATGAAATAGTGGAAGAAGAAGTTTCTGAAATATTTCCATGTAAAGATGTCAAAAGATAAGAGAAAGTTAATTACACATGCTCAACCCATATTTTTCTCTATCTAAACAATCGTCAACTTTAAATCCAATGTAGGTAACGCACAACCGGAAAAACCTGTACAATATTCTGACACGTTTCAGGCGATATTAGACAAAAGCAAGTTAGAAGAGTGCCATCAAGAGATTCATCAGGAATTATGGTAAAGCTGTTTATAACAAAACTTTGCAATTCTAAAGTGACAAATTGCATTTTTAATTTAACTAACAAAATCACCGGAGTTGAAAATATGGGAAGCAGTTAATACTAACACAAAATTAACTAGAAAAATGATCGCTCACCACTGCGATAGTTTATATGCGTGGCATCATACACTGGAAATATTCATTCTTAGGCGATTACCTTCTCTATGTTGAAGGTAAGCTATACATGGACGGGGGATAAGGATTTTACACTTAAACTATTTAATAATATTAGAATAAACCTTGAGGATATTTTGAAGAGAACAATTAAATGACATTTATTAAGGTGAATTTTTCTGCATTCAATAGGTTGTCAGCGACGCAAAATAACCGATGTCTCTACAAATCCTGCTGTTGCAATAAATTGATCCTAGATACATAGTTTATCCTGTATATATATTATATATGGTAAATAAATAAATAAGGTATCACGAAAGTGATTAAATATATTAGCTTATTTGGCAAATGGTCTAATAATTGAGCCAATGCTTCTTTACAAAACACAATCTAATTCTGTCTAATGCATGATCGCTAAGTTCTTTAAAGAATAAATTAGCACCATAAAATTAGTATCACTATTTAAACGTTATATATAATGCTAAATAGCTATAGCATAAAGAAATAAAACCTTAAATTATGGATCATACAATTTCACTGAGAGTATATCATACAGAAGGATGTGTAGCTTTAAAATTATATCAAAAGTAATGTTAATGTAGTCCCGCAAATATGATCTTAATTATATCGATATTTTATAATTCAGTGTGAACAAAAGTGGATATAACAACGGCATCAAACAAATGTTATCAAATGGAAGAATAATGTAACAATATCAATATTAAGCAAATCAGAGCTGGCTAGAGACAACATCATAAATGAGGATCCAATTTCAAATGAGACGGGCCAGATAGTAATAACGCAGGAAGCAATCACACACCTTTGCAAATAATGACAACTAAAATAGACCTAACAAAGGGAATATATATATATATATATATATATATATATATATATATATATATATATATTATGGTATGTATAAAGTCTGTCCTACACTAAAAATATACTTAAATCTAGATTTTAATATATGTGTAGTTTAGAGTCACATTATAGAATCGAATCTAATTCAAAAGTACTCAAATTAAAAAATGGGTTCACATATTGTTCCATAAAAATATTTGACGGGTGAGAATCTCAAGAGTACTCTGGAAAGAGCGTTGGTCCCCTGAGGTTTCATTATCTCTCCACTCTAAAAGTCCTAAGAAGGACGGTGGTTCATAACACTGGATTTTTGTCCATAGGACGATTGGTCTTTTAAAAGACCTGATTCCTGGATCCTAATCTGTTGGTAAGTGGGCAACGTGCAAGTAATTAAGTAATCTAAGATACAGAGTGTAAAAACAAGCGTTAAAAAATAATTCCCAGATCGCTTAAATAAACGACGGATAGTTCATTCGAATTTTAGCTGATGCTAAAAAATCAACAATTCCTAAATTTCAATGCCCGACCGAGAATGTAACTAATTAAAATTAACAAGCAAATACTACCAAAGTAAATTTTAAATTTCTCTCTTGTCTGTCATTTTCCTTAACAATGTTCCTTTTGTATGATAAGTAACTAAATAAATTTCCTCATTTATAAGAAGGAACTTAAAATGTTCTTTAAAAATGAACGAAACATTAGAATTTATTAATTTTGAATTAATACATATAAAATTAGTAAAATATTCCATTGATAATGATTTCAATTTAATTTCCTCAGTGTATTTAATGTAAATGGAGTAGAATTGACGATAAGAATAGAATATGCGTTATAGAACTTTTGAAATAAGACAAATAGTTACATTTGTCAAAATACAAGGGGACTTAAATTAATTTATTATTATTATTATATGTTCATAAAATGAGATCCCAAATTTAATAAAAAAAAATTCTATAACTATGCAATGGACTTCTTTTACAAAAAAGAAATCCATTTTGTAATAGGTATACATATATCTGTGATTAAATCAAAACGATATATTATTTATTAATCTCCAAAGACTTGTATTTTTATATTTTAGAACGCTCTAAAATTTAATACAATTCTATCGAAGAAATGTATCGAATCAAATTCATTAAATCTGTAAATTACTTATGATCCACGATCCAACAAGTTAAAAATTTAATAAATATGTAAAACCTTGTAAAAGAATTAAATTAAATAAAGTGAGGAGATGTCTTAGTATGTTCAATTAATATTTGATGTATTAAGCGGTTCAATATGAATTCTTTGTTCATTTGAGGGCCCTAAATAGTAAGTCATGCTTTTGTCCTGATTTTAAGGAAATTGTGGTATTTGTTCTATGTATTTTATATAGAGATTCTAAGACATGATAAAAGTGTGAGAATTATTAAAATAAGTTCATGTATTTAGATATAATATATTTACTATAAGAGGAACTAATCAAATGTATAAATTACGTTTAGGTAGCTATTAAAATACCGCATTCATGTAGGGAGATGGGCGGGTTTAATGATGAATGATCATTCTAAGCCCTTTCGATTGAATATACCTGCACTATGACTGTACGCGGAAAGAAGTTAAAGGTTTAAGGAAGTACTGAAGCTGCCTCCAACAGTCAATTGTTTTGCTCGTGAGACGGAAATCTTTTATCGCAGAAGAAGTGGAACGAAACCCACAAGGAGAGAAGAACTGCTTCTTGAAGGGTGCCCATGGTGTCGGTCCCCAAGAACAATAAACGGGCGCCCCTACGAACCATTAGGGGAGGAGATAAAATCAGCCAGACAAACCGTGATTGAATTGATCTATGGAATACGGAACATTGCCCTAATCAGATTAATTGATATTCTAAACGGTTACGCCACGACTTGTGAGTCTATGGAAGACGTTGAAATGCTCGTCTCCAAAGAGCCTGTAATCAGGATTACAGGCTCCAACTTGGAGATACCTCAGTTTTTTCATGCTTGGAATGTGAGAGAGATTCCCATTCATGGGTACAGATGAAAAACTTCAAGGCTTCATTACCTGACGAAGTCCGAAATGGGTTAGTTTGGCTCTGCCAGGGTGGCTGCCTGGACATCTCTGAGGGAGACCCTAAAGTCCAAACCACAAAACCACCAAATAATAATAGTACTTCTAACGAGAACGAGATGGTCATCCCGATTAACAAAGATCAACATTTGGATTTTAACAGTGATCCAATTGAAGCCTCCTCTCCAGCTACCCAAGTTATTTGCCCTAAATACAAGAGAGGTGCCTGTCCCCATGGCATAAACGGCAATAAATTGATCAATGGCAAAAAGTGTACATTTATTCACAAAAAGATGTTTTAAGTTCTGCAAATTCGGCTTCAAAGAACAGAAGGGTTGCAAAGAGGGTGTGAATTGCATTTATTTCCACCCTATTATCTGAAATTTTCAGCTAGGAACCGCCTTTGCACCAAAATGGACTGAACATACTTGCATTTAAAGGGAACCAAAATTGAACCGGAGGAATTACCCGACTATATTGAAAATGTTCCTAGTTCGGCTGCTGTAGGGAACGGAAATCAGCCGAAGCCAAAAAACGGACCAAACTCTAAAATCGAAGCACTAATCTTAGATCTACGGAGAGACTTGGAAAAGTACATAGGCAAGTTGAAACTAGACATGTCCAACCAATTTTAAAACTGGATGAACATGATGCCAGTTTATCTACGTCCTCTAGGCCAATACTACAATCCAGCATATATTTCAGCACAAATTATGCATCAAAATCCTCAAATGCACCTACTAACCCCCCAGTTGTCTAATCAGATACCATCAAATGAGCAGTCCAGAGGGTTTAGAGTGCCAAAGCCAAAGGCCACGGAACCTGTTTCTTATTGTTAAATGCCAGATTAATAAACCCTAGTGCCTAAGGTCGGTGCAAATACAAGATCAGAGAAATTGCAGCACTAGTAGGTCATGAAAATAACAATGGAATCTAAATCTTCTTTATAGCCATCACTGAATCCTGGCTAGGTCAACACATTACTGATGCACCCCGAATTATAATGTATCAAGATGTGATCTTGAAGGCAGAGGTAAAAGAGTTCTCTCTATTCACACGAAAGCCTTTCAGTCACTGGTACATTCTCATACGATGATGGGAACTGTAAGTGTGTATTTTTCCGCTTTGCCGCACAGAAGACCTGTGTTATTGTTGCATATCGGCTGCTGAATAACAACAAAGCATGTTTTCTCCAGACGATTTAATTTATGAACAGGACCATCGGTGTAAATGTTGATACCGAATATCAAATTTGTTTTACTAGCGATTTGAATTTACCATACATTCAATGGATAGAAGAATCCACCAAGCAGGGCACATGATCTGTAAATCAAGAACTCTGCTTTGCTCTATTCCAATTCATGTTTGCCTAAATGATAACTCAGCATATTTTGTCAACTACTAGAGGAGGAAATATTCTTGATGTTTTTTGCTCCAATAATCCCTAGCTAGTTCTTGCTTACGAAATCATAGACTCTGGCATGTCTGATCTCTCCCTTATTAGAATCAAAATTTAGTTCGAACATCCAGAGACTCCATCTAAAAATCCATATAATCCCATAATAGGGTACAGAAGTTTAGACTCCTCAAGAGAAAATTATAAGCAGCTGTCTACTGCTATTGGTGAAAATGATTGATATTCACTGCGTTCTATATGTTCCTTTGAAGAGTTTCCTCCATTGGTGTCGTTGGTGTTGTTGCAGTTGGCCATAGAATATATTCCTAAAAAGAAACTTAGAAACAGTAAGCATAAAAAAGCACATGCACTTCGCAGAAAGAAGAAGCGACTTCAGCTAAATTTACTAAAGCTACGCAATCAAACAATAATAAGAGAATTGAAAAGCTAGAACGTGATTGTGCCCTTTGCATGTTTAAAATCAAGGAATGCCACTTTAATCAACTAAAAAGAAGTAAAGAGAGAGAGCAATCTCGATGCTAAAAGAACATTCCAAGTATTTTTATTCATATGCCAAGACAAAATTGAAAGAAAAACAGCAGTATTAGCCTCATTAGAGATGAGAATGGTGCTCTCGTTAGTGATGCTGGTTGCATTGCTAACATCTTGCAGAACTGGTTCTCTGTTGTCTACAGTGACCCTGATGCCTGTGATATAGAGTCTCCCTCTTTTGTACCGCCGGATATTGTTAAGGACATAACTGACGATAATCTGGTGGTCATGAAGGCGGAGATCATTAAAGTAATTGGCGAAATCAGTATGAGCTCTGCCTGTGGTCCTGACAACGTTCCTGCAAAGCTTATAAAGAGCTGAGCAAGTACCCTGGTTGTCCCCCTATGCATTTTCTGGCAGGAATCAATCCAAAAAGGTGTACTCTTCCAGTAATATGAAAATGGCAAAAACCGCACCCATTCATAAGAAAGGTGAAAAAATTTTAACAAGTAACTATAGACAAATTACACTAACCACACATTTCTTTAAAATTTATGAAAAAACCTTACGAAAAATAGTGATAAAGTTCCTTGAGTGGTCTGGGCAGAGCTCACTAACGCAGTTGATAGTCCACGTTGATGATGTGCTGAGCGGTGTAGTGGAGGGCGATGATACTGATGCTATTTATTTAGACTATGCAAAGGCCTTCGACAAAGTAGATTACAATTTGTTAATAAAAAAAATGACATGGTATAGATTCCACCCGAAAATAACAAAATGGATTGAGTCACTCCTATCAAACAGAAACCAGGTAGTGGTTGTAGACGGTAAACACTCATCCCCTGCGCCGGTGACAAGTGGAGTCCCGCAAGATACGGTACTTGGTCTTGTACTGTTTTTGATATTAATCAATGACATGGAATCAGTTGTCCAAGGCTCAAAAGTACGATTCTTTGCTGATGACACAAAGATTTTCAAGCGAGTGAGATCTTATGTGGACAAAGTTGAGCTGCAACGTGACCTTCAAAGGGTCATAGATTGGTCGCAGTCAAACAATATGATGCTCCATAAGCAAAGATTTGACAATGCAACACAGCACAATCCATTAGCACGCAAGATGCCCTTTTATCCAGCCCTCCAAAGTTATGTGGTAGCCTCGGACCTGAAGCTGTACCCGGTGGATGACCTTTGGAATCTTGACATCATCATATGCAAAGACCTCTCTTGGACTTCCCACCTCAACACAATACGTCTGTATTTAGCTCCAGAGACTCCACCACGAAGTTGTCGCTGTATAAGTCCCTAGTCAGAAGTCATCTGGAATAGTGCTGCTTATTGTGGAGCCCAGTAAAGGTGGGCTAGATTGAATTGCTCGAAGTGATCCATTGAGAATTCACCAGAAAAATAAAAGGCGGTGAACACCTTACATACTGTCAAAGGTTGCACAAGCTCCAATTAATATATCTACAGAGACGTAGGGAACGATTTATGATAATAAATGTTTGAAAGGTTCTGTATGAAGTAAGTCCTAATGAACCCAGACTGTCTTTTCGTCCACCTCTGAGGCTGGGAATACAAGCCATACTGCCGCCACTGAAAAGGTGCAGTTCAGCCCTTCAGTCCAAGTATGATGCGACATTTTGTGTGGTGGGTCTTAAAATTTGAAACATTTTGCAACACCAAAAATGACCGAGATAACAAGCGCAAGTGCCTTTAAGAGCAATCTAACAAAATTTCTGTTCTCCCTGCCCAACGATCCGCCGGGGCCTGGCTACACCATATCACATGGCAACTCACCCCTTGAGGAGGTAGCAAGAGCAGAACGGCAGTCTCCCTTATGAGATCAACGGTGGGATTCCTCGAAGCATCTCCAATATCCAAGTAAGTAAGTACGCCGAACCATCATCCTGCGGCTGCTTGATCCGTTCTTCTCGGATAATACCTGTCAAGAAATTAAGGAAGAGCTGTCAAGGAAACAAATGTCGGCGAACATTACCAAAATCGAAAAGTTGGGAATGGGAAACAACATCGTAAAATTGTTTTTAGCGAATATTGAGATATGGAGGCCCTACTAAGCTTTTACCTTGATTTGACCCGCGAGCAAATAGAGGCAAAAGTGTTTGTACCTATCGAATGCTCTTTCAAGTGCTTCGCCGTCTAAAGACACCCGACGAGAAAATGCAAGGCGACCGACATCACTCGTTTTAATTCTTCTAAGTCAGGACAAGGATAGAATGAGTGTGCAACAGAGAAGCCCAAGTGCATTAAAGGTGGAAGGGACGACAGGGCCTTGGCCATGTGGTGTCCCGTCCGCAAAGAAGCGATTCGGGCAAAAAGGAACAATCGAAATCGGAAAAGGAGAAAAAGGCGAGGTTATACCTCAACGCGATGGCTCTGAGTAACAAAGGAAGAATCACGATAGCGAAGTTGGTGATGCCAAGTGAGAGCATTGTTATTAGTGTCCACTTGGCAAAGCTGGTAAATATGCATAGGAACTATGTAAATCGACTTCTGTAGATGAACGGGACGAAAATGAAGCCTTGGTTCGCGCCCAGCCCCGGATCGCATGACATTCTTGATATACAATTTCCTGACTTGTCCCAAGAAAAGGAACCAAAACCAACAGCAGAAGAGAAATTAACAGAATAGGAAACTACTAGGAGCGAAAACTATAAGACAAGTCCAAAGAAGAAGAAAAGGAAGAGAAGAAAGAAGAAGAAAACAGAACAAGAGAAAGAGGATGAAAAAGACACTACTACTACAAAAGAAGAAACGGACGAATAATCATATGTTCCGAAACAACTATGAATTCCCCTTACGGAGAAAAGGGAAGTAGGGAATAAAGGTTTATTCTTCGACGGAGAGGACGAGGCTCCAAAGGTCTTTAGATCTCCAGTGAGGAGAGAACCCCAAAAAGATACCAGGTGCAACTACTCCAGGCTATTCTGAAGAAGAAGGCGAAGTGGACATACGATGGACTGTTCTCCCCAAAAGAAATCACCAACCTAATGGCGGAGGGCGCTTTATACAAACAAGTTACATGCGTTTATGCCGCAAACATGTCCATGTTCAAAGGCATAAAAAATGGACAAAAAACGTCTGAAATAAAAAAATAAAGTGACCAGTGATTAAAAATAATAAAGAAAGCGACAAAAAGTGAAGTAATAAAAAGATTAAAATAATAGCAAAAAGTAACTTAAGTAATTAAATAAAAGTGAGTAAAATAATTTTCAAGTGATTATAATACTACTAATTAATGTGAGTAATAAAATAAAAATGAATAAAATAATTACCTAATTTTAGAGATAATACAAAAGGTATAGTAATGAAGTGAAAATGACATGAATTAAAGTGAGCAATTAACAAAGGGAAATGATATGAATTAAACTCTGTAATAAATATAAACTTTTTAATCCTTAAATATATATTAAATTGTGAATATATGTTACGAATTAAGTTGAAACCAAAAATTAATAACCTTTTTAAACGTATGAAATAATAAGAATACCTAATAATATGTACATATAAAAAGATTATAACCATACTAGTTTTAAATATACCATTTCTTGTATATATTTTAAAAATCTACTATTGGTATAGATTACCAAAAGTTGATCTCCACTGTCTCCTAGAGCCTTTTTTATTATACATATACTTGTAACTTTCTATTATCTGCTGAATTTTTCTGTTTTCACCACTATTACTAAAATATTTTTACATATTGTAAAGACTTATTTTATATTCCTTATTAAATAAATATTGAATCTTGAATCTTAACGATGAATTCTTTTATCAAGAAAAGAAATCTGAAGACGATTTCTTAGTTCTCGCCGAATAAGGAATAATATATCCAGCTCCAAGATTCATTTTATCTTTGAGTAAATCTCTGATCACGATTTAACCAGCTTAACATTAAGCAAAAAGAGAGTTTTCTACTCTTTGGGAGTCAGTGCTTCGTAAACACAGGGCATTGACAGTAGAATCAAACAGCCAGCCGCCAAGCCAAAATAAGAAACGTATTTGGCTGCCCAACGAGTGGTACCAAACCTCAGTGACAAATCACCCGTGGGATCAGACCATCCTCGAAGAAACTAACCTCAGCCATCAACATAAAACTAGTGCCACTTTTGCGTCAAGCAATAAGACTGAGTAAAGAGAAATGGATTCACAAAGCGAACAGTAAGCTGCCCATTTTTCTCAACAGGAAGTGGAACGTGTCAATTCAATTTCCATAAAATCTCCTGTCTTCAATGAAGTAGCTGTAACGGTATGGTTTAAAATAGTGGAAGGATAATTCCACATTTCAAGAATAACTCGGGAGGACACAAAATTAAACCATATCCATTCTGCCTTACCTCTCGAAACAGTCGATTGTTTTCCTGCTGCAGTCCTTTAATCGCACAGCTACCCTCTCCTAAGAATAGAAGTGATTGGACTTTTTCAGAGGACGAATCCTGAAACTTTTCGAGAAAGTAATAGCATCTTCCTTACTTATCGGACAACCATCAGTCAGTCTAGAAAAGCTACAAAGAACAGCACTGCGATGTAGACTTTGTGAGAACATTGTGAGATACAAGTTCATTCAGGCCTTACCTACGAACCTCGCACCTATCATCGCCACGCAGAAGGACCTAACTCTCACCCAATTAGGGAAACTTGCAGACTATCTAATGCCATTTTACAGGGCACAGTGTTTGAGTGTAAACAATAATGAAACAATTCAAAGGGTGCTACATCTTTACCTGGAATAAATACTCTCATTATGAATGTTAGGTGTAATAATCAACTAAATAATGTGCAATATACAATAAGTGCGAGCCCAGTGCCTATCCTAGCATACCGTGATGGTAATTGATCAAATTATGTGACATACAAATATAACAGTGATAATAAATGATGTGTTCCATTAAGGTTAGACCGTTCAGTAATAACTAAAAGCATGTTGTGTGCCGTTCACATTTGTACTTTGGCTCGAATGCTAAATGATGTAAACCATGGTACAGATGGGCAAAGCGAGGTGAAAACGTACAAATGCAACAATCATACATACCATCTTCACCAGCCACCTCGGAAAACTAAAACGGCAGGCCAAAGTAAATGCGACAACACGCAAGCCAAATTTGCTCACTGTCGCTGCCAATCAGAATAAGAAGAAAACTGACTTTTTAATCGATACAGTTGCGAGCGTATCCATTATTCCGTTCAATCGTGTGCAAGTTTGTTAGATGCTTAATTTGAGTGTAAATATCGCTACTTCCAATGGAGTAAAGAAAAAAGTAAACGGTGAATTGCAATTAGATATACAGTATTATTCAAAAAGAATGAACCAATTTTATTAGGCAATATTTTATTAAGGAAAAAGCAATTAAAAACTCCAGCAAATTCACAAGTATTCTACTCACAATCAACTTTTATTACCTGTCTTAGAAGTGTTCAATGTGGCCACCGTCTGCAGACGGGCAACATTAATGCGATAAGAGAATTCCTCCTAGACGTGTATCAGCATATCACGATCCATTGAGTTGATCACTGTTGTTAGTTCATATTTAAGGTAGTGGTGGAACATAAACGCGATCTTTTACGTATCCACACAAGAAAAAATAAAACATGGTAAGGGCTGGGGATCTCGCAGGCCTAAGCACAAAGAGCAAGGTCTTGGGCCCCCTTCTGAATAATCCTTCGTTGGGGCACTTTTTCTTTCAAAATCTCGAACCATCACGAAAAAAGGTGGCGTTGCTCCATCTTGTTGAGTAATCAAGTCATAAGAATCTGCTTGCAGGGAAGTAAAGAGCCAGTTTCTGAGAATATCGAGGTTGGTTTGTCCTGTAACGGTGTCTCCTTCAAAAAAAAGGACCATAATCCTTGTCCCGAGACACAGTACAGAAGATGTTCACTTTAAGGGAATTTCTTTCATGCACAACTGTTTCATGTGGGTGCTCTGTTCCCCAAATAAGTACATTGTCAACATTGACTGCGCTGCGCAAGTGAAAAGTCACTTCATCACTAAAAATTAAACGAATCTCAAATTACATCCTCTTCCTCTTGTCGTCTTTGGTAAGTGCCTGAATGAAGCGTAGTCTGTATAGTATCAAATTTAGACGTCTTCTTTGCACATATCAGATAGTGGATTGAGGGATCGTAATCTTACGGCTAGCTCGATGTGTGGGCTTACGCGGGCTCCCTTCAAAAGAAGCACGGATTCTCGCCACTTCTTCCGCCGAAACACGTGGTCGTCCTGGACTTTTTCCGTTAAAAAGACACCCACTCTCCTGAAACTGCCGAAATGACCGTCAAATGTTCTTAGGGGAGGGTAGATTAGTGTCGAATCACCTTTGAAAAGTACGCTGCACCGTGACCACCGAATTTTTTTCCACAAACTCGAGAACAAACAACTTAACTTTGTTGAAGGAACGACGCTACGCTACTACAATGCCCCTATGGCAGCTATTCAAAACTTAGAAAACTTGTCTTTTAAATAGTTACTGAGTCATTCCATGACGATGCTTGAAAATTAAAGCACTGTAGTTATCCCTAGTCTGCGTTGTTCATTTAGATGGATGTTCGTAGTGTCAGATACTAGGTCGCCATTATTAGGAGCCGATTTTCTTGCTCATTGATTATAGTTAATCAGACAAGGCTCGTATCCAAAGTTAAGCAGTCCAATGCACTCATGATATCGAAAATTACTTATGACCTCTCCCATCTCCCAAACAATTTTAAGGCAGTATTATGTAAATACGAATTTATATACGATAGAAAGTATGTAGAAGTTAGTTCTTCCCCACCTAACTCTGTTTTACATACCATCAAGAATGGCAGCGCTCCACCAATTTTCGCCCGCCCAAGGCCACTTTCAATGAAATACTTTCAAATTGCCAAACCAACATTCGAGGTTGTGTTGAAATAAGATATGGTGCATCTATAAAAGTCACCATGGGCTTCACCCATTCGTATCGTGCAAAAGAAGACCTTAGGCGAATATAGAGTTGTGGAGTATCTTCGATCCCTGAACGGTATAACAAAACTGGATCGTTATCCTCCGCTAAGAATACAGAACATGGTTGACCATCTCAATGGGAAAACAGTTTTCTCACGACTAGATTTAGTTCAGCATACCACTAGATTTCGATTAATCAAGCGGACATACAAAATACTGCTGTGTCAACTCCATTTGGCCTCTTGGAATTATTTAGATTCCCGTTCGGTTTTAAAAATGCAATTTGCACGTTTCAACGCCATATGGACAATTTATTTATTTGCTTGGAATTCGTTTATGTCTATATCGGTTTCATCAAAAAAAATTTAGAGAATATAAATAAACACAATGAATATCTATACAAAGTCTTGAGGATCTTAACCGCGAACAATCTGAGAATTTTAATGGAAAATTGTGAATTTATGAAGGATTTCCTTGGTCACCCTGTCTCTGCAGCACGTATATGCCATCCAGCGAAGAATGTCATAGATCAGTGACGTGCCCTTATGGACGAAGTACAAGGAACTGCGTCGATCTCTGGGCTTGTTAGGTTATTACAGAAGGATGATGTATAATTTTTCTGCAATTGTAGCTCCATTGACTGAATTCGCATGATTTCAAACTAAGGCTCGAGAGCTTGTCTGAAATGACTCTACACGGAAAGCGTTTAATGCTACGTGTTACCGAATGAATCACCCTTCCAATTCGTCAAAGATAGTTTTCATTTCGCAGTTGGTAATGCCCTCCATCAAATGGTGAATGCACTTCCTCAGCCGGGGGAATTTTGCTCCAGCAAATCCACTTATGACAGGGAACTCCTGGTTGCATATCTTGCTGTGATCCATTTTATACACATGATCTTAGGTCGATATGTGACTTTATGTAGGACTACAAACCACAGACCACCGTTACGTGCAAAAATGGACAGACCACAACGTAACTGGACCGTGATTTTAGGATATGTTAATGAGATGCGTTCGTATATGGTCAAGACACACTTGAAGCTGATTGCTTATCTCGGAATGTCAATTCAGTCCAAATAGACTAGTTTTACCTTAGTTCTTTGGAAACAGCACAGGAAAAAGATAAAGTGTAATCTTTTCAATCCGGATTAAAATCCTTTCCTTTCCCGAGAATACTCAAATATGGTGTGAAATAACATCAAATTACCCACCCCATTTGTTTCTTTAGCCTCCAGATTGTTAATTTTTAAGCAAATACAGAATATATCGCATCCATGGATTAAAGCGTTACTTTAATTAGTAAAAACGAGGTATTTCTTGCCTAATATGGACAGAGACCTACATTCCTGGACGAGAAACCACCTCTCACGTCAAGCTGCTAAGGTTATTAGCCAAGCCAAGTCACCAATCTGGCCCATCAATATGACCACTTTAGGATATGAAAAGGTATACATCAACAATGTTGGACAGCTACCGCCATAAACACTGGCTGCGCAATCCTACACATCTCTTAACCATTACCTGCTGTCATGAATAGATAGAGCTAGAAGATGGATGGAGCGGAACCTATTCCAGATATCAGTGCTGGGCCGGTTGGTTTAGCCTTTTTAGACGGTTAGAACTCCAGGTTTAGGGTTCCCTTATATCTAATAACTGATAGAAGAGCCAAATTAGAATCCGAACTTGTCAAGAAATTATCAACAGTTGTGGGTTTCATCGCCTACGAACGACCTCGTAGCGCTCTACGACAAGCATGATATTGATGATATTGGAAAGATCACACAGAACTTGAAGAGTTCTATAATGGCCCATGGCAAGGATGGTTAATGGCTCTACCAGTTATTATTCTGCCTAATTGTTCGTTTTTTTGCCGGTAACTGCAGTCAAAGGAACATCTCTTATTTATACAAAGCCTTTAGACCAATCCTCATCCTGGAAAGCTGACGCCGAATTTATCAACGCGACGAAAAAGTGTATAAATTAGAATTGTCTTCTGGCCATTAGGACAACGGTATCAATACACAGATGAAAACAGCAGAAGTGCCGAATATCTTCAATAACTAAGAGGAGAACTGTTCGCGACCAACAAATGTAAAACAATTGTAACTAGACTATGGGGGGTTGCAAGTGATGGCGTGTTAGGTAAATGGTATTGTAGACGACAAGGTTACCAGTTATGTAGGTCTGGATGACGGTGAATCAATTGTATGTGAATGTAAGAGGTTTTTTTAACCACCACCATATAAGGGCGCGACGAGTTCCAGTTTATAGGTGAAGGGTGGCTTTAGGGCGAATTATTCATATGACTCCAAAGATAAATGATTTTAAGGTTATCTTCTACTTGGCTGTGCTTACCGAAAGTTTTATAGCAAAAATAGACATACGAAAATAAACACTATTCTAATAACGGAATATTACGGTGCAAGCAGCGCGACACGGAGCGTACTAGGCGGGAGACTAGTAGTCTATATATTATCAACGCAAGTTGGAGTTAGGAGCGAGTGAATTCATTGCAATTGAATGTCTTAATAAATTAATAAATTCGGAATCCCGATTACTCTCTCCTTTTATATAGATTTCTGCCCTCCTAATGAAGAGGACGTGATGTCAAAATGCCCGTGGGATGACCGACCTTCGTTGAATCGCATTTCTCCACCCCCTGGGTGGAGCTAGGAAGCCTATGCACGGTGTGTACATTTATATGATTAAATTCTTGTTTGTGTAATTCCATACGATTGTCGCTGCATCACCTCTTACTATCAACAGATGTGTTTACCCGGCCTCCTCATTAAACATCCCTCTTTGATAATTCTATCTCCGCACACAACTTGTTCAGCTTTATCAATGCTAGTGTTCAACCATTTTCATTTGCTCTTTCCTGTATCTGACGCTCGCTCTTATATAAAAATATATGTGTACATTTACAAATGTCATCATATTTCTCATACAATATTGAATCATTACATTATGTATATCGGTAATGCATGCTTGAAATTAATAAGACCAATTGGCTTCCAGTTTGCGGAGGTATCTTTTGGGCCTATTGAATCCATCAATTTGGAACCAGAAGCCTATCTATTGTCTAGTGCGATTACTATAAGCCTACCTACTGGGTAGTCCGACCAATACAAGACCAATAATTGTAGATGCTCCGGAACAGAATAAAGAATTATTAACAGACGGTGATGACAATAATTACAGTAACGTGGTATACGTTTTGTTATAGATAAACACATAGCTGTGATTAATTCTAAACGATGTAACATAAATTAAGCTGCAAATACTTGTATTTTTGGATTTTAAAACGCTCGGAAATTTAGCCCAATGAAATTTATTAAATCGTTAAATACTATGATCCACGATCCATCAATTGAAAGATTGACTGAATTTGTTAAACCTTGTAAAATAATTAAATTAAATAAAGTGAGGAGATGTGTTAGTATGTTCAATTAATATTTGAAGTATTAAGCGGTCCAATATGAACTCTGTTTATTTGGGGGCCCTACAGATTGAGTCATTCTTTCGTCCTGATTTTAAGGAAATTGTCGTATTTATTTCTTGTATTATTATATAGCCGTTAATATAATGGAAACTAATAAAAAATTCAAATTAAGTATAATTGCATATTAAAATACTGCATTCATGTATGTGTGCCGTTAATGTAAAATCAGAGATGAACTGCCTTTACGGATGAATTATTCCATCAAGACAAGATCTCTGAGGACGATTCCAAAGTTCCCACCGAATAAAGAATATTGAATCCAGCTCCAATATTCCTTTCACCTCTGAGGACATCTCAAATCACCATTTACCCAGCCTACAAGCAACCAAGAAGAGAGCTTTCTACTAATTTGTATTCAGCGTCTTGTGAACACAAGGCATTCGCAGTAGAAGTAGAAAATAATTTAGCTGCGCCAAGAATGGCACCATAACTCTGTGACTTACCTCAGCTATCAATATATATATCTTTTAAAAAGTGATACATTTTAAATCTATATTTACTATTGTTTAAACGATTTAGTTTTTGAGCTATCTGCTTATTATAATTGTAAAAAAAAGTGGATTGCGCAGAATGGATCAATGTAAGAACTTTACGTAGACTATGTAATGAAAAGGCATAAAAAAATAGATAAATTTACCTAATTTTACTGAGATCCAAAGTATATTTTTCGTTGTAGCTTATTGCAAAGCTTCTTTTTTAGATTCCTCTGCTTTTAATATTACCGTCATTCTTATCAATACAAATCTGGGCACACTAAAGTGACATTTATCTCCCCAAAAGAAAGAAGAAATTAAAGAGAATATGTACCATAGGCACGTTGTGCCTATTACAATGAAACAGGTTTTCTAACACAAAAAATAAGTTTTTTTTAAAACAGAAAAGGAGATAAAATAAATCAAATTAAACAATTAGAGAAAATATCGAGTATAACGATCTCAACGAGCTTATTAAAGAAACAACTAACTATAGAAGAGAGGTTCTCAACCGGGGGAATAATTACCCTAGAGGTATACTTGCACTGCTCAACTGCTAGAATAGGTTGTAGGAGTATACCGGGTATTGCAAAGGTCCCGCTACACACGTTGTCTTAATCAATAAAGGAAACAATGGTAGTTTTGATGCAATAAGACACGTTTTAATTGTTGTAAATTCTAAATATGTGTTTAAATTGTAATATTAATTCATGTAGATGCCCTTGGCGGCAAACTTGAGCTCCAGGCAAAACATGAAGGCCACGAAAACGTTGGAGACATAGTCCTTCCTCATGCTGGCCCACAGGCGTTTGAAACTGAACTTCAGCACGCCGAAATTGCTGTGGCGGACCTTTTAAGCTTTGCCCTCGACATGTACCCACAGGTTTTAGTCTTTGGGATTGAGGTAGAACTGGGACGGAAAATATTCCCTTTGACAAGAAGTTCATGTTCAAACCCAACCACTCTTCCACGGTCTTGGTCGTGTCAACCAGGGCTTTGCCATGCTGAGAGACTTAGTCCGCCATCTTCGTGATCTTTCTCACCTAGTGCAGGAGGGTTGTGGACAAGATGTCCAAAAATCGGCCATGGTGAGCCTGTAACTGATCACGAACCACTCCGGTGACATTTCTTGTCATTCGAAGCCACGTCGCTGAGTATCATCATAGAGGTCGGCTGCTTCTTGGTCGTGAACACGGAGCAGACCTCGCAGACCTTCCTCGCCGAAACTTACCACAGTGTCGTTCTGCTTGTTGATGCTTGTATAAAGCGTACACTTTATTCATCTGAAAAATGAGAATTCAATTGTCATTACACTTCCAGTCGTTGCAAAGGCGACGATAGCGATTCCGACCTTATTATCGCAAACAGTCGGTAAGCAGAAGTCTTTCTACGCACCTTAAGCTCTTTCTACTCTCCACTTTGATGGGCCTGGACACTATCGCCATCAAGTTGTTCTTTGCGAGTGGTTTTATTTTGAGCTTTAGATCACTTTCGGAGGACTATCTTGAGCCTCTCCTCGACTCTGTGGACGGTCTTCAGGCAGACGTTGAGCCTCTTGTCGATGGCACACTAGCTGTGCCCCACGTGCAGGAGAGCATAGGATTAGATTTTTGGGGCCCTTCAAACACGACACACCTGGTCCCAATGGAAAAGACGTGTTTATGACATAAGCTGGAAAAGTAGAACTTTATTTTTTTGCCAAACTTTTTCTATCACCCACTAAAACTCCTAGAAATTAAAAAAAACGAATGTAACAGACATTTTCCAACACCCGGTAAATAACCATTTTAGTACAGGTGCCTTTTAATGCATTTATACATGTTTGCAATGGTGACATTGGTTAATATTGCTTTGTTGTCAATAAGAATTCGTTGTGAAAGTATTGCGGTCTATGTCACTCTGTAAGTTATTTCATGAAATATCTTTGATAGAACTAAATCTATTTGTTAACTAATTTTTATTAAATCCTTTATATAATATGATGGAGTTATATCTACTAACAAATGACATTTTAAAAGACAACAAATCAATATAAAGTAGCTATACTTTTATAGATACATTACAACCTGCCAGAGTGACTAAGGGGTGCAGAAGAACGAAAAAATTAGAAACTCATGCTTTAGAAAATAAACCATATAATATATACCTATTGAAAAACAGAAAACAAACCCTAAAAGTTGCCGGGCACCAAATGCCACCATAAAGGATGGACAGTAAACAAATTCCCTCCAGATAAATTACCAGTGAAAGATTGGAAGACATTACCAGAAACTTTATTATGCCATTTGTCAACCTGCATCTGATGAAAACTTCATAAACATATGGGAAAATTCTCATTGGGAGAAAAGGGCAAATATAGGAAAGTACTATAAAAAGAGAAAAATGGTAAACTACTGGGGAACGATTGATCAAAATGCGACGTCATTAAGATGAGGCGTAATCTCCCTAACCTATTAATAAATCTGTTTAGCAAATATTTTTGGGAAGCTGGGGATCCAGTGAGATGATTTTTACTTGGATCCTTCTTTTTTCTACCAAAGGGAGAGAAAAGATTTAAATAAGTACAAACCAATCAGTCTCATATCAGCAGCATATTGTACTTGGGAAAGGACTTTTTATCCATAGTAACCATTTTCTCTGGTAAAATTGATTAAGAGGCACCTGCTTAATCATTTCCAATTGGTAAAAAAATGCAAACTTCTCTACGAGTAACATCCTGTGAATAGAAAAACATTCCACTTTTGATACAAAGAGCAGTGAGAGATTTTATTAGCAAAGTAAGAACTCGTTAATAGTATATTTGCCACAATTTAAAGAAACTAAATTCCCCCAATTATTAAATAATTTAAATTAAAACAAAAAATGCCTGACTCATTGGTTTTCATCTCTTTCAAGACCCAGAGTATTGTTTAGGTTCACATTGTCTATCAGTCAAAATGATCTTTTATTTTACCACTTCCGTCCTTCAAATTTGGATCAAGTTTTTGTTCTGTTAAAAATCATTATTAAAATTATTGGAAGATACGAGGGGCAGTCAATAAGTTTGGCAATTCGGATATAAAGGAACGAGATATGAGGAAAAATGTTTTATTATTTTTCAATATAACTACCCTCGAGTTCAATGCACTTGCGCCACTTTTCCCTGAGGCTTCGAACCCAACAACCAGAAATCTCCCGACTGCTGTTCAATCCACTCCTGGACGGCGAGCTGGACATCTTCATTGTCCCCAAACCAGCGTCCACGCAGTGCAACCTTGAGCTGGCGGAATAAAAAGTAGTCGCTAAGGGCCAGATCTAGACTGTAGGGGGGATGGTTGAGCTCCTCGAATCCGCACTCGCGCGGGGCAGCTTGTGCAACTCTGGCCTTGTGGACTTTAACGACGTGGAAGTCGATCATGGGGAGTAAGGGTCCGTGAGGTTTCTAGGGACCCAACGGGCAGAGACCTTGATCATGGCCAAATTGACGTGGATGATGTTCATAACACTTCCATGTGATATTCCATGCTCTCGCTCGTTTTCTTTGACCTTCACCCGTCTATTTTCGAGGATCATCCTCCCCACACGAGCCACATTGTCCTCGTTGGTCACGACTGACGGGCGTCCTGGACGCACGTCATCTTCAAGGGACTCACCACCATGGCGGAACTCCCTATTCCAGCGAGCAATGGTTGCATAGGAAAGGGCGGTGGCGGTATACACTGCAACCATGCGTTCATGGATCTCTTTTTCATTCTTGTCTTCCTTGGTCAAATATTTGATCACTGCGTGGTGCTCAACCTTCTCAATTGTTGAAAAAATCTGGACTGACGATCTGCGATCAGCTACTGCTTCTTAGCGGATGCAGGTTCTGACTTGTCATAACTTGTTCTTATACATTCTCAAACAGCCATCCCCCTTCATCTGTTTTGCCCCACCGATTCATAAAACTTATTGACCGCCCCTCGTATATGTCCCATTCATTTTGCAGATAACCTATTGCTAGTTACCTCAATTCCAGAAAAACTTAGGTAAATGGTAAGAGAATAACCCCAAATATTCACAATTGTAGACTAACAAGCAGTGATGAAAATTAAAAAGGCCGATGGAAAGACATATTTGTGGGGGTTTTAGAAAAACTTATTTTATGCATTATCTTCTCGTGTATGTCACCAGAGCTCCTTTCGAGGGCTTCGATTAAGAGCTAATTATCCCCCCCAAAATTGCCTTCTTAACCGCATATATGTATATTTATTTATTTATTTATATATATATATATATATATATATATATATATATATATGTATAAGTGAAAGAACTCAATAGCGAGCTATAGTATATGATAGTGAAACCACTGTATATAAGCATCAAATTTATTTACAAAACTAGTTTTAGTATGACGTTTGCCCTACGTTATTCTTTCGTAGACTGAGAATGGAATGGATATAAAATTCCTACAGACCTTCAAGATTAGGACAAAAGAATAAAGAGGAAGCAAAAGGTCATTAATCAGTGGATGTGCTTCGGAGATCGTTAACTATAATGTTTACGATCAAGATGTAGTTCCTATTACCTTAACGTGTTTTTAAATAGTATAGTTAATGATCTGAGAACAACACACCCTGATTAATGACCTTTTGTAGCCGTGTTTTTTCTTTTGTTTGGATTCTGATCTGTGTAGCGACTTTTAGGGCCATTCCATTCTCAGTATAAGACTGAAGAGGCTATGGTAAACTCCATACAGATCCTAGTCTCGTAATTAAATCCCTTATTGTCAAATATATTAATGGAATAATTTGAAATTAGGTTCATCTCAACGGTTTAGTCCCCTCAAATTGTTTAATACCGCTACGATTATGTCGACGATGTCCTAGGAATTTTAAAGGAAGTCTTTGACCTCGATGGTTTTCTTTTAATTATAAATTCATTGGTTGCGTCAATTAAATTTATTTTATAAAAAGAAGAAAATAACATCCTTCCATTCCTACATGTTCTAATAATTAGACAACCAGATAGGTTTAAATTTTCTATAGTCAAAAAACCGACAAATAACTTATCCGCCGTCCATTTTTATTCAGGGTTTTCTAAAAATATTAGATTATCAATATTTTCTTCCATGTAACTTAGGTCGCTCAGAATAAGTAGTTTTGATTATATAGATCAAGAGTTTTAAAAAATTGAATAGATTTCCTCTAATTTATGATATCTGAAGTAATATTTTAGAAAACTGCAGGAATAAACCCCAAAAGACATTCTATAATCAGAAGTTAAGGAAAACATAACCTTATTATAACAATTTACTATTTATTACCTTACCATGATAATTCTTTATATACGCTGTCAATGTTAAAACAACTTAATAAGTGTGTAGTTTTTAAATAAAATTATGCATTAAAAAATATGTTAATAAAGTAATATATACCATACCCTGTTTGGATTGTAATTTAATCTATGTAGCTCAAACTACTGAAAATATTTCTATAAGAACTAAGCACCACCAAAACGCAGTCTCTAAAGGATATTCCAAGAATGCTTTGGCCGTCCACCGGGTAAAGATGAGTCACCAGATTAACTGGTAAAAAGTAGATACCATAATGCATATCAATGATTTTATTAGCAGCAAAATCATTTTGGGCGATAAATATAAATATAAGCCCCGGTTTTTTTCCTTAGACTCAATTGTACCCTTATTTCAAAAATCCGACTTATCAGAGATCATAAAAATATGATATCAAAAAAGGGAACCTTGTTCTGGATAACTACGGTGTATCTCTTTCTTGTAAACCATTGTGAGTTTAGAAAGGTCAAGACGCCCAAAGTACTAACTCCAACCAGCCTTTTATTTTTCATTACGTGGTATACAAATATATATATATATATATATATATATATATATATATATATATATATATATATATATATATTTATACGAGTATATGATAGTAGAACCACTGTATAGGAGCCAAAAGTTTATATATATATATATATATATATATATATATATATATATATATATATATATATATATATATATATATATATGAGGAATTAAACCACATTCTCCGAAGACAATTTAATTCAGAACAGTTTCGGTGCATCTCACACCCTTTTTTAACTGACACTGGATAGAAAATATTAGAAAAGTGCTTACATACATAACACGTGGTCAGGTCATGAAAGATCCCTTTTTTTTCTTTTTTCCCAATTCCCTACTTGTGGCTAATCAAGGGGGGGGGGGTTAGGCATAAACATATTGAAGGGCTGACATTTCACTATTTTGTTTATTTGCTTTCGTATTACAGGATTAAAAGAAAATTGACCCTCAGATAGATTTAAATTAGGAACTGACGATATTAAGCTCGATTCTACGATTCTTCTCTTAACATAGTTTGCCGATTTAAATACCATTTTACTTCCATTGAAATCGATCAAATGATTCAAGTTTCTAACATGGCAAAATATTCCACTGCTTTGGCTGCCCACTCTAATATCTCTTTTGTGTTCGCCTACAAATGACGTAGCCGCAGAATGGCTGTTCATTAAATTAATCCTTTATTTGATTTTGATTGAATGGTGGCTAAACTGCCGTAACTCGTTATGGGCCAATATTTCTAGAAGGCAGAGCTTTATTATGAGTCATACATTTGTTTAATTTCTGGCTATCCTGGTTCCAGAATAGTAAAATGCTTTTTTCACCCGCCCTTTTATTACTTCCAGACATTCTCAGTTTCCCAATATTTATTCTCTGGTGACTGTCTGACTTAAACTCAGATACGGACCTACCACTTTATTACAGTGAGAAAATCGAGCCTTTACCTCAACATTCCAGACTCACTTTCTCTCCCAGTCATCTAGTTCTGTTGTGTAGGGTATCTACATGTGCACCCTTTAGTCGAATAAATGTGTACTCTACACATCTTCAAAATTGGACAAAAATAGGTATTGGTAACTTACAAAAAGCTGGAGTCATTTCGATAAAAATGACTTCCATATTTGAAATCTATACATAAAACTACAGTAGGAATTGTTATTCTAATCTTTGTAGTCGATAAAAAGTAAAATTTTGTTAGACAGTGTGATTATTGTTTAGTGTGGAAGCTTTTAGTTTCAATGGTGCTTTGACATCTCCTGCCACTGGAACTTATCGCAATCCTAAGCAGTAATCTTAATCATACATTCTTCCTGAACTATTAACTAGTTCTTAAACTGTTTTCGGTTTTCTCGCCTTACATATGTATCTTCCAAACTTTTGTTAAAGGATTCAGTTGCGGATTCCGTGTAAGCCAATTCATAAGAGTGATTATCTCGTCGTCCAGAAAAGTATTCAAGAGTTGGTCGTGTAGCATGTGCGTTATCCTGCATGAAATTGCTGGTTTGTCCTCGGAGGCTCGCAGCTAGGGAAAAAACGTAATAGCAGCAAGTCATTATAAACTTGTTGAAAAAAAACTCATAATTGTTTCTCAACACAAACGGGAAAAATTCACCTCAGCTGGTTAGAATTCTAATGCAATTCGTTGCCCTCGTCAAACCTTCAAATTAAACCACGTTCTCTACTTCCCTCTTAAACGCCCTCCCCATCTTTCTCTGCCTTCCTCTCTCCCTTCCTTCTCGCTCCCCTCTCCCTCCCCTTGAATCCTTAACTCTTTTCCATCTCCTTCTCCCTTCACTCTGTCGACATCAACCCCTCTTACTGTCTATTTGCTTCCCTTCCTCTGCCTCTCCCCCTCTCTCCCATCTTTTTCATTCACTCCCCATGTTCTCTTTTCCTAGCCTCCCTCTCTTACTTCTCTACTCCCTATCAATATCTCCCTCTTGCTCACTTTATTTCCCTCTATCTCTCCCCACCTCCAGTTTTAGGCCACGCACTCTCCACCGCTCCCTCTCTCCACCTGCCCTCGTACCTCTGCCGTCCCTCTTCCTATCCCTCTTTCCTTCTATATTCCACCATTTCCCCTTTTCCCCTATAACCCTCCCCCTCTTTCTCCCAAATTACGATTATTCTTCCCCTTCCACCTTTCCCCCCGCTATCTCCCTTACCTTTCCCTCTCTCACGACTTGCCTCCTTCCCCCCTTTCTTCACCCATATAACCGTAGATGATAGTATCCGTTCGTGATATTTTGCACCTAATGTCTGTGAACTACCGTCCACTGCTTACCTATGGTATTTTCCTTTGCTCATATTCACATTCCTATTTACAACAAAGGGTGTTAGTTTAATTTCCTGCCACCCTTTACTCAGTTAATCTTAAACTTGTTTGTGTCTATTTATTAATAAAAAGTTGTAATTTTTTAAGTATTTATAATGCTTGGTCATTTGATTCAACCTAATCGATGTCTAAATGCTACCTATTAAATTCGCTATGTGCTAATCCAGTACATTATGATCAAAGAACTAAATCCCTTCTAAGGCCTTAATTATCTTATATTTATCTATAAAGCTCAAAGAAATGTTATCGTAATCTTCATTAAAATCGTGACTAATTAGCATGGCGGAACATCTGTGTCTCTTTGTTCAAGTAGGAACAAGCACATTCAATATTAAGGTTAGCGTCTAGCCGAGTGTAAACACCGTATTGATTTTGACGAATTTAAGCCACATCGGATACGCTTAATCACTGCATGGTTAAGGATCCCACGTTAATGTATAGATTCACACTGAGAAATAAAAGTTGTCCAAATGGGTGCATTTCGCTGATAAAAGCTCTATCTAATTATTTATTTTAAATTTAAATAGCACTATCAAATGATATATTCTTCCTTTCAATAGCTCCATTAAATCATTTACCTTGCATTTAAATAGCTCTATCTTATTTATCACTCTCTTGGGTTCTTTTCAAATAATTATTCATTTTCAGTCCTAAATACCTGAAACCATTTGAATTGTTACAGTTCGTAATAGGTTTATGCAAAATTAAATGTATTAAGATTATGTTCCTAACCAGACAAGATGGCCACAAAATGGTTGGCCATGAGACCCTCCAACCTAATTTTAAGCCCGCTAAGTTCACTAACACGAAAGAACCACAGGATCAAAATACCATCTCATGGAGCTGAAAGTACTTCTAAAGAAAGCTTCAAACTCGAAGAGGCCATTTTTATGTGCACCTCCTTCAGAAGAAAGGAAAAGGAAAATTGTCAATAAATTCAAATGTTTAATTGAGTTAAGTCCTCCCTAAGTCTGGATTAAGTGGGTAACGTAAGGACAAACCTATTCCCCGCTCCAACAACACTTCCACAAAAGATACTTGATAGAATTCTTTATTATTAATTACTAAAAACGAGCAACAAACACTTTCGTACAGCTAATTTATGGTTGCAAAACGAAAGAAGACAAAATGAGAAAAAGTGAAATCAAAAACATTGATGGTAAATGTCTATTTAGTAACCAATATGGTCAAATCTTAAATAATCTACCCCCAGAAGTAGTCAGCAATTTCACGCACCAAAATCCTCACAAATAACTTTGATAAATTTATAGACACAAATAAAAGAAAAATAACCTAAATATTAGATAACATGAATTAAAATATAGCAATATTATTAAGGCACTTCCATGTGTGAACTAATATAACTCTTTTGAGGAACAAATAAATTGTTAGTTTATTTACCCCTTGGTGACAGTTCTTATGTCTCCCTTTGCTTCTTGCTCGTTTTTTCGAGATCTATTATTCTAATCAATAAGAATTCGTCCATTCAATAGCAGCTGGTTACGTATGGATAGCATGACCTGCAATCCACAGAAATGGATGCAATTGCAACAAAATAATTGTGGAATAGACCGCAATAGAGATATCAAAATCGCAAGTAAAGAAGTTATTGCTGGAAATTATGGAGTCATTGCTATTTTCCCGAATAAACCTTAAGTGACATTGATGAGGGTATTAGATCAAAATGGAGAGGCAATACCGGTATCAGTTTAGCCTGGTATAAGAGGAAATAGGAAAGTAAAAATTGGGATTAATTGATAATATTTTAAGACAAAAAAAAAAGAAAAGCTGACTTTTATTGTTTACGGAATAAGATTAAATTGGAGTGTGAGAAATATTCGTAAACCTTTATGGCGAATATGCCTTCGTCAACTTTTGCTTCTTAGATTTCCACAACGTTTGCGAATAATGGTGTAAAAGAGCACAGCATATGGACTGGTCAAGTAACCCTTCTTGCAAATGAGGTGATAGTAGTATTACTGGTTCGATAACCTGCCTTTATCCAGGTGTATCCCACCTGGATAATGTAATAGACATAAAAGTCAGTATGACAATTGCTGGTGAGCCCGACGTCACCAAGGACGGTCCTCTTTAGAGAGAGGTGCCAGAAAGTTCTATGTTTTGACACCAAACAGCGTTCAGAGGGAACCTTCGTCACCCCAGGCAGAGGGATATGCTCTGCGCCAGAAGTCTGTAGATATATATTCCCATCAGCAGGAATTCTTAGAACAAACAGTGGATGTGTGGTGTGCTCCGAAGACGGAAGAGGAAAGAAAGCAGTGTTGTAAATGGCTGTGTGATGATGATATGTGTAAGATCTAACCATCCCAGTACAGGGAAAGGGGCACAACGCGTCTACCAATTAGTAGCCAGATCTCTCAATGCGCTGAGTCCGTTCATGCCGGGATCGAACCCGTTACCGCGACGTTGGGAGACCAACGCCGTATCTATTTGGCTAGCAAGAGCTCTGTAAATGAGATAAGGCGATGTAGTGAATAATACTTACTTCATAGCCAATGAGGGACTTTTCTTTGTTTACTTCCTTGTTGTTTTTGTCAATGGAAATATAGAGCAGTATCTGATGTTATTAGAAATATGAATACATTCAAAATACGGGGTTTTCCTTTAACTGGTTTAATACTATTTTAACTTTTATTATTTTTACAAGCTTAAATTAACTTTGGCAAGAATTAGTTAAATTAATAAAGTTTTCTTAAAACTAAATTTCAGAAATTTTATAAATGGCATGACTAGTTTTAAACTCATACTTGATTTCAGCCAATTTCGATCATAAAATTATGAAGCCAATCATACACAAATACATAATAAGCTTATGAAAGTTAAGTAGATTTAAAAAAAAGGATATTAAGCCTTGTTAAGGCTAAAAAATAAGGCGATAACTTTTACTTATTTAAATTCATAAGGTATTTCATTATAGCATTAGCTTTTTCATAGGTGTAGATTTTTCCTTAGAAATTTCTTTATTCCTAAACCTAGTATAAAATAGTTGAAGGAAAATAAACTCTATGTACTTATGCTATTCCTAATTGTTATTTGATTCCATTATATACAAAAGGTTATGTCGTAGAATGACTCCCGACGATACCATATATAACACTATTCGTTGAGGGAACTTCCTTAATTATCTTTAGAGTGCGTTACTGTCTGGCGGCCGATATTATGTATCTTCGATATGCTTAAGAAGTGGAACTGAGCTCAAGGATAATAATATTGCTATCATTAATAAAATAGAGTTTTATTAATAATAACTATCAATAAACACAAGACGGAAAATATTGACATAAACAGAGAATGAAAAGGGTCGTGGGGGCTCGGCTAATCCGAGGATTTAAAGGATTTAAAAAGGGTAAAACAAATATAGAGTTAAAGAGATGGGATGGTTTGATAAACCATTTAAAGAACAGGATAGAATTGACAAAAGGGATCAATAATCAAAGGTGACGTTTGGCTTACGTAACTTTTGCACTAGTGGTGCAGGGGAAGGTGGCGCAAAGGAGTTTCGGTCCGCTGGCGAGTTCCAGCCGAAGGGGGGGAATAAAAGGATCCTGACGAGGCGTCTTGGGAAGGAGAACCGTTTCTCGACGAACGGCTTGAAGAACAATGGCTGTTCTAGGTTGTTCTCTTCTGAACAAAGGGGGGATGAGAACCGTCTCTTGTCTACGGGCTCAAGAACAATGGCTGTTCTAATGTTGTTCTCCTTTGAACAACAGGGGGGGATGAGAACCGTTTCTTGGCGAAGGGCTCAAAACGAACAATGACAACAGGGGGGTGGGGTGAGAACCGTTTCTTGGCGAAGGGCTCAAAACGAACAATGGCTGTTCTAGGTTGTTCTCTTCGGAACAAAGGGGGGGATGAGAACCGTCTCTTGTCTACGGGCTCAAGAACAATGGCTGTTCTAATGTTGTTCTCCTCTGAACAACAGGGAGGGGGGGGGTGAGAACCGTTTCTTGGCGAAGGGCTCAAAACGAACAATGGCTGTTCTAATGCTGTTCTCCTTGAACAACAGGGGGGGATGAGAACCGTTTCTTGGCGAAGGGCTCAAAACGAACAATGGCTGTTCTAATGCTGTTCTCCTTTGAACAACAGGGGGGGAAGCCTTTGGGACTTGGCGTCGGAAAGGCTCGAACCTTTGGCACTCAAGGAATATTGTCCTCCTTCTGGACAAGTGATGGTGAATCTCGAGGTCGAGGTCCCTAGGGGCACAAAGGGAGAGAGGGTCGTGGTGATGTTTCGCGACGAAAATCTGGATCTCCAATCTGATCTTAGTGGTAAAGTTTCCATATAAATAGCCAGGACATCTCCTTGGCGTGGGGGAAAATGGAGTGGAAGCTTGGAGGGAACGCACAGCCGGGTCGGAGAACAATGCCTTATCTGCTCATAAGCCTAACTTGATCTGGCGAGGTCGGCGTAGGGGGGCGAACGGGGGGCGATAACCTCCTTGATTAAACATTGACATCCGGTAGCTGTGATAAGACTCCAAGCCTCGAATCGAAGATGCACGTGGGCAGCATCGTGGTTTTAAATAATATGGGATAGGAGTTGAAATTAACGAAGCTTCAATCTCGTTCTATCACAGGTTATAAGCCTCTTGAATTAAATACATAGAATTCAAATTGCATCCTGTATATTAAAAACAATTGAATAAGAGGAGAAATTATTTAATAAAAAACCTAGAGGATTCTATATACAGTTTTGACTTATTGAATAAATGGCGGTGTTCATATGTAATTGTTATAGAATTAAAACCAGTAATGGCCCTAAGATCCGCTCTCTGGCTATTCTTAAAAGACTGGGGAAACTAGGAGAGGGAGAACAGGCGAGGACACTTAGTGTTAACAAACGTTAAATAAATATTGATTTATTCCATGTGAAATATATATAAATAGTGTTCATACAATTTTCTTTTAGACATATTTATTTATAGATGTGATTTGAACTACCGATACTAATAGAGAATTAAAAATAATTGGATTTTATAGATAAAAAAATTTCCCAAGGTAATAACGCTTCAAATTATTTTATGTCCAATTGTTTGCGTAGTGTTTTTAGTGGTTAAAAAGTAATCTAATTTTATATTATTGAAAGCATTTTTAATTTTAAAGACCTCTATCAATTATGCACTGGAATGAGCTTTATTGTCAATCGCTGTATTTTCTACAATATATCGATGTCCCTTTGCAGAAGGAAACAATAACTTATTTTCATATTGTAGATTAGAACCACAAGATTTAAATAATGGAACTACCATTTCTTTACTCTTTTATTCGAAGTTCCTGGGAATGAAACAGCATGTTGTCCTTGCTTTTTAGCTATTTGGGCGCTGGGCTTTGATAACTTAATTCGGTAAAAATTAATATACCTAGATCATGTTCATCTGATTTATTTTCTAATCGATGACATCCTAACGTATAATCAAAGTTTCCAATTCAAGAACCGATTCGAATAAATTTGCACTAATTTAAATTAAAATTCATCAGCTTATTTAACCAAGCAATCAAATATCTTACTTAGGTCGTGTATTACTTTCTCTCAAACTGATTCATGTTTCGCAATATGACCTAGTTTATTATCGTCCGCGAACTTGGAACTCTTCTTGCTTAGGCCTATTTAATCTCTGACTTTTTCGAAAATAGCAAAAAAATAGAAGACTCAACTCTAAGTCCTGAGACACGTTTTTAGTGATGTTTGTCCAATCAGATTATGTTACATTTATGATCACTTTGCCTACAATTAATAAAGCAATTTCGATTCAATGCAATAGACTGTTCTTCCTTAGCAGCTGCACTCTACTCTTTCCCAAAAGTCTCGTATAAGGTTTATGGCTACAGAAATTTAGTTGTTTAATTTAAAGTATCTACCAAGATTAGAGAAAAAGTACCAAACTCTGTATTTGCTTAACAAGAGATATTAAATTTCCATATAAATTGCATAAAATATTCTTTAGAACTTTCTTCTGTTAGCGTTCGTTTCATTTCATAAAATAGTAAATAAAAAAATATGATAAAGTTAATGTGTATTTGGAGAAAAGATGCGTTAAATATTAGAAAAAGTTGAATATAAATGCGGCTATAAACATAAAAGAAGATAATTATCTACGAGCGAATGGGGCAAAACATTAATAAGAAGTATACAGACCTTTGTTTGGAATAACGTGCCAATCTTCAACAGTATAGCAATTCACCAATATGTCATGCTGTTTCCGCATATTTTATCCAATTGTTCTTTTAACTTTGGCCAGAGATCTTCAACATATATCTGTTTCCCAGGCATACCCTTTTATCAACAAGTATCTTTCATAGGTTTTCTATTGGGATTAAATCATGTCCATATGTTTAACATCCAACAACTACTTCTCCGTCTTGTCCGAGTGGAATTAAAACAAGATCACGTACTACCGAAAGGAGGGAATCCTGCGTTTCAAAATCGATTTTTTATCACAGCGTTTACTTTCTGCCTAAACAGAAGAGCGGATAGACTCAAACTTTTAAAATATCTCCTACGGCATGATGTATGTGGGATTCAATTCTTTACTTGTAGGATACCTTACATAGTACTTCCAATTCGATTCGAACAAATTAAATTTGTTTACGTCATTTAAAAACACTTTGCCAGTTTTCACTTCTCCACAGGATGTCTGGCAAAACGCAGCACTTTATTGTTTATAATTATAAGTCGTTTTTTATTCAAACAGCTTACTGTGAATCACTCCTTTCTCTAACTACCTGAGGCAAGACACATCCAGATTTAGGTCCTTGGAAACAAGAAGTGAATTTTCGGGTGTTTTCTTAAATCGGTCCCTGATCTGCATCATGTTTCTTGTGATCCATAGTGGGTTTCTTTAATAGCCACCCATTTTTGTACTAGACTCGCAAGACCCAGGATGATCACAGAGCTTTATTATTCCTAAACTTACACTTTTTGACTGATTTCAATACTTTAAAATGTCATAGAGTTTCACTCATTCTTCAACTCGACCACACGCTTTCTGTAGGATTTGTCTCGCTATCTTTTCGAGTAATGCTATTAATAGCCCTTTCTAATACCCGTGGGACCTTTTTACAAATCTTTACTTAGAAAGTGAAAGTTATCTTAGAGTTCTCTTGTCTTAGGTGCATTTTGTCTTCCAATTTACATTCCTTTCTTCATGAAATTTTTTAGCCGCTGTTTTATAAAATGAAACATAGAAGGTATCACAAGCAAATTTTAAAGTGTCTTCTCAGCAATTTTCATGTAATTTATATGTGTATTTTCCATAAAAATGTAGATTTTAGTATTTTGTTCTCTAGTTTTGGTGGCACTCTATAACACTCAGATTTATTTAATATATATATCACAATGCATAGGATATGGGGTTTCTGCAGCTACAGAACCTCGGTTGATTTTTCTATCACTAATAAATAAATATATTTAATATTTCTTGAAAGAATATCATTTATATGAGAGAATTTATTTACAATTCTTTATATATAATCGTCCAAAATGAGACTCCTTTAGCAATTAGGCCACACTATTTTACTTTCACTTCATTTACAAATGCAAAAATACGAGTAAAACTAATCATATTATTTCAAAAAAAGAGAACATAATTTTACCATAGTAATAATAGCGATCACCCCTTACCCTTCACGTTTTGTGGTTCATTATTCCTGACATAATTAAAATATATATTGATATAATTTTCATGGGTATTCTTTTAGTGACAGGACAGTAATGGCCTTTAAATGAGCCGTTTATAAATAAAGATGAACGTACTCGGAATCACAATGAAGCTTACCCACAAGAAAAAGAAAACCGGCGATTTCTTTTCCTGCTATACGCTAACCATTCCTTTATCAAGAGGCAATTTAGTTTTTAAAACTTTCCCACTTAACTGGTGACATCGAGCTCAAGTGGAAGGTTAAAATCTAGTCGAACAGAAAATCTTCTCCACTTCTCGGAGAATGGGTTTTGTCACTTGGCGACTGCGACAGCAGGTGGTTGATAAGTTGGGTATTGTGGGGAAATTCCACGTGGAATTTTTTTTCCAGCACGGAAGTGATGTCCTTGCGCTGGAGTTCTACAAGTTTGTTAGGTTTAAATTTGTAAGCCTCCCCCCAGCTTCCATAAGCGGTAGCCTCGAACCGCGTCCACCATGGACCACCTTTACGCGGGTTAGAATCGGCTTGGCGTGAAGATTGGGGGCCTTTCGAGAGTAGCGCTGTTTCCCCCACCCCATGGGAGGGAGCCTCGGATATATATAGGACTCTTCTTCCACGTGGCAGACACATAATTGAGGTGTCTCGCCCGGACACAAGAAGATTCCCCTAGTTCCAAGTCAGGTGCTAACAACAAAGCAAAGTAATGGCTGAACTATTTGTGTGCTGGAATTACCCCCAGCCAGTGAGGTAATCCTATTTGACGATCGCTACCGAGAGATTTTTCCGACTCCACTCATCAAATCCTGTCGAAGTCCTCCTCGTTCGCTCCTCGTTTACGGATGGCTGAAATACTCTTCCCTGAACCGGACGTTACCGCCCCCATCCCCTTTTTGGAGAACTGTCATCACGTTAACTTCCCGCTCATAAGCTCCGAGCGCCCCCGCCTCACATGCAGAAGACATCCGTGAAGCCTTACCCTGACGTCTCACCCGGAACCCTACGTAAGCCAACCCGTCTCTCCTTTCAGTAACCCATTTGAGTTAGTCCTCCCCTGTTGAATAGTCCCCTTCTGTAATACATTAAATTTTAACCTTAGAGTCTGATGCATAACTACAAATCTCCCCTCGTTTACCGATGTAATTTTGCCCATTAATTCCCTGGTGTAATTTTTCCTATTAATTCTCTGATGTAATTTTGCCCATTAATTCTCTTATTTTTATGTAAATAAAATTATATTTTTGTTCATGCCCCTATAAATAACCTTGAGCTTTGCCATTGCTCAAATTTTACGTGACCTCGTTGCACTCTTATATCGTTGTTCCCGCGTCGAAGCTCGTAGCGTTCCGTTCCTTGTCGGCTCCCCTTGAAGTTATTGGTCCCTTCCCCATAGATATAATATGGTATTGATGTAATGTGGTATTGATGTATACCACTCGGCTGGATGGCCGAGTGGTATAAGGAGACTGTCCACTCATCGCAGATTATTTTAGAAAAATGAACCAACTTCATTTTCCATTCACTCTGGCTTCGCAACTATTGTGAATCCATTTCAGAGTTATATATATATATATATATATATATATATATATATATATATATATATATATATATATATATATATATATATATATATTGTGGGAATTATTTACAATAGCGCAACATAATTATGTGGTTTAGAGGGCAATAAAATAAGCTATTCTAAGGCTGTCTTAGAAAAGTTATTTTATGCGTTATCTTCTCGTGTATGTGAGAAGAGTTCCTTCCGAGGGCTTTGATGAAGAGCTAAGTAGCCAAAGAATTGCCTTCTTAGCTGCATAATAAGGATTGCGCTATTGCAAATATTTCTATATATATATATATATATATATATATATATATATATATATATATATATATATATATATATATTGGGTGCGGAAGATTTGAATCAGTTTCCTTTATGATATGTCCTGTCGATCACACTCGATGAACTCTCCTGTGACGTCGATGATAATCTCCAGGTGATTTCGGATCAGCCACAGTCATTTGTCACTCTCTTCCCTCTTAGGCCCCTGAAGGTTCTGCTAATCCTTGGCCCCGGCTGCTCATTTTTTTTGCAGCAAGATTTGTTGGTCTCTCGTTCCATAGTAAGTCAGACAAAGAATTTAAAGAGGTTACAGTCAGGCGAGTTGGGAGGCCAAATGCTAGATGATATGTGATCGAAAAATTCTTCGATAAACAGCTGGGTTTTCCAGTTGGTATGGCAGGGTACAGAGTCCTGACTCCATAATTAAGTACTCCCTGTAGCTACCTGGTTATCCAAGGCCACATTACCTCTCTCAAATCAGGGATGTTATCGTCGTTGTTTTGCTTGATGCCTGTATGTAAGAAATTAGGCGGCCACCTTTACTGCTAACGACACCGAATACGATTATTATAGCTGGATTTTAATCTCCATGTCTTAAGTCACGTCCATGTTACGACAGCTTGCCATCTCTTTTCCTAGTGAGCATTTTACCACCACCTTATGATGGCCTCTTATCGCCGAACATGAGTTTTCCTTTCTGTTGAAGGCTCTTGCTCGAATCTTGAATCTTGTAGCTCTTTTTTCACCTCTATATCATTCTTCTGCTGACGTTGGGAAAGTCTGAAATCTGGTTGTTTTTCCTTATGGGGTGGATTCCAATAACTCAATCCCTTTTCCACAAATTCGCAGGTTCAGGATTTTCCATATTGAATTATTATTTAAAAAAAGAAACCCGAAATGGTTATCTTTTAAGAAGAAAAAAAACAAAAACAATGGCAGGAAAATAAATAACTAAAACAAGCAAGTGAAAATTATAAACTAATAGAGTCCCCATTAAATCGGAGTCAATGATTAGTCAATGAGAAAAGCCTGGAATAATTTTCATTCGCGTGACTCTCGGTTATTAAATATAATTAGTTGGGTCGTATAGAAGATCGTAATTAGGCCTATTCTACTTCAAGTATGCATAATATGTCTAGCAAAGGGTTAGTTTTACACAACTGTTTAATCCTAAATGATGCTTGCTGAGAGAATTGGTCATGTGTTCATTGAGTAAGTAAGATACATAAAAATTAATAAAAGAACTACATTTTATTTGTCTAATAATTAGCACAAGAAAATTAATGCAAGGAAAAGCAAAGTAAAAGATATTGGTTAAAATAATACTATTTCCAACATTGATATACGAGGGGCGGTCAATAGGTTTTGCAATTCGAATATAAAGAAACGAGATATGAGGTAAAGTGTTATATTATTTTTTAATATAACTACCCTCGACTTCAATGCACTTGCGCCACTTGTCCCTGAGGCTTCGAATTCCCGACGACCAGAAATCTCCCGACTGCTGTTCAATCCACTCCTGAACGGCGAGCTGGACATCTTCTTAATCCCAAACCAGGGTCCACGCAGTGCAGCGTTGAGCTGGCGAAATAAAAAGTAGTTGCTAGGGGCCAGATCTGGACTGTAGGGGGGATGGTTGAGTTCCTCGAATCTGCACTTGCGCAGGGCAGCTTGTGCAACTCTGGCCTTGTGGACTTTGACGACGTTGAAGTCGATCATGGGGCGTGAGGGTTCTAGGGACCCAACGGGCAGAGACCTTGGTCATGGCCAAATTGTCGTGGATAATGTTCATAACACTTGGAATATCACACATGTGATATTCCAAGTTCTCGCTCGATTTATTCGACCTTCACCCGTTGGTCACGTCTGATGGGCATCCTGGGGGTCATCTTCAAGTGACTCACGACCATGGCAGAACTTCCTATTCCAGCGAACTATGGTTGTATATGAAGGGGCCGTGTTGGTGTACACTGCAACCATGCGTTCATGGATCTCTTTTGCATTCTTGCCTTCCTTGTTCAAAATTTGATCACTGCGCGGTGCTCAACTTTCTCCATTGTTGAAAAATTTGTGACTGACGATGTGCGATCAGCTACTGCTTCTTAAATAGACAAGACAGGAGCGTGCGGCTGCAGGTCCTGACTTGTCATAACTTTTCCTAACGTCCCCGCAAACAGCCATCCCCCTCCTCTGTTTTGCCCGACCGATTCGCAAAACTTATTGACCGCCCCTCGTAGGTAAATGGCTGCTCTAAAAGGTCTTGAGACAGAATAAAGGGATATGCGGTTTATGATATCAACGAGTAGTTACCAAAGTTCAACCAAACTATGTTAGTTATATAGAGTACGAAATAATCAATTTGTATGAAAAATAAATTTTTTATTTTAGTGTAAGTTGTATGTTTTAATTTGGTCTTAAAGATAGGGTATAGATAAGAATAGACTAGAAAGACTCAAACTATGGCGAATAATTTACTGCAAATCTTTAGAGGAAATTAAAAAAAGAACTTTCAAAGAAATTGTATTATATATACTTAAAAAAATAGTAATAGGAGTGAGTTAATAGAATTGTTTGAAATATTAAATGGCTTATACAACGTTAAGTCGGATCCTTTCTTTATTATGAACGGTGCTGGCTTAACTCGTGTCCACGCTTATAAATTATCCACTATTGATTTATGTAGGCCGTATTGCAGAAGCTCTTTTCTTTATAAAAAAGATAATTCTAGATTAACCTACCAGCCAATGCTATTTTTGGACATCATATGTACGTTCTAAGTAATATCTAAAATAATTTCCATAATAAGTATATTTTTATCTCAAATTGAAGTCTTTAAATATTAATATATAATTTTAGTACTAATAGATAAATTGCCCGACTTTTCTCCACCTAAGTTTGGCTTTAAAATAGCTTTTCGGTAAGACATCCTATGTAAAATAGGGTGATCATTATTTTGGGTCTTCCATAAGAATTAATTATTTGTAAATCTATATCTCTACCCTAAAAAAAGATATATCCTAAAAAACAAATTAATTGTCAGTTCTCAAGGCTTTATCTTTATTTATCCTAATAAACAAATATGCAATACTTTTCAGATGATTTACGAGCTCAACTCTAGGATTGATTTCTAACGTTCTTCCTGATGCCATTGGAAGCTAACGGGATGTAATTTCAAAAAGATCATTTTCAGAGCTGGACGTTGCGGCAACGAGTTGCGACTTTGTGACTTTGCCGCACTATGAATTTCGAAGTCAAAAAGTCGAAAGTCGCAATCCTTCTGAAAAAGTTGGACTAAGAAAAGTCGTACCTCCAATTTTCATCCACTTTTGCCCCGCCTTTGATAGGATCAAATACTAATTTTTGAAAGAAATTTCCGCGGCTGTTTTAAACAACTTTTAAAGCCTGATTTGGCTAAAATTTTAAATTTCAGTGGGTAACAACTAACTTTATTTTTATCTTATTTTTAACTTTCCTTTTACGATAAATTAAATTCTTCACATTATATGAGACTGACGTTGCATGAAACTACCTAAACGTACCAAAAGAGTTTGTCACTCTGAATTAAATTATAAATTATAAAATTAAATACACATTTCAGGTGTAAACCAAGTGTAAAACTTGTCTTGTCAGTTAAAAACCTTCGAGAACGTGTTATGCCCTGTGGCGTTAATCGTGCGAATAATCTCATTTTCTCGTATTTTAATATGTGCTCATAATTTTCTTGTTGCTAAGACGAAAATAATACTGTGAAATGTAAGAAGTAATTAAAATCATACAGCATTCTAATTACAGCATTTTAACAGGACATGGACGCCCACCTCTTTAACAAGTTGTTTGCTAGAGGCGCAGCCAACTAGCAGCAGGGTGTGAGGGAGGTCCTGAGGAAGTCCATGGATGAGTGCGGTGCCTTCTAAATTCGAGCTGGCCTGGTCCTTTTTCCCCTACCAACACAAGGAGGTGTGGGTTGGCTTATTCATTAAGTACAATACCTCCCTCCCCAACTCTGCAGCTGCACAGAGGCTATTCAGCACGGTCGGGGGTATCCTCAGGGCCAAAGGTCCTGGAGAAGGTCAAGCTTGAGGAGATTGTGTTTTACAAAGGAAACATGGACCTCCTGGAGGAAAAGATTGGCCAGAAGGATATGGAGGAGGAGGAGGAGGAGGAGGAGGAGGACCTGTAGATATTAGTTTAGACTGTTTTAACTAAAAAAATAAAAAATGATGAGGGTTTTTGGAGGGGTTTGTCCTTAACGAGAGGCAAGGACAGACTTGGATGAGTGGGAGCGAAGTGGGGCTCGAAAGTACGAGTGATCCTTGAGACAGGATACCGGAGATGTTCTGAGTGAACAAGTGAGGTTATTGGGTAACCAAGCGTTCTTTTGGAGAACGTTAAAAGGGGGGAATTAAATTACCACTAGCGATTCGAACACTCTTATCTTCCCATAAGCCTAATTCAATCTGGCCAGATCTACGCCTGCAGGTAAACGGGTGATTGAACCTCCTTTAATAAACTTAGAGCGGGGGAAGGTTAGGCTCGGGAAATGTTTGGGTGATGAGAACGCCATGCTACTCTCTTCTCGCAGGATACACGGGGAAAGCATGAGTACAAATATATGATAGAAGCAAGGCGCGGCAGCCTCAGAAAATTCTATCCCAGTCTTCTAAGGTATGTCTTTAAATTATTGAGTGTTTTGAATGTCATAAGGTTATAAATCAGAATAATTTAGACCACCTGACTCTTTGGTAAACAAACCTTGTTTTTAAACGAAATCACTCTAAAAACAAATTTAAAAAGAGATATATATTTTTTAAAAAGATATCTATTGCTAGTCGAAAACTATATACTCATTTTTATTTCTCTCTATTAATTTATACAATCAACTGTCAGGTTAAATGTAGAAATGTAATTCAATTTTCAGGTGGTGTAGTATATTTAGTGGAGGTTATATTTGTTTTTATTCTCACGTCATCTCTTTTCTCTTCTCTCTTTTCAATGCTAGCAGTGGCTCACGCTTTGGGAGAGGGATAAACTTACTTCCCTACAGCTAGAGCTGTAGTGTAAGTAAGATTTGAATGAATTATTACTATTCTTTCTTTTTTATGTCGAACTAAAGTGTATGAAACTAAATCAAATTGAGGAGACTTGCACGCCCTCCATTGTATAAGTACCCCAGGCGTCTAACTTTTCTGTCCCTTCTGCGCATTTCTCCTTCCCTTAATTCACTTAATAATTTCTATATGAAAAGATGTGGACATAAACAAAAGTTAAATTAAATTCTACTGACATAAAAATTTAGTATAGAGATAAATCTATCAAGAAAAATGAAAGAAAACTAATGTATTTTATGTTAATAAATTAATTATTTTATAGGAAGGCATTCAGAAATATAAAAATATATATCATGAAAGAATTACGTTTATCCACTGATGAATTAAATTTAAGAATAATTCTCATCTTCAAAAATGTTCCAAGCTCAAGAAAATTCCTATTAGATGATAATTCCTCAAAGAAACAGGCAAACAAGTGTGAAATAACGCCATGAATACGTAATGGAATTGTGGTTCCCGAAGGCAAACGATTTCAGTTCGATTCATCTTTATGGTAAAAACAAATTAGTGCTGTTTTTACAAATGAAGATAAAAGCTGTAGTAATTCCTTGTTATTTTGCGCTTACCTCGTTTATTTTTTATTAATTGTACTGACAAAGGAGTCTTAGCATTTAGTTCAACATGTGCTCGCTCAACCAATATGTATATTTACGATGTCTCTAATTGATCATGCCTCTGAATGTAGCTGCAATGACGTGAAACATAATGGAAGAATAACAATGTAAGGGGAACTACACTCCACTCCAATATTTGCTCATGAAGAAAAAAATTAAAAAAATGAAGAGAAGAATGATTTGGCCATTGATGTTAACGAAGCTAGTGTGTAAAATTGTTTAGTAATTGATAAAGAATCTAAGTTGATATTTTACATGGTACTATTTCACTACTACTGATTAGAAAACTACTCTACATATTAAGCTATAAGCTAAGAATTAAGAAACCCATTATTTACAAGTAAAGAATTAAAAATAAAACACTGAAAAAACAGAAACACTTCTAATGGATAACACACGCTTACTTCTATATATTTTTTTGTAGATTCTGTAATTTTATGCTATTTAAGTGATAGATCTCACTGTTCGGGTTGCTCAAACAGGTCTTCTACAAGATGGAAGGTACTAATCAAAGTTTTCTTCTCGCAAGAGAACGAGAGAAAATATTTTACTATTAGTATTAATCAAGCTTATTCCATTACTAATTTTGGACAGTTTCTTTACACATGAAAATTATCGGCTCGCTAGGATGAACAGCAAACCTATTCCATGCATATTTTTAATTAATTATTTAATATTTTTCAGGCACGAGAATCAAATGCGTTTGAATACATGATGTATAATTGGATATTTTTAAATCTATGATTTATTTTCATTTATTAATAATAATTTTATAATAAAATCAAACTTTCAGTGCATAATACAATATAAAGCATCTATTTTGATACTATATTAAGCAAACAAGAAATTTAAAACAATTTTTCTTCCGATATATCTTAAGTGAGGTGAACTTTATTATTTTAGGAAAAAATCAACGAGCCATCTTTTAAAAAAATATCCAATTTTCTTATACTACAAACAATTCAAAATCATTTGTATAACTTTGATTGAAAATTCGTACAGATGCATTAATATTGTAACAAGGGGTTATATTTTTCATTAATTTTGACAGAAGTACAGACATTCACTGTCAAAATCTATGAGCCAATGTGGATTCTGCAAGAAATTTTTACACAAGGTTAATAGATCTTTATTTTTTTACATACAACATGCTGGCAATATTTTCTCAGCAGATTATAGAATGGATTAAATTAAGTACTTGAATATTCACTATTATTTAAGGATTATTAACTAGTGTTCTTTGAGATTCTGATCTTACTTATTTCTTTGATAACATCAAGCAAAGATTTTCACATAGAAATATGATTTTTTTGTGAATTATTTATGAATTATGTAACTATCATTTAAATAATAATATCTTATGTCGAAAAGGGAGAAACTTAACAGTGCCTTAGTTGTAGTTTTCTTGTCTGATAATGGGTTGTGTTAAAGTACTTGACTCTTTTTGGAAGCATTTTGTTTCTAAGCAATTGACTCGCTAAAGTATATAAAGCCGCCTATAATATAGACTATTTTTGAATAGTAAATGAGCAGTAAGTTGTAGAGGCAACTTTTACAAAGAGAATAAATAGTCTTCATACCATCACAGGAGGGGCCTTCTCTGATATGAGATTTTCAGTAAACTTAAAGTTGTAAAGTGCTTGGGAGTGATTACATTTCAGCACTATTTGAAGTAAAGTTTCATAAGATAAAAAGCAAATGTCAAGTGGGGAGTAATTTTATTTGTACGAGCAGCATCCATTTACAAATAAAGTTTTTATTAAAAATATATTTTTTAATCTGTATCCGACAAAAGTCAAAATTTTGTTTCAAACTTATGAGGTTTTTTACATGTAGTGGTTCGAGAGACAAACGTTTTGGATGGAAATAGCGGTTTACCTATACCAACAACAAAACTACCTGTATATGAGGGAAGGGGGGGGTAATTCTGTAAAATGAATTCTAATTCTACAAAATCAAAGCAGCGTTATTTTTATCCCTTTGGCTTTCGATTAGAGAATATCAATGCTTCGATTTTCAATCTTTTCAGTATATTTTTTCTTTTTGATTTTCTAAAAATAAGATCGAATTATAGAAACACGACCAAGAAAGGCCTATGAATCTGCTCTATGGCTAATCGAAAATATAGTTGTGAACTTAAGGAGAGAGGGTTAGCGTGATTTTTACAGTAAAAAGACATAGCATGTTAATACTGTGGTTCTATTGACTGTGCCTTGAAATTAAATATGGCTCCAAGATGAAAAGAATATATATGTGAAATTATTCACCACAATATTTGGCTGATAATTTCTTGATTTGGGTTTTTACTATTTGTTCTCATGATGTTTTCAGCGCGTTAAATATTAATCAATGTTTTGAAGAACTTTGAATAATTCTATCAATTGACCGCAAAGGTGCCTACCTTCAGCAAGAGCGATTACAATTCTTTATTATCTAATTCTAATGTTTTTTTTGTAGCTCAAGACAAATTATGCACCTAATAGCAGTCGCCAATGAACCGTCTATAAAATATATCAATCAATTGTAGCTCAATAATGAGCTTTGTCGCATTTTGCTGTATCTCTCCAGGTTGGTGCTAAGGAGACCAAAACTGAGCTACCCATTCAAGCTGTTGAGGCACGATTTATTTGAACAATGTTATTACTATTTTTTTGTTTGTTATTCTAAAACTTTCGCAATAAAATAGAGATAGATTGCATTACTTTTCAAATGCAATATTTCTTTAATTCGAACTCGCTCGAAATTGATACAACGAGATTACGTTCCTCTGACACGTTTTCTAATCGATGACTTGATATCGTATAATCAAAGTAATCACTTTAAGATACTATGTAACTTGCTGCTATAGAGTATACATTGGTTTTATGAAGGTACATTGGACATCTTGCTGGCATTTAATTCTATTCTATCCATGCACTTCTTGGACAAAACCATATTGTTCCATAATAATATTGCATTGTAGAATTAAAAAGATGAAACATATGATACATTTATTTCTAAAATTCAAGAAACCGGTCCTTTCAAACCTATTTCAACTCTTGATTTTGAACGGCTGCAATCAAGACCACATAAAACCATTTTACATATTCGCATATCTTTGTATGTTTTCTCTTTTTTAATTTAGTGAATGTCTTTGGGGAAATAATTAAAGGAATGAATGCCTCGTAATCAAAACCATTGAAACATTGCCATTCTTTGCAAAAGTTGACGTCCCTGACATGTTTAACGAACTGATGGTTTCTTTAGAAAAGGAAACAGATCATGTCTTGGGGCATTTTCTCCTATACTTTGACAGTACTTGGCTCAGTGCTAAGCACATGGGAAGGAGAAGATACCCGCAACTTGATCATTCATTCAAACCTTTCTCGCCTAATTACATTATTGCAAAGCAAACAAAATGATTTGGATATGATAATGTAACCAGCTTTAGCTGGTATTAGCAGGAAAAATGGCAATTGTTAATAAAGGAATAAAAAAGGTATTGGAGGACTAAAACAAGATATGCAGATGGCTTGCAATGCACAATCGGTGTTTGCCCATAATTTGGCAAAAATAAAATAAATTTTAAATAAGTCTTTTTAAACAAATTTAAAATTTTTTTTTTTTAAACTAATGCATAATATTGCAAAATAAAGTTCTCTCTAGCTATTTTATGTATAAATATATTTATACTCTACTAGCAAAGGGAGATAAGGAGCATGAGTTCCATGGACTATATTCAGACTACAGGTATTCATGTATTTTTATGATATGGGTAGACCAAAAAAAACAGCATTAGTAAAGTTAGCAAAATTGTACTAGTTATCTACTTTTTGTCACGATTTTTTTAGTTTTTACTCTGCTTAATAAGTTTAGCAATTAATCCTCGAACTTGTCTCTGATCCTTGAAACCTTGCGATTATAGGGCACCCAAATACGTCAAATATAGTCCGATAAATGTGAATGACTTTGTGAACCAATAATAATTTTCTTTTTGAGCTGTCATTGTTATTTATGCATTCTTCTGCCACCCTCGATGGTTCTTAGACTCAGTTCACTTATAGAAAAGTGAGCTAATTCACAACAGTGTTAAAGTTCTATTTTGAAGAATAAACCGAATGGAACAAATATAAAATTTTCCATTTTTCAAAAACTGATATTGTAATAATTCCAAAACGATTGTCATTTTTTCCTTAATCGGAACTAAGAACTATCGCAAATATAGTTCAGGAGCTCTCACTAGTGATGTGAATACGGGGCTGTATTTCCAATACGAAGCAAGGGATCAATCAAAGCGATCGCCGTTTCCAAACTCTGTAAGGAGCGCTATTCTTCCGACCCTTCGCCAATTCCATAAAAAACGGACTTCTCTTTCGCACAGTAAATGATAAACCCAGAAAGCAATATTTAGTTTGAATAGGTCCAATAAAAGCCATTGAGTGAGGCCCAAAGGTCAGTTCTTTGGAGTGCTCACATAAAATATCCGGTACATTATTATATTAGTTTGTCAGTTAAGGTGTGCAGAGAAAGAGAGAGAGAGAGAAAGAGAGTAACAACAAGGAGTAACAACAAGGAAAGAAGGTACCCTAGGAGACCTTACGGTCCATTCAAAGAGGGTACCTTTGGACAAGCAATTGAGCGGGCACAAGGCTGCTCAATTGTTTAGCGTCCCTAAACGGCCACTTTTCAAGACTTTGTCTAGTCTTGACTTGAACTGGTCAACCGATTCACTGTTGACAACTTCCACTGGAAGTGCGTTCCACATACCGCAGATACTGTAGGTGAAAAAATTTCCACACAGATTGCGGTTGTAACGCTTCAGTTCAAGTTTGAAGCCGTGATTGCGCGTTCTGTTCTCACTCAGTGTGAACATATCCCGGTAGTCAACATTGTCGAACCCTCGAAGTATTTTGAAAACTTCGATGAGCTGACCACGCAGTCTACGGGTTTCCAGCGAGAACAGATCTAATTCCCTTAGTCTATCCTCATAACTTTTATGTCGGATAGAGGGAATCAGCTTGGTTGCCCTGGCTTGTACGCGTTCCAATCTCGCGATGTCCTTTCGCAATGAAGGACTCCAAAATTGTACGGCATACTCCAGGTGCGGTCGGACAAGTGAGTTGTACAGGCACAGTACAATCTCCTGGTTCCGATAACCAAACTGGCGCTTAATATAGCCTAGCATCCTTTGGGCCTTTTTCTCCGCCTCAATGCACTGTTTCCAGAACTTGAGGTCACTAGTGATTGTTACACCCAAGTCCTTCTCAGTGTCACTCGATTCAAGAGCAGTGCCCTTAAGGATATACTGAGATTGGGGGTTTCTGTGGCCGATATGCATCACTTTGCATTTCCCCACGTTAAAAGGCATCTGCCACATGTCCGACCACTCCCCAATCTTCCCAAGATCTTCCTGCAGGCGGGCAGTATTTCCATCCTTTGCAACGTTCATACCAAGCTTGGTATCGTCGGCAAATTTGGAAATCTTGGCAACCATGTCACCGTCCATGTCGTTGACGTAGATGATGAATAGTAGTGGTCCCATGACAGAACCTTGAGGCACCCCGCTAGTAACGGGCACCCACTCAGAAGACTCTCCATTCACCACCACCCGTTGCCGTCTGCCACTTAGCCAGTTCTCGATCCAGCCGGCTACCTTTCCGTCTATGCCTAGCGCTCGCACTTTCCGGAGAAGGCGGCGGTGTGGTACCTTATCAAAGGCTTTCTGAAAGTCTAGGTAGACCACATCCACCGCCTTGTCCCGATCGTGCTCACTGAAAACGAAGTGGAAGAATTCTACAAGGTTCGTCAGGCATGACCGTTGCCTTCGGAAGCCGTGCTGGGAACTCCTCAGTAGCAGGTTTGACTCTAAATACGACGTCACTTTGTCCACCATGATGCTTTCCATGAGTTTACCGACTATCGAAGTCAGACTGATAGGTCGGTAGTTCGACGGTTGGTTACGGCCTCCTTTCTTGAAGATAGGAGTCACCTCCGCCTCACGCCAGTCTCTAGGAACGCATCCGGTCCGGATTGACATGTTAAAAATAGCGCACAGATGTCGTGATACTTCATCGCACACTTCCTTCAACACTTTAGGTAGAAACCCGTCCGGTCCAGGGGACTTATTCGTCTTTAGGTCAGCGATCTTTTTCATTATTTCTCCTTCGGTGAAGTCCATTGCCTCCAGCTTTTCCCCCGAGTAGGAATCCGTTGGCTGGGGAATGATTGAGAATGTTACTCTGCTTACGCCTAAAAATGACAATGGTATCCGTGGAGGGGCGAACTGATCAAGTTTGTTAATCAAGTTCTTATTTAACTGATTAAGTCCCTGTATTCGATTCTTCTTAAACTAGAGTATTGCTACAGAGCAGGAATTTATAAAATATCTAAGATACATTTTTTTCGAAATGTACAATTGAAAACATCGCTTCAAGGTCCAGAGGGTGTTCCAAGTTGAGTCCAGATAGACGTGGCTACCATCTGGTATTGTAGCATGATTTGGATCACACGTTAAACTATAGGTCCCTACTAAGAAAGGTTATGAAAGTGCAAACCGGCAAGAAAATCTTAACTAAAATATATATCATTATATTAAGAAGACACGGTTAGTTTTCTAAATTTAATCTACCCAAAATTTAGTTGGCTTCAGACCAGGAAAATATAGCTGTAAATACATACTCTACAAGATTGGGTAGGCTCGCAGCTCTACCATTACAGGTATGAAAAGTCTTCAAATTCCAAATATACGATTTTGATTATAATTATAATCGATATATTATGCACTCAGGTATTATTCATATCCTTATGTGAATAAATTCCGCACATTTCATTTATTTTTTGACAAGGGATTAACTATAGAGGCCTTAAATCACCATATTTCTCGCTAATGAGACGCTAAAATTATTATACTATAATGGCAGTGATTCGTCAGGTCACCAAACGTATGTGTCTCTCTTAGTGAGATACATCACTTGTTTACATTTCTTGGTGACTCTGCACACAATACCATGGTAATATTTTCCTGACCATATATCAATTATTACACTGGTCTTTTGCCACTCTTGCTGTTTACCACGCTGATTCTAAAAATGGACAGCATCATTGTCTATCAGGTCCAAGTTTTTAAATATAACACTGAAAATGTTAGTCTGTTTTATTGGTATTGAGTGATTCATCGAATAGCATAATTCAATTGCTATATACAGGCTTTACATTCCTTATAACTATTTCACAATCATCGTGCTAGAGACTATATAGGCTAATCCGAGATTATTGGTCTCCTCAGAATTTTTGCCTGTGCTGAGCAGATACCATATAGTTTGCCAGCAGTTTATGAATGCTCAAACGTTTTGGGATGACGATAGGTAACCATTGAATAAGTGTCGGGTTATGCGGTTAAGGTGGCCTTACAGTAGAGTTTGGGTTGTCTCCAAAGTGTTCATTCGGGTAATTAATTCTTTTGTGGCTGTGTTCGAATGGTAACCCGGTTATTGTTCAGCAGTAGGAAGGACTCCGAAGAAAAGAGCGGTTTCATAGGCTTTAATCTCAGCCTAGGGCTACCTACCTAACTTCAGAAAAGCAAACTAGTTGAGATTTCGGTGGTTCGTTTGTGCACTCGTGCCTTTGGAATGACTAGTAGTGTTATTATTAATTATGATAACGCTACTAATATACGAATCAGAATGGGAATAATGAATATTAAAGACATTATTTCATCCTGTTTATTTATATCAAGGCCAATAAAGGAAGCGTGACTTCTCTTCTCTTAATCTGGACGCGGGGTGGAGCTTATCGGGTGCGTGTGTTCTCTACTAAGACGGCTGAGCGGAGTCAAAGGTTGTGTGTACGTTCATTATATGCACGTGCCCACTAAAAGAGTATTTGGATTTGCCCAACTGACCATGCTTATCAAGCCCACATCCATAGCAAGATTGATTTCTTCCTTTAAAAAGTTCAAGTAAACTTTAGCTGGTCAGATCAGATTCCATTCTATGCGTGTCCAGCTGTTTTCCAATGCCTCCATTATCTGTGTCCAGACCTTCGGCTCACGTCTATTTCTTAATGTGTCTATGTTTGTACATTCACGTGGGAACCCGACGATTTCGCTTGCATTATTACAACATACTCTGTTTTGCATTGATACATATTAAATTGAGATTTATCATTATTTATAATTATTTGCTTTGTTTTACATTAGTTCATTGTTACAATATAGCATATTAATTCATTGTTCGATTTGTTTGCCCCAGTTTCAATATATCAGTAAGGCCAACAGGGTGCTTATAGGTGAGCTTCATTGTTGGCTCTAATCCACCTTGCAATTCGGTGCTACAGGACTCCCATTAGAAAAAGGGAGTATTATAAATGAGGATCTTTGATTTCTAATATACATTGTCTCGGGGGTAAACAATTTATTGCATGAAAAATTGCTACATTATTTACATGGCTTTGATGTTATATATATATGAATATATATATATATATATATATATATATATATATATATATATATATATATATATATATATATATATATATATATATATATATATATATATATATATATATATATATATATATATATATATATATATATATATATATATATATATATATAATATATGGTATATAATTTTGTTGAGAGGGGAAAGTTCATTAGTCTCATATAGAAATATGTACAAAGTATTGAGGCATACGAACAATACAATTTGCCTCTTTTTTTATTATAGTAGGCCGTGGCAATGGAATTACTGCGTACATTATATATTGTGAAATGACCCTATTTTACAGTGCAATCATTTTAGAAAATAAAAGAATAAGAATTAAACCATTATTTTAAGTACATCTTTACCTTGAGTTTGAATTCTGTTGACTTACGGTCTTACAATATTATATTTTATTTTATATCCATAATTACTCACGGTAGTTAGCGATTCTATGGAGCGTATGGAGGTGGGACTGCAGCTCTTTTATGTGGACAAAATGGTGTGCGTGCGTGTGCGCGACACTTCTTTATAATTGTTAACTTGTACAGACTTGTTCATGTGCACTACAATAAAGTGGCAGCAATCCTGCGATTATTTGTTTAAACCATGTAATGCCAAGCGTGTTAACATATGGAGGTTCGGATGTCCAAGCTGCACATCCTGATCTACGAACAAAGCATAATTCCTTATTTTTTTTCCTTTATATACAGTAATTTGAGTACGCACCGTGCTACCTTTCTATTAACCAAACTGAACTAAGAACACGGGATTAACTCTAAATTAATATCTACACGGACGTTTCACACTTAATACGAAGTTAATAATTTGATAGACTTTGCGCAATTAATACTAAGTTATCTTTAAATTAATAATTTTACAGACTCTATACACTCGATTCTCTATACTAAAATTAATGTTATTCTTAACACTACCGGACATTGGATTTTCATCATTTTTACATTTTAAACTGAATATGAACTTAATATTACGTTGTTAAACTAGTCTGCACCCGAATATTCATATGCATTATTTTTATCTGGAAGCTTTTCACGATTGTTATTATCAATTTTTAAAAAAACTTAACCTGAACGTATAGCTTGTGTTCGTCCGTTAGTTTTCTCGTGAGCCAGCGTTGTCCTTTTTGAGCTGCGATGATGGGCGCTCTGTTCGTATGTGGAGACAGGAAAAACGCTTGGTGAGTTAGGTCTCCACCTACGTCCAGCTGTAGCAGCTCATCTTAGCTCATCTAAATGAGCTTCTAACCATACTAACGGTTACTTCGTTGAAATGTGATGTTGTCGGTGATTGAGTTCACCAAACCTACTTCATCTTGAGCTGAGAGTAGGCTTAGGGTTGGTGAATTTTGCTTCCCCTTGCTCTGCCCCTTGATTCTTCGACGTGTCCCTAGTTCTTTGCTACCTTTTTTTCGTTCGAAGCAGTCACCAGTTTATAAAGGTGAAGGTCGTGACCGGAACAAGAATTGAAGAGGCGGCCTCTTTATTTTTGATTTGGTATTTTCCAGGCTTCTGCTTCTCCAACCTTCGAGTGGTTACAGGTCATAGAGTTTACCTCGATGAAAAGGGAGCACCCCATAAACAGTGATAAGGCTTAGTGCATAAGGCCTACTTAATTTTCAGGCTGGTGCCTTCATGATACTAGTATACTAATCAGAATCAGAATAATAAAAATGAATGATAATGAGAATGTTTCCGCACGTCTATTTATACCAACACTAATTAAGGGGACGTGACTTCTCTTCTCTTAATCTGGACGCGGGACAGAGCATATTTAGTGCGTGTGTTCTCTATTAGGACCGCTAGGCGGAGTCAAAGGGTGTGTGCATGTTCAGTGTATGCACGTGTGCACAAAAAAAGTATTTGTTCATGTTAACTTTGTCTGGTCAGATCAGGTAACGTTCTATGTGTGTCCAGCTGTTTTCCACTGCTTCCATTATCTTTGTCCAAACCTTTGGCTCACATCTGTTCCTTAATTTGTGTATGTTTGTACATTCGCGAGGGAACCCAAAGATTATTTGACGTGCATCATTACAACACATTCTGTTTTGCATTCATACATATTAAATTACGATCTAACATTATTTACAAGTATTTGCTTTGTTCTATATTAGTTCATTGTTACAATATAGCATATTAATTCATTGTTCGTTTATTTTACTTGATGTTGTTCGGTAATAGGAATACCGAGCATTTTCCAAGTACCCTTTATTTAACTTATTTTTGTGCAGAGTACCTGGTACCATCCCTTTTGTATTTGTATATCGATTTGGGGGGCCTCAACGACCCCCTTTCTCCCAGGCAGTTTAAATACTTCGAGAAAAGTTTTGAGAAATTAGTATCATACAGCCCAGTCTTGGTTAGCAGCCTCGTACAGTCTCGTACGCTCTGCCCCACCTCCCAAGGGCTTTAGGTTACGAACGCGACGCGTCACCTTTCTACCAGGCCTCATTCGTACCTAAGGCCAATTTTCCGCTCGACAGACGATAGACACAGACAGGCATCTATCACTCGGGTATTAAAGTAGTTCTCGTCTAGAGTACTCACTCGTTCATTTGTCAGCGAGATTAAAGAAGAAGGAATTTTGCAAGTGCAACTTTGCAGTGCACCGCTTACTCACCTTATCCAATGCCTCCAGTCAATTAAGTTTTACGTGAGTCTGCCCGTCATTTACACTCTCTTCCTCCTTTCCCTGGAAGCAATTACTGTACATCCTCTCTTGGATTCATGTCCGAGGCGAGCCATTTGTATCCCCTTTACCCGTTTGGTATCCCGGGTCTCATCTTATTTATTGTCATTTATTCACCTTTGCTAATAATATTTTCTCTGTATAAAGTAAAGTTATTTTTCTGCAATCAGTTTATCTGATCCCAGAACTTCTAAGAATCGATTATTTAGGCCAACCGCACTCGATTTTGATTATTTAACACTCATCCCGGAATCTATATCGCGATTTCTGTCGTGCTCCCTTCCGTGCGTTACGGCAAAGTAAATCCTCAGCTACCCTCGACGTTCAACTCTACGACAAGCTTGATTCTGGATGCGCTCAGTAGTTGTCCTTTTGCCGGTTTATTCAAGCTTACTGGCATAGTTCCATTTGCATTTTCCTTATTCAATCTTTGTTTAATTTCAGGCAGGTTTGCCTTGTTTGGCAAGGGATAGATAAACCTCGTGCATGAAGATACGTTGATTAAAGTTTCTGCCCTCGTATACGCAACCTTGTTCCTTTGAATCTAAGTCGGATATAGAGCTACATTCTGTTATAATTCTTCTTTTGATTACCTTAGATTTGTCTATCTACATACTATCCAATTAAGATTCTTCTCTGGTATTTTCGTTTCATTGGTTTTTCTCTCTTTTCTTATCTTCTGAATCTTATATTGCAGTAGTTCTAAGACTGGTTGCGTGCTCCTTCGTGGCTATCAGTAATTTCTAGTGTGGTGAGGTGTGATCACATGGAAAGTAACATGAATTTCGCTAATTGTATTTGTTATTCTCTTAACGAGAGCATAGGCTAATATTGCAAAGTTATGAAAAAAACTGCAACAGTATCCCTTATAGATTTAGTTTTCTGTAGTCTACTTTATCACAATAGAGAAATCTAAACCGATTAGTATCAGACCATACCAAGTCGGCCCTAAGTAGATTAGTAGAGTCAGTAGGCTCTACTTAATACTCTATTTGAACATTGATGTTTTACATTAAAAATTTGAATTTACCAACAAACCAATAATTACGTTTCTCAATAGATTTTAAATGTTTTAGCAGGAAATTCACATCATAATTACACGTGGAATAGTCCGAAATTGAGCTGCATTTACACTGCAAATTTAAAAATCGGGTTACGCCCACACACAATATTACTCGCTTGCTCATTCCCGCTTTCACCTAACATTACCAAAATATTGTGTTATTCAAATCAGTATTTGCTTAACTACAGGTGTTATATCTCAGTTCTATTTACCTAGAAATAGTAGGCATCCATAAGTTTCTTGGTGAATTAAGAAGGCGATGTGTTGTACCTTTTGTTTTTCTCAGTGTTGATTTATGTTTGTAATTTATCAGATTTATATGATGGCATTAATTATGATCTTATATGATGGGAGTCTCTTGTATTGTTTACGAAATTTATGATCGTGCGCTTGTTTTCGATCATGCTGCGGAATTATCTCCAAATGGGTGACGCACATGTTCCGTAGTGTGTGATATGTTAAAAGACAGTGAGCAATTATCTAAGATACCCCCTTACGTTTAAGACGTTTTTTATCACAACTCAACCTGCTCTTGCATAAAAGCCCAATGTATTCTTTAAAACAAAATTTCCCTCTTGAAGCAAGCTAAGTAGGGTGACAAACCTCAGAGGTTGTAAAGGCTTCTTCCTATGAAATCTTTTTGCTGATTGTAAAGAGCAATAAATAGCACAAGTATATCCCATGAGGCAAACTCTTTCAGGAGAAATATATAGCAAACAAGCTTTCTCAAATTCCACACTCAAACAGCGCAGTCTATAGAGGAATCGATGAATTGAGTGAAGACTTCAAAGATTAAATTCTCTACCAAACAAGAGATTCTCCGGTATTGGGCATCCATTGTGACGAAACGATTGACAACGCGCAATGCTCTGTTGCAGCTACTGAGCTATATTCGTTTCATGTCAGGCAACAATATAAAAGAGGAAAGGCTGTTTTGTCACCCATAGAAAGCTATACAACAGCAGAAGATATTTTTCATGATGCATCAAACTTTCTTCCAGGAAAATTAACTTTCGTCTCAACTCGCTGGTAGGAACGAACACTTAGGTAGCTCCAGCATTGCTTTTTCTACAGTCTGACTTCATTAAAAGTGCGAAAGAATAAATCATTGTTGTTGGTATACTCTGCCTAATTTTACGTGAAATCTTAGGAACTAGAAATTTGCATGCATAAATGAGAGATATCCTGAACGTGGCTATCAATATAGTTAACTTTATCAAAGCTGAAGTCTTAAAAAGTCCTCGTTTCAACCTGCCATGCCACGATATGGAATCTGAAAATGAAGCCTTGATTTTAACAAAAACGTACAATGTTATAAAAATTGAACTTACTTGGACGGCAATACGAACTACGAGAAGAGGTAGCAATATTTGTAGATTTAGATTCGCATCAAAAGGTAGATCTCCATGACAAGTTACACTCTGAAGGTTTTCAGCTATTTACACTGTAATTTAAGGTTGAATGATCGCCACCTTAAACTACAAGGGTAAAGCATCAACCCCATCACACATCACGCCACCTTTCAATCCTTAATGGCCAAACCTTACCACTCGAAGTATCGAATTCGGCGAGCTAATTCAGCTAGTTTTAGTAACTTGGATTCAGACTAAACTTAGTTCTAAGGTTACAAACAAATATTTATTCATTTAACTGGCTTAAAAACAGAATTCATTAGATATTCTCAGATACAGATGAGAAGCACAAAGGCTTGGCAATTTATCGGAAACTCATTTCATTTTGAATTAGCTGATGTGTCAGTTGAAGTGCAGGAGGAGTTTCTTGAATTGAATTTAACTCCACAGCTAAAAAGGTTTTTTAAAAAATGGGTCTTGAACATTCTGGGTAAGTATCTTTTTGTTTGCTTCTAATCTCACATCAGGTTCTTAGGACTCTACTTATGTTAGGGCACACTTGTCTTTCTAAGGTTGCATTTTACACACCTTTTTATGTTAAAACTAGGTAAAGACACAGGTAATATTGAAGGGGTCTTACGTTGTGCACTCTCTGGCATTCAACCACGCATTCAAGATCTATGAGTTAGCTAATAAAGACTTTCAATTCTCTCACTATTTCTTAATTAATAAAAAGATTTAAATCAATTGATTTATCTTTAAAATCCGATGATTTTTTATATGCAAAGGGCCTCAAAGGAAGACCATTTCTCAGATAAGGCATAATAGCAAAATGATTTAGAGCCACTAGCCTATTGTCGTTGTTTTTCTTTTATTTCGACTCCTAAAGCGAGCAGGTCTTGTAAATGGAGGGGAACCACATTTTGTTCATCCTTTTTTTCCATCAGTAAGTTGACGGTATCGGTGAATTTCCTTGGCGCGCAATGGTCTATATGCGATTACATAATGCATCTACTCGTATGTTTAATCAAGTTCCTTCGTTGGCGTTTTATTTTTTCTTTAGTTCTTGGGTCATCGCACTTTATTTGATGTTTCCTTTGCAATATTAGCGTATATTTTGTTGCTTCCTTTTGGTATTAGCTCCTCTTGTTTTGTTTTTTATTTCTTAAATTTTCTAGCAGTTAACGGCTATTAATGCACCTATTAATTTTTTTTTTTGCATTCACGGAAAATGTACCCTTTTTGCCACAGGCGGAACAGATCTTTAAGTTCTTGAGGTGGGGCAGGTATATTTATGTTCTTCTCTTGCGTAAAGTTGATAACAGGTTTGAACATTTGAAGATATCTTTTTCTATGTTTTTGAGAGGAAAACTTACCAAATTCGAGGAGTCCATTGTTTAGTGCTCTTTTGATCAATTTTAGATGTAGTGTCTGAATTTAATTATTTCCTCTATTTTCAGGTGTTAGTTATCTCAAGTTCCGCTTACAATTCTTCTCTGATGTAATATTCCACGTAGGTATAAGGTTTTCGGCAGACAAACGATCTGTTCGAGGGTAATTGGGGTGGTAATTTGGGTGTGAGTCTAATATAGCTTAGAGATCCATATCCTTCTGGCATGACTAACTATTTTAACATCGCGTTTGTTCCATATACGTATGTAGTTCTGCGTAGATGGCCTTTATCAGATTGCCAGGTTTCGATTTCGATTTTCCCTCTTCCGTTAGCAGTGATAAGTTTATATAACGCATCCAATTTGTGCTGATCTATGGTACATTCTCTTTTCTTCGTCCCATCTCCCAATTATTAAGGCTTACATGGATAAATGAATGAAAATAGTGGGTGTATAGTCCTTGGTAAGCTACTCCCAAATGATGTATCATAATTGAGTTTTGTTGGATAGAAACGTAAATTAGCATCACTACATGGGAATGCCGTCCCCTTGAGTGCTTGTTTTTCAGGATTGCGTCAACTATGCACAGATGTGGGAGCAAGAGCCCGTTTTGTATCTAGGCGTACCTCTACCATTGTAGAGCAAATGGCTCTGTTGTCCAGGTTACCTTTGTTACTGCTATCCGCAATGGGCTATTTCTCATACAACATTCTTCATGCCCTCTTAATTATGGAATTATAACTGAACTGCATCGTTCTGAAAAGGGGAATATGACAACCTCCAAATGCTAAGGTATTGGGTTAAAGGGATTAGGGCGTATGAAGGTAGTTTAGAGAGGCATGGCGTGAGACCAACTAGCCAGAGAGAAAGCAAATAAAATCGCTTATTTGGTAATTCCCACAATGAGAAAGATTTGAGAGGAGGAAAGATATGTAGGTGAATGAAATGATACTCGCAATTGGTGTGAGGTTAAAGATTTAATGTATTCCTTGATGTCTTCTGCTTTTGGGGGTGATGTAACTTAGTTAGTATTGAGTATTTGATAGATTGAATTGATTCTCATGCGATGTATATCCGTGGAATCACATTTGGAGAAACTTGGTTTAAATTTCCTCGTATACCAAACTGATGGGCGTTGAGTAAAAACAACGCGACCGCTGGATTCCATGGTTCAAGCGGAGAATTCTTTTTCTTCGATGGGTAAAGTAATAACTTTCTATTTTGTAATCTATAACAATGTACTGAGTAATGCAAGAGAAGCAAGATGAAAAGGCAGTTATGAAAGGAGTGGAGCCAATGGCTGGTAAATGTGGCAGGAATAGGGCAACGGGGGGGAAGAAAACGTTTCAGTCAAAGAGTAAAACAGACCAGACATGATCTGATTGCAATGTGCATGTTGAGGTAGATTTCGCCGATTTCCATTCTTATATGAACTCTTGGCTCTTCTTAGTATTGGCTTCTTGAGCCACGACTCTTTTTTCATGCCACCTTATTTCATTTCTGCGGGTGAGGCAATGGAATGCAAATACTAACATAAGATCTTTCTTTCCAATGGCTATGAGATGCCCCCCAACCCTCCTTCAGAACTCTTTGAAATTTTACCATAATATTATGCTGTGCAATTAAAAACAAGGCTTGTAGAAAACGTCCGATTTCTTATGATTAAGGAGCATGTCAATAACTATTATAAGAAGGTTGCTCAAATTGTTTGAAGTAATGGGAAATACTTTTATATCAATGCTTAAAGAGCGAAGAATAAGATATGTGATCTCTAAATAATTACTAATACGAGGGGCGGTCAATAAGTGTTGCAATTCGGATATAAGAAAACGATATATCAGAAAAAGTGTTTTATTATTTTTCAATATAACTACTCTCGACTTCAATGCACTTGCGCCAGAAGTCCCTGAGGCTTCGAATTCACATCAGCCAGAAATCTCCCGACTACTGTTCAATACACTTGTGAACGGCGATCTGGACACTTTCATCGTCCCCAAACCGGCTTCTACGCATACGCAGTGCAGTCTTGAGCTATCGGAATAAAAAGTAGTCGCTAGGGGCTAAATCTGGACTGTAGGGGGAAGGGTTGAGCTTCTCGGATCAGCACTCGCGCAGGGCAGCTTGTGCAACTCTGGCCTTGTGGACTTTGACGACGTTGAAGTTGATCATGGGGCGGCAGGTTTCTAGAGACCCAACGGGCAGAGACCTTGGTCATGGCGAAATTGTCGTAGATAATGTTCATAACACTTCCATGTGATATTCCAAGTTCTCGCTCGATTTCTTCGACCTTCACCCGTCGATTTTCGAGGATTATCCTCTCCACACGGGACAGATTGTCTCGTTGGTCACGTCTGACGGGTGTCATGGCGGAACTCCCTATTCCAGCAAGCTATGGTTGTATAGGAAGAGGTGGTGTCGGTGTACACTGCAACCATGCATTCATTGATCTCTTTTGAATTCTTGCCTTCCTTGGTCAAAATGTGATCACTGCGCGGTGCTCAACCTTCTTCCTTGTTGAAAAAATTGTAACTGACGATTTGCGATCAGCTCCTGCTTCTTAAATAGACGAGGCAGTAGCGTGCGGCTGCAGATCCTGACTTTCCATAACTTTTCCTAATACCTTCACAAACAACAATCCCCCTTCCTCTGTTTTGGCCTACCAATTCGCAAAACCTATCGACCGCCCCTCGTATAAGAAAGAGTATTTTCCCTTTAGTTCTGCTCCATCTTTATATGTCTTTATTTTTCAAGAGAGGACTATGTGTTTTATGGAAATGTTTCTTTACACTCACTTAAAGTTAGACTTTTCTAACGCATCTTATTAAAACTATTTTCCATTGTCTATAGGTGTATCGAGATGGAAGTGAAACGAATCGAGATCTCTGCTCTCTTGTGTGGATGCCAGAACAAGTACTAAATCCCTAAGCGGGTCAAGGTCAGTTGGATGACTGTGCGCCGATTCGTGAAAAAGCTGGAGAAAGGAGAAAACATTAACGCTCAACTTTGTTCAGGCACAGCTCAAAATTTTAACTAGTTGGCTCTGAGAAATGCCTTCGAAATTGATCCGAACTGAAAATGACTGCGCGTTCGAAAAAGAAGAAAATATCGGTGGCCACTAAGTCCACTGCCATCAGTAAGGGAAGCGGCAAGAGTTTGAGATGCATAGAAAGGCCTCTGTTCACAGACCGTATGAGAGTAGAACTTGGTAAGCGCTGTCGTCACCTTTTCAACGACTTGAAGAATCATGGCACTCGAATTTAAATTTTTATGATGAAAATACTTTCAGGGTCGATATACTCATCAAGAAACGGAAAGACTGCATCGTAAGCTTCCTACAGGACGTCTTCCAGATTTATTACGTATACTCGACTCAAGATCCGGCCCACTTGATGATGCTCGTGGTCGTGGATTCGAACGGAGAGAAGATGCTGCCGGTGTGGTTCGTGGTCGACATCAGGCCTAGAGCGGCCAAGTACAGGGATAACTTGGCCATGAAAGTCCTGCACTGGATGAGATAGATCCCTAAGAAGGTGAAATACGTAAATAAGCAGAACGGTGTTTTGATTGCCACGGCCAAGAACGTGCTTGAGTGATTGGGCTTATACATGAACTTCTGGCTGACGAATTTTGGCCACCATTCTCGCCCGACCAAATTCCACTCGACGACAGCGTGGGGGCGCCTGTCGAAGGTGAGACTTGAAAGCTGCCCCACGGCGAGGTCGACCAGCTGAAGTTTATCAACTGCGTGTGGGTCAGCTCTGAGAAATGACTTCATCCGAAAAGGGAAGACGGCCTGAAAGTATCGCTTGAAAGCATGCTCTCCGTTGATGGCGGAAAAATGAATTAATATTACAAATTAAACAGATATTGTCGAAGTAAGGACAAGTGTTCGGGAACATACGCACAGAGTTCTAAGTTAGGCTGAGCAAAGCCACAACTGTTATTGTTCTAAAAAGGCAATTTGAATAGATAGCGGCAAATGCGTGAGCAAGCAATATACTAAACATAACGACCAAAATAGATTTTAATACCCACTAAATAAAAGGCACAACAATAAATATGGATATATATGGGTACTTAATAAGACGGAATTAGGTTTCGAATACAAATTCGATAACCTGGGTTATTGAATGGTTATAATGGGAGATTGAAAGTAATAAATGATTTAGTTTCTTTGAAACTTAAGAGTAAAGTAGGGCAAACTTGGGGTAAGTCTTAGGGACCTGATTACTCAAGGGGGCGTAGCAGAAAATCCAGCAGCGGGTGGGGCTACTTTCTCGAATTTGTTTTGCGAGATGCAGGTCTCTTGTTCTCAAGAGGTCACCGGAAGATCTTTGAAGGTGGGGGGGGAGATTACTTCTCTTATCCCGGATCGTGCGAGCTATCGGGCCTCTTGTCGTCAAGAGGTCACCAGAAGAACTTCGGAGGATGGTTCTCCAATCCTTGATACGAAGGCGGTTGAGAAAGGCTAACGTTGCCTCATGAGACTCTTCTCCCTGACCCGAAGATATGAGGGGGATGTCCAGCTCTTCCGTGGCTTGCGACTGTTACTCACACTTCACGGGAGAGAGCTTTGTTGAATTGAACTCCTTTCGGGGAAGTTGTCTAAGAAAAACTATCCATAAACCTGGAGATTGTTTATATATTCCCGGGTTCTCCTAAACACAAAGAGAGAGAGGCCTTCTCGAACCCTCGTTATCGCGCTTGACAAACTGAGCTTCTCTTTACGGGGAAGTGTCAACGGCAGGGATCAGCGGGAAAAACGGACGAACATCGGCTGGAGCCATAAAAGCTGTTCACGGTGAATCTACAAAGTAATCTCACGAGCCGAGGGGTAAGGAGGATATTGAGACTGCCAGGAGGTAGCCTATATTTTAGCGTCATTTCTCGGTGTGAATTTTGCAGAGAACTGGTGGCAAGTCTAAAATGGCTGAGGTCGGAGGGGGAGGAGTAACGGCTCGCTTTCTTTCCCAAAGTAATATCTTAGGAGGTGCAGAAATAATATTATTATAAGGGGATAACTCTAAACATATAAATATGTTAGAATAATAAAAACCTGTCTAACTGCATCAAAACTATATATATATATTAACACAGTGCCCCGCAAATGTTTACAACACACCATGAAAAACAGACGTTTATGTATTTGTATGCGAGATAGGTAAATGAAACTTTTATTGCTGACAGGATATGTATTCAAACAATGAATTAATTCATCAGAACCATACAAAAACATGAATATAGTTTTTTGTCGAAGAAATACAATTAATTAGTAATACAAAAATTTACAACACATATATCAAATCGTTTCTTAATATTTAGTAGTATAGTGACTGTTGCTAATAACAGCTTGTAGCTGCTTAGAGTAGTCTCCTAAGCACTTCTCACATGTGTTTCTGTTAATATTACTCTATTCCTCAATGCATATTTTCAGTTCAGACATGTTTCTTGTTCTTTTTTTTGGATTCTGAACTTCAGTTCCTTTCCTAGATTCTCGATAGGGTTCAGATCTGAGGATTGACTAGGCCATTTTAGAACATTTACACCATTTGATTTAAACCAATTTTGTGTCAGTTTTGCTGTATGCCTTGGATCATTTTTTTGTTGAAAGATCCAATCCTGTTTCAAATTAAGAGAATGCACACTTGGAAGTAAATTCTTCTTCAAGATTCTTCTATGATGTTCTCCATTCATTCTTATTTATATGGTTTCGATATTTCAAACACCTGTGGCACTAAAACAACCCCAGATCATGATTGAGCCACCTTCATAGTTTACTGTTGGGGTAGTGTTCTTCGGTGCGTATTCGGTACTTTTCTTTCGCCATACCCTCGGGGCTCCATTACGGCCGAACAGTTATATCTTTGTCTCATCCTACCAAAGTACATTGTCCCAAAACTCTTCAGGTTTACCAACAAAAATCTTTTGCAAAATTTAAACGATCACAAACCTGTTTTCTTGTAAGAATTAGGGTTTTCCTTGGAGATCGTGAGTATGCCTATGCTACGAAGCGATCGACTAATTGTGTTTTTACTCACTGCAACTCCACTCACTTCTAAGTCACGCTGAAGTTCTTTAAGAGTAACCTTGGGTGTTTTACTGAACTTTCTTACTAATAATCTCCCTGCACGTTTGGTTATCTTGCGAGGAAGGCAGGAACTGATCAGAGGAAGAGTAGAATTTTGAGACTTCCAGTGACGTACTATCGTTCCAACTGAACTCAATGAACTAACCAATGCCACATTTATGAAGGTCTACAAGACGTTTTTCCAGATCTTGATCGATTCGTTTCTGTTACCCCATCGGGCGAATCTTTACAGGACGTTGTCTGATAAAGAATGACGCGATAGCTTATACCAGTCCTAAGTTATGTGCGTAGGTTAATGTAGAACCTTCTAGAAATTGCATAAAGTTTCTCCTTCTCGAACATTTATGAGTAAGTGATAAAAATCGATATGTTTTGTAAACTTTTGCCTTACCATTTAATTGTATTTCTTCAACGAAAAACTATATTGATTTTTTTGTGCTTACAAATAAATAAACGTCTGTTTTTCATGGTGGGTTGTAAACTTTTGCGGGTCACTGTATATGGTATTAAACCTAGATGACTGACTCATTTTGATCTATTTGTACTCTTTTGGGCACATACTTCGTCTGTTTCCAAATTCTTCCTTATAAACTTCTAGAAATTTCTGGAATTAGTTTATAGTCAGTTGGTTAATTATTAGATTGGAATTAGCAATAAGGGCGAATACCAAAATATGAAAAATAGCTTGCATTTCATCACGAAAAGTATGTAGATGCAATACAAGATAAGTATTTGGTTTTTATTTAAATCAGCGACTAAATTATATTTTGTGCGCTTCAAAACATTTGGAATGAGAATTAGGTATTTGCAATTTTTCTCAGCATAATAAACAGCAGACCAAGAAAATACCTAATTTTTGGCAATTATAGGATTAATCAAAAATGTGTCCAAAAACAACCGATTTCTAACTAAGGATTATTATTCCCCCCCCCCTTTCATTCAACACTCGTTACACTAAAATGGTATAAAAAATGTTTGAATGACAGTAGAAGAAAACAGGAAGACAAATTAAACATTAATTCAGATGCCACATTAATTTGATAAATATTTGCACAAATATTTTTAAGCACTTTTTGGCGGGGGAAGGAGATTACTATCCTGAACCGAACTATCATAGACAGAAAGCCAACAGAAACTATTAAGAATTATGCTCATGAACTTTACTTAATATGTGTAAAGTTCAAGGAGGCATAATATATTTATATATTAACACTAAATATAGCAAAAACAGACACTATTGGGTATAATAAATATTATGTATTTCTCCTAGCCAAAAACTAATGAGAAAATTTTCACTATCATGAAAACTGGTTTTTATAGATAATTCACATTTAAAAATGTAGAAAATCTTTCTAATAAAGGCAAATCCGAGTGGTTTCTAGTACAATGCAGGAACAAGGAAATAAGAAAAATTATCCTTAATGGCTTCTGGAAAAAAACAGGGAACTTCGAAAAATACCATTTCTTTCTTTCGCAATGGATAGTTTAAATTACCCCTTTTTATATTCAGGGTTTTGAACCTCGTATTTTAATGACACCTTTTCATCTGCGATACATTTTTTTTCCGTTTCAATTTTATCCTTTTGAACATTTCTTATGTACAATTTCCATATAATTGCATGTTCTTATTAATACATTCAACGAATTCTATGAAGGAAAGTAACGAGTCTGGTAAGAGGAGTATTTGCTATGATTATCTTTGTTCTATATTATTATCGTTTCCTTCTTCCTACATAATTCGAGGAGCAAAGCATAAATATCTACAATCGCAGGAAGGCAGAATTCTCGCCTGGAATGAACGCACTCCATCAAATTAAGGAAAAAGTTTGTTAGCTAATATCTGCAAATCGAGTCTTACGATGCTGAAACAGGCAGTTTATTCAAAATACGAGCATTTACTATCTAGATTTGCGAATAACGTAAATGTCTACGACCAAATTTGATCACACAAATTAGACTTTAATGACTCGCCTCTCGACCAAAGCGAAATTATCTCTAGGAGCCTGAAAAAGGTGTAGATTTGTGGCTGTTCTCTATTTCCTGAAGTAATTGTATTGCCTCATTTTATTTTGTCCAGTTAATGTTATTTACCGTAATTTCTACTAATGTTTTGTTCTTATTGGAAGGTATTTACATCATTTTATTCGTTCATGAAGGAAAAGGAAAGTTTATTGCCTTCTTTTTGTAGGTAAAGTAAGTAAAAATGGAATGTAAAACAATATAATGTTTATGTTACTTATTCGTTGAAATACAGGAAAAATGAAAACACACTATAAGTCTATACAAACAGAACAAGGAAGCAACTGCGGATAGAATAAAATTACTAGAATAAAATACACTATCGTTGTTAGGAATATGGCCGGATTATGATAGGCACAGTAATATTGGTAACTGAAAAAAAAAGAAGACAATTTGAATATCATGCACCTTCCTCGAGGTGATATGGGTTGATTATGATATGCCAGACTCTGGTAAGTACAAATGATATCAGAAACTAAAATAGGTTGCAATATCCTATATAGGATATGGAGAGATTCGGATTTGATTAAAACTCTTGGTTTGCTCACGCAGTAAAATAAAAATCAGACGTTTAGTTAATTGCAACATCGGCGCAATTAATAAAATTTGCATAAAGATCAGAAGGATACTTATTGATAAGCACGTTGGAACAAGAGAACGGTTAAAGTTGATTTTAACGTACAAAATCAGTGTTAGTGGTACCAGGATCTCTGCGCATTTAAAGCTCTTTAATCGAGCTCTATCATTTTGATCCCCAGTTCCGGATTCAAGCATAGGGTTTAACTACGGTAAAACCACCGCATGGGCAGCAACATTTACGGGGGATAATCAAACCTAATCTGAGTAAGAATCTCAATATCTTAAAAATCTCCAAATACATACTATTTGTTGTCAGTATATTTCATCTGTACGAACATGATTTTTATAATTCCGTATTTCTTTCTTAAATGCCGTTGAGCAACGTGAATATATGGATACTGCTGCCATTGTAAAGCCACACTTCTTTCAGACTTCTCGTGGAACTATCAACGAACAGACGCCATTGATCCGGCTGGAGTCTCAAACCTATCACTTCAAACAGACATTTTACCTCAGTTCAGAAGCACAGCGGCCCTAACAATTAATGCCTAATGCTGCACACTATGTTCAGTACTTCGAAATTATCACGTGTGCATCGATGGGTTTCATTCCTTCAATCTGAATGCCAAAAGCTCTGTACACGATCTGACGAGATTTGTCTCTTACGAGAACAAGAATCTCTTACTGGTTTTGGAAAAGGGGTCTTCGAGTAGGCAAGCGCTTTCCCCTTCACACCAATCTTCATCAGGATCCTAAATTTTCATCTCAATTTCATATATAAATTAGAAATTTGCACCAGCTGGAATCAGCAATTTTTCGTCATGAGGCACTGGTGCAATTGAAGATGAGATATTTGAGTAGTCCAGTTCTTTTTATCTCGTGATCTTTTACAATTAGATGCGTTGACCATTGGGAAATAGGAGACTATTTGATGGTCTGTTTGTTTTTACTGGATTCTCGGAGTGTCAAACAGCATGCATCTCCTGCTGTCATGCATCCTTCCTTACAGTTTTTATTTTCAGATAATACAGATTATATGAGGAGGCTATGACAGGTCTTGGTCTCAAATATAACTGACTTAGTACTTTTCATATTAGACATAATATTTGGTACTCGGTGAAATTACAGATTTGATTTGTTTTTGGGCGAATATAATTTCTACACACTAACACACACTGCAAAAATTATCAGTGGATTTCTTGCTGCTTCTAGAAACCATCGCCGTACTGTAATTTCTATAATAGCTAAAACAAAAAGTGTGCAATATAGTGAAGGAAACAAGTCTCACAATGGAAGACAATGTTATACATGATAGAAAATAATTTTTTATATAAGTCTAAAGAAAGTGATGCTATGAAAATAAAGTCCTACCATGCTGGAGATATATAAGACATGAAAAAAAATCAGGTGAAACAATTTTATGTTGCTTAACGAATTATATCAAAAAGTTGATTAGTGGAAGTTAAATTTAATTCCAAGACAGAACAACATCCATAATGCGTTACTTGTTGACCATAGCACATAGAGTACTTCGCATCGCTGGTGGATTGGAGCTTTTATCTGAATATTGAAACACGGAGATAACTAAGAAAGTTATAAGAGACTAATTTACCAAAGAATGAAATGTGTGCAGACATGTAAATTCATATAAAAAATAAATATAATTAGAAAAGAATAGAAAACTATGTGATAATATGAAATTTCAAAAACTGCGAAATAAGACTAAATGAAAAGGAAAAGATAATAATTTATTACTCCAAGTTTGCTGGCGACTTAACATACCAGTGGAATAAAAGAGAAGCTTTATCTTGACAAATAGCCCCACTCAAAATAATAGAATATTAAATATACTAATAATGAATTGTCGAGGTATAGCAAAGTGTACGTGAATATGCGCACACAGGCACTAAGGTAGGCCAAGCAAGGTGACAACTGTTATTGTTTCTAGGAGTGCGATTTAATAGATATCGTTAGCTGCTGAGCCAAGGAATATAACAAACAGAATGACAAAAATAGACTTTCAGTACACACGACTAAAAGGGAAAACAATAAATATATATATATATATATATATATATATATATATATATATATATATATATATATATATATATATATATATATATATATATATATATATATATATATATATATATATATATATATATATATATATATATATATATATATATATATATATATAGATGGTAGATAAAATGAGACGGACTTAAGTTCCGAATACTAATGGGCCTCTTGTCGTAAGAGGTCACCAGGTGCTGGCCTCCTGTCCTCAGGGAGTCACCGAACAAATTTAAAAGGGGGGAAGATGACTTGTCCACACTCGGCTTGAGCGAGCTAATGGGCTCCTTGACGCAAGAGGTCACCAGATGCGGGTCTCTTGGCCTCAGGGTGTCACCGAACGAACTTGAAAGGGGAGAAGGTAGATCATTACACTCTGCTTGAGCAAGCTAATGGGCTTTTTGTCGTAAGAGGTCCCTAGATGCGGGCCTCCTGTCCTCAAGGGTGACCAAACGAACCTCAAAGGTAGGGGAGGAGATGACTTCTCCACACTCGGATTAAGCGAGCTAATGGGCCTGTTGTCGTAAGAGGTCACCAGATGAACTTAGGAGGACGGCTTCTCCAATCCTTGATCCGAAGGCGAATGAGAAAGGGTAACTTAGCCTCACCGGACTCTACTCCTCGACCCGAAGGCAGGGTGGGTCATGTGCAGCTCTTCAGTGGCTTGCGACCGTCATTCACACTTCTTGGGAGAGAGCTCGTTAAAGTGCACTCCTTTCCGGGAAGTCTCGTCTAACCAAATCTGTCCGTCAGCCTCGAGCGTGGGCATATATACCCGGAGCTATTTAAAACAGAGAGAGAGATTAAAACCTTCTTAACCCTCGTTACGGCGGGATGAATCGAACGCCTTCTTACGAGAAAGGGTCAACGGCTGGGATCAGAAGCCAGACGGGTGACAGTGGCCTTAAATGCGGTTCACGGCGAGGCTACAAATCAGACTCACGACCCGAGCGGGGGAAAGGTTGACACGACCAAGAGGAAGCTTTGGTGAGAATTTCACGGGACCTAACGGCGGGTCAAATGAGGGAGAGGTAAGGAAGGAAAGAGGGGAGTAACGCTTGTTTTCTGTCCACAAATACCCTCTTAGAAGGTGGGAAAATAATATAATTCACAGGGGATTCCTCTACACTAATGAATATGATAATAAATAGTCTTGTACCAGTTCAGAAGTCAATAGGAAGCCCTCTTCCCATGACACAAGTTAATTAGATATTATTATTTCGTAATAATCTTTTTCTGTAATTGTATTATTATCTCAGAATAAAAGATCTTCAACTTCACTGATGATATCATTTGATCTTTATTGATATTGATTTATTATTTCGTAACGATTGGTCTTTTTGTATTGGTAGTGTTACCTCGTAACGTATAATCGTCATCTGTATTTGTTTTATTGTTTTTAACGCATTCCATTAATTGTAATGATCAATCATCTAGTAAAGAATACTCTTCATATTTTTAGACATCTCATCTCGTAGAAAACACATCATCTTTGTTTTAGTATCTAAAATCAAATGAGCACATTATTATTAGTATTATCTAATAATAATTATCTAATAAAAATATTATTATATTATGTCGTAATGAAATAATGCCCATGTGTATTATTTCGTAACAAAAGATCTTCCTTACATTCCTCGTATTATCTCTTAAACCACGATATCTATGAGGATTTGTTATAGTTTATCGTAACGAAAGACCTCCAACTTTATTAATTGTATATTCACGTAACGAACGATCTTTTCTTTATTGTTCGAAATTTTCGTAACGAAAGATCTCTATCACTATTGATTGTATATCGGGTAACAATAAAGCTTTATCTATATTTATTTATTATCTTTTCTCGTAGTAAAATATCTCTATCTATATTTTTTATTACATCATTACGAAAGATATTCGTCGTGTTATGTCGTAATAAAATAATATTTATTTGTAGCGATTGTATTATTTCGTAAAAAAGAACTATAATTGGATGGGATGAGAGTAATTATTGCTTTTATTTCTTTTGGATTGTGTAGAAGAATAAGGTCGAAGGGCGACTACGTGCACATCTTATCCACGGGGTCTCGAGAGCCCAGGTATATTTACTTGGGGACACATTCTTCTCGTCTTGCATGTGCTCACAGCAATCTTCTTGCCCTCCAGCATAGATCTAAGCTCGTCGAACATTCTACGCCATCTTTATCTCGGTTTCCCCAAAGGATTCGATTTTTTTCCCAAGATCCCGCAGGTCGTGGAGGCTCACGCCAGGTCATCTCAGCCACCAGCGAGCGCCTATATAATGCGCTGACTCGGTTTAGTGAGAAGTACTCCAGGATTTTATCGCTTATAACTGCGTATGAGCAAAGTAAACGCTCACTCGTCGCGATCAGAGAGACCGGCAATTTAAATTTGAGGAATAATGCAAAATCGACATCTGTGAAATCTGCCATATTCATTCGGCGAGTTCCTGACGAGGATTTCCATCTCGCAAGGCCAAACTAAGTAGGCTCCCTCATCCGCCTTATAAGGTAACCTAGCTTCCCCATTACAGTCATCGTATCTAGCACGGCCCTTTCCTTCAACGAACACGTAAGCTAAGGTCGAATCCTAAATCCTAAACCAACTTCAACGCAAATCCAGAAGGCATTTATATATATATATATATATTTATATAGATTTTGGCGATTCCACGAGAGATTTAATCTCACTCATGGTCTGAAACATGAATCATGATTTTAATCACTGGTGATTTAAAGGGATGAAGTGTTTATGACTTCTCTGATATTTCGCTCACATGGGTATATCGATGTTCAGAGGCTTGAAATTTCTTGCAATTTTATGGTATATATATATATATATATATATGGTGCGGTTAAGGTAATGGCATAATTAGGCAACTGCTCTGCTTCAGGTCCAGCAGGTGATCCTATCCTCCTTGAACTGGAAGACAACACTTAGGGATGACCCATCCATCAGCCCAAAAAAGCTGATTTCAAAGACACGCCTTTATGTCGTCTCGTTTACCTGAAGCAGAGCAGTTGTCTAATTATGCCATTACCTTAACCGCACCAATTTGTCTTGGATATTTTTCCATCTTTCGAGCGTTTTGGCTCAGTCAACGCTGTTAATATATTAATAATAACAGTTTTCTGTGACGGTAAACGAGACGACATAAAGGCGTGTCTTTGAAATCAGCTTTTTTGGGCTGATGGATGGGTCATCCCTAAGTGTTGTCTTCCAGTTCAAGGAGGATAGGATCACCTGCTGGACCTGAAGCAAATCAGTTGTCTAATTATGCCATTACCTTAACCGCCCCAATTTGTCTTTATTATTTTTCAATATATATATATATATATATATATATATATATATATATATATGAGATACACTGAAACTGTTCTGAATTAAATTGTTTTCGGAGAATGTGGTTTAATTCATCATCTTTTCTTGCGATATTGCATTAATTTTCATCATATATATATATATATATATATATATATATATATATATATATATATATATATATATATATATATATATATATATATATATATATACATATATTAATATATATAAATATATATATATATATATATATATGGTATATACAATATATCCTATTTTAAGACAATTTAAATAATTAGGGTTACAAAATATTAAAAAATATGTATTATTACAAAAAGAAAATTCTAAAAGCTAATTCTCCTCATTAAATTATCGCAATAATCTTTTCTTTCAACCACACGTGATAATGAGACTTCAAAGGAAGATAGGTAGGGAATGCCATCCTTCTTTTGGCCAAAACGGACCCCATCTGACCGGATAAAGTCTACAACCTAGAAAAAAAAGGAAGATAATCACTGCTGAGTCTCCGGACAGCAGAAGTCGGTCCTCTTTTGGGGGTGGAAAGCGTTGAGAATATTCTTATTTTTTACACTAAGCAGCGATAAAGGTGGGACCTTCTGCAACACGAGAAGCAGAAAACCCACTCCGCATCGGGGATCTAAGGATATAAAGATCCATAAGTAGGATTCCATGTTAATGGGAGAGGAAAGACAGCGGTGTTTTGAAAAAGTAATACGTGTGATGCCTTGTGTAGGACAATACTAGCTCTTCGAGGGTGAGCACAGGGGTTCCACGTATCGCTGGCCATACATTTACCTGCGCTGGCCTTTGTGTCCATTCTTGCTTAGGATTAAACCAGATAAGTCGAGAAAAGACTTACAATGAACACATAGGATAGGGGTCATGAAGTAGTAATGGATAGAGATAATAAATGATACACACCATGGTTCGGATCCCACGTTATGAAGTAGGTCTCATGACTACCTATGTCTACTTCTGTGTCTTCTACTATACTTCCTGCTGATCGATCCTGAACCTTTCTTCTTCTCCTTCCTCTCACTTCTACTTTCCTTCCCGATTCTTAACGGAAAGTAATGAAGCTCTATTTAATGATGGTGCGGAGGACTATAGATGAGTACTGGGTCTCACCACCTTAACCCGTCTTGACCACTCTAACAAAGGTAGGTGGGGGAGGGGTCTCGACGAACATTTCTTTGTCTCTGGCTTTCCTTTTTGTTTTATTTCATAGCAACTCAACGTCGTATCTAGCAGCGTAGTGAGAGCTCGTGATATGAATTGTTGTGAGTCTTGATGTTAGTCCATAGGCGTGGATAAAATGTCTTCTCCTTTAAGTTTGATGTTGTAGTTCTAGTCTGATTTATGGAACCTCGATTGTAAGAAAATTTGTGGGATTGATTTAATCGGTCACATATTGATAGTTTTTACCAAATTGCATCGGCAAATACACAATGCTTCACATTCCTAAATTCATACACGAGGATTTAAGAATATTTATCTTTCACATATTTTCCTTTTAACTACTTTTAGCGATTTCTTTACAGATTTCTTTTTGCAAACTTTCTGCTGGAGATGTTCTCGTTTATTTTCGTTTTAAATGTAATTAAATAAAATAATTTCATTCATTTATCTCTTTTAATTCAAAATTTACTAGTTAAAATCATTTTGTCGGCAAATTAGAAAAGCCACTATGTACATATATTATTGATAACAAAGATGAAATCCTCGCCACAACACCCACTAATACGAATAAATAACTAAATTTAACTTTATGGCCAAAGGTCTTATGACATTACATTCCGCCTCTTGGGAGCCAATTACGTTTGTAGAAAAAATACGTATATATGTGTAGAATACTACATACAGAGCAAATGGAAGCCCTTGTGTGAGAGTAAAAAACGTGGTAGGCAGAATTAAATTCACTTCAATCTTCTCTATTTCACTCTTGTAGAAAGTTAAGGGGGCCTTTTCATACAAACACCACCACATTTTAAAAGCTTAAATGCATTGAGGAACAAAAGTGCTCTTGTACCTTGTAGTTCAGTTACCAACGTATCTAAAAATTATGTAAAATTTGCACTTTTTACAATATACCTTGTCCACTTAGGTGTGTTAACGTCTTTTGATCCAAACTCTGCATACACAACTATACACACATAGGTTTACAGAGCATACACACTAACTTATCCATCCTAAAAAGAATTTCCATAATTAATTAAATTCAAAACTTCACATTGCAAATAAGAGTATTTTGTAGCAGAAACTCGTATTTCCTTTCTCATATTGAGGAGAATTCAGATTGAGGAATTGAATGATGTTTTTTCATATTTATTCTCTCAAAGTTTCTGTAAAGTTGAAATGGTTCTGATTTAAGTCTCTCGGTGTGCATCAGTTGTATTGAAATATTCACAAAGTTTCTTTACGGAAAAGTGATTCTTTACAAAATTAGGAAGCCATTTGAAAATTTAATTTTTTCTGTTTATTTCCACCAAGTTTGCTTTCATTTTCAGTTTTAATGAGGTGGGAGTAAGACCTATTTTTAGATATACTAATGGAACTTTGTTAAATTTTTAATTCTTTGTTTCAGCTCATTTAGAGTTAAGAGGGGAATATTCATACAATCTTTCTATGGCAAAAAAGTATATTATGGTAACTTGCTCACCGCCCCAGCAAGATTTAAATAGAGTCAGTTCAATAGCAAAATTTATGAAAGGGGGTATCGTCAAGGGTCTAAACTAGATAGGGTGTGGCTGTTGGATTGACCCTTCTATGAGATCAAAGTTTTAATTTGCATGTGTGGAGTGAATTATAACATTTCAGTTACGGTAAATTAACCTGATAAGACATACAAGTCTTCGGACATTGCTATTCTTTAAGTGAGAAAGGATGGGGTGACGTATGAAAAGGGGTATGGTTTAAGAACTTAGCGGAGTTCAGCTTAAGTTAAGTTAACCTAACCAATGTTTACATTTTTGAGTTAACAAATTTTATGCTGTAAAAATTAAAATAACAAAAGTTAAATAATCAAAAAAATTAAAATAAATACCTCATATAACCCTAGATGGCCTACTCTAATCTTTTTTTTTCCTACATCACTATCCCCACGAGAAATCTTTTCTAGATAACGATCCGCAATACCACCTATGAATCGTGATCTAAGAAAGGCCAGAAGTAATAAATAACTATCTATATGTAATTTATTGTGCAGTAAAATCCATTAGGGAAATTTTATCTTTAAATTACTCAACACGATCTATTAACTATCTGTAGGTAGCTCCTGCCTTAGGTATTCCGCTTATTTTATATATGAAGTTGTAGTGCACAAAATAGTTCAACACTGCTGAACGTCAAGCTTTCAACCATAATTCGCTGTCATATTTTAGTTAGTGGTAAAGAACATCGGTCAGGAAATATTTTCGAAGCTTCGAAGAAATTTGAACATCTCTATCAGTTAACCGCCAAGTATTAAGGTCACACTCGAAAAAGTGGAAATAGATTTAAATGATTATCATCAATTAAGCATTTCAGATATTTTATTGTAATAAAAATTATTTGGTTTATTAAAACTTTGCTATAAATAATAAGGTTTTGGACCAATTTTGCTTTAAGATTAGCAGAGCTGTATTAATTTTACTGACGATAGCCTAAATTACGTTTGCGAAAGACGTAAAAAACGATAAATTTATTAAAATCCAATGATAAAGAAATTTCTTTGCACATAACAACTGAAAAAGTATTTCAAAGTATAGGTTCAAGTAATATGTCCTACATTTCTGACCTTGCACAGTCGAGATTTGAAACTCATTGCTCGCAGAACTACGACGAGGTTGAGACATCCGTCTCTCTCTCAATTACATAGTTTACAAATACAGGTTAGGTGAATGATATATAAAATATATCAAAAGATATATTTATTTTGCACTTATCTATTACATTTATAAATATGAAATTCCTTTTTCTATTAAACTTAAACACACGTGGCCCTTTAAAAAGACTCGAAATCTTTTATGCTGAGAAAAGACTTTACAAGTTTAGTATTTGAGTTCTTTCCAACTCAAGATGTACAGTAATTCTTCTTTTGTATTTATAGATTCACATTTACTAGCATGATTCTATCTAACTTAAAACTCATATATTCCGGAAGCTTATATGTAAGATTTATCCTAAATTAATTATCAAGGAACCTTTTCCACCGCTAAGCTATAAACGAAAGAAACAGAGTGGAAGCAATTGAACTGTATAGTCACATATCCAACTAACGCATAAATTTCTTCTTTCATTGCTATCAGTAACGGTAATATCATTTAGGGAGTCTAGAACTTAGTAATATCTGAAGATGCATGGGTAAGCAAAACATCGGAAACAACCGCCAAAGATGTTAGGGCCAGATACAGCAACTCTATGAGCAAAGGATTTAGAAGGCCAAGTGTCAGATTAGCGGTTTGGAGGTAAGATTCGAGAATTACACGGCGCAGTGTATCAAAACTTAGATTTCATTAATTTGAATTACAGAATTTCATTAAGTTTTCTTGATCTTCCTAAAAAACAATTCAAATGATAAAGATTAGGATTATGATTGCTTTCACACAAGAAAAAAATCTTTTTTTAGTTTTATGTTGCTGCTATAAATGAACATGATATTAATTTCCTCCGTAAATGAGGCGAGACTGAAATAAACCTAACCTAACCAACGAACTAAATTCTCGTAACAAAACCAACCCTTCCTTACCTAACTAACGCATCCTAAAATAACCTAGCTCTTTAACTTAACCTTAAGGTAAGAAAGAAACTAATGAAAGTATCTAAACTTAACGAAACATAACTGAATATTCTTGATCTTCAAAATCAGATTCATTAGCATCGAAGCTGAAATCCAGGCTATGTATGGGGTTAAAGTGTTTTTCTTTTCGATAAACTAACTAGTACAACTCAGACAAAAATACTTGCATGGTAATCCACCCATTCGCGATTAAAAACTATATTATCATAGGTCAGATTAGATCTTCTGACCTCCATTTGCTTTCCGTGTCTCGCAAAGGTTGGCGGATAGCACGCAAGTCAACTCTATAGTTGAGCCTTGCATTGAATAATGCAATTGAACTTTGGGTTTCAATAAATCTTTAATCTTTGGTTATACTTGGAAAATTAATTCAACTATATAGATGATTCTGTATATCAAACTGTGCAAACAAAATAAACTTTACTACTGTACAAACAAAAATAAAATACTAGACATGAAAGATAAATCAAAGTATAAACACGACCGACAAAAGAGGATTCCAATTCCGGGTGGATCTGCCACCCAAAGATTTGGCTGCTCGAGAGGAGCACGAGAGGGAGGGTACTGAGCTTGAGTATTTTCGAACAGCACGGGTTGGATCTGTACTTAAGGTAGATTAGTAATTGGCTTGTTTGAAGTTATGACGGAAAATACAACCTGTATTCCAGTGGCCACAGTCAGCAACGATATTAGGGATCGAAATTATGGATTGAGAATTTGCCGGGGAGTAAGCTGGGCACAAGAAATCTTTTCTCGTTTATTTCTTTTTTTTTTGTCTTTAGGCTCTTGGAGTACGGGGAGGCCGAGAGAACGAAGCTTATGTGACGTGTCCTCTTAGCACAATACTAATTGACCCAGGCCAATGCTTTACAATTTATAGAGAATCGACCGAAGTGAATGTCACCGAGGCACCGGAAGTCGGTTTTACTTTATCTATATAGAGGTGCCGGAAGTGAATTTAGACTTTCACGTGATCTCGTGGAGCGTCTCCTTGCTACAAGTAGACTCGCTATAGGGCGCGTTATCAAACTATGGTGCATGCAAAGATTTATCGGCTGAATCTTGTTTTGTTTTTGTTGACTCTCGCGAAACTTGGCATTATATAGTGTGTTCCATAAAGGTACCGAATTTGAAAGGTGAATAGTTCAAACAAATTTTTTGTAAATGGCAATATTCTGTATCTTTCTAATAAATTATGTCCCCATTTAGGTTTGTAACACAATATCAGCCATATGTCTACCTGCACTGAGTCTACATACATTATTTATGCGCTCTTCAAATCTTCCAATAACTCTCTCACAGATGTTTGGCTCGATGGCTGCCATCACAGCCATAATTTCAGCCTTGAGTTTAAGAATTGTGCGTGGTTTGTTGGCATATACCTGTAATTTTACATATCCCCATAAGGAGAAATCACAAGGGGTAAGGTCGAAGAACTATAGTGGCGATTCCTAGTCACCATGCAAGGATATAACTCGTTGCAAAATTTTTTCGTGGAGTATTGCAAGCGTTTGACGCGAAGTGCGGCAGGTTGCTCCATCCGGGTGAAACCAAAGGTTGTTAATATCCATATCTTCCAAGTTTGGCCATAACTGACTAGATATCATCTCTTGCTAACATTTTCTAATAATGGTAACTGCATTCCCCTCATTATGTTCAAAGAAAAACGGTCCAATCACTCCACCTGCCCGAAAGCATTTTTCGAGGATTTTCATTTCCCTAAATCCGGTTGTTCTTTAAGCTGACACATCCACTCAAATGGAAGTATGCCTTGGCTGCAAGTCGCTACACAACCCAGTCAGCAAGTTGCTTCCACCTCCCGTGGTAAGGTAACTGAAGATGCTGCGTAAATTGAATTTTTTACGCATGCATATGGAGATCTTTATTCATAATATGATGCAATGAAGTGGTCGGAGTGTTAAACTGCTGCAAATGATATCGAATCGATTTTCCCGGAATCAATGTGACACTGTCTCGTACAATAGCAATTTGATGCTCTGTCCGAAGAGAAAGATTCAACCCAGGCGATTAACTTGTTGCAACTAGACCAATTGTTTTAAATTACATTATTATTCTGCGAATCGTAGCCTCATAGGGTGTTCGAAATGTTTGCGTCGCACTCTCTCCGTTTTGGTAAAATATCTTCACGACGAGAGTAAAGAGATAGCAAACATGATGAAAACCTGCATTCATGCTTAAAAGCAAAAAGTGTCGTACAATTCAAATTTTGTGCTTTTTATGGAATCACCCTTTAGAACAGGATAGCACTAACCATTAAAATAAAATAACTAACTATCCCTCTTTTAAATATTAACCTAGTTTTGTTATGTTTAAAACAGTCAACTTCTTCATCTTAGTAAAAGTGCCTAAGCGAAAGAAGTCTATAGGTAAACTAAAATAAACTTGCGTGGATAAATGACAAGCACTACGCTATTATTCAAACAAAAGAACACGGAAGCAACAGCTGTAAACGAATTCCGTTAACAATTACATAGCAAAGCAGGAACTAAATAAAAATAAAGTAAAGCCAAAAATATAGCTTTTTAATTCTATAATGACCTAAATTTATAGATTTGCGAAGTATATATAACAAAACCAAATGCAATATCTAAAGATATAAATATTGCAATATATATATATATATATATCTATAGATATGGCTATAACACCTAAATACTTTAAGAAAATAAGTCTTTAAAACAACGAGCTTTCGATTGCTGATTTTGGTTCTAATATACAGTAAAGTTTCATGTGAATTAAAAGAAACCTTGATTTTTTTGTTCTCGTACATATGTAGTAAGTACACTTATTTCCTTGCAAGCTATAGAATCTTAGTGTATAAAAAGCACTATATAAACGTCTAGCCTGGTAAATTAAACTTCCTTGTAGGATGACTGACTAGGCTAAACAGTGAAAAACTAATTTCATTAGGACAGCCAATTGACCTGGTAAATAACAAATCTTTATATCAAAATAGTTTAAGCTAGTTATCCAAAAGTAAAGAAGAAAGAACAATTAAGAACATAAGAACATAAGAAAAGAAGGAGACTGCAAAAGACCATTCCTGGCCTACACTTGGCAACTCCTGTTCCATTCCCCCCCCTAAGATTTCTTACCAGAGAAAAGTCATCAACATTGTCACCCTTTACAGGAGTTCGTCAGATCTAATCTACAATATACATAAAATGCATCCAAAGGATTATGTCCATTCATGCAACCGCAAAATATAATCTCCCCACTCCTTAGAAAAATATATACATATGTACATAAAAAAAAGTCAGTCCCATCTAGCAGCTTCATCCATATATTTATTTAATCTATTCTTAAAACTACCCAGAGAGGAGGCTTCTATCACATGTCTAGTGAGCCTATTCCATTCATCTACCACACGATTTGTAAACCAATTCCTCCCAATCTCCTTCCTAAACCTATACTTATCAAGCTTAAACCCATTGCTACGTGTTCTGTCATGTTCACTAAGTATAAGAACCTTACCCAGATTCCCTTTATTATATCCTTTTACCCATTTGAAGACTTAAATCAATTCCCCTCTGACTCTTCTCCTTTCCAATGTATGTAGATTAAGTTTTCTGAGCCTTTCACCATAAGGTAAGTTCCTTCGCCCACCAATCATCTTTGTCATCCTTCTCTGCACAGAATCAAGCAAATCAATAACCTTCCTATAATATGGTGACCAAAATTGTACTGCATAGTCTAGATGAGGCCTAACTAGCGCCAGATACAGTTTTAGAATGACTTCAGCACTCTTATTGCTTACACTCCTCCTAATGAATCCCAATATCCTATTAGCTTTATTCTTAGCATTTAGACATTGCTTTCTAGGACGAAGGTCTGAACTTACCAAAATACCCAAGTCCCTCTCACAATCAGTCCTCCCTAAAATTCTCCCATTTAATTTATAACTATTCTGTAAGTTATTATTACGCTTCTTTCATTAATAATTTATTTAATTTTACCTATGCATTAGGGTTTATATACTAGTGTAGGTATATTATTATCAAATAAATTCTCATTGTTATTGTAAGATTAGGGAAAAAGTTCGATAGCACCAAGTTGCGCTGGATTCGTAACTATTGGGCATATCTAATTGCTCCCATCTCTTTACCGACGACAGCAAGGGTTCATGATTCATAAAAACAAGAATTTTATAAAAAAAGAGCACTTAAACTGAAATGATTAGCCTAATTTCTTTCTCGAACTTGCATACAAACCTTAGGAATTTAATATTACCAATTTTACTTTAGATTTACCCTTGCCATCCATCATTAAATTGTACATTAGAGATTTTTTTTCTCGAGTATTCCCCGCTTTATATAATAGAAGACACCTTATTCTTTAAATATCGCCACAAGGAAAAATAATTGCTTGGAATAAAATTCGTTGAGGTTGGGGAGATATTAAAATAAAGGATTCAGCAGGGCTATGCTTCTGTTGAAAATTTTCAATCTTTTTCTCACCTCAAACTGCCAACATGATGTAGCATCAGCCTGAATTCATCAGAGTATTGAATCTATTGGGATTAATGCGATGTACTTTCAGAATTATTTGTTCATACTCATTTTCAGGTAGAGAGCTCCTTTTTACTGTCGTAAAATAGGAGCAATATGATTGCTATTCCCTTATATCTCGATAAAAGGAGACAGATTTGCTTTCCAAGGCGAAATTCAAATTCAAGGGAGCTGTTCAGTGATGCACACTGTCGAACTCTATATTATTCATTTTTGTGCCCTAAAGATTCGACCTTGTCACCAATCACTACATTACCAAAATTTAGAGGGTTAATGGAGAGGCGATTCGAAAAATTATTAATCAAGTTTAACTAGAAAAATGAAGATGATTTTTGACATTTTGATTCTATGCATCTATTTTGTACTTCTAAATATTATTCCAAATAGTGCATTTATTTGGTGAATCCCTTTCAATTAATGGAAGTTAAACAATTATATACGTGTTTAATTCTTTAAGATTTCATCCACATTGTGACCACAAATATCAGTAATACTGTTAACTGCATGGCGAAAGGGTTTTAAAAGAGACTGTTTAGAAAATAAAACATTCACTACCAGCTTTGTATTATAATAATTTAAAATAGTCTTTATGCCAAATCGCGTGGATCAGCTTTGTAACTCTACAAAAATGCCTTTCACTTCGATATCTTTATGAAGGCTGGTGGACCAAAGCTAAACCAAATACACTAAATGAGGTCGCAGTAACGAGTTATAAATGGGCAGCACAAATTTCTTCCATTGAATAGAGAACTAATTAAATAAATTACACTGGTGAACAATGTATTTGGTGAATTGACAAAAGTACATTTTCCTAACTAATTACAGCATACTGAATTCAAATCTAAAATCAGATTCTCTCTAAATGCTACAGATTTTTCGATAAAATCATTAACTAATATTATACAATAATTTTAATTTTATCACGCCTATCGTCATTCCCTGAAGTAATTTTGAATCATCCTTTTGCGTTATTTATAGTAAAGCAGGTTTTTTGGCACAAACATTTTATTGCATAGGAGAAGAAACTTGAATTACACATTAAGATTACAAATACGTAATGTAATAAAATAGATGCTAATTTATTAATGACCGTAGATTAGTCTGGAGGATCTCACCTTGATTTAAATAGGCCAAAAATTTGCGTTTGTAACTCTTTCTCTGGCTGATCTCTTCTAATCGTCCAGCAGTAGTCCGCCATCATGGGTCTATCACACTGACCTTTGTAGGGCTCTTCCATCGTCATCAAATCATGATGGAAGCGTTCACCTTGTTCGTCGTTCACGGCTGATAGATTCTCTGGGAATCGGTGGAGGTGACTATTCAGGAAATGCAGCTTCACACTCATGTTGCATCCCAGATCACGATATGCTTAAAGCATATTAGTAACCAGCTCTTCGTAGTTATGTGCTTTTTGTTTACTAAGAAGTTACGAAAAGCGGCAGAAAATAAGAGCCAGACTGCCTTCTCTTTTTTATTCATGGTGTTCACTAATCCAAAATCACTCAGAAGTCTTCAGACTTGGGGATGATCAAATAATCCTGCTTTTATTTTTTCGTATGACAAAGCAGGAAAAGCCGATACTATGTACTGAAAACAATCATTGTCAGTGCTCAACGCCTTGACAACTTCAGTTTGAGATGAAGTGGAAAGAAAATGATCTTCTCTCGACTTATGATTGGCTCATTAACAATGTTTGGCATTCATGTTTCCTAAGTTTCCCAAACTGGCCAATCATTTTTGGACCACTGTTTGTCACAGGCTCAACTGTCCCACATACAGATATAGCAGGAAACTTTGTATATCCCTTTTTCTGGCCAAGGAGGAAGTTGACTATCTTAAGGTCTACACATATGATCCAATTGTGTTCATGGTACTTAAGTAAATCCATGACCATTCTTATGTCATCGTGAGTTTCTCGCTGATGGACAGAGTGACCGAGAGGAACTGCACCAAAGTCATTGCCAATATGCAAAAGAACACACTTGAGGCTACGCTTGGAGCTATCCAAACACAGTCTCCACTTAGCAGTGATATAGGTGCCAAGTCCGACCTCGGTACACAGACCAGGAACATCGTGGCAGTATACAAACTGTTTGTCCTCAGAGAAATACTTAAAAAATGTACTCTCTTTTGTTCGGTAATATGATACCCGTATTTACCTGTCAAGCATATGTCTTTCACTCTATCTGGAGTCTAAAAGTCGGCAGCTTTCTTGGAGAGCGCCAAATCACGTATCAAGTCATTCAAATCCTCATGATTGAAACAGTGAGGAGCTAATCACTGTTCAGCATCTGATGATGAATCTGCAGACTCTGAATCCATTCCGTGGACATCCATATCAGCTACATCCTTTTCATCCTCGCAAGAAGCATATCCACTGAAAATCAGAACTGGTAGAGTTTCAGAATGAGGTACTGGCCGGATCACTGAGGGAATGTTGGGGTAGTCGATCTTTTTTCGATTTTTCTTGCTAATTCCTTTAGTATTTATCAGACAGAAATAACAATCCAATACATGATCCTTTACCTCTCGCCACACCATATGGATTACAAAAGGAAGACCATTTCTCTTTCCTTTCGTCCACTCACAAAGATGTTCCACACAACTATGGCAAACAGCATGTGGGCCCCACTTCTGATCTTAATTGCCAAGAAGAACATCAAAATATGTCTTATAAGTCCGGATCACAAAGTTAGATATATTGCGCCTTTGACGAACTAGCATGTTTCAGCCGCATATGTAGCAGAAGGTGTCTGGATCATTAACGTAATTTTATCTTGACAAAGCCATCACTCTAACATTATACCTGAAAAATAAATAATCTCAATATTTTGCACATTAGCACTTATTACTATATTACTAAAATCAGCATGAAAAAAAGAATTAAAATAGGCAGATAAATCTAAGTCACCAGAAAATGTGATTAAAATTATTCTCTTGTGTTATTTGTCACGGTTCCCTTTTCTCTGCTTAAATGCACTGTCTGGAGAATGTTAACCGGCTGCTACTCAATATACCTAAGTCCTTCTCGTCTTCAGTCAGAGAATTAACTATAGATAAACTGCATCCAGCCTGCGACAAAACTCGTACTTTCGAATCATTTCGAGGGAAAACTCCAGCAAGTTAGTTAAGCAAGATTGTTTCTTAAGGATTCCATGTTGGAAAGCCTAGATTAGCTTGTGTAAATATTGGTACTATATTTGCACAAGATAATCTAGGATTTCCAACATAGGATCCATCTAACACCTTTCATAATTCAGGGTTAGGTTCAAGGCCATATCTTCCTTAACCCTTGCAGGACTCGTGGTAAGAATCGTAAGATCAGGCAAATATTATTATTGGTTAAACGTCTAAACTGTGATACTACTTTAACCTCTGCCATCCTAATTTTTAATAGTGTGTTCACATCATCGGCAAGTCCCACAACACCTCTTGTTATCTCGCCGTTTCTTTCTTTGGTAAAAACCAAGATAACATAAGCGGACGTTATTAATTTCAAGGACTGGTTCCAGCACAATGGAATTACCGTCCTTAAGTGGGCTCGACGTGTGCGAACTAGCTTTTTTCTTCATGTGAGCGAAGAAGACATTGCGTTAATATTTTAAAGATAGTCTTCACATGAGCCTTCTTAACTAGTGGTCTCATCTTGTGGCATTCCTTAACGTACATGTTTATGTCTTCTCCTTTGCAGGTAAATTGCAATCGATTTACGTATTTTTTCTGATCCTGGCGGCTATCGCGTTCTCGAGACTAAAATGCTAAGTTGTAATATTGCAGCTCTCTGGAATATGTGAGCAAGTACTCGGATTGTTGATCTATGAACTGTTCTCTAAACCCTGAGATAAGTGGCAGTGGCACCGTTACCATTGGCAGAGTCTACACCCTTATAGATGTTGCTATATATAACCCCCCCACCCACCACCACCACCAAGTTCATTAACTCTATGACAGCCTTGTCGAACACAAAATAACTTATGATGCTGAATGCACAAACAAGGTCGGTGCGGATCTACGACCACGTGACCACCACTAAATCTGCCTTTCTGTAAACACGAGCGCGCATAGTTCAGAAAATTTGCACTTGATTGAACAAGCATTTATTTAGCAACACAATTTAAAGGTGTTTAACGTAAACCATTGGCCCACAGTTCTAGCCCAGATGCCCATCGCCTATCGTACTCCTATATATATATATATATATATATATATATATATATATATATATATATATATATATATATTATTAAAAGAAAACTGATGTCAAGTGTTGGGTTTGCCGTAAGTTTATTTTTCTGATACCTTTGAAGTCCTGTATAAGTTCCCGAAAATTACTCGTGTTCCGCTTTGGTTTTTGTTCTTTATTCTGGCCGAAAGTGCGTTCAGCTTAATTCTAGATTTTTTTTGTGTGTGTTGGACTTTGATTAATTTGTGTGCAAAATTTCTCGGAATCAAAGCGACTGAATCTAAAGCTAATCCCTCTAACGCATTAAAGAGTTTTAAACCCGTCTTAAAACTCCTAATGGTAAAGCTCCTGCTTACCACTTCTTTCCACCCAGTTGCAAATAGTATTTGCGACAAATTAAATTAAACCCTGGAGTCTATTCCGAAGAAGCTTTGCCTCGAACAGCCCCGAGAATGGCACCGTTATTTGCCTGCAGTACTTTTTTCATCCAAGGAGACCCACATGAACCTCGGTTTGGCCCCCTTTGAATTATTGTATGGCCGTAATGTGCGAAGCCCCCTCTGCATCTTAAAGGAATTATTTGCTAACCCCAAACTAGATAGAGAAATTCACTCCTCTTATTCCTACCCCTTAGAACTTAAGAAACGCCTGCAGACCTGCGCAGACATCGCATACAAGAATGCAGATATGAACTTGGTGAAATATGGAATATATTTCGGCCTAAAATCAAAGGAAAGAAGATTTAAGCCTGGCGAGGAGGTGCTGTTGCTACTTCTCAAGGAGAACAACAAGTTTCTTAGTCAGTGGAAGGGCCCCTTAAAGGTCCTAAAGGCCAAAAGTCACGTGGATTACCTTATTCGGACACCCTCTGTAAATAAGTTATGCCACGAAATATGTTGAAGAAATACTACCGGCGCGCGATTGTTAATAATTTTGTGGCTTTTGGCGAAGAGTCCCCCTTGAAGCGTCAAACACCACTGACCCCCTAAAAGTTATCCAGGTGGTCTGCATCGAATAAGATGGCGACTACTCTCTCCCATTTCTACTTAGTCTGGAACCCCAAGGCCACTTTCAGCTTCAAACAACTAAAGGAGAAACTGGCGTCTGCCCGCATCTTGAGGCTACCAACCCATACTAAGCCATTCGGCATCCGGACGGATGCCAGCAACAAAGGCCTCGGATGCCTACCCCTCCAGTACACTAATAGTGGAGAAAGCCACCCTGTGGCATACGCAGGTCAAAAGCTATTACCACATTAGAAAAACTACTCGGTAATACAACGTGTCTTTAGGGATTATATGGGCAATTTAATAATTCCAAATGAATCTAATTGGTGAAGAATTCGTCATAGAGAAAGACTTCCACTTATTTTCATACCTAAAATGAGTTAAAAGTCAAAACGGGCAAGTAATGCGGGGGATTTTAATTTGCCAACAGTTTCAATTTAAAATTTTATGTATTCGCGGCTCACACAACTGCGTAGCCGATAACTTCAGCTGCAACCCCTTAGCTGACAATGTCATTTAAACCCGCTGCTCTAGAGTAGGATGTTTATAGTAATTTTTAATAGTAGTTATTATACTCCTAGCTCAGATCGATCCCTTAGATGTGTACAGCTGTCAATACAGGTCAGCATTGCCTTCGACCCTTTTATAATCCCCGTCAAATTTTAGGATGTCTCTTTTCTTCCCCTTTGCTCGGAAAAAATGCCATCTTTCGGTGGGGAGGAGATGTAGAAGGATACCCCGTTTTGCCTTTTTTGCAATGCTTAGCACGTTGCTGGAAGACACGTGGTTAGCCAGACCCGGCGCAGCTGAGAGTAACATGGCGAAATAAGCCTAGATGCCCCCTCCCCCATCGTATGATCCAAGTAGAGTGCGAAGAACATCCCCTACGTGGTCGTAAATTGCACCTGTTTTACCCGCAAAGATAGAGAGAGGGGGTTAAAGAACTGTTTATCGCCAACAGTTTAGCGCCTTAGTTGCCCCCTGAGAATGCCCAAAGTAGGGGTTATTCCCGATCTACCGCATGAGGAGACTCTTCATATTTAAAACCCTCAGCCGCCTTGAAACAGTAGTAAAGAACAAGGCTCAATCTAAAGAAGACATATCTCCTCCAAAATTAGTGTTTTAGTGTGTTCCCAACCGAAGACTGGACACTCTCTCCCTGGTAAGGCATCCACGGTTAAACGAAAGCCTCTGTCTCCGCCGTATTCTGAAGCAGCTGCTTCGAATTACTCTTTCGAGCCCTCGAAGCACACAGCCCCGTCGAAATTACCCTGTGGTAGTCATACTTCTCCCGAGAATTACCAATGATTCCAGCTCCCCCTTTGAGCCTCAGCTAATGTTCGAACTTACTATTTTACACCCCTGGAAGTGAGGCGCCGACCATACTCTTCCAGCCTACTCTTCTTCTGATGAAGATACCTCCTTTGAAGACGCCGACAAGGTCGTCTAGCCTAGGCCCTACTTTCCCTCAAGCCTCTTTGAAGTCACTGTCGCCCTCTGATCCGTAAGTTCCCTTCTTCCCCTTTGATTCTTGTGAGCTCATTTAGATCTGAGCATGTATCTAGATACTAATTAATCGAAATTTGACTTTCCAAACAGGTAACGATGAATCATTATCCAACCTTTAATTTTCCTCTATATCATTTTGATCACTTTTACTTTTTAAATAAAATTTGTATTTTCCTATGTTTATCTTTAATTAACCTATACGTCACTCTCGTCCTCGTTATTAAAATCTCGTCAATCTCGGACTCAACCTGGTTAGTTAAGCTTATTGACCCCGCACCTCAACCTGACCTTTCTAATCCGCTCATCAACGTAGCGTTCAGTCATTGGACAGTTCGCTTTAATAGCCTGAACTCTCTCCCTTCATAGTAATAATAGATATTATATTATATAGTCGGCTATACCACACCAGTCTCCGTAATCATATAATAGCCTCATATTAGGATATACTGAAAAATATGCAAGACCCAATAACTCCCCAAACTAAATAAAGTCAAAAAAGTAACAAAAAAAGCAAATAAAGCAAGAAGAAGAAGAAGAAGGAAGCAGGCTCAAAAATGGATGAGAGGAACACCTTACGCCGATGCATGAACATGCGACCTACAAAAAAGAATTTCAAATAAAGCGGAGGAGGCCTGGCTCCTCTAAAAAGGAAGATAGTCCACAAGTCTGGGTGCTCGGTTCAGTCCCTAGTTCAAGTGAAAATGGTAGAGACTATATTCGTTCTCATTCTAGGATGGCTTACTTGCGCGAAGGTCACCCAAACTGGGCCATTTAACAAAAAGATGCCAAACAGTCTGGCTGACAACGCAATCTTTGCAATAAAGTGCGGGCGAGTGCCTCATCAAATGGCGGTGCATCTCGCGATTATGAGCAAATTGAAGACGACAGTAAGTAACCTGAAGATGTCAAGGAATTGGTGCTTAGGTCAATGGGAACAATCACGGCGGAATGTTAATCTCGGTGGCCGATTTGTGTTTGGGTCCTCCGGGGAGTAGGTAAAAGAAGTTAGGGAGATAATAGAGCGAGAGAGCACGAGAAAGAATTTTTGGGGGGTGGGCGTGAAATGTGTGAATATGTGATTAGAGTATATATGTGCCTGGAGACTAGCTGATCTTTCTCGATGGTTACTTCTACTTCTTCTTTCTTCTATTTAGTTATTTTGAGTTTGGGTAACCTTATTCAGTTTAGTCAGTTATAATTCATTTTATAATATATTATGATATGTATATAGAGTTATTTGTGTTTGGTTTACCTTATAGAGGGCAGTCATTTCTATTTCCTTTGCCAATAGTCTTGCCTTAAACATCGATACTAAAAGATGATAGAATTAATCTTGGGCAGGCGGGACATATTCATGGTGGGTGACATTTAGTCACTTATTTACTTGATGTAACCAAATCCTTAGTAATCACTTGATTAAGGATACTTCGAACTCGGTTTCTTAGGTATGTACTTTCTTTGACTAACAAACCCTTTCGGCTATAAACTTCTTTTTTTTAAGGTACCTACCCAGTCCAAAATTATACTCATAGATTTGTTGTTAACTAAATCACTATCCAACAAGGTTCAAATATGTATCTTGACGAGTTATTCCCTATATAAGCTCAAGATTAATTCACCAGTACTGTTAATTGATTTTATGTTTATGTTTCCCGTATTACCAATACAAATGCCAGGCATATATCGCCCATTCTCAATAACCTCTGCCACAACAAAGATTTTTTATTGTCTCTCTCCTTTTCTACATCTTCCTGCTACTCTTGACTTGAAGGTAATTCATCTGCCAACCATATTTACGTACCTATTCCACGTCCCTTAAAAACCTTCTAGCCTGGTAACCCCCAAATAATAGCGATGTCTCCATCCTGTGATTCAAAATGGCAAATCAATATGATGTCTGCACCACCCCTAGTTTGTGGCGGGTCTTTAGGATCTTTAGGATTCACTCCAATCAATCGGTCTGGGAGTTAGACAGAAATAGCTGTTTTGTTACTCTTTCGTTTACTTCTTCTTTCGTCCTTCTAGACAGCTGGCTACATGGCCTTGTCGGAAGACCCGTGTGCAATAGCACCTTAAAAGATTAGATTGAATGAGAATTTTGTCATGTAATCTATAATAGTTCATACTTTTCTTATCTTTTATAGTTTTGAAATTTTTTCAAACTATTTTCATGTCATTACATTTTTGACTCTTTTAAAGAAATCTAGAGTGAAAAGAATGAAGCCTATTTATATAGCGAAAGAGCAGAATTTAGGTGAGCCAAAAAACTAGGTAAGGTCATCCATCACTTATTTATCACAAATATTGGAAATTAATTACGTGCTGCGTCTGCTTTAAAATATTTTTTAACAGCCTATTATTAATAAACAATACAGTATGAAATAATGCAGCAGAATGCTTATGTATTAAATAAAAGATAAAGACATTTTATTTAACATAAAAGATATTACCTAACGCAATACAAAACCAGCGCTGGAATGTGAAAATTCTAAAACTGTAAAGACAATCAAAGAGGTTCTTTGATTATTGGGACTGTAGATACATTGATGAAAACTCTCCTCACTCGAAAAGGCTATGCAAGATTTCTCCAAAATTAAAGTGCAATCCAACGATGGCATAGCTCGTAGAAAGTTTGTAAGGATAGAGCCGTAAAGAAGTGGAGAAGAAAGTGGCAGTAAAAATGTGTGTGGAAAGATACAGTCGCAGAACTTCCTATAGCCAAATGGGCCGTGAGGAAAGGTGGTGGCGAGAATCGGAGCAGGAGAGAGGGAGGGGGGGATTGTATCTGCAAGAATCGTTGCCGATGGGGCAGGAAATTTTTTTATTAACTTAACCATGGTTTCTATGTTATACGTGATAAGCTCGTGGGTGGATAGTAAAGGAAAGGAAAGGTAGAGGAAGTAGCAGAGAAGAGGGTAGAGAAACTAGGCAAGATAAATATGCCCTCGTAACACTTGAGCCAAGAGAATGAGGTAAACTCTCTTCTGATCCCGTCCCTGCTAGGGGTAAATGGACGAAACGGGTTCGTTGACTCCCGAGCAAAATTAGATCCTGGGCAAGAAAAAGAGGACAAAGTACCCAGTATTATAGGAGTACTGGGGGTCACTGGGAAGGAGAGAGGTTGCCGCTACTCCAGGTGAGAAGTGTAAAAAACTCCATGTGCACTTCCTTCAGGGCATTCATTATGTGAGAGGGGACAAAGGAAGATTCCTTAAGGGCTCGAACTAAATTATTTTCTCTTTGACGAAATTTCACCAATTTCTTCCAAAAGCCTTTTAATCAATTTTGCCACTGACCTTCGATTATTTAAAAAATTAAATAAATAAATAATTAGTGATTTGTAAAGTAACAAGTTCTGGTGAGCTAAGTCGCGTGCTCTCCCTTAATCTGATTTATGACATTACGACCTCCCAAACTTTCAATAATTCACGGACTAACCTTGGCAGGACCTTGAGAATTATATCATTAGAAATATAATGCAAAACAACATAAGCGGTTTAAATTTCGTGAGAATCGACCGAAGAGTCATGATGGTATTGCCAAATAATTCCCCGGCTAACCATGGGAGTACTTTGTCAATTATATCATTCTAAATAGAATTAGAATAACATAAAGGTTTTAAATTTCGTTAGAATCGGACGAATATTTATGATGTCATTGCCCAAACAAAATAACTCAATCAAGAAGCTTTGAAGGATCTCTACAATTATCTCATTCGAAAGAGAATGTAAAAGCATTAAGGTTTTCAAATCTCATTAGAATCGCCCGAAAAGATATGAGGTTATTGCCAAATTATTCCCTGGTTAATTTTAGGGGGACTTTGGCAAGTATATCATTCGAAAGAAAATGCAAAACAACATAATCCTCTCAAATGTCGCTAGAATCAGCCAAATACTTAAAGTGTTATTACCAAAACCAAAAAAAATAAAATAGAGACCGACCCACCGACATAGTGAGATGAAGAGTCGTCCGCGACAATAAATTTTAACGAGTTACGAAATAGATGGGAAGAGAAGAATCAGGATCTTCCATCAAGAGAGTAACAGACTCCAATTCTAATATGGGGGCGGGTTCCACAGAAACCCTTTTTATGGAAGATCTCTAAAAAAGTAATGAAGATATAGTAAGTGAAATTATGTGGAAGATATAGAGGAAAGATAAACAAAGTATTTACTTCAATACGAAAAATTATATCTCAAAGGCCATTCTTGCCCTAAACATGAATTTTGTAGCTTCATTAAACGAATTTTCTTCCTAACTGGTGGCGATACATTGACTAATATCAAAATGGCGTCAAGAAAGGATTAGGCGTAGTGGACTTTGTAGTATCACGAAACAAAATCGCCAGGTTAAACTTCAAAGAAAATTCCTTATGATGATGGAAAAGACCATCCATATGTAAAGTATATATGATGCTGACCTCAAAAGAACTGGTAGATTATGTTTAAATGAAAAGCTGTGATGCTTGGCAGACAAAAGTGGTTAAAACTTTGCACAACGTTCGAATCTCGGGATTGGATAACACATATTATGCGTTAGTCCACCTGAGGTACTGCCGTTAAGTGAATGTTTATTGTAGTTTAATGTCTAAAAATATCATTTGACCTTTCTTCTATGCTGAAAACACCAGTTCAGCAAAAGTCTACTTGTACATGTTGGATTTTTATGTTCCACCACAAGTAAAAGAGTTCTCACTTAGTTTTACAAAAAGATGATGCACTGCTAGAGTGAGGTTTAGCTGATCGTCAGCTCTTAAAGAATATCTTTCCAAACGGATGAATTGTGAGATATGGTCCAACACCATGGCCGCCACGTTCACTAGACATTACCCGTCTTGACTTCTTTTTATGTGGGTATAATAAATGATAAATTGTAGAATTCATCTCTTAATGCTCTTGATACGCTAAGGGTAAGAATAAAGAGGCAATAAAGACGGATAGAGAAGAGATGCATAAAAATTAATGGCTCATGAGAAATGCTATATCAATTGCCTCCCTCCTCTGGCTCCAATGCCTGCAAGTGGATGTCTAACTATGTATCTTTCACGCATCTCCAGTGGTTTTCAATTCTTATATTTGAGATTATACGATGGCCAACCTGCTCGATTCGGTTATAAAAAACAGTGCCTCGCCTGGATCTGATTTCATATTACTTGCCTTGACCTAGCCAAATAAGATTAATAACTCCTAAATTAACTAACTCCGGCTGAGATGTAAAACCTTTATATTCGCCCGGCCCTCAAACCTTTAAAATGCCAGTGTAAAAGAATTGAGTCAAGGAATCCTCACAGGGACCCTAAAAACCAACGTAGCTATCACACAGAGGTCAAATGATGAGAGAACGGGCCGAAAATAGAGGTGGCTTCGGAACGCAGCTGTATTTACTTATAAAGGTTTTCCCCAAAGCATTGAGGCAATCTTGCCTCTTGTCTACCATCTGGAAGAATGCGAGAGTGAGAGAAGTCATCAGTTATCACAAACTTATGTATGGAAGACGTCCCACCCACCAGTCATGCGTTTACCTTAGGAGAATCTCCTCCGTGGCCGGAGGTGATTTCACTCTCATCTTTCGCCCGTATTTAAGTTCAGGTTTGGGGGAACAAGGCAGTACAGACTCGCAATCCAGCACGGGACACATCTCTTCTCAATTTGGCTCCGCTTTTGACTCCACGAGCGCAAAAGCAAGAAGTTCTCCCGTCGGAATTCCGCCCTAGTAAATTGGCTATTTCCATATATTTCTCTTTGTTGCCTGTCCATTTTGACGGCGTACATTTTTCTCTATTTATTCTTTGTAAGACTGTGTCTTAACTTTATTCCTCAGCAGAATTGTGAAAGCTCATTAATATTGTAGGTATTTTTTCGGTGGGGGAGGGGGTTTATTGACAAGCTAGGCGCTTGCATTAATTATTTCTGTTGTGAGGCATTGTGCGCCGTATCACGTTAGACCAGGTCGTCAACCTCGTTGCATTACTTGCCGTTAAATTGATTTTTTGGGGGGATGCGTTCATTTCGGTATCACACACAAAATGTCGCCTTTTGAGTGTTTTAAGCTCCAAGGCGAGTCTTTTGACTTAACAGGCAATGATCTCCTATCCCATATTCAGGAAAATGAAAGTAGCGAAAGAGCTGAAAGAAGATCACAAGAAGAATGAGAGAGAGAAGCAAGAAGAGAACAACGAGAAAGGGAAGAAAGGAGAGAAATATGCCATCATGAGCTTGTGTTAAATCTAGCGACGGTCGAGACCCTCCCTATCAATTCTCGCACTGAAATTCCCCAGTCAGCTTCTGTGAAACTCCCCGGTTTAAAAAAAGGCGAGGATTTCGGATTCTATTTAACTCACTTTGAATGGACTTTTGAAGTGGATAACTGGAACATCGAGGCAGACGGTGTCGCCAAGATCCTCTCCTTACTTATTTGCCTGCGTACTCGGCGAACAGTATACCTCCATTTTCCCCCATCATCTAGTAACGGAGCAGAGGTCAGGTCTCTTGTGCGTCCTTCCGCTCTAGTCCTTACCACTTGGCTAATCTAATCCTCCTCCATAGATAGAGATATATCGGCTATACCTCGACAGCCAGCAATACTATCTGTAACAACATATATATTTTATAAGTATTTTTATTTTCTCCCAATTTCAGCATTCTCTTTTCAAATTTCTCCTTATAAACCTTCTGCGGGATACGCCCTCGTTGCCATTGTGCTTCAAATGGTGGAGCCGGCCATCTATGGCTTTATTTTAAGAAACCTCTACATGGAACTTGTCGGAATGTAGCAAGAGAAAGACATATGTTTTTTTTTCCTTTGCCTCACCAACTTCTATCGCCAATATCTCAGTAGGGTACATCGTTAAGTTTTGAAGAGGAATCCTAAACGGGACAATCATTGGAAACGTCTTGATGCTAGATCCAGGTTTTGGCAAGTAATATCTTGTATAATCGTTTCACTGAATCATTTTAAATTCGAGAAATATAACTGTTCTATTCTGTACAAGATATTAGTACAAATTTTCAAATAATTCTGTAATATTTAATTACCGTGATTTTCATACAAACTTGGATTAGATTAAAGATAGCTATCGAGTGATTGATTCATTTTGTACTTTGGTTGATTCTCTGCATCATACCGTCTTATTTGTCCCTTAGCTTTCAAAATAAGTTTTATGAAGTGCACGTGTCCTATTGGCAAGGTTTTTAGTTGCATGTGACCTTTATATCTCACTATATAGGTCAGTCAGTTGATCCCCGTTTTGCTTTTATTTTTTCAGTAATAACATTGTAACTATACGGCCGATTCTAACGGAATTTAACAGCCTTATGTTGTTTTACATTTTCTCTCGATGATATAATTGCCAAAGTCCTCCCAAGGTTAGCCTTGGAATAATTTGTTTTGACTTAACATCATAACTATTTGAACGATTCTAACAAAATTTGAAACCGTTATGTTGTTTTTACATTCTCCTTCAAAAGGTTGGTCCGGGAATTATGGAAAGTATCAAAGGTCGTAAGATCATAAATCAGAATAAGTGAGAGCACGCGATTTTGGTTAGAAGACCTTGTACCAGAACCTAAAAGGTTGTGGTAGGAGAAACCAATGGAAATAAGTGCGTCTGTTATTTCTGTCTATTTTAAAACTACTTTAATGCTAGATTGTTTTCTTTAAAGGGCAAAATAATTCAAAATTTTGAGAATAAATTCAATAAAGTTGGTTGAAATTAAGGCTAGCTTAAGAATAATGTGACAGAAAATCATTATATGGCCACGAAATGATATAGTATTAGATTGTATAACCATAATTGAACGAGAAATTTCGAAATACTTGTAGGTGTCAGGTAATTCTTAGAGTATTATATTTAAAGTAGACACGTGGGAGAATAGGAATAAAATATTTTTAGACCTAAATGTTCCAGACTCATCTCGAAACTTCGTAATTTTCTTATCAATAACTACCTCGAATTAATGGAGATTATTGAAAAAGAACAAAAGAACTTGGCCAAATGAACGCTTTCATATTTCCCTTATCAACGTGCCAAAGTTCACCATACACAAAGACTCTTCTGGCTCTTTTGCCTCTTTCTCCCTCACATTTGGAAACCGTTCATGCCAATCTATTAGTTCCTTTGCCTTACTATTTGAGTGCACCTATATTCCTTTCATGATGCACCGTTTTACTCATCGGCCAGAGGGGGTTACTATTGCAGAAATCCGACCATCACCGTTTCGAGCTTATGTCTCAGGTTAAGATAGGTTGTTCACGCTGGGCGAACAACCTTGATGTCTTCCCGAAATGGAAGGGTCTCTTGACAATACTCGAGCCTTTGCTCTTTCATACTACTTAAGCTACCAACCCTATTCAACGCCTCTGATGAAAGTGTACAGAGGATGGTAGAACCAAACTTACGCTTCACAGATACAAATATTGATTGAGTGGACAAGCTACCTTTGATTCTTCTGGCTATAATTTCTCGGCACCCCCACCATAGTGCGCAACAATCCTCAATAATACTAACTTTACCCATATTTTCACGCTTTGCTTTGCCTTTAGGCATCAATGATAAATGCATACATGATTTAAATCAAGTGAATACGGTACAGAATTGTCTTTAAAATTTTTTTTATATTTCTTAGCCTTGTAGCTTATCTCCCTCGAAATTCATAACTCTCGGTCCAACCTTTATAAACTGAATATCCACGTTCATATATTTTAGGAAGTTCTAATAGATTTGTGTTATACTGTGGTTTACTAAGATTTTGAAACATGTAAATCCCAGTATTAGACGACTTCTCTTTATAAGCAAAGTTGGAATTTATTCTTACAATTTTGTGTATTAACTGTATTTACTTACATAATTTTTCTAAGGAGCGGTTATATGAATTTTCAAGTATAGCAGTGCATTCTTTCCAAAATCAGAGAAGAAGAAATCGTACTTCATCCCCCAAATAACATATAAAACCCCGATGTTCAGACACATTTGAAATTAACCAACCCTCAAATAAAGAAACAATTTTCTAATTTTTGTGACTTTATTACTTAGATTATTTTTCTAACTATTTTTAAACATCCGACAATAATGGCATTTAATGAATTTGTCAGACACTTCTCCTCTCTAGTACAGGATGGAGCAGAAAGGTTCCCTCGATTTCAAAGGTTAATAAAAACAAACATATGAAGATACAAGAAAATCTTCGTATCTCTATGAAGTATATTAAATGCCATTTATTTTCTGTTTCAGGTAGTACCCACCATGCTCTGGAGTGGTGATAATCGTGCATTTGTTGTGGAAGAATTTCTTAAGAACGATGAGTCCGTCGTAACGACGCAACGTTCCTTCCGAAGACACTTTGCGCTTCGTCGACATGATCCCGTACCGGATGGAAAAACAATTCGTCGGTGGGTTTCTAACTTTAGACAAACATCATCGGCTTTAAACAAGAAAATTCCTGGCCGTCTTAGGACCGCTACAGGGCCAGAAAATGTTGCAGCTGTGAAAGCTTCAATACAGCAGTCTTTCAGACGTTTCGCACGAAAACACGCATCTGCCTTACACATGTGCGTTCGAAGTCTTCGCAGAATCTTACACACGTCTCTCCACATGCATCCCTATAAGATGATGGTTGTATAGGAGCTAAGCGAGAGGAATTATGAAACTCGCGCTTTTTTGTATCGTGACATTCTCCAGACCATCCTCGCAACAGCTGTTCTGATCTGCAGTGGTGAAGGGCACTTCCATTTATTGGGGATGGTGTATTAACAGAACTTTCGATACTGGTCAGTCAATAACCCTCATGAATTCCACGAACGACCACTATACAGTGTGAAGGTTACTATCTGGTGTGCCATGGGTGTTTTCGGCGTGTAAGGTTCTTACTCTTTGGAAGAAGAACGTGTTACATTAACTGTTACATCGGACCGTAATCGTGAACTCCTCGAAAGGTTTATCCGTTTATATATCCAGAAGTCGTCCAGTTACTCGCGGATCATAATCCGGATGATGTATGGTTCCAACAAGATGGTGCCACATTGCTTGCGTCTCGAGGTTCACTCGGAGTCCTTCGTGACATGTTTCTGGGTCATCTTGTCTCTCGGCGAGGCGATATTGGGTGGCCCCCACGTTTCCAGGATTTAGCCCCTTGTTATTTTTTTCTATGGAAGAACCTCAAATCACGAGTGTATCAACACCTGCCACAACTGTAGAAAATATAAAGGCAGCAATAACTCAGCAACTCAATGCAATTCCACGGATAGGGTTCAAAGGGCTATGGTGAACTTTCGAGAGAGACTTCAAAACTCCATCGCCATTCGCGGTCGTAACTTAAGTGATGCAATTTTCAAAACAAGTTGAATCACAATGGCATTTAATGTACTTATTATAAATACATAGCTTCTCCTTTGATCATGTGTTTGTTTTTTATTAACCTTTGAAATTGGGGCAGACTGTCTGCCCCACCCTGTATTTCTAACAAAATTAAATTTACAACATTGGTTTCTTTTTTCATACTAGTAAACTTTTGGGTATTATATTTTTTATTTTTATAGTTAGAGCTAACGCTTGTTTAAAATTATTTTTAAATCTTTATTGCTAACCTTGGAATTTTATGGATGCATGACTATATTGAATGTATTTCTAGCAACTGATTATTCATTCGCAAAGACTCAGCTTAATTAGGATTAAAGTTACCAAAAATTATTCTTAGAAACCGATTTATGCCAATCAAAAATAAAAGAATCCGCGTTTTTCGTCCATTGGACTCATTAGGTAAATTTCGCAGTGTTGTAAAAAGCTTTAATTTAAGTCAGAAAATTATAGACTCACTAGCACAGGTTTCTAGATCAGGGCTTGGGCAGGAGCGTAGCAAAACTGAGGAAGATAAGGGGAAGTGTTTGATAGAACTTTAAAGTAAAAAGCAATTAGCAGGCAAATACTATGGCTTTTCGCTTAATTCTTTAAAACAGCTGTTTAACTAATTAAATAAATACGTTTCAAATTTATTTGTAAAAATGTTAATTTACCTACTTTGACCTAGCATAGGCTGAACTAAATTCAATGTTTAAACGATTTTATAAGTAAAAATGTTCCCAACGATAATAGTCTGATAACAATTTAATTTTAATTTTTGACTATTTACGTTATTATTAACACCCTAAAAAATTTAAACAGTTTTAATTATTGAAGAAATTAATATCAGCTTTTATTTTCATGATTTTTATTGATTATATCTCCAAATTACGAAGAGGATATTTAGCGTTTTTAATACCCTCATTTAAACAAAAATTACAATGGGAGAGTTCCAAACTCTAGTTAATATTGACTTTTTTAATATTTTAGAACAATATTGACCAATTTTTATTTTTAAAACTAGAAATATAAAGATAAATTTACAATTAATATATGTAGACAGACTTTATAGTGACATACATAACTGATCCATATTAAATACATACATTAGTATTCATATATTAACAAAAATACATATAATCATACTTAAATGAAGCATATTGGGATACTGCTATATATATTGATATGCTATGCGTTTCAAAAATCAATCCTAAATAGGGGTTATAAATTTTAAATAACAACAAAAAATGCCTTGTCAAATGGCAATAGACCCAGCATTTTGGCTTTAAGATAAGTGCTGACCTATTATAAATATTTAGAGGTTATATTGGTCATTTTAAACTGATAAATTAAGTCAATTTTTTATGTGCTCACACACGGTAGTATTGGATCCTAAAAAAACCTACCAGGCTTTGTTTCAAGCAAAGTTTCCGGCACATATTTATTAATATTTATGGGGAAGAGATTTGAGTGGATTCTACTACTTGCTTCTTTTCCAGCATCAAGATGGAAACTCTCGGAACCATCAAATTTAACAAAGAATGTTTGATTATATTTTTGCAGCAGTGGTCAAATAATTGTTTAAAGAAATAAACTGTGCAAATATATATAGTCAAATGGTTAGGTGATCAATCATAAGAATAACATTTGTTGACTAATTGAAATAAACAAACATGATCAAGTCCGAAACTGATGTATGTGAACTTAAAGCTATTTTTTATTTTATACTGCACCCGATTTAATATAACTAAGATATTATTAAAATGTATTTTTTATTATAATGATGCTAACAATGTAAGAGTGTTATGTATTAAATGTGAATGTTCTGATTTAACTAAATATAGCGTGTGAAATTGTCTACAGGTTATTAAAGAAGAGATCAAGAAGCAAGAAAGAATCCTTTTGAAGACAATTGCAAGAAAGAATCCTTTTGAAGACAATTTCCACGTCATCATCGGACAAAAGAACTGAAGTTATTATTATCCCTCTATTACGAGAACACTCGATCCAGTCATCTTCACAGCCGAACCAAATCGAACTCAGAAGCATTCTGCTATTCTACAAAGACTAAATTATAGTTAGAAAGATATGGTATCTCAACTGTCAACTCCACATCTCAGGAAAAATCATCACTTTGAATTTACCTGGAAGAAAGCATTCATTCAGTCACAGTACTTACCATACCTACGTAAGGTATTTAGTTGGTATGGCAAATAATAGAACTAGGTGAATCTAAATCCTGGCATCTGTAAATAAAGCGTAGTTAATTGATGGAGATCGTGAAAGCGATTTTTCTTTACGCAAGTCAAATGGTTATTTTGAGAAGAGAGATGATGTGTTTTATGTGGTGCGAATGAGGAGGAGTTTTATATTTTCTTGTAGGCGTAGCATATGCAAATCGTTTGGTGTGAGTACTTGCTTTGAAAGCCTGAGTTTGGACTTGTTTAAAGAGGGCGTATGTACTTTAAGGCCTGAAATATATGATTTTATATTAAGAAAAGGAGAGAGTAAGTAAAGCATAAAAAATGAGGGTTTCCGGTCCGAGGTGGAATGAGAATGCATATTAGAAAGTGAGGTTTTCAAAAGAAAAGAATGCAACCAATTTAGCTCTGGTCAAAAGTGGCAGAAATGCAAAATGATAGTCAAAAATGCGTTTGCATTAAGAAGAACCATCTTGAAGATCATTAATGACTTTAAAAGGCCATTTTACACTCCTGTGAAGAAGTCTAGTGGACACATAAGACTTCAAAGAATGAGAAGTTTACCTACTAGTAATGTCCATGCTCAAAGATCGATTTGCCTCGAGTGGCAAGCTTGAGACACACGCTTTGTAATAAAAAGGATAAATTTAATTTAACTCCATCTTGCTTCCGAAAAATATATATATATTGAAGTTCAGAAAACCTAGGCCGTATTTTTTTAGTATTATAAAAGTACTAATGGTCTTTTAGGCATTCCAGTCGTTATATAGGGTTGCGATTTTCTCAGAAAGTACATTTTTTTTACATACTATGCATTGATGGGCTTAATAGTGAAATTTAAAATGGTTTGCCTTACCTTCCATTGGAAGTTCTTAACAGTAAATCTGTTGTCGAGTTCAAGTCAAGACTAGACAAGGTCTTGAAAAGTGGCCGTTTAGGGACGCAAAACAATTGAGCAGCCTGGTGCCCGCTCGATTGCGAGTCAAAAGGTACCCTCCTTGAATGGACCGTAAGGTCTCCTAGGGTACTTCTTTCCTTGTTGTTACTCCTTGTTGTTACTGATGTGACCTGAAACCATGAATTTTACACATTGGAAACCCTTGGAAGGAAGAAGTTATTACACCGATACTTTCGATTGTTACGTCAAAATCCCGTGTGCCTAATTTTGCAGGAGTCGTGAAGCTTTTGCTTATTTATTTTTTTAAGATTTAATAAGACTTTTGATAATTCATCGGTCATTTTTAAGACTTTTGTAGAGATTATGGCCTCATTTTGAAAGCGACGCGTTGCTAAAGCTGTGGGAAAGAGTCGTGGCTTGATTGTAATGTCTCAAGCGCTAAATAATAGGCGTGGCTTCTCTTTGGATTCGAACCGAAATCTAAGCTTTCGAATTTTTAATACTACTAGATGTTATATATTAGGTTTCGTTGTACTTACTACTTTTTCCTGAGGTGCCAGAGTTGCGAGTGGGGAAATTATGCGGGGGTAAAAGCCCCCATAATGCAAACCAATAGCACGGCTCGATAACGGCTTTCAGTAAAAAAACCTATCAAAATAATCTATAAATAAATAGTAAGTAAGTGAAATCAGTACTAATTTTATTTTTAGGCATTTTAGTCATCAATAACGGCTTCGTTTACGCGCAGAAAGCATTCATTTCAAAAGAGTATCACTGCAAATAGGGCCCTAATCATAGTGCTAGTATCTTAAAAATGAGTGCTTTCGGCATCCAGCCGAAGCCGTAAATGACGACTAGAATGCCAAAATTCACCATTAGTACTGTTTTTACTACAAAAATCACGGCGTAAGTTTTCTGAAGTTTCATATATATATATATATATATATATATATATATATATATATATATATATATATATATAAATCCAACTTCACGGCAGGAAAGAGAAAACGGAATAATTTTTCTTGGGAAAAAATTATTTCTTACCTCGGAAAAATCCGAGCTGGGGTGGTATCAAACCGTGCACATTGAGGCAGCGAGCAACCACTTTGATCTCAATTAAATCACCCTTTAGGCAACCCAGCGTTATTTAATTGAGATCAAAGCGGTTGCACGCTGCCTCAATGTGAACGGTTCGAATCCCACCCCATCTCGGATTTTTCAAAGTAAGAAATAATTATTTCCGAATAAAAATTATTCTGTTTTCTCTTTCTTATGGTGAAGTTGGATTTATTTCATCATTCTCTTACACTCATGTGAAATATATATATATATATATATATATATATATATATATATATATATATATATATATATATGTATAGATAGATAGATATTGGAAGGGGGCCATTCCAGACACATGATTCGTTGAAGTCAACCTTAAGTTTGTTTTTATTAAGGTCATTTAAAACTTTTAATCTTTTAAAAAGAGCTTCCCTTTAGCCTGCAAAAAACAAAAAAAAAGAACCCAATGTATTCTGCATTTAGTCTTCTTCAAGGAATTCTAAGTGTCGAAGTAGGGCGAAGTGTACGAAAATATGCGCACACGGGCTCTGTTATTTGTCTAAAAGTGCGATTTAAATAGATATCTGTAGCTTCGTGACCAAAGAATATTTTAAACACAACGATAAAAATAGATTTTCAATACACACTAAATAAAAGGCACAACAATTAATATGGATATATATAGGTATATGAATAAGACGGAATTATGTTCCGAATACTAATTAGATAACCAGGGTTATTGAATGGTTATAATGGGAGATTTAGGGTAGTGAGTGATTTAGTTCCTTTGAACTCTAACAGTAAAGCAGGGTAAAATAGAGGGAGGTCTCGGTCACCTTGATTACTCAAGTGGGTAGCCAAAAACCAGCAGCAGATGGGGCTACTTTCTCGAAACTTGTGTTATGCGAGATGTTGGCCTCCTGTTCTCAAGAGGTCTCCGGATGAACTTCAAATGTGACGGGGAGTTACGTGGACATTGTTTGTCGGGATGTATCAAAAACCTTTGATAAAGTGTAGCACCTGGAATGCAGTAAAAAAAAATTACGACTGGGCCTAAGTGAAAACTTAGAAAAAACCTTTTGTGACTATGTCATGCAGAGAGCGGCGTACATCAGTTTAGGGTACACGGATGGACCAAAGTTTCAGCTCACTGCGGGCACCCGCAGGGGAGGAAGGGGTCTGTTCTCCACTCTCTACTTGATTTACACCACTATTGTCCCAGCACCTGTCAGCTCCACTTGCCTCAACATTCAATTCGCGGATGATTTTAACCAGATGGTTACTTGTCCATGGAGGAATACGCCTTGCCTTGGCAAGCTCGTATGACAGCAGCAGAACTTGAAAACCTTAACACCTACAAGGCAAGGTGGAAGATCCGGACCAACCAGGAAAAGTTCAAAGTAACCCCCATAAGAAGGAGACTACTTTACGACGTCAGGAAGGGGTATAGAAGTTCTTCCTACACTACGGAGTGCAATGTAATTGGAATGAAGATTACTTCAACCGAGTACAAGAAACATGTCCAAGAGAAAACCACCAAGGTGACTGCTGCAGTCAAAACTCTATATATGTTCAGAAATCTTCGTGAAAGCAATAAGAAAAAGATCTAAAATGCACTTGTATGATCGACGCTGCTGTACCCCACTTCCGCCCTCTCGTGTGTCTCGAAGACACAAAAGAGGAACCTACAAGTGGTGCAAAATAAATGTATGTATCTAATTATTTATTTAGTAGAGACGTTTCGCCGATAATACGGTCATCTTATTAGGCCTATAAAATATATAATAAATCGCAATTCTAAAGTGATGTCTCTATAGAAGATTTCGAAATTTCTAATTCACATGAATGCCGAACTAAACTTTTAATATTGGAAACATTATATATAAAACAGCTCAACCCAGACTTAAATAGTGATTTGTCGTCGGTTCCCTTCCTACTTAATTAAATTATAAAGTCAATAGTGTTTAGTATATCGTATAATAATATATATTTATATATCTATTTTTTAAATAGTTTAATATAAATATTAACTCATAATCTTACTTAGGAAATTCAAGTAATTTTTGCAGTTACTAACTAAATTAATTTAAAAAAAAAACAACTTTTTTTACTATAAAACTAAACTTTAATTTTTCCTATTCAAAGCTAAAACTATCAATGTTATATTTATACCTTTAGAATTGTGCTTGAGTATATATTTTATAGGCTTAGGAAGATGACCATATTATGGTAGAAACTTCGCCACTTAATAAATAAAAAAATATATCAATTTTCCTTGCCTTGGGATTTCTGTTTAAATTTAAATTTAGGCTCTCGCGAAGCATTTCTCATCACTATATATATATATATATATATATATATATATATATATATATTCTAATTAAGTCCACAGTTATGGCAGCGTTATTAATTTTAACTTGTATTTTCTTAATATTTCTTACAAGTTTTTTAACGTGGTCTTCAAGGCTATAAAAAACATCCGCCAATGACATTCTTTCTTCCTAGATGTCTGTCGACCATGTTAGGTCATCTTCAAGTAATAAACTTAAATGGATCTACTCAAAAATTGCTACAATATATATAATATTTCTACGAAAACATAAGTATTACAAAAATTGGTGAATCATGGCGCAGGAAATTAATAAACGGAAACTAAGCGTTACAAGAAACTGGCGAGAAAGGACTACAAGTGAGCAAAATGGGCAGGTTACACACAAGATCTTAGTAACTTCTTCCCAAAGGATCTCACTAACGCCAACCTGGAAGATATTGATGAGACGAACCCAAGATTAACAAGAACGATCATTGAGGCAGACGAAAAATATATACCAAATACAAGATACCGTACTCTTCCACATCCTCGATGGACAGAGGAAATGAAGAGAAAGATTAGGCAACTAAGAGGAATACGAGACCAAATATTTTTCCATGCACCTAATAGAGAGCGATACAAAGAAATTAGAAACGAAGGGAAGAACTGAGGCATCTATAAAAGAACAGCAAAGCCACATATGGGTTAGCTTAATAGAGAAAATAGACGAAGAAAGAAGAGCAAAACAAAACTGGAGACTACTAAATAGACTTAAAGGCAGAACTCCGAGAGAAAAAATATCAATTAAGAAAGAACGAGGAGAAACGATCCAAGAAGAAAGGACCACAGAAGAACTTTATAGTAATCACTAAAAATCAGTGTTCTCCATAACACCAGAGGAGGACGAAGACTTCAATCCAGAGATAGACGAACTAGTTCACACAGTCTTGCGCGAAAACATAAACAAGATCACTCCACCACCAAGCGTAGAGCGAGAATGGGTGTAAACTCTGGGTACATGGGGCTAAATAACAACGGAAAAGATCAAAGGCGTAATACAATCATTCGCCAGAAAGCGCTAGGCCCCTCAGGGATAATAGGAATTAATCTTACCAAGACACCTAACATAATCATTAGAGCATTTAAGAATATTTATAATTCATGCTTAAACACCGGTTAATTCCCTGATAGCTATAAACTAGCGGAAATGATATTCGTCTCAAAACCAGGAAAACAACCAAACTACCTCAGCAGTTACTGGCCAATATCGCTATTGAACTTCAGGGGCAAAGTCTTTGAGAAAATCCTCATCAGAAGACTAAAAGAATATCTTCACGAAAATGACCTTTATAATGATTATTAGTTCGGACTCAGAAGAGGCAGAGACACCACAATGGCACTTAGCATAATAACAGAGAAAATAGCAAAGGCCAAAGAAGAGAATATCTACATCGATCTGGTCCTGAGAGATGTAGAAAAAGCATTCGACAAAGTCTGGGTCAGAGGAATGCAATATAAGATCTTAAATCTCCAGATGAATAGCAATCTGGAGAGAGTTTTCTACGCTTATCTCACAGAGAGAAGAGCCTATGTGAGGATCAATGATTATTCAGGCCTAGAATTCGAAGTGGAAGCTGGATTCCCGCAGGGGGGCTGGCTGACTCAGCCCCACGCTCTATTCAATATCCACAGCAGACCTGCCACCATCAATAATGCCTGGTCGCCTAAACATAAACTTCGCGGACGACATAAGCCAACTCGTCGTCACTCCGTACAGGAACGTACGCTTTCAGGCAAGGACAACAGCTTTAGAAATCAGCATCATCAAAACTACGAATGAAATTGGAAAATAAGGACGAACAGGAGGAAATTCACAATTATTCCCGTTTTCCAGGAACAAAACAGCTGAAATTTTAGTTGAAGATTAGAACTACAGAGATCATAGTGAGGGCAAAGTGCTAGGACTCAGAATAACAAAATGAGGCTGCAAACAACATATAACGGAGACGAAGAACAAAGCGATTCCGATGCTTAACCTACTGTACAATCTAAGAGGGTTAGGCATGAAAAATAAAAGAAAAATCTAGCTTGCACTAGGAAGAGAGGTCTTACTATACTCGCCAACTCCTATCAACTGTGAAACAAGGACCATAAAATTGAAACTCCAGAGAATAAAAATTTAAGGTGTATATCTAATTACCAACACACGTATGAGAGAGAGGAGAACACAACAGGATATACACCAAGAAGCAGGATTAGAAACGCTCAATATCAACATCAGGAACAGAGCAGAGAAAATATGGAGGAAGATAAACGATCGACCTCCGATATTTGCAGAGCACACTAACACCAGAGCTGGAGAGCCCAGAGGTCGATTTCCTAGCGGCAGACAACAGCTGAGAATTGAAGAGGTTTCCATGTTTACTTAAGTATAAATTCAAAAGAGAGAAGAAACAAGCATGACGATAAAGATATTTCCCCGACTCTATAAAAACCCAACCAACGAAATAACCAGCCAAGACACCAGATTGATACCCTAATAAGGTAAGCGAATTTATACAACCTAAATAGAAAGAAACAACCGACTAAGAAGACAACACAGATCAAAAGTGTAAACAGAAATAATGTGAACAAAATGAACTAAAAGTCTAATAAGATAACTAGATTAAAAAGTTTAATAAAAATGATAGTGAAGTGAAAGTTAATAGCAAAACAAGTGAACAAAGCGAAACTATAGTGAAAAAGTGATAACAAGAAGAGAAAGTGAAACAAAGTAAGGAAAGTAAAAACAAGTAACATAACAATACATAAACAAAGATCAGAGCTAAGATAATTCAAAACGGCATAATTTTTACGGTAAACACATGAATGAAAGATGAAGAGAATAAGGGAACATAGATTAGGCGGTCGTCCCGCTTCTGTATAAGGAAATTAGGTGCTAAATTGTGAGAAAGGAAGTAAGCATGATAAATGATAAGTAAATGCATGACGGTGGTTTGTGATCCACGTTAATCAGCAGGTTTCCCTTGTCCCTCGGGCAAGGGTATTCCACCCTTTGCATCTTTGACTACCAAGGTTTCTTAATCTGCGTCCTAACCAGTCTGTCCTCTTTTAACTCAAAACTTTCCGTCTCCCACTATAAACCCTGTTCTGAAGCTTGTTCCTGACTTTCCATTAAACACTTCACTATCGATTCACTTGCACTGAGAGTCAGAAGTGTGGAGAGTTTCCCCAGGAGCAAGTCGGCCGCAGGTCTCCTTCTCTTCTGTGCCCCCGCCCCCCTCTGATCATGGGAAGGGTACAGAGGGAAGGAGTAACCACGAGCCGTAACATTTCTCTCTCCCCTCAGGGTTTGACTATTTGTCGCTCCGATCTAGTTCTCTGGCAAAGGAGGCAAAGGAAAATTAAGTTTGAAAACGGGCTTCTTTTAACGGTGGTCAACTCGGGGACGCCTAGATATCGGTAGTATGGTTTCCAGCTGAAGTTGCACGTTAATTGCCGGTTTCTTTATTTGAATGATGAGTGCTTCGAACATCCGCAATCATCTGCGATTGTGCAGCCTCAGAATAATCGAGATGTACTGATTAAGTTTTTCACGGGTTAGGGTAGGGCCATGAAATTGGGCTTGTCCTCCACAACCTGTGAAGGTGACTGTAGCTCACCTTCAAGATGACGCGATTAAAAAACCCATCACCCTCCAAGTAAACAACCAAAGATCCTATTGGGACACGGTACATACACACAACCTACCTAAACCACATGAGCGTGAGCACTTCCAAGAACTCCATGAGTGGTGTCGGGTCCACGCTTACAAGCTAAGGCCCGCCCTCCTGCTACGAATGGAGCTGCTCGACTATACATACACACTGACCACTCATATCACCGTCGAGGAAACAAAAGACAACATTAAAACCCCACCAAAACGTGCCCCGGCCACTCCAGGCTACCAGACACACTAATAAACAACATCCCCTCAAACATATACCCCACACTTACACACCTAGTCAACGCCTCACTAGCCTCTGGCCACTTCCCCAAAATATTCAAAGTCTCTCACAACATACTTCTACACAAAAGGAACAAAGACCCCAAACACCAAAACAATTACAGGCCTATTGCTCTATTAGAGCACCTAAGCAAAATACTTGAACGCATGATCAAATGCTGCCTACGGGAATACCTGGAAGAGAGAGACTGGTTCCTTCCCCACCAATATAGGTTCAAGAGTGGCCAGTTCACTCAGGCGGGTGTGACCATCGTTCATGACAGAATACAGAAAAATGCTAGGTACATCAAAAGACACTCTCCATCAGCAAGGACGTGGAGAAGGCCTTTGATAAAGTGTGGCACGAGGGACTCCGTTGGAAACTCCCAAACAATAGAGAGTTACCTCTCACACTACCTCAGTGAACGAAGATGCCACATAAAATACAAAAATACCCTCTTACAACCCTCTACACCACGTTCAGGCGTTCCCCAAGGAAGCGTCCTCGCACCCACACTATACATCATGTACACAAACGCCACCCCACGCCCACCCGAAAACTGCTGTCACACATACACAGTGTCCTACGCCGATGACGAGACCATTCTCGTCAGCGGCCGTGGACCAGAAGAGATCGCGCTCATAGCACAAAGAATACTAGATGCTAAGCCAGATTACGATGATAAATGGCTGATTGCCACGAATCCTCAGAAGACACAGATGAAACTCTTCAGCGCAAGAGATCACTTCATGCATAACCTACAAATCTTCACCCACACGCCAGAGATGAACCATCTAAGCCCAATAAGGCTCGACTACACACAACATCCAAAAATCCTTTGGGTAACTTTCGAGAAGACCCTTAGGTTCAATATACACCAGAACATAACACAAACAAGAGCCTCACGTACAAACATATAGCTGCGCAGGTTCTACCTTGAGGGAATAAACTTCAGTTAAACATATAGAAGCACTCGTGTGACCTCTTCTAACGTACGCCTCACTGTCACTCGTTGCCGCGAGTGACACGTGACAGCAGAAGGCTCAGCGCATTCAGAACTCAGCTCTGAAGCGCGCTTACCGCTCTCCCCTGCACACGAGAATGTACACACTTCACGACAACAACAAATTAGCACCCCTCAACACATACGCTCACACCAGACTCAGAAAAAACTCGGCAAACTCGCCAGAGACCCATTATACACCGCACTACATGTAATACGGTATGCGATGGCACCGCGATAACCCGCAGACCATGACTACCCGCAACTCATACCGTTCTTCGCATAAGCTAAAAGCATCATGAATAACGTGTTTTCAACTAAGCAGCCACGCTCTTCTTCTTGACCACCCTCCAACTGTCGTCCAGTCACGAACACCCCGAGACCCACCCAACCACCGCACGCATCGGTTTCTAGCCACCGACCTAACAACTCTTCCTATCCCCTATCAAGTTATTTCTGCAACCTTTTCCTCTACGACTGCCTGTTCTCCTGTGTTACACAATGATCGCTCTCTGTCCTTTCCATACACACTTCATTATCAGCATCATCATGAATACTTCCATTTCTCTTGCCCTAACATGGTCGAAAGACGTCTAGGAATAAAGAATTTCATTCGCGGATGTTTTTTCTCACCTCGAAGACCCCGTTAAATATTTGTAAGAAATATTAAGAAAATGCAAGGTTAAAATTAATAACGCTGCCACAGCTGTGGACTTCAATAGAACCTGAAATTGACATGGCCTTTTACCTAATTATATATATATATATATATATATATATATATATATATATATATATATATATATATATATATATATATATATGGTCGCCATATGATTTGCGATGGCTTCATGTTGCAGATACATTTTCAAAAAACTCAAAATATGTTGGTATGATCCCTACCACACTTTCCAGGGGTTTGACAATTGAGTCCCCCAAATTTATATGGAGACCCTGTATAACATCAGTTTAACCAGAAGCATATTGGTTAATAACTCAACGATCTAAAGAAAGGAGAGGAATAAAGCTACAATGAACTTCTTTGAAACCATCTTAATTAACGAAGAAAGGCCAGCTATCAACATCCAGACTACATGCTGGAATCGAAGTTTAAAGTTCTTTTAAAGTTCCGCTTACATAGGAGTGGCCCGTTTCCTTGACATAGCGTTTAAGCGAGGAAGAATAAATATCACCTAAAATCCGTTTTCTCCCGCTACACCGAATCAGGAGGAGTAGCAGACCCGGAGTGCATGAAAACTTCGCCGGCGGAGGAAAAGTTGGCTGCCGTCGCTTCCTCCTTAGAGCCGACCTGCCAAAAAACTATCCCGTTGAAAACAGAAGAGGGTAAACCCGCACCCAAAGCCAATCCAGACAATCTTCAAAATCCAACTCACTTGAAAAATTCTACTAGCCAAGTATGTAAAAAAACTCACATCGAACAAACCGTACACCCCTCTGAAGTACCAGAAGTCCCCAACCAAACCGAGGAATTATCTATGGCGGCAATAAACAGAGTAGTGATTCTTTCACACTATGTCTAAGGATAGGCCAACCACAAAAACCAACTCTACAATATTTATAGACAAATTGACCCGAATCTCTTACTTCTCTCCAAGACTGGAATAAAAGAGGAAGACCCCTTTATGATCTACGGTTTTGACCTCATTAAATAAACCTGAATGGCGAAAGATTTGATGGTACAGCAATAGCAGTGCGCTCTGGACTGCAGTTTGTCAAGGGGAGAGAAATGGACGAGTCGTTCTTGTCCGTCACTCTAAAGACATATTTAGGAAAGATTGAAGTAGTATCAGGGTACCAGCATCCAAGAAGGGGGTACCTTCAGATCCACGATATGTTCACCCTGTTAGGGACGGCCCACCCCGTTTTCCTCGCCGGCGACCTTAACGCCAGATTAAGTATTGCTGGTTACGTTCGAGCGGACGATCGAGGTAGGAACCTTTACTTAATCCTACGCAGAGGCGCAGCTGAGACGATTGTGCCGGACTTTCCGAGATTTATTTATCCAGGGTCAGCAACCAAGCCGGACATCGTGCTTACAAACCCCAACTTCCATTTCTATCACTATGTGCAGCTTGATCCCCTTACACCCAGCGACCCTATCCCTATGTTCATCATGGTGGCCAGCGCTCACATACCCATACCCTCGCCCTAAGATAAAACCATTCGGTTGCAAATGTGGAAGCCTACAAAAGGTCATTTCCTGAGTTAATTCCCCAGATGGATGGTGCAACACAAAAACAAATTGACGATTAGTTGTCCAGCATCCTTGATCTTTTTGCCACCGTGGACAACGTAATCCCGAACACAAGGCACAAGATCGTAATACCGACTCGCCCAACACAGGAGAGGATCATCCTGCAACAGCGACTCCAGACGATCTACAACGGCGTCTGGGTTGCTGGATACGCCTGCTTAATGGACTATGCGCTAACCCAGCAGCTAAGACAACAAATGAACAATGCACTGCTGCAGGAGATCAGGGAGCAATGGGATCTCATGATCCATAACCTAGATATCGAGGATAACCCCAAGCGTTTTGGAACACCATCAGCTAGTTAAGAGTAAGACCACTTCAAAGAATGACTCACCAATAGTGCACCTGGACAAGCGCACTTGGACTCTATAAGAAAAATCCAAACATTTTAGAGAAGGCTGGAGCGACGGTTTCCGAATCTCGGAAAAAAAGGATGAAAATTTGGATCTGGGATTTTTGGACAGAGTTCTTGAGCACATGGAAAGACACTACATGAGATTAATTCCCCATAAAAACCGCAAACCTTAAAAGGCTGCGTGAGCGTGCCCCTGAAGGCATGGGAATCATCCAGCAAGGTACCTGAAAGATGCTCCGGGGGAGACAAAAACCAGGCTACTGAATCTTTTCAACGCATCATTAGCGGCAACATACTTCTCGGATGGCCTGAAGACATCCAAAATGATCTTTATTCATAAAGAAGGGAAGCCTAAAGATCAATTGATGAAGCTCAAGCCGATCTCACTTATCAAAATAATTGAAAAAGTATTCGAAAAGATCCAGAAAAACAGGCTGGTCTCCCATATGTCGTCACACTCACTGCAGAACGACGAACAACATGGCTTCCACAAAAAAGTTACAGAGAGCCTCAAATTTCTTTAGCATACCAACATGCGGCTAAGGGGCTTGCCTTTGGCTGTATGGTGGATCTGGCCTGCCGGGACGTGAAGAAAGCCTTTGACAATATAAGATGTTGAGGGTCTTGTTATTTCCCCATTTCGGAAAAATCATATACAGTTACCTGACTAGTAGGAGAGCGGTGATAGCATTCGGGCTCCACTTCTGATCCCCATTTGACCTGCTACCTGGAGTCCCACAAGGATGGTGTCTGAGTCCCACTCCTTTATTATCTACACTAGTGACATTATGAAACATCTACTTCCCCGTACCCTCAAGATACAGTACGCGGACGACATCACACAGATTTTGACTCGCTCTACCATATCTGAAAGAGTGATGTCGAGGGCGAGTGCAGCCGAAGCCAAGATAATCTTTCGGTACGAAGAAAAGTGGAAGGTCAAGACGAACGAGAACAAATCCACTTCAGTTGCAATCGGAAGACGGAAGATGTAGCCTATCCGACTTGAGAACTCAACAATAAATTATTTGCCGAGTGCGAATATCCTAGGCTTCAAGATCTCCAATCTGGCATACGAAGCCACATTAACTCAGAGGTTCAGGTTGCAAAACTTGAACTCGGCAAACTCCACCGATTTCGCAATATAAGTATACAAAACAAAAAGAAATTATATGCATCGATAGTAAGAACGAAGCTGCTGTATCCAGCCGTTCCACTCAACACAACTTCAAGGACCAGGATGATTCAAATGCAGTGGGTACAAAATCGGGCCCTATGCTTCATACTAAACGTGAAATGGGACGATTTCGTTACCTCAAGGGAGCTTCATCGCTGAACCGGGTTGGAGAAGGTGAATGCCTTCCTGTATACACAAAGCACCGCCATCTGGGAGATCATAGAGGCTACTCTCCCACCAGGCACTGTAGATGACATGTTTAGGCTACAGGACCGGGAGAGATACAAGTCGTACATGCCTCCCTTCAAAACAGTAGCCACACCGGACATCTACAGGTGACACTACGTCCAACTCGCATACTGACTATAAACTGATTTCTCTGAGGGTTTCTTCATAATAGTGAATAAAAACACAACGGAAAGTGCCCAATGTACCGATTAAACCTTGTTTTAAAATTTTGACTCTGGAGACTAAAATTATTATGTTTTTGTAATTTAACTACCATTCACCTTTATTATTGTGACTAAACTGGATGTGTTGTTTTATTATAGTTGTATATAATCTTTTACTTTTTTGTGCCCAAAATATTTTTGTATAGAAATATCACAAGTATTTTTCTTTCTAGTTCCAAATGTTAATTCGTAGTAAAGTGTAAATTAACGAAAAACTTAGATGGTGAGATGTCCGGGTAAACTTTATACCTCCCCCTCTATTTAGATTTCCTCACTTTTTCTCTCTTCCCTTGTCCCCCAATTCACGTAAGTGTGGAGGTGGTCCCTCATTTTTTCACCAGCTTTCTACATAAATAAATAAATAATAAATAAATAAATTTCTCTTCATTCTGACTCCACCATTCTTTAACGATAAAGGAATAAATATACTCTGAAGATGATCGCATAGATCAAAAGTTCAGCAAGTAAAGTCAAGTTTGGTTTTACCTAACATATTTCATTCACAAAAGAGATGAACGTAGGAGAAGTTGTTGACCATCTACAAGATGAACTAAAAAAGATAATAAGAAAAATAGAAAGTTTCCAAAGAAAATTAATAAAGGCGAAATATATTATGGTCTAAAAAAAAATCTCCATACAAGCAGATCTGATACCTATTTACACTAATATATATGTATCTCTCTCTCTCTCTCTCTCTCTCTCTCTCTATATATATATATATATATATATATATATATATATATATATACATATATCCATGTTTTATTAAAGACCAGGTCTTTTTGAACCTTCCTTGATTAGCTTCTTTCTTTACTTTTCTAATTTCCTTATTATTCATTTTTAGTCTTGCGAAAGGTTATGGATGTGTGTCTTGATATTCATGGTTTATTTTAGCTAGCTGAGCATTCGGTCACGTTTGACCATCTTCGGAGCAAATTTTTTTTACACTGGTTAAACATTTAGATGCATTAAATTTATATATTAAAGATAATTTAGATAATAAAAAGAAGGGGAAATGTGGTTGACAGGATGTAGTTAGCAAAGGTACATTTGGAGTGAGGATTTCGGTCATTATTGACCGTTAATCCGTAAAGAGTTTTAAGGTTCGCTGGTTGGCGGTCAATTGGGCATTAATTTTCGGTTTTTCTTCGTGGATTAGGATCGCTTCCAGGATATGAAGGCGTTTGCGGTTACTTCTCCCTCACTTCTCCTTTTGATAATGGTGTTTTGTACTAAAATTTCTCGTGTTAGGTGAATTCCATGTTGCATGCAGTGGTTCTTGATGGTGCCGTTTTGCAGATGCATGGTGAGTCTACGATATCGGGATGTGGTTGTCACTCCAATGTATTTATTTAAATTACGAAGCTTGCAATCTTCATGAGGACAGGTGAATTCATAAATTACATTGGAAGTTTTCAATTCTTTTTTCGTACTTGTGTCGTTGATAATAAGGTGATTACTTATTTGGGGGTTTTTAATAATATATTGTGACTTGTAGCGTTTCTTCTGGATTCGTGCATTTTGTATTTTGGTGTATAATATTCTTGATTGTTCTTTCGCCGATTTTATATGATTCACTCATTTGGTTCATATAGAAGATATTATTATTATTTTCATGTAAATTTTTCAGGAATGTATTTGTTTCTTTGTCCACCATAGTGTTGGAGAAACCATTATTGATGAGGACTTGCTTTATTCTTGGAATTTCGTTATGGAACGATGTCCATAACGAACTGAATTTGTATGCGCGTCTAATGTATGTTCTTATGACACTTTTTTATATCTTTTTGGACATTCGCCATCTCCATTGAGACAATGTCAGAATTCGTTGGTTTATTATATACCTGGGTTGTGTATTTATTTTCCCTCGCTGTCACTTCAATATCAAGAAACGGTAAATTTCCGTTAAAATTGAGTTCATACGTAAATTTTAGTACAGTAGGTTAAAGGTTTGAGACTGATTCTCCGTCAATATTTCTTTTTCTAGGCGACCCATGTAGAAGTTTGCAAATGTGGGTCCGAGTGGTGAGCCGATTGCAACTACGTTAATTTGTTTGTAGAGTTTACCGTTAGGTGCGCGAAATGGTGCTTCCATTGCGAACACCTTCAAAAGATTCTTCAATATGTTGGAGTCTAATTTAGGAGCAGGTTTGTTCCAGTTTTTATAAACTTGGTCAAAAATTATGTATATTGTTTCTTCGGTAAGTACGTTTGTGAAGAGGCTTTCTACGTCCAATGAGGCTATGATTCCATCTGGTTTTGTAGTGTGAATTATATCAATAAATTTATCTGTTGATTTAATAGAATATTCATTTGGGATATAGTCACTGATAAGAAATCAACAAAATTATAAGTGACTACATCCTAAATGAATATTCTATTAAATAAACAGATGAATTGATTGATATAATTTACACTACAAAACCAGATGGTATTTATCACTAGCCCAGTTCCTCCTCAATGATTATATTGATCAGCTTATACAAACATACATACATATATATATATCGATATATATATATATATATATATATATATATATATATATATATATATATATATATATAAATATATATATATAAATATATATTTATATATATATATATATATATATATATATATATATATATATATATATATATATATATATATATATATAAGCGGATGACAATGTATATTTTGTATATTCCTGGTTTATACATCTCAAATTTAGATTCGTAAATGTACATAATATTAAATCCTATTTCAGTTATAAGGACCAAATTCCATTGCCATGCTGCTCCTCTGCCCATTATAAATTTACGACTGATCCTATATTGACCTGAACTTAATTAGATCAATCCATTGTCGCAATGAACATCATCAAGGATCGTCGACCCGCACTGGGTTGGTCCTAAACAAACCAAACCATTGGCCCCTACGAGATCCCGTAAAACTATGTAAGTCTCAAATTCCTTATAAAAACTTTAAAATACTCAGCAATGCCACACTTCATAACGAACTACAAATAATAGAATTGCTTTTCTTACTAAAATTAAAACCTAATTTAAATATAAATCAACGAGCATCTAATCTTTATATCCGAAATGAATAGAATATAATAATGTATTAAGAAACCTACTTTAAATTGCACGCTTCTCATTAGTATTATATTCAATTAAATATTCCTAAGCCTTGTAGAGTGCGCGGTTTTGACCTTTATATATTTATATGTCTATATATAATGTGAAAAAACAATCAGCTTGGGCGTTTACCACTATACCATGTATTTCACTAAGTTCTGATCCCAAATTAAATTAAACTTCAATATTCTATTTTTGAATTAACTGAGCATATCCAAGTGACCTAAAAACTATTTCACTCAAGTTTTATTTACACCAGACGTAATATTTTACCTGCTAGCTGAGGTAATCGAACGAAGTTTACAAGAGAGTTCCTGGGAAGAGAGTATCTCTGTACGATGGCTCTCTGAGAAAAAAGGCTGCTTGCAGTCATAAGTTGGGTTAAGTAAAAAGTCACGACTTTTTTTAAATACATTTCTGTATGCGACGTTTCCATTTTTCAACCCTTTTCGACACAAAGCCGAGTGTTTCGAATGACACACCACGTCGTCACTGCTGAGTTTTCATGAGCACTGGACGGATATATGGTGTTTTTAAGGTTTTCTTTCGTTTTGGACGATAAAAGAAAATGGAAGTGGCAAGGTCACTTTATGGGGACGAATGAGGAAAGATTTTTAATCGAAATTCATGCAAAGATGGCTTATACAAATTAGTTCCAGTGTAATCCGAAATGTATGAGTAGCTTTTAAAACTTTTCACTAATGTTACTTTTAATTTTCTAAGAACTACGTAATAATAAGCAACTGTGACAGCTGTTTCCCTTTGAGAATGTCTATAAAATATCACTTCTTCGGAATCCCGACTTCTTGGCATGAATTCGATGATCCGGATGATCTATTGGTTCTTCTGTTTTGAATAGATTTTCTCTCTTCTTCTCACTAATAATCAAAATCTTATTACAGTTTATGATTCTCTTCCAATGTTGCTAAAATAATCAAAGAGGGGCCAACCTTTTAAAAGAAAGCTCTTCTAGCTGAAACGTGTTTAGCAGCCATCGAGGAGAAAGAACTTCTTAAGGTTAAGATGATTTTGTAAAGTGGAAGAAACCACACGTATTGAGATCTCAGATTCATAAACTATTAGGAGATTTGTATTTCTACTTCGCTACACAATCATTTTCTTTACAATAGCAATATTTTATGCATTAAGAGAGGTTGAAAGTCTTCCTTGATTTGATAATCTTGGAAATTTTATCTACGCTCCGTAAACGCTACACATTTATTAAAACTGTTGACCTTTGCGGGCGGGAGTTACGTGGACAGCCTCCATGTAAACTTCTTTTGAAGATTTGGCGAAAATTTCAGCAGAGTTTTTTGAGGAAGTTATTCTTTCCCCTCATTTCAAAATCACAGTTTTACATTATTTAAAGAATTGATTTAATTTAATGCAATCTTATTGAATCAAAGACAAGTGTAATAATAACAATAAATTAAGTCAACGTATCACAGATTCTAAAGACATGTTTTAATCCGTTATTTTAATAACTCCTTAAAACCAGATGTGTAGGTTCCTGAAAGTTTGGTGCAGAAGCGTTGAAAAATAATTAGTCTCGTATATAGAGTGAACTGACAAATATAAGAGAATACGCACAAAGTACGTGAAGTACCCTAATTAGCCCATGGGATTGCAGAAACTTGACGTTATATCGATTTCACAAATAGAAAATAGAGCTATAAAAAATTTTTACTCCCTGCCTTCTCGATAGCTGTACAAAGTTTCTTAATATTTGCAAGTGCGGGATTTGGGGCTCGAATAGCCCTTGCTACTATCCACATATATGATGGGGTGAGTTAGTGTTTAGTGAACGTGGTTTCAACACCATTCGCGGAACTCTCAAGAATTTTCGTCGAACCGATTCTCGTAACTTGGACACGATAATATTGTGCATTGTTCTAGTCAACTATCGCATCAAAGGTGGGATAAAAAAATCCATGAATGGCTGAAAATCCTTAGTAAGCAGCGCAACGTAGCAATCACTGCTCAATAACATGTGTAAGCTGAAAAACGGACCAAGCTTTTTCCACGTAAAGATAATCTATACTTGTAGGGAACGACTCTCACGATAATTTGTTGACATCTGACGTCCATGGTATCAGTATCTGCTCCACAAGTGAAATCAAACATTAACCCGAAGCAACTGAAACCGCGTATCATCGATCTAAGACATTTTGCCGCACTAAGGATTTAATTTCTGACGTATTGCATTCAGATGTGACACTGTGCCCTTTGTTATATTGTTAACATGTGCATTCTTACGACTTTATGTTTAATTAACCCATGGAAGTGAAGAAGGCCTAATAACCTGATGGATTTGCGTATGGTATTTCTCTGTTGATGGGGCTGCGATTCCAACCAGTGCTAGTTTCTGGTTACCATGGGCAATTCTAGCTAAACACCACTGATCACGATCAATAGTCACTTGTGTTCGCCACTGCACTAACCATGTTAGACACTATAGCATTTGGCCAGGTATTCTATGTATATACGTGACATCGTGGAGAGAGTGAAATTAAATGGCAGCACAATTACGAAAAAGGAATGTCTGATCCGTCAAGCACCTTGTACCATGCCATGTTTGCCCTTTGATAACACTGTACAACAAATTTCTGTATCAAGAAAACAAGGTTTGCTGACTAAAGTCGCGTGCTCTCACTTATACTTATTTATGACCTTACGAACTTCAAAACTTTCACTAATTCCCTGACTAACCTATGGAGGACCTTAGCAATTATATCATTCGAAAGAAAAGTAAAATAACATGAGCAGTTTCAAATTTCGTTCGAATCGGCCGAAAAGTTATGAAGTCATTGCCAAATAACTCCCCGGCTAACCGTGTGAAGATTTTGTCAATTATATCATTCAAAATAAAATGTAAAATACCATAAAGGTTTTAAATTTAGTTAGAATAGGCCGAATAGTTACAATTTTGTTATCAAAACAAAAATAAAGCAAAACGGGTACTGGGAAAGACGGACCGATCGACGGACATAGTGAGATATAGAGTTGCACACGAATATAAACATAGATTTCATGTACATTTTATTCTGAAGTTGCGTGTGCTGAATTCGAATTTGATAACAAAATTCCCATCACGTAACATTTTCTTTTAAATTTCCGATTTAAAAATGATTCAATAGATACCGAGTTCCACAATCTGATAAATGTATTTCTCTCACAAAGTCAGATTATATGTCTCCATTGTAATTAATTCATCAATATATAATAAATCATCATGTTTGTTAGTATTATATAATGTATTAACCTACATTTTACTATTTACATCTTCGTTTGTAAGACGTCTCAAATATGTTTGGCTTTGGGCTGCAGCGGAAGTCAGACAGCATAGCAAGGCTCTATTTTCCCTTATACCTGTTTTCCATTGACGCTATATTTTGATGGAATTTCTCTCCATGTTCATCACTCAATAGGAAGAAGGACATTTGAGAATAAAGAAAGGGGTGTCTTACGTGACAGATTGCATCCAAGATCTTGGTAGCACTTGATTAGGCTCGATCCACCTCTTGGTGCATTCCCAGAAGTCCTTTGCATACATATTTTAATGCATGCCAAGTCGCTAGCTCAGTTTCCTCTTTTGTAGCCTTGAAGGGCTCATCAGCTATAAGTTGACAAATCTAAGGGCCTAGGTATTTGCCTTCTCTAATCTTACAATCAATTATTTTAGGGAAGATCGCTTTGAGTTACTGGAAACGGCTTGTTTTTTGCAGTGTTTTTGTCAATTGATTTATTAGGTCTAGTTTTATGAGCAGTGCTGGCAAAATGATTTTCTCCTTAATTATAGTTGCTCATGAATTACATTATGGCATTCAGGTGTCATAGTTTCCATAGGTGACCATTCTGAGCGTACATAATGTTCTAATCTGGCTCTACTGTCCCACTTGCAAAAGGAGCAGATAAACTTGATGTATCCAGTTTGTAGCCCATTAAGTAGGGCTACTTTTTAAAACTGCGCACAAATTAGCGACTCATCCTTCTTGTAACTTATGCGGTCTAAAATAAAAGCAAGGTTCTCATATGTCGCTAATTACTCATTGGTGTTCCGAATGATCAAGGGGACCACTTTTATGCTGTAAAGGTAGCATCTCTGAATAACGTCGACTGATTCGGTTGTTAGATCAGTTCGAAAGCAGTGAATAGCCCTCTGATATCATTACAATAAGGCAATTTGATTTCCAAAGTGAAGAATTGCTGTAGATCTGCAGAAAGTATCCTAAATACTGTAATTCGAGCATGATTATATAACAAATTCCATTGTTGCAGACGTGAGGTCAGGAGTTTATTCCGGTTCAGTGATGAGGTATGGTTTCTTGTCAGATTCAAGCTGTGCTACATATAGTGTATCTTGAGATTGGGAATCGTCTGAGTTGCTCGTGTCATCCCTTGTAGTTCAGAGGGCGGCAATGGTACATGAATAACACTTTAATTTCGAACTGGGCGAATAGCAGACTGAAAATCTAGATACATGATAGATTTCTTGCATTTATTGTTGCGACCCACAGTGAAATAAAATAAAATCAGACTGAAAATTGGATATTTCTAGCTGTGATCACTTTCAGAGATAGGAAATGAGCGCCATAATCATTGTTAACGCTACAGTGGTCTTCTCACTATTATCTTTACATACTGATATCCATGAGTTTTGGCTTTTCAGTGTCTGATTTTGTTCGCGTGGCACAATCTTGCTATCGATTAGCTAATTTGAAGCCCGCGTTGGTCGTTTATTACATAATGAGAAACCACTCGATGCGAGATGAGGAATACACGCGACCTATTTGCAGGCGGAACATATAAAAAAATGTAAGAAAAAGAGGGGAAGGACGAGGCATGTGTCAAACAGACTTGCAAATATTTCACCTCATTTTTACCAATTGTAATCCCTTTATAGAAAAGTCCTGGTTGTTGAAGATTAAATACATTGACAGGGTTAATTCAAAGAAAGACATCTCTAAATATCACTTTTTGATAACCAAAATATTTACATTTTTCACTACGAATGGCACTTTTATCGGTACCAAAATTTCCAACCTACCTGGTGATACTTGAGTAACAATCCCTCTAAATTTAAAAAAGCTTCTTTAACATCCTGAGATATATTAAGTGTCCCCAAAATACTAGTACAGCTTCACATAACCAACCAAATTATACAAGGATATCGTAGTTAATTATAAACTTTAATCCTATAGAATAATGAACTGACTAAAATGGTATGGAATAAGTTTATCCTCATCCATAGGTTAACATGTGTTAAACGTATGAATTGTGTTGCAAGAAAGTACAATCTGCTTGAAATTAAATAAGTTATTATTCTAGCGTTTTCATTTACATGTTCCAAGTTGAACTTTAAAATAATCATCAAATGGGCAATTTTGAGCTTGAACTAGTAGAAAACCCCTTTCAAATATGAAAAGAAGAGGAATAAGTGAGATAAAATAATCAAATGGCCTTTCTCTAGCTGGCTCACTATAAACTTTCAGGTAGAGCAAAATTTATTGTAAATTCATGACTGTATGATCGAGAGTTATGAATTTTGAGACAATATCCTCGAAGTTTTAATATAAATAAGATAATAATTAGATAAGTGAATAATAAATGAAACATAATAACGGTTGTAAAGCTTTCTAGAAGAACAACAGATTTAGCCTTTAGCAAAGATTTTGGGGAAAGCGAGAAAATAAAATGGGAATAAATAAAGACAATCACAAATACTAGAAGACAAAGGTCAAAAGCAAACACATGTGAGAAAAAAACTCTATCAATCTTGGAAGTAAACTGTCACTAAAAATTTTAGTTATCGACAACTAATGCAATCCCGAGAGGACTGGAATTCCATTCAATAAATTTAAATATTTCGTTAGTGAATTTTTCAAAATCTTTTCATCCTTTAGGTTTAGTTTGATCTCTCGTTTGGAAATGGTAGAAAACATCTTGTTTGCTTTCCTTTTATTTTCAATACTCATTTTAATGTCTCGGTTTCGAAAGCAGAAGCATCATCTAAGATGCCATGAATAATAAACGAATAGGATGATTGTTCCAGGTCACTCTTCTCTCTATTTTCCTCTCCGGTTCCTTTGGTTTTCGGAATTAGATTGTTACTTCAAATCCCATTTTTATTTTGCAGAGTTGCTATCAATTTGCCCTGGTAGGCCACAAGCATAAATGAATTTAATTTTATTTTTACGATAAAAGTGGTGGTGTCCTTAAATAGGGTATGTAAAATGGAGTTAAAGTAGAAAGATTGTAGGTAGCTGGGCTCGTGAGTCTCCGATGGCAAGTTTGTTCATTCTGTTGTAAGATAACCAACTGCGTAATCATTTAGACGGATGGTGTTCGAAGGTATTTGTCGAAATGTTTGATTTACTAGTGTTTAAACTGGCCAAAAGGGCGCTGGAAAGCTGGCTCAAAGTTAAGAAGCCTATTCACGTGCCTGAACGAATAGAAAGTTAGGCTACCCCTCTCTCTTTTTCCTGAAACTTAACTTGTACCATGGGAGGAGGATTACTAGTCATTACTATACATTAAATTTTATCATCATTTTGCGGGGCTAAACTGTATACAATGTCCTTTCTTCTGTATAAGCAAACGTCTAGATTAAGGTATTAGAGGACGAATCTCAACACTCATGTTCAATCATAGGAAATTTAAATTACTGAAATACAAAGCTAAGGTAAAGTGAGGAAAAAAAAACATGTTTTATGGATTATTTACATGAAGCAATATTTAAGGCATTGTAATTTGGATAAAAAATAAATTCATGTCATAATTTAGAAATGAAATATGATTATGAAATAAAATACAGGAGGACTCAGCTTGATAAGAACTTAGAAGTTATTTAAAGAATCTGGGGACTGATTAGCGCTTGTGAGTATTTTTTCTGTTCCGCACCGCATCCGGCTCTCTAAGTATTACGCTGAAACAAAGTAACTTCGCAGAACCCCTTGTCCTCTTGATTCAATATATGGACAGCGGTATGACCCAAAGCGATATTTATAACCCATAAAAAAACAGCAATGAAATGGAATCAGATCATATATTTACATCCGCAAAAGGATCCCAAACAAATGCTAGATCAAGTACTCGGCAAAATTTCTACATAGCACTTTTTTAAACAAAGTAACTTGTAGCGGAAAACCAACTAGGAAGGCAAAGTGCGCGGTTCGATGAATTTTACTTAATTATTTAGAATGTTTAACGCCCTATTTTACCCTTTATCGGATCTACATATAAAGGCACCCACAAAGATAGGAAAATTAAAAGTGGAGCAAAGGAAGAACTGAGAAAGCCAGAGCTTCTGTTACGGCAATGAGTCGTGGAAGGCAGGCCAAGTTTTTTTTTGATGTAATCAACTTCAAGTGAAACGTTCTAAATAACATTTGAATGGGAGAAGTTAGGAGTTTCACGGAAGCATAGTTAGTTTTAAAGGTTAAGTATTTGATTAAAGAGTGGTTGTTTTTTATATATTTTATTCATATTGTTCGTGCTACCTTGGTGTAGGATTGCAAGTTTCATGAGAGTAAGAACTAGCTACATTTAATTAACCCCTTTACCTCTAAACCTGAGTTTTTTTTTATAAACCACTAATATTATTCTGGTATAAACGATCTTTAGAACGCTGAAGTTTAGGGATACTGTAAGAATCCCAGTGGAGCCAGCAGGCCATTTACTTCATTTTACTTCTCTGTGGTAAAACAAGTTTAACTCTGTTCATAGTTTCTTAGACAAAAAACATTTAGAAATTTTCTTAGTCATTTAAATTAATTCGAAATAAGAAATAAAAAGCGACAAGTAGTTAGCTGGTTTGACCATTGTTCCAAGAATCATAATTAAAAAAACTAAACGAGAACAGTTATCAGACCAATAATCAAATGTTTATGTAGAGAATGTATACAGATTGTATGTTACTAAAACTGTCTAGGTTGCCTTATTTTATCGTATTTATTTAGCAATACATTGAATTCTATAGAATGAAAGGACTTAATTCAAATCTTTCATAACTAATACCACGATGCTAATAAATTCCAACTATCTATACATAATTGTTTCCCCTCCTGCTATAAAAATAAACATTTAATGAATTTTATCATATTTATACTAACAGAATTACATGATTGTTAGCAATATTAAATTATATGAATTTAACATTACTGTAAATAATTAAATATAATGAAACCTAAATTATAGATAAAGTTCCCCTCATTTTGATACCTGTAATTTCCTTTAGGAATCAAGATCTACAACTGGAAATGAATAAGTAATTTACAGAAGCTATTATTTTTAAAACTAACGTAATAACTGTATTGGTAATTAAATATTGGGTAATTACAGGAAAAATGAGGCAATATTGAGAGGTCTAATGAATTTAAATAGAATCGAATCCTATAATAATAATGATCAATTTAAATGAGTAATCTTTAATAGGATATCGCAAAGACACCTTTTTGAGTTTTTAAATTATCATTGTAAACAAATTAATTAAGCAATATTATCAAAATAAGCCATGAATAGCGTGATGTTGCCATATGTCGCTATCATGCACTTGACACTGTGATGAAGAGTACATCCTAACTATGCCTTGGTACGTAGTGGTGTAGATATGCCTTGCCTCTGGCCCCAAAAGAGTTTCCATACTAAAGCAGGCAGATGTGAATACCTAAATTAATACAACAGAGTAGTTTACATACGATGAATCTACTTGCAGCCTCACACAAACATAAGGTTAGTGTCTTGAAGTCAGAGCTCGGTGACGGCGGATAACGGGTTGTGGTGAGGTATAGAGGTAGTTATTAAAGGATTGCTGCAGACGAGCGGTGACTGAGCGGCTACTGAATCAATCATACTTAGCAGGCCTACAGTGTGAGCGGAAGGCGCAATTATATTTGGATAACATTAAGTCGTGAGGGTAACCTTTGGTGAGGCTGGTGATAGTCTTGTTATATTACCAAAAAATACGGCGTGGTTTTGTAGGTTACTTAGATTCCAAAGCATCTTATTATTTTCGTTTATACCACCATTGAAATGGAAATCAGCCGCATCATATAACTAGAATTGGATGGTTGAGCCAAGATGGCAACCCAACGCTTTGCTGTGACAACAGATATGGGTTATCTCGAGTAATACGTTCAATGGTAATTATGTTTTTTTGACTGAATCTTAGACGATAACAATGTTAGGTTGGTTGTTTTTTACTGCTGTTGTAGGGCCACAGATGAACAAAAATCTGTGCTAAATACCATACTGTGGTTTACAGGGGTTCAGAATTGCCAGTATTGTATTGCTCTTAAGTACATCAATAGTTTCGCTTTGTGTGAGAGAGAAAGGGGGGGAAGCGTGTTGCGCAGATAAAGAGAAAAGAAGTATTTCGAACACGAAGAACATTACAACGGAACCTTTTGGTAAACTTCCGGAGCGATATCGAAGTTAGACTGGAACCGCAACATCATTTAGCGATATGGCGCTAAAACCATCACCAACGTGCCTTTGGGTACAGAGGGGGCATCTCTTCCGTCTACAAACAATCGAGCTTCAAGGGGAGTCGAATATATTCCCCAGCCCTGGAATGATCAAATGAGTATTCTTAGAGCATTCAGGACACGAGCTGTATCCACACCGCTTCTACGCAAGCAAGATTCACGCAGTGGTCACGCATTATTCTCAAAGTACACACGCCCCATCTTGAGAGATCATTGGAATAATGCAAACACGATGCGCCATTCTCAAGCAACACCCGGAACCCTTAAGGCTCGCAGGCAGAAAACATTTTCGGAACGACGTAGGTCAAGGATTAAGGACTCAGTCAAGAATTAGTAACACAGCGATGGGGATAACTTCCATTCATCCAAGATCCCCTCACTTACAGCGTCAAGTCGAGAGAAGCATTGTCACACGCCTCCAACTAACCCTCGGAGAAGCCTCAGCTGCTTTCCTGAAGCACCTTTCCACGCTCGCCTAACCTCAGCGAGGCAGTGTCAAGTCCAACTCGTCCCAGACAACCTCAGTGAGGAGGCTCACTTTCAAGGTCACCAAACTGTCGACAGACTCTAAGTTAAATGTAAAATGAATACGAAATTCATTTACCTTTTATTATTTCCCATTCCATGCGAAAGTGTATTCGTAACAAAACTATGTCAATCTGATAGTCGTAACCAGAGTATTTCAAATTTAAATAACTTAAGAACAAGCATTATGTATTTAAGCTTAAATCTAATATATTAGAAGGGATTTTTGTGTCAACCATCTCGTAGTACTCATTTGTAGTGTTAATCTTTATTAGATCCTCTTGCTACAGAATTAGTGTATTCAAAGATTTAATATTTCGTTCTTTGATGTGATTAAAAGTATATTTTGTCGTAGTTATTTAATTAGATCCTCGAACGCAGCAAATGGCAAGAGATATATCATAACACGAAGCCTCCCTGGTTAAAGATTTAAATTAGAGCACTCTCAGAGAAAATTGGAACAGATTTACTCATGTACGAATCAAACGTACATACGTACTCGGCCGTAAACCACGACAATCTCATTTGTTGTTTGTATAGTATTAAATTTTATTTTGTTTGACTTGTTTATATCTTATAACAACGCGAATCCTGTTGAAATAGTATTTAAATCGGCAAATATTAGAATTTGCACTCGTCTTTAATCCCCACGTACTTAAAAGGGAGACAGTCCCTGTTTGTTTTTCGCCTCCCTCCACACGTCTAAGGAGGGTAGCCAAGGTCAAGAAGGACTACCTGATCCTACGACACGCTAGATAAAGCTGCGTAGAATAGATAACAGAAAATGACGTTGGTATCTCTCTAATAGCATACTTTGAAATTTTGAGTTCCAGCTCTGTTTGGTCAACTATTTTGATTGGGAAAATTTTCTTCATTTAGTGAGAGACGAGATAATTATAAAGATCGAAACAAAGTACACATTGTTTTCCATTTAGAATTAAAACAAATTTAATGCAAGTTTCAAATCAAACTAGAATCAGGTAGTATTTTGAAAAGTCAACTTCAAAATAGAAATTCATAGAATTAAAAAAAATCTCAGTTTCAAAATTGACTTCTAATTTAAATTTAACAAAACTTCTCTAATGGAGAACAGTTAAATTTTCCTTCATGGAATCAATGAAAAAGGTCTGCTATTCGTCACGGAGAGTAAACAGAAGAAGAGAACGTGGATAACTTCAAGTTATTGATTCCTCAAACAAGATGTTTGCATATTGAATCCCATTTTTAACTTTTGTACATACTGCTTTCAAACTTACATCACTGAAAATATATAAGCAGTACTATATATTAACCATAGTGTAGTTTAGATTAGGTTAGGATAGGTTATATTAGGTTTTATTAATTTGATACGTCCAAAAATATCCATCATTAATTGATTCATCCCAAACTAACGATTTGACGTATTACTTCCCACTTGAAATTTTTTTGACAAATATCTTCCCGTTTGGCCAGGGATCAAATACATATGTTGAACTGAGTCAAGATCATACTATTTTTTTATGAGAAAAATAATATTAAGGCTGAGAAAACTGGCTTTGAATTGAATGTGAAGGTGAACACAATGTTTTGAATTGTCTGCTAGTTAATAATGAACTTCTAAAGAGAGAAGGTGAGAAATGCAATTGGAAATCGGTATTTGCTGGCTATGTAATTGGCAAATTATTGCATATAAATTAGAAAGAAGATGAAACTCCTATGGACGAAAATTTCGAACTAGTCCTTTTATTTTTTCTCTTTTACCACGAAAATGCAGCCTAGCACCCATTTCTGCTTCCAAAGAATAATTTATATTAGGGTGGCGTGATTTTAGGTATTTTAAATTTCCTCTGCCTGGTCACGTGAGCGGAGCAGTACAAAAGAATCACCTACAAACTGTTCATATGTATTGATTATAATTCATTTTTAAATTTAAGCTCTCTCTCTCTCTCTCTCTCTCTCCCTATATATATATATATATATATATATATATATATATATATATATATATATATATACATATATATATATTTCAAGTACATTGGGACTTGTTCAGTTCATTATCAAGGACCAATGAATTATTTTCCGAAGGTGGTATATATATGACAGCAAAGCGAGGTCACGCCCATGTACAACGAAAGGACACAAAATATAAAAATAATAAGAAAAATGGGATTAAAAACTGGATACAAAGGGCAAAGACAAAAAGGTAAGAACAATTCCCGAAATTCCAACTTTTATAAAAGAATGTAGAGAAAATAGGTCACAAAGCTATGAGTACATACACATGCAATTATAAATACATTGAAATAAACAAAAGAAATACAGCAAATTTGGTAAATCAAAGGGCTAAGATTTCAAATGGACAATTTCGTTACAAATAATCCTTTTAATTACATTGTCCAGTTTAAAGAGACCGGGGAATATATTGAAGTTAGACGAGGAATTCATGAATAACATTTAACAATATTTCTTTTAACATGGTCATCACATTTATAAATAAATGTAGCTGAATTCCAATTAAGAGGGTGATTATTTTCGGATAAATGAACAAAGAAAGGACTATTACTTTCACCTCTTCTAATATTTTAGTTATTTGGGTTTAAGTGTACATCTAATGTTTTTCTGGTTTTTCCAAAGGTTATTCTGTCGATAGTGCCGTTTGCCTTAAGCAATCCTTAAATCTTAGCCCTTTGATTTATCCATTTGCTGTATTTCTATTTTTATTTAAATGTATTTATAATTGCATGTGTATGCACTCATAACTTGGGAACGACTTTGTCTATATTCTTTTCTTTTTGTTGGAACTTCTGGAATGGTTTGTATCTTTAGGCCTTTTTCCTTCGTATCCGGTATTTAATCCCATTTCTGATATTATTTTTCTATTTTCTGTCCTATAGCTGTACATGGTGGGGAACCACCTCGCTGTCTCTTATATATACCACGTTTGTAAAATAATTCATTATTCCTTGAGGATAAACTGAACAAGTTCCATAGAACTTAGAATCTTTCTTTCATTTTCCTGTGTTTTTTTTAGGGCATTTATATATATATATATATATATATATATATATATATATATATATATATATATATATATATATATATATATATATATAAACTTTGAATCACTCTTCATTGCAGGTCAAACCTTTGGCTGATATTTTCAATATTAAACATTGTAAAACGTAAAACTTGGTCCACTGAAATATCTTAGGTAGCTACGTACGCATAAACATTTCAATCGTATTGATAAGATACATACAAAGTTATGTTGAGTTATGTATTTTGATGTGCTTTCAACTGTGTCACGATTTATTGCATGTTTCCAAAAATGCCAATTTAAGGTAACGGAACAAAGTATTATCATTATATTTCCACTTTATTGTAATAATGAAATACGCTACTGAATAATAGCAGCAAAATATATGAAACAAATACAATTAAATTGTTGGTGCTGTATTTTATTTATCTAAGTAACTTCCTTGTTTAGAAATGACATCAAGCAGTCTTTTATTGACAAAAGCTTTTAGCCGACTGATCTGGGAAGATGTTATGGTACCAGCAACTGCTCTGATCTTTTCTCACAGGGCATCCTTCCATGAAAACTGGATATACCCTTCATACACTTTCCCCTTCATGAGAGACCAGAACTGTTCGAAAGGGTTAAGGTCCGGAGAACAGGGAGGCCAGGTCATAATTGATTGGCCTGTGATTCCTAAAGTTGCCATGTATGAAATTCTAGCCTTGGCTGAATGCAAAGGAGCATTATCATGCATAAAAAATAATCGCCGTCGACGTGAGCGTCTGTAAGAGTTGCTGGTGAGTTTGACATCTTTTGGAACTCGAAAATTTCCGACAAGTTCATTTGCTATGATTCCCGCTCAAAACATGATGCCACGACCTCCTTGTTGACGCCGATTTTGATGCGAGTGAGAAGCTTCACGAGGTACCGAAACTTTGACCCATCCGTCGGGACCATCAAGAGTAGCTCTGCCCTCATCCGTGAAGAGAACTTCTTGGAAATTGATGTTCATGTACTTCCGTGCACAATCAATACGCTTCTCGTTGTGATTCTGGCTCAGGATGGGTCTAGTTATGCATTTAACTCTTCTGCTCGTATCTTTAAGGAGGGTACACCAGGTGCTTCTGGACAAAAGAGCAACTCTATCATTTACAAATATGGCAGCACTTGTGCTACCGAGGTATTTTCTTACTTGTCTACATATTTTTCGGAAGTCACGCTGGGATGCACTTATTCTCGTAACTTTATCTGGCCTTGGTCCCGTGATGTAGATTTTCACATACACCTTCAATATTCTTGTTTCTCGACAAAGCTCTTAGGTTAATTCTTCAACCGATAAGCCTTCTGCGGTCCTGCAACAATTGGCTTCTTCTCTGTAGCTGTCAGGCGTCGTTTCTGGGGCATTTTTGTACACCTGCAATAAAGCGTGACACAGTTGAAAGCACATTAAAATACATAACTCAACCTAGCTTTGTATGTATCTTATCAATACAATTAAAATGTAAACTGCGTACATAGCTACCTAGGATATTTCAATGAACCAAGTTTGACCTTTGCACAATGTTTAATATTCACAATATCAGCCATAATTTTCACTGTAATAAAGCTTAATACACAGTTTATATATATAGTAAATACAAGTTTGGCGGTTGGCAACAACCACAACGGGGCTTTTGCCATATTTACTTTCTGCCTTTCAAAACAATTTTGAAAACAGAAAGAAAGATGCAGAAACATTGTATTTCAAACTATATAACAATATAGTACAAGAGAAAGAGAAAATTGACGCGAATAAGCAATGAAACAAGAAACAGGATTTTTTTAAAGTAAGAGAAAGGGACATATATAAATATGTATATATACCTCCAATGAGACATAAAGATAGTATAGAAGGAGAAGAAACAACGAAAGCTGCTATGTTACCCACAAATTACGATATTCTTTCTCTTCCATTCTCAAACTCTGTTCATAACAGATTTACTAACTGAAGTCTACGTATCTTTTCGATTCAGATCTGAGGCCCATCTATAGCATGCTGCCATGAATTTACAACTAGCTCCTCAAGTTGGAAAGAGAATATAGTATATATACATAGTGAAAATTTAGATACTGAGAAATTAGGCTACTAAAAGAAGCAAGAGTTGATTAGCTCACTCTTTCCTACTCAAAGTAACGCCTTGTCATGTTATTTGGTTACCTGTCACTTTATGACCCTAAGAGCGACTCCTTATGCTTGCGAATACTAAAATATAACAGAGAAATCCAATTTTATAAAAAGTGAGTTTTATATGTAGGGATAGTGTTTTACGTTTGTAATTGGCATGCAGTTGAAGCATGTTATGTAAGTCTAATACCCGCTGAAGAATTGTCTTAGAGTGGGAGGTCACTTCATAAAAAGGACGTAGAGAATAATAAAAAAAGGGTAGAAAATTGATATAGATGGGGCGGTGGATAATTTTTCACCGTTGACATCTGTGAATTCCGCCAAGCATATTGTCTAGCATCGCTTTTCTATTCTTAATTTCATAATAGACTCAGTTGTGCATCGTCTGTAAAGGAAGCAATAGCATGGCTCAATTTAATCTACCAAAATCTAGAAAGAGAAAGCTGCGCTGCTTGAGATTTACGACATGATCTCTAATGCTAAGATCTTCGATTGTTTGTGTGTCAATCTTAGGACGGTGCAGATGATCAGGAAAGAATTGGATGAGTCATGTTGTGATTTCGAGGTTACGTCAGCTCTGAAACCCCACCCTAATCGTTATGAAACAATACACCCCCCCAAATTTATCGCGGAGATGCAGGCCATAATTTGCAACGATTACAGCAATACAATGAGGCTGATATCCGTGGCCAGGAGGTAAACTCACAAAACAGCCAGTGCTTTGCGGTCTACCCCAAAGATGTAAATAGAGTCATAAAAACCATTTTCCCGATCACATCATGGTTTTTGTAGTATTCAGTATTCAGTTCCACGTTATAACCTAATTTATCTCGCCAAAGGGCTACATAAACTGCTTGGAGGAGATGGTTCGCCCAGGTTTAACGAATTGGAGGTTGGACGGCAACACCTGTGGCAGTTTAACTCAACACCATGCCAGACAAGCATGAGGACCCAGTGTGTGCTGTCAGACAATTTGTTTGACCACTTCAGACCGGAAATCTTGCCTCACACCTACCCATACTACAGCCCTCTAGATTATTATGTGTGGGGTGTGGTATAAAGAGAGAAACCATGAAGTCCCCGTTGGACTACCGATGGGGAGCTTATGTCTAGTATCCCCATAGGTAGTTTTTAGGCAGCTAAAGAAGGCGACCGTAGAGATAGCAAGTTCCAATACTGCCTGGATGCTTTTATAGGCCTACTTCGATTTCGTTGAATAAAATGAATAGTACTATCCGTTGTCTATTTAAATGTATTTTTAGTAACAAATAGTTCAATAAATGAACTATGTTATTTTATTTCAAATTTAACTGACAAATTGCCCACAGCAATCTAAATTTATCCTATCTAAATTTATCTTCTAGATAGAGAGGCTTATTTAAATTTCAGGATTTACATTTGTATCAGGAAGTACATGCGCAAACAAAGGTAAGGTCATTACTTCCCTTGCAAACCTAGACAACATAAATAAACGGTGGTCTACCAATATGTATTGATCCTTTGACGATGAATCGCTCGGTGTATAAAAAACCTCAATAAACACTCTATTTCTGGCCTTGAGAAAGTGCCACATATTTTGGCGAAAGGGTGAGCGCATTTTGAAAGAACACCCTGTAGTTTTTTAACCGCCATTTATGAATATGGGCCATATTTTTCTGCGCAAAAAATGGTAGGAATATGTCGACATTCAGTCATTTTGGTCACTAGTATTTTCCATATTTAAGAAATATTCTAACCTCATATTTACATATACTGATATTTTTGGTCAAATAAGATTTGGTAACATTTTTGACGAATATATTTGACTTTGTAAGGTGATGATTTCAGCAACTTTAATATCGTTCGGGTAAGAAGGTTTCATCCATACTTCTTTATGCCTCCGGAGGTACGTTGTACGAAAATTATCTGAAGACTTTCAATTTAATCTTGTACCCAAAAGAATAGTGCAGTAATAGTGAAAAATTCATAACAGAAGCAAATCTAGACGCCTACAAAGCGCTTTTACAAGGAATAGTACCAAAATGTTTCTATGAGCGACTCCTATACATCTATACATATTTGATGGTGATGTGAGCGTTTTTAAACCTAGCAAAGAGCCAGGGGACCCGTCGTTTTCAAGCATTACAAATGATATCAATAGAATTTTAAAAATCTTGCTCGTGATAGCTTATTATTTCCAAAATTGCGTCACAATATACTTACAGGATTTTACGCATTTAAATTTAAGATATATTCCCTTGTGAACTAGAATTAATTCATACGTCATGATAAAACTGCTGCTAAAGGGGAGGTCCTAAGTATTTAACTATTTCCATGTAAGCTCCCTGTTCATTAGATTCTTTGCTCTCTTTCTTAATTTTCTTCATCTCGTCATTTCTTACCAAACCAGTGATTACATGTATTAAAAGGGTTTCATGTATTATATATCTATCACGCACCTTTTAAATACAATGAATTGCGTCATCTTATGAATAACTTCAATTATATCTAGATATTATTTATTAATTACTGATTTCTCTGCGTCTTAGTCTCCTAAGCAATGTAATTAATTAAATTTAAAGGATTTGTTTCCTGTTTTAACCTTATAAATATTTCGGAAAATTGAACTTTTTTTTCATTATATGCCTAAAGATGGTTATTGTCTCCATAACGCTATCTACAATAAAGTCCATGAAAAACACACCCACAAAATAAGTTTTAAAGCGATAATAAATAGTTCTCGAACATTTCAGAGTAGTTTACGTGAGAGGAATGCTGTAGAACTTTCTAGAAAAATAATCTCATTCGTCTACGTGAAACAGCGGACCCCAGTCAGTGTCTGAGAGTGGCATAAGAAGGAGGTCATCGTTCAACGCTCTAATTCCAATATGGCTAAGACTAAAGAATTGCCAAAAAGGAGCAGATAACTAATCGCCCAGTTACATAAAAGTGGTTTGGGCTATAGAAAAAATTCATCTATGCTAAAAATACCAATCTCGACCTTGGCGACACGATTCGCCCAGATACGTCATTTCGGTCAACTGCAAGTCTACCACGTTCAGGGCATCAATCTAAAATTTCAAACCATGCGGCGAAACATATAGTCCGTAAAGTAAAGAAGAATCCTCGAGTGACTCGATCTAAACTTCAGAAAGATTTAGAAGTAGCTAGGCCAAATGTATGTAAAAATAGAATTATAGCAGTTCTTAGAAACGAAAGATTCCATTCTCGCTCACCAAGTAAGACACCTTTGTTGAAAAAAATTCATGACAGAAGTCGTCTTAAGTTTTGGAGACGCTGCACTATGGTCTAACGAGACGAAGGTCGAGTTATTTTGGCAGACTAGTGTAGTCACGTTTGGAGGCAGGAAAACTCAGTGCATGGGCCTAAAACTACAATCCCAACAGTGAAGTTTGGAAGAGGCAGCATAATGGTATGGGGCTGCTTCTCCTCTGCAAGTCAATATTATTGAAGGGAAAATGAATGTTCAGATGTATCGCAGGTTTTCTAGATGATAATCTCTTACAGTCTGCAGACGACGTGAAGTTGCCAAGAGGAATGACATTTTAGCAGGAAAACGATCCACAACATACAGCCAAGTGCACTGCAGCGTAGTTTCAGCGGAAGAAAATAAAGGCTATGAGATGCCCAAGTCAGTCACGAGACCTAAATCCTACCGAAAACCTGTGGCGAGAATTAAAGCTTAAGATTCAGAAAAGGGATCCAAGAAATCTTACAGATTTAAATAGTATATGCCAAGAAGAATAGGCCAATATACCTACAAATATTTGTAAGAACCTCATAATTAAATATCCCAAATGGTTGGAAGTTGTAAGAGCGACGTAAGGTCATCAGTAAATACTAACTGGTTTTCATAGATGTATCGGATAGTTTTTAAAACGTTCGTTTCATATTTTTGGCGTAATCATAGTAATGTTTTACTATTTTTGCAATATGCTACCAATTTGTATTCAACGTACAGAATACATAAGATATTCAATTTTCGATTACTTTGCTGTTGTGTAACTATGGTAAATAAACTTTTGTCCATGTATCGGATATTTATTGCACCCACTCTCTTTCTCTCTCTCTCTCTCTCTATATATATATATATATATATATATATATATATATATATATATATATAAATATATATATATATATAATATATATTAGGAAGGAAGATTTTTCCTAATATTCTACTTTAGAATTTAAGATTTTCTCCAAAATTAAATTTTGAGTCGAAAAAGATTTTCTTACTTAAATTTCAGATTACCCATTTTGAAGGACTTTCAGTTTGGTAGTAATTGCATTACAATCATCCTTCGGAAATTAGACTTTAAATCTGGCCTTTCGCGGTCGACAAAGCATATATAAAATTAGGGCTAAGACCATAATCTAATTTGAGCAACGGGGTTCTCCCATATATGGTGTAATACAAACTTATTTCCAAACTTACAGTGGAAGTATACACACACTACGTGTGCACAGTCCTATACCAATTAGAGCAAGAGCCAAGACTCGGTTACATGATAAATATATCTGTACACTTCTTTCTTTCCATGTATTCTCTCCGTGTTTTGGTAAATTCTTCATAATTCTGGTAGTATTTAGAAAATTATATATACGGGACATATGGGCCGGTACTTTGTGGGAACATTTTTCTCCGTACTTTTTTGTGAGATTCAGTTTTGAATTGAGAGTCTAATTATATGTTATTTCAAAGGCATGGAGTAAAATTCATGTTCGCTGCTCTTTTTAGAGAACAAGACTTATAGAGATCTTATATTATAGAATTTATTCTTAGTGAATCATTTCATAACAAGAAAGTCAGGAAGCGCATAAGGAATTTGATCTTTGCATACTTTCCATATGCCAAAAATATAGCAGTCAGAATTTTGGAAAATAATATAACTTTGATCCCTCTTTAATATAAAAAAATTTATTTGGCTGCCCAGCGTATATTTTGCCTCCATCACTAAATTTAGTTATATCGGTTGGATTTAAGAAAATTATGATTTGGTTGTTAATCGTTTGAACAGGACCAGGCGTTTTTTAGGTACTATGCACGTATTTATATGATCAATTTTAAATTGAAGGTTAACATATATTTGAGAATTAACCTCTATTAAAACAGAAATATTTTTATAATACTTAGATCTTTACCGAAAGTTCGTGTATTGGCTACATAGCTTAGCTTAAATGATTCATTGCATAGTAATATTAGATATGTTTTGCTGAGGGTCGGTATGCATATTCATGTTATCGTGTTTTCAACTCACTTTTTATATTGTCAGATAAATATGAGTTGAATTTTTGTTAAATCCATCTATAGGAAAAATCTCCTCAAGAAAACAAAGCAGATTGCGCGTTTTGATTTATCACGACCAAAACCGAAATGTAGGTTCCACGAAGGTGCAAATTATGGGAAAACGCGCATCAACTGGTTTCAATGTTAATGAAGTGCACAAGAAACATGGAAACACGGGGTGTTTTGTAAAAAGTGAGGTAAAATAATCCATAAAGTTTAAAAACGACACACACTGAATCCATCTAACGTTTAATTTTAGTCCTATAAAGTTTGTTCGAATGTCGAGTAAGCCAATAAAATTTTCGTATTCGACAATCCACGATGGATTGTTGGAAGTTTTATCTTTAAAGTTGTACTTGGTTTGGTCTCGTAGGCCTTGTCATAAAATTCAAGTGAAGGAAATTTACACCCAATAATTTGTACTCATAGTTCCAATTCCCATGGTACTCATCGTCTCCGTCCCACTGGATTCAGGTCCTGCTTTTGTTTGTGTAGGTAGGCTTCACTGTTTCTGGTAGTGTTGGAAAATGGGATGCCTTTCTGTATTAAGGTGAGTTTAATTCAGTATGCCTGGCGTACCACGCCTCTTAGGGTAATGTACCTTAGGAATGGTTTTAGGTGGTAGTGATGGAAAGGTTTCCTTTATTGTGAGTGTTGTGTTTAAAAAGTGTGTTGTATATTTCTCGTTCTTGTTAGGGGTAAAGTTTCTTTGAATTGCAGGATGTGTTTAAATAGATAGGGACAAAATATGCGATGAGGGCAGTAGATGTAAATGGGTTGCCGGTCCCCTAATTATTTAGGAGTAGAAAGTATCAGAGATGTGGCGCTTTTTTGCAGAGTACGGGCATCTGAGAAAGGTAAACTGGTTGGCCACAGGTAGGAAGGTTGAGGGGTCTATGAGTCGATGGTATGTCTCCTGGTCAAGATACCATTCGTAAAAAGAGGAGATAGCCCAAGGACAGGACACTCAAGGCTACATCACTGTCCAGGAGTGGGGAATTTTTTTGCCCTTTGCTTCAAACTGAAAGTATAATCTTTTCTTTTTACCCCGCGGAGCATCTGTCTCTGGGCAGGAGCACTAAGAGTAGGAGACCAACTTTGAACCCAGAGAATACTCTTATAAACGCACTTATAACGATTTCAATATAAATACAATTTTCTACACTCAAATATAAGACCACTTCCTCCTTGATCTCTTCCTAAAGAATTAATGAGGAGTTAAAATGATAAACAATGATGAGAAAACAATAGATTTTACCAACAAAAAGAGAGCAATTAAAATGGCTACTAACTAGCAAGTGGTCAAAATGAAGAATGCGCGCACTTCTGTGGAACGGGATTGATTTTTACATTAGAGTTGATTATTCCAGAATAATTGTGTGTTTATGAGCAATTAAAGTGGATTACTTAATTGCTGATGAAAAATTGAAGTTAATTAATTTAGTACTTCTAAACAATTAGACTGAATTAATTGACTTCTTATGATCAATTTACGTGAATTAATTGAGTCGTTATGAAAAATTAAAATGAATTAATTGAGTGCGTATGAAGAATTGAAGTGGAATAATTAAGTACCTTTGAACAATTAAAAGGATGTAAGCCGACCTGGAAAAATTAAAAGAGATAGATAAAAGCAAGTATAAATTTTAACTGGGTAAATTATTTTGACTTTATCTGTCAAAGATGCTTAATGAACCTTAATATATCATATAGGCAATTACATCAACTATTTTTCTTGGAAATTTGAATGAGACGGGAACAAGCGTTTTAGATCATTAAATCATGTTCGACTTTTTCGTTGTAATAATGTCGTAAAAGTAATATTTTGAACGTCGAGATCGTATATCAGTCATTATAACGTTAACGAAAATTCAATATTTTAACCCGATTCTACAACACAAGTATCTTTCAATCTCGCCATCTTTAAATGCAATGATATGGCTTTTGTAGCATGTGGAGGAAATCAGTTTTTTTTTTTTTAGTAGAAAAATGTGTCTAATTCAAATTTCTCCACTGTTTGTTGAAAAAAATACTTTCAAACATTCAGTATGTTTATCAAAATTGTCTGTTGCTGTTTATTTAGCAAGGAAGTTACTATTTTCTGAGCTATTAGCACTTGAAATTAATATTTTTCTGAGCCGCGATATAGAAGGTTAGGGAAAGTAAGTTATATAAATCTGTTAAGTTTTGGTAGTCTACATCTTAAGGCCAAAAATCGCGTTACTCAATTTGCAGGTTAGGTCCCTTCAACTAGTTTAGGCTAATAACGCGATTCTGAAATGACATTATGAAGGAAGTTATTTTTCTTGCGTCTTTGCGTTTTGGGGCCTTTATTGGTAGAATACTAAAGCTAAACATGTTTAAATAATCATTTCCCCTAACCTTCTACCTAGTGGCTTGGAAAGTAAAAATTAACTACTATTACCTCAACCACAAAATCCTTTAGTTTGGTAGGTTCAAAAAGTCCGCGTAACTGAATTAATCTAATGGCATTTTAAGATGTCGTTTAGGAATTCTAGCGTTGAAAAATCGGCTTGAAATATTGCATTTACGCGACTATATAAATGGTGATACACTATCACCACCATCAAAATATCACTCCTACCAAACTATTTCAACGATACGAGGACTAACGGCATGATTTAGTAGCCTATAACGATTGCACCACCGCCTTATCCCAAATTACCAGACATGACGCTTGCTTAAATAACTTTTTATAACAATGTTGAGCTATTTTCTTGCTACAACTTCATATATGCATCTGTTTCGTTTTATGTTCATCTCCTATTTTCTCCACATGAAAGGTCATTACACGCGAAATGTACCACTAAATAACATACGAGTATTCTTTAAATTTGTTCTATCACTAGGTTTCATTTACCCAATCCCTAGTGATTAACCCGTCAATTCTAGAGTAAAAAAAAATGAAATTGACTGGTTAAACAACCATAGAGTGATATGATTTACTAATTTTAGGGCAAATATTGAAAAGGAAACCAACCAGAAAACTGACTTCAAGCTTAATATTTATTTGGTCTAAACTTATTCATGAAATTACAGAAACTTTGGCCAAAGAGAAATAAACCAAATAAATGAGAATCCCTATCATACAAATAGCAGTTAAAAAACGCAAGTAAAAATAAAGGATGAGATAAATAACAATACAAAAAATTAAAAAGGTTAAATTTCAATTGCCGGTGATTGAACAGACCGGGGTGAGTCATCTGGGTAACTTGTCAGATAATTTGCTGGTTCATTGGTGCGGCCCGACAGGTCATTTCTTGGTTCATCGGTGTGGCCCGCCCCGTCATTTCCTGGGTCGTCGTTGCGTCCCGCCCAATCATTTCCCTGGTCATCGTTGCGGCCCATCAGATAATTTACTGCGTCATGGATACGGCCGGGCAGATTATTTCCGGGGTCATCGGTGTGGCCCGCCAGGTGATTTCCTGGTTCATCGGTGCTGCCTGCCAGATCATTTCCTGGTTCATCGCTGCAGCCCGCCAGGTCATTTTCCTGTCATCGATGCGGCCCATCAGATAATTTACTGCGTCATCGATACGGCCGGGCAGATTATTTCCGGGATCATTGGTGTGACCCACCAGATCATTTTCTGGGTCATCGGTGCGCCGGCCAGATCATTTTCTGGCCTATCGTTTCGGCCCGCCAGATCATTATCCGGGGTCATCGCGGTGTCCCGCCAGATCATTTACTGGGTCCTCGCTTTGCCCCGCCATATCATTTCCTAGTTCATCGGTGCGGCCCGCCATATCATTTTCTGGGTCAGCATTGCGGCCCGCCAGATCATTTCCTGACGATCGGTGTGGCCCCCCAGATCATTTTTTTTGCGTCATCGAGGTGGCCCAACAGATCATTTTTTAGATCATCTGTAGGCCCTGCCAGATCACTTCCGTGGTCATCGCCTCGGCCTGCCTGATCATTTTCTGGTTCATTGTTTAGCCATGCCAGATCATTTCCTGGGATATCGGTGCAGCCTGATACATCCTTTACTGGGTAATCGGGTTGGTCCTGCAGATTATTTTTTTGTCATCGCTGCGCCGCTCCAGATCATTTCCTGGGTCATCGCTGCGGCCCGCCAGATCATTTCTTGGGTTATCGGTCCCAACAGCGAGATTACTTCTTGGGATAACCGTGCGTCCGCCAGATCATTTCCTGGGTCATCGGTGCGTTCCACCAACTCATTTCATGGCTCATCGGTGCAGCCCGTCAGATAATTTTCTGGGTCATCGCGGTGGCCACCAGATCATCTACTGGGTCATCGCTTTGGCTCGCCAGATCATTTTCTTGTTCATTGGTGTGGCGTGCCATAACATTTCCTCTCATCAGTGAGGCCCGCCAGCTCATATCCTGGGACAAAGGTGAAGCCCGAAAGATTATTTCCTGGTTCATCGGTGCCACCCAGCAGAGCATTTCCGGGCTTATGGTTGAGGCCACCCAGATGATTTACAGCCTCATCAAGGTAGCCAGACAGATTATTTTCTAGATCATCTGTGCGCCCTGCCAGATCCTTTCCATGTTGATCGGTGCAACCCTCCAGATCATTTTCTGGGTGATCTTGGTGACTCGTCAGATAACTTCCTTGGTCATCAGTGCCGCCCGCCTGATCATTTCCTGGATCATCTGTGTGGCACCCCAGATCATTTCCCGCCTCATCGAGCTAGCCCCACAGATCATTTGCTGGATCATCGGTGCGCCCCTGCCAGATTATTTCCGTGGTTATCGGCACGGCCCGCCTGATCATTTCCTGGTTTATCGGTGAGCCACGCCAGATCATTTCCTGGGGTATCGGTGAGCCACGCCAGATCATTTTCTGGGTAATGGGCTTGGTCCTCCAGATCATTTCCTGGTTCATCAAGGCGCCCGACAGATCATTTCGTGGGTCATCGGTGCGGCCCGCAAGATCATTCCCTGGATCAACGCTGTGCCATCCATGATCATTTTCTACGTCATTGAGGTGGCCCGACAGATCATTTTTGGAAACACCAGTGCGCCCTGCCAGATCATTTCCGTGGTCATCGGCGCGGCCTGCCAGATCATTTCCGTGGTCATCGGCGCGGCCTGCCAGATCATTTTCGTGGTCATCGGCGCGGCCTGCTTGATCATTTCCTGGTCATCGGTTAGCACCACTAGATCATGCCCTGCGGTATCAGTTCGTCCTGTCAGATTATTTCCTGGGTAATCGGGGCACTCTGCCAGATCATTTTCTGAGTGATCGGTGTGGCCCACCATATCATTTCTTGTGTCATCGGTGCGTCGTCCCCCAGACTGTTCGGCACATTCTTGTCGAATGTTTTAGTCTGGGTGATCTTCGCGCACGACACCTGTCCCAGTACCGGGATGGGCGGGGTCGCTACCACCTGTCCCTTGTACTCGGGACGAGTGCGTATACTTTGACTGGTGGACTTATTGACTTTTGGGGGGAGGCCGGCCTTCTCCCTTTCATTTAACCCAGTTTAATTGTTGTTGTTTTAGTTATTGTTTTTGTTATTGCTTTGTTATTGTTATTTCTTTTTATTGTTTCCTGTTCAATTTTTTAAAATAACCTAGAACTAGGCTGTTTGTTTACGGCAACGTATGCCTTAGTCGGCTGTCGCCAGATAGCCCCTTAATTAAAAAAAAAAAAATGTGTCATCGGTCTGGCACGCCAGATCATATTTTGAGACATGCTTGTGGTCCGCAAGATAATTTCCTGGGTCATCGGTGCGTCCCACCAGATCATTTCCTGATTGATCAGTGCGGCCCACAAGAACATTTCTTAAGTCATTAGTGAGGTCCACCAGAACATTTCCTTGGTCATGGTGGTTGTCCGCCAGATAATTTTATGGGTCATCGATGTTGCAGGCCAGATAATTTTCTGGGTCATTTGTGCCGCCCGCCTGATAATTTCCAGAGTCATCGGTGCGCCCAAACAGATCATATCATGGATCATCGGTGTGGCACCCCAGATCATTTCCCTGGGTCGTCGCTGCGTCCCGCTAGATCATTTCCTGCGTCATCGAAGTGGCACAACACATCATTTTCTGGATCATCTGTAGACCCTGCCAGATCACATTCGTGGTCATCGCCTCGGCCTGCCTGATCATTTTGTGGTTCATCGTTTAGCCCTGCCAGATCATTTCCTGGGATATCGGTGCTGCCTGCTACAACATTTCCTGGGTAATCCGTTTGCCCCGTCAGATCATTTCTTTTGTCATCGCTGCGCCGCGCCAGATCATTAAACGGGGGTCATGGCTGTGGCCCGCAAGATCATTTCTTGGGTCATCGGTCTCGCCCTCAAGATCATTTCTTGGGATAACTGTGCGGTCCGCCAGATAATTTCCTCAGTCATCGGTACGTCTCACCAAATCATTTCTCGGTTATCGTTGTGGCCTTTAAGAACATTTGCTGACTCATATGATGCGGCCCGCCAGATCATTTCCTGGTTCATCGGGTGGACCTCCAGAACATTTCCTGGGGCATCGGTGAGGCTGGGCAGATCATTTCCTGGGTCATGGGTGTGGCCCGCCAGATCATATCCTAGGTAATCGATGTGACCCACCAGATCACTTCAAGGGTTATCCGTGCGGACCGCCAGATCATTTCCTGAGTCATCGGTTTCTTCCGCCTCATCATTTCCTCCCTCACCTGTTTAACCCACCAGATCATTTCCTCTGTCATCGGTGTGGTCCGCCAGATTATTTCTTGGGTCATCGATCCGGCCACCAGCTTATTTATTTGGTCATCGTTACTGATCGCCAGATCATTTTTTGCGTCATCGGCGCTGCACTCCAGCTAATTTCTTGGGTTATCAGTGAGGCCAGTCCGCTCATTTCCTGGCTTATAGGTCCGGCCCTCATATCATTTCCTTGGTTATTGGGGAGCCTTCCAGATCATTTTCTTGGTCATCGGTCCCTCCAGCACGATCATGTTCTGGGTCATCGGTGCGGCCTGCCAGATCATTTGATTGGTTATCTTAGTGGCCTGCTAGATCATTTGCTCAGTCATCGTTGAGCCCTTCCAGATCATTTCCTGGGTCATCAAGGTGACCCGCTATATCATTTCCTAGGACATCAGTGCCGCACGCAAGATCATCTTCTGTGTCATCGGTGCGCCCCACCAGTTTATTTCCTCGACCATCGTTGTTGCCCGCCAGATCTTTTGCTGCGTCACCGAGGTAACACGACAAATTATTTCATGTATCATCGGTGCGGCCAGCCAGATCATTTCCAGGGTCATCGGTGCGGCCCGCTAGATCATTTCCTGGGTCATCGTTGTGAACAGTCAGATAACTTCCTGAGTGATCGGTGCGGCCCGACAGGTCATTTACTTGGTCATCGGTTTGGCTCTCTACATCATTGCCTGGGTCATCGTCTGCCCCGAAAGATCATTAGCTGCTTTATCTTTGCGGCGCGCAAGGTCATTTCCTAGTCCGTCGGTGCGCTTCGCCAGATCATTTCGTGGTTGAGAGTTGTGGCCAGCCAGATCATTTCCTGGATTATCGTTATAGACCGCCAGATTATTTCCTGGGTCGTCTTTGTGACCCACCATATCATTTTCTGGGTCATCAGTGCCACCCTCCAGATCATTTCCTCGGTCATTGGTGCGGGTGCCAGATCATTTTCTGGATCCTAAGTGCGTCACCCATGATTATTTCCTACGTAATCGAGGTGGCCCAACAGGTTATTTTTTTGAACACCAGTACGCCCTGCCAGATCATTTCCGTGGTCATCGGCGCGGCCTGCACGATCATTTCCGTGGTCATCGGCGTGGCCTGCCTGATCATTTCCTGGTCATGGGATAGCTCCACTAGATCATTCCCTCGGGTATCAGTGCGGCCTGGCAGATCATTTCCGTGGTCATTGGTGTGCCCCGCAAGATCATTTTCTGTGTCATCGGTGCGACCCACCAGATCATTTCTTGTGTGATCAGTCTGGTCCGCCAGATCATTTCCTGGATCCTAAGTGCGCCACCCCTGATTATTTCCAACGTCATCGAGGTGGCCCGACAGATTATTTTTTTGATCACCAGTACGCCCTGCCAGATCATTTCCGTGGTCATCGGCGTGGCCTGCCAGATCATTTCCGTGGTCATCGGCGCGGCCTGCCTGATCATTTCCTGGTCATCGGATAAATCCGCTAGATCATCTCCTCGGGTATCAGTGCGGCCTGCCAGATCATTTCCGTGGTCATCGGTGCGCCCCGCCAGATCATTTCCTGGGTCATCGGTCGGGCGCGCCAGATCATTTCTTGCGTCATCAGTGCGGCACTCCAGCTCATTTCCTGGGTTATAGGTGCGGCCAGTTAAGATCATTTCCTGGGTTATCGGTGCGGCCCTCACATCATTTCCTGGGTCTTTGTTGTGGCCTTCAAGATCATTTTTCACGGTCATCAGTACCGAACGCCACATCCTTTCCTGGGACATCGGTGCGGCCCGCCAGATCATTTCCTGGGTCATTGGTTCGACCCGTGAGATCATTTCCTGGATCATCGTTATGGCTCTCAAGATCATTTCTTGGATCATCGTTATGGCCCTCAAGATTATTTTCTGGATCATCGGTGTGGCCTGCCGTGTCATTTCCTGTGTCATCGGTAGGGCATGCGAGATCATTTCCTAGGTCATCGAGTGGACCCCTAGAACATTTCCTGGGGAATCGGTGAGGCCCGGCAGATCATTTCCTGGGTTATGGATGTGGCCCGCCAGATCATATTCTAGATAATCGATGTGACCCACCAGATCACTTCAAGGGTTATCCGTGCGGACCGCCAGATCATTTCCTGGGTCATCGGTTTCTTCCGCCTCATCATTTTCTCTCTCATCTGGGCAGCCCGCCACATCATTTCATCGGTCATCGTTGTGGCAGGCCAGATCAGTTCCTCTGTCATCGATACGGCCCGACAGATCATTTCTTGGGTGATCGGTGCTGCCCTACACATCATTTTCGGGGTTATCGGTGTGGCCAGCCAGATCATTTCCTGCGTCTTCGAGGTGCCCAACAGATCAATCCTGGATCATCGTTGTGGCCTGCCAGATCATTTCCTGCGTCTTCGAGGTGCCCAACAGATCAATCCTGGATCATCGTTGTGGCCCGCCAGATAATTTGCTCTGTCCTCGGTGTTGTCAGCAGATCATTTACTGAGTCATAGGTACTTCCCGCCAGATTATTTACCAAGTCATTCGTGCGGCCCGCCAGATCATTTCCTGGGGCATCGGTGCGTCCTGCTAGATCATTCCTTGAGCCATCGGTGCGACCCGCCTGAAAATTTCCTGGGTTATCGTTGTGGCCAGCATGATAATTTTCTGGGTCATCGATGTTCCCCGCAACATAATTTCCTGGGTCATCGGGGCGTCCCGCCAGATCATTCTCTCCACCATCGGTGTTGCCCAGGTCATTGTGGTGGCCCGACAATTCATTTTTTGGATTTTCGGTGTGGCCTGCTAGATCATTTACTGGGTCATTGATGCAGCCCGCCCTATTATTTCCTGGGTCATTGGTGTGACCCGTCACATAATTTTATGTGTCCTCAGTGCAGCCCGCCAGATAATTTCCTGGGTCATCGGTTTAGCCCACCAGATCATTTCCTGTGTCATCGCTGTCGCCAGCCAGAACATTTTCTGGATCATCGCTGTGGCCAGCCAGATCATTTCTTGCGTCATCAGTGCCTCCCGCCAGTGTTTTCCTGGGTCATAGGCTCACCCCACCGATCATTCCCTTGGTCATCGGTACGGCCCTCCAATCACTTCCCGGTTCAATGGTGCTGCCCGCTAGATTATTTCCTGGATCATAGGTGTGGCCCGGTATTTTATTTTGAAGGTCATCAGTGTGGCCAGCCATATAATTTCCTGCTCCATCGTAGCGGCCTGCCAGATCACTTCATGTTATAATAAGTTATTTTCAGAGTTTATTATTGGTGCTGCCCTTGGGCCATCTCGAACTTGGCGATAAAGCCAGCGGTAAGTTGGTCAGCTCGTATATAATTGGATCAGCATAATCCTCTTACTGATTATGAACATTGATTATAACAAACTGCAGTTTTGTTCGTCGTTAAAAAAATGCAATAGTATTTCACAGACTGCCTATTTAACCACAGATTTAATGGTTATATAATGAAATGGGTTTTTCAAGCCACAAATTTAATTCCTACCTGTCGTATGCGTATAGGTTAGGAAGTTCATTTAATATTCTATTAGCAATAAAGAGGCACAAAAGAAGACAGGGATCCCTAGGGCAAGGATAAATTTAGTGATGAAGATAGTTAGAACGTGGACGCAGCATCTAAGTATTTGTTCAAAGAATTTCCCTGGAGACATTATGAGATCGACTGTGGTTCAACTGCCGCTCAAGAAAGAAAGCTCAAGGAGGAGGAGAATATGGGCAGCAAAGCCATGGTGAGGGTGATTAGTTCAAAGAGTAGAATTATGAGTTCCTACCCTATCGCAGGAACCCATAATTCCACCATTACCTTGCTGCCCATGTTTTTCTCCAATCTTGATTATGTAGAGAGTTAAAATGTTTCATAATTAATTAACATCAAATGGGCTAAAAATTCCAATTTTAAATAGATACAAATGTTCAATTTGTTAATAGGTTTAAATGTCAAAACTCTAAACTGCTTCAAAAGCTTACATTTTGAATGCCAATATAGTTAATTTTTTATCGCTTAAAATTTTCAAATAAAAATTTGTGAACATTTCTAACTTCAAATCGGTTCAAACGCCTCATATTTAATTAGGGTAATCAAATTTTACAACACGTCAGCTCGATTATGTCATAAAAAATCTACCCTTCCTGAGATTACAGAATTCTTATCACAATTTACTTTCTATTTTTCTCTGCCTTCTTCCACGTTAAAACTAGGGTTATATAGATGCATTGTTCTGCTCTGGTTCTAGTGCCAAGCTTTGGCCACAAAGGTCGCTCACACTGGCACAGGTAATCAACAATGATTAGAGACCAAAGAAGCAGACAAATAAACCTATTTTCAAAATCGATTCATAAATTCTTCCTCTTCGGGTTTTTTAAAAACGTGACAAAAAGGAGGAGAAATCGCGTATGTAAACAGACTGAAAAACAACTAAAATATTTTGATGATAGTCAAAAATGGCTGTAAATAAGCACTATGGAAAATTTTCACTGATGAATGCTGTGTCTGTGAAGGCTCATTAAAACCTTTCATGAGCAAATTCTTATAAAGAGCACAGACCTTTTCAAAAGTAACGGAGTTTGATGCGTGCTCAGCTTAATTGAAAATAGCTAACTGTCAATCACTTAGTCAATTTTCATGGCCATAGATCATCCGAGAAATAAAAAGACCAGGTAAATGCCATGTACCCCAATCCCTAATGTAATTCAATAAATTGGTTAAAATTTTCCAAACCCTATTTTAAAAGTGGTTTTGTTTTCTTTGTTAACTCTTCTCTGTCATGTTTTTTTATTCTGTTTGCTTTTTTATATTTTTTCTCTAGATAATGCCTGTTGACCTATTTCTTGTTTGGTTTCAGTTTGGCATTTTCACTACAAAAGGCTCCTTGTCGTTTTGTTTTATTGTTATCTTTTCTCTAATTTCCTCCGTCTGGCATGCTTTTAATGTTTCCTTTTACGACCACTTCACCACTTGCTTCATCTATTTTTATTCTTTTGGGATCTCTTCTCAAGTTATTTCATTTCGGCCTGTCGACTAGTTTGTTCTTATATTTTATTTCCTGTTGGTATTAAGTCTACATTTGATAAAATATTTACTTCGGGTAGGTTAAATACGTGACATTAGTACTATTATGAAAATACCTTTATGGGAACTCAGGGAAATTGTTCAAAATAGGCGCGAGATGAAATTCACAAAATCTGTGAAATTGCGTTGAGCGTAGATGTTTTCGCTTGCTAGAGATTGGAAGAGCAGCCTCTCCAAGACTTTATTCTGGAAATCAGGTCTCCGGGTAAAAGTTTAACTGGTTTCTTCTGAAGGTGGAAGACACTATCAAAATAACGGTGGACGTTTGTTTTCTCCATTAACAGGAAAGGTTTTAGAGTGATATGGGCCAAGCAGGCGTGAAACATTGTAAAAAAATTGAAGAAAAGGGAAAACAACCATCATATTAATTCTTCTTAACAGAAAAACATAAATTTAACAATGTACAACATCAGAACTTCCTTTGAATTCTTATGGACCGTATCCTCATTTTTTTATCTCCTAAATCCTCCTCCACGCTTATATATATATATATATATATATATATATATATATATATATATATATATATATATATATATATATAAGTTACCGGCTTTTATTGCATTAAAAATTCTTATATTTTTTTTCGCGGAAATAAGGCAGGTTGCTAATTTCACTAAGAAAATTTTGTTAATAAGAACGCTTAGAACTATGTCGTTACGTATATTTGGTTAGCTTCCTTCCATTTTTCGCTCTAATTACTATCAATTATAGAAAAACGATAGTACCATAAATGAACATAAAGAATAATAACAGAAAAAGAGTAAGGATGTCTATATGAATTCTCATTGTCTACCAATTTTAGGAAGAGTAAGTCTGCTAATTTGTATTAATGGAGAAAAATTAGGATGAATTTGTATAATATGTGCCTCATACCTTCCACTCTATACAAGGGAGAAAGTTTATCTAAAGAATTTAAGGAAATGAAGAAAGATATAAATATGTATATCCGAAAAGGAAACATTATTATTAAGAGTAATTAAAATAGCAAAGAAGATTGCAAAGTTTCTTAATTTTTACTTTTCTTTGCCATTTTATTGTTTTTCTCCTTGTCCATAATTACTAAAGTACGCATACGATTTTATGAATTAATAAAATCTTATTTGCATTTCCTTCAGAAGTGTAAACATATTTGGCAGAGAGGTAGACAGAAATTAAAATCAATTAGGATAAATATATTGTCGTAGAATAGGCTCCCGACGATATACTACATATATCTATTCTTTGTGGGGATTATTCTATATTCGAGAGCGTCGTGATCAGATGGCCGAGAATGGTTCAAAAGGGGGCCTGGAGAGGCTTTATTTATCTTCAATATACTTAAGAAGTTGAACGGAGCCCAAGGATAAATAATATTGCAAACATTAATAAAATAGAATTTTATTAATTAATCTAATGAAACAACACACGAAAAGTATTTACATCACCGGGGATTAAAATGGGAGATACACTGCAAACGAAAAAGGTCATGGGAATATTTGACAAAGCGGAGGATTAAGATTTGGGGGATTTAAAACTACAAAACAAACAAGAAGGGAAATGGTTGGCTAAAATCCGTTTAAAGCACACAGTTGCGTTGACACAAAGTTAAATAGATAAATGTAATGTGTAGCTTACGTAATTATAAGGTTGTCGTGGCAGAGGAAGGTGATGGGAAGGAATCTTCGGTCCAACTGGCAATTTCTTTTCCAGGAGAAGAGGTTTTCGGAGGGGTTGTCCTTAACGAGGGGAAAAGATTAACTTCGAAGAGTCAGAGCGAAGTGGGGCGCGGAAGTATGAGCAATGCTTGAGACAGGATATCGGAGATGTTCTAGATGAACAATGGAGGTTATTGGGGTAACCAAGTGGTCTCTTGAAGAACGTTAAAAAGGGGGGAATTAAATTACCACTGACGTGATTTCTTGGGAACGAGAACCGATTCTTGTCGAACGGGTTCGAAGAACAATGACTGTTCTAAAGTTGTTCTCTTTCTGAACAACAGTGGGGGTGAGAACCGTTTCTTGTTGAACTGGCTTGAAGAACAATGGCTGTTCTAAAGTTATTCTCTTTCTGAACAACAGGGGGGCCCCCTGTTGACTTGGCGTCTCGAGGGGCACGAACCTTGGCACTCAAGGGATATTCTTCTCTTCTGGACAATAAGGAGTTTATCAAGGTAGAGTTCCTAGGTGCACAAGGGAGACTGGATCGGCGTGATGCCTCGCGAAGTTAATCGGGATCTGGTTCAAACGCGAAATGCTATCGCATAAATAGCCGGAGCCAGTCCCTTGGCGTAGGGGACAATGGGGGGGGGGGAAGTGCGATGGAATGTCCCGGTGGCGCTTGGGAAAATATCCTATCTTCCTTTAAGCCTAAGTCAATCTCGCGAGATCGACGCATGGAGGCAAACGGGATATTGAACCACCTCCTTGATTAAACTTGGGCATGGTGGGCGATAAGGCGCCTTCTACTCTCTCTCGCAGGATGCACGTGTGAAGCATGCGTTTCGACTTGTGATAGGGGCTGAAGCATGGCAGCCTCAGACTGTTCTATCACATATATATATATATATATATATATATATATATATATACAAGATTTACCTCCCGATCCTTCCTTCGATGTTCCTAAAGACTCAAAATATTTTATTCTTCCCGAAATGGGTCCCCTTAAGAGGGAATTCAGAAGAAAGTTTACTAAATTATTTAAACGCTATTTTTACCATACAAATTTAAAATAAGTATTTATTAACAAACTCAATATTGGTAGTTGGTTCAGTCAAAAGGACAACCCTCCTCCAGGGTTTAGCAGGCGTGTTGTTTATGAATTCCCTTGTCCTTGGTGTCTCCAAGGAAGATACATAGGCAGCACGATTCACTCCCAGAGAGCAGGTTCTCCTCACACATGGGCATCAGCGCCCGTACTGAAAAAACACTTAATCCTAAAGAACCATCCCCTACCAGAGCACATGCAATCAAATGCAACCCGGATATAACTTTAGATAATTTTACAATAATATATCAAGATAACAATGAGTAAAGCTTAAGAATACTAGAGTCCCTTTATAGTAAATCCCGTGCCCCGAGTCCTAATTGTTACTCGTCCGCTGCACCCCTACTTATGACATAACTCTACTACCAATACAAAATTACCTATGTCCACTTCAATCCCCCTTCCCTAGTTCTCTCTGGAGTCAGACCAACGATGGTGAGTGTTTTGATGATTTCTCCCTGTGTTCCTCTAGGATTTGTAATATCCTAACTCATTATAAATTATTTATTTTTTTAAGTTTGGCATTATAGAAAAAAGTCTCTCTTTTTGTAGATATTTGTCAACACTCTTAATTTTATAATTTCTAGACAAATTTTTTAATAATATAATTCATTGTAAATTATGTATTCCTTTATATCATAGAACCAAAGATGAGCGGACAGCTCGAAACGTTGTTTCTGCCCAATAAATGAAGTTTAATTTCTTCGCATTTTATGTACTCTAATTCCTGGTGGAATTATATATATATATATATATATATATATATATATATATATATATATATATATATATATATATATATATATATATATATATTAGGGTGGTCCAAAAATATATGCAAAAAATTGAAATTAGTTGGAAATGTTCTCCACATTGCTAAAATTATGCTATAAGATGTTAAAAGAGCTGATGCAAAATATTAACTAAATTGGTGAATATTTAGAGGTCGTCGCTATGTGTCTCCATATTTTTAAATTTCAGTCAAAATATTAAGACTTTTTAATATAGGCATTTATTGGGTGTTACTTATATACTATCATATATTTGTCATTGATAACTCATTCCTTATGAATTACAATAATTCGCCAAAAAATCAATATATTGCATTCACATACTCGGCCTATGATGCAATAATTATTGTTGTTTGAGCTTGTTGATTTCTGAGCCCATTTGTAAAGTGATGCCGCAATACCGCCTCCTCGTTTCAAATGGTGATGCAATCACACCATTTCCTATATAAGTCAGCGAAGATTGATTAATTGTTCATTTGTAGTTTGAAGTTTAACTATTGACGTAATACAAGAATACAAGTGCTTGTTTATGTAAGTATATATATAATTATTTAGGTAAGTAATATACTTTGTTTATTGAGTGCATAGATAATATGCAGTTTTTATCAATATCAGACCTACTTAAAGATAATTAGAATTATATGTTAACACACTTTATGTTCATATTTTAATTCACAATATATATATATATATATATATATATATATATATATATAATTATATATATATATATATATTTTAATTAAGCATGACTGCCGTAATTTTTTACAAACACAGGAGCCTATTTATTTATGTCAAATGAAAGCTTATTCTTTCATGAATATTTAGATACTTTAGAGTATAAAAAAAATATCTCCTATGTATAACTAAAGGGAGGGGAACCGTGAGCTCACTCAGTTACAATAAATTTTTATTTCTCTTGTTTCAGATTATGGCTGGAAGTACTCGTTCATCTGTGGCAGTTTGGCTTTTAAGATATCCTACTAGTGAGCTTTCATATGTAATACTACCAGCATGTGGTGATGTGCTTCGTATCGTTCAGTACCACGAAAAGTGGAGTCAATGACTTTGACAAAAGTTACAACCTAGCTTGCAAAAAAGTCATAAAAGTATGGGAAATAGCCTGAATTCCCACACAGCAAATAGACTCTTGCTTTAGGAAACTCTCAAGGTTGTATGAAGAATACCTTTCTTTGAAGAAGAACCGCAAAACCGAACTGCACTCATGTAGAATAAATGAGCGTAGTTTCGAATCGATTTTTTCAAAAAATTTTGACATAGCCTCAAAAAATGCTTTAAATGTGGTAAAAAAATGAAGACCGCCAAATTCTGTTGATGCAGAGAGAGAACATTTTTTCCTGCATTATGTGGTACCGTGATAAGATTACTTCAGCCAAGGAATCCTGCAAAAGATATTGACATGAGAAAGCTTTACAATACAAAGAAAAAGGCTTTACTTCTAAAAATCAAGCAGAGGCTGCTGCTCATGCAGATTTCCAGTCATCATCATTTGAAGAACAAAGTTTAATTGCGGCAGATAAAGATTTTTGTCCACCTACTTTAACTAGAACAAGAAATGCACAATGTAGTACTTGAAATTCAAAAAATATCTTTGCAACTTCAGGTGTGGCTGCTGTTCTTGATCATGCAAACATTACGGATAGAAAAACAACAATGTTTGCTGGATCAATAGCACAAGCCTTGTGTCAGGATAATACAGAAAGTAAGTAAGAGAGGCAACATACAATGAAAAAACAGCTTCGTTGTCTGTTGAAAGACCGATCCTTCTTCACTGTTATGGAAAACTACTACCTGCTATTGATGGGGCGAAGGAAACGGTAGAACGAATTGCAATAATAGTTTCTGTAAATGAAATGGAAAAACTTCTTGGTTGCCAAAAATAACACGAGCAACAGGATAACAGGCTATAGCATGCATTTCATCAATTAATAAATGGAATCTTCGTGACAAAATTCAAAGCCTTGTATTTGACACACCTGCATCAAATACAGGCCTAAAAAAAGGACACTGTACTATAATTCAGAAATTATTGTGAAGGGAGCTTGTTTGGATTGCGTGCCGTCATCATGTTTTCGAAATGATGTTGTCATGTGCTTGCAATATTTTACTTGTGCCTACAAGTTGTCCAAAGAGAAGTCTCTTTGACGTTTTAAAGAACAATGGTCGTCACATAAAAAGGATTCTTTTTTAGAGGCGGATAGCAGTTTATTCGTCAATCCAGTAATGCATAGTTTCGAGGAGAAATGGTCCCATATTTTCAGGAAGCTTTGAAATTTCGTCAGTTGCGTGACGATTATGAAGAATTGCTGCGACTCAGTTTCATCTTTCTTGGGGGCATTAATAAGACAGAAGTTACATTAGGAGCTCCAAGAGAGACTCATCATGCACGTTGGATGGCTAAGACTATATATGTCCTTAAAATATACTTGTTTGAGCATCAACTGAAACTAACGGAACCTGCAAAGACCAATATTGCAGAGTGCTGTCGTTTTATTGTTTTGGTCCTTTCGCGTTTTTGGAATGAAGCCCATTTTGGAATTAATGCTGCTTTAAATGACATTCTGTTCTTAAAACTTTGCAAAAGTACACAAATCAGACAATATTTAAAGAAGCAACCACAGGCCTTCACAGACACCTTTGGTATCTTGGAGAACATCTTGATGGTCTTGCATTTTTCGATAATAGAATTAATACTGAGACCAAACAGAAGATGGTCTCCAATCTGCAACGTAATGAAAACACCAAAGTTGCTTGCCAATTGAATCTTACAAAAAACATCGAGGACTTGGACTTGCATGAACTGGTAACTCAAAAAACTAAGCTAATCTTCAGTCTCCTAATGAAAGATGGATACAAGTTTGCAAAGGATACATTCCTGAAGTCTAACTCAAGTTCTTGGGAAGAGAATACGTGCTTCCAAGAATTTCAAAATCGAGCGAATAACTTAAGGGTTGTTAATGATCCAGCAGAAAGAGGTATTGCACTTATCAAATCGTCCAATGCATATCTAACAAAAGATGAAGAACACAAACAGTTGTTTCTCAGATGTGTGGCAAAACATCAAAAATATTTTCCCTCACGCTCAAAAGGATCAATGTTTAATTAGCAATTTTAGTTATAATTTGTGTCAAAAAGAAATCATTTGCCATTTAACTATTTTCTTTTCACTTTAATATGAATCTTTTTAAAAAAAATTGTCTTTCAACACCAAGATCTGTTTCAAATAAACACGTATTTGCAAAGACTCTTCATTTCTATCCCCAAAATTAATTTACCAGCAGACTAATAAGTTAAGATCCATATTGTTCGATTTTGATAAAATTAAGTATGTGACCTACTGTTCAATGCGGTAATACAATCAGGCATGTGGAGATAAAAAACTGAAAATTTTTGGGGAGAGGACCACTCTAATTATTATATATATATCCGAACCTAGGTGGATTTAAAATAAATTTACAATTATTTCAAAGGGACTGTCTCTTTTCCATCTTACTTTATTTATAACTGAACCAATAGCTTCCTGTGAGTAAAATAGGGTGGAACAATATTCACTGATCTGATTTTCTGAGAATTGAAAGAATCATGTCCAGACGGAATGACTGCTCCTTTTTAAAGACTTAACTTGCACTTGGAAAAGCAAATCCCTACTACATGTACTTTCGGGATTTGTAGGCGAAAACTTTGTAGAGCCCCGCTTTTCGATCCAGTTGAATTCGACTACGAGGTATTTCAGAAACTTCGGCAAACTCGCCGCGTATCTGCCTGTTCCAACAACAGCAGCGCATCTATGCTCTTATAACTTTTCTGCAACTTACGGTCTATAAAAGCTGCTTGTCTCTGACGTGTTCGAACACAGGAAAGGTCATGGTAGCTAGGATGATCTGCTCGACAATTTATGTAGGTAGGGCAAAAAGGGGGAACCAGGGAATATTCATGTACACGCCACCGCCATAAAGGCCTGCTATGTTCAAAATAGCAATACCCACACTTTGTGCTGCCATGGACAACTCCAACCACGAGAAACGTGTCCCGCTCCGGGTCAAGGAGGAATGTCGGAAGCCCACGCTTAAAAAGAATTGGAACTTGTTTACTCCAAGCTGGGAATCACTCTTTGCAACCTTAATGATCAGGCCTATGGATTCATGGCCTTATATGATACGAACCAAGATCTAGACAACTTGCTGAGGCAAACATCGCGAGACAAACTAAAAGAAATCGGTCTCGTACTAAAGGTTCTTCCGCACGTCTCAGCAAAGAGATTGATTATATGTCGTTGTATCGACCCCTACGTTGTTACAGACTCTGCAGAAGAGGTCAAAAAAGAAAGTGATGACAAATAGGATTGGGAAAAGATCGATGAGACATTTATTAGAAATCACGACGGTGAAGAGCACACACATATGTTCAAGAGGACATTCCAGACAACTGAGATGGCAGCGAAAGCAGTTGAAAACGAGTTGGTTATGTTCATCTAAAAAGTCTCCGCCAGCTGTATCGAAAGAAAAGTATTTGTCCCATTTAAGATTTTTTTTCATCCTACGCCATTGAGAAGCATGCTATACAAGAGTGTAAAGTCGAGGCTAAGGTATGCTCTGAGTGTACGGAATCTAGTCACACCTGGTGGGATCGCACGAATCTCAACAAGAAATGCCTGAACTGGGGCAACTCCCCCTGCACATCATCGATTTCTTGCCCAATTAAAAATACATTGCTAATGAACAAGAAAAAGGCAATGCTAGAAGAAATAAATAGAAGGGCTACCACTACATATGCCCAGGCATCTAAGAGAACCGAACAGAAAAATACCATGCTGCAGACCGATCAAAGTATGAAACCCAACCTTAAAATGTGCATTTTGCATGCCCATATCACCAATATCAAGAAACCGAGAAGCTATATAACAGAACTTAATAAGATTTTGGTCCAAAATGGTCTTAAACCAATGTGGCTTCATAAAAACCCATTGTCAGAGGACCTGTTATAAGCCCAAATATAAAGCATGTCGCAAACGGTGCCGAGGTCTAACTCGGCTTCTCACGAATCACGCCTACGTAAGCGAGATAATACTGAATATAAGGAATCTAAAATGGAGCCGAGCCACCTTCCTTGAGAAGTCATTGCCCCATGAAACTTGAAATTGGGATATAGGCAAGAGAAATTGCCACGTCCGCTAAACCATTCCAAATTAATCGCAAGCCAGGCAAAGAGGAACAAAAGTCAAACAGGCTCATAAAACTTAAACATGACTACTTGTGCTAGATACAAGATCTTCTCGCTCAAAGTAAACGGTTGGAATAACAAAATTATAAGATCTGTCGATCCCGACATCGTGCTAACGAGCATGGCTTAAATGATGAAAACAAGTATGTAAAAATATACAACTATGTGATGCTGTTGGCTGACGACTCGAAAGTTAAGTACGATCGAGTAGCCATTTCCCTCAGGAAAGGGATAAAGTTTAAGGAAATTTAGAAGTTGGAAGAGTCTTATCCGCAATTAAGATCTGCATGTAATATAATGACCTGGTAGTTGCGGTCGGGTACCAACCACGCAGGCGTCCATGCCTTTCAATCCCTAATTTTCTACGAGTCTTTATGAAAGAAGCCTTAACTATCTTGGTAAGGCCTTTAAACGCCTGCTGTAGAAAGGCCGGTTATACTACAGCATTCAACGGAGCCGGTTACTTGCTGAGCCTTTTAATTGACACGGGTATAGTACAGAAAGAAGGACATAATTTTGCCACTTTCCACACGAAGAGATCGACGACCACACCATATATAGTGATAACCAATCGAACTTCTGTCTGAATCAAGTGACCCTTACGGGGCCCCCTTCGCTGCAACGGAACAGATTAGTATGATTACCCAGAATCTCTATAACTCCGATCCAAGTCTAAATTCCAAAACGCAGGTGCTTGGCGATAACCAAATGGGAGATATACCGTGAACATTTACAAAATGTACAGATTGAACAATTAAAAGGGGCGTCACTGGAAGAAATCGACGAAGAACTCGACCACCTAACGTCAAAGCTCTCAGAACCTGACCACCTAGCTGTTACTTGAACGGAATACAAAATATTACCGGCTCCAGGGTGGGAATTTAACATTCAAGAAAAGATAGATAGGCTGAAAGCTATTAGGCGAGTTTCGTTGCAAACTATGATACTCAATCTTATTATTACCCGTTTCTCTTTATCGTCTCCTTCCACCCTGGTCTAATTCAGAACAGCTTGTGTTTGTAGAAGTCTGCATATCTGGCCGTATACATCAACAAATTAAAAACGAGTTCTTAGTGTACAGTAGGTTTAAACTTTCTTCAGCGGTCGCAAGGACTTGTATACGAACCAGTAAGAGCAAGAAGAGCATTCATGGAAATCCTCTTTTTCCTATTTTTTTACATTTCGCATAAAATACCTTACTAATCGACTATAATGGCTGGGCCAAATTCACATCTTTATACACATCTTTTAACTCTTTTTTTAATCCATTACATACCGTAATTAATCTGCATTTACTTTTAATTTTGTTTGTCTAAAAAATAACTTTAAATCGTTAAACTATGATATTACAACCGTTTAAAATATTTTTTTTAGATATCTTGTGGTCCAAAAATGGCGTCCCATAAATGCGACATCAGTTGGTAATGGGATAACTGATCCCAAGTGGCAGTGTCGAAAGGCTTAATTAGGATGGTCTAGGGATAAGTGGCAAATCAAAATCTGTATCAAAATAGAAAACAAAAGGCTCACTTTGGTAACTGAAACTATCGCTTGTGAATGACTAGTTTCTAATTAGTTATCTGACTCCAAAATTAGGTGATACTGGTCCATTATTTATTAACTTTAATTATTTTAATCCTAACTAAATAAAAAATATATTGCACTAAAAAAACCCCCAAAAAATCGAATAGTGCAAAATTTACAAGTAAACAACGTTTTAAAATTCTCTACCAGAAAATAAATTCTTAGCCTTAGAAATCTAAGGCTGAAAATATGTGCAGAATCATTTACATTGATTTTGTTACACGTTTTCCTTAGAGAAGAATGCTTCCTGGTAGTTTCCTGATGGTTTCTTGTTGTCTTCTTCTTAGTACTTCGGAGATTTTTGAGTACTCAGGTTACTTGAAAAGGCCCAACATCTGGTAAGTGGTGGGATAGAGAGCGAATAGGGTGGTACTCGATCTTGTTACCACTAGATACGAGATTAAATCCAGCATTGGCAATCGAGAGGAGAAAGACGATGAATAATGGTGGATGACGGTGGTAAAAAATATCCTAGCATGGTCGCTGGTGTGGAAAGAGAGTGGTTCTGGTCGTTAATGTGGTTGGACCTGCAGTGGTTGGTGCAACTGTTCTTGGACCTATAAGAGGAACTTTAAATGGGGGTACCTTCTTGCAGAGTGAATAAATTGTGGTAAGAGAGATAAAGAAGTAGTAAGAATTCTGCAATGACTGGGAAGGTTTTGACCAAAGGATAAGAACAAAATAGAAGGGTTTTTGTCTCAAATCTAATTCATGTTTTAGCTGTGCTTCTTTAACAAAGTTTAATGCCTTCGAAAGGTCCGAAATTAAAGTAGTGAGAGGTCAGCTTTAGGGAATTCTCAGCTAAGCTACCGTTTCAAACAATGTCCTAGTTATATATATATATATATATATATATATATATATATATATATATATATACATATATCCATAACCCTATATTTTAGGAACGAGATTTTTTAAAGGTGTTTGAATAAGATTTTTTCTTTTAGTTCGGTTGTCACCTAAGAAAAAAGAAGAAAAAGAAAAAGAAGAAGAGGGTGTTCGGGGTGTCAAACTAAATAGTCTATAAAGGGGATTAAAAAAGGCGGTTAAGATTAGCAAATAAGGCCGTAGGCCACACCCCGCAGGAGTGCCTGTGTAACCAAGCTCTTCCCGTTAAGGAAGAGAACAGCGGCTTGTATATATATATATATATATATATATATATATATATATATATATATAAGAAGGAACCACAGTGCTGGGATCGATTTATTTGCGAAACCAGGTTTCGATGGAGACATCCGACACTATCAATCGCTGACAAACTAACTCATCTATAATACATGTTTCATATATAGGAGGGGTTGGGAAGGATCACCAAGAAGGGAAGGGAGGAACAAAGGAAGGTATAGAGCAAGGAACAGATATATTACTGAGGAATTTCAAAGCAAATTTCGGGCAGAGAGAATTGTGAGTGACTTTTTAAATTCAAATGAGCCCTAGACATATTGATGGCCCATTTAAATTTTACAAACTCATTCAGAATTCTCTCATCCCAATACTTACTGCGAAAATCCTCGAAAATTTACCAGTTCCCTAGTCTATTCATTCCTTTGTTTCCCCAGACCCTTCCTTGTAATCCTTCTTCCATCCGCTCCTATCCATAAAAGGTTTGTGTCCACTTTTATTTTTGAACAGTTGAAGATGGTAATAGATACCGAAACTAATCCTGTATTGTAATAAACTGATTCTACTAAAGACTGCCCTTTATAAATATAGGAATCCATGCTTCTGTAATTATTCCTCGAAATGGCTAGGAGAGGTTAAAGCCACTCCGGCAGTACAGTTTGAAGTGATTGAAAATGTCTGGATGTTCAGAGAATGTGAAGAGAAGTGAAATTGGTTCTTCGTTTGAAAATACAAAACTGGATGTTATGGCCTTGAGTGAAACCACGTTGAATGCTTTGCTAGAGTGAATGCCATAATATAAGGAGTAAATTAGAGAGTAAGATTGAAGTATGGGATGGCGGTAATGATGAGTGAGGAAGTGTGGGAGTTTGTAAGAGTGTTGTGGGTGCGAGTGAAGTTCGGATGAAAAAAGTGGCTGATAATGAGCGTGTATGGCCCACATGTGTTTGAACCTGAAAATGCGAAAGAAGCGTTTTTGCAAGAGGAGAATATGTCTGCAATATTTTAATATAAATGAGAAAGTAGTTGTAATGGGTGACCCGAACGCAAAGGAAATTGATCGAGTAGTGAAAGGGGTAGTTGGGAGATACGGAGTGCAGTGAGTGAATGATAATGGTGTAAGGCTTGTGTAAATGTGTGTTGAAAGAGAGATGGTAGCTGGAAACACATCATTTAAAAAGAAAGCACGATAAGTATACCTGGGAATGTCTGGGGAGGCAGGTAGGAAAAAGGATGATTAAGAATCAAAGAAGGATGTTAGACTATGTTCTGATAGGAAGAGCGAATGTGAAGAGACTATTTGATGTAGATGTAAAGATAGGGATGGTAAAGGACTTATCTGACCACCACCTGATGATGGCAGAAGTAATTGTAAAGAGTGTATGTGTTGGCAAACGAAGGACCTTGCTAAAGTAGTAGATGGTAAGGATGGAGAAACTGAAAGAAGTGAGGTGAAAGGAAGAATACAAACAGCTGGATGCGAGGTAATGGGAAGTGATAAGGGAGTCTGAAGTTTTAGGTGTGGAAGGTGAGTGGAAGCTGATGCGTGATAGCATAGATGAAGCAGCCAGGAGAGTATGTGGAATTAGGGTGCTTGGAGAAGGGAGAATTAGAAAGGGTAACGAATGGTGCAATGCTGAAGTGGAAGAGTTAGTAAAAGAGTAGCGTGAACTGTTCAACAGGTATAGACAGAACAATCGCGCACTAAACAAGCAAAAGTATAGGAGTAAGCGACAAGAGGTGAAAAATCTGAAGAGAAAAGCGAATGACAGGTGGGGTGATAGAGTGTCTGAGTGCTTTAGAGAAAATAAAAAGCAATTTTGGAAGAAAATAAATTGTTTGAGAAAGAAAAAAGATGCGACTAGTATTAGACTGAAGCATGGAAGGGGTGAGGTAATCAGTACAGATGAAGAAATAAGGAAGAGATGGGAAAATATTTTGAAAATTTGCTAAATGTGGACGATAGTAGAGAAGTACAGCTGTTTTGTCTTGGAAAAGGTCGGATGACATCAGAGAAAATTAGAGAGAGGGAAAGAATTAGCAAAAAGGAAGGGAAAGATGCAGTGAAAAGGACAAAAAGTAGAAAGTCAGCGGGTATGGATTGGATAACAAGTGAGATTCTGGAAACGGAGAGAGAGTGTGAATTAGAGTGGTTGGTGAGGTTGTTTAATGTATGTATCGACCAGGGATGTGTGCCGGAATATTGGAGGAATGCAGGTATTGTTCCTATTTACAAAGGAAAGGGGGAAAAGAACTGAGTGTGGTAGTTATATAGGTATAAGTCCGTTAAATGTTCCTGGAAAGGTATATAGACGAATCCTGAGTGAAAGAGTTAGGAGGTCCACGGAAAGACTGATTGGAGAGGAACAAGGGGGGTTTAGGAAGGAGAGAGCGTGTCTGGATCAAATGTTTACCTTGAATATATGTAAGAATTACCTGAAAAAGTTAAAAGTTTGCACATGGCCTTTATGGATCTGGAGAAGCGTATGACCATAGGTGGGCGCGATAACGAAAAAAATGTATAACGATAACCGATAAATCGATAACGATAACCTTATCGGCGATAACCGATAATCGATAACTGGCGATAAATTTATTACCCGATATGGTGATAAACGATAAATCGAAAATTATAATACACTATTTATTATTGACTATATATAGAACGGAAGAAGCACGGAAACATAGGGAAAAAATCATCAAAGAACGCGTAAAACCTGTAGCGTGCAGGAGCAACACCTCGTGACCTCTCGTCTGACAGCTGGTTCCCAGCTCTGACCTACTTATTTTTGACTCCAAGGCACGCGCGTCTCTCCCCTGTGCTAAACCAAAACCACAAACTGAAATTATCGATTATCGCTAGTTTGAAACCAAAAGTATCGGCGATACCGATGAATCAATAACGTGGAAAAAATATCGGATAACCAAACCCGTTATCGTTATCGCGATAAATTATCGCAATAACGCCTACCTATGCGTATGACAAAGTGAAACGAGAATGCTTGGGATTGCATACACACTAATAAGAGCTATTAAAAGCTTTTATGATAACTGTAAATCATATGTGGTAGTTAGGAGAAAGGAAGGTGACTGGTTCAGTCTAAAAACTAGACTCAAAAAAGGATGCGTGATATCACTCTGGCTGTTCAATCTGTATATGGAGAGAGGTGAAAGCAAGAGTGGGAGGTAGTGGTGGAGCATTAGTGAGGCAAGATGGAGAGATGTACGAGCTAGAAAAATTGTTGTTGGTGGATGATTCAGTGCTGATGGCTGACTCAAACGAGAAACAAGAGGCACTGGTCGATGCATTATGGATTGTACGTGACAGAAAGAAGCTCAGTGGGAATGAAGGCAAAAGCAAGTTTATGTGGTGCAAGAGGCAAGGAATGAGTGGCCTACAAGTGAGTCTAAATGGGAAGAGGCTGAAAGAAGTGCCGGATTTGAGGTATTTGGGTATGGATCTGGCAGATGATAAAAAATGGAATGCAAGCATATGGTGCGATGAGGAGTCTTATGAAAGGAAGGCGAATGAGCAGGCCGGCGCAAATGGGATTGTATGAAGGAGTGGTGGTTCCCACTTCTCCTTATGGATGTGAAACATGGGCGTTGAGTGCAAACGAAAGGAAGGTTGAATTTATGGAAATAAGATGCCCGAGAAGTATTTGCGGTGTGAGCTTGATTGACAGGTTGAGAAACAAAATATTGTGAGAGAGCTAGAAAGAGCTACAATGATGAGAAGTACTCTAGAAGACCGTACGGTCCATTCAAAGAGGCTACCTTTGGACTAACAGTCGAGCAGGCACAGTTTTGCTCAACGGCGTATGCGCCCAAACGGCCAATTTTCAAGCCTTTCTCCTGTCTTGACTTGAACTGATCAACCGAATTGCTGTTGACAACTTCCACTGGAAGTGCTTTCCAGCTACCAGAGATGCTGTATGTGAAAAATTTCCCACACAGATCGCAGTGCTATCGCTTCAGCTCAAGTTTGTAGCCGTGATTTCTAGTTCTGCCCTGACTAAGTTGGAAAACATCAGTGTAGTTTACATTGTCAAAGCCTCGAAGTATTTTAAACACTTCAATAAGCTGACCACGCAGTCTCTGAGTTTCCAACGAGAACAGATTTATTTCCATGAAACTATCGTCGTAACTTTGGTGTCTGATAGAGGGAATCAGTTTGGTTGCCCTGCCTTGCACACCTTTCAATCTTGCGACAACCTTTCGAAACAAAGGACTCCAAAATTGTACCGCATACTCCAGATGCGGTGGTACAAGTGAATTGTACAAGCAGAGTACTCTTTCCTTGTATCGATATCCAAACTCTTGATTTATATAGCACAACAACCTTTGGGCCATTTTGTCCGCCTAAATGCACTGTTTCGAGAACTTGAGGTCACTAGTGATTCTTACACCCAAGTCCTTCTCGGTATCAGTTCGTTGGAGAGCAGTGCCCTTAAGAATATCCTGTGATTGGGGGTTTCGGTGGCCAATATGCATTACTTTGCATTTGTTCACCTTAAACAGTATTTGCAATGTGTCCGACCATTCTCCAATCTTCCGGAGATCTTCTTTTAGGCAGGCAGTGTTTCCTTCCTTTGCAACGTTCATACCAGGCTTGGTATCGTCAGCAAATTTAGAAATCTTCCCAACCATGTCAACATCCATGTCGTTAACATAGATGATAAAAAGTAGTGGTCTCAGGACAGAACATTGGCGTCACCACTGGTGATGGGCAACCACTTAGAAGCCTGTGCATTGAGCATCACCCATTGCCGTCGGCCGTTTAGCCAGTTATCCATACAACTTGCTACTTTTACCTCTATTCCCAGCGCACGCAATTTCCGGAGGAGGTGGCGGTGTGGTACCTTATCTAAAGCTTTTTAAAGTCTAAGTAGATAACATCCACCGCCTTATCCCGTTCATACTCACTGAAAATGAAATGGAAGAATTCCACAAGGTTTGTTAGGCATGACCGTTGCCTTCTGAAACCGTGCTGGGAACTCTTCAGTAGCAGGTTCGACTTTAAATATGACGTCATTTTATCCACCATGATGCTTTTTATGAGTTTACCGACTCTTGAGGATAAGCTCATGGATCGGTAACTCGATGGCTTGCTAGGGTCTCCTTTCTTGAAGATAGGCGTCGCCTCCGCTTCACGCCAGTCTCTGGGAACGCATCCGCTCCGGATTGACATGTTCAAAATTGTGCTCAGATGTCGTGACACTTCATCGTGCACTTCTTTCAACACTTTAGGTAGAAACCTGTCCAAGCTAAGAGACTTATTCGTCTTTAGATCAGTTATCTTTTTTTCTATTTCTCCTTGGGTGAAGTCCATTTCCTCCAGCTTTTTCCCCAAGTAAGAATCCGTGGGCTGGGGGATGAAACCACACTTTTCAGTAAACACTGAAGAGAAGTAGTTGTTTAAGAGGTTAGTATAATCTGTATATGAGTGCTTTAATTCCCCCTCCTCATTCACTAAAGGGCTAATCGTGCGATGGATTAGGTTACGCTATTTACACAACCAAGGAACTCCTAGGAATTCCCATTGCAAAGACTCGCCACTCGGAGCTCCTCGGCATGCTTTGCCGCCCTTATGCTGGAATTTACTCTCCTAGCTAGCCTACGGTACTCGTAAAAGTCACCAGAGATCTTTGACTGCCGGTACATCATTCTTTTCTCCCTCACCAGTTGACCAATTTCTCGATTAAACTACTTTGGTTGAACGGAAGGCCGACGAATGATTTCCAATGGGATAAATCGTGATTGAAGACTCATGAATGTAGTTTTTGGATCTATTCCAAGAATCCTGAACATCCTCGCACACTTCTAGCCTCGCATCAGTCAATCTAGCACGAATTCTCGGCAAAGTCTACTCTTCTCGAATCAAGTTTCCTCAATTTACCAGTCGCAGACTCTACCTTGAAGACTTGACTATAAATATGACTAGTCGGTGATTACTGCCATCAAGCTCTTTGCCTACCAAGTGATTGATCCTTAAAGATGTCATCTTCAGGAGTTAAAACCAAGTCGAGGGTATTATTGCCTCTCGTCGGCTCTCTCACTCATTGAGTCAGGAACTCGTTGTCCGCAAACTCCAGGAGTATTGCGTTCTCGCCACAATGTTCTCTGGTTTCCCAGTCAACTTGGGTATTGAAATCACCCAAGGCGATACACACATTGTCACCCAGTAGCCAGTACAGACCACTGTCCTTTTCAACGAGTTGGGCAGAGGGTCTGAAAGCACCAGGGTCCCCTATCTGGTAAGACTTGTATCTAAGTCAACTCTAAGTAGCTCGTGGTCGGATACAATGTTGCAGTTCGTCGATTTGAGTGTATCCTTGACATATAACATCACACCGCCACCCTCTCTGCCTGGCCTATCTTTTTGGAAGTGTTAGTAACCGAGAATCATGAATTAACCTTCAAAATCTCAGTTTGAGGTTTTTACCCACGACTCTGTTATGGCTACAATTTCAGGTTCTTACGTCGTAACGATGGCACGAAGTTCAAGAAACTTGTTACTGATCGACCTCGCATTAAACAGAACTTTCAGGGAGTCTCCAAATGTAGGACTCCCTACGCTCTTCTGTTTCCCAGCTGATTTGTTGGCGAGGAGGCAGCCCTCTTTGTGACCTCTGAGAAGATGGTTCCAGGAGTGACACGGGCGTACGGGTGTACCTTCGCCCTTATTCGGGGCTGGATACTCCTTTGGGTCCTCTCTACGATATCCTGGATAATGTTCGACAGAAAGGCCTTTCCTTTAAAGAAAAGATGTACCCCATCCCTTTGGTAGAGATCATTCCTACCATAAAAGATGCGGTACGGGTCCACAAAAAAGACCCACTCTGCCGTGCACAAATCTGCCAGACGCCGGTTCAAAGAGACGTTCATCGAGTAAGTGGTCCGTGTTGGACCTCTCCTCGGGAGCATCCCGACCACAACACGCATGCGGGTTTTCAGCCTAAGGTCGTCCATGGCGCCCATGACTGTGTGGAGGATTTTATCCTTAGGGCCTACCCTACCTCCTCTCAGGTAGAGGTCGTTGCCACTTACCATCAGAGCAATGACTGAGCTCTCAGAAATCAAAGATTTCTCCGCCTCTAATCTGGTGTGGTGGTTACCACGCCCTGGCAGGCAACTTACCTTCACACTAATGCAAAGGAGGGCTGCTAGCAGGGGCTACAGACCCCGTGCTTAAGAATCACCAATAACGGTGACCCTTGCATATTTGTCTACAGACGACTGAGTCCTACCTTTCGGAAACGGATTGCTGGTTTCCTCTTCTTTCTCTACATTTTTCTTCTTCTTCTTTTTCTTGTCTTCCTTTATTTTCTCTTCTTCTGTTTCTCGTTTCTCTTCTTCTGCTTTTACTTTCTCGTCCTGTGTTTCCAATTTCTTTTCTTTTCTTTCTACTTTCTCTTCTTCTCTTTCTAATTTCTTTACTTTCTTCTTTCACTTCTTCCTCTTTCTTTTCTTCTTTTTGGCTCATTGAGCGAGTCCTGCAGCAGAAGACTCTTGCTCTTGGACGTCGGAAGCCGTCTCTCATTTGCACTTGCCTGAGCATCTGCACCTATCTGTTTTTAAGAGGTGAACTTTCCTTTTGAGAAAGGAGTTCTTCTCTCTCAATTGAGCAATGCTCTCACCCAGGCGTTTTTCCAGTTCGCAGAAGTCACAGATACTAACGGCATCTGTGAGCTCCTTGCAACTCCTCCCCCGAAGTCTTCCCTCCATCCATAAACTTTGCAGATTTTGCAGGTCAACTTGCGGAACGAAGGACCATTCTTCTTCACCAGCTTAAAAACTCTGGTACCATATGAAAGAGTAAAGTCAGTTTGCTTGTAAGAGCTGATATAGATGTGATGAGATGGTATAGCAACCTAGAGAGAATAGAGGATAAAAGGCTGATAAAGAGAGTGTATAGATCTCGAGTGAGTGTAAGGAGGCAGCGTTGGCATCCGAGAAGGGAGTGGATGGAGTGTACGTGAGATGTGCTTGCTGGATGGGGCCTGAGCATCCAGGAGGCAGAAAGGCGTGCTAGGGATAGAAATGAATAGAGACGAATGGTTATGGGAGAAAAAGCTGTGTAGGGTGACACACAAACTCAGTTAATGAAGTTTTCAGGGGAAAACTTCACTATATAAATATATATATATATATATATATATATATATATATATATATATATATATATATACCTTATAAAGATAGCGTTTACCATGGTTTAGCACTACGACTCATTATACTTACTCTTTGCGTTTCCGTCGTGCTTTAGCTGCCATTAGAAATAATTCTTCATTACATATTACCAAAGCTGATATTCTGGTTTTGTCGTTATTATCGATAAAATGTCTTATATTGCTAAAATGGATCCATTATTAAATTATCATTATACCTATGTCTCCCTAGATAAAGATCCTACGATTCAGATTAATAATGATCTCCATAAAAAAGTAAGTTCCCATCTTAAACATTTTCCCGATTTATTTCCTAAATTTAAATCTAGTAATGCCTCTTTGCCTTATTTAAATGGTCTTGTAAACACTTATAAGTCTAATAACCATATGCGCCCTGTCATTAGTTCCGTTGGTTCAGTTTCATATTACTTATATAAGCTTACTTCATACCTCACTCCCCTTGTTAAAACCATTTCTAATTCTCATTTTAAAAACAGCTACGACCTTATTGAAAAACTCAACTCCATCCCTTACTCTAATAACTTCTTCCTTGTTAGTTTCGATGTTTGTTCTCATTTTACTAAAGTACCTGTAAATGATCTTTTTTATCTTCTTAATGATAAATTGCGTAACTTTGATATTTCCTTGCCAGTTAATATTTACATTGAACTTATCTCAATGTGTACTAAAAACTGTAAGTTTTCTTTTAATGGTAAATATTACCTTCACAAATTTGGTTTGGCTATGGGAATTGCTTATCTTCTGATCTTTCTAACCTATATATGCAATTTTTTAAACTACCTTCATTCGCCACATTATTGATTTTACCCTTGTTTGGTTCCGATATATAGATGATATTATTTATTTGTGGCCTTCTTCTAAGGATGTTAATAGTTTTCTTACTGAACTTAATTCTCTGGTTCCTTCTATTAAATTTACCCTTGAACTCGAACATAGTGGTGTCCTACCCTTTTTAGATCTACTTATTCATAGGACTCAATCTGGATTTAAATTCTTCGTGCATCGTAAGTCTTCCAACACCTGTTCTCATATTCATTTTTACTGAGGTCATAATGATAGAGTCAAACGGTCTGTATTTATTTCAATGTTTCTCCCTGGGTTGGGGGTCACTAGCCCGGAATTCTTGGATCGTGAGATTTTTAAGATCTTTGAAATTGGTACCAATCTTTGCTACCCTCATAAATTTGTTGCAGGATGGCTAGATTTGGCTAAAAATCCTTTTATAGAACGGAAATCCCTCTCGCATACAATTTTAAGAACCCCTTTTTTTTACCGTTTTCTCAGTCCTTTTCCATGCTTTCCTGCCTTTCGAATGGGTTAAATATTTCTGTTATATTTAAATATCAGTCTACCATGTATAAAATGTTGATTCATAATAATAACAATAGTATAGAGGGGGGATTCTGTTGATTGTTCAGTTTGTCCTAAGCAATACTTTGGGCAAACCGGCAAATCATTAAGTGTACGCTTGACGGAACATTAATAAAATATTAGGAGGAGGAGAATGCAGCAGCGCTTTCTTTGTCCATTTATCAGAAAATGGCCACCTTATCAATTGGAGTTACCCAAATATATTTACAAATCTAATGACTTTATTCAAAGAAATATCGTTGAATGCTCATTCATTAATTCCTCGCCTAATTTTAATATATCCCTTGGTCTTTTTAATCTAGACCCATTTATTAAAAGTCTTATTTATAACGAAATTGTCCATTTAAAATCTAATCCCTTTGATTTATTAATTTATATATTTCTCTCTTGTTTATTTTTATGTAATCACAATCGGGTATGTATGTACTTAGTTTAGTCACTTAAATGTCTACATTATTACGCAAAAGTGGGAATTTTCTGGAAGTAGACCTTATCTATTTGGTTTTATACTTCATATCAGTCTTTGATATTATTTTTCTATTTGTGGTCCTTTCGTTGTACATGGGCGTGATATTGCTTTCATTTTCCTGTGGAATTTTTTGTATTTTTTGCTCTACTCACGCGTTACTTTGTGAGTTTGTCATATCCATATATATATATATATATATATATATATATATATATATATATATATATATATATATCTGTTTTGTTAAAGACCAGGTTGTACTTTATTTTGGAACTTTCCAACTGCGAATGCAGTTTTTTGTATCTTGTTGGAGATTAAATCTCAGTTAAGGAAGATCCATTTTCTTTTTTACAACTACAGTAATGTGAGTTTTGGCCGTGAGCTTTCGTCTTTCTTAAAGCATCTTCAGACGGAAGACTTCGTTATTGCTGAGGTTGCGTTGATTTGGTGTTCCCTTGGTTTTGCCTCCTTTACCGGTGAGGTAGCTGATTAGGGGTTGTGAGCAGCGAAGAATTAAATTGAATGAGATGAAATGAAAAGAAAGGTGGGATACAAAGAACAGCTCTTCCGCCCCTCACCCTGCCCCCATTGGCGCTCATGGAGAGGCCAAGGAAGGAAGGAGGGGGAAGCCCAGTACTCCTTTATAGACACCCATAGTCAGACTGTCTAGAGCCAAAGTAGACTACAAGCACTGTGAGTAAGGCGGTTAGGAGTGAGAAAGAGAGGAAGAAGAAGGTTCGGAGATAGGACAGCGAAGAAAATAGTAGGAGAAAAAAGTGGACTTAGTTGGTCATGGAACCTACAGATCGTTCTTTGGTGCTTTTATAGGTCAAAGTCAAAGAACCAAGTTCCTTTAGTAAAAAAGGAGAAGTACTCGCTTGGAACTGGTGCGTAAGCAGTTAACTTTGAGGCTTTCTCTATAATGAGAAGAGCGAGGGTTAATTTTGTATTAATGTTTGTCTTTTTAATGCTCTAGTTTTGTTGTATATATATACGAGTACCTTCCTTTCTTTGTCGTCGTCAACCTGTGAATAAGCTCTCTTTCTTTCTCTATCTCTCTCTCTCTCTCTCTCTCTCTCTCTATATATATATATATATATATATATATATATATATATATATATATATATATATATATATATATATATATACATATATATATATATATATATGAGGAATTAAACCACATTCTCGGAAGACAATTTAATTCAGAACAGTTTCAGTGTATCTCACACCCATTTTTAACTGTGAGATACACCGAAACTGTTCTGAATTAAATTGTCTTTAGGGAATGTGGTTTAATTCCTCATCTTTTCTTGTGATATTGCATTAATTTTCATCATTATATATATATATATATATATATATATATATATATATATATATATATATATATATATATATATATATATATATATATATATATATGAAGAGATAGAAAGAGAGGATTCTAATTTGACATTTTACCTTTTGACCTGGGGAGAAAGAAGTTGGATCGATTCGCCACTCTTAAGGTAGCATAGGAAAATTTCTTTCTATCTGGGGAAAGGAATGGAAATATCAAACACAACTGGTTTCACACAAACTGATAAATTATATTAAAAATTCGACCAAATCACCATAAAGCCCTTTATTTCTCACATTTCGCCTTCTGACCACCAAAGTGAAGAACAAATTTAAAAAACGCACTAAAAATGTTACAGGAAGAAGCAATAACATGTACAAAAAATGATTACAGTAAAGTAATGATTAACCCCAATTTTTCCTTCCATATTATTAATAGGGTCAGCAGCTGCAGTCGAGCTTCGCATCAAAGGAGAGTTTTTTAATCATTTATGTTATTGTCCTCAGGATATGTGAATTCTTTTCACAACTTCACTGCAATTTTCATCTCTTTTATAAGTTAGTTTAGATTGTAATTGAAACCCACACGTAGATAATGAAATTCAAATAAAAATAAAAAAGACAACCGGGAATTTAGATAAAGTGCGGTTGTGCTCTTTCGCAGAATACCTGGACCTAGGAACACTTTGTAACGCAGAGAGCCTACCGCGGTTTTGTGAAAGGGGAGTGCAGATTTGAAATTTCCACTCTTATTAGGCTAAGAAGGATCCGTTGTTTGGGCGGGAAGAGGAAAAGAGAACAGCGGTGTTCAATTGTGTCTACTGTGGATAGGACTGTAGCGTTATCAGTTTGAATTAGGTAGCTTATAAGCTATCCATGATGCCCTATCAAATTTAAATCGGATCTGCCCATAAATATTTTAGATATATGTAAACAAACAGACTGACTTAAATTTTCTACCATTAAATCTTTAGGCGGAGGTAAATACAAAGAATATGAACAACTAATTAGTCAAATATTGCCGGCAGTTTTGATAGCACAGCTACACGAGTAAATTATAAATAACTTCCAATTTTCTCACCTGAATATATTTTATGTGGAGGCTCACAGATATTTGGCTAGAGAGAGAGAGAGGCATAGAGAAGAACAGTGGCCAACACAATATAACTCCAATTAAGTGGCCGAATTCATGGTAAGAACTTGCCTCGAAAAACTGTCGAATGGAAGATCTTAAATTGAAGCTCCCGAAGTTACCCAGGGCGCTATTTTGAAAATTGAGTGCCTAAATTTTTCCTTCATATTAGATAGTCTTTTATTCCGAACTCGCAACCCAAGTTGCGGCAAATCCCCAGGAAAGGGGGTCCTTTTCACCCACCTGACTTATAGGAAACTATTTCTATCTTAACCCCTTTTTATAGTTGTGATATTAAACTTTTTAATATATATATATATATATATATATATATATATATATATATATATATATATATATATATATATATATATATATTGAAAGCGAGGGCTAATTTTGTATTAATATTTGTCTTTTTAATGCTCCCGTTTTGTTGTATATATACCTTCTTTTCTTTGTCAACTTGTGAATAAGCTCTAGGAAGTTCGTTGTAAACTTAAGGTTTCCTTCTTAAGGAGGCTAATAGTAATTTATTTTACTTTTCCACAATATTATTTTACACTGACGCGTTTCCATATGGCGCGCATATTCTTCAGAGAAAGAGTGGACCAAGTTTATAAAAAAATCAGTTTATATGTTACAATATGCGAGTGCAGACTTAATAAAAATTAAACCATAGAAGCGTGTAAGGGAACTTATTCCATTAGTGAAAGGGAGTGGACAGGTCGAAGGTGAGGAACGTCTGGCCGAAGGGTAGTGGGGCAGAGGTTAAGCTCCTTTCTAATAGTGATTAGCAACTTGGGGTGAATAGGTTAAGTGCGCGCCGTTTCTCGACTCCGCTCTCTTGCACTTGAAAGTAGGTCGTTGGAATTGAACTCTATGTTTATCTTGGTTGTTTTTCTTGAAATATATAGCTTCAATGGCGATTAATTGGCGTCAATTGGGGGCAGAGTCTAAAATTTTGTATTTTCCTACACCAATTTTCTGTTTTCTATTGTGTGCGTTTTTTGAGCTGGGTTGTTTAGGTTGTAGGTCATCCGCATTGAGAGGGTTGTTTTTGTTATCCCAATTAATGAGTGAAGTAAGAATTCACAGTCTCCTGATTTACAAGTGTACTCATATATTATGTCATTATTTTGTTTTGGTTCAGGGTTATTGTTTATAATATGGCTTTAGGTCCGTCTAGTTTGGCATCATATAGTTAAAATGAGTTTTAGATTGTCTCTTGTTGGATGTACTCTTCGGTTCTTCAGTTAATTAATTCCTTCATTCTTATTTCCTCAGTTCAGTATTCTATAATCATAGTGTTCTTACATAAAGTTTTATGGTGTTTGCTTTGTCAATATTTATGTTGTTCGGAGGCTCTGTAGAGTACTATCGGTCCATTTTATTCCTAATGGCGCTCTCACCTTGTTGTGGCTAAATTAGCTATAAGTACCTGTATGTCTTTTTCAAGCTCATTATGTGCTTCCTTCCTTGTGGTAAAGTGGGTGAAGTCATGGTTGATGTACTGTGTATTATGCTCCTTGTGTAGCGTTTAGGTCATTCACCTTCTGCATTCATGCAAACCCTGGATTACTGGCTTTCACTTATACTTTGGTGGTTATCTTGTCATTAAGATTTGCAATATAGGTGTTTAAAAGAAAAATTGGTTATCTTTGCTATGTTCAATTGTGTAGTTTAGGGAAGAACAGTCTTTAAACGCTTTCTCATCTTGTGTATTTAGTTTTCGGATTGTAAATATCATTAATGTATCTGCAGTAGTTGTACATCTTGGATACCCGTGAGAAAACTTTTTTTCTTTGACGGTTCCCATATAAAATTCAACTCTAAAGTACCTAAAATCCATTCGACCCATAAAAGGGGCTTCATAAGTGCAGACCTGTAGAAGTTTTCTCTTAGCCGCCCTTGGCCTGTCTAAGGAAGGCGGTCATTTTGGTCGTAAACGCGTTGTAATATTTTGTATATCGTTTCGGCGAATAGTGCGTTCTTGGAAAGTAATTCTACATCCATGGAGGCTATTGTTTATTTAGGGGTTGTGGATATAATTATGAAGTCGGTCGGGGATTTGAAGCTCTACATGTTTGTCACGTACAGGATTTAAATTTTGTTCACCTATGACTCGCAATCTTTGGGATCCACAATTCACCTTCCTTAGTGACAAGACTTTTCGATGCTTTCAAGTTATTTATTTCCTTTGAGGTTCACCAGTTGCTTGCAACAGCGATGAAATGTTCACACAATTAGGTTCTAAACACCTTATTCTAGAAAAATATAAAAAAATAAAATATTATTGTTTTTGCTCTGGAAAATATAGAATGTACATTTTCAGCTGCAATTTTTCATATAGATGAATGCTATATAATTTTAAAAATGAAAGGAAATTTGGTCTAGTAAGAAATATACATATATTAAATCTTTTTCGTCGTCTTTTTCAATTTTGCAAGTATACAATTCAGAAATTTATTTTAGTATGGACTGATTACACTGGGCAACAAATTTTCAGAAAATTTTGTTTCTCTTATTTTTCTGGATGTTTTTCATACTAAATTTTGCGCTGATTCAAAATATGTCCTTACCTTTTCTCTGCCATCGATCTTTTGAAAGATATAACAAATTATGCTAATATAAGGAAATGTATGGGGTACGGGTAAAGCACACGTACATTTGTCGCTAATATATTTATTTTCTTTTTCAGGTTTATTTGATAAATATTGACTTTCTTGATTATGGCTACAAGAGGATGCAAAAATTCACCAGATTCGTGCTGTTTTGTGTGTGGTTTCTATGTTGGACCTAAGCTTGTATCACATAAAATTGTGAAAGGTGCAAAGTACTGGATTGCTTATAGAGACTGTACTTTGGAATGGGTATGGGTGACCAAGAAAATCCATGGGCCTCTCATGTGATATGTGTAAGTTGTCGATCAAAGTTAGATGCATGGCTGAGAGGTGCAAGAAAAGCAATGCCATTTGCTGTGCCAAGAGTTTTGCAAGAGCCAATAAATCATCACGATGATTGTTATTTTTGCATGATTAACATATCAAAGTACAGAAAAGTTAAGGGAAGAAAATCCCTTTCATATCCCTATTTCATCCTCAATTGCACCTGTGCCACATGATAATACCTTATTGATTCTACAGCTGCCAGAAAATGTAAGTAAATCCTAGCAAATTGTGAGTTATATTCTTCGTAACAGAATCAATACTGAAATATTCAAAACATCTAGCTAAGGTTTCTTGTAATGTGATTACACATGCAATCCATATTTATGCTCCAGCTATAAAATGCATCTCTTTTTATATATATTTTTTTCACGTAGAGGGGATGATGGAGGTCTCATTAGGAGAGTCGAAAGGTTGTGACACTGAAGAAATGGATAAAACGTTTTAGCCAAGAATGAGTACCCACCCACACTTTCCAAATCAACGTGAACCGGATGATCTCATCAGGAACTTAAGTCTCACTAAGTCAGGAACTGAGCTTTTGGCATTCAGACTTAATGAAAGGAATTTGTTTAGGAAGGGCTGCAGATCAACAGTATACAAGAAGCGTACTGAGGACTTCGAATTATACTTCGATATTTGTGAGGATCTCTGATTCTACAAAGATATTAATGGCTTGTTTACAGCTATTGGAATTGATCACAACCCTGAAGAATGGCGACTTTTCATAGATAGTTCTACAAAAAGACTCAAAGCTGTTTCACTACATATCGGAATCAGTATTCATTACTGCCTATAACATACTCGGTAGAGATGAAGGAAGAATATGTCAATATAAAAAAGCTTCTCGAGAAGGTAAACTATACTAAGTTTAAATGGGATGTTTGTGGTGATTTTAAAATGCTTGCCTTCTTGCTCGGATTGCAGGGTGGGTACACCAAGTATTCATGTTTTCTTTGCCTATTTTACATTAGGGTTGATCAGAAACATTAACAGAAGGTTGATTGCCCCCTCAAGATGACGTGCAATCAGGAAAACTAAATGATATTAGACAGCATCATGTAGAGACTGCCAAAGGTTTGCTACCTCCACCTCATATATAGCTTGGTTTGGTCAAACTGTTCCTGAAAGCATTAGATCATGGTGGAGAAGCACTTCAAGAGATTCGTCAACTCATTCCAAAGCTATCAGAGGCTAAACATTTTCATGTACGGATAATTATCCCTCCATGAAGGTTTTGCCAAAATTACCCGATCGAAGGCACACACCTGAAAATATTTTGAGATGCAGAGATTTGAGCAACTCGCTTCTTCCTTTGGAGCGTAAATGAATCTCTATTGTTCCACGCGACAGGAGTCTACTTGATCTAACACATACTTTTTAATTTTTCTTTTCAGGGAGAGGTTGATATCCCTATTGAATAATCCTGTTGAAGTGAAACCAAACATTCGATATCAACCTTGTCTATGCTTCGAAGATTATCGCCAAGATGAAATAAAATTAAAAATTCATAGCAATGAGTAATTGTGATATTGCATTATGCTTAATTTTGGATTAAGTCCAAGGGACACTCATATGTAAGATGCTATATTAATTTTACAATCGTTACATTACTCTTCATAAAAATTGGTCTGAAAGTTCATCCATTGAGCCTCATGGTGCGAATGTCTTCTTGGCAAAGTTATTGTATAGAGAAATATATCTCTCTCTTCCTCCCCCCCATTCATGCCCACAAGAGAGTATGGTATCATGGGTAAACATGCTCAAGCACCTCTGGGAGATTCCCGGATCATTCAGACCCCAACGCTTGGAGATTCTTTACAGATCTTATAAACACTTGACGCTGATGTTCTCGTTGGTTTTTACATTTTCGTTATTCATTAAAATATTGCCTTTGAAAGTATGCGAAGACTTTGTTGATGCAATTTTACTAGGAAATGGTTCTACATTAGAGTTTAGCATATATATTTCGGAGGGAATATAGTCATAATTTCTAGACGCAATGAAGATATTAAATAAATTATTTGCATTAAAATTGGTATATGTACATATTTTTCAATGGGTATGGCAAAACACTATTCAATGAAGCATACTTTGGATTATTTGACGAACTTTAGAGGGGTAGTGAAAGGAAAAGGTTTGAGTTATGTATGACTCTTGTAATTAATGTTCTCAAATGCTAATGCACCCTCCAAATGCGTATATTCATATATTTATTTATTTGTCATTACATTCCTATATTTATACATTTATTTACTGTCGTAGCTTCTTAATCAAATATAGGAAACAAGCTACGTGCATTTTTGCATGTCTGTGAGTCTGCTGGCTACCTTCGCTTATCAATCATCAGTCTTCATCTTCCCATTGATTAGTTAATGCTGTCTGTGTTTGGGCCTTATTATCATATCTGATCATTTAACCATACGAGGGGCGGTCAATAAGTTTTACGAATAGGTAGGGCAAAACAGAGGAAAGGGGATGGCTGTTTGTGGGGGTGTTAGGACAAGTTATGACTAGTTAGGACCTGTAGCCGCACGCTCCTGCCTTGTCTATTCAAAAAGCAGTAACTGATCTCAGATCGTCAGTCACAAATTTATCAACAATGGAGAAGGTTGAGCACCGCGCAGTGATCAAAGTTTTGACCATGGAAGGCAAGAATGCAAAAGAGATCTATGAATGCATAGTTGCAGTGTACATCGACACCGCCCCTTCCTATGCAACCATTGATCGCTGGAATAGGGAGTTCCGCCATGGTCATGAGTCCCTTGAAGATGATCCCCGTCTAGGACGCCCGTCAGACGTGACCAACGAGGACAATGTGGCCCGTGTAGAGAGGATGATCCTCGAAAATCGACGGGTGAAGGGCGAAGAAATCGAGCGAGAACTGGGAATATCACATGGAAGTGTAATCAACATCATCCACGACAATTGGGCCATGACCAAGGTATCTACCCGTTGGGTCCCTAGAAACCTGACGCCGCAAGATCGAGTTCAATGTCATCAAAGTTCGGAGGAGCTGCTGCTCCTGTACAACCAAGACCCAGCGGGATTCTAGTCACGCATAGTGACAGGTGAAGAAACGTGAGTCCATCACTGGGTTCCCGAGACCAAGCTCGAAAGCATGGCCTTGAAGCTCAGGGGCTCTCCGATCCCCATCAAGTTCCAGACCTAACCGTCAGCTGGGAAGATCATGGCCACCATCTTCTGGGATTCTGAGGTAGCGTTTATGGTGGATATGCGCTTCGTGGAAAGACCATCAAAGGCCAATATTACGCCGAGGAACTGGCTGCGTTGAAGAAGTTCATCTGTCAGAAGCGGCGCGGCAAGTTGACACGCGGTGTCCTGCTCTTCCACGAAAATGCCCCTGTCTACAAGGCCAGAGTTGCACAAGCTGCCATGCGCGAGTACGGATTCGAAGAGCTCAACCATCCCCTTACAGTCTAGATCTAGCCCCTAGCGACTACTTTTTATTCCGCCAGCTCAAAGCTGCACTGCGTGGACGCCGGTTTTGGGACGATGAAGATCTCCAGCTCGCCGTCCAGGAGCAGATTGAACAGCATTCGAGAGATTTCTGGTTGTCGAGAATTCGAAGCCTCAGGGATAATTGGCTGGGGGGCATTGAAGTTGAGGGTAGTTATATTTAAAAATAATAAAACACTTTTCCTCATATCTCGTTTCCTTATATCGTAATTCCAAACTTATTGACCACCCATCGTACTACACAAAAAATGTCAGGGAGTAACAGTCTGGGGAGTTAGGACTTCAGATATTCGGAGTGGGGTGATTAGAGAAATTCTGACAACCAAGACAGTTTGGAGGGGTCTTCCTACTTGTGAGGGATAGTGCGCAGTCCTGTTGCCACTCGCATGGTTTCCCAGCGGCCACACGAACACACACAAGCTGTTGATATCGCAATCCGGGAAGATAAACTGAACTTAACCTGGCCTTCGCTAATGACTATCCCAAACACCCTCAAATGGACCATGAAATTCTCCTTATGGCTCTTGGCTACATTTTACGGGTCCACAGCAAGACTTTCTGGTACTTGCCGAAATTCTTATCATGGGGAGAGGAACCAACGCATTCCAGGCTTGAGGGGATGCTTACGTTGTTTGTTCAAAATCTTCGGAGTACGTTCCTTCGCTTGTTCTTTATCTTTTGGAGCATGAGCTGGCCCTTTTTCATCTTATATTAGTACCGTAGGTTCTAATGCACCAACTGCCTGATGATAGACAAACAAATTCAAGGGGTTTTAGAATCAGGATTCCGAATCGCCGTACCCTAACAATCACAGTTTGATTCATCCATCTCTTTCCTGATCCTCTGCGCCGTCCTTAGATTGACACTAAACCACTCGGCGATCTTTTCATTTGAGCTCCCAGGCGGGAATTCCAAGTTGCACAGCTTACCTTTTCCCAATTTGGGGGGAATCAAATTCACACATAGTATTGCATCCTTCACATAAGATGCACATCTGAGTATACTAAGATGGTAGTACGATAACAGGCATGCGCTTAATTCAGAGTTGCAAACGGCGACAAATTATCCACCACATCCTTTATCTAGTAATGAGTGTGTACGTGATGCTCTTATAACGACATGAAACGGGTTCGATCACAACGTGTGATATACCTATTTCCCTACTTTATCTGAACTATATCGAATAATTTGTCGTTTTTACTGTCGCATTTTCCTTTCACTTCTTCTCCTTCTTCATATTTCCATTTTCTTTCTCTACTTATAACTGTCACTCCCTTAATCCTCATTTTGTGCATAATTCTGTGCGAAGGTTGCGGTTTAAAAATGATATCCCAATATATACACTCATTTACACACAATGAAGACACGCTTAAGGTGTTTCGGCATATTTTCCTTGGTTTTATTAAGCTTTCACCCCCTTTTTAACATATATTTGGGTCTAAAGAGCTGGTTTCGTTTCTAATGTTTAGATTCTTTAGTATAACTTTGCTTCTTTCAGGTCAGATCGGTGGTTGTCATTTAATTCTTTATCATCACTAGAATTGATTCTATAGTTGGGTTGTTTCCGAACATTCAACTTTTTTTTCTCGATCTTTTCTGCAGCATACTAGAATATGAGAGATTAACAGAGAATGGAAGATCCCACATTAGCGTGATATATATCAATAAAAGATAATGATAAACTACAATATTTTAATCAAGATTTTATTTATAACTTTCGGACTAGTTTCGGCAAATTACAAATGCCATTTTTAATTGAGAATGAAAAACTAGGCAAAGAACACAGTATATATATAAGGTAAGCCACATCCAAAACACAAGGAAACCGCAGGAAATAATTTGTGAAAAACTCAAGTGTATCTGGGGCAAACGACAAGCTAAACAAAATAAAATGAGACAGGAAACAATCTGAAAAGTTGGTAATCTCCGTGAACTATTGCTTCCGGGGGTTTAAGAATACAATGGACATTTAGGGTTTACATTTGGCGCATTAAAGTGGTGGAGAATTGGAGATCAATGCCTATGGGTCAGCCTGGTGTATCCTAACTGCAGTACTGCTAAGGACACTTCATTCTTGCGCATTTCTTGAATGAGAATTTCCATTTTATCTACGTTTTTTTATTTTATTGTGTGGATAACACTGTACGCCATTCAATTTGTCATTTCTTTTCATGGTTTTGCTGAGGAGTTTGTAATCTTATTTGAAATACGTTTCCTTGGGGAGTAGTTGGTGTATTATGGTTGTTTTTTCTGCTGCTTCGGCATTCTCGTTAGCTTTAATCCTAATATGAGACGGGAACCAGCGTAAGTTTAAGTTACTCAAGAGAGATGCTAATTTATCTATAATTTCGTTGAAGAAGGGATGTATCTAATTATGAGCATTTGGACTACAGCTTCTGGAGTTAGAGGATTTTATAATCTTGTTGACTGTTGTTGCAGAATTTACAGCTATTAAAATTCTGTCAGTTGCACTAAGAAAACTGAGGCGCATTCGGCTGCTCGAGTCATTCTTGTCTGGTGAGGCAGAATTGTTGCGCATGCTACACCGGTATTTAATTTGGATTTGTCAGTCACCATTGTCTGACTCATGAACCTTACGGGTGGTGGCACTGGAAAAGAGTTTATAGTAATTTAGGTTGGGTCATTTGTTTTTTGAAGGCGACAATAGTATTTTGCAGACTGTTAGAGGGGTTGTTAGGCATGGGAAAGTAGACAGTAATATTTCGCTGATAATTTTCGGCCCTGGTTTGTTTAAGTTATGTATAAGATATTATCCTCGATGTATGTAATGCATCTGGATTTGCAGGAGTGTCTTTTTGTTGTTGTTTTTAAAATTCGGTTAAGTTTGGCAGTTTTAGTTGGCTCTGGTTAGGTATTTTAAGTCTGTTAGTGAGCTTCCATAGCTGAGTGGTGCTATCCCCGTCTCTGCACATATAGATAAGGGAGGCGTTGATTTGAATACTCAGGTGGCTAGTCGGAGGTTTGATGGCTTAGGGGATCGAGGCTCGTAAAGGTACTGCAATAGACAAAATTATGGGGAAGGTATGAAAAGGTGAAGAATATGATTGAAACTCATTTATTTCATACTTAACATAATACAAATAAGCATTTTTGCGTATATTCTATTAATAGTAAATATTTGATGTGTCCTCCTTTTGCTTTTATAACCGCTTCTATGCATGTTTGCATACTTGAAACTAAGTTGTCACAGGTGATTGGAACAATTTTCGGCCGCCCATCATGAATTTTGGCTGTTAATTCACTTTTTGACGAACATTTGTGCACTCTCACTCTTGTGCTCAAGTATGACCAGAAATGGTTAATGGGATTGATGTTTGGAGATTGAGGTGTCTATTGCATCATTATTACCCTTTTCTTTTCAAATAAACCCTCTGAGACTCTAGATAAGAGGCATGGAGCATTCTCTATTTGGAAGATTACACCATCTGCTATGTTATCATTTGAAACTTTACCTTTGAAAGGTCGATAAACCTGTTCTAACATGCTGGGGTAATTATTAGAATTCATTCTGACCTCACCAGCAATCAACAATCCTAGATCCGAAGACGACATGCAGCTACAAACCGCTACACTGCCCCCTCCAAATTTTACTCTTAGCTTCCCCAACAATTCGACGAACATAAACAGCTCCATAGGTTCCAAAGATTTGATAAGAAATAAAAATTTATTTATCATTTTTAGGATCAAATACAAATGTGTATAAGTGTAATTAATTCGTGGTAACTAATGTGGAAGAGCTACCCCAAAGCTGCTTCCATCAGACCAAACAACTTTAGCCAAATCATCATCAGTCCAATGTTTATGCTCTTTTGCGAAGACAATCGCTTCTTGTTGTTCACTTGAGACAGCCACCGTTTCTTTCTTCTCTTACAAACTTTAAACTCAACTTCTAATACCTTACTTCTCACTGTCTGTCTTCATTTATCTTTGTTTGTTGCTGCCAGAAACTCAGCAGCTTCATGAGAACAGGTTTTTTCCTATCGACAGAGATGATATTTTCAGGTACCTCTCTCCTATCGCAGTTGTACACCTTTTGCAACCTTGACCATTACAGTTTTTGAAACAATTGGTCTCATTTTTACCTTTTAATGGTTGTATGGACACCGTTCCCCGAGTATTCAAATTTTCTGGCAATTTTGACGTGGGATAATCCCTCTCTGGACAATGCAATGATTTGAGCTCTTTGAGTTTCAGGAATCTGTATAATAATTTCATTGTGATTTTATTTAATCTATATATTTGACTCATTAATTTAAATATAAAATATTCATAAAATTATTTCTAGAAAATGATAATTTGCTTGGCTAAAATTTTCTATTAACCAGGTGCGTTATATTTTTCACTAAAATAAAATATCATGTGGGGCAAGACTTAGCACCCGTGCTTCGAGAAGGAGCTCAGTTCTCTTACTTCTCCCAAATGGTCAGCTGCTATACCGTATCACTAAGACTTCAAGCACAATTCAAGACGTCTCTTTCAGTAAATTTACAATCAAGAGAGTTATCAATAGCTTACCCAAAATACAAGCAAGAGAAATAAGCTATTCCAGACTGCAATGATTTTCTCTAAAATATAAGGTGTGCTATCTCCCTGGAGACTTTTAGTCTCCTTAAGGTAAACCATCGATTATCATTCTCTTTGTTCATTTTATGCTTAACTCATTAAAAATTATTATATCTGTCATCTGAGAAATTTCTTACTATAAATTACATACCAATTGTAAGTTAATAATAATATAATCACTGAAAAAGGAGGAATAAACGTTAGTATCACACATTGAATGAAAGAATATCCCCACAATCACTTATGCACAATATGAAAAATGCATAAAAGTGCTTATAACAGTAAAGGGAGGAAACATCAAATATTAATTATTGATAGAATATACTCAAAAATGTTTATTTGTATCATGTCAGGTATGAAAATAATGAGTTTCAAACATATTCTTCACTTTTGCATACCTGCTCCATAATTTTGGCCCTAGCTGTATAATTGGATGATGCTGCATATAGATGGCTTATTTAATTAATTTTTCGGGATTAAGAGGATATTATGTAGATAGAAAAGATATTTTCTATCCGCTCTCCAATGAAAATGTGATAGTTTTTTTTAGATAGGTGATGATGTGCTTCGTGGAATGGCTAGACTATTAATCTCTATATATATATATATATATATATATATATATATATATATATGTATAACTGAATCACGAAAATAAGGAACGTGAGGAATTTATGAATAACGTTACAGCCACGAGGAAAATGAAACAACGGAGAACTGCGAGGCCTTTCGACTAATGGTCCTTTACTAAGCAGACTAAAAGACAGGGAAAAAGAGAAAGATATTTATACGCCTGATCAATGAAAATATGGGATATAAAGATTAAAAGGGGTGGGATTAGCAGATACCTGGAAAAATCCTATTAACGAGATGAGCCGTCAGGGTTAAAAAAAAAAAGTTTACGGGTTACAAAAGAAAGGGGGGGGGCAATGTTTAGGAATCACATATGCAATATGAAAACAAAAAAGGTTTACACATAATAACTAGAAAATATGACAAAAGAAAAATATGAGGAAAGGTTTTTTTATAAATAAGCTAAAATAACTTCTAGGTGGTAATCATTAATTCAGAAATATTATCTTTAAAATCATTCTTAAACATTCTTTTGATACAAGGGTCCAAAAAATACATTCCAGGGCTGAGATTAAAATTCGAAGTCAGTTGTATAAATGCCGATTCTAAAAGATTTCGTGAAAAAAAGTCATTTGATTAGGCCATCACAGAACTCTCCTTCCAATTAATACGATGGGAATTTTTTTACTCAAATGAATAAAAATGACATTTGATGTTTGCCCAGTGTTTACAGAGTACTTATGTTGCTTAATACGCACATTCAGATCCTTGCTAGTTTGCCCAATATAAAATAAGGGGCAATCCGAAGAAAGGATTTTATAAATTACGTTATTTGTTTCATTAGGGCAATTTTTTATTAACATTCTTTTTAAAGTGTTAGTATAAAAGAAAACAAGATTTACATTAAGTGTTTTCAACAATGTTTTTTACGGTTTCAAAGCCATTAAAATAAGGTAAAATGAGGATATTCTATTATTTTTCCCTGTCTTTTAGTCTGCTTAGTAAATGACCATTAGTCAAAAGGCCTCGCAGTTCTCCGTTGTTTCATTTTTCTCGTGGCTGTAACGTTATTCATATATATATATATATATATATATATATATATATAGATATATATATATATATCCTAGGTACTTTAAGGCTTGGGGACTAAGTTGGTTGAAGACCGTTAGTGAAAGGGAAAATTGTTATGAGTTTAGGGGAGATGGTTTATTATTAACTTTGCGGTGTCCTTTTAAACAAATATTTCAGAGTGCAAGTTGACCAAAGGACAACAGGTAGCCGGTACGCGCTGGGGTTGCAAAAGAATTACAATGACGAAAATATATCTTTACTAACAACAAAATGATATTTATATTTTCCCCATAATTCGGTTTAAAGGGAATGGTCGCCAAGACGGGCTTAAAAGTCCACATGCGATACAGGTAGGTTAATTAAGGAAGTAAAGAGGTCAGGTTCAGTTTGTTGATTTAAAGGGGGATTTTAAACTAGATAAGCCAGATTCAAGATCAATCTGCAAGCGGCAACGGTTTCGATTACCTTACGTGCTCGTTTCCGAAAAGAGGCCAGTTGGAGTACGATGAATGTGACGGAAGAAGTCGGTTTACAGTTTGCTTCAAACGAGGGAGCACTTGTCGCTTTCAAGGTTGGAAATCCTTGTAAAGTCATTGCCGATGACTATGGCAGATTTCACTGATGTCGAAGCTTGTCGATTGACTGATCGATTTAGCCTTCAACTTGAATCGAAGTCACCGCTGATGGGGGGGGGGGGGGTAGAGGGAAGAGCGTCCTTTAGCTTGTTCGCCAGAGTAGGTGGAATTCTAACAGTGCTGCTCCAAACGCGCGTGCAAATTTGGGGAAAGATTGGCGACTCCTTCGGGGAAAGGGAGAATCGTGATAACGTTTGTTGGAATGTCCAATGGATGTCAATTTCCTACCGGAAAGCTCGAATGCTAGTGGAGAGGTGGCCGTTAGGGGGATGATGGCGATGACATCAGTCCCTAGGCAAATACAGTTGGGGCGTATGATAACGGCGTCGGCCGCCTTCTTGCCCAGGTTAAACCATGCTTTTACAGCTCCATGCGGTTATCTCAGGATCCATGTCGGTACAAAAGGACACATGGCGGCCATTTGACCTCATGAGATCAGTGATTTGTTTTCTCCATGTTATCTTTGGGCCAAAGATGTCCCCTAGGAGTCTAACATTTGTCCTTGGAGTAATTGGTCTTTCGTCTATGAATAGGGTTAAGTGGGGATGTTTCTTTTTCCGTTGAAGGTGAGGGAGACTATTTTCCTGTCGAAATTGTCATTTTTGGCGTTTCCAATAGGGTGATGCATAGAGCTCATCTTTGCGCAACTCCCTGCTTCTGGATTTGCGTAAAGAAACCAATAATTACATTAAAGTAATTATTGGTCATAAAGTTTATAATAAAGTAGGCGAGATAGTTTCTGACACTAATGCTATGATATTAATTAAGGCTGTTTCTTTTCCATACTGTATTATAGGCACTATTGAGGTCATAAAATACCATGATTAAGATTTCTCTTTCTGTAAGGGAGCGACCCTAATCGTGGTAGAGCAAAGTTAAAGGTTCATTTATAGATCATTTTTCGTGTAGCCATATTGGCTGGAGGATAGTAGATTGCGGGCTTCTAAATACTACTTCAGTCTTGTGTGTACCATTCTTCCTGGGAGCTTGCTGATTTATCCTCTTATTGCTATTGGTCTGTAGACAGTTGGGTCTTTATGGTCTTTACCAAAATTTAGAAAGCGTAGTAAGGTGGCATGGCGCCATTCATATAATTTTCTTCATTTAAAAGATACTCGAAGACATTAAAATGTAGCTTTCGGATAATAAGGTAAAATATTTGATCATGTCCTGTGGCAGTATTCGAACAGTTTGAAAGAGAGACTTCACATTCGAAAAGTAAAAATAGGGTGTTATACTTAAGAGTTTGTTGCGTTGTTAAGTTACGGAGGATCACTATTATTTCTGTTTTCCTCCTTAGCAAAAGCAGTTCTTTGGTTTTAATTTGTTTCTTAGGGAGTTTGCTATTATATTGATAACCTTTTGTGATTGTCTGAAAAGTTTGTTATTTATCTTGATAATTATTAACTGTAATGCGATTGACTGCCTTTTGATGTGGCGCCATATCTTGGTTATGAGTGTTGTGTTGGTGAAGGATAATATATAAGCTTGACATGCTTGACAGCGTACCTCTTTAAATGTTAGCCTGGGTAATGTTCACCAGCATATGTATTACTTATATGATTCTGGAGTCCTAGTAGACCTAAAGTGTATCTACGCTCTATTTCTTTGTGTCTTTTTCTTTTGTCATTCTTTGTTCAACCATGGATTGGAATTTCCGATGATTTTAGCATTGTATTACAGTTCATGATCCTTGGCTATTTTTGTTGGAAAAGTTGAGTGAAACGGTCGATATCTTCATCACTGCTAAGTATGCGCAGGATGGATAAAATTTCGGCCGTGGCTGTATTAAATTCAGTCCACTTTGCACACAAATGGTTAAAGTGCAGCCTTGGTCTGAAGGAGGTTCCTGAAAGAACATCTCTGATTATATGGTAGTGGTTGCTCCTCTACACGGCATTGTGGATGTTCCAGTAGGTTTCAGATGAAAATGAGGAATCGAAAAGATAGGACGACATGGGAGAACGTATCATTTTGCTGATATTAGTATGTTAAACTGTCACTGTTTAATATCCAACACCAGTCTCCCTCTGTTGTTTTTCTTTCATTCTTACCACTGGAGAACTTTGGTTTCGAAATCTCCCAAAGGCAGGAATGGTTTTGATAGCTGGTCAAAAATTCATTACATATCATCATTTAATATTGGTACAATAGAGAATAGATAGGTCGATCAGATGGTCAAGAAGTGACCGCATCCAGCTCTTATTGCAAGATCATTTAGTGGAGTGTTAAGTTGGTGAGTTGTGTAAGGGATGTTTGTATATATGTGTTTAGTATTGCTTTTCATTTTGTCATCCTTGTGTGACTGGCAATTTTAATGACTTTTAAGGATTTTGAAGGTTTTATATTTTGTTTCATTGAGTCAGAGAATTATAAAGGAGTTGTTCTAATGGTTTATAGCTCACTTTCACCCTCTATCAGGTCTATTTGAGCTTGCTATATTCCATAACATTTCTTTACGATGTTTTAAAGAATAGATTATTAATATGAAATTAAATTCTTGGTTTAAAATGATATATAATGGAGCAGTGAAGCGTGATGGATGCTAAAATGAATATGTAAAGGTAATTGGAGTGTGGTTGCTGATGGAGCAATGGATTGAGGTGACTGGTGCTTCTAAATAGAGCAAATAGAGCAAAAATGGAATGGATGGTGAGAGGAATTAGTAAGGATGATTCAAATAAGTTACAAGAACTTTCGTTTTATACCTAACTAAAAATATTGGTTCCTTTAAGTATGTAATTAGGTTTATCATAAGTGAGTTATCTGATTGGATGTTTCGTAGTGTGTAGTCTAATAGAAAGTGTTTGATGCTTATTCATTCTTTGCAATTTTCATATTGGGAGATGTGATTTTTAAAAACTTTGGCTATGGGGAATCCAAGTGTGGTCCATCCGTAACCATCCAATCACTACCTCCTCTCTTCTATTTTTTGTTTCTGATGTGGGCCAAATGTTTGTTTCCATTTTAATGTTCTTGAGGTGTAGGTGGCCATTTTTAGACCAGTCTGTGTTCCATTTGGAGAAAATTCATTTTTCACCTTGATTTATATTGTACCTGTGGTGTTCCCATTTCCCTTTTTGTAGCATTCTCGTCAGCCAGATTCATTTCATTGGGAGGATGGCTCATTTCGTATATGAATACGGCTGCGAGAGGATAGTGCTTAGTTGTACTCTGGAGTGGTTATAAGTATATTTCAGAATATAGTGTAATTCTATGGAGCATTGTGGTTTGTGGTTTATATAAATTGCTGTAAGTTCTGGTTTAGAAATGACGTTTATGCTGGTAAGTGCGACAGTTGTCTCTCTCCTGGGAAAGGGCTGCACAGCCAAAGCTCTACGCCGACTTTAATCCATTGGTGTGTCCCTTTGATGTTCGCTTCTGTTGAAGATGAGTAATTTAATATTGGTATAGATACCTTCAGGCATGTTTTGTTCCAAGGGGGGAGGTGGTGATGACTTTTAACAGTGCAAATTGCAGTTCTTCTAATGTACGAATTATGTTCACTGCGTATGAATCTTTTCGGTGGAGTTGAATTCTTGATGTTTCGTAAAGTTTAGACTTCTCAAAGTCTAAGCGGTTGAAGTATTTTAAACCATACTCGTCTCTGCAAAGTTTTAGAGTAAGCAGGCTTGTTTCTATTCAGAGGGAGTATACAGGATAGCTTTTGAAGGCTCCCGTTCCTATTCTAATAGAGTAATGATAGATGAAGTTTAATTTGTTCACCAGACACTTTATAGCTGCAGCAAAGAGATGGGTGCCACAATCGTGTTCGGAAATCAATAACATTCGAGAAATATTGTCGTAGAATCAGGTAGTCCTCCCTAAATTTTACTGCCCTCCCTAGACGTGGCGGAGAAGGACGCGACATTCAAATATAGGGAATTTCTTCCTCTTAAGTCAGTGGGAATTTAAGACGAGTGCAAATTCTAATATAGGCCGAATTGATATTATTTCAATAGGCTTCGAGTGGTTATAGAATACAAACAAGCGAAAAAAAATCTTTAATACTATGCAAACAATAAATGAAATTCATAAGAATGATACTTTTAAAATTACGTTAATCGTTTGCTAAATGAAAATTGAATTGAATTTACAAAGAATAATATAGTCTGAGCCGTACGAGGCATCGCGCCTCTTCAATGATGAAAAGTTTAATGTAATGAGGTACGAGTTTCTGGAGGAGACCTCGAGTAGTCGCTTGGGGGAGTATTCTTCTCGTGCAAATGTAACTAAGCGCCTTATTCTTGACTGAGTCCTTCGTTCTTTACCTCCTTCGATCCGAATAATGGTTTCTGCTTACAAGCTGTTATGGTGCCAGGGTGTCACTCGAGAAGTGTGCGTAGTCCATGGATGATTCCATTGACCTCTCAACATGCTGCGTGGGCACTGTGAGAGCACTGCGTGAATCCTTTTTGCTTGAAAGTGGCAGGGATACAGTTCCGTGTCTTGAATACTCTGACAATACTCCTTTGATCATTCCCGAGCTGGGGAATATATACGACTCCGCTGGGAGCTATTTTGCTTGCCGACGGAATCGATTCCGACTCTATCCAAAAGACACGACAGCGATAGTTTTAGCTGATATCGCTAAATGGTGTCCGGGCTCTAGTTTGACTCGTCATCACTCTAGGAGTTTGCCGAAGGGTTCGAAGCAATGTTCTTCATCCGTGAGATACTCCTTTATCTCTTTCTCTGCCCAACTCGCTTTCTCTCTCTCTGACAAATATGTAGTAGTGTTTTCCGAATGTCTCCCCAATGTATTAGTATAATCTAGATAACAAATTAAGGGAGTCTATGGAGCATCTTCGAAGGTCATCTTTTTTTATCTCACTATGTCATTCTTTCATTGAATATATGTCCTGAAATTTGTCATGTTCGGATGATTAGGTTGTGTTTTCTGTCATAATAGGTAGGATTTTGCCACTTGCCTTATTTTAGTGAAATTTACTTCTCTTTTTTTCTTTTGAGATTTTTAATTAATTTTGGTCCCTGTCGTCGAGGAGAGAATTGATGCCATATTGAAGCTGTTGTGTAACTTCTTTTGAATTGATTCCCTTTATGTTATCCTGCAAAGTCGTCGACATACAAGGAACATTTTATTGGGGTGGAACATTGAGAGGCACCTCAGTAAGAGATAGAATAAATAGAGGACTACTAAGGACGCTTCTTTGTAAACGCCCTAAAATTGTTAAAAAATGTTGAAGCGAGCTCCCTTGCGGTCTACACAGAAGTTTCTGTCTCAGGGAAAGTGTCTTATAAAGATTTGTAAGTGCCCTCAGAGTCACATTCGATGCAGCTTGCTGAGTTTTAGTCATCTCCAGACAGTGTCCTTTGTTTTGCATAAGTCGAATTAATATTTCTGTGACAAAGCCTAAGGGCGGGAATACACTAGCGATGTTGTAGCGCTGGGTCTTCGCGTCGGTGTGTGGCAAGAATGTGGATTCTCATAGGTTTCCATTATTTAGAAGCCACGCCGCGCACACGAGCGTCTGTGGCAAGCGACTGTGGCGAGCTGTCGCTGATCCCCACCACAGAGTGGCGCGGCTCTGTGTCGAGGATTCGTACAGACTAACGAATGAAGATGAGCGACGGCCACGTGCTGCATGGCAGTCACATATCTAACGTTGAGTAGTTTACAAGTGACACATTTTACTATACCATGGCTACACTCAATCTAGATTGATTCATTATTGATATTGAAAACCGACCAGCAATATGGGAGGTACGCTGCAATGACTACAGCAATAAAATTGCAAAAGCCAAGGCATGGGAGGAGATGTGTGACATCTTCGTGTCCGGCTTCAGAGAGATGGATTCTGCAGGAAAAACCAAATCAGGTATGTTTCTGTATTACAATAAAGTCCATATGCGACTCCTCTACATTTATGCATTGAACACTATGAATCATAATGCATCTCAGATACATATTTTACTCAGAGAAACCAAAACATTGGATAAGAAATTCAAACTAAGTCCTATTAGGCTAACTGCTTACATTTAACTTGTCACTATACCTAGCCATTGTGTCCAATAGTCTTTCTTGCCAAGACACTGATCTTTCTTCACTGAAAAATATTCTGTAAACTTAACTTTTATTGTTGTTACCATCATACTAACATACAACATTCAGTGTGTTTTCAAACTCTACCTATCCCTTTCTCTTATAAAGTTGTGCAAAAGGAAACATGCCCTGATAAGATTTTCAGCATTCTCAACCTTTACATTCAGTGGTATGTGGAATATGCGCCATTTATTTGTGAGAATTCCAAAAGCACTTTCTATATATCGCCTTGCATTTGATAGGCGATAGATAGTTAAAGATTTTCTTCTTGTGTGAGAGATCTTTGCCCCAATATGGTCGTAGCCTGTGAGTAGAAAGACCGAAGGCCTCGTCACCAACAAAAACGAAGGGAAGTGGGTCTCCATTAGTTGACACTGGTTTATCATTTGGGATGCTCAGTGTATTTTGCTGCATTATTTGTGGTCGAGGTTACTGTTTTTGTAGATTGAGAAGGCTGATGCTTTACCATATGAACCAATATCCACATAATTAAACCTCTAATTTGTATCGCAGAGAGCCAGTAACACCATTGATAAAAACCTCTTGGCACAAAAGTATGTAGAACCACTGCCTGTTGTTTGAATGAACCTCACATGCTTTCCATTAATTGCTCCTATGCAGTTGGGAAACTGTGCTTGACAGTAAAAGCATTCTTTACTCCTGAGCCATAATTTCCGTGGTCAGTTCTAAGAAACATAGGTCATGTAGATGCTGCCATATTTTTTCGCAGAAATCATAGACCAACCCTTTAGCGGTTGCACTACCACATCGGGAAGTGTAATGCAAATCAGCGAAAGAACAGCCAGTTGCTAGGTATCTGAAAGAAAAAAAATAAATATGATGTATTTAGTTTCATACTTTGCTACATTAAGGCCACGTGTATGTGCAAAAATATACATTAATCATTTTGAGTACTGCTTATAATAATATGATAATATTAATAAAAATATTATTATTACTTTTATTTCTGAAATTAACATGGCCACATGTATGTGCATAAATACACATTAGACATTATAAGTACTGCTTATTATAATAACAATAATAATAATATCATTATTATTATTATTAATGTCATTATTATCATTACTGATGTTAACAACTAATGAATCTATTTACAGCTACAGATCTACAACGGAAGGGGAAGAGTTTGACAGACTCCTTTAGAAGAGAATTGGCAACAATTAATTTCAGAAAAGTCGAGATCTTTCTTTTCTTCTTCAAATTCGCAAGCCAAGGCCACAAGAAGATGAAGGTGCAGAGGATCCAACTGACGGGAGAAATGCAGAGTAAGAGTCTCAGCGACTCTATCCTTCCACTCCTTAAATGAAGAGGAAGAAACCAATGCATTCAGATGAGCAAGTTCTTTTCCAAGCTTTAGCAAAGAAAGCAAATGCGCCAGATGACCCTAATAATTAATTCCTGCTTAGTCTGCTGCCACACTTAAAATGTATCCCTGAGAGTGCAAAGCTAGATGCTGAGGTTGAATTTATGAATATACTTAAGCAACATCCAACACTTGCTAATCAGCAATATTTCCCTCCACAACATAATTTCTTCCCAGGTGCAAGTTCATCAATGAGTCATGCACCTCACAATTTTTACCCTAATATCATGCATTTACAATCAACAGCAACACAATGCCAACTAATATCACCTCCAACACCATCCCCTGCACCAGCTTCAACTTCACAGGCAATGTCTCCATGGTCTGACTGTTCAAGCATTTATGATGAATATTAAACCCAATAAAACATTGAAGTAAAATAACATTCCCATATTTTCAGTAGCATATTAACTATTTTTTCTTGGAAAAAAGTATGATAATTAAGTTAAATATTCAAAAGGAAATCCTAGTGCATCATGTATTCTAGTAAAAGTGAAATACACTCTGATGGTTCAGAATCTATAATAAAGGTCAGCTACTGATAATTATATTATTTACATACCTTAATGTTATGGCAAGTCTCTCTCAGCTGGAATGCTCCTCCTCATGTTTGTATTGGCTTTCTGGATGTAGGGAAATCCTAAAGTAATTGAATAATTTTGCACTGTCTGCTCTCAAATCACCCATTAGGGGTATAAAATTGTCCATGAGTCAGCCTCGCTGAAGTTATAGGGTGCATCTATAGTGCTCTCTGTCTTTCACGATGACGATGGCGGCGCCGCAGAAGCAAAAGTAATGCACCTAATTCGTCCTCAGAGTCCATGCTGGAACTGCGGCTTCTAAGGGCATGGCTCATACAGCAGTGGCGTTGTAACCATACACACGGGCCACTCTGTGGTGTGGCTCAGTGAAGATACAGTGGCTTAAACACTCCACGCTGTGGCGCCACGGCGTGGCGAACACAAAGTCGCTCGTGTAGCCCCGCCCTAAGTCTTAGAAGGCGTATTGGTTAGGGGAAAGGAACCTTTTTAATTCAAGAAGAAATTTCACTTTTTATTCACGATTTTTACTAAGATCTCGCAAAGGCAGGAAGTAAGGCCAATTAGTCTAGAATTTGCTGATTCAGAGGTATCCTTTGGGTTTTTACAAAGGGCAGTGTTATCATTTGACGACATTCTTCTGGAACTTTTGTATCAGTCAGTGGTCGTTAAATAATTTAAGGACCCTCTTCAAGCAATTCGAGTGCGATCGATGTAGGATTATTTAAGTAACCGGGTTGCCCCAGATGCGGTGTTCGGACAGTTGCCACGTGCAACTTCTAGTTCCTTAATGGAGAAGGCAAAGTTATATGGAAGGAGGGCTACTGTTGTGAAGTTAATATCCTTGTTTTCCAAATTTCCTTTGATTATGTTAATTTCTGATTTGATGACACTTTATAGCGTGTTTGGAGATTATTTACTTATACCCTATAAACTGGTTACCAAATTTTAGGTGTGGGGCTAAGGCGGTTAAAACAGACTCTTTATTTGATGGGGAATTTACTAGGTCTGTAAGTTAGTAAGCTATGGCACCTGCTCTATTGATTAGTAAGTTATACCACGTTTGGGGTCACTGGTTATAGGCTGGTAGTTGGCCTTTAAGTTGTAATTACCGGTGGAGATCGACACGGTTGTTTCCTATCCATGTACTAACCTCCCCAATGTTTCTTAACTACGACGCAGCGTTATTGGGGTATTCGGTTAAAGGGGCGCTGACCTTAGGCTAACTCCAATTGTGGGGGAGATTATGATCTTGCTTGGTTTTAGTGAAGTAACTTGGGTAAGAGGACCGGTTGGGTAACTCTCAGGAAAATTAATGTCGGAAAGCGGATTCAAAAGAACTCTTTAACGGGTAGTGGATTCGGTAGGCTTAGGCAGAAGAATTTGATTGAACTTGTGTTTGGTATTTGAGGCAACCCTTCTAATATATAAGCCTAATTTTGACTATCGTTCTGAATATCTGGCTGTCTGACAAAATTTGGTCTCGGAAAATTCAGTCTGAAATTTAAAGAGATAACATCCTAAATACTTGAGAAAAAAATAAACTTCTAAATGGAAGAACACTAAAAAAAATGATAATTGTTAAGGAATACATAACTCAAAACTAAAGGAGTAAGAACAATTAAAGCACAATTAAAAGAAGTACATAGTTAAAAAATAAGAAAATTGGGTCTTGAAAATTCGGTCTCAGAAATTTCGGTCCTATACAGAACTTGAAAAGTAAACTTGTTATTATCATCATTAACTCTATAATTTAAGAAAGGGATTTTTTGAGTATTTGAATAATAATTTCATCCTAGTTTGGTTATGACTTATGTTTTTTTATCAAAGTTATTTCTAATCATTTTTTTATAATATCAAAAAACAAAATAGTGAAGTTCAGAAATAAATATAAGTATCGAAATTTGTTGAATTTTTTAAAACCCCAAGAATTACAAATGGTGAAGTTCAGAAAATTTATTTTTATATATCTTCTATAATTTATATTTAGGCAACGTCATATTTTGAAAGGGAGGAAATTTAGTTCAGAATTCATTTTTAAAATTATTATAATTGGCGAAGTTCAGAAAAAATATAAAATTTAACCATGGCTGCTTTTTCTTAGATTTTAAATTTTAATCTTAGTAGTGAAGCGCAAGCTACCCCATAGGGGGGAGTGGCGAAGCCATTTTCCTGTTTAAGATTATAAGAAATTGCTCTTAAAAATGCTAATTTGTCATCTTTATCGAAAGATGTACAAGTTTTAATAACTTTTCATCTATTTTCTCATACTTCCTTTTCTTTTGTGGATTATCTCTTTGAATGTGAATAATTTTTGTTTGCGTGAGTTCTTCTTCCTTTCGAAGAGCATCAAGGAGCTTACAATTATTAGGATGCTTGGAGGAAATCAATGCTCTCAACGCCGAGTGAAAGACTTCTAAAGCATTATTTGTCAGGGCAATCCATGGATCACTCGATGGCGGACATTCCAAATATTAATGGGATACAAAGGCTCTTTTCGCCTACCATGTTTTCCTCTTTTGGTGCCAATGTATGTATGTCAATTCAAAATTGTTGGTAAATTCTATTGGCGCTTTTTCATCCTCGCATAAATCTTTATAGACACTAATTACATCTTTAGGTGGTAAAAATGCAGAACATTTATATCTTAGTCGCAAAGTTGCCATCAGCACTCAATTGGAGCTTAAATCTGAAGTGACTTATTTCTTATAAACATTCGGACTAAAATGGAATAGACAACCCATCCTGTTGGCAGCAGTAAAGTTGCGACTGTAACTACTCGTATTTCGAAGTGCTCTTTGAAAATCAATTCATAATTGGTACCAATTTTATTACTTCATTAAACAAATTGTCATAAGTTGCTTTAGTCTTGTCTGGCAAAAAAGCAAAAGAAGAAGAAAATAATTTACCGTTTAAAACAGCTTGAATAGTGAAAAACTGATACCATATAGATGGAGCTGATTAAAAAGTATCATTCATTCCTAAATGTGAGGCATTCTTCAAATCTTCGAGGCCCTCATTTGAGGCATAAATTAAGAGTATTTTTTCGTCATTAGAACCAGTGCTACATTGCAAGAGAGATGCACCTCTTTGAAAGCTAGTGAAAGTATCTGGTATTTCAAATCCAGTACAAGAAAGAGGAAAAGGAGGTGCACCAAAAGATTTATTGTGCCAATTAGTTATATTTCTTTAAACCGTTTGCAAATTTGTCAATTTATACTTTGCATATTTTCCAACACCACTTTCTGTTTCTGAAATGAGAGTTCTAGTGCTTGATGCAGCGCCCTCATTGACTTTGGTTTTTAATTCTGAAATGGTGATTCTTGCTTCTATTACATTTGGATCAGATTCATGTTCATAATTATTCGAGCTTTTTATAATTAGAAGATCACCAGGTTTGTTCTCTGTATGCACGCGAGCATGACACTTATTACGCATCTCTCAGCGCAAAAGTTTAATTTCCTTATCAACCCTAAGCATATATAAATCATAAATATATTCAGTTCATCAATCAAGTTTCTTAATTCTTCACACTTTTAAAATACTTAGCAGCCATAATGTGGGTAATACGCAATTTAAAAAATTATACAAAGTTGACCTTACGAAGTGACACAATGATCGTATTCTGAATGCCCTAAATAACATTCTTATCTGTTATGAAGGATTAACTTAATTTAAAAATAAATCAATGGGATTTACCTGGACTGACCGAACTAGATGATAAGTACACTCAAATAAAAGAAATGAAAAACGGAAGTTTGGAATTAGATACATTCCTAGGTATCTTTGCTTTCTCCAAAGGATCAACACGCATTCTCTCATTAAAAACAAATAAAAACAATATAAGAGAATACCGAATTTTCTGAGACAAAATTATCACGAATCGAATACTCTGCCTTGCTTGACTCTATTGCCACTAGGTTGTACCCAGAGCTGTATATAACGTATCGAAAACCCGTGGGCGTGGCTCACTGTTTACCAATGACACGGTTTGAGCGGAGCGTACTCTACAGCATATTTATTTAGGTGTGCACGGAGATAGAGAAATTCCATATCTCATATTTGGAGAAGAAAATTTTGCGTTTTGCAGCTCTGTCAGTAAATAAAGTCTGCATTCTTTCCTGTCTTCAGCTTGGTCTCAATGAGTGCACCTGTTTTGACGTTTGGTGGCAGAGATGTGGAATTTCCCAGAACTTTGGTGATTGCGAAAAGTGTTTAACTGTATATGCGTGTGAGTCTGTAAGTGTGTGAGCGCGTATTCGTGTGAAAATTAGTTCTGCCTTAGACTTTTATAAGAATATTATATATATCACGGTTTAGATAATCATATGATGTAGATTATTATCTCTCTGACAAAACTGTTACAAATTTTATTCTTTAAATAACAAACTGTTATATATTTTGGATTACTTACATGCGCATAATTATGTGCGAGCATATTAAAAGCCTTCATAAGATTTATATGACACTCATCTGTGAGGCTTTATTGTTAATCCTATTTCACCTATTTCACCTCTGCTCAGAGACATGGACTGTTATAAGTTATAACCAATTTAAGATAATTTATATATTATGAATAAATGTTCATTTTTACATTGAATTTCGGTTCCTTTTGATTTCGGAGTCTTACAATACATTATCTATTTTTAGGATCAAGTCTTCATAGGATTTATATGACACTTATCTGTGAGGCTTGATTGTTAATCCTAATTTGCCTTGCAATATGGCACTATAACTTTAGAAATACTGCATATAGTCAAGCCGATTGTTGTGCCGACACATTCACGGTTATTTATTAGTCTGTCGTTTACATTAAATATAGGTAGGTGTATTATGTTGGGGTTGCCAGTCATTTAACGGATTCGTTGCCATACTTCGCCTATAGGTGTTGGGGAGTTTAGCGTTGACGTAAATTTCTGCTATCAATCGCGTCTGTCTTTTTTAACTCATATTTTTCTTTTGCACCTAGACTTCTATATTCGATGTAGTCACCGATTAATCTAGAGTTGCGTGAGTTTCTATGCGTTCGGTTTCTTTCTTACTTAGTCTTCTTACATTATTCATTCCACCGCCGGGGTTGAGGAGAAGTTAATTCTTGATGAGGCTTGGGAGATATGTCCTTGGCAGCTAATATCAACAGGTTAACTCAGGATTTTACACCATTGGGTTGGTGTAGATCCGAAGTCGTTTGGTCGGAAGGCTGTTTCGTAGGAGGCCTTTATGATAATTGGATATAATCGCTTCCTTTCAAGTCGGGTTGTGTGTGCCTGACAAGCTCTTGGTACATATTTGGGCAGCAGAATGAGAGATATATTGTGTTATTTTCATCGTCTAATAGGGTGAGTAACACTATCTGAATTTGAACCTTCTAGCATTATTATCACTAAGCAAACGCCGGTACGTCTTGCTTTCGGAGAAAATATATGGGACAGATACTGCCTAAAAGGCGTGAATCATGCAAGCCCATAAACATTTCATTTTATATGCCCTCAAAAGGTACACAATAGGAAGGGCTTGATCCATATTAAGACGTCACTAAGCCCTGCCCATCAATTTATTGGTGTTTTAAACGCTTTCTTCTAGATTTGAAATAGAAAACTAAGAAATTACCAAGCTCTTTTATATTATACTATTTGATAGTCATTCATTGCCATTTCTTTATCATTACAGTTTCAGAATATAGTCGCGTGTAGTCATTAGAGTATCGAGCTATTTACAACATATTTTTTATTTGGATCATCCATAACCCGAATTCAGACTCCATTCCTTATCGTGCCTTGATTAGAATACAAGATTCATAAACTGGTGGAATCGTCAGGTTGACATTGTAAATCATTTATAAAGTGATCATATTTTATTATTGTTATTCAAGTGTCTTTCAAAGATTTGATTTCTCTAGACCGAAGGGAAAAACGGGTGGTTCGATTTATTTATAGCAGATAAGCACTTGGGCGCAAAGAAGAGAGAAATTGGCAAGGGAGTTACTGTCACAAAAGCTACCCAAATTCAGCATAATCCTAAAGCGCAGTAGTTCCCGTAAGCTAAGCAAACATTCACATTTATACACACACAAGGCATCATCATATTTCACTCTGGCATAGAGGAAGTTTTCAGGTATGAGGCAGAAAACGTTACACTAAATGTTTCCCTTTACAAAGATGCGTTTCACATTCTCAATCTAAATAAGATTTATTCGGTCGATGACAAAGAAATGAATGCGAGGTGAATCATGCAGCATAGAAAATGTTTTTATTACAAACCAAGGGGGAACACAAACCTGAACGATGTGATAAATTAACGTTTTCGTCTTATATTTGGGCTGTTGTTACTTGTGACTAGACAAAGGAGTCTTTGGGTAAGTGCAAGCCATCTTGCATAGTTGACCTATCTTATTATCCAGGCCGCCTATCTCTTATCTACTCGTCCTACTTAGATGCCTTTTTAATACTCACGACTGAGATCCTTAGTACTAGATCACGAATGTCTTCCCTAATAAGTGGACTTTCTATAGCTTGAATTGTACTTGAGTTTTATGTTAAGTTTCTTCTGAGCAGCTTTGCCCACGGGGCCCACGTGTTTCGTGGGCCAGTCGTAACGCCATCCAGTTTTTTTTGTGAAAGCTCTTAGTGGAAGTTGAGTCTTATGTAGGGTGCCGCAATGATGTGTAGGTTCTTTTCATGAGGTACTATGTTAACGTGGCTATGAGGTGGCATCAAACAAGTGACAATTCCGTCGCAAATCCAAGTGAAGGCAGATACACACACAAAGGAAAAGTGTAAAAAGATTCAGAGCGATTTCGTCTTCATTCTTAAAGACCTCTTCAAGGAAGTGTTTATTCAATAGGCTGCAACCAGCGCCTAAAAGGTTATTATGAACAAATTTGGAAAGAACTAGATGTCTGAGTTAAGCAACATCAAGCCAATTTAAGTAATCACAGTAAACAATCTGCACTTTTTTCTACATATACACAACCTTAATCAAGGCATTTACTGAAACAGTGCCAAACCAGTCATAAAATGCAGTCATTATATTTTGAGAAATATGTTAGAATATATCTCCATTAACACTTTTCCCACTATCAAACTTAGCTCTGGTTTGTTCATGCTAGACCCCATTATCACTACATATATATAATCTCAAATAAAGGTGTTTCATGAATTTGTACCCCTTAATTAATGTTCAGAGATGGGTAGTCTAATCCCTCCTTCCACTATTTAAGGCAATGTCTGTTTAGCCTCCTGTTATTCCTTGAAAAGCTCTTCAAGAATAAAGACGAAAGCACTCGAAATCTTTTTTCACTTTTCTAGGGGAGTGTATCTGAATAACTTTGACTCACGTGCATTTTGTAAGATTTTTTCATCCAAGTGAATATACCAAGAAATAAAAATGGTTTAATTTATAAAATAATATATTATAAGAGAAAATTAATAAACATGAAAATAAATAAAATTAAGTTCTACTGACAACATAACAAACATGAACAGCTGAAATTAAATAATGACATTTACATGAGAGAAATTCAAATAATTAAATCTATATCCGCAGAGAGGTTTTTCATAAAAATTGGTATTTTTCTAAGTAGCACTAATCATATATAAAACAACTACTACTGCATGTTTATTCACTCTAGGAAGTCGACTTCAACCAACTCTAACCTATATATATATATATATATATATATATATATATATATATATATATATATAAATTAACCCACAGGAAAATGAAAAGATGAATCCAAGCACTTTCGAACCATATTTGCAAGTTCATTTTCAAGGAATATCGTTCGAAAGTGCCTGGATTTATCTTCTCATTTTCTTGTGAGTTTTGCATGTATTCTTAGTGTTCGAGGAGGCTGGCATGAAAAGCTCTATGCCGTATCTAGTCTCGAAATAATAAATACTACACTCCTCAACAGTGGTTTTATTAACATATATATATATATATATATATATATATATATATATATATATATATATATAAAATCCATGACATGATTTTTTAGACATGTATTTAAAAGCCCAAGGAAATGAAAATTGGTAACACAACCCGGAAAGACACTTAGGAGATTATCACATAAACCAATAAAAGCTTAAGAAGCAAAATGGGAGATGTAGCCAAACACAGGATAGCCTAGACTAAAATAGAATAGTCTAACTATGCTGGGCTTAACCTAGCCTAGCTTGGTATAATCTATCAAGCCTAGTATAACTTAGCATCTTATAGCCTACTTTATCCTACCTTCGATTAGTATAGCCTAGCCTATCGTATCCTAGTATAGCTTAGCATTGCATACTATATGCTAGCTTGGTATAGCCTATCCTAGCATAACTACACCTAACATAATATAGCCAAGCGTATCATATTATAGTCTAGAATAGTATAGCATACCATAATTAGACTACAATAACATTGCATAGCTTAGCCTATTATAGCCTTAGTTAGCTATCCTATCGTACCGTAGCATAGTATTACCTAGCATTGCAGAACATAGCCCTCCCTAGCCTATTATACTTTAGCAGAGTATAGCATATTATGGCCTAGTCTTAAGCGGCAGAGTATCAGCCGAATAGTTATATTATTGCTAAAACAAAATAATTCCCGGGCTAACCTTGGGAAGAGTTTGGCAATTATATTATTCGAAAAGAATGTAAAACAACATCAGTGCTTTAAATTTCGCTAGAATCGGCCGAATAGTTATGATTTTATTGCCCCCAAAAAATAATTCCCGGGCAAAAACTTAGGAGGACTTCGGCAATTATATCATTCCAAAGAGAATGTATAACAACATAAGTGTATCAAATTTTGCAACATCAAAAGTGGAGAGAAGGTGCTAATAGATAACATATGCTGGGAGAATATATATTATCACCTCAGGTTAAAGGGAGATGAAATAGTGCATAAAAGAAAAGTGTAATCTTCAAAGTAATTGTTCTTTTTAAATATTTCATATTTTGTTACTTTTGTAATTATTATACTTAATTATTTATAAAACCTAGAGAAATTAAACATGTAATTGATTTAATACAAAATAATTACGTTATCAAGAAATCAATTTTGTTTTAAGAAAATAAAATATTTCTTGTTTGTATTCGCCTTAGAGTCTAGTCGTGGACGATTCTACACGTCACCACGTCAGTCGGTCGGTCCCCGTTTTGCCTTTTTTTTTGTAATAACTTGGTAACTATCCTGCCGATTCTAACGAAATTGTAAACCTTTATATTGTTTCACATTCTTTTTCGAATAAGATAATTGCCAAAATCATAACATAATGACTATTCAGCCAATTCTACCTAGATTTGAAACCCTTATGTTGTTTTAAATTCCCTTTCGAATGGTAGAATTATCAAGGTCATCCCAAGATTATTCCGCGAATTATTGAAAGATTCGAAGACCCTAAGGTCCTAAATCAGAATAAGTGAGAGGCCGCGACCTTTTGGTCAGCAGACCCTGTTTTAAGCTCTTGTAATTCCGGGATTTTTTGTTAGCTAGCAGTGCCTAAACTATTTTTAAGCTACTAATGCCTTAGGAAAGGTCTAGGAAAAGGTGTGCGGCTGCTAAATGAACAGACTATATTATCACATTTACAAGAAAATCGTGTATTTACAACAATGTTAAAAACTAAAAACTTGGGATTGATACCAAAGAAAATCCACTCCTACTCCTAGTCATGGTTTAAAACAGCAAAATGTCATGTAGGAATGTGAAAGGAGGTATTTAATATAAGTTAACAGTTTCTGCAGAACTACAGTATATTTTCAACAATTGCAGTATTTAAATGAATCTATTGGACTAAAAAGTCATTCACCTCTTAACCGCAAGGATTGTCTTCCTCCTCTATGGCAATGGACACGCACACGGGGCACGTTTGACGCAATCCCAAAATATTGCATTAGGTTGAGAAGTTCTCATTCACCCTAAACATACATGTGGAGGAATCCCCTTAGAATAATATTATTTCCCTACCTCCTAAGACAGTATCTCGGGAGAGAAAGCGAGCCGTTACTCCTCCAACCCTCCGACCTCACCCTATTTTGACTCGCCGCTAGGTTCCTGTGAAATTCACATCGAAGCTTCCTCGCGGTCGTCTCAATCTCTCCCCCCTCCCATCCACACTTAGGTCAGGAGACTGCTTTGTGTATTCACCGTGAACCGCGTTTATGGCCCTCACCGCTGTCTCCCGTCTGGCTGCTGAACCCAGCCGTTAACACTTACTCGTAAGGAGGCGCTGAGTTCATCACGCCCGATAACGAAGGTTAAGATGGTCCCAATATCTCTCCCTGTTTTGAATAACTCCAGGTATATATACACCCTCACAAGGAATGCTCACAGATTTGGTTAGACTCGACTTCCCCGAAAGGAGTACACTTCAACGAGCTCTCTCCTAAAAAGTGTGAGTTTGGGTTGCAAGCCACGGAAGAGCTGGACAACATACCTGTGTCTTTGGGTCAGGGAGAAGAGTCTCATAAGGCAACGTCAGCCTTTCCCATCCGCCTTTAGATCAAGGATTGGAGAAGCCGCCCTCCGAAGTTAATATGGTGACCTCTAACGACAAGAGGCCTATTAGTTCGCTCAAATCGAGTGTGGAGAAGTCATCTCTCCCCCACTTCGATGTTCTTTCGGTGACCTCCTGTGGACAGGAGGCCCGCATTTCGCAAACATGAGTCGAGAAGTGTAGCCCCCATCCGCTGTTGGTTCTGTGGCTACCTCCCGTGGGTAATCAAGTTCACCAAGACCTCTCCCTAGTTGCCCCACCTTTATCTTGAGTTTGAAAGGAAGTAAGTCATTCATTACCCTCAATCTCCCAATATAACCATTCCCTAACCACGGGTATAAAATTAGGGTTAGGAGCTTCAGTCCGTCTCATTTATGTACCATTTATATACAAACTAATCAATAATTTTTTTACCAAAATTTACTCTCCATCATTTCTCGCATATAATGTTCCCAAAAAGGAAAAATTTTTCGTAGTACCAGAAATGGGACCTTACAATAAATTATTCACTAGAAAATGAAACAAATTACTTAAAAAATATTTCTTTAATACTAACTTCAAAATCACTTTTGTTAACCCACTTTCCATAGGAAGTTTTTTCTCTTCAAAAGACAAACTTCCTCTAGAAATGAGCAGCCGTGTTGTTTATGCTTTTACTTGTCCTTGTTGTTTGCAAGGAACCTATATTGGTAGTACGGTTCGCTCATTGAAAGAGAGGTTTTGTTCTCACATGGGAATAAGCCATCGCACTGGAAAAATATTGTCTAAGAAGGAAGCTTCTGTAATTTGAAATCATAGTATACAATGCAAGACAGAATGTTCCATAGATAACTTCAAAATAATTGGTCATAATAACAATGAATATAGTCTAAGAATTTTGGAATACCTACTAATACGTATAAAATCTCCTACACTCAACATAGATAATACCGCTGTTCCTCTTCTTATTTCTTAATTTTAATTACCTCATTCAACAATCAACCAACCAATCAAATTCCTATCCTTCTTTAAGCCACATCCTTTAAAATTTCTTCACTTTGTGATTTCTCCTGAACTTCATCGGTAAGCAATATTATACTGTAATTTTTTACTTTTGTGTTTTTGCTTTATTTTCGTGTCAATAGTAATTACATTAGATTAATAATTTGATTCTCTTGCTTTTTAAATTCCTGAATTATCGGTAAGCAATATTATACTGTAATTATTTACTTTTGTTTTTTGTAAGTTTTTTTCGTTTCAATAGTGTTATATTAGATTGAAAATTTGATTCTCTTGACTTTTAAATTCCTGAGTTATTTTCTAATTTTTGATTTACCTACATAGTCATAACCTAATTATTTTTAATATTTTTAATAGTCTTTAACTTTAATAGATTAATTTATGTTTTAGAACCTGAAGATGGGTAATACGCCCGAAACGTTGTTCCATAAATATATCACATGTACCTCAGCCTCCTATGTGTCCTTACCTTCACCGTGAAATTATATATATATATATATATATATATATATATATATATATATATATATATATATATATATATATATATATTTATGGTTGTCCCCTTTTATTTCGTGTGTATTAAAATATATTATTTGGTCATTGTATTTGTTGTATTCCTTGACCACGCAGCTGCATCTATCTACTTAAATCGCACTCTTAGAGACAATAACAGTTGTCACCTTGCTTGGCCTACCTCAGAGCCTGTGTGGGCATATTCACGTACACTTGCCCATACCTCGACAATCCACCTCGCCTTGCACCTTCCTCATCCTAAACATCCGCCTCACCTTGCACCGTGTGTGATTACCATTTGTTTAAGTTATAAAACTTTATCTGAATACTAAAATTTACTCTGATATGAAATAGGCAGAAACGAATATCAAACCTATTCTTCAAGAAAGTAATCCACTGCTTAATTAAACAATGGCAGAGGATTGCCAGTAATTAGAAAAACTACTTTGATAAAAAAAGTTTTTTTATTTTTTGCAAATTAAAATTTAATTTACTTTTTTTTTAATAAAGGACATTAATTTCTTGATAAATTGCTAGAATTATTTTCCAAATATCAATATAAAGCCGAAACTAGGATTATTTTTTATATCAGTGGAAATGTTATTAAATAAGTAAGATTTGTAAAAGTTTGGAATAATTCCTTTATTGTGTGACAAGATTTTTTTTTTTATTATTAATTGAAATAAGTTTCCTTTTTTCTAACTTCTAAAGACATATGTACATATGTATGTAACCATACACAAACAATGGCTAACACCGAGGTTTTTGCGATATCAGTAAACTTGACATAACCACGTCTTTCTCTAGTCAGTTATTGCGATTTCTCTTTCTAAATTTAACGAAAAACGAACGTGAGAGTCTGCCCCAAGAAATTAGTTGGAGTCCTCCGTAAAAAAAAAGTGTTAAGGGACATTGAGTGAGGCAGAGACCGAATTCCTTACAAAGAAGACGCTATACGCATTGTTCAGTCAGAAAACTAAGCAATAAATAGTAAATCGTTCCTAAATATAAGTTGGACTGGCTCCTTACCTTAGATCAATTATTGGCCCCTAGAAATAAGAGCTTCAAGCTTATTACGCGAAGTTCAAGGCTACAATTTCATCGAATTTGCGCTCTTATAAAATTATAATAATTCCGCACCAGATTTCGAAAGTATCTGTAATTAGGGCTAAAATTAATACCATTAAAATGTAATACTGTGAATAAATGATATTAGATGTATATATATAAATATCTCTCTCTCTCTCTCTCTCTCTCTCTTTCTCTCTCTCTCTCTATATATATATATATATATATATATATATATATATATATATATATTAAAAAACTGACAAAGTGGCACGTGGGGGAAGCAATAATATGAATATGAATCCAAGCACTTTCGAACTATATTTGCAATTAGAAAATGAACTTACAAATATAGTTCCAAAGTGGTTGGATTCATCTTTTCATTTTACTGTCGGTTAATTTTCATATATATGTATACGAAGAGAGTCAATAAGTTTTGCAATTCGTATATAAGGAAACGAGATATGAGGAAAAGTGTTTTATTATTTTTCAATATAACTACCCTCGAAAACGAGGCACTTGCGCCACTTGTCCCTGAGGCTTCGAATTCCCGACAACCAGAAATCTCCTGACTGCTGTTCAATCCACTCCTGGACGGCGAGCTGGACATCTTCATTGTCCCGAAACCGGCGTCCACGCAGTGCAGCCTTGAGCTGGCGGAAAAAAAGTGGTCGCTAGGGGCCAGATCTGGACTGTAGTGGGAATGGTTAAGCTCCTTGAATCCGCACTCGCGTAGGGCAGCTTGTGCAAATCTGGCCTTGTGGTCTTTGACGACGTTGAATTCGAACATGGGGAGTGAGGTTTTAGGGACCCAACGGGCAGAGACCTTGGTCATGGCCAAATTGTCGTGGATGATGTTGATAAAATTCCATTTGATATTCCAAGTTCTCGCTCGATTTCCTTGACCTTCACCCGTCGATTTTCGAGGATCATTCTCTCCACACGGGCCACATTGTCCTCGTTGGTCACGTCTGACGAGCGTCCTGGACGGGGGTAATTTTTAAGGGACTCATGACCATGGCGGAACTCACTATTCCAACGAGCAATGGTTGCATAGGAAGGGGCGGTGTCGGTTTACACTGCAACCATGCGTTCATGGATCTCTTTTGCATTCTTGCCTTCCTTAGTCAAAAATTTTATCCCTGGGTGGTGCTCAACCTTCTCCCTTGTTCGAAAATGTGTGACTGAAGATCTGCGATCAGCTGCTGCTTCTTAAATAGACGAGGCAAGATCGTGCGGCTGCAGGTCCTGACTTGTCCTAACCTGTCCTAACACCCCCACAAACAGCCATCCCCCTTCATCTGTTTTGCCGTACCGATTCGCAAAACTTATTGACCGCCCCTCGTATATATATATATATATATATATATATATATATATATATATATATATATATATATATATATATATATATATATATATTCTTTTAATCCTGCGCCCCACACCCTTTCCGCCCGATCTAATATTTTTCTCTACCGTTCTTCACAATTCTTTTGACTTTGTTTAGGGTTTTAGCTGGCCCCCAATTATGTATATTTCTTATTTCTCTCTCTCTCGCGCGCGCTTCCTCTCTCTCTTTCTCTTTTTATATATATATATATATATATGACATTGTAAGGAAGGTTGTAAAAAAGAATCGGGAGTAAAATTTCGAAATGCCTTTTAACCGGATTTCTCTTTCAATTTATTGATGTTGACATGCGTTTAAAAGCTTTGCTCACACAAGAAAACAATTTTGTAGACCACACGGAGTGTATGTCTATTTTTTCCTCATGTTAGGTTTGTATGTATGCAGGTTTCAATGTGTATTTATGTAGATAAGTAAGTGCATGGCTCGGTCTAGAATTTTTCAAAATATACATGAAATATATCATGAAGCCGATGATTAAATGCACATATATACATAGAAATGTAGAGTGTGTATACGTGTTTGGTCCGTTTTCTCTCGTGTATAATTATATATCTGCTAAGGGATCCTATCTCAAATTTGGCAGAAAAATATGGTTATTTAATATTTAAATATAAGCCTTACGCATCTTTGCATTTTCTTTAATTCTTGGAGAGAAAAATTACTCCCTTACCTCACCCATCATCATACACACTCCACACCCTCTTGATATCTGCCCTATCTAACCACATAAAAAAATCCTCTACAGAGGTTCACATCTAAAAAGAGCTGCTGTACATCCATATGAACATAATCGCACACTGCTTAAACTGTTCTACTCGCAAAATGTATTATTTTTGCAAACTTTCACCTTCCGCATACACTCTGATGTATATAATCCTACCTCGTATACAGACTGATACCTACACTCTGTATTCATTCGAATGCTATACACAATCAAGAATTTTACCGTATAATTTACATGATAGTTTTTTTCTCTTGAACGAAGTTGCAGGACGAGTGAGACGAGCTGTCCTTTCGGATCAATCATGAAATTTTGATTTAAGTGATTCTTAAGGAATCCGATAACAGAATTTCGGATTTTTTTATTAATAATTGCGATTCTACACAATTTGTTAACTGGTTTTCGTCTTTCATTTAAATAAGATAACGAATCCAATATTTTTATCAAATGACACCAATTCTAAAGTGGAGCAATTGTAGGTATGTGACATTTCTGAAATCGGTACAATCAAGGTACATGGCATAGGTGAAGAAAGTAAAACCTATGTAGATACAGGACAATTCAAAAGGGAACCTAATATTTAGGTAGGGGCCACTTCTGAAGTGAGTGAACCTTATGTAGGTAAATGACACTTCTGAAGGGAATGAAACCTATGTAGATATATCAGAATTTTAAAGTGACCCTATGTAGATATATAACACTACTAAAGCGGAACGATGAAGATATAATACATGCCTAAGCGTAAGATATGTGGACATATGACACTTCCAAAGCTTACGATAGGTAGATATATGATACTTATGACTCGGACCTTATGAGATATATGACACCTCTAAATCAGACTTTATGTAGATATATGACATTATTAAAGCGGAATCTATGAAGATATATAACAATTCTTCAGCTGAACATATGTAGGTATAGAGCACTTAAGAATGGGAACCTATATACATATATGACACTTATATGTAATGCAGCCTCTCTGTATATATATATATATATATATATATATATATATATATATCCATATGGAGCTCGGCCGTGAAGCCTGCATTTAATATTGAGGTTTAATCCCAGAGCCACGAGAAACGGATGTAGCATCTTTTAATTTCCACTACGTTTCGAAAACTACAAGTTTTCATCTTCAGGCTAGAATAAGTTTACAAACTTAATACATATGAAGAAAACTTGAAAAGGCCAACAAGATATTATTTTAAAGGTGAACAATTACAAAATATCAGTAGAAAGTACTACAAGTTAAATTAAATATGACTTGGCAACAGTTAAATTTGCTTTAAGACTGACTCAAAAATTAGTTAATAAATTTAGGGATTAATGCAGAAATTAATTACAAACTATAAGAGAAATTGACCTGGCATTATTTAAAGATAATAAATTTAAACTTTGTTTTTAATTTTGTACAGACTGTAAAAGTTAAATCATTTAATATAAAAACGGAAAATTTGGGTACTTACTAAAGCGAATCCATCCTAGAGAGTGAATGGTGGGTTTAACAAGGGGCTAGTATATATAGGTTACATTGACGCTTGGTTTATTAAAAGGCAAACCAACTAACAAACTGTAGTTAAAATTAGTTAATTAATAATGATATTGCACTTAAATCTTCATTGAGTGTAGGTTTGTAGTGTTTTATATATAGAGATTCGAGGGTTCTTAGGCAATGTTTGTGGTTGTTAAAGGCTAATACTTTAAAATTCTCAATAGAAATGTTAGTTTTAGAGCTTATGGTGTGTTTCCTAATAGATGACTTTTCCTTTCTATTTAATATTTTGCTTGTGCGCCAACTAATCCCCATATGAGCAGAGAACCTAGCTCCAAGAGACCTAACAGTGCTACCAATGTAAGGGCTTACAACTGAGAAATTTAAATTTATAAACATTATCACTGCGGAACTCCAAAGAGATAGGATCTTTACTGTTAAAGAAACTTCCTATCGATAGTTTGCTTATAAAAACTATTTTGGGGTTGATTTGGGGAAAATATCTTTTAAAAATGAATAGGATTTTTATTTAAAAAGTATCGTTTAAAAAACCCATCTCTGAATTTTGTAAATATATGGGCATTTTAGGAACTTCTATGCAGGGTTGAGGGGGGTCAATGAGATTATCAAATAGCGTTTTTAAAACTCTATCATATAGGTCAGAAGGAAATAAATTATTTATAAAATACTTCCTTATAAAAATAAATTTATTATGGATTGATTGGTAAGTGGATGATAGCGAGAAACTTCTATGTATTAAAGTGGAGTCAAATGATAAGATGCCCTTTGTTGACCTTTTAATCAACCGAGATAATGACCAACGAAAAATTCAAACAACCATTTACCGAAAAAAAACTTTTACAGGACTAGGTTTGAACTACTTTAATTTTTGTGATTTCGGATATAAAATATCCACAGTAAAAACTTTAATACATAGAAGTTCGGGGCCTTCGGATGTTGGCGCTGGGATGGAGGGGGCATCAGATTATCCGACCGGGAGCGCGTTAGTTAGGTTTTGCACCTGTTGGCTTGAGGTCTCCCTCAGTCGGGAGTTATGTGGACACTAGAAACTAAGGTGACCTAATAATCCGTGGGTATAACACGTAATGGATTTCCTGGGATAAGTGCCAGTATACTTATGTTGGTAAATTCTAGTAGATAAAGATTTTCCAGTTTGCCCGAAGTTACGTAATATAGTTCGAAAGTGCTTGGGTTCATCTTTTCAATTTCCTGTGGGTTGTAAATTTTAGATATGAATTCACTTTATACTAGAATTTACCAACATAAGTATAGTATTAGAGGAGAATAAGAGGACAATTATTTTGGTGACTCTATATTAACCATTTCTGATCAATATTTTTATTTTTCAAGTGCATGATGTATAAATTTATTTGAGTATGAAAGTTGTTGCAAAAAATAACTGCTCATAATTTTGCAATCGACGTAGTGCGGAACTTAAACAATTTTTTTTGTCCAATTAACAGAAATTTGCACATCCAAATGGCACTTAAGTGTAAGCCGATATGATATTTTTGATTTAGATTTGATTTACTTCCGAAACCGACGATCACGTTAAGTGCTCGGAGTGAATTTGGGAGAAAGATATGCAACGAAGCGGTTAAATTTTGTGCTTTATTCCAGAAAATGTTTACTTTAATTATATTAAATAAATACGTGAAATATTTTAACATAAAACTATGTAATTTTAGCGTAAGTGAGAATTTCTACTAAGAATTAATCGCATTTAATGGACGAAGTCTATTAGCTACCCTTTAGGTACTGTAAATATTTATAATGAGAATAAATCGCTTTGAATGTATCAAATTTATTAGCTTCAATTTAGGAACTTGTTAATTATGCTTTTGATCGATTGGTAAAGCTTGCAAATGCGCGGATTGAATGAGATGTTCTTTGAGTTTGTTGAAGTTAAGAGAAACGAAAATGAAACTTAAGGGATGATGTAGAAAGTAGGCTTCGAAATGAAGTAGATTGATAAGGAGTAATTAAGTAATTAGCAGCGACCTTGAAATGCATAAAGATTGGTTAGCACACGATTGTTTTCAAGAATAGCATTTATAGATGAAAAAATGATTTCAGAGGTAGGCTAGTGTTTTAATGTGTACAGGAACTTGAATTCACTAGAGTGATTTCTGCAGATCATCGAAAAGATGGTCTTTCCCCATTTTGCAAAGTGAAGTCTTTTCTGCCCGTTTTAAAGAAGAATTTTGATTCCTTGGAAGTTGCTTCCGGCGGAAAGAGAAAAAGTGAGATAAAGAGAAGCTTCTCTATAGAATCAAAGTAATATTCGCTAATATCTCTTTCTCTGTCTCTCTCTCTCTCTCTCCCGTTCGCTCGCTCTTTCTCTCTTGCTTCACAAGCAGACAAAAGCTCGACTGAAAGAATCTCTTTGTATCATAGAAGACTCAGCTAGGTGAATGTATGTCATATAGGAAAACCAGGCTACGGGGTTCGTCACAGCTACCTCCTCCCCACAACACTGAAATTCCTACAAAGACAAAGGAATGAATATTATGGTCGAAAAGAGACTTGCATCATTTTCGGTTTCTTTTTCCCTTGATGCTCGCCCTCCTCATATTAACTGTTCTTCCCCTGTAAGAGTGGAGCAGCGCTGTTTGTAGGGGAGGTGGTTTAAGGGGAAACTGTTTGGAAGCTGAGACACAGAGATGGGTATGGGTGAGACTGCATTGCTGTACCTTTGAGAGTTGGCATTGTACGAAGGTGTGGGGCCAGCGATGAGCGTCTCTGTAAATCCCCGGCAAAATCAACCACGAGGCGAGTGTCTTTTGGCAAGCTTTAATCTTTATATCGAAATAAAGGGTGTAGGGTAACAGAAACACCTTACCGAAAAGATAAAGATGTGTACGAGCATGTTGACTAACTGGTGAGGTCCCAGTAGATACGGGAATTCTCTGAGAAAAATGTGATATCTTAAAATATGAGTACACCAGGGAACTCAAGTAGACTAGCGAAGTCGGAATCTTTATTCTACTTGTCTCCATTTGAATGATAACACTACGCTACAACAGATATTTGCATGTTTTAAACTAAATGGAGACGCTGATTCTGAATCTAAATTGTTCTAGCACATGAGGATTTTGCGTTATGCGCTTACATATTTATTAATGGTACATATACTGTCATATAGTATATTTAGTTTCCTGCTAAATAATTATTTTATTGATAGAAAATTGGTAATGGACTCGTATATAGTAAATTTATGCTTAAGGAAAATAGTATAATTTAAAATTACTTAGTATATTTATATTATTTGTATAATCTTAATTCAGAAATGTGAGACACTTGGTCTTGTGCTTATGCGTTGAGCTGGTCACCCGTTGTAGACACGAGCAGGAGTCACCCATTATTTTAGGTTTAACCGGTCTTGATGCCTCACTTGCATATCAAATATGTGTTGTTAGAACCTCTCACCAAGCTCTTCGCTAACGCTGCCCAAATTCATTAGGAAAAATCGGGAGGAAAATACAAAAAGCTCAATGTAAAGGACATCCGGCCTCCCAAATTTCATTTGCTGTTAGCCTGTTGTGAATTAATTCAGCATAGTTTTCAGCTTTATTATTTCCAAGAAAGTTCTGTACAAATAATTCGAATAAATATCATGCTGCCAGCTCCAATGGATTCACTTTATTTCTAAATTCGCTATCAGACATCAATTATGTGAGAATGGGTCCACTGGTAATGGCTGCTTTCAGTTTTGCGTCACTTTTCTCTGCACTTAATTTTACTTTTGATAATCGAAAGCTATATTATCGAGTGTGATTGTTTGTGCAGAGTATTTAACGTGGCAGAGTTTCATATAAAGAAGTAGGAGTAAGATGTTTTGAGGATCTACTAGTGGCAATATGCTGCACATTGTACCATCCAAGAATGAGCTCATCTATATTAAACTAGTCTTTTACAGCGTAATTATTTCTTTCATCGCGGCTGTTAAATAGAAACAAGAAGAACATATTTTTGATAGATACCAGCTGCAATCGTATGAATACGAAAAGCAACTTTTAAGCATCATAAATATTCCAATTGGTAACGAGTAATTAATTCACTTCACAATGAATTCCATCGATTAATAGGTTTCATTCCTACCCACAAGATGACCACACTGGAATGGATGGTTTATCATTAACATTATAGAACAACACAGTTTTGAGGCTATCCTTACTTTAGTCTGTGAACACACTTGATTCGCTAGCGCCGTGCTCGTTCATGTCTTAGTGTTTGCATGAGTGCATTGTCGTCAGTAGAGAAACAACCATTATTATTTTGTTACTAAAATAAATAATGAACTTTCTCGTCGCTTATTTTATTCCTGGCCGTCGAAAATATACAGTTTGTAATCTTGTTTCTAAATATATTTTATATTTACGAGTTTCGATTCGGAATTCTGATTCTAATAACATGGCAAATTTCGGTAGTGAATTGGTATATATAATCCAGCTGGTGACATTCGCTCAGGGAATGACGATCCAAAGTGATCTGCATTGTTCCTAGGAGTGATAGTAACTTGGATATACTTTTCGCTCTGACAAATCTCAAGAGTAGTAAAACTTTGGTAAATAAAGACACCCATTTTTGAATGGTTCTCTATTCTTTTCTGCTCATTTCGTTTAGCTGGCTAATCTGAACCGTCTACTAGCAATTCTTTTCTTCCTTCGGACGAAGGGATGACTAGTAATAACTAACTGAGGCTTACTGTCAAGCAATTAATATCTTGCCTTTTCTTTAAACTTCACCCTTATATTTATTAACGTTAGGAAGGGTTATTCGAGATTTCAAGATTGTTGTTACCCAGTTCACATTCCGCAATGGCTTTCTATGCACCAAGACAAAATTAAACGAATACTATGCAAGATAGCAAAGTATTTGATACATTTTAACAGTATGGGTGTAGAAATTAATAGAAATAAAATCTAGTATAATTATTTCTAATGAAATTGTATATGGTTAGTTGCAGGAAATGCAGCAAGATTCAGGTCCACTCTGCACCGTCTCCCTATGACGTAGTTTGAACCTTACATTCGCTAAACCCAACCAAAACAGCACCAACCATTTTACTATAGCTTTCATTTTTAATTATAAGTATATGACTATAAAATAAATAAATCAAAACTACCTTATTTAGAGTTCAATTATTTAGTCACTCACCGCAAAGTATTATAATCAATCTGAAATTGATTATCAGCATTTTGAGAGGTAGAAAAAATTGAATCTAATTCATAAGCAAAAGCAATTTTTCATTATAAACAAAGAAAGGAAATGAAAATAAGAGAAAACGAAATGAAATGAGGGAACCAATCGATAAAGAACAACAAAATAAAGAAAAAACCTTCTACAGATATGAACTCCAGCCTCTCCAACTCGATCGTCACATAAATTGGATATGTTGGGAAATAGAGCGGAAATCCCCCCTTCATTTCTAGAGCAAAGTGCTGCACACGCATTGGTGTACAGTTCCTTTCCCCTGTCTATTAGTGCGTGGCCGCAAAATGACGGATTGCAGGATTCTGTGTGCATTTTGCGAATTCCGGCTTATTGGTGCTGACTGATGATAAAGGCAATGTCCATAGGGTCCAATTTGCCCCTGATTAAATCGAGTATCCTGATTTACTCTCACTCGAGGCGGGTGTCGATAAAATAAGAGTTACGACCTGACCGACATCTTGGAAATGCACAATGCCAGGGGAATATACGGGCCACACATTTTGCGATTAGATTTAGCCGCTTTCTAAAAGTCACACATATACTTACACATACACACGAACATGTCAGGGGTGGCAACGATGATACAAAATAATAATGCTGAAATCAAATGCCTATGAAAGAAATCAAGAAAAATTAGAAAGATTATAATTCTTGTGAAGAAGGTTAGCGAGTTAAAATTTCAATGCACAAATCACCAGTAATTAAGCACGCATAAATTTCTTGCCTTCGAAGTGTCTATACGTAGATAAGTGAGAGAGTTGTGGTCAGAGTTAGATGTAGAGTGAAATTTTAGAAACAGCATTGCACTTTATTCTTTTTATAGCACTAATGTTTACAGTCATGGCCAAAGTTTGGAGCCTTTTTCATCACTATCATTATCATCATCATCATCATCATCATCACTAACTCTATAATTTATGAAAGGGAAGGTTTGAGTATTTGAATAATAATTCAATCTTAGACTGTTTTTTTATCAAAGTTATTTCTAATAATTATTTTATGATATCAAAAAACAAAATGTTGAAGTTTAGATATAAATATAAGCATCAAAATTTTGTGAATTTTTTAAATCTCAAAGAATTACAAATGGTTAAGTTTAAAAAATTTATTTTTTTTATATCTTCTTCTATTACTCTATATTTTAGCAATGTGATATTTTGAAAGGGGGGAAATTTAATTTAGAGTTCCTTTTTAAGATCATTATAATTGGCGAAGTTCAGAAAATTTATAAAAATTTAATCATGGCTGCTTTTTTCAGATTTTAAATTTTCATCATAGTATCGAAGCGAAGGGGGAGTTGCGAATTTATTTCCTAGTTTTTCATATAAGTAAAGTAATTTGACTAATCAAACGTTAGTTTTGTTTTAGTATGTTTGTATCATAATTTGAAGCTGAAATATACAAATATCAAGCAATGGCTTCGCCACTTCCCCCAACGGGGAGAGCTTAAATTTTAATAAATTTTCTGAATTTCACCAAATGTAATTCATTTTCTTTTAAAACATATTAAAGCATTGGATAATCATATATAATTTTCTCAACTAAACCATTTTGTATTTTCAAACTCTAAAGAAATTCATAGAAATTACCTTGATAAAAATTTAAAATATACTTACATAAGCCATAACGAAACTAAAATGAAATTATCATTTAAATACTTAAAAAAATCATCTTCTTAAAATATAGAGTTAGTGAGTATGATGATGATAATGATGAATTAGAGCCCAAAACCCACTTCATTAATAAATAGTCATTTTATGTGCGCTGTAAATATTTAAAATGATTGTCCTTTCTTCTTTCGGACTGCTTCAGTTTGTTTTGACATGTAAAGACCAAATTTATGATGATATCTTACGAAATATTGCATCATTTTTGTTCAAGGAGCAACTGCAACTGCTTACATTTGGACGGTTTTGTTTGTAAACCGAAAATTAAAAAATTGCCGGCAAAATCATTCTTTGGTTAAATCCCGCGAATTTGTAGGCTAAGGCGCAATAGGTTCAATATTATTTTCAGCCCCAAACTTTGGTATTGATTTTGATTTTTGACAGGCTACAGCATTATCCTAGAAAATATAGTTATTTTCATCCAAATGACACTGAACTGATTGGAAAGGGTGCTGGCGAAGCAGGTTTTGTTACCATTTCAAGTTCACGGCAGTTCTCTTGAGCAAGATTGTTAGTACCCAAGTTTCCTTAGATAGGAAGCCGCGCCAGACATGAAGAATGTCATGATGCTGCTTCCACCGTGTGCACAATACAGGACTCGAGAAAACAATCCCTTTTTATTCTCCTATCGAGTGTGGATGCAAAAGCTCCAAAAAGCAGAAGAAAGATTTAACAGAAAATATTAATTTGCCCATACTTCAACAGTCCATTTTTCATATTTTACACAAAAGTGGATCAAATCTTTAAGGTTCCTTTTTGAGATAGGAATATTCTTCGCAGCCCTTCTCGACGAGACCTTGGTAGAAAATGTCCTGCCTCACTCAGAGTGCTGAAAAGTTCACATTTACTAGTTTTCAATTGTGAGTAAACTTGGACCTGTAACCAACTCGAACCTTAAGCTGGGACCATATCAAGAAGCTATTTTGGCGTTGCTTTGAAGCTTCGCATTTCTGGTAGCTGTCGTCTCTTCACAAAAATTAAACAAGTGGTTTTTAAAGTTATTACTGATCGTAAACAGGGTTCTTCTCGTTGCAATACCCTTAGAAACTATCTCCTTGCATTTTAATCTACGCTTTTCTTTGGAAAAAACTATTTATGGAATTGAAAAGTGTCAAACAATTATATTTACAAAAGAATATTACGAAATAAATTGCAATTACACATCATTCATTTAACACAGATTTGTCATCATTTTACTATGGATCGCATAGCAAAGCTTCGACAGGAACCAGACCAGAGTGCTATTTTGGATTAAGCGGAAATTATTTTTGGCTTATTATTTTTTAGAAAATAATTTATATATTAGAATAATTATTTTTATCATATAAATTTTAAAAAATGAAAAATGAAAAATATATATTACTCATAACTTTTAGCCATGACTGTAGATAAATGTAGTAGTGGCGGTCTAGTTTTAGAAAAGAGGGATTTAGTAAAGTAGAAGAATGGTCCATCAATCTTATTTTAGTACCATTTTGCTCATAGGAGCTGTAGTTGTAGTTATATCTATAATAGATCTTTTATGTTCCCTTACTAATAAGATCAATTACATACTTGATCGGATGTATTCCTATATCGACCGGACATTCTCGCAATTTATTTGGATCATCTTATTTAAATGTATCGTCTTCTTAATTTGATGAGATGCTCTTAATATTTGATCCATTCCACTCTCCATTTGTTAAGAACCCATTAGTATTTTATCAAATTTATTCCTTAATTGATCAAATCCGATATCTTTTATTCGATCTGGTGCACATTACATAAACCAGCTCTCAATCCGGATAGATTTTCTCACAATTTGATTACACCTGCTCCTTATTAATTCCGTTCCCTATTTGATTATATCTGCTCATTATTTGTTCAAATCGGAGCCCTCATAATTCATAGAGGCTAATATTTTACCAAATTTACTATAGGTTTTGATCTTGCATTGATCAGATTTGCCAGAACCTAGAACCGAGTTTTATCAGCTCTGTTCCTAATATGATTGAATTTCTTTCCTCTTTGATCATATATCCTTCATATTTGATCATATCATCTCCAGATTTGATCATATCTGTTATTATTTGAACTGCCCTCGTTTTCTATTTAATCACATATGCTCCCTATTTGCTTCTGCCCAATCGCGAATTGATTTGATCCGTTTTACCCAGATCTGAGATACGTTTCACCAGACATCCACCCTATTTAATGAGATCTTATTCATATTAGATCCGATGATTTCTTTTTTTCATATCCTGCTTCCCATGTAATCAGATCTACTCGCAATTTGGTCATATCTACCTCCTATTTAATATCAGCCGTTTACAATATTGTTTTCAACTTTTTTTTGTCTACAAAATGTAGAATATGTATTTTTGCCACGCGTTTTATAACTATAATTTTGCCGAAATAATAAAGTCTAACTAACTTTGCGCCATTAAAGAAGTAAATAAAGATCAAAAGGTTTGGCTAATAATTAATCATACGATAAATGTGTAATTTCCCACAAAATTGGAGAGTTGTATGTTCAAAGGCACTGTTTCATTACTCACCCCAGGAAATGTCAATATTGGATTTTGCAAAGGAAAGACTCCTCATTCCTACCTTAGTGTAAATAATTGATCCTCAGTAACAAAAGAACGAAAATTAAGTAGGTCGGATATCAGAAAGGCGTTACTGACCAACTTTCAACATAATAGAGAATTATTAGACCATAACTCGCTGTCTAAATCTTAATGAATTCTTGAAAAAATTAAAAGGTAATTTTCACGCTAAAAAAGGGATGTTTATGACAAAGAAGTTTAATACCAGTTTATGGAATTTCGCCTTTCTTTCACAATGAAGAAAAATTTTAAAAAATCCTGTAATAAGAATATAAACCAGATGTGGTTCTAATACTGGTAAATGCATTTGACCTGTCTTGCCCAATGGCGCTAAGGTAATTCTTAAGAATATTTTCAATTTAGAGTGAATAAATTTTCATTTTTTCAAGCACTTGAAAATTTCCCTGTGCTCGAATAAAAGGATGGAGGAGGTTATTCTCCTATTTTATAAGTTAATGAAGAATATTTAAAAAATAAGAGATATGTTGGAGAAGTTGGTCGAAAATGAAACAAAAAATTAAATTAGAGAGGTTTTTTATAGATGAAAGTTTGGGGGAGTTTATCCTTCATCTAAGCTAAAATATTGTTAGGATTTGGTGGCCTGTGTGGAAACGAGCTAAAGAAAGTTTATTGAGATTCTTTCAGATAAATACGACCAAAATTATTTCAATAAAATTTAAAATTAAGTAAATATAAGCATACAGCATAATGTCTAAAAAGAGTATCTAAAAGTCGTTAAAATTAAGCCTATATCTCTTACTATCGAAAATTATCATTGAAATAATATTAATTATTATAGATTCTCATGGGAATAAATACGCTAAATTGATGTCGACGAAGAATGTCAATTTGTATTTAGAAAAAATCTAACATGGCAGTTGGTGGTAGTGATCTGAAGTACCCTTTATATATTTTGGATAGTGCCTTGGCCTCAGCCAAAAAATCATAATATAATAATGACAATAAAAAACTTTCCTTAAGACTAATATATTTTAGACATATTCAAAATCTTTTTTATTCATTTAATGTCCATCGCGTTTTACTTCTAATATAGTTTTGAAGAAATTGTTAATTAAAAAGTGGCCTTCAAAAAACATTTTTGCATTTGTGCAATTCCATTCAAGTTGTTTTAACAACGAAAACACTTGGGCTGTCGGTGGTTTTCTTTCCTTGGGAATTTCACGCATTCAAAGATCACGTGTGATTTTTGATTATTTTTTGTCCATATATATATATATATATATATACACATATATAATTAGGTAAAAGGCCCTGTTGTATGCAGGTTCTATTGAAGTCCACCGCTGTGGCAGCGTTATTAATTTTAACTTGTATTTTCTTAATATTTCTTACAAATTTTTTAACGGAGTCTTCGAGGCGAGAAAAAACCCGCGAATGACATTCTTTATTCCTAGACGGCTCTCGACCATGGTAGGTCATCTTCATGTTAATAAACAGAAATGAAATTATGAAATAAAATGAAATGAAATGAAAAGAGAAATGAGAGACAAAGAACAGCTCTTCGTACCCTCTTCCCGCCCCCCTTGGCCTTCATGGAGCGGCCAAGGAGGGTAGGGGGAGGCCAGGTACTCCTTTGTAGACCCCAATAGTTACACTGTCTAGAGCCAAAGTAGGTTCAAAGCACTGTAAGTTCTGCGGATAGGAGTGAGAGGGAGAGGAAGAAGAAAGTTTTAGGATGTGGCAGCGAAGAAAATAGTAGGAGACAAAATTGGACTTTGTTAGTCATGGGACCTACAGCTTAACGTGGAATCCGAACCACGATGTGTCGCTTGTCTCTAACTATAACCTTGCAGTTTATCGTGACCCCTGTCCCACGTATTTACTGTGATTCCTGTGTGCGAATTTGATGGTAAAAAAATAGATGTTGAATGCTGAAGGAAGTAAGAGGTTTGTAAAGAGATGCTACTTGCCTGGATGTCATGCTTAGAAAATTTGATTCGCGTGAGTGCCCCGCATTTCTTTTTTTTATGTATCTATTTTTTTAATGTCTAAGTACCGTTTATATTTATGAGGCGTTCAAACCGTTATTAGTAATTATTCTTACTAAAAACTGGTGTAGATTTCAATCTCTCTATCTATTCTTTCATATTTCTATTAAAGTGCTAATTGACTATATGCTATTCTCTAGTAATGCCTCGGTTATTTAATTACTCTTAGTCGTCGTCAAGTATAATTGTCTTTCTCTAGGTTTAGATTTCTTCTTCGTCTTCTTCTCTTCCTTCTACTATCCTTGGGAAACTTTTGAATAATCTGTGTGATCTCCATCATTCTCTTTGGGCAATTTGGTTGCTTAATTCAACTCCTAATTCATTCTGTCTCTTTTCTATGACTCTCTTTGCTCTTTTGGCAATTATTCTGTTAAGTCAGTGACTTTATCTTTGCCTTCCTGTGCAGGTCTCGTAGTCTTCTTCTTTCTCCTTTTCTAGTGTTTGTTATTAAGTATACGACTTTGTTTTGGACTTTTTGGAGTCTTAATAGGTTACTTCTCGAGATCGTGTACATCACGATGGTTGGATAAAAAATCGCGGATGTATTATGGCTTGATAAACTTTTCTCTTGTTTTTCATGCTTAGGTTAACTAACATGTACAATAATACCCGACCGCTCTTTCCTCGATTTACCCTCTCAGGTACGTGCTTTTTATTATTGTTTTTATTATTATTGAACATAAAAATTTTGGGGGGAATAGCCTAGCACCCATGAACTTGAAAAAAAGCTCCCACAGAACACAGTGTCCATATCCCAAGTAAGAAAGAATAAATGCTAGAAGAAAAAAATTGAAATGTGTAAATAAATAATTAAATAAGTGTAAAATTATTAAAATCAAATCAATATTAAAATTATGAGGCAGTAGATCCAACCCTGAAACTAGTATTGCAACCTCGTTTTAAGATAGTAAGATCTTCATACATAACTTCGGCAGGAAGATCATTCCACTGCTTTACCGTACTTGGCAAAAGGCAACGCTAAAACTGAGAAGTGCGGCAGCAGGGAATGCATAGTGGAGGTGGATGTTGTCCATCTGCAAACCTTGTTGATCTAGCAAGAGGTAGGGGCTCAGGAATTAAAAATGATAGCGGCAATTCCATACGGAAGAAGTATTTATGGAATATAGACAAACATGAAATCATCCGTCGAGGATCCAAGTCATAGCTAGCCTCATCGGGAAAAAGGAACATGCTTCCACGAGCAACCCTATCTAAGAGAGACAGATCTCTGTTAGATTCGGATATACAAAGTGGAGAACAATACTAAAGAAGAAGGAGAACAAAGGACCGAAAACAAGTGGCATTAATATCTACATTATTATAGATAGATGAAGCCTTATGTACAATTCCAGGTTTTCAAGCAGCATTAGCAGATACATTTAAAAGCTGCTTCTCAAATGTCAGGTTAGAATCATAGGTAATGCAAAGGATCGTTAGGGATTCCGACTCAGCATGAAGTGTATCTCCAACACAGAGTGGAGGATGAGGTGGCTCATTGGTAGGAGATCTACTAACAAAGAGGATCTAAGTTTTACTTGAATTAATCTTCATACCCCAACGATGACACCATTTCCTATTTTTTTCTAAATTACGATTTAGACTCATGGCAACTTGGTTTTTCATTCCTTCGAAACCTAACTACTCCATTAAGTGTAGTATTATCTGCATACTGAACAACCTTGTTTTCAAGACCTTGTACTAAATTACTTGCGTATACTAAAAACAACAAAGTTCCAAGAACACTTCCTTCTGGAACTCCATACACAACACGTCGAGGTTCAATAAAAACTCCATCTACGACAACACGTTGCTGCCAATCTATTAAAAGGTCATGAATTAGTCCTGAAATGTAGCCACCTGTGTAGTAAGAGGTATTCTTCAAATGACTGCTTGGCTTCCAAAGCTTTTGCGTTTTCTTTTGCACTAGTTCCTAGCTTTCCATTTGACAAAAGTAGTGCGTGAATGATAGAAGTGTTCGAGTCAAAAATAGCAGATTGTAATTTATTCCACCAAAAATAAGGCTGGCTGATCTCTGCCAACTTACTCTTAAGATTATCATTATATATATCTTCTCAGCCCGCTGGTAAACTCCGTTGGCAGTACGCCGAGACTAAACAAAGATCTAGAAGTAATTTTCACGTCCATTTACGCCTCCGTACATAAAATTTTTTGGGCTCATCATGGTAGGCTCTTCTCCAGGATTCATCAACCATGACTGGTAGTTTGTAGAAATCCTGATAATTCTACTCGGAACATGCTTGTCCAAAACTGTAGATAACATATCATTCACCTTAGCCATTGGATGTGGGTCAGATATTGCATCTGAAATAGTCAAGGCTCGACAACAATCCTCACAACAAACCCAATCAGCTCCAGATTTAAGCCAAACTCTTTTTGTGATCGTGGCATTCGAGATATGCTGATTACCAGCTATATCTATTCTAATGGAAGAATGATCTGATGTCCCCAAATTTTCACAGACATTTGCATCTATAGCAGCTGGAGCATCTATGAACACAAAATCTAGTCTATTACCTGAAATATGTGTGGGTTCCTGAATCATCTGGAGAAAATCAGCATCAGTAAAAAATTCATAATCTGACTACCATGCTGGTCAGTTACATTAACAATGAGCCACTCTTCATGCTTCGCATTACAGTCCCCACTACTTACAAAACAAGCTTTCCTATCTGTTGATTGAGTTAAGTCAATAACATCTGAAAGCCAGTCATAAATAGAGTCAAAATGTCCTGGGTTATGGTACAACGCATATATATATATATATATATATATATATATATATATATATATATATATATATATATATATATATATATATATATATTATAATATTTAATATATATCTTAAAACCTAAAACTTCATGACACTTGCATTCTAAATTCTTTTGGCCATAAATTGGTAGGCCAGACCTCAAAAATACTGCCATACCCTGAGCTCCTGGCGTATTTCGACGATAAATAAAATCAGGGCCAGAAAACCCTGGAATAAGGAATTCTGAATTAGATGAATTAATTGTCACTATGGTTTCTGCAAGGAAAAAAATGTTACAATTCTTCGCATGAGCCTAGAGATCTAGAAAATCAGATCTTAAACCACGAATATTAGAATAGAGGACACTGCAATTCTTCTTGTGAAAATGAGTAGCAGGTCCAGGGTTCAACTCAATATCTCCAAAAAGAACCCTAACAAAAGCAGCAGTAAAAGGTTTAAAACAAGAATATTTAATAAAGCAACTAAGGTAAAACCTACAACAAAGTGAATATAGTCAACAACAACAATATGTACAAAGGATTAAGAAGTAAAAAAGTCCATAAGCAACTCTAAAAGAACCGGGAAATCTGGTCAACATGGCGGAGCCGGGATACCATGCAAGGGAAAATATCGCCAGAATCGCCACAAGACTAGGGGAGGAGAGGTGAAATGGATTTTGAAAATAAATAACTAAAAAAAAGATTAATAGAGAAAGATTAAGAATTTATTCAATGGCATCCACCTGAAAAACCCACCGAGCAAACCTGGCTCAGCTAATCAGCCTGCCCTACACACCTTTAGAAAAAATGAGGTAAACGATAAGAAGGAAAAGTCAGAACTTGATTGTACCATCAACTAGGAAACCCAAACCTTGCACTGTGGCAGGACTTGGTACAAAGAGTATGGCACCGTCCAATGGTGAGGGAGCAATGGTTAATTTTGGAGTGTCCTTCTCCTAGAAGAGTTGCTTCCAGGGCTAAATTGTCCCTTCTACCTAAAATTGCATGATTTGATATTGGAGTTTTCCTTCTCCTAGCCATTTTGCCTGAGGAAGAATACCCTACAAGGCAGCAGGGGATTTAAATTCAGAGTGTTCCTTCTCCTAGCCTTTGTCTAAAGATTCATACCCTGCAAGGCAGAAAGAATTTCGTAATGGTTAGTTAAAGCACCTTACTTTCTATGTCATATCTCTAGCACTCTCCTTCTACATATACATCTGAGATGCTCCTCCTGTACATAGGTACCATTTTAAATTTATCCCTGTTGGTTTTAATTTTCCATTTTTCTTCGTATCTATTAATGCTTCTTATCTCTTCTGCAGTCATCCTACTTGCATTGGGCCGTTCCTGTAGGGTCAAACTATGATCTGGGTGACGTCATCGGCAAATTGGATGTTCAAGCAGACCTCATTTCTTGGTGTTGGTATATCTGTTCTGTAGTTTGAATAGAGAGACGGACTCAGTCATTCGCCTTGAAGCAAACCACAATGAGTTCAACTATTTCTCCATGATGTCGTCCTATTTCCATATAAGCACGTCTCTCCATCACATAATCATATGTACTTCTTGTGATCTTGTTCATTCCTATTCTGAGTATCTTGAGTTGCATACCCCTCTGCCATACTTTGTAAAATGCCTTGAACACGTCCCGGCATACGATGTCTACGCTCATTTTTTCTCATTTTACTTTCGCTATCTTAGCAATGATGACTCCAAGGGCCATCTCCCTGCTTTTGTTTTTATGCCAAATTGGCAGCTGTTTCTCTCACCACTATCATCGAAGAATTCGGACAGTTTGTTATTAATTATTTTTTCCAATACTCTACTTATTAAATCAAGTTACCCACTTGATCTGTGAGATTTCCCGCCTTGCGTATAAATATCATCTTCGCCACTTTAATTTTATTAAGAAAGTATCCCGAGTTCAAGCACGCATTGAAGATGTTTATCACTCCCTCCCCTATGTTCGGTGGAGCTTTAAGGTAATTTAATCTGGTTAGTCCCGATCTGCCTGTAGCTCTCTGTCGAAAGTTCTTTATCGTTTCTTTTAATTCCTCAGATGTAATAATTGCATCTATTCCGTCAAAGTGAAACAGTTATGTCCTTTCGATCTCCTCATTGAGTTCGTCCACGATCTGATGTTCGAATTCAATATCATAGTCCTCGTTCTCTTCTTCGCTAATTATGAATACATTTTTCAAGTGCTCTATAAATAATGCCCCTATTTCTTCCTCATCTTCTGAATTATTGTTCTCTGCATCCTGAATTTTCATTTTATCCATTGCTGTCCGTGTCTTTAATCTGTTGATGTGTTTCCAAAATTCCCTTGGTGATGTTTCGACATCTATTTTCTCTAAGTGTTGATCCCATTTCTCATTCTGTTTTTCATGAATTAGTGCTAGTAGCTCGCTTTTCTTTCTCCTGAGTTTGCTATATGCTTCCCTTGGTATATTTGCTGCCGTCCGGCCGATCTACTCGCTCAAAGCCACCATTTCTGGTATCCACTTAAATTGACTAATGGTTTGAAACGAGTGAATGGGGACGGCCCCCTTCTCTGCCTTTTTAATTTCTTGTCTGATTCCTATCAATCTCCCCTTCGATTTCCTCTAGAGTGGCTTTCCCGAGTAGACTGGGCACGTAAGTCGGAAGTAATTCTTTGTACTTATCCCAATCCGCTCTATGGTATGCCTTCCATTTCTTTGAAAGGATTTATATAGGATCATTTTTTATGTGCATTAGAGTCACAATTTGGGAACTGCGAGGAATATAATCTGGTTCCATAAAATAGGTAAAGGGCAGATGGAAATTAGCCAGGGAAATGTTCTGTTTTGTTGTGTGTTCTCTTCGTAAGTAGGTAGGGAAATTAGATCCGATTCTTTGCAGTACACGTCTTTTGATAAACGTGTTAAGTTGTCCTCCGACTCTCTCTGTATTTATGTACCCAGAAGCTCCACAATGAGCATTTAATTCACCCATCAAAATGACCGGTATCCTATAGTTGAACAATTCATTAAAGTTTGTACCGGTAATTAGGGGCGCCGGGGTGGCTGGTATTCAGTTGCGACAATGATGTTGCACCGTTTTACGGTTCCGATGGACAAATGTACGTGCAAATCGATGACGTCGCGGTTGGGTCACCCCTTGGCGATCTATTTGCCAATTTTTACATAGGCTCAGTTGAGAACAAGATTTTCAAAAGCACAATAGTGCCCAAGCCTCCCATCTACGTGCGTTATATCGATGACACAATTTTGAATACGAATAAACTTGAACAGGTCAACGGCTTAATTGAAACATTCAAGTACAACTTGTGTCTGAATTTCACTCACAAAATTGAAGATAAAGGATCCCTTCCCTTTCTTCATATCCTCATAATTGCCCGGGAGTCCAAATTTCTGACACAAGTGTACGTTAAGGCCACGAACTTAGCCTTCAGCTTAAACGGTTCTTCTGGGTGTCCTGGACGTTACAAGAGATCAGTCCTCAATATATTAGTTAACAGGGCAATTTCTCATTCATTTTCGTGGACGGCTGTTGATCACGAACTTAAGAGTTTTTTCAGAGTTTTCGTTAACAACGGCTACCCAAAAGAATCCATCGACACCATCATGAAAGAGTAAATAAACTTAGGTGCTTGTCCTAGCGTCAGGTCTACTCTGAAGAAGAATAATATCGACCTTTATTATAAGGCTAATATGAACACCGGCTACCATAGAAACGAAAAAGCTCTCAAAGCCATTCTCCATCGTAACGTGCCCCCAACCGCCCAAAATACGAATATTAATCTAATTATAAACTACAAGACCAAGAAAACAAGTAGTTGCATCACGAAGGTCAGATTACTCCCTCAGACGAACGAACTCCAGGAGACTAACGTCGTGTACGAATATTCGTGAAAGGCGGTGACAGCGAACACGGCAATTTAATGTAGATCAGCGTAACTTCTACAACCTCGTTAAGGCGACTGACAGGTCACCGTCGGGAGGGTGCGATTAAAAAACACGCCAACTCTCGTGGCACTACCCTAAACCGTGAATAAATGAATAAGGACACCTCCACCATCCGGACGACTCCAAAACCGCAGAAGATAGCGGATGCCGAAGCCGTCATAATTAAAATTTAAATAAAGAAATCGGCAATCCACAAGATGACCGAACATGGTCGAAAGACGTCTAGGAATAACGAATGTCGTTCGCGGATGTTTTTTCTCGCCTCGAACGAAGACCCCGTTAAAAAACTTGTAAGAAATATTAAGAAAATATAAGTTAAAATTAATAACGCTTTCACAGCTGTAAACTTCGATATATATATATATATATATATATATATATATATATATATATATATATATATATATATATATATATATATATATATATATATATATATATACACGAGTGTCAGTCAATAAGTTTTGCAATTCGGGTATAAGGAAACGAGATATGAGGAAAAGTGTTTTATTATTTTTCAATATAACTACCTTCGACTTCAATGCACTTGCGCCACTTGTCCCTGGGGCTTCGTATTCCTGACAACGAAGAATCTTCCGACTGCTGATCACTCCACTTCTGGACGGTGAGCTGGACATCTTTATCGTCCCCAAACCGGCGTCTACGCAGTGCAGCCTTAAGCTGGCGGAATAAAAGGTAGTCGATAGGGGCCAGATCTAGACATTAGTGTGGATGGTTGAGCTCCTTGAATCCGCACTCGCGCAGGGTAGCCTATGCAACACTAGCCTTTTGGACTTTGGAGAAGTTGAAGTCGATCATGGGGCGTCAGGTTTCTAGGGAACCAACGGGCAGAGACCTTGGCCGTGGCCAAATTGTCATGGATGATGTTCATAACACTTCCATGTGATATTCCAAGTTTTCTCTCGATTTCTTGGACCTTTACCCGTTGATTTTCGAGGATCATCCTCTCCAGACGGGCCACATTGTCCTCGTTGATCACGTCTGACGGGCGTCCTGTACGGGGTCTTATTCAAGGGACTCACAACCATGGCGGAAATCCCTATTCCAGCGATCAATTGGTGCATAGGAAGGGGTGGTGTCGGTGTACACTGCAACCATGCGTTCATCGATCTCTTTTGCATTCTTGCCTTCCTTGGTCAAAAATGTGATCACTGTGCGGTGCTCAACCTTTTCCCTTGTTCGAAAATGTGTGACTGAAGATCTGCGATCAGCTACTGCTTCTTAAATAGACGAGGCAAGAGCGTGCAGCTGCAGGTCCTGACTTGTCATAACCTGTCCTAACACCCTCACAAACAGCTATCCCCCTTCCTCTGGTTTGCCCTAAAGATTCGTAAAACTTATTGACTACCCCTCTTATATATATATATATATATATATATATATATATATATATATATATATATATATATATATATATATATATATGTGTGTGTGTGTGTGTGCGTGTTATTTCATGAATGCGCTGGAATAATGGAAATAATCCATTCAAAACCGCAAGGAAAGAAAAGATATATATATATATATATATATATATATATATATATATATATATATATATATATATATATATGTATATATATATATATATATATATAAATAAATATATATATATAACACTAATAATCCATTGCCTCATTCAAATGGACTGAATGACAAAACGAATAGGATAAAGGTATTACTCAAACTTTATTAAAAATGAATCTGTCTATTTTGAATAAATCGTTAATTAAGTTGAAATTAATTCATTAACAGAATTAAATAAGAGCGGATTCCACAAGATTTCTTTTAATAACATTCGTCAAAAAGACAAGACTTTGCATAAGACTATTCTATTTGAAGGTATATGGTAGACTGAAGGATGAAAAGTGCATTTTATATTTAACACAGTCAGAAAACTGTATATTGGTTGTTTGTTTGTAATATAAAGAAAGACCTTTGTTTGTCTGAGCCATCAAAATTATCCTGTGATCAAAAAAATACACGTTATTTCATTGGAGAGAGAACTTCTAATTAATAGGCTATTTAACATAGAATTATTCGAAAAAACTACATTTTATTTAAGAAGTAACGATTTGGGAAAATGGGATAGATGGTCATTGCAAGAAGTATTAAAATATAGTTCCTTATATTATATATATATATATATATATATATATATATATATATATATATATATATATATATATATATATATATATATATATATATATATATATTAATATATATCTATATATATATATATGTTGCGATATAGTAAGGACTGAGTGATTGTGTAGGTAAGTATAGGTTTGTTACGTACTTCAAAACTCCGCGATTAAATTTTCTCTCTAAGGGTGCTATATTTGATTATAATTATTATTATTATTACGTTATTTTATTTTTTAATCTTTGAGAGTGTGATAGAACGGTCTGAGGCCGCTTATATTCAGCCGCTATCACATGTTTAGAAACACATTGCTACCCACTTGCATCTGCGAGAGGAAGCAGAGCGCGTTATCGCCACCTTAGCTAATATTTAATCAAGGAGGTTCATTCCTCCGTTTCGCCTCCATACGTCGTTCTCGCCAGATTGATTTAGGCTTATGGGCAGAGAAGGTATTTTCCCAGGCACGCCTAGGGCATTCCCCCGAAGCCTCCCACTCAATTGTTCCCTACGCCAAGGGGATGGCTTCGACTATTTATATCATAGCTTGCCCGATTGAAGCAGATCAGATCAGATCCAGATTATCTACGCGAGGCATCACGCCGATCCGGTCTCCCTTGTGCACCATAGGAGCTCTCTACCTCAAGATCCACCTTTTTGTCCAGAAGAGGACAATATCCCTTGAGTGCCAAAGTTCGTGCCTTCTAGCCGCCAAGTCAACAAGGCCCCCCCTGTTGTTCAGAAAGAGAACAACGTTAGAACAGCCATTGCTCTTTGAGCCCGTTGACAAGAGACGGTTCTCACCCCGCCCTCTGTTGTTCAGAAAGAGAACAACGTTAGAACAGCCATTGTTCTTCAAGCCCGTTCGTCAAGAAACGGTTCTCGTTCCCAAGACATCACGTCAGGATAATTTAATCCCCCCTTTTAACGTTCTTCAAGAGAACGCTTGGTTCTAACAATAACCTCCATTTTTCATCTAGGACATCCCCGATTTGCTGTCACAAAGATCGCTCGTACCTCCGAGTCCCACTTTGCTCTCACTTTTCGAAGACAGTCCTTCCCCTTCGCTAAGGATAACCCCCCGAAGAAACCTTCTGCTGGAAATCGCCAGTGGACCGAAGATTCGTTCGCATCGTCTTCCTCTGCACAACAACTTGGTAATTACGTAAGCGGAGCATTACCTTTAATTACCTAACCTTTTGTCAACGCTACCCTGTGCTTTAAATGGTTTAGCAAACCACCACCCCCCCTTTAATTTTTATTTTTTTACCTTTTTAAATCTCTTCAAATCTGAATCCTCGGATTAGTCAGATTTTCCAACGACCCTTTCTATTCTTTGTTTATGTAAACATTTTCTTTTTGTGTGTTGTTGATAGTTTAATTAATAAAACTCTATTTTATTAATGATAGCCATATTATTATCCTTGAGCTCAGTTCCACTTCTTAAGCATATTGAAGGTAAATAACCTCGGTCAATCAGATTACCACACACTCGAAATATTAGAATAATTCCATCAACGAATAGTTATATATGGTATATCGTTGTGAGCCTTTTTTTACGACAGAGAGTTTCTAGCGCCATGCTCAGCGTTTCGAGGATTGAATTAAATGCTTATAAGAAAGAAATAGAACTTTAATTAAAAACATGAACAAAAATTGAAATTTAACAAACAAACCACACAGTAATAAACTAAACAAATTTAAGTAAGGCTTACTAAATTATGCAATTGAATATACAGTAATGGTTGACCCAAAGCTCACTTTAATTTGGAACGCTAATTGACCTTCTAAGAAACAGATAATGGGATTTAAATACCTTTCAATATTGGCACGATAATCGGGTTTGAGACTGACCTTGGCCTCAAATTTAGGTAGCCTCAAGGATGTTGTTTTCGGGGAGGCGCGTGGATGTTTTTCTATCCACCCCAGATGGATGTCTGGGGAGAGAATATCTTTAAAGCCACAGATGAATTCAGAGCATGTGACGGATGGCGTTAATTAAGCATGTTGTCTTGGTAAGACGATTTCACCAACGGAAGTGGGAAAGTATGCTACTTCCACTCTTCGGGTTAATCTGGGAATACTTTGCAGTGACGAGCGAGTAGCAAACAAGGTTATTCTTTGACGAAGGAGAGTGCTTGAGGGAGTTTACTTTGTCGTATTCCTCAATGGCGAGGACTATCTCGGTGTTTTGGCATACACCGGGATAGGGGGTTTCTCTGACCATAGATAGTTAAGCTTGTTTCTGAAATCAAGTTAAATTAAAGTTCGGTGTGACCACCGGGAACTGGCTCAAGTATGAGCTTCTTCTGTGTTCCTTTGGTAGGGTTACCGGGCACTAGCCGGACTTCGGTGTCTCGATCGCAAACTCGATCTTTCAGAGACAAGATGCTTAATTTTAGGTGTAGCCACCAGGAACTGGATCAGGATGAGGTACTTTGGTGTCTCTTTCGTTGGTTTGCCGGGCACTTACACCGGACTTCGGTGTATTGATGACTCTCTCGAACCTCCAGATGCAAGATACTAAATTTGGTGTGACCACCAGGAACTGGCCCTGAATGAGCTTCTTCTGTGTCACTTTCTTTGTTTGCTGGGCCTTTAGCCGGATTTAGTTGTCTCGATGACTAACACGATCTAACAGATACCAGATGCTAAATTCGGTGTGACCACCAAGAACTGGCTTTAGGCCGACGCTCCTCTAATTTCGTTTATGAAGTGAAATTAAATATCAAATCCTAGGGGAAATATTGCCAGTTTAACCAATGTTTGGCTCACCATGGTCCGACATGTGATAATTAGTGTATTGTGTGGTTTTGGGCAGCCTTTCCGGTTATTCTCGAGGCAAGGGGAGAGAAGAGGGGGTTAAGTAATAGGATTACACCGCCAAAATGCCTTGACGTTGTGTTTAATGAACAGGGCCTCAGTTGTGAGGGTAGAATACCGATTTCCTTACAATATATATTGATGAGAAACCCCAGAGCCACCAGAAATGGATGTAACATAATTTAATTACCTACACAAATTTTCATAATCTATATAAAAGTTTCTCTCTAACGTCCACCTATCATTCACTTCATATTAAATTTAATTTTCTCCCAACAAATTTTAGAAAGAATATATTTCCTTCTGACTTGTATGATAGAGTTTTTAAAAGTTGCTAGATAAACTCATTGAGCCCCCTGAATTATTCATAAATGTTTCCAAAATGCCCATATATTTGGTAATTTCAAGATAGGCTTTTCCAACGATAGTTTTAAAAGAAAAATTATGTATATTCCAACGATAGTTTTAAAAGAAAAATTATGTATATTTTAAAAAGATTTTATCCCCAAATTATCCCCCAAATAGTTTTTAGCAACAAATAACCCTTAGGGAGTTTCTCCGCACTAAAGATCCTCTCCCAGTGGAGTTCCTCCGTGATGCTGTTTATTTATTTAAATGTTCCAGTTGTACTGGGTTGTTTTGGCGTGCCCTGTTAGGTCTCTAGGAGCTAGGTTGTCTGCTTATATGGTGATTAGTTGGCGCACGGGCAAAATTTTGAGTAGAAAGGTGTGTCTTCTATCAGGGAACACATCCTAAATTCTAAGACCGATATTTCTATCGCTAATTTTAAAGTATTATGCTTTAATAACAACAGGCAATGCCTAAGAACCCTTGAAACTTTATATACACTACCGTTATTAACTAAATTTTAACTACAGTTGGTTAATTGGTTGTATTACTCTCTCTCCCTTTTTTTCAAGCGTCACTTTTTCGAGCCTGAAACCTATAAATATTAGCCCTTAATCTAAATCCATCATTCACTCTCTAGGATGGATCCTCTTGAGTAAGTACTAAGGCAATCCGTTTTGTGTTTTGTAATGTTCTAGAAATGCATTTAATTTTTAGGGGCGGGGAAGCTTTTACAGATATGAATTAATTAATTTATAAAAATTTTGAACTTATTCTCTTTTGTCAATTTTAAAATACAGTTGTTTCCTCTGCTTAAAGTTTTAATTCTTAACTAGTTTAATCTACTTAGTTATTTTTAAAGCAACTTCGACAACTGCTTGTTCGTAATTTAAAAAAATAAGAAACACTTGTTTATTCTTGTTATAGTTTTACATGAAGACACATTTTATTAGTATTTTAGAATTAGTCATTTTCAAAGCAATGCAATGTCTTTTTGACCACTGCCCGTTTCTATTTTCTTTATATGTATTAATTTTAGCAATCTTGTTTTTTAGCCTGAAGATGAAAACTTCTAATCTTTGAAACGTTGTGTGGAATATTAATTGATGTTGCATCAGTTTCTGGGGGCTCTGGGATTTCTCTTCAATATTAAATTCAATATTATATATATATAAATATATATATATATATATATATATATATATATATATATATATATATATATATATATATATATATATATATATATATATATATATATATACATATATATATAATATATATATATATATATATATATATATATATATATATATTATATATATATATATATATATATATATATATTTATATATATATAAACAATGACCACCTTCAGCGAATTGAACTCTAATACAAATTCAAGAAATTTTTAGGATTTAAATGACAAAAGTGCAAGAATAAGGCAAACCATTCAATATTAGTTACATAATGAAAAATAAGTTAAATTCAACAAGACAGGAATCTAAAACGAAACCAAAAAGTAAAACAAGTAATTAAATATAAGTTTATTTACGGATATATGGTATTGAAAAAATATAAGTAAAAAAACAGTCGAATACGAGGGGTAAAGCGATCGATTAATACGAGTTTGACCAAGAAAGGAAAGTTTAAAACTTAATTAAACAATATTCCCGGGAATAACAAATATGAATAATAGACATGAATTAAACTCAATAGAAATACAAGAAGTTTGTTTTAAAGTTATACAAGACAAAATTGATAGGGCCGAGCGAACAATGAAGAATGAAAGGTAAGTAAAATAAAAAAGTCAGTAATCCGAAAGTAAAACGAAAAGCAAACCATAAAGTTAAAAATTAGTTAAAAATACAAATATATAATAGTGAAAAAATATAGGTCAAAAACAGTTGAATACAAGGGGGAAAGGTAATTCCAACGAGCACTAAATAAGAATAAACTAAGAAACGAAAGTTTAAAACTTAATTAAGTAATTGTGAAGCTGCCAATAAGAATGATAAACATGAAACTAAGGGAAATATATATATATATATATATATATATATATATATATATATATATATATATATATATATATATATATATATATATATATATATATATATATATGTATATATATATATATATATATATATATATATATATATATATATATATATGAAAAACTCACAAAGTATCACGTGAGGGTAGCAAATGAATGCAATGTCCCGCAGGAAAAAATGAATAGGTGTTTCCAAGTAGTTTCGAACTTTATTAAGTTCCTTATTAAGGATAACTACAAGAAATAATATTATATTAGAGGTATATATACGAAAGAAAAGTATGAAAGGCCGCCTCAAAAACAGGAAATCACTAATGAGGAAGACGGAAGGGGGAAGGTAAAGAAACACATTAAGAATTACAAGAAGCAGGTAGTAAGGTCAAACTAAGTCGAAGGAAAGGGTAACAGATTCAAAGAAATGGAGATAGCCTAATGAGGGAGATTATAAGGCACGATAAGCAAAGAAAATAGTTCTGTCTTTTGTTCTTAGTTTTTTCTATACATTCTTTAGTTATGTAGCCCCTATTTTATTTTTATTTTTTATTATTATTATTATTTTATTATTTATTAATTGTGACTGCTCTGTTTTTGAACATTGTATTTTCCCCCCTTTTGCTCATCGTGTCTTATAATCTCCCTCGTTAGGCTATCTCCATTTCTTTGAATCTGTTACCCTTTCCGTCGGTGATTTCCTGTTTTCGAGGCGGTCTTTCATACTTTTCTTTCGTATATATACCTCTAATATAATATTATTTCTTGTAGTTATCCTTGATAAGGAACTTAATAAAGTTCGAAAGTACTTGGAAACATCTTTTCATTTTTTCCTGCGCGACATTGCATATATATATATATATATATATATATATATATATATATATATATATATATATATATATATATATATATATATATATATATATATATATATATATATATATATATATATATATATATATATATATATATATATATATATATATATATATATATATATATATATATATATATTATATATATATATATATATATATATATATATATATATATATATATATATACAAGGGGCGGTCAATAAGTTTTGCAATTTGGATATAAGGAAACGAGATATGAGGAAAAGTGTTTTATTATTTTTCAATATAACTACTCTCGACTTCAATAAACTTGCGCCACTTGTCCCTGAGGCTTCGAATTCCAGACAACCAGAGATCTGCCGACTGCTGTTCAATCCACTCTTGGACGGTGAGCTGGGCATCTTCATCGTCCCCAAACCAGCATCCACGCAGTGCATCCTTGAGCTGGGGAAATAAAAAGTAGTCGCTAGGGGCCAGATCTGGACTGTAAGGGGGATAGTTGAGCTCCTCGAATCCATACTCGCATAGGGCAGCTTGTTCAACCCTGGCCTTGTGGACTTTGACTACGTTGAAGTCGATCATAGAGCGTCAGGTTTCTAGGGACCCAAACGCAGAGGCCTTGGTCATGGGGAAATTATCGTGGATGATGTTGATAACACTTCCATGTGATATTCTAAGTTCTTGCTCGATTTCTTCGACCTTCACCCGTCGATTTTCGAGGATCATCCTCTCCACACGGGCCACATTGTCCACGTTGATCACGTCGGACGGGGCGTCCTGGACAGGGGCCATCTTCAAGGGACTCACGACCATGGCGGAACACCTTATTACAGCGAGCAATGGTTTCATAGGAAGGGGCGGTGGCGGTGTACACTGCAACCATGCGTTCATAGATCTCTTTTGCATTCTTGCCTTCCTTGGTCAAAAATGTGATCACTGCTCGGTGCTCAACCTTCTCCATTGTTGAAAAATTTGTGACTCTCGATCTGCGATCAGCTGCTGCTTCATAAATAAACGAGGCAGTAGCGTGCGGCTGCAGGTCCTGATTTGCCATACTTGTCCTAACACCCCCACAAACAGCCATCCCCCTCCTCTGTTTTGCCCTACCGATTCGCAAATCATATTGACCGCCCCTCGTATATATATATATATATATATATATATATATATATATATATATATATATATATATATATATATATATATATAATCATTTGGATTCAAAGGGAACAATTTTTTAAAAATAAATTGAAAGAATAAAAATGAAACTGAAAACTTTTATACAGAAACTAAATTTATTTTGATGGAGCTGATAATATCAACTAATTACTATGGTCCGGACTAGCTAGGAGTAAAACTATGTAGGGGGATTTGGCTGGTTGTATGTTTTTTTATTTGTCTATATAGTGAACAATTTGATGGAACATGAATAATCATAAGCTTCTGGATTTATTTGTTATATGAATATTTATTCCAAAATTTCTAATTCCAGAGAAGAGGATGCGAAAGATAATAACTGAAAGAATAAGAGTTTTGCGGGTGGTTAAATTCTTGAGAGTGTTATCTTATAGAGGAGTGTTAAGGTTTAGATATAGGAATGTAGTTCTATAATTTTTGGATGTGTGGGATAGGTTTGTTGGAATAAAAGAAATGTATGCGATGGATGGACTGCATTTGAGTAGGGAGGGGGGGGGGGGTAGATGTGTTGTGGAAGGAGTATGATCGTGTTATTAGGTCTTTGCGAGCGGGAAACTAGCTATTAATAGTGGTCAGGGAATTATGAGAGGACATTATAGTACTGAAAGTAGAATGGACTTGGCAGATAACAGAAATAGGTTCCAAGGCGATAGAGGTGAAGTCATTTAGGTTTCAAGAGGTGCTTCAGGGATAGGAGGGTTAAACTGTTTCTATACAAATGCTTGTAGTCTTAGAAACAAGAAGGATGAGCTATTTAGTTATATTAGCGACGAGGATATAGATATATTATGTGTTACTGAATCATGGGTTAATGAAATAGAATTTAGTGACACTATAAATGAATTTGATTTAAAGGGTTATAATATGTACATTAGTCAAAGGACAGGAAAGATTGGTGGAGGAATAATTATTTATATAAAAAACAACATTGTTTCAAGTTTAAATACTTCAATAAAGCAGGATGGAGATGAGTCACTTTGGATAGATATTAGGTTCAGTAAAAATAGAATGGTGCATTTGGGAGCTTTTTACAGGCCACCTGGGCAGACTGATGATATGGATGAACTAATGATAAGGGAAATAAGTAAGGGATGTGAAACAGAAGCAGTTATTTTTGGGGGACTTCAACCTAAACTCTGTGGACTGGGAAAATATGATAGGTAGGGATAGAACAAGTGGCAGGTTCATAGAATGCTTTGAGGATAATTTTTTGAATCAATTTTTTAATGAGCCAACGAGGGGGGACAATATATTAGATTTTTTGATTATTTCGTTCAAGAATTGACTGTTGGGGAAGCATTGGGAAATAGTGACCATCAGATAGTTCGTTTTAACTTGGAAATTGAGAAGGGTAAAATAACTGAGAATGCTGTAAAAGTTCTAAATTTTCATAAGGGAGATTATGTAAAACTCCGAAGCTTGCTAAATTTTGTAGACTAGGATGTAAAATTCAGAGGTAAAAATGCCTATGGGATGTGGGATACTTTGAAGCACATAATAAATGTAGTCCAAGAACAATGTATCCCAATGAAAGCCATTAGGAACAAAAGTAGGAAACCATTATGGTGGAATCAGGAGATAGCTAGAAAATTTCAGAGAAGAAAAGGGCCATATAAAAAATTACAGGTAGAAAATAATATTCAAAATTCAAGTGATTATAGAATGGCTAGGAATGAGTCAAATAAGATTATAAAGAAGAAAAAAAGGGTGTCAGAAATTGAATTAGCTCAGGATAGCAACATAAATCCTAGAAAGTTCTTTAGTTACTATAAAATTAATAACAAGTCTGGCAGAGTTAAAATAGGACCTATCAAATATGAAGGGGTTGTGAGAGAAACTTATGAGGAAATAGTTGAGGTACTAAATGGTCATTTTGCATCAATATTTACAAAGGAGAAACTAAATAGTCTTATGTATAGTACTGATGGGTCAGGAAAAGAGGTGTTTACTACCATTAGTGTGGATAGGAGGACGATAAAAGGACTAATAGGTGAGTAAGATACTACCAAGGCCTCCGGCCCTGATAATATTCATTTTAGGATACTTAAAGAAGGGGTAGAAAGTATCTCAATAGCTCTAGAGAAGTTATATACTAGGTCACTGGAATATGGAGAAATACCCGATGATTGGAAGAAAGCGAATGTAGTCCCCATTTTCTAGAAGGGTAGTAAAGAGGATCCAAATAACTTTAGACCAGTTAGCCTAACTCCTGTTGTCTGTAAAATTCTTGAGAAAATAGTTAAAAAAGGGATTTGCTAACATCTAGAGAGGGAGGGGTTAATCAGCGATGCTCAGCATGGGTTGTGATCAGGTAGATCATATTTGACTAATTTACTAGACTTTCTGGAGTTTGTAACAGATCAAGTAGATAAGGGAGAAAATGTAGATATAATTTACTTAGATTTTAGTAAAGCATTTGACAAGGCACCACATAGGAGACTAGTTCATAAATTAAAAATGATTGGTATATGTGGGGGTGTTTCAAATTGGATATCTGAGTGGCTGAAAGACAGGAAGCAAAAGGTACTGCTAAATGGTGTAAAGTCAGAGTGGAGGGATGTTATCAGTAGGGTTCCTCAGGGATCAGTTCTCGGTCCATTATTATTTGTCATCTATAGAAACGATCTTTGAGAGGCAGTTAATAATAAAGTGTCAATTTTTGCGGATGATACCAAATGAGCAGCTGTATTTAAAGATATTGATGATAATTTTAAAGTGCTAGGGGATTTAAATAAATTTTTATCCAGGGCACATAAGTGGCAAATGACTTTCAACCTTGATAAGTGCAAAGTTATTAACATGGAAAAAGATAATAGAGAATTTAACTATGAAATGGATGGGCATTGGCTCAGCTCAGTAGAGGATGAGAAAGATCTAGGAGTAGTAATAGATAAGTCATTAAGGTTTACTAAGCAGTGTATTGAAGCAAGAAATAACGCAAAGAGCGTGCTGGGTTTCATTAAGGTTAATGTAAGTTACAAAAGTAAGGAGGTTATTCTTAAACTCTATAACTCTTATGTTAGGCCACATCTAGAGTACTGTATACAGGCATGGTCCCCACATTTTAGACACTATATTAACCTTCTCGAGTCAGGGACACGGAGGGCAACAAAGATTATTCCTTTCCTGAGGCACTTTGAATATATAGATAGACTGAGGGTGATAAATATGTTCTCGTTCGAAAGAGGGTGTGTGAGAGGGGATATGATTGAGCTCTTTAAATTTTTTTCCGGGATAGATAAATTGGATGTTAGCAAGTTTTTTGAGTTAGATGATGGAAATGGGACTAGAGGTCACCACTTGAAAATTAAAAAGCAAGGGTGTAGGTTGGATTTAAGAAAATATTTTTTCACCAATAGAGTGGTAGACTTCTGGAACAAATTGCCGCGGAGGGTAGTAGGTAGTCCAAATCTAAATGTATTCAAGAGTAGGTTGGATGAGTTTATGGAGAGGGAAGGTTGTGATGGTTTCTAAGTTTTGTATATATTAATATTGTTTGTATATATCTATAGGTGCATGATTTAGTTCTTGACAAGCTTTGATTGGTGATACCCTTGTTTCTGGACGCAATCCTCTGTATGTAGTTTTCCTGGGAGTTTGGGTGCCTTAAAAAATATGCCGTTTGACTCGGATGACCTATGATGAGCCCTTGTGGCTTTTGTCATCTGTTATATTATATCGTGGGGGACTTTGATTTCGTGTTTCCCTGGTAATGGTGCTTTTTGTGGGTGGGTTTTGACGGATGCGGATGACATTTGATAGGCCCTTGTGGCTTTTGTCATCCGTGAAATTATGTTATGTTATGTTATGTTATGTTATGTTATGATTAGCATCCCTACATTTTAATTGTAGACTAGTTTGGCCTACATAGCCACTTTGGCAGGACGCACACGTAAATTTAAAAATAAAGGAGGATTGCATGCATAATAGGAGTGATTCTTTGTGTCAAAAGAAAGAATTGATAGAAAGAGGATTAGAATTAATAGAAAGGCGCTGGCATTGAGGAGGGTACTTATTAAGGAATCTAGAATAAAATTTTAGTGAATATAGTGGTCACATTTAAAGATATGTTAGTTTCATGAAAATTTTTCGTTTAGGGACTGTTTTTGTTGGGTTTGGTAAGAAACCCTTTTGATAAGAAGTTAGAGGTTAATCTGGTCTGAGAAAAAATTGGAGTAGAAAAGTTCCTAAGGTATTCTCTTTCAGAATTAAAGAAAAAAAATTTGACCTAGATTTTGTATGCCCTCTCTATAAGGTTTTTGATGCTGGCAAGTCTAAAATGTGTAGGAATACAACTGAAGAAGTGGGTGCCAAGTTTGGTGGTAGTGTGTTTTCTGTACACTGAGGTAGTGAATTTAGAGCCAATCTTTGTAACTATGATGTCAAGAAAAGTGATTTTATTGTTTGTTTCTGTTTACATTGAAAATTAAATATTAAAGTGTTGTTGATTGAAGTAATTTAAAAATAAAGGGGCATGGTCTTTGTGTTTAAAAATGGGGAAGCAGTCGTTAACATATCTTTAAAACACTAACAGTTTAGATTCAACAAAACAGTTCCTTAACCAGTTTTTTTCATGGTACCAAAGAAAAGTGTTCACAAAGCTGGGACCTAATGGAGAGCTCAATTACTCCTACAAATTAGGTTTCTAAGGAACGACCCCACCATCAGTATATGTATATATATATATATATATATATATATATATATATATATATATATATATATATATATATATATATGATCATTTAAAAGTCTCGCTACACGTTTAAATTATAATTAAATGAAAACAGCTTTATGGATTTGAACAAAATTAGTCGTTAACTTTCTATAGACTGCTAGAATTAGTGTCACTACGAAAAAATCCTCTTCTGTTTTTTTAGGCTCCGTAGACTTCAACGTGAGCACCTTCTTTTCGAGACACATTGCCTAACTTTCCATGCAATCCTCTCCAACTACGGTTAGCATCTGTCTTGTAAACAAGATTGCTGAGTTTCCTTTTACATTCATCTAAACTTGTATCACTCCTTTGCTTTGATGAATAGAATTCGCTTTTCAGGAATCCCTACACAGCGAAGTCACATGAAGTCAAAACTGGAGAACGTAGTGCCCAACCTAAAAATCACCGATGCACGACCCCTCTATCAGGAACTTGTGACTCAAGATTAGCAAACTGCTTTAGCATAATGTGGAGGAGAACCATCTTGTGGGAAAAAACAATCATCAACATTGGCTACACGTTCCAATTAATGCTGATCATCATTTAAGGAAAATGGTCCAATAAGCTTGTGAGACGAGATAACGCACTATACAACGAGCTATTAAGAGTGGTACTTGTACTCGTAACAAAAACAGGAGTACTTTCACTCCAAAATCGAGTGTTATGTCGATTCACGCGTCCAGATAAGGGAAAAATTGCTTCATCAATGAAAAACGTGTTATCTAAGATAGAATGTTTATTTTCGTGATGGTGTATGAGTGTATCGCATAGCTCTACCCTTCGATCAAACTTCTCTTCCTTAAGATTTTGAACAAGTTGCAACTTAAAAGGAAACATTTTCAAGTGTTTACGTACTATCCTTTAGATGGTTGAAGCAGGAATCGCTAATTCCCACAAGGTTCTGTTTATATACTTCCTTTGGATTCTGCTGAAAGCTTCTTCAACGATAGCAATGTTCTCCTCAGAACTGTTACTTGAAGGTCTTCCTGTGCGTGGTTCCTTAGCCACAGAGCCTGTTCTAAATCACTCTTGAATGGTATCAATTGTAGAGTGGGCTGGACAACTAAGCGTCTCATAGAAAGCACGAAATCGTCTTTCAGTGATCTATGTATATTATACTACGAAATTTAAGTCCTTAGTTTAAAATTTGAAAAAAATGTAGCGGAACCTTTGAATGATACGGTATATATATATATATATATATATATATATATATATATATATATATATATATATATATATATATATATATATAGACATATATATATATATATATATATATATATATAGACATATATATATATATATATATATATATATATATATATTTATATATGTGAGAATGGATGGGGAGAAAGAAAAGTCCAGACACTATACAGAGCTCTTTATTGATGATTCGCCTCTTGGCTTCCTCAGAATGGAAGCCAAGAGGCGAAACGTCAATAAAGAGCTCTGTATAGTGTCTGGACTTTTCTTTCTCCTCATCCATTCTCACCTATACGTCGAGTCTTTCATGCAATATATATATATATATATATATATATATATATATATATATATATCGAAGACAACACCGCAAATAAATAGAAAGATTTCAATGTTCTCTGAAAGCATGAAGTAGCGTATTCGAGGGAGAAAATTCTGATCGTATAATTAGAGCATCTCTTATATGGGATGAGTTAGCTTTTAGTCCAGGGATGATCCATGATGTTTACGAGATAGTAAACCACATAGCGACCCATGTGCAATGGAAGAACCCCACCTAGACCGAATGCGACAAAACATGGCACCCAATCAGCTAACGAATAAATATGACATTATATTTCAGTCGCCACATCGACGCGGCAATGGACCATACCTGTCAGATATGCTATACCATATAGAGCTTTATCTCGACTATAGGCGATGCTGCATCTGATAGCAGCTTATATTTAGAAGCATGAACTCACACTGGCATGATGCTACAAGACATTGTGCAAAATCAACCAAGGAGATGATGTGGTGGAGCGAATGCGAGTGTGTGTATAAGGGGCCATTCTCCCACCCCTTTTCTCTTTACCCTCTCCCTCCCTCTGTAAGAATGTGTGTGAATGGGAATGGGTTTGTTTGTTTTTGTTTGTTTGTTTGTTTTTTGTTTGTTTTTTTTAAAAATTCATTAGCATGTTATTATAAGATGGTTTTTCTTTCCAGGCGCCATAATTTGAAAAGATAAAAAGGACCAGCACTTGTAAATTTACCCTTGTAGTAGAAGCTAACTATAACGATAGAATATTATCAAAGCCTAAGGCCACTAGTATAGGACAAAGGTTCTAGGCCGTGCTTTGTCTTACATAAGAATGTGAAATAGTTAAGCTTGGAGGAAGAAGGGCTTAAAATAGCCACACAACTGTAACAGGTGAGTTATCTCAGTCCAAGCTCGGAGGCGCTAGTCTTCAATACTAAGATTTCTGTTGTACCCCGTGAGGCCATTTCTGTTTGTTATTAACTGACTGTAGAGTCCCAATTTTATTTGGGTGTCTTGTTGGATTTTTTTAATTGTTCTTAGGATCGATTAATAATATTTATAAGTGGGACTTATTTTTTTTTTTTCATATATATAGGAAACTTTAGCTATATTTATTGTGTGTGAATATTAAAGAGATATCTAATATATCACCCCTCTCCATTGTAAATATTTTTTTTTTTGTTAGTAAAGGACTGTACATACAATCCGTTTCATTCTCCTTCGATTTCTCACGTTTGTATTAGTGTAGGAAGCGGGTTGGATCGATTGGAGTTAGTCTAGATTTTTCGGCCCGCTACAATGAAAGACAATAGGTCCCCCACTCCCAGGGAGAAGAAGGCTCCACCCCAACGGTGTTTGGTTGAGAAAACATAATACTTCCTGGCAACTCGCTCTAAAGAGCACGGGCCCCTGCGATCGTCATACTAACCTTTATTTCTATTTCATTTTGCCGTCGGGATCCGCCTAGATAAAGTTGGTGAACTACTACTACTACTACGACTACTACTACTACTACTACTACTACTACTTGTTGTTTTGCGGAGAAACTTTGCGATCAAATCTATAAGAAAATTGTCACCTTAATTGAAAGCGATTTCTAGCCATAAAATATCAAGTTCAGGCTGCTAAATTGCACTGTTGGGCTAAAGCTCCCCTACATGGTACCATTAACAATTAATTTCTTTCGAGTTGGTTACAATAGTGCTACCACTAATCGATTTTCTTCCTTGTACCTTCTGCTTAATGGTTTATGAGGATACCAATGTCGCCAGCTTATTTGCAGTTCTGAACTTTGAACATTTTTTCTTTATCCTCAGCCATGTATGCTTTATGATCCTTATGGATTATTCATAATATGCTTTGCTTTATTTTAGATTAATTAATAACAATATTAATTTTCACATAAGTCGATTTTTCATTCCTGGAATTCAAAATAAATTAACATATTGGAGGATTCTTTTTGCCTCGTAATTTATAACTTTCTCAAAACTCGTTGTTTCCAATTTCTGGCAAAACTGAGTTAGATTGAAATAAAAGAGAAACAAATCCTAACAAAATATTCAAGATTTTCACCTTATTTCTCTAAATTGAAAATAGGGATTTCTTGTTAATACAGTTAATCCAGGGATGGATTTGAGGGATAATAAAAAAATACCTCATTTATATTGGGCAAGGTTATAAAACAGACAGAGGAGAATTTATTATTTCAATCAGAAAACTAACGAACATTTTATCAAGGCCAATTTGGCCCTTTATGTTACAGGGTGCTGGTCTGTGGTCAAGTTTATCTTCCAGTCAGTGTTTATTGCAATACAGAAGACTCCCAAGTATGCTCCCACACAAGAACCACCAGTTCGTACTGCACATCTCAAATTCACAAAGTCTACATTTTCTCTTCAGTCAGCCCTCTTTTATCTTATAGCCTCCCATATATCAATGTCTGTTCTACCATCCTCCCATGAAGCTTACTAACATATACCTACTTTTACTGGTAGAATTCTCTGTGTGGTTGCCCCGGAATATTTATTTACCATTTAAATCCTTGTGGTTTTATTCTTTTTCATCTCTACAATTATAAATCACGATACATAATAGATAAAAAAATTGCAGATTACTAATAATAACACTAAAAACTCTAAGATCATACCACAACCCAATCATCACCTCAAAACACCATCAACCTTCCCTTTCCGCATTTATTTTTAGCCATCTCCTATTACATAACATGTGAAAGACTTCAATCAAAATTTCCACATTCCTCTCATACTCAGCTACTAACACCAGCTAGTTAGCATATACCAACATAATTAAATCCTATCCAATATAATTGCTAATTTTTCTTACATAGCCTTTTTATTATTCCTATTCCAAATTTTCTCACTACTATAAGCATAAAGATATTAAAAGCCATAGCGACAGCATCTAGCTTTGTATTATGCCCAGAGGTATTTATGTAAGACAGGTGACCGTCGTCACTATAAGAATGCCATTTTGCTTTCAACCTATTCTGTTCATGTCGACAGACGTGAGACTTGCCTGCCATCTGCTGTTATAGTGTAACTTCTTAAATTTTGAGAAGTCTTTTGATCGATTCTTTGGCTAATACCTTTGAGTTCAAGTAAGGGAGCAGCTGAAGAGAAAGAGGATCAACCATGCTCTTAAATTTTCTTTCTCGTTTTATTTAAAATAACCAAAGAATTAGAAGAGGGAGCTTTCGATGGAAGAAAAATGAAACAAATGAATAAAAAGAATAGCAATAATAATAACGGTTAAGCATGGCAAAAAACAGCAGTTGAATAACTTTTCAGTAAATTGCTTTATTGCAAACTAGAGCAAAATTTGTACGAATAAATTTGCTCGGAGAAGTCAATCGCTAACAAGTAATAAACTATTCATTCGTTTGGTTTCTTTAAATGCTGCCGTATTTTTTACCCATCAAAAATTACTGCTAGTTTAATTTTTAGATCGATATGTATAGATTGCCTTCCCCTTTCACATTTTATTGAAGGTTTCTATAAAATCCTTTGTAAACTGGTGTCTTATCGAAAATCTCTAGTTACCACAGCTAAAAAAGTCTTGTAAAAGATATGTGATTACCCGTGTATATTTGTTTGCTTGTGTGCAAGATATCAAAAAGCGTTATTGAAGATTTCAAAGAAATTTTGTGGGAATGAGAATCTTAAGTCAAAGTAAAGTTGATGAGGTTTGAGGGATCCAGGTAAAGATGTTGATCTAGTTCCCCTATTTTCTTTCTTTAACATTACGAGATGAGTCATTTTGTTAGGGAATAGGAGGGGGGGGGGGCTAATATCATAAAATATAATGAGAAAGTCAAGTTGTAAAAACTCATAGATGGACAACTTGTGACGTTCTGCCAATATAATTAATTCGGATCTGGATCCGGTTCCGGGTTTGTGAGAAAAATATATATCTTTAAGGGCAATATTTACATTGCATTAATGGAGAGAGGTAGTAACCAACGACTGCCAACAATGTGTAGCTAACATAATGCTGATTTAAAATGCTTCAAACAGAGTAAATCTATCCAATAAAGGTAAAAGGCTATATCTACATAAATGCGAGATCTACGAGTATATCTGCTATGATGGAAACCAGCTTAACTTTGATAATTCAAAAACTACTAGAAATAAACACCTAAAATCTATGCGACGGGGGCGATTCTAGGGTAAAGGAATCATGTAGTTTTACTAAGTATGTCTTGTGCCTGATCCGGAGTAAACACTCCGATTCATTTCTCCAGTTAGGAAGAAGTTTGAATGACAATAGTTTTGGTGGAGTGTATGCGCTCTATTTTTCCTTTCTAGTTACACAAAAGAGTGTTTTCTTTAGCTTATGATGGAAGCCATTTCCCTAAAAAACTAGTCCTCAGAATAAATATTTCTGGATAAACTCTGTCATTCATTTATCAAGAAGTTCGATATTGTTAAAGACCTCCATTCCATTTCACTCCCTAAATGTGCCTAATAGATTCGTACTTATATGCCTTTCTGGTGCGCTCCTGGTTTAGATAGCCAATTTAGTTTCAGTGCAACTTGTTTTGCCACCAAGTGGCGTGAAATTATTTCTTTCCGGGCCATGAAAAGAGGGAGGAGTCACCGAGAAATGTCAGGATAAGGACAGGAAGTGGAAAATTATTGGAAATGCTGCTTGTAAATTGATTTGCAAAATCAATACCTATTATTGTGCTTTTTTCATTTAATTTTCGATCCTAATATTTTAATGTGATTATTGGTTGATAGAGGAATTTTTCGTGCTGTAGGCGAGAGAATGAACACGGACTAACATAAATACTTTGAACAATCCCCACGCTAACGAGTGCCTGCCTCTTTCAACTTGCGTTATATCGTTGCTTTTTAAGATTTTATCATTTATAAAACTTGGAAACAATTTCAAGAACAACACCTGTTCATCCCATTACTTATTAACGGACTCCCTAGCAAAGATTACCTTGTTCACGCTTCCTCACTCGAAAGTCTGACTTTTCTCCTACCAATGAGCAAACTTTGTCTTCACATATTCTGCGAGGACGTGTTCTGTGTCAGTTTAGGTAGAAAACTGTCCAGTTTAGGATTATTTTGGTCTACCTATTTTCTGAGAATACTTCCTGTTAATTCCCACTTATTATTTTTAATAAATCTATCACCCTTTCTTGTGTTCTCATCTAAGAGGAATTTATATGATTGTTGGGTGTTATTATTTCCCTTTTTCACCCCATATTTCGCTGAATTGTCCCTATTTCTACGTGACTTATGTGCTCAGATGTCAAGTAAAAACAGGCAAGATGCTTTAGTTGAACAGTTTACATTTTAAGCATATTTTACAAGGCGTTTAACCATTTTTTAACATTTTAATAGAATTAGTATTATAATAATTTGAATAAGATGAAAAAAATGTGATCTTCCTCTATATATTCGATTGAAAACAATTATATAAATGAAAATATCACAAAAATTCGAAATACTACTATAGCCAACGTCAACTAAAGTATATTTCACTTATCTGGCCGAGTGTATCACTGGTTAAAACAAAAAAGGATCTTAGCAAAACAAAATGCAAACACTTTTACCTTGGGATGCTAAATATTTCCAAACGCTTCCCTCGATTCCTTTACCACCTTCTGTTTCAATACATATTTATGTTTCTTCGTGATGAACTTGCTAATAAAAATGCAGCTTTTGGAATATTTGAAAGGCTAAAACGTGATAAGATCATTGGTCTGAACTCAGAACATTGAATAAGTTAAAAAATCTCTAGAATATTCTTGTTTTGAAATCAATCCTGAGGTATTTGCCTTTTCTTTAATAACGATTTGCCTTTTTCAAAATAACGACCTCCATTTACGAACACACCTTATAATTTACTAGTTCTTTCGCACAAGATATACCTCGAAATATATGGAAATTTAAGCCAAGGTTTTAGAATTTGGTTCGATTTTACACGTATTTTTATTAGATCAAATCGTAGAATTCGATAAATTTTAGGCTAATAAATATGTCTGATGGCGGACTTGGAATATCTGTTATATGTATCCATAAAAGGTTCGTACAATACGTCCCTCTATCAAGCCTTAATCACGAAAAAAGTTTAGAAGCGTAAATAGTGTAGATGGAATTAGTAAATAATGAAATATGATCCGTTGTAGTGAGAAGAGAAATGGAGCTATAAAAATATGTTACCAGAAAATATACTTCATATCGCCAAAAGTATAATAGTTTTTTTCTAATAATAGGGACTCTATTAGGAGGAAATTCTCCCCCGCCTCATCGCCAGTTATATTTTATATTATAGAAACGGTGCTTAAATTATGAAGAATCTAAAGAAAAATAAGACATAAAATATCTATTTAATTATTTATAAACATATTTTATATATATAAAATTAAAATTTAATTTATTAATTTATTATTTTATTGTTTTTTTTACACTTAAGGGTATAGCACATTTGTAAATTAGTCACTTTTCAAATTCATTCGTTCAAAATTCGCATTTCTTGGATTTGTATATCATTTTATTGCAAATTTTAGGCACTTTTTTATGGTATAATTATTTCTTTAGCAACTGGAATAGAACATAGTAAAATTTAAGATAATACAAAATTTTATACATTCGTGGAAAAATTTACTTAGATAATTAAAGTTAATTTGTGAAAAAAATACACCATTGATTTTTACTTTATTTTATTGCAAATATTATGCACTTTTAATATTATATATTTTGTTTTAGCAACATGACTAGAACATAGGGAAAATTATGCTAATGCATAATTTTATACATTCGTAGAAATTCTACATAGATTTTTAAAGTTGATTTGTGAACAAAACGCAAGACTATACCATGCGATGTAAAATATTTGCTAATAAATCTCACCAGGACTTTACTAGGAGTAAATCGTGTTTGACTAATTTACTCTCTTTTTATAGAAAGCTATTTGATGCTGTCAATAGATGATGAGAATTACGATATCATTTATGTGTATTTTAGTAAGGCTTTTTACAGGGTACTGCAGTTACGACTTTTGAATAAAGTTAAAGAGCATGAGATCGAGGGAAGTATTTTTAGTTGGATTCAGTCGTGGCTTAGTGAAGACAGCAAAAGAGTTAATATTATTAGATTTGATTAAATCTGTGTCAGAGAATTTAACCAGTGGGTTTTTCAGGGAGCAATGTTGGGACCATTGTTATTATTAATTTATATTAATGATCTTGATTTTGGTATAAGTAGCGACTTGAACAAGTTTCGCGATGATAGTAAGTTAGGTAAGATTATAAGATATAACTCTAGTGGTGATGTATTACGAGATGAATGGACCATAATATCCCAAAAGGCAAAAAAATTGTAAGTGGAATTTAAGATACTCTAGTGTAGTTTACTATTATAGGTAGGTGTAATCCACTGAATAATTATAAATTTAATGCGAAAGTTTTAGGAAGGTCAGAATATAAATTAGACTTGGGTTTCTCGATTACCTCTGACCTTCAGCCTAGAAAGCAGTGCATACGTGCTAGGAATAAAGCCATAGGGTATTGTTTTTTTTGCAATGAGTGTAAGCAATAGGACTGCTGATGTCATTCTGAAACTGTACCTGGCATTATTTTCGCCTCATCCACAATATCCAGTGCAATTTGGGCACCCTATTATGGGATTGATATTTTTTGCTTGAATCTCTACAAAGAAGGATGACTAAAATGCTTCATGGGTTGAGGAGCTGACCTTATGGTTAAAAAAAAATATTCATATATTAGAAAGGAAAAGAGTTCGAGGGGACTTGATTGAAGTCTTCAAGTGGGTAAAAGTCTATAATAGGGGAGAGTTGTGTATTTTCTTATATTTACAAAGATGATAGGGCATGTAACAATAGGTTTAAGCTGGAGAAATAGATTCAATAGACAATGGCTTACAAATCGAGTGGTAGATGAATGTAACAGGCTTATTGGTCATGTGATAGAAGCGTCTTTCCTGTGGAGTTTTAAGAATATATTGGATAGACTTATGAATAAGGATGTAAAGTGGCCACTAAAATGCCTTAGCAAACATCACATGTTCAATGCACGTAGCCTCTTTAATTACCAGAGAATACTGATTGCTTCATTTTCATGACATGATCTTTGTTAAACAAGGCAGATTTCCTAGTAATTATCCTTTATTCTCCCGTATTGGATGTTTATAACGTTTGTTCGCGTTCAGTCTCTTCGGATCGAAGCTCATACAATGACACGATGACACATGGATTAATATAGCTTCCTTCGTAGTTCTTTACTAATGACCTCTCGCACTTTATTCGTTACGTAGTATAGGATATATTCAAACAATAAATCAATAAAATTCACAAATAAATTAGATTTTTACTCATTCCCTGTGCCGTTAGTCGCGATAATGAGGATATTTCGGGTGTTTCAAGAACCAGGAACCCAAATAAATCATTTTCGTATCAAGAAATATTGGGCTTAGAGAGGGCAATAGGGTAGTTGATGCGTGTATGTAAGTGGTAATATGTGTAAGTGTATTACCGTCATTCACTATAAAGTTTGGGGGGTTTTCTCTACTCTGTGTGGGATATTTTTTTGGGAAAAAGCAGGTGAACAAGGGCATCTTCGCAAGGAATTTATTTAAGAGAAAGGGAAAAATGTATGAATGTATGTAGGGGAAACCGTGCTAGTTGCATGCAGGGGTAGGTGGATAAATTGTCAATATCTTCATCATATGGCAATAGTTGGCGCCGAGGTTCTCGAGACTTTTAAGCGTCAGGGCCAGCTTTGTCCTCGTTGAGTGCTAATCAATTTGATCCCCCATCAGCGAAACTACAAGCAAAAAACTGTTTGGGGATAATCTGAGTAAGTATTCTGACCTTTCGTATTATTTTCATAGAGTTTAATCAAACTCATGTTCGTGAAAAATAATGTGATTTTATGAAATAACTGTCTTTATGCTTCATATATGATTAGACTTCATTTTCTCATATTTTACGTAAATAGCAATAATTATGAGGAGAATGAAAATAATTTCTCTGGGACTAGATGTTACAATCAGTAACAACTTGCCCCACAACTGGTAAAAGCCCATTACAGCCTACTAAAGTTTGCATAGGCTACTAGATAACTACCTATGAACCTCCTCAAGACCATTCAACTCCTCAGCACATAACAAGCTTTAAGAATATGATTCCCTACCGTGTTCAAAGTACAAGCAAGGATGGTTTAGATAGGCCTTACATATACCAATCACCTTCTTCTATAAAGACAGAACGAAGACTTACAAGAGAAATAAAAAGCCCAGAGAAGCTGCGACCATTTAACAAAGCTACCCCAAGATAGACTTAAAGATGCAACAAAAGAAAATGCCTCAACAATCATAACAGATACACCTGTGAAGATGAAACTACAGGAACAAAAGGAGGATTCACAAGAAAAAAGGTTCTAGGGTAAAACCTGTAGAATGAATCTAAACAATAAAGGGTTCCTGAAGTCTGGTGGAGATAAGAACAGAAAGAACATTAAAGATTTTTGGAGGTTAAATTCAGCCTCAGGGGAGCAATGGGTGCAATTCATCAAATGCAAACATTTGGCCTATGAAAGTTGCACAAGTGAAAGTGCTCATCATGTATGTGACCTATGTAAAATAAAGTGATAACTGATTTCTTTTGGTTTTTAAAGTATGTGATAGTTTTCATGTTTTGTAACAATATACCCCATGGCCTGTATCAACTTACCCCGGATATGTGGCAAGTTGTATATAAAAAGATTTTTTGCTATTTTCAATTATATCGCAGGAATTAAAAGCTATATAACCTTTTTGTTACATGATTTTGGTAACACACATAAAAAATTTTCGCAGCATAAATTTGTTTAAGTTTCCTTTATTAATTATTGAATCAGAGGTAAAAATAGTAAATTGTAACAACTAGGGCTAGTCTCCCCTATTCAACTAAGAAAAATTGGAAAATCGCTATGAATGTATAAAATAAATGGGAGCTTCATTTCTTCTTTAATTTTTCAGCCAATATACCCTTGTCGGTTTTGATCTACCCATACCCTTCGGAAAATATAAAAATCCTCAAAAATTATGCAAACTGAGATTTCAAAGTAAACGGAATTAACGTAATCGAACAACCATAAAATTATAGATAGAGGGATGTCTACATATCAGATGAGTACACACAATTTTTCTACGTTAATTTCTTTTTGTTAAGAAGCAATTGCACTTTCCTAAACTTGCAATAGTTTAAGGACTTCGGTCTATTCACGAGATATAAGCGATCCTTCAACATATAGCAGGATACTCGTATGTGAATTATAATTGGATTTCACTGAACGAGAATGCTTCTTTTCTCATTATTTGAGGATCACGTAAGATTAAACCTCTGTAATGACTGAGTACCCGGATATTCACTATTAAATTTCGCTTTGCAGTAAAGAAATTAAGTTGTGCTGTCTGGTATAAGTAAGAGATTTTTGAAAAGGCAACATATAAGTAGAAAAAAAATTTCAATTTACAGGGAAACTTAAACGAGCTTTTAAACCTTAAAATTACTTTAGAAGTAAAATTGCATGTCAAACCAGAAAGATGAGATCAAGGCAAATATTTTTTTACACTTTCTTTTATCTTACATTTTCTAACGGATCTAGAACCCTAGGGATGATTTTTAGATATAATTTCTTTACTTCATGCTCCTTTAAATCCATTCACTTTGCTTAAGTGACTAAAATTCCTAAAGAAAATTTAGCTTCATCCTCCAAGTAGGGGAGCTTACACCTACACTATTTGTTATCCATCTACTCTTGTTTGTTCAAAAGTAATTCTTAAATGTATTGTTTATTTTCATTAACTTCTTTCATATATTATAGTTCATTCTTAGAACAACAACAATTCATTTTTAGAGTATAAAACGTTTATTACACAATACAAACGCAGCACGTTTTGTTTCAAAGCAATCACCACAAAAGCCTTTTGAATGTACCAAGTCTAAGTCAGCATTGTAAACATCTCCAGAATTAAACAAAAGCTCCGGCTCAACCCAACTCTTGTTGTGCCCTCATATACTTTTATATGGAAGCGAATGAAAGAAGAAACACTAGAAAGAAAAGACGAATAAAAATTAATGGCTTATTTATTCATCCCGGTACGTTAAATATATCACAGAAATTACAATGCATATACAGATCCGTGGAAACAAAATTTATTCATAGCCTTTATCCGAATGATATCGGTTGCATCGACTTCGTAAGGAAAAAGCTAGAAAAATCTTAAGAAAATGAGAAAAAGAATGAGATTGCTGCAAAATCTTTAACAGAATCGGACGAACTCTTATAGGCGGAAACAATCAGGTACAGGGGTTTTCTCTAAGGGAAGGAGGGAGCTTGGTAGTTTGCGTTGTCTCCACTATCTCCCCTTTTTTCGGTCGAAGACATCATTGTATACCCTAAACGACCGTAACAAAAAAAAAACAAGAAATATGAACCCGATAAAAGAGCGAATTTGTTTGCCTATAAGCAAAAGAATGAGTTAAAATAACATAAAGTGCTTCATATTCTCGGCAAAAGATAAATGTAAAACAACTCTCAAAATGTGCTTGCATTCTAGTTTATATAAAGAGATAAAATATGAGAAATTTTGTGGACTCAGCCATTATATGCAAATGTGGCATGACATGGATGGATGTAATTCATTTTGGCCTGTATAATGATCAGAGGCAGTTGGCAATAATATGATATGTCGGCTGAAGTAATGGGACCGTTACATGACTTGGTTTACTCTTTTAAATTAGTCCAACCGAGGGCTTGGAAAAGGACGGTGTTAGCTGATCTGAAAAATCACATTAAATTCATTTGTAAATAAAATGCAAAAAAGTTAGATTAGAATTTGTAAAAGGTTATTATAAGGTAAACATTATAGAGGCTGTGTATGCAGTTGGGTTGAAATTAATTAATGCATTTACCATCTTAACAGATTAACATATTATTTTAGAAATAATAGTGCCTAAATAAATGTTTAAGATATTAAATAATACTAGTTTCCTTTTGAAATAAAGAAAATTAAAGTAGTAAAAAAACAACACTTCATACATTTATCCATTTTATTGGTGTTTTTTTTGTTATATGCTTATAATTACCGGGTAAGGAAATAATTAAAAATATTAAAATGTTACTTTTAAAGTTTTCTTGAGACGAAACTTCTTAGAGAAATATTGAGCAAAAAATAATTATATATTGAATTATAAATAGGAACTAAAATAAAATTTTGATATCACGATTAAAGTAATGTATAAAAATAGAGAAAAAGGAAAATAATGACTTCGAATTGAAACTTATTTTGAAACCATTTCCTCTTTGGCAATAATGTAGTAACTGGACTTAATAGGTTCAATGAAACTTTAATTAAGCCGTTACATATAGATCGACTGGAAAAAAATTAATGTCGTTTATTAAAAGGAGGGTAAAATAATGTTTAATATACAAATGAAACATTCAAAAATGTAGATTCCACCATTAATAGCAACCCTCTCTTATTTTTACCTCAGCTAAGGAAACATTTCTTGAAAATTACACTTCAATTTTAATGTAATATTTTATATCCTTTTTCAGCCTCATTCAAATGAGAAAAAATTTGCTATGGGGATTATTTTTCAATGAGAAAAATAAAGGTACTTAGACTGTAAAGTTCCTTGATTTGGAAAGTGAAGAAGAAATTCCCAACATAAATGCAATATTGTTTTCTAGCGTTAAATGTAGGCGTGCAAAGTGATGAAAGAGCAGGATACCTATTAAGTTAACCAGCGAATGAAGCTTGCATTCAAGAGCTTCACTTAAACGTTACAATAGTTAAACATATTCATTTGATCCATTAGAATTCAGATCCAAATTTAATAGCAAAGACTTTCTCCGTAGTCGATGGAACGGATTTTGCAGACAGGAATTTTGGAGCCATTGAGAAGAATGTGTTAAGAACTACAGAACTACAGAATCTAGGACCAGCAAAGACCCTAAGGTCCGCTCGAGGCTAGTCCGCTACACTAAATCAAAAACTACGATACACCCTTATCTACGAGTGTATCTCTAACATGCTATTTTTTTTTTTTTTTTTTTTTAATACTATCTACTGTACACACTTATCTACATGTGTACATTATCGTGCAATTTTAACTAATCAAACTAGGGGTCGGGGGAGATAGAAAGTTTTTCTTCTCATCTTCCGCAGCCACTCGACTGCTAGTGGTGAAAAGCTAATTTAGGGATAGAGACTACTTATAGGATAGGCGGAAAAGAAATGGGACATCTAAGCTACACATGCAGAGAATCGCCGGCATCATTTTAGTCATCATAATTTCATATCCTTAAACCTCCGCTCCAAACTCTCTCTCTGCAAGGACGTTTAAATTCACAGTGCTCAACTACGTTATATTTAAACTATTCAAATGCACGTCGAGACGATTTTTGAACATATTAACCGAAGTGCTATCTACTACGTGGGTGGGCAGCCGATTCCAATTTTGAGTAACTTTAAATGTAAAATAGTTTTGGGCTATACTAGTGTTAAAACGCTTGTTCACTAATTTTAACCCGTGCTGACGAGTATTTCCCCTATGATCCAGTTCGAATAGATTGCGAAAGTCCACGTTTGAGAAACCCTTTAGTATTTTAAATACTTCTATTAGCTGGCCACGTAATCTTCTGCGTTCTAGCGATGGCAAATCTAAAGCCCTGAGCCTTTCCTCGTATGATCTATTCCTCAGCTCTGGAATTAATTTCGTAGCCCTACGCTGCACTCTTTCTAATTGCGTAATATCTTTCATTAAATATGGAGCCCAAAATTGAACAGCGTATTCGAGAAGTGGCCGCACAAGGGATTTATATAAAGGTAAAATTACATCCTTAGATTTGAAGGTGAAATTGCGCGCGATATAACCCAAAACGCGATTTGCTTTTTTACACGCATCCGCGCATTGCTTCGAGAATTTAAAATCGTCTGAGACTAATACTCCCAAGTCTTTTTCTAATTTAACCGCGTCGAGGACTTGGCCTTTCATGGTATAATCTACTCTTAAATTATGGCAACCCAAGTGCATTACCTTGCATTTGCTTAAATTAAATTCCATTTGCCACTTGTCCGCCCAATTGGCAATCGAGTTTAGGTCCCCCTGCAATTTATCGACATCCGATCTTACATAGGCACGATTACCCAGCTTCGTGTCGTCCGCAAATTTCGAAATCCGACTAAGTATGCCTTTATCTAAATCGTTAATATAAATTAAAAACAATAAAGGGCCTAAAACAGAGCCCTGCGGTACCCCACTACTAACGCTGGCCCAATCTGAACATTCCCCATTTATTACTACCCGCTGCGAGCGATCTTTCAGCCAATTTCTAATCCAGTTTAAAATCTTACCAGTCACCCCAATCGCTTTAACTTTCATTAATAACCTTTGGTGGGGGACGGTGTCGAACGCCTTTTTAAAGTCTAAATATATTACGTCTACAGCTTTGCTTTCATCGTACACGCAAATCATTTTGTGGAAGAATTCGAGCAAGTTAGTCAAGCACGATCTCGCACGCCTAAATCCATGTTGGGTATCGTTAATCAGCTTATTTGCCTCGAGGTGGCTCACTATTCTATCTTTAATTACAGATTCTAAAAGCTTCCCAACTACCGAAGTTAGACTAATAGGCCGAAAATTCGTTGCTTCAAATCTATTCCCCTTCTTAAATATAGGTGTAACGTTTGCTCGCTTGAAATCCAACGGAACTACGCCATCCTCTAATGAGCGATTGAAAATTTCACGCAATGGCTTAACGAGTTCATTTTGAAGCTCCTTTAAATGAATTGGATATACCCCATCGGGGCCCGGAGATTTCGACTTTTTCATTAGCTTAATAAATTTAAGAATTTCCTCGTCCTTTATACTTACATCGGATATGCATTTCTCAGCACTACGAACTTCCCCAATTAACGATTCCAATTCGGAAGAATCTTCCACAGTAAACACGCTCGTAAAATGCTCATTTAAAATTTTAGACATTTCTGTCGGAAGTTCAGTCAAACGACCATCCTTATCTTTGATCGGCCCTATCGATCCTTTTACGGGTTTCCTATTATTTACGTACCCATAAAACCGTTTCGGTTCATTCTTTGAATTCTTAGCGAGGTTTATTTCATACTTCCTCTTCGCATCTCTGAAGACATAACAACTTTGATAGAGAAGTAAACGAATATTAAATTTGGGGAATATTTGTAATAAAAAAGTATTTATACCCTATACAATTTGATAAATAATAGTCAATTGTATGACTATTTTAAAAACTAATCAAACGATTATTATATTTTTTTTACTAGATTCAAACAAACATCAGGTTGAATTTTTTTTCCACACGTCTATGAAAAATTTAGCCAATAACATCTTTATTTTGTGTGTTTTGCATGGATGCGGTCCTTCAGTTCATGCCGTAATTTTTTTATGTGGCTGAGGGGTGGGAGAGCGATGGTAATTCCAAAATTGCTTATCTTAGCTTTATTAAACCTAGAAGAAACCAATTTCGATGTGTGGTTGAGGTTGTTTTGTTAAAAACCTTATCTTCGTCCTACTCCAAACCTGCGAGGATCACTCTTCCGATAATATTTAACAATCTTTCTGTAATATCTTTTATTCGTTTTTTTGTTGATTAGGTAAATTGTACAACGATCTGTTGCAAAGAAAATCTCCCACAATATAATAGATCCGCCTCCATGTTTTACTTGTTAGCACAGTGTTTTTTTATGACCAGCTTCACTACATTTACGCCAAATTTCCTTCCATCCTTTTTCTGAACATTTCAAGCTTCATTTCAAGCTTTGCACATAGCTCTCATCAGTGAAATATTTATCTAGAAAAACATGAAGGTACCTCAGTAAGCTTACAACTGAATGTTTTTCAATAATATCGTCTCCCTCGGAAGATCTCCATGTATATCCGTTTAATGCAACATATTGGACACTATGCTTAAAATAACATCAATGTAAACAACCTCTAACTAATCATTTATCTCCCTTCAAGTCATCCTTTATTTATATAAACAGAACTAAGGATCCACCAAACCAGTCAGTGTGAAAATTTCCGAGGAAGGCCATGATGATTCCTTAAACTTTATTATTACTCACTGTAATATAGATTTAGGTATAGTTCGTTTTTCAAAATTCTTTTCTTAGCTCATATTTGATTTAAATTTCGGAGGTATTCTCGATAAGATGTCAGGAGAAAGTTCACTACCTGTGAACTATAGAACAAAAAATGGTTGTGAGACCGTTCTAGAGTATTCCTGAGTAGTTTAGGTTAAAAAGAGAAGATAAAAAACTTCTAGTGTGACTTTGAAACAGTGTAATAATTTTAACCATATGAAGTAAACAGATAAATGTGAAAATGATATCTTATGAAGAGTTTTGATTGTGAATTTCCTTATAAAAATGTTACCCTTCCTTTATTTATCGATAAAACTACTTTGATTTTTACTAAATTTCGTTACCTTGTATTAAACGGTTGAGGAATGATGGCGAAATGTTTTTCTATATGGTTGTGGTATGAATATTTTCTCCAGCAAGTTTAAGGCGGCCTTAAACTTTCCTTATTATTGAGGAACGATTAAGGAATAACTCCTTCCTCATCTTATCTAATGCAAAGAATAATTTTTTGCTGTTAGTGATCCAATCTAGGAGCGGGAATTTGGCTTTGTTTTCTATCAAGCAATTAAATCTTTGTTGCGTTTATTACTGCATACTGCAGTAAAGAACCAATTGTTATTTCCCGTAAAAATTCTGTGCAGAAATGTCTTGCGGGAATTTTGACCATATAAAGATAGAATAAAATTCACATGTTGTAAATAGTTAGCTTCAGAGTATTTGTATAGCTTAAAAAAGGTTTATGCATTACCAAGAACCATTTTTGTAGTTTAACAAAGGCCTACGCATTACTAGTTCAAAAAGTAAGAGGTATTGCAAACATTAACAAGTCTTTGTCATTACTAGTTCAAAATAGGAGTAAGTTTTGATAGCATAAAAAAGGCCTTGGCATTATTAGTTGAATAAAAGAATAAGCATTGCTAGCATTAAAAAAGCTTAGGTAATACTAGTTCAAAAAAGAAATAACTATTGCTAGCATTAAAAAGGCCAAGGCATTTCTAGTTCAAAAAACGAATACATATTGCTAGCATTAAAAAGGCCTAGGCATTACTACGTACTGGCATTAATAGTTAAAATAACGGAATGAGTGTTGCTAGCATTAAAAAGGCTTGGGCATTACTAGTTTAAAAAAGGAATAACTATTGCTAGCATTAAAGATAACTAGGCATTAGTAATTCAGAAACAGGGATAAGTAAGGCTAACATTGAAAATGATTATGAATTACTAGTTGAAAAAACGAATAATTGTTACTAGCATTAAAATACTAGGCCCAAAAACGGATTGAGTACTGCTAGCATTAAAAATTCCTAGGCATTGCTAGTTTAAATATAATAAGCATTACTACTATTAAAAAGGCCCAGGTATTACTAGTTCAAAAAAGGAATAGGCAGTATTAGATAACAAAAGTATTGCTAGAAATGAAAAGGCCTGGCCATTATTTACTAGTTAAAAAAGACTAAGTAGTGCTAGCATTGAAAAGGCCTAGGCAATACTAGTTCAAAAATGGCATAAGTATTGCTAGTATTGAAATGCATTCCTGCAGTTATCTTTAAAAAGCTGCCTCAAATTTGGAAGAATTTAAGCAACCCGAAAAGCAGTATTTTTCTCTTCTAAAATCGACATTAATTGAATGATAACCAAATCGTTCTCCAAACCTAAATTCGTACGTCCTGTCCACTTATTTTATCCCTTTTTTTAATTAAACTTTAGTAAACATACCTTAAATTACAGGAGAAATATATTTGTACCCTAACCATGATTACCTCTAAGCTTGCGTGAGTTAGAGCAGGGGTAACTATGCTACAACTGACATGTAAATTATTACGTATCCAACAAGCACCAAACCCATGCTGGGGAGCCCTGGAGATATACGTACATCTTCTAGTCATTCACACTTCAATCCACTTAACCACCTTCTCTCGGAAGATTTCCTCATTGGTTTCAACTTTATTAAAAAAAATCAATTACCTAATTTTTACATCTACAATTAATAGTGTAATTTTGCCTAAGTAATTACTTCATTTATTCACGCGCCAAGTAATTTCTTCCTTAACCAATTCGACCTATACCTCAAGCACCCATTTTCAGTTTCATAAACAGAAACACGTTCTTTAAAAGCTTCTTTACATTCCTATTTTCAAGATCTGGTACTTGCGACCTTTCTACATTTTCACCTTTTTGCATAAATTTATTAAATTGTGTTTATTATTTCGTCCATTTGTAGTGCCACATTGCAAAGGGAAATAGGATTTGCAATGAAGCCTCACAGATGAATGTCATATAAATCCAATGAAGGATTGAAATGGGGACGTACATAATTATGCACATGCAAGTAATCCGAAATATATATCATTTTGTCATTTGAAGAGACATATGTAACATTTTTGTCAGAGAGATAATAATGCTCATCATCTGATCATGTAAACAGTGATATATACAATTTTTATAAAAGTCTAGAGGCAGAACGAATTTTTATACGTATAGGCAGTAACACACACTAGCACGCATATACACTTACACAAATCTCGTGATCAACAAGGTTCTGGATAACACCACAGCTATACCAAAGAACATTAAAATCGAATGTGGTTTTCCAAAATAATCAATTCCTAGAGGTTCTGGGCATAGATAAACTGATTGTAGAAAAATAACTTTACTATATACAAAGAAAATATTATTGGCAAAAGTAAATAAATGAAAATAAATAAGATGAGACCCGGGGTACCAAACGAGGAAGGGGGGGGGGAAATTCAAATGACTCAACGGGGACGAGAGTCCGAGAGAGGATGTACGGTGATTGCTTCCAGGGAAAGGGAGAGAGTGTAAATGACGGGGAGACTCACGTAAAGCTTAATTAACTGGAGGCTATGGATACGACGAGAAGCGTGGCGCTGCAAAGTTCCACTAACAAAATTCCTTCTTCTTTAACCTCGTTGAGAAATGAACGAGGGAGTACTTTAGACGAGAACGAAGTCGACACCCGAGAGATATATGCCTGTCCCTGTCTATCGTCTATCGGATGGGAACACTGGGCATTAGGTACGAGCGAGGCTGGGCAGAGATGACGCATTGCGTTCGTAGCTGGAAGCCGTTGGGAGGTGGGGCAGGGCGTCGAGACTGTACGCGTCTGCTGACCAAGACGGAGCTGTGTGGCACTCATTTCGCAAAGCTATTCCGGAAGTATTTATACTGACTCGGCGGAAGCACGTCGCTGGAGGCCCCCAAAGAGGGACGGGAATGTCATTAGACTTGGCGTGACAGGGAAGGGGGTATTCTCGGCGGGCATTACAGCCTCTTGCGAAGGAACCCTAAGCCTTAGCTCTGGGGCGCCGATCAGGCGATGAGACGGGGAAGAAATGAAACCCAAACGGTTCACTCGGTCGCTCAAAATTCTCGATGCTCTCTTGGGGCTGTCTGACCGCGCTGGTGCATCTTTGTCAGGCGCCACGGGTAGACGTTGGATTCTATGGGTGGGTGAGGGTAATAAACTACTCTCTCTGCCAACCAACTATTATCTTCCTTGCCCTCGTAGCAATTTTTGGTAAGTTTTATGATGAATAATATTATTAATAATAGTTAGCATTTGAAGAGTTCATTTTATGTACAAAACTATTTGAGAGCGTACAAAAATGCCAGAAATTAATATAGTTTTAATAAATGAGTGCAACATGTAAAATCGCTTTTATATGTAAAAAAATGTATTTGTTCAGCAAAGAATACATTCAGTTTTGATCAAATATATGGTTTATTCACCTTTTCAGCTTCATTCAAATGAAACTAAACTTTGCCAGGTAGGATTTGTTGCAATGAGGTAAATAATGCTACTCATACGGTGTAAAGTCCCTTGACTATGGAGTTTGAGGAAGAAGTCCCCAACTTAGCGCAATAGCTTTCTCTTGAGCAGAAGTAGCACGAGTGTGGGTGCAGTATTATAAAAGAGGATGAGAACCATTTCAGTTGAAGCGTGAATGATTATTTTGTGGAAGAGCTTCACTTAAACTTTACAATTGCCGAAAGTATAGGTAAGGTCAGAGATAAAACAATATGTGTATGCTATAAATCTTCATCTTCAGAGAGGTCATGTGACACAAAAACAATTTTCTCACCTTTATCTAGGTATGATAGCTTACATAAAAAAATGCCTTGGTATTAGTAAGAACTAACAGTAGCCCTTGTCTTCCTGTCTCAAATTGACCTTGGGATTAGTCCATTTATCATTGAATAGTATGCAGCAAACTCAAGCATTTTTTGCTTTTCTGTTCATATTATCTTGCGAATATGACTTGTATCATTGTAATGTTACTCATGTTTGTCCAATATCAATTTGGAAACATACGAATTTAAAACCCAATTTCAATTCTTATTCTGAAATTCCATAGTTTTTAAAACACTAAAAGTTTTTGAATATAAAATAAATCTTTGTAATAAAAAGTTCGATCAAATTATAAAAGGAAAATTGAGCACAGTGAACCAAAAATAAGTAGATTTACAAAATGTCACACAAAGGCGTCTAAAAATATATTTTTGCAAAAGTAAATAAAGAAATCGAGTAGCTATATTTTGTAAGGGAGATGATAAAATTGCCAGATAAAGTCTTCAGAAAATGTTGCCTCAATAATAAAGTTATGGGTATAAAGAATACTGATTATCTTTCTTTTCTTTAGAGAAAATGGTAAATAGCTTAAAAATATCCCCCTTTTCCCCCCTTCATATCTAGCTAAACCTTCATTTATTTAGATTTGAAGTTGTTTAAATCAAAATAAAGTGGGGAAGAACAGGGATTGAACAAAGAGTTAGGACAAGGAAAGCACAAATAAACAACAAGAAATTGATGGAACAAATAAACAAAATGACAGAACAAGTGAAAAGACCAGAATTTCAGCAGAAAGATAGTAGAAAAGGTCAGAAAGGATCTAAAATATTCACTACTCGACTACGAGGTGATAGCAAAGAGGAAATCCCATGGGCTACGATCTGACGCCATCAGAACGCCTAAATTCGTCGCTGAAATCCAGGATATCATCATCAATGAACCTAGAAAGTCATGTGGCACCCGAATTACAATGAAATTAGGCCTGTACCACCCAAATTACAGGATATGTAGGCCCAGTAAGGAACCCCACAAATGGACACCTGGGGGATCAATGAAATACTTAAATTGGGTACACGCATTAAATAATAAAATAATATGTCATGTGAAAGTAGTGAACCAATTTAAGATAGAGAGAAACACTCTATCACAGTTGTATATTTATTAAAGTATGAGTCGAGCAAAGAGAACAGCCAGAGTTTCCACGCGGTCATAAAATTACGCACGCGAGGAAGCAGCTGCGAGACAAAACGATCTCAAAACAGATAACAGGGACAAGCTAAACAAATACAGGGTGTTATGTGCTTTGACCGGTTAAAAGTTTCGAGTACTTGTAAAATGCAAAACGGTCTTTTTGATACAGGTTATAGGCCCAGGTAGGAAAATATGTAGTTTCATTAGACGCACATACATACATCTTGTAAATCAGACCAACGGGCAAATAAGAAACTTATGAACATACATATTTCTGATCTTTAGCTCCACCCCGAGCCCAGATCAAGAGAAAAGAGGTCACATCCCTGTGTAACGAGGGGCCTATATATATTTAACACACACAAAGATAAAAGAGAGACTAAGATAGAGATATAATCAGTTACCTGTCTGTCAGTATAGCTTACTTGCTATTTTGTTATTATTAGCGTCATGAATCCGTTCCCTCATCCTTAAGTCCTGCCTCCTTAGACTAAGCTATCTAACGTAACGGAAACCTTACACACACCGTGTAGGACTCGATATCTTCCGCTTGCTCCCATTTTGATAGGCCCAAGCTAAGAATAAAACCTGCTTATCCCCGCTTTCCTTTCGAGTCATTTTCCTTTAACCAGTGATTAGCGCCGCACCTTCTAGAACCCAGCCTACTCGCGTATGTCCGTGAGAAACTTTGGGATTTAGAACAAATTCGACTGGAAGGCATATTGCCAGCGAGAATCATTGTTTCGGTGTTTTATGCAGTATGGTTGACCTTATGCCACCCCAATATTTTCCTGAGATCCTCAGGCTAAACATCGCCGGCTAGATTCTTGTTAAGATCAAAGTGGTGAAACCCTCAATCGATCAGGTACCTGCACGGAGACCTTATGTGTAGCAGTATTTCTCTGCGCCCTGTCAGACCAGCCGGAAGAACCAGGGCCTTTCTGGAGGAAAATTTCTTCCATCACACAGTACCAAAAATTTGAACTCCTAATTGGCCTGACTGCAACCCCCTGGATTTCTTTGTATAGAGTGCGGAGGTCCGACAGACCACCAAATCCCGCTGCAATATGAAAGAGTAGATAATGACTATGAGTACCAGCGCCTCAGGAGCCTAAATAGAGAGATAGTGACGAAGGTCTGTGGTCGTTTCTGAGGTCGCCTAGAGGCTGGACTCAATGATGCAGGTGGATTCATTCAGTGAAATCGAGAGAAAATGTTATGAAGACAAACTGACCCAAAATTGGCGAATATACCTCTAAAAATAAAAACATTTTTATTTTTTCTGAGGCATTCATCTTGCGAATGAATGCCGTCCGCACTCTGTACCTAAGACATGAAAATTAATTAAAAATATCGATAAATATAAGGTAAGATGAAATAAAGAAAAATTACCCCAAGTTAAAACGATTAAATTAATGACTTTTTGCCTCATGACTATTAATTACGCTGCAATATTACATAGAGCACCAGATAAATATGAATTGCAATAGAGACGGCGATCTTTAATGAAGCCTAATAAAATGAACGGAAAAGAGGATGAAGGGAAAATCCCCAGATGGCAAAGAAAGATGCAGCACTGAGAATACGTGAAAGGAGGCCCTAATCTAATCAGCATTAAATACCTATTGATATCATACTTACTTTTTACTCACTATCATAAGACACACCATTTCTAAAGGCGAAACATTTTTTGTTTAACGCCGCTTCGGACGGCCAATCGCGATAAAAGAAACACTTCCCTACCCTGAGGTTGCAACTCGTAAAGGTGAAGAAAGAAAAACTCACACACCAACAAGAAAGACGCCACAGAGTGGTGGCTGATCCCAAGTCACAAACACCATGTTGCTGTGAAAAAGCCACAGGGTCATATGTCTATTCAGGTATGGTTGTTTTATCTGTCGTCTCTGAGATAAATATGAAATATATTATTTTTATGGCCTATAGAGCACCAACGCAAACGGAACACTACAATATTATTTTGTTCGAAATTTATTAAATAAAACCTAAGGGTTACATGACCTGTCTTCAATTTTCAGAACGTAGATTTTCTAAACGTAACGGCAGGCAATAGAAATAATCAGCGTTTAGAATTTATAAATGATAACTACACGAAAGCAAAAAATAGAAGAATCGAAAAGGACAATAATAGCATAAAGTATTTTTAAATGCATACGAGGAGCGGTCAATAAGTTTTGCGAATCGGTAGGGTAAAACAGAAGAAGGGAAATGGCTGTTAGTGGAGGTGTTAGGACTAGTTATGACAAGTCAGGACCTGCAGCCGCACGCTCCTGCCTTGTATACTTAATAAGCAGTAGCTAATTGCAGATCGTCAGTCAAAAATTTTTTCAACAATGGAGAAGGTTGAGCACCGCGCAGTGATCAAATTTTTGACCAAGGAAGGCAAGAATGCAAAATAGATCCATGAACGCATGTTTGCAGTGTACACCTACTCCACCCCTTCCTATGCAATCATTGCTCGCTGGAATAGGGAGGTCCACCATGGTCGTGAATCCGTTGAAGATGAGCCCCGTCCAGGAAAATGTGACCCGTGTGGAGAGAATGATCCTCGACGAGTGAAGGTCGAAGAAATCGAGTGAGAAGTGGGAATATCACATGGAAGTGTTATCAACATCATCCACGACAATTCAGCAATGACCACAGTCTCTGCCCGTTAGGTCCCTAGAAACTTCACGCTACCTCACGCCCCATGATCGACTTCAACGTCATCAAAGTTCGGAGGAGCTGCTGCTCCTGTACAACCAAGATCCGGCGTGATTCAAGTCACGCATAGTGACAGGTGATGAAACCTGGGTCCACTACTGTGATCACGAGACCAAACTCGAAAGCATGGCCTGGAAGCACAGGGGCTCTCAGACCCCCATCAAGTTCCGGACTAACCCTCAGCGGCGAAGATCATGGCCACCAACTTCTGAGATTCTGAGGGTGTGTTGATGGTGGACTATGCGCCTCGTAGAAGGACCATCACAAGCCAATATTACGCCGAGGAACTGGCTGGGTTGAAAAAGTGTATCCGTTAGAAGCGGCAGGGCAAGTTGAGCCTCGGCGTCCTGCTCTCACATGACAATGCCCCTGTCCACAAGGCCAAAGGTGCACAAGCTGCCCTGGGAGATTACGGATTCGAGGAGCTCAATGATCCCCTCTACAGTCTAGGTTTGGCCCCTAGCGACTACTTTTTATTCCGCCAGCTCAAGGCTGCACTGCTTGGACGCCTGTTTAGGGACGATGAAGATGTCGAGCTCGCCGTCCAGGAGTGGATTGAACAGCAGTCGGGAGATTTCTGGTTGTTAGGAATTTGAAGCCTCAGGGACAAGTGGCGCAAGTGCATTGAATTCGAGGGTAGTTATATTGAAAAATAATAAAACACTTTTCCTCATATCTCGTTTCCTTATATCCGAATTGCAAAACTTATTGACCACCCCTCGTATTTAAGTGCAATGAAATATTATAGAATCTGCGTCCATAAGATTCAACTCGTCCTCTACTATTAACTGCAGGGAGGAAAGTACAATTTCGGCACTCTATTTCTAAAGATGGTAGATAAACCATTAAAAATATAAGAGAAGTTATAGTAAAATTGTATATTTTAACATACGTTAATGTTATACAAACTTGCGTGGGTTACCATTCATTCTTGAATCAGCAAATATTGTTTCTCTCGTTTTCAGGTATAGGTATATGTATGTATATGGATATATATGTATGTTTATGTATGTATATATTTTTTATCTAAGATATTTGCTTGAAAATCTATATATGTACCTTTAGCTTAGTATTTTGAAGTATAGATCTAGCAGAAAGAACCTTCTTTCCATTGTTTAAATCTTCCAGATGTCTCTTAATGAGACGAGAAATATTTTTCGCCCCAACTAAACTCCTTAGACAATACAAGTCATTAGCGCAGAGCCGATATCCAGATAAATTTGTTTAGTTTTTATATAATAAAATTCTAAGGGTTTCGAAATATGTTTAATGGAACACACACGTGGTATATTGATATACGGACGAACATTGTAGGCTATCTTAATTTTCTAGATATGATGGCAACGAGACCTTGTAAGAAAAATCTCCCGCCTAACTTTGGTTACATACGCAATTATTCTTCTCCCATAGAATTATTTTTTCGGTCAATTTCTGATTAGTGGATTTTTTGAAAAAAACTTAATTTTCCGTTTTATTTTTAACTATTTAAACCAAAGTCATTGGCAAATCACAATTAATTTCCATTTACTTATTCGTCAGCAACTCTTCCACCACTCAATCTCAAACCAACTTCTCAGTTACTCAGAAGCCTCTAGTGTCAAATCCATTATTGTGTTTGAAAGTGATTTTAGTGTGTATTAATGATTTAATTAGAATAAGTTTCGAATAAACGACTAAAATTCACAACACTGAATTATCCCCATTGCTAGAGAGAGATAAGTGTCACCTGCACCTCAGAAGAAAAGGGCAACAAAATAGAACAATTCATTGGTAAATGAATGGTTCGACCAGACTACACCATAGGTATATCTGTTTATATTTATTAGCAATGATTTTTTTTCATTATTCATTTGTTTTTTTACAGCTTAATAATCATTTGTCTTTGTCAAACCAACATTATTCTTCGGTATTTTACAAACACACACACACATACACACACATATATATATATATATATATATATATATATATATATATATATATATATATATATATATATATATATATATATATATAAGAAATTAAACCAAACTTACTGAAGGAATATATTCCAGAACAGTTTTGGCGTATCTTACACTCTTGTCAATTGCCAACTGAGAAGAAAATTAAAGAGAATTCCATATACACCTCTGACCTGATAACAAAAATCATGTTACCTGTCCCACTCCCCAGCTCAGGCGGAACAAAATTTACTACCTGATTAGGAATTAAAATAGCTTTTAAATATAATAATTCCATAAACCAACCAAACCATAATGGTGTCGTTTTACTTAAAATTATTGAATTCCCATAATTTTATAGTTTTCGTAAAAGCATCCCACCAATTAGTTTGTTCTTGATTAGTATTACGGTTCAAATTTACATTAAATTTCTCTTAAACCATGATTCTGAAAATTTCAAATGCAAAAAATGATGTCATTTATTCGTCATATAAATTTGTCTTTATTCTTTTAGCCTGAAGATCGATTAAGTAATCCCAGCTTACCGCAGCTGACGGACTTCCCATTGAGGGACCAGAACTCAAATATTACTAAACCATCGACTATTCGCCCTTCTGTATCAAAACCCTTAATTTACGGGTGTTTGAATATCCGCAGCGTCCAGGACTTGCGCGACACCGACCGTCCTGAGAGACGTACGGCCCTCATCTGCAAAAAGATTTCCCGCCTCAACATCGATGTGGCAGCCATGAGCAAGATTAGGCTTCCAGGAGAGGGCAACATCAGAGAAGCTAGTTTCAGATACTCTATCTTATGGAAGAGAAACAACCCCGACGAGCCATGCATACATGGCCTGTGCTTCGCCGTCCGATCCCGGCTTCTGCACCAGCATAATCTTGTCCCGACTGCAATCAGTGAGCGCATAATGTCCGTTCAGAAACTTTTCACTCGGTACAGATTTATTGACCTGATCTCTGTGTACGCTCCTACTCTCACCTCTTAAGACGAAATCAAAGCCTTCTTATACAACCTGCTCGACTGTACCATCCAGGCAGTCTCCGCACATGACAAATTCGTTGTGCTACGAGACTTAAACGCAAGAGTCTACAGTGAGTATCCCTTGTGTGAAGGCACCTTCGGCCACCTTGGCATTGAGAACACCAATGCCAGCGGTCAGCTTCTGTGCGATTGGGACTCTAACCCCAGTCGAACCAACCCGCTTCCTACACTAATTCGCATGTGAGAAGTCGAGGGAGAAATAAAATGGATTGTATGTACAGTCCTTTACTTACAGAAAAATATGAGGTAAATATTTACAAGAGATTTCATTACTTATTTATATAGAATTAATCCTATATTATTAATACTATCAATTAATATATGTAAACAATCAGACTATTATAATTGAAGAAAAAACAAAACTACAAATCCGAAAAAACAATTCTATTTTTAAATCGAACTGAAAGTATTCGCGACTGCAACAACAAAAAGAAAAGGCCTCAAGTGATACCAAAGGGTGAAATTCCTGCCAGCTGCCACTCGAGTGGGCACAATGCCTAGCACTTATCAAAAACAAACTGGCGCTTCCGAGCTCGACATAATATATAGTGATCTTTTCGCAGTATTTGGGCTATATAGAAGCCCTCTTCCTTCAAATTGGACGTACAATAACTTCAGTTAAGTTACTTTGAATTGTAAAATCTTCGCCACTCTTTACAAATTGAAGGATTTTCCTGTTAAATAGGCAAAACTTTAGAGTGGACTTTAAATAAATAATTTTATCAAAGAGGAGCGGGCCTTAAATCTATACTCTGGATCCATTCGTTTTAACACGCTTCCTACACTAATTCGGACGTGAGAAATCAAGGGAGAAATGAAACATATTGTATGTACTGTCCTTTATTCATAAGAAAAATATAGGGTAAATATTTATAAAAGATCTCTTTACTTATTTACACAACAAAAAAAATGGGTTTGATCAATTTTCAAATTCCAATATCAAAATAACAGGCTTATAACCCAACCAAGAGTCAAGAAGAAACAAAAGAGAGATAAATGCGCAAACAAAACCGGTATTACTCCTATAATAGACGTCTAACACTTTGGATCCAACACAATGCCAAAAAAAAAGAAAAGGCCTCACGTTGTACCCCGAGCTATGGGGGGGGGGGGGGAAGGGCTTTCCTGCTGCTACTTGAGTGTTTACAAATTTAAGAGGAGTACCAAGGCTGGTGCCTCCGAGACGTCTTACAGAAAAAAAGCTGGTGCCTCCGAGCTCGGTATAATGCGATCCGGTTACCCCTTCGAGGCTACAAAAAACATCTGTTCTGTCCCAACAGGACGCACAATAACTTCTGGTGTACCAAGTCAAACGCTAATGTCTCCGCCACTCTTTACAAATTGGAAGGTAATATTTATCTATAATTTACTAGAGTTGACTTTCCCAAAAATATTTAATATTTAGCTGAGGAAGAGAAAATAACATTTTATACAAAACATGAAAATCAATTTATATATATAAAAAGAAAAAAACAAAAAAGATTTCCGTTCATACACACATACAGAGGGAGGGCACGGGTATTGGGAAAGGGGTGAAAGAATGGCCCTTCACACACAGACTCACATTTTCTCCACCACAACCTCTGAAGACGAAGTCAAAGCCTTCTTATACAACCTGCTCGACTGTACCATTCAGGCATTCCCCACACACGACAAACTCGTTGTGCCTCGAGACTTAAACGCAAGAGTCTACAGTGACTATCGCATGTGTGAAGGCATCTTCGGCCACCTTAGCATCGGGAATACTAAAGCCAACAGTCAGCTTCTCCTGAGCTTCTGCACTGAGCACGACCTCGGCGTTAAGAATATGTTATTCCAACTACCCAATCGACAGAAAACGACCTGGATACACTCTCTGTCGAAACGCTGGCACACACTTGACTATATCTTAACCAGAGCCAGAGAGAGGTAAGATGTCTGCATCATCCGCTCTAGGCCTGGTGCAGATGACTGCCTGACAGATCAGCTCCTCCTGGTCTCTCGCCTCGCCATCAAGATCCATGAAACGACGAAGCAGGTCGCAGCAAACAGACCCATTCGCCGCTTTGTCTGTGCCAAGTTCCGTGATCCTCAGACATCTCAAGACTTCAGGGAGGCCATTGAAAGACACCTCACGGATATCCTTAAGTCGGCCTCAATAGATGACCGTTGGACCACCGTCCACGATGCTATGACTGATTCTGCTGAGCAAACTATTGGTATGCCAGGAAAAAGAGCCATAATTGGTTCGGCGAGAACGATGAATATATCAATCGTCTCATAGAAGCTAATCGTCTAACACACCTCGCCTTTGAGAACAAACTTACACCGGATAAATCATAATATGGGGTTTGGTTAATGACTATACTAGCCTAGATAGCAGTCATTAACCTTCCTTTAAATGAAGAATGAATGAGAATGTGTTAGAACAGAGAAAACGAGTCATTGCGCGACTAAAGTTACTATGTAGTTTCAAGGCAAGTATTCGTTGTAATCTTTAACAGAGTTTATTTTTAAAACTAAACAATAAAAGAGCATAAGTATATAACAAAGAGGGAGGATGAGAATAGAATCACACAGTTGGAGTAAAATGAATTATGACTGATTATAAATGAATTAATAATTTGAGTAGTTAAAGGATATATTCGAAAAACGGGAATTATAACCTCAGGGGGGAATTGGAAATGTAAAAAAAGGAGGGAACTACATTCACATACTTAAGACATTTGATAAAGCTGATTATTAGAATCTATTATTACGAACCTAATTCGGCGGGTAGACCAAACACGAATGAACGAATGAAAGTTCGAGAGAGGGAAGGAAGAGGAGATCTACACCGATTGGATAGTTTAAAATCCGTCAGACAATGGTTTTGATTGGTCAGAGGGTAGCGTACATCTAATATGGTAATCGCATGGGGTAAGTATTATCGAATGTCGTACAATTGAATTTTAATAGGCGAGATGCATAATTTCTTAGAAGGGGAAATGGCAAATGTATCTTTACGAAATTTTGTAGAAGCTAGCAAAGATGTCAGCTGCTACCCCGGATAATAAGCGAAAACACCAACAGGCATCCGTAGAATGCCAAAGAGGGATCAGCGATGGTCAAAACAACTAGTGGCAGAAGAAATCAGAGGAGACCCAGGACTTCGCTGACCAACGAGACTTGCGCCACTTCTATGCAGCAACCAAAGAGGTCTTCGTCCCCACAAGGTTATTAGTGGCTGGCCTAAAAGATTCGGACGGCTCTACTACCATCACGGATAACGATGGAATCCTTGATCGTTGGAAGTATCATTTTGAGAGCCTCCTCAACGATCATTCAAGCCGCCCTAATGATCTTCTCCGTATGACCTCACAGCACCCCGTCTGTCATTGGATGTCCCTGCCACCTACGATCAAAGAAGTCTAACAGATGCGTCGGGTGCATGAACCCGAGCAAAGCTCCAGGATCCGATAACATTCCGCTCGAGTTCCCCAATTACGGTAGCCTGATGCCCCTCATCCTTAAGATCTGGGAAAATAAGACCTTCCCGAGAGACTACCGCAACAGGAATATCATTAATATCTTCAAGAATAGGGATCGAGAGAACTACGGTAACTACAGCGGTATATTACTTTTAACTTTTAACATCCTCCCTGAGTTTCAGTGTGGCTTCAGACATTTTCCATGGAAAAGAGACATGATCCTTTGCGCCCGCCGACTCCAAGAGAAGAGTCAAGAACAACAAAGCCAGCCATGTTCATCATCCGCGATCTCATAAAAGCCTTCGATAAAGTCCCTCGTCCTGCAATGTGGGCAGTCCTCACCAAGTTCAGATGTGCATCTGACTTCATTACCCTCATCTGCTCCCTTCCCGAGGTGATCGTTGGCAGAGTCTGGGACTAAAACACCCTTTCAGACAAATTTCCCATCACTGGCCGTCTCAAACAAGGTTGTGTTTTAGCTCCAACTTGCTTTTCGCTGTACATGGCAGCCATGTTCAATGAAATAGCACCGAACACATCCACCATTGACGTGCGATACCGCATGGAGGACGCGCTACGCAAACTTGCTTTACCTGTCGTAAAGACTAGGAAATTTACAATCTCACTACGCGATATGCAGTATGCCGATGACAACGCCTTCCCGAGCAGGACTGCTGACGGCCTCCAGGGGACAGCACACTTTGAGACTCTGCCTACGAGCGTTTCAGGATGCAGGTGAACACCGTCAATACTACGGCTCTTATCCAATCATCACCAGGTCAAACCCTCCCAAGTACCAAGATCACTATCAACGGCTAGCACATGGAAGAAGTGGATAACTTTTCATACTTAGGGAGCATTCTCTCGAAAACCCCCCCGTGAGGAAAAGAAGTAAGACTGAATCGGGGCGGCCCATTCTTATTCGGTCGCCTCAGGCGTCGCATTGTTAACAACCATGCACTGACTAGTGGAACCTAGATCATAATCTTTCAGCCCGTAGCCCTATCTACCACTTTTTATGCATTCGAGACTTGGATTCGATGGCTTCCAGCAGTACAATCTAAGACAGATTCCCAAAATACGAGTACGATGGGAATATTTGATCAGCTATCCAGCGTCGAAGCCACCATGTCCTACGAATAGCCCCCTTTCGACTACAGAGGATCATGCTCTGTTGGAAACTGGCCTCCTGAACAAGACCTCGAGGAGGCCCAAATCACCGCTACAAAGACCAGCTTAAGCCCACCCTGGCCCAAACCAACATCGAACCGTCTTCTTGGGAGAAAACTGCCCGGGATCAGAGGAGCCTTGAGGACAGCTGTATACGAAGGCACCGCGGCCTTTGATGAGAACATAAGACAGCATGAGGAGCACAAACGTAGTAGGAGGAAGCAGCGATTGGAACAAGCTCTTCATCCTTCTGTCCTGCAGTGCGAGTTATGCCCGCGGCTATTTCACAACAGACTGGAGCTCCTAGGTCATATCCGGCGCAAACATCAGACGAGGAGACCGGTTAACAGAGAACGGAACCGATACTGGGACACGAGCTGGAGCCGACGATATATATATTTATATATATATATATATATATATATATATATATATATATATATATATATATATATATATATATATATATATATATATATATATATATATATATATATATATATATATATATATATGTATGCATGTATATGGAATATGAAGACGCAAACCATTGTTCGATCGAATCATTCTATTTTGGGGACATTTCTCTACTCAAAAGACACAACCTTCAACACCTAGGCACCTTTCATTGGGATAGATCTTTAAAGTGTAAACGTAGAAATTGTAGAACGTAGCACTAGATTTTGCAAATTAAAATGTATTAGACATCAAGTTTTCCCTTCCTCAATTTCTTACTTGTAGAGTCCAGCCAGCGGAACCGTCGAATAGTGTTATCATTGTATCTTTTCTTTAATATACTTGTGATAGAGTTGTTCTTTGGGAAAATACTCTGTAAAATTACAAGCTACAGCTAGTTAGATTATTATTAAAGTAAAAATCGCGGCCAATAAACTAATTTGCTTTTTTGGGTACTCATCTTTTGTCCACGAAACTCGAAAATTACCACCGAAATCCACTCCATAATCCAGAATCACTTCCCTTTTTGAATTGAAATATAATCACAATTAAAAGCTATGCAATCGGCTCAATCCTTCGTTACAAAGACACCCTTCCAATTACTTTCCATTATTTTCTTATCTACCAATTCAAGTATGTTTCGGGCAATGTAACCTACATTTTCCTAACGAGCCGACCCCTTCAATTGATAGTTGAACATCACGCTGGAAGGTTATCCAGAACAGGTCTCCCGCTGGCAAACACGACCCTTAAACGATAAGACTCCATGGTCACACTTGTAATTATCAAGCAAAGATCGACCAATTCCCATAACTGTCCTCTGCAGATAACCTTTGCGACCTACGAATCCTTATACATTCACAAAGCTTAGTCTGTCTCAATGACACAATTTCATCTGTTCTGTTTCTCGTTCCCTGATAAATGCCTACTCAGCCTTTAACATTAATTTGTACCAACAAGATTTAAAATGTCTGAATAATCCATATATGTATATTGTAATATTGTAATTCCCCAAATTACCTGTCTTTGTGTTATTTTCAAGAGCCCTCTAAACGTTGGTGTATTCATAAATTAAAAGAATAAATCTGTTTTTGTTGCTTTGGTTCTCTTATTAATATTCAGACTTTGAAACATAATGAAGATCTCTTTTGAATTTATAAATATACAGTTTTGGGGATAAATATGACGGTTTGTATAAAACAAAAACCCGCAATATCTTCGCCGAAAATCAATGTATTTTAGAATTATTAAAAGATATGTACAAGTTTATGCGTAGCAGATAAAAGGTTACTCATACATACTCGTAGTAGCCGCCCTCAGCATTTTCAAGCGTCATATGACGTGTAAAAAACCTTGAACTTGCGTTCCTCATTTGGTACCTTCTTAATTTTGGCCACCAATTCATCTTTGAGATTGCAGACAGAAAGGTTAGTGTCTTTCTCAACTGCGCCACACAATCGTAATCCATGGAATTACAATTAGGGGATCTAAGAGGCCCGAAAGTGGGGCTGGTGAAGTTGTAGAAATTCTCCGACAACTACTTCTGACTCTTCCTGGAGGTGTGGCCTCTCAGCATCAACCCTCTACAGCTTGGAGTTCATAATAATCTCCAGAGGCTCCCTATTGCTGTCTGACTTAGGCATAAGCAGACCCTGCTCAAACAGGTGGGGGCATGACGTCATTCTCACTGGAGACACATCCATAGAACATCGCAGTTTCAGGGAAATTGGTCTTCATAATACTTCTAACGTCTTTTCATCTGAGAAGGACCAGAACGTCCCCGGCTTAACCAGACACTTCATATTTTTCAGGAGCTTCTTTGCCTTCCTCAAGCGGTGGTCCTTTTCGATTTGATGGGAAAACATACCAAGAGAAAGATGGGGTTTACATGAGTGCTCCGATTTTAGCCGGCATCTTTATGTCAAATTTTGAATTTTATTTTATAAATAAGAATCCCATCTCATTTAAACCAATTTTTCTAGAAGATTTTTTGATGATACTTTTATTATTTTCAAATCAGAACAAGAGTTTATCAACTGTATTACATACCTAAACCAGTTCGACCAACATATTCAGTTTGAACATGAAAAAAAACTTAACAACACTTTCCCCTTTTTCAAAATTTTAATTTCTTGTTCGGGCCAAACTTTCCTTACCTCGGTTAATCGCAAACCTTTTCTTCAGTGGGTATGAACTCTCTTACAAATTAAGAACAATTATTACTCTATTATATCGCCCTTATTGATTATCATCGAACTTCTGGTAGATGCATATAGAGTTTGAATTTTTGACTAAATATTTGAACAATAATGGATATCCTTCCTCGTCTATCTACAACTCAATATTTATTTTTTAACATTTATTTCATGAAATTACCAACCATTTTTTAATTTAAAAATAAATGATATTTCGTGATCACTAAACTTGGCCAATTAAATAAAACTGTTCGCTCTTAATTCTCTAAATTATTAAGGAAGTTTTATCTACACACTCTATTTTACTATTGTACTATTGTATTTGTTAATAAATTTTAACTAGGAATGTTTTTTAATTGTTAGGATAGACTCTCCTGCCAGAAAGTAGAAACATAGTCATTTATAGTTTCAATTTCTCTTGGTGTATCCAAGGAAAATACATAAAGAGCAGCGTGCGCTCCTTGAAAGTCATAGTCTGTTCGCCTCTCGGCAGTAACCTTAGAACCGGTACTACTCTCTGTCAAAACGGAAAATTCAGCAATGCGCCAACATAGCATCATTTGTTAAACAGAGTTATCTACTAATAATTTTAAAATATTCGGATTGACTCAATTCCTTACATCACTCAGGATTTTAGAGGAGAAACAATATCTTGCAAATTATTTTAACGACAAACGAAAACTTTGTGAAAAATGTTAAAGTTCTGGAGCCGCTCGAAGACAGCGATCACAGTTCTCTCAGATTTAAAATTACTACAGGTTCAAAGACAGACTCAAATCGTAGGCTGGTACCTAACTTTAACAGAGCAAATTTTTTAGACTTTGATCGTGTGTTGAATAACGCCCTTAGTTCTAGGACTAATAATAAACTTACCGTCACGATAATGTGGAATGATTTCATATATTGGGTTGAGGAATAGGTTCTTGCGGTTTTATCAAATTTATTCATTACCATTAACAATTTTCAGAAAAACTTCATTTTTAATTGATAAAAATATGCAATTTAATCAATAATGTATTATCCGTTGTTATTTACGAGCTCTTCCCAACGTTCAACTAGTTTTTCGATGCCTCAGCAATAAAAATATATGGAATTTGACTCGAAGAATTCGTCTAACTAGGTTTTTAATTCTACATCAGTATTGAACAAACGCCGCGCAATTGTTGGAGAGCGATCGGACCAGATGGAAATCAGATTGAGCCAAGTCTAGCGAATATGGAGGATGCGGCAGGATTTCCCAATTAATCGTTTGGATGGCGTCTTTTGTCATATTGGAAATGTGAAGACGAGCATTTTCGTGCTGCAGAAGGAGTCCATAACGTCGATGAGGTCACTTTTCACGAATAGCTTCGGCGAGTCGATACATTTGTTCAACGTAGAGTTCTGCATTGACAATCTCGTTGTTCGCAAGGAGCTTATAAAGAATGATGCCTTGACAATCTCACCACATAAAGAGCATCGTCTTTCGTGGATGAAGTCCTTGCTTTAATCGCGGAAGTGTTTTTTTTTATTGGGGCTAAGCCATTGTTTTCGATGGTTCATCTTGACATAAACAACCACTTTTCGTCGCCAGTGATGATGCGGTGAAGAAATCGGTTCTTATATTCATGGTAGCCTTCTGACGAGCAAGCAGACTTGCGGCAATTGTGGAGCGTTAAAGTTTGTTGCTTTCGCTCAAAGCGTGCGGAACCCATGCAGCAAGTTTTTGAACTTTCCCCATCGAATGAAGGTGATTCACTACAGATTTCTGACCAAACGCCAATTGTACAGCCAATTCTCTAGTCGATTGACGAGGATTTTCATGATGAAGGTCGTTCAATCGATCTTTATCCAACTTAATGGGGCGACCAGAACGTTCTTCGTCATTGAGATTGAAATGAACGATTTTTATGTGTCAGATTTTACATTGGAAAAACTCGTCACCATTGCAGACATTGTTGCACCAATAGTTACCGAAGAAGAATCATTTATGACTAGTATTCAAGTAACAGAAGCAGATATAATCGCACATCTCGAAAGTTTAAAGCAATGCAAATCGCCAGATCCGGATATGATCCATCCCCGTCACCTAAAAGAGTTGACAGAAACGATAGCTAAGCCACTCACCACATTATTCAACAAATCACTAGAAGAGGGTGTCGTTCCACAAGAGTTCAAAAGCGCAACACTACTACAATTTTTAAAAAGGGTGACCGGCTTTTCTTAATCAACTACAGGCTAATAAGTCTGACATCTGTAATCGAAAAACTGCTTGAATCTATTATGTATAAAAGAGAAAATAGTCAAACATTTAGACAAATTGGGCATCATCTGCGAATCACAGCACGGTTTTACGAAAAACAAATCATGTTCAACAAATCTGCTAGAATTTTTTCAAGCCATCATTGAATAAAGCGGCAGATTTAATCTGATTCGATTTTCAAAAAGCTTTAAATACGGTCCCCCACAAGTGTCTACTTAAGAAGATTGCCGCTCACAGAATCGGTGGAAACGTATTGAAGAGGATGGAAGACTAGCTCAACGGAAGGAAACAATATACATTCATAAATGATAAATGGTCACCAACTAAGATGGCGAGACGTAACAAGTAGAGTGCCCCAGGGGTGAGTCCTGGGTCCATTGCTTTTTCTAACCTATGTAATCGACTAAGATGAAGGCATAGTGAGCCTATTCTCAAAATTTGCTCACGATACAAAGATGGTTGGTAAATCAATAAAACTTGCCGATCAACATAAAATCCAAAGAGACTTAAACAGCATTGTGGACTGGTCTGACAATTGGCAGATTAAACTCAACATTGAGAAATGCAAGGTACTACACATTGAATCAGGAAACGAATAATTCAACTATACAATAAAAGGCTTACCACTGAAAAATGTATCAAAAGAAAAAGATGGTGTTATAGTCTGCAACGATTTGAAAGTTAGGAGACAGTGCGCGAAGGCATGCAAGAAAGCAAACAAAGAGCTCAGTTTATATATAGAACTTTTGCCTACAAATCTGAAAATATAGTAATTCCTCTGTACAAATCTTTGGTTTGACCTCATTTAGAGTACGCAGTTCAGTTTTGGATTCCATACTTGCAGAAAGATAGAGAAATGCTGGAGAGAGTGCAACATCTTGCTACAAAAATGAACCCAGACTACATTAAAAATTCTACGAAGACAGACTTAAAGCACTCAACCTATAATCACTTGACACGAGAAGGTTAAGAATAGAACTCATAAAAGTCTTTAAGATCCTAAACAATTTTGATAAAGTAAAAATTTCAAACCCTATTTGAGTTGGACGCTTCTTCATGAACCCGAAGCCATGGATACAAACTTAAGAAACGAAAATTTGAAACAAATATAGCAAAGAACTTTTCTCAAACGAGGTGGTTTCCTTGTGGAACGAGTTGCCGAAGATCATTGTTAAATCAACAACTATAAACTTGTTTAAGAACCGTTAGATACACACTTTAAGTGTATCGGCGTGGTTTAAAGGAGAGGAGGCCCAGAAGTGGACCACACGGTCTTTGCCGCATTTGACATCTTATAATTTATATATCAACCAATATAATCCTTCTCTTATTAGCAAATAATCTTTCTTCCCACTGTCAATTACATAATCTAAAATCAAAGAAAAATTAGCTCTGGTACACTTATGTACCTATCGGCAAAGGGAAAATGAGGTGAGTTGGCTTGCAGAGTATTAAAACGCAGTGTATTCAAATAGCATAAATCTATAGCATCAGATTGACTGCAGACATGAAACTACCCCTTGCAAACTCAGTGTGAACCAAAACAACTAGATACTATGGGAGAGATGTCCTTGATAAAACTCACCTTTCTAAGATTAATATTAAAAATCGCAAAAATTGTGTCCTGTTAGTCAGACCAGAGAATGCAACAATTAAGAAACTTCAATTAGTCTTACGAATCATTCTTCACACATTTCCGGACCTTAGGATGTGTTTACCTATGTTGGCAGATACTTCAAGCTTGTATACAACAGTGGGACTTTTGAATCTAAATAGTAAGCCTGTAGAAGTTACTTGTTTCTGTTTTGATTCACCTGCGAAACTAGCAAGAGCATTACCCCTTCGGAGTGAATTTGAACAAAAGTATGTAGAATGCAGAATCTTTACTTTGGATGATTTCAAGGAAGGACTAGATTTTGTGCTCTATTAACACACACCGCAAATAATGAATTAGACATTATTTGAGTATATAAAAGGATATGGAAATACATAGAAGGGGAAATTATTTACTGTGACAGTAATTGTATCTCATAATTAATTTGCTAGTATTAAACTCAATTCCGCTTCACTTTAGGCACAGGGAATTGCATTGTAATTAAATAGTCATTTATAACTAGGATTTGTACTGTATGTTATATTTGTTCCCACTCACAATATGAGAACTATTTTCAGTGCTTTTACTCCTGAAATCCTTCTCAGAGGAGTATATTCCTGTAATAATACCTACAACGTACTCCATTAAGTCTTTTCAAGAAATCAAAATAGGTACCTTTGATACGCAATCCTAAAATCAGGGCTGGAGAGGTGAGTGAAGCATGTTGACAGTAAGTGGGGAAAATCAGATTACCAAAGATGCATGTCTGCTCAGATCAAAGAGAAACAAATCAGTCCAATCTTTGTATATTTTCGTTGTAAGAGGAGCCTCTTCCGATCGCTTGGTGTAACTTTAGTCAGCTGCGACACTTCTATTTTAACTGCCAATTTATTATTACCCCCTTTTAAAATAAAGCGAAGTGACACGTAAACTCTACGTTAGAAACGCTTATGAGTTATTCTCTCGTGATTGTACGAGGAGTGTCATCCGGGCGTTTGATGAAGAGGTTAATTATCTGTAACATTTTAATTTTAACCGCATAATTATAATTTCGGCTTTGCATAAATAATTCTTGATATCGTATAATGAAATAGATCGAATTAAACTTAGTCATTTATTTAGTTACGATTTTGTTATACAACCGTTTTTCATATTATTGGATTGATAAAAACGAAACAAATATCTTTAAAAAATATGAATTGCTATGGAAAATGTTTTAAACTTATCTCAAATCTCTCCCCAATGAAAGACAAATAAGGACCAAGCTATCCTAGATAGGCAATCGATACTCTGTTTAACATGCTCCAACCTCTTCTTTCATATCAAAATTCGCCTATTCTTTCCAGGTGATAGGCTACCCTAGTCCTAGTTAATAGCCCCTGGTTTGGTACTTACAAAACTATAATGCCTAACTTTATTTTCTTGCTCAAACTATAAAAAAAATAGGTGTCATCTTGAACTCATGTTCTATTTATTAAAATTATTAGGGTGTATTGATGAAATTTCAAGAAGTTAGGAAAATATAATTAAATAATATGAACTTTTCCTAAATATTTATAAAATATATTGATTAGAGATGTAATTTGGGGGAAGGACGCCTGTTTTTAAGTCATCCTATGTGAGTATATGTGTGTATGTGTAAGCTGTAAAATCCTTGATATGAAGTTCTTTTTTCGTTCCAGTCGTGGAAGCAATTTTGGAAAGAAGAAAATATAAAAACTTTTATATTGTAAAGATGTCAAGAGTTGCTGAATGCACCTTTTTTCTGGTTTTCTCATCGAAGAAAAGCGATGTTGTGTCCGTTCAATCGAAGGCCGCCCTATCTTCCCAAAATATAGAGAAATAAGGGTAAGAAATTAGTCTAATATAAAATGTGGTTCTAAGTTCAATAAAAAGACCTACCCACCTACATAGCCAATATACGCAGACGTCGATACCTACAGATATATTCATACACGCACACATGCTTATATGTATTCCCATTGAGGTGAAAGACCTTGCCAATTAGAATAAGCATCAAATATATATGTATGTGCATACGATCGTACACGTCGCTTTTGTGTGTATATAACCAACGACATCCAGTGTCGGATTTGATTCAGGAAAAAAAACATTTGCTAGTGCTATCTAGGTTAATGATGTTGAGGCCATCTTGATAAATCATTTTTATCAAGGAGTATTTCATTTAGGGGGTAGGGGGAGTTTTATTTACACAATGGGCAAAGCATTTTATCCACCGAAATTAGCTCTCTTGTGGTTACACTATTTAGCATTTAGATGAAACAAATTAATTATTTTTAGTCTGAAAATTAAAGACTGAATGCACAACAGGAATTGTTTCTAAAAAAAACTGAATGATAAAATTTAGACAAAATAACTCATATAGAAGAACCAAATTAGCGAATAGGATTTTACTCTAGATAATTCGTTATGGGTTTAAATTATGTCTAAATTTAATAAATATTAACTAGGTGTTATAAAACTGAATTCAGAAATTCCGTTTATTGTAATCGACGTTTCAATTTAAGTCAATCTTTCACTTCCGTCATGCCTCGATCCTTCATTTTTTCAACTTTAATTGGCGGTCAATCGTTCTTCTTCTCCTTCTAATCAAGACGTAGAAGAGCCAAAGGAAGAGGTGAAGATCGATCTATAGAATGACGTAAAATATAGGATTTAGAATGAGTGATCTCGTAGTCGACTTGTTGAGTGAGCTAAAGCAAAACATGGAGGATAACTCAAAGATAGACTCGGAGAAGGACATAGCAAATGTCGTCAAGTGAACAAAAGACTGGAAAAGTACGTAAAGATTGACAAATAAAAAGGATCTAAACTAACCAAGGAAAAAAGTTGAATGCTGTATTTACCTGTAATAATCACGTTGAATCGGACAAAGAATGCATGAATAAAATTCATGAAGAATGGCATAAAAGTGAGATAGCGAATACTGTAAACATAACCTGGAGAATATCCTCCTAAATTCCTCCAATACTGATCTAATGAAGATGAGAATATTTGCTAAATTAAGGAGAAATAAGTAAATTGTGACGTGAAATATAGCCTGGAAAATTACCTGTTGAATGATTATTAGTAACTTACAGACCTTCATAACATCGCGCTAAATTCCGAAGCTAAAGATTATTGACTGTGAGGAGAATAACCTTGACAAGAACCTTAAAAATACCTGTACAATGAGCGGTAAGAATTCCCATGCCTTACTCACGCGCGAATCTTACAATGAGATTAAACTATGCCGTCTCTATGTGTGACAGGAATAATTCCCAAACCGTCCTTCAGTGGGCGACGTAAGAGACAACTAAATTCAAATAAATAGCCCCAGGCACCGTTATCCTGCAACCCGAAGGATTTATCATAGAAGCGCAACGAATTATATGGAATTTAAGGGGTATATGTGATCAAGGTAAAAGGGGAATTGTAGTCATCTTTAAAAAAGTTAGATTGCAGATGCTTGCATTATGTCAGACAAAAATGAAAAGGAATGGCGATTTGTTGTGGGATGGATTGAATGGATTACGATTATGCGGAGACCAAAGTTGTATGAGGGCAAGGTGCAGTGGTTGAGTATGAAAGTATGAGCTCTAGAATTACATATGTATTTGGGTGAATTTATGTTTTGAAATGTCAAGCGCTGTTTCTAATATATGGACCTTGTAAAGATTAAAATTAAGCTGAGAAATAAAGGTTCAGAAATCCCTTGTAGCCATTGGTAGAATAACTTAGGAATGGATACCTGTTGATTTTTGTAGGGGATATGATTGGAGGAATAGGTGAGAGGATGAGAGAGAGAGAGAATAAAAGGAGCTTTCAGTTTACTCGAAGAAAATAAAAATGAAGAAGGAGCATGAATAGTATGGATCTGTGAAGAAATATACTTATGCCTAGCAAACACATTCTTCCAATACAAAGATGGGGATAAATAAATATCAATTTGACAAAGCAAGTGGGGAGAGGAGGCACTCAAGTATGTTTGATCTGTTTCAATTAAGAAAAATAACAGAGAGACGTATTTGATGAGAAAGCTGTAAGTGGTATGATTATGGATCATTCTGATCAAATTATTTGCTATGTAAGGTTAATTTAGTTGATGCACTAATGAGACTATGGGAGGAAAGGAGAATCCTAAGTGAAATTTTGGGGTTGATTGTACTTATGGCAATAAAGTGAAGGTGTCTAAGACTGACATAGATTGTTAAGGTATGATGACCTGGTGTTGGTGGCTAAGATTGAGAGGGATTTGGAAATATGTATTGTATGATTCGAAGTGGTGTTTAAAGGGCAGTGTCAAAAAGGTGCTTGCAAAAAAAAACAGGAATAAAATCGTATTTGAGAGTGAGAATGGCTTGGGTGGAGGAAATCTTCGTCAGTTGTCTCACCTTCGTTCAAGTGCAAAATTTCAAGTACCTAGGATGCAGGTATGTGCTAGTGGCAAATAGACCGCTAATAAATGGTAATGTTTTGACTGTGAAATGTACAAAGAAACTTCAGGAAAGTGTGCAAACGTTGGTGTATGGGAGTAGGACTATGATATAAAAGGGAACAGAAAGATATCAATTGATTCCACTGTAAGGGAACATCTTAAGATGAATGCTTGGTGTGTGAAAGGTAGCTAGAGCAAGAAAGGACTCGGTGAGAGGCTTTATGATGTTAAAAAAGGTATAAATGAGGTTTAATAGGAGTGCCTGAAGCTAAATGAAACTAAATAAATATGAGTGAGAAGGAAATGGATAGTATCGTGTATGCTAGGTGTGCATGGGGAGAGTTTGTTGGTGCCGTCCTACTGCCCATGGATGTGCGCTGACTGAAAGGAATACTATAGCACATATCGCGATAAAGGGGAAATTTTGGCTTGCAAGAAAAGATGGGTGGCCTTTGTACGCAAAAGGGCATAAAGGGAGGAGAGATAGATTTTAGGGGCATTGATGCGCGCCAACCCTAATTTGGGGGGAATTGCTTAAAGTCTTAAAATTAATAACGAAGATTTTTCATAAAGCGTTCTCTAAGGCAACTCTTCTTCACAGCTCGAATGAATGCTACCCATAGTTTTACGAGGAGAGGTGAGCGTTCAAAAAACCCTTCTTCATTCTAACACTGGATAACATTTTACGAAAGAATTTTACACCCTAATTCGTCTCTCCATCCTGATAATAAAATGATAATAAAGTAACAGTCTACGATACGCCTTGAACGGTGTTGTAATACTGAACTTACGGTTTAATACGTAATCATCCTTTTTTAAAATACACATTACTTCCTATTCCTATTTATTCATCCGTTGTTCTATGAAAAAAGCCTTGAACAATATCAGAAGAAATTTCAAAGAAATTAAATGAGTACCTATTTACAAGAAAATGCATATTTTGATATTTTGTTCTCAAGTTTAGGACGTTGCTCTTCATTCTACTGGGATTGGTGCTGGATATTCTTAACTTTGAAACGAGCCCAATCAAATGCAAGGATTACTATCAAGTCCCGTCACCTATAAATGAGCAGTCGCGTCTGCAAGCGACATGAAAGGCTCCTTATTTTGGTGTAGGAATGAAACGAGCAAAGAAGATTGCAAGCGCCAGTGATTGCCTGGGTTTGACCATCACTTTATAAATGCAAGGACTTCTATAATCCACAATGATTAGTATTCACTGCTGGCCGCATCTTGAAATGAGCAAAGTAGTATACAAGCTAAATGACTGGTACTGAGTGACTGTCAGTTTGATATAAGAACGGAAGTATACAAGGTACAGAGATTGTTGCTAACTAACTGACAGTTGTTTGATATGAACAAGCGCGTCTACTAGCTATATCGACTGATGCTCATCGACTATAACCTTGAAATGAATAAGTCCTTATATAGGCCACAAGGATAGGTACTGAGTGATATTCACGTTGAAATTTCAAGGACTTCTACAAGCCACATGGATTAGTGCCTACTTACTGTCACCATCTCATAAATGTTTTCTGAAAGCGAATTGATTTCTTCAGTGGTTGCTACAGTTGCCCTATATTGTATTTATATTGACATATTTATATAATCTTCTATATACTGTATAGTTCTTTATTAGTTCGTAACATCTGTAAAATAGATTACGAGTTTCTAATATTCAATTGGAATAACTTTTCAATTTATATTAATTGGAATTTAATCGAATTTGTTATTATTTATTAAAATTAGTACTGGTTTCAATTGTGCACTTTAGATGGAATTAGGTAAATTATATTTAATTAAAGATCTATGATACTCATAGGGCATTAATGAAGGGGGGGAGGGTAAATGTTGGGAGCATCGATGCATGCCGATACCATTTAGTGTGAAAGCCGCTGCCATTGCTAAAAAGGCACCGGGCAGCCCAGGCATAATTGGGTATTAATTAAGTCGTGCCCTCAATAATTATATTGATTAGAGAGGTAATAAGATTAGAAAAGTAAAAGAGTGCGTGGTTGTAGTGTATGGATCTTTAAATAATAGATGTGAGAAAGGGAAATAGAGTTAAGGACGGATAGAGACAAGCAATAAATTGAAAACAAACGAGGGCATCTCCTACAAAATCCTTGTAAGGAGAGCTCTTTAAAGAAATTGGTGAAGAGAGAGAAGGTGGAATTGTGGAGAAGATATATAGCAACAGAAAATACTTTGGGCATTGGAGCGAGGGCAGTAAATCTCCCAGATGTCTGCTGTAAAATGATGAACCATGTTATACCTGACATTCACTTGCAAAGTGAAAATTGGGGGCGGTAAGGCATAATATTCCTCAAGGTTGCAGATGCAGCAAGATCTTTTGCCATCCTGCACTATTCACTGCCTTATGGATTTGAGAAATGGGAAAGGAAGAGTGTGAGAGGAGGTATGCAAGGATGAATAAGAGACAGGGTAGAGGGTTGGAACAATAAGGCTTTGGGTACACCTGTCGAGAAAGAAGATAGAGAAAGTGGTGTGTTTGGGAGGAAAAATGAAAGCTATTTGAGCATAAAAGACACTGATTATCGCACAAAGATCAAGAGCTCATTTTTCAAGGCAGGATTCAAGGGAATAAGTTTATGGCGGGGGCGTATCACGGCAGGCATCTCATTCCAAATTCTCGGGCGAAATACGAGTATAAAATACTTACGATCACACATCACAGACTTCTGCGAGGAACTATCGGTAAGGGAGCCGAGCCGAGCGTAGGGTTTTCAAGGGCTGTTATCAGATCCTTGAGGAAGAGATGAGGTAGAGAACTGCCACTTTAATTTAATATATGAAGGAAAAAAGGAGCATAAAGGTGATTTTATATCGGTGGAGAATTTAATGGAGCTCTCGACACGACGCAGGCTAGTTTCTCAAGCGAAAACTATCCAGGTTTTAAACCAGTTGCAGAGGTCGATGAGTGAATGCGTACAGACTAGTATGAAAGGAGTTGCAGTAGACAATGCGTAATAGAACAAAAACCTGAATGGAAATATCAAAGCTCTTCCTATCAAAATGGAAACGAATGCGGCTAAGATTATAGAACAAGAAGATGCATAAGAATACTTAGGGGTACAAGATAGATTTTTATTAAGAACCAAACCGTGTATCACACCAAAATGTACCTCCCTTGCTCCATGATAGATCACTTCTAATAATAATAAAGTGAGTACGAGATTAAACATAAGAGCGAATTCAGTTTATAGCAGTTTCATAGACTTTCAGGAATTCTAGAGTGCTGGAAGAAGAATATTGGGGTAAACAGTGCGAAATGCCACGGAGATGTCCATAAGTAATAGAATGGACGGTTTACCAGCTTCAGCAGCGCCGCAAATGCTGTTCAAAATATGAAGGAGAACTGATTCAGAGCTGTATCCTACCTTTAAACAAGACTGAAGAATCTCATGGCATGTGGAAGAGGAGAAATGTTCAGGAATTCTGACTTACATCAGCATTATAAATAATTATGAGAATGATGTATGTTGCAATTAGATTGTAGCTTGTAGGTTCGTTAGGGTTCACGCTAGATTGTTCTTATGTTAGATAAGGGAGAAAAACATAGCAAACTGACTGTAAAGATTTTGTTTGAATAAGTCTCGGGTATTTTAGGTCTCATTTGAAAATATAAAGAGAAATGTTGATTCCTCATGGGACATTAGGTTGAGAGAAAGAAGCACGGATGGGGTAGAAAGTGTTGAGTTGCCCAGGGGCGAGAAATAGAGGCAGATGATATGCAAGAACGTATATAGGCCATTTTTTAGACCGAGACGGGGTTTTCGAAGGAGAAGAGAGGTTAGCAAGAAGCTTCGTTAAAATTGTGTGTAACTTGTTTTTGTTTGCTGTTGCAAAGAAACGCTGGTTGTGTGGTACTTACTTGTGGATTTTAGGACGACTATGTAAAAGTAATTATCAAAGGCTTCGTAGGCCTTAGCAGACTTTGCCTACGAGTAGAGCAGCACAAAATTGCCTTTCACACTCTTTTGTGAGTTTCTTGGCATTCAAAATACTAGCTGAGAGACAGGCTACAAACTTTCAGCGCCCAAAGATGGTGAGAAAGAAGACGTGGAAGTTGAAGAAGGAGATGATATGGGAGAAGTAGCAAAGACACGTTGAGATCAGTAGAGGCAATGAAAGAGTCAAGGATTAGAAAGTGAGGCAAGATCCCTAGATAACTGTTCTTTGTTAATGGAAGAGAATGAATAATATAAGATTTGGTGACGGTCTGTATGATAGGGATAAGTTTAGGTGAAAGATGAAGAAAAAACATAAGTAAAGAAGGAAGGGGAGAGGTTAGCTGCGGACGGCTCAGTTATAGTTTGGTTATGAATTGGTAATCGGGGGGGGACTAGGTAAGTGTACCTCAATGTATAGTGTAGGAGAAGGGGAGTGTTTGAGAAAGAGCAAAACTTAATATTTTCAAGAAGTCGCAGATAAGTATATCCTTAAACATATTAAATCTCTCAGAATATGTAAGGTTGTAAATAGGTTATACAAGACTATTTTAAGATATTAACACAATTGATTGAAAAACTATCCATAGTATGAACTAGAGGAGTACAAATAAACTCAAATATTACAGTGGGTTTCAAAGAGAACAGGCAAACAAAAACTAAAATATAATTTTAATTTACAATTGAATGAAAGAGATAGAGAGATATTGAACACTAATTACCCTCCCTCCTCCCATGCCTTGTATCTTTAGGAGCGTGTATGAATGAATACCCAGCAGCAAATGATGTATTCTCTTCAATTAGCCACGTTAATGCTAAGTATAAAATTAAAAGTTTCTAAATTCAAGTAAGGTTTCATGAAATCAGACTTGTAAATCGCCAATTTACCACAATTTAAAACACCAACAGAGTGAGAGCGTTTGCATGTTTCATGAAGTGTAAGATGAAGTTTGTTTATAATCTCTAAGTTTCAATGAATTTAGCAAGAGATAAATTTCTATGACGCCGGGTGGATGGATTCAATATACCACGATACTTTATTATCTGGAAATTTGCTAGAGTGAGTATGTTTGATGATATATTCAAAGGATATCGTATAATTTTAACAACAAAGATCCAGTAGTGGAGAAGTTGAGAGGATGGAGAGGAACTCATTTGAGTGCGAGATATATACAGGCAGTGAGGTGAAGGATGCAGCGAAATGAGTCTCGGGAAGGCAGTGCAAAAAAAATTGGTGGGATAGTATTTTCTTAAACTAAGGACACTTGGCGATGTAAAAGTGATAAAGCCGAAACAGGATGAACTCGACAAGACTAATCACAGAGGATAAAATATAAAGAGGCAAACATGGCTCCACACGAAGCGTAACGACCAGGAGAACAAGTTAACTTACTGATTTACAAAGAAAAATATAAGACTTAAACGACACTTCAAGCAGCACTAAAATATGCCATGGTGGTGGTAAAAGAAAAAAACAAGGAAAACTAAACAAACACACAATCATAGCTTCCATGCAAGTGGTGTGTGAGCCAAATTCGAAAACGATCGAATGAGTTTTTCCTCAAAACATAAGTTTGAACACAAAAAACGCCACTTGAGAACAGACAAAAATTTAATAAAGTTGTATGAACTTTCGGTAAAACCTTTGGTACGAGAGATACGGTCTGTTTTACATAGAGAAACCAGGTTGGCACTACTACACCTCTACACCTGCCAAATTAGGTAAATAGACAGACTTTCTACACTATGAAGATTAGTTATGGTTTGTTATATCTAACAAAATGTTAAAGCTTTGTTACAATCGTGTAGGAAATATTCTATTTATTTATTTATCGGGGGGAAAAACTAATGTGAGTATCCCAGGCAGGAACCTTTTGTAAATATGTTTATTAAGAAATTGTTTAAGTTAATATAAGAGAAAATGTATGGAATGCGCAATACACGAGGAACCAAAAGAGGATTACTAGGAACTGAATGTACAGTATATGTAACTTACCTAGACCGCACCTCCTTATTCACTACAAACAGAGATCCCATATTTAAAATATTAGTATCGAACTTTTAAATGAGAAAGAAGAAACAGTTTTACGGAAAGTTTTATGTAAAAATATATATTTCCTTAGTAAAGAATTATATATTTTTTATAAAAGATTTCCGTAAGAATGCGCCTTTCTCCTCAATACAGCGTATAAATACAAGCTTTCAAATTGGAGTAGCGATGTAAACTTTCCATGAACGTCATTTTCGTTAATTTCAAATTTTTCACACCTTCAGAAACTTAAATTGGAGAAAATTCGTTGCTGGGAAATTAGCTCTCACTTGCATATGGATGTGCTGTTTATAGGCGTAAATTTGAACTAATTATTTAATGAGCATTTTGAAGGTTGGGCGTCTGAAAAATATATTTTGAAAATATATAATGAAAATAAATATGGCAGATGTTAAAATGTTTAGTAGTTTGAAGGTTATTTGAATTATTTGTTCAGGAATCGTTACAACATCTCAAATAACTCAAAATATCCGATGTGTACCTTCAAGTAAATTAAATATTTCCAAGGGTATCAAAGTATGAGTAAATATGCCAACATTTTTTCAAACTCAAAGGACATAAAGGGCTAAGAGGGGTAACATGAAAATTGATCTATCTATCCGTCACATTAAGGATTGAAGCTATTATTACACTATTTGCTAATCATACAAAGGACCTTTAGAGCTTGAGAGATAATACCACATTTAATCATGTTAATGAGAACATATATGTCTGTAATAGTCTTGTAGAAGAAGTGTCATTGTTTCAAATACAAAAATTATGAAAAAATTATTTATAAATTTATACACAAAAAGAAAACAGTAACAGAAATAGAATAAAATATCTTAAAACAAAAAGTCATATTATTAATAGTGCCTGCCACCTACGAATGTATATATGTATCACCGTGTAAATTGTTTGTTTGTTTGCCTAAATTGCATACAAAAATACAAAAAGTGATTAAGGCTATATAAGGAAGAAAATATGTTTGTCGTCATTTCATTGTCGATATGTTTTAACTACAAATGAAAAATAGGCTTCTAAACGAAGACACTTTCACTACTTTTAAATGGAAAGAAGCTAGGTATTAAAGAAAGAAAAAGAAAAACGGTAGCTAGTTAGAGGGAAATTGAGTGCACTAGAAAAACTTGTCTACTCCTTAACGGAAATTGCAGAGAACAATTTCACACAGAGAGCTAAAGAACTAGAAATTGAAAACTATCACTCATCGTATGGAAATTAATTTTTAAAAAATAAAAAAGAAATTGAACAACTTAAGGTGTTACATTACATATAAATTCGAATTAGCCTCAATTTAGACAAATCAAAAATATTTGTACAAAGAAAGATTGCATGATAGGGGAACAGACACATTCCAAATGAGCTATCAAACATTCCTATTACTCCCACTACTCACCAGGCTTATTACAGAAATATGAACGGGAAAGACCTTAAGATTCACACAAAGCTAATTTAACCCATTAGAGCCAAAAGTGAAATTTTTAAAGTATTGTAAAATAGGTTTGTAATTAGGTTGATAATGACACAAATATGCTTCATATGAAGTTTTATTAAGAAGTCTTTATTCACAAAGGAATTATGGCCAAGGTCTTCAAAGACCCATTCGGCACTTGGTCACAATAATATCAAATAAAAATATTTCAATGGACTCAAATTGAAAACATGATTTATTCTTCATATATGCAATATATATATATATATATATATATATATATATATATATATATATATATATATATATATATATATATATATATTTATTTATTTATATATATATATATATATACATATATATATATATATATATATATATATATATATATATATACATATATATATAAATATATATATATATATATATATATATATATATATATATATATATATATATATATATATATATATATATATATATATATATATATATATATATATATATATAATATTAAGGATAAATCCCAGAGCCACGAGAAACAAACTATAGATAGGAAGTTTCTTTAACAGTAAAGATCCTATCTCTTTGGAGTTCCGCAGTGATAATGTCTATTTATTTAAATGTCCCAGTTGTACTGGAGCCTCTTACATTGGTAGCACTGTTAGGTCTCTTGGAGCTAGGTTCTCTGCTCATATGGGGATTAGTTAGCGCACAAACAAAATATTAAATAGAAAGGAAAAGTCATCTATTAGGGAACACACCATAAGCTGTAAAACTAACATTTCTATTGAGAATTTTAAAGTGTTAGCCTTTAAGAACAAACATTGCCTAAGAACCCTCGAATCTGTATATATAAAACACTACAAACCTACACTCAATGAAGATTTAAGTGCAATACCATTATTAATTAACTAATTTTAACTACAGTTTGTTAGTTGGTTTGCCTTTTAATAAACCAAGCGTCAATGTAACCTATATATACTAGCCCCTTGTTAAACCTACCATTCACTCTCTAGGATGGATCCGCTTTAGTAAGTAGCCAAATTTTCCGTTTTTATATTAAATGTTTTTAACTCTTACAGTCTTTACAAAATAAAAAACAAAGTTTAAATTTATTATCTTTAAATAATGCCAGGTCAATTTCTCTTATAGTTTGTAATTAATTTCTGCTAAATCCTCAAATTTATTAACTAATTTTTGAGTCAGTCTTAAAGCAAATTTAACTGTTGCCAAGTCATATTTAATTCAACTTGTAGTACTTTCTACTGATATTTTGTAATTGGTCACCTTTAAGATAATGTCTTGTTGGCCTTTCCAAGTTTTCTTCATACATATTACTTTGTAAACTTATTCTAGCCTGAAGATGAAAACTTGTAGTTTTCGAAACGTAGTGAAAAATTAAAAGATACTACATCCGTTTCTCGTGGCTCTGGGATTTATCTTTAATATTAAATGCAGGCTTCCCGGCCGAGCTCCATATGGATATATATATATATATATATATATATATATATATATATATATATATATATATATATATATATATATATATATATATATATATATAATAAATACATTGATGAATTAATTTAGGGTGTGAAATCAAAAAAGTAAACAAAAAATATTCAATTATTCCTCCCAAATAAAATTGAACGTGGAAATTTAAACAACTAAGATAATTGCTTCTTAATAAAAAGTTTATAACATATAGTATTCTTTAAAGCATTTTGGATGTAAACCAATATTGCACTTCTCACAAACAAAATTGACGTTCACACGGCATAACATACTCATTCTTCTCTTTTCAATATAAACAATCCAATGATCTTTTACATCGTATCATGCATTGTTTCGCAGATTTTGCGAGATTCTTTTTCCTTGCAAAGTTGGTGCTCCATAAGTTTTCATATATGTGATGCAAAGGTTATCTATGAAATCGAGAAGGAAAATTTTCTTTCCTGCTTCTTGCATGAGGCAGTGGGCGTTGTTGACAGTGACTGATAACAGGTAACCGAATATGGGCCACCACCATTTTCTTTGGTGCATTCTTATTCTAGAAGTTTTGATATTTTGGTCCATCATGTCAACATACCCCATATGCTTATTGTAAAATTTGTAATTGGCAGGCTGTTCCACATCTACGCACTTCTTTAGATCTCTTTTATAGCGTTTTGTTGTTCCAATTTTGTGTGTTTAAAAATTTGTTGCTAAAATGACATCGTTGTTGTCTTTCCACTTTTGCACAAGTATGTTTGAACTCGTTGCAAAATCCATTGTTCCTCTTGCCTTAAATTTCATTCCTTCTTGGTGATCAATGGCCATTTCTCTGTTCGATTTTCTTGGCAGGTGCCCATCGCACATATGCCTCTCTCTCTGACAAGTGCAGAATAAGGGGAATACTCGTGAAGTAATTGTCAAAAAAGATTTTAAAACCTTCATTACTAGGAATATTTTCAGTGTCAATCAGACTTAGAACTACATTACCTCTTTATCCAAATTGATTGTGTTTGACAAAGCCGTCAGGAGTTTTACCCGTGTAAAATTCAAAAGCATGCATATATCCTTTTCTTGAACACAAAGCCCAAAGTTTGAATCCAAACCTTATGGGTTTTGCACGAATGCACTGTTTGCAGTGGTGCCTACCAAAATAAGGTATCATGCTTTCATCAATAGCCACGTGTTGTTGAAGTTCTCTATACAGCAAGAATTTTTCTTAAATATGTTTAAACAATGGACGAAGTTTCTCACTTGAATTTTTATCTTTATCTTTGTATTATCAGTAAGATGAAAGTTGTGCAATATTGCTAGAAACCTATTACGACGCATGTTTTGAGAAAGGATTTTTGGTATGTAATCACTATTATTCCAATATCTTTTTTTATTTGGTTGTGGAGAAATAACAGATAGTAAAAGACCACCCCAAAAAACATAAAGTTCATTTTGTTCCAAATTCAAATTTACATTCTTTTGTTGCGCATACCTATTCAATTCTTCAATTATAAGCTTACATAAAGTATCATAAAAAAATAGTTCAAAATAATCGCGAGGCTCTTTACATTCAACTAAATTGTCTATTTCTCCCATACGTCCCTGTGTGTGTGTCCATTCAGAGTTAACAGTGAATGTGGCATTTTCTTTTGACCAAATACGTCCTTTCTTTACACTCTTACCTTCTTGCGATTTCACCTTTTCTATACATATTGTAACAAGATGGTTACCTCCATCTCCTGTTGTAGCCTGACACTCTACATTCAATATACCTTTTCCTAGATGTTGCATTTCACCCAGTCCTTCATCATCAGACTTTTCGCTGTCTTCATCAGAAACCAAGCCTTCTTCCGAAAATCCTAAGGCCAAAGCGTGCTTGCTCTTCATTTTCATAAGATTCAAGAAGTGAAATGGCTTAATTCACTGTCAATCTGAAAAAACCGGTAAATATATACATTAGCGACTCTGCGCAGAAAGTGTTTTTTTTGGTAAATATTTTCGTTCAGCCCTGCCGGAATATTCATGCGCGTTTGAGTCGTCTGACGTCAGACCCCCCCCCCTTCCACCCCTATTATAATTTGCAAAACGATTAAAGGTGCTGACATGATTTGGTTAAATCATTCATCTCTGTAAACGTTAGGACACTAGTCTATAAACAATTACGATTATATACTTGGGGGCTATGCCCCCTAGACCCCACCAAATTTAATGAAACTCAGAATCATCGTAGTGTGGTCCCCCCCCCTCCATTGTGTTTATTCACACACGAGCCGTACCCTTAAATGTACTCCAAAAACGCGAAACATTTTGGAACACGGACGAAATAGTACGTCCCAACGTTCGAGTCGCTAATCTACATATTTACCCCAAAAACAATATATATATATATATATATATATATATATATATATATATATATATATATATATATATATAGAGAGAGAGAGAGAGAGAGAGAGAGAAAGAGAAAGAGAGAGAGAGAGAGAGAGAGAGATATATATATATATTGGTAGAAAGAGTTATACCTAAAATTCTAAAAGAAAATCGTTTCACCAAAGGAAATGCTATATACGGCAAACTTGCATAAAAATGTATGATCTTTGGCTCTAATGCCGAAGAGGTCTTTAAAGACTTTTCAGAACAAAAATGCAAATTTAAATTATTTAACTAATACTTTGACAAAAAAAATAGTATTTAAACCCTGAAGTAGGCATCGCTTGTATAGAAAATATGTCTAAAAATTTTAAAACTACTGGTAACATAGAATTTACAATATTGCTTACCTAGGTCCTTTAGAACAACTTTCTGCAGCCATGTTTCAGCTTTGAGTAAAAATAAATTGAGTTGCCAATTATAGATTTTTATTAAAATATAAAATATTAAAAGAATATTTACCAAAGAGTGTTTTAATATTGAAAAAGTAAAATTCTGAAAATAAAACAATAAAATATAGTACTTATAAACCAAAGGTCTTTAATGACCCCGCAGTCACTAATGGGTTAAAATAGAGTAAAAGAGTATTGAATTCAAAAGTAAAGAACAGAAAAAGGAAAAAGTAAATAAGGATAAAGAATTATTTTAACAAATCTTGTATAGCTAAATAAATATTTATCGATTTTATTCTTAATTATATGTACATTACTGTTATCACAATCATCCCTAGGCAAGCGATTACATGTCTGTGTTATCTTATAGGAAAAGAAACTTTGTAACGGGTGTTTCAATAACTTCGACCGAATTTAAATGTGAGTTAAGTTTAAGCGTCTACTGATTCTTTCTTTTTTTTCAGATTTTACAGCTTCAGTCTTTGGCAATTTCCACCATGGAAAGATTAAAAATCCAAAACGTGTTAAAGTTACCGAAGCATATTACGAAAATGGACGTTCAAACAGAAACGCATTTCGGGAACTTCGCGATTTTTTTGGTCAACATAATCAACCAAACAAGAGTGCAATTAGTAAAATTGTTCGGAAATTCAATCAAACGGGATCAGTTGCAGATATGAAAACGCCATTGCATGCTCGTTTACGCCGTTCAGCTGAAAACATTGCTGCAGTGCGCGAGAATGTGGTTGAAGATCCAGACACCTCTATTCGTCATCGCGCAGAGGAATTGAACCTCTCCACAACAAAGTTACATCGGATTTTGACAAAAGATTTGTCTCTACACGCGTACAAAATTCAATTGACACAAAAACTGAAGACTGCTGACCATTTGAAGTGCCGTACTTTCGTCAATTGGGTGCACGAGGAAAGACAAGCCGATGATAACTTTTCGCAAAAAATCATCTTTAGTGATGAAGGCCATTTTCATCTTGGTAGATTTGTTAGTAAGTAGAATTGTCGCATTTGAGCTGATGAAAATCCCAGGAAGATTGTTGAAAAGCCACTGCATCCACAAAATGTCACTGTTTGTTGTGCATTTTTTGCTAACGGAATCACTGGGCCGTATTTCTTCGAAAATGATGCAGGGAATTCTGTTACGGTGACAGGCGAGCGATACCGTGACATGATAACCAACTTTTTATGGCCTGAATTGAATTCTATGGATGTGGAAGATTTATGGTTTCAACAGGATGGCGCCTTTAGATTTCTTCCTGTTTTATTTACTGCTTGCTTCGATCTGTCTTAATGGAACACCCTTTACTATCGCATAGTTGAATTTTTTGTTTCCAAAATTAAAACTTTTACCGGGTTTCGCAAAAGTTCTGTTACACTCGGGTTTTTTTTTATCTTTAGAGAACTTTACGTATGTGATAGAAAAAGTTCCGACAAACAACTTAAATTTTTATTTTTTCAGTACGTGTAATTTAAACATCGTTTTAATTATGTGCAGTTGTGTCGAGATGGAAGTGAAAAGAATCGAGATCTCTGCTCTCCAGCTCGCGGGTCACAACAAGTGCGACAACGCCAAACGCCTCGACCTTAGACTGGTGACTATCCACAGAGACGCTGAGAGGCTGAAGAACGGGGATGGATTCAAAGAAAGACCTTGGTCAATCAGATCAAAAGTTTTCAACCGTTTGGCTGTGAGAAGGCCTTCGAAAGTGATCAGAATTTCAAAATGACAGCGCTTGCGAAAAAGAAAATCTCAATTTGCCATGGCGGAAGGCTATAAGGGCTTGAGATGCGTGGAAAGGACTCTGCTAATGGATCGTATGCTAGAATAATAACGGAAACGCTGTTTTTGCCTTCTTAACGACGTGAACAGTCATGACAATCGAGTTCTCATTTTTTTCACGGTCGATCATCAAGATGAACGACCGCGTGTAAACTTCGGCCAAGACATCTACGAAGTCAGCTACATGTCCACGATCAAGTACCCGACCTCCACGATGATGCTTTGCGTCAAGGCTCAAATGGCGAGGTGATGCAGCCGGTTACAAGCTCACCACGGCCGATTCCAGGGAGATCAAAAGTTGTGACCGTGGTGCAAAGATCAGGTAGAAGGTGGACTACGCCTTTCAGCAGAACGTTGCCCGCTCCATACGGCCAAGACCGTGCAAGAGTGGTAGGGGTCAAACATGAACTAGTGGAGGACTTTTGTCCTCTGCAGTTGCCCGACATCAATCACCTTGAGTACAAATTGTGCGCTCATGTTGAGGGCAAGGCCTGCACGATACGCCACAACAAGGTCGAGGTGCTGAAGACCTCCATTAACCGCGTGCAGGCTAGCATGAGAAAGGGTATTGTTCGCAACGTGTGTGCAGCCTTCAGATCACGCTTGGAGCACGAGCTCAACGCCAGGGTCGATCACATTGATAATATTACAATTTATCGGGAACCATCTCTAAACATATTTACAAAATTGATGTTACTCTGGCCTTTTTCAATTCTTTAGGAACTATTCCCTGGCAAATACTCTATTTAAAAGTTGGACAGTCGTAGGCAGTTGCTCCTAGGCAATCGATTTTCTACTCACTCTCGAATTCCTGCTTTTCTTTCTATCAATGATTTAGTATTGGATATAAGTGAGTCTTTTTTATCCAATTAACGAAAGGCAGGAGTGAAAATGTAAGAATTTCTTTCCTGTTAATTAATTAGTTCGAAAAAATATTAAAAAATTGTTTCGAGCAAATGGGGGCGTGATGGTGAAATCTGAACTTTAAAATTCCCCCAAAATCTGCAGAAAATTTAACTGTAGGAAATAGATCACATATGCCTCCCCCCCCCCCCCAAAAAAAAACCCGACTACTTTTCTTTCGATTTCTCTGATAGAAGTTCAGTAGCGAAAATTGCTTGCCTGCTATTACTTCTGAGGTTTGTTCCTCTGACTTCTACCGTCACTCGTTATTTATTAGCCTCCCAGTAAAAACTTAACACCTACTTGACAAAAACATTCTAGGATACTTAATTTACAATTGCTATAAGATATTTTAGATTAAAACTGCATTAGCATTTAGCTAGAAAGTAGAGAACCAAATGATGCTTCCTTTCAAGACGCTTAATAAAAAAATAATAATTACTATGCACTTGAACCTAAGAAGCCAAACCAATCTTTAGAATCTTATTCGGAGAGTGTGTGGATAACAGTCTGTAAAGCAACCCATCAAGAAAAGGGAAGTGGTTTTGGTTAATTTAAATATTAAAAAAACGAGGACGTATCCCAAAGAAAATTTGTAAGGAGAGATACTTAAAAAAAAGAGGTGAAGATTGAAGAAATTAAAATGTGTGAGAGATATAGCCACAGATCCTTCTACGTCCAATGAGGCCAAGATGGCACATGATCCTCCGGATGTCACCTGCAGCATAATTTTCCATGCTACTTATGATGCCATAAAGGGGGAAGGGGGGCATTTGACAAGTAAAAATGTATCGATTGTATATAACGGAAGAATAAAGCACAATCCCAAGCTGGTTATGGTTCCTATACACGTTTTGAGCTTTTTCATCCCACAAAATTCCAGCTCGATTAGATCAAAGAAGAAACTAGTTGAGTAGCTTAAGGCAGGTTAAATTTAATAACTTATATTTAGAGTTGCTTGTATTAATGAGTAAGTGTCGTACAATAGTTTGTTTTTTACTAGTTGTGGTTATAAAACATGTATGTGGTATGCAGGTGGTTGTAATCACCCCCTACCAAAAAGTAATAGGAATATAGAGGAATGATATAATAATATCACACATGCACTGGTCATCTGAAATATGAAATTAAAACAATATTTGAAATTGAAATTTTAATCGATATTTATAGGGGGTGACAAAACCCTTGGACCAACCTGTAAATCAACTTGGTGATTACTTCATAACATTGGATCCCATTCTCAAAATATGGTTCAATCAGACTAGAAAGATATTATTAAACTACCAGTTTTAAATTGGATAAGCGATTTGGCCAACCATAAAGCACTAATAAATTGTATGCAAAAGGCTAAAGAGGATTTTGCAGAAAAAGAAATAATGAGACATTCTTCATTTTGTCTAAGCGACAATTGCCTCTTAATATTAATTGAACTAAGTATTTTATCAAGATATTTTTTTAATGGTGCTACCATGTTGTTATCTTTTTTTACAATATTTGCTATTTATCTGAAATAAATAGAGATATCTCAAGGTAGTTTATATTTACCAGCTGATTTTTGGTTTTGCTTATCCATACAGTTTATCTTCTCATCTTTAGCACGTCTCCACTCTTTTTTATGAACCTCCCCCCGCCAAATTCGGAGAAGATTCCCTCCATGGGTATGGTTTATTCGGTACATACTAAAGATAATGCGTTTGTTGAATTATTCAGGTGCATTTCGGTAAATATAAATATAATAATTGAAAAAGGATGGCAATAGTGTATAATTTTAACAGTTTAAGCATTTATCATTAAGGTTGACTGTTGTGGGTAGTGGCTAGCCTTTACCTACATTTCTCATACAATTTATTCCATAACTTTAGCCAGATAAAATTTAATGGTTCCAAAATTTGTGCACCAAAAGGTATAAAGGATGTATTAATAAATGTTATTTGAATTTGAATGAATAAAACGAATTTTATCAGCAAAGGAGCAATTTAATATAACACTTGTAGGGGTCGAAATGATCTGAACGCTTAGGCTTCATGTAGAGTCACCCAGTATTGTTTTCATAGCACTACCTCCAGCTTAATTGTTCGTAAGTTAAATCATTCTCTTGCCAAATGTCTCTCAGGTAAGATGCCTACGAATATATGTCAAGCCTATCTCTCTCAACGAGCTGATCGTAAAGCTGTGCCACTAAAATGGTCTTTTATTGGAGCCGTTTTAGAGACTGCTCAAAAGCGTATTACATAATATTCTCCAAACTTATGAATAAGCAGGTATATGCAAGACTGGGAAATCAACAAGTAGGCCAAATAAGACATAAAAAAAGGAATACCAAGCCATTAACTAAATTGTAAAGAAGGAGCCTTCCAAGATGGCTGCAGCAATTTTTCGAGAGATTAATGAAATTTTGGCAGACTGTGTACGTCGGCTAGAAGAAAATAAGCTTGCTGCCAGAACCTTCTTAACCCATCTGCAAACTTCCGAATCTAGACCTGCAAATTCTACGTAGGATAACGCTCCCTCCCACATGGCCAAGTCGCCGAAGACGTTCTTGGACGAGGAGGACATCAAAGTTATTACCTGGCCTTCAAAGTGTTCGAGCGTGAATCACGTTAGAAATGTTTGGAAGACACTGAGAGAGATGTAGAAAGTGAGGAAATCCCAAAAAAGTTTAATAACTGTGGGAAATTCTTCTCAGAATAGAGCAAAAGTATCATCAGTTTATTCCTACCTGTGGCAGGAAATATCAAACATCATCGATATCGCACTTGTTATATTCAATAAAAAATTAGTTTTTTCTGTTGTTTGGATCATAATGGACACTTAATTTTTTCCTATAAATTTGCTTATCTTTTGATAAATTTTGTTTTATTCATCCAAATTTTATTAGGTTAGTTTTCATTTTGGTAGTTTTGAATGGACATTTAGGTAAAAAAGTTGGAGGTCCTCTTCTGGCTTGTTTGTGGACGTCTTTGATGTAAAAATTTCTTCCTCCTTCTGATTGACCTTTGTTTAATAGGTTTGGGAAGAGGGGATGTGATCTATCCTTATCTCTCTGGGCTATATGTACCGTGATTCCTTTCTCTATCTTTCTTGGTTAGTTTTTATTAATTTCAAGGATATTTCTTCTATTATTTTGTTGAGGGGTTTTAATTCTGTTACTCTAAGTGTCGCATTGACTCTATCTCCTCTTCTTCTGTTGCAATAATCACTGTCACTTTGTTCTGAATCCTCTGCAGGCTTATAATGTTTGATTTCGAGATGTATATCTGAATTACCTGGTACACCATCATTGCCTGTATAATTGCATGTTAAACCTTTTTGTTCTTTCGGTCGATCGATCTGACCCTCTGTTGACTCCTTCCGTTACTTGCTTGTTATATCACATTTTGATGAGTATCGATCCAGGCACTTTAGTCTAGTTTGTGTGCTTGTATCATTCTTATTCAACGTAGATATCTACACATTAATTCTAAACATTGAAATAATCTCTAATCGTTCTTGTTTCTAATAATTTTCCATTTCATTCCCTATTCGGTTTATCCTGCTTATCTCTTCACTCGTCAATCTTGCCTACATTTTACCGTTCCTTTACGGCATACTCCGATTTGCTTGACGTCATCGGCAAAATAAATATTAATGCCTCCGTCAGAAAGGAGAAGTGGGATGGGGCTGTGTACCTTGAGTATAGAGTAGACTCAGTCATGCTCCAAGAGGAAGGCCAGCCTCGAGTTTGGAATTTACTTCTTGTAGATTTCTGATCTTGATAAATGTGTATCGTTACATCAGGTAGTCGCTGAGTAGTTTTTCGATCTTTTTATTTATTCAAAGTTGTATGATTTTGTATAGCAAAGATATACCTAGCCTTTTCCATTTTTGCTTTAGCACCTTTTCTAGTGGTGAATGTGAGGGCTATCTCTGATTTTTGCCGTTTCCTAAATACAAAATTGTACTTTCGTAGAAGTTTATTTCTCTGCAGGTGCTCATTCCGTCTTTGGCATATAACTTTACAAAGAGCTTCCCCATTAATTCAAGTAGAGTTGGGTTATTGGCTTTCTTGTTTTGGGAATAAAGATCATTTAAGGTGCCTTTTGCTCATCTGGAAATCAAGTAGCCTGTGCTTAGGTACGCATTTAAGACAGTTGAGATTTCCTCTGGAATTTAGTCCGGCGCTTCCTCGTAATTCCACTTGGTGAGTTCAGATGATCCTGCTCCTTTCTGAAAAAAAACGACATTGATGTGTTTACTTAATATTCAATGATATTCGAGTCAATGTTGCGTTAGGAATCTTTCATTGCATCGGGGAAGTAATGAGGATGCGTTAAATCGGTTACCACGTTAAGCGATTCTATGATTTCATGTTCGAAATCGATGTCAATCTCTTCATTTTCCTCCGCGCTTATATCGAAAATTCGGATACCGTAATTTCTAAATATCTATTCATTCCAGTTAGCTCTTCTTCATCAATGATTATGGTGCTTATTCTAAGTGTGAAAAGTTACGAGGATATAGTAGGTAGTGACTAAAGGGGAGTGTAGAGGTAAAACCTTTGAGTAGAGGTTGTTCTGGTGATAATGGCAAAGCTTTTAATTATTATTTTAGCTTTTTTCTTTTTTGTGTGTGAGGGGGTGTGTGTATTTTACATCCTTTTTCTGTTTTTTTATTTTCTTTGATTTTATTTTCTATTTACTATGTAGCATCTAAGCGATCGAATTTCTACGTGAGCTCTACAACCTAAGAGAAGTCTTAGCCAGCAAAGGAGGGAACGTTGAGGAAAAGTCACCTCCATGACACTCCCGCTCACCAACGAATTTTGCTCGAGGACGAGATTTCACCATCTACGAGATACCCCCGGACCTAAATAGGACCTTAAGTCACCCCCTGCCCCCCACCCTCCACCCCCGAATAAAAATACCTTTATTTCCTAGGCACGTCATTCTGATATGACGTGCTACCCCCCCCCCCCCCCCCCATCCCTGCTCCGCCGTGATGTCTGGCTCCGTGAACGTGACTCTACACATATAGCTTCGTTGCAACTATGCCGTTCTACTTAGAAAAGGCATAATTGAAAACTCTGGGGAAAGGAGGTCTGAGGCTTACCCCGCTGCGGAACCCAGAGGAAGAAGCAACCTGGTTTGGGATTCAGTTACAAACGTGGGGAGGCATAACAACCTACCCTGCGGCCACCGTCCAGGACCACAGAGGGAGACTCTTCCGTCTCTGTGAGATGTCGGACGTAACTGTTAAATAACCAAAACACAATAGAGGGGGCGGCACCCCGACTGGAGTCAGTTGATTCTGGCTTCAGTCATCATTAAGTCCGCCATGTTTTTACACCCCCTGAGGAGCCCAACCAGGTCCATAAAATCATCCATCACCCTTCACCACATCCGAGTCATGTTCACGGGGTCCTCTTCGGCGGGGCGGGGGCCTTCCCATCCAAGTAAAAAGCGTATAGACCACAAAAATGGCAAACACTTCACACCTTATCCTAACGAGCACCACCGAACCAGCACCCGACACAATCGACCACCACACATTGCTCACGCTAGCCTCCATCCACGACACACCAATAACCAACATAATCAAACTACGCACAGGCCACAAGCTCGTCTTCCGCTTACAGGAGGACGCGCTAACTTTCCACCAAAATACCACCACTACACTAAACAGACACAACCTGCAGACAAGACTCGCTGACAGTATCATGAAACGATACCAAATACGTGTCACAAGGACCAACCCTTTGTGGTTGTCCTTCACTAATGAGGAACTTCGCTCGCACCTCCGTCAGGAGTACGGGGAGGAGGTCATCAAGGACCTGTACTTCATCAGGTCTAAAAACTGGGCAGTAATTACACTGTCCAGCGACAACACCAAAAACATGCTGCTAGACCAAGGCATCAAGGTCTGCGGCACCCTCACAAAACCCACACACATTGAAGAACAGCACAACATAAGACCAACACAATGCCACCGGTGCTATGAAACCGGTCACAGTACCAACACCTGCACTGCAAACCTTATCTGCTCCAAGTGCAGTGCAGTGGGGCAACACTACACGACCTGCACCTCCACCACAGCCCGCTGTGCAAACTGTGGCGGCGACCACGTCGCCGTCAACCCCAGGTGCCCTTACCTAGGCAAGGCACGCCACGACGCCGTGGAGGCCATCCGGCACCCACAACCAAACACACGCACAACCACACACCCTGCCCCCGCACCCCCTCCCCTCACCATGTCATTCGCCGCTGCTGCCAGCCCTACGCTGCCGGGTCCCCCTGCTCTACCCCCGACGCACCCCCTTCCCTGCAGCAACCACACCCCGCCCACACATCCCTCCCCCTCCCCCCCACCCCAGCTCATAACACTCAGAGACCCTCACTACTACCAACACCCACACACCACACTACCACCCCCACACCACTCTACACGCCTACCCCCAACCCACTCTACACCCCCACCCCCACCCCTGCGACAACACAAAAACCAAACTACACCTGGCCACCCTGCTCTCAGCGGTGGCAAAAGACATGTCGAGGGGTGAGCCCCGACTATACGCGAAGATCCTGAAGACGCTATTCGCCTCCAACGGCATAGAGCAAATCACCTTCCCTGAGAAGGTGTTCGCTCTAATAGACGCACACACATCCAGACCTGCACTCCTCCCCACCCCGACGGGTACACACCCCTGCCCGCAGGGAACAACTGCCCCCCACTCTCACCACGCTCTCCCCGCCGTCTGTCCTGTCCCTGCACCTTCCTTAGCCACTGCTCCAGCCCCCATTCACACAACCTATCCTCCTCGCGCTTCTTCCACCCCTCTATCCAAACCCCGCCTACCTCCCACTGCCACCACTTCCCTCGCACCCATCTCAGCCTCCTCTCCCACAGCCTCCACTGTCACTCCAACCCCCTCGCAGTTCACTACACCCCGTGCCAACCCCCAAAACCCCACCCCAAGCCCCATCCGCGTAAACAGGCACGGGACAAACAAACCCCCCTCTCTCCTGTCTCCACTCCTTCCTCGCTCCCTACTGCTTCCCCCTCCACTCCTTCTCAATCCTCCCCTTCTCAACACACCCATTCTCACTCTACTCCTTCTCACTCCCCTCCTCCTCCGCCTTCCGCCCCTTCACCTAAGACTCCTTCCCCTCCAACCCCCCTTCCTTCAACTCCTTCTCCTCCGACTCCTTCTCCTTCTCCCTCGACCACCCCTCCGCCGTCCCTACCTCCTCTCTCCCCCGACACCCCTCCTCTCATAATCTGTACCTCCCCAACCATTTCCAGCCCTTCATCCTCCAGCTCTACACCGCCCACCTCCGTCACGAACTCCCCCCACCAAAACACCACCCCACCCAAAGCCACCACCTCTACAGAACACACTCCTCCACCAACTACGGCTCCCCCACCCAATAACACGGCCGTGCCTCACAAACACGCATCAACACGACTCAAGGTACTCGCCCCTCACGCCTCCTGGGCAATAACCAAGGAGAAGGGGAAGATTCCTGGCAAGTCAGCCTCCCGCGAACTAAGACCACGACAATAGGTCGTATTAGTGTAATACAATTAAACGTACGCAGTTGGCACGGTATTCGCCATACGGTCGCCAACTGGGTACTCAACACACAAAGACCCGACATCATACTTCTGAACTCCACCAGCTTACACCCTCCCAACAACAGACTCCGCATTGCAGGCTATCACACATACTTATCCCCACAGGCGCGGCACCTAGGATCTGCGATCCTAGTAAAGCGCAACATACACCACTCCCTCGTCAACACACGCGACACCTCCTTTCTAGCCTGCAAAATAGACACAAACTCTGGCCCCATAATAGTGGCCACACATTACAGACCACCACGAATACAGCTAAACTTAGAAGTCCCACTCCGGGTCCTTTCAAACTACAACCTACCTATCTTCTTTGCGGGGGACCTCAACGCTTTTCACCCGACACTACTTTCCAACAATACGAACGATGCGGGTAGTTACTTGGCCGGTGCCTTGCGGCGTTTCCGCTGCGAACACATCGGCCCTGCCTTCCCCACGTTCTTCGGCCCGCGCGGGGGCACCACATCCCCGGATGCGGTCTTCCGGAACGACCACGCCACACGATTCTACACTCACATTGCACCCGGTCTTCACGTACTATCAGACCACATACCAATATGCCTTCTCTTATCCACATCCCCCATACTCATCCCAACATCACCTATATACGATTACAAAAACACAAACTGGGCTGAATTCAGGAGCCACATATTTACAAACACACCACATAACCTCGACCTGGAGAACACCAATCCAGGACAAATAGACCACCACTGGTGCTCACTCTTAGACACCATCACCACCGCACGTAATCTACACTCAGCACGCAAAAACTACACCCGCTTAAAACACTTCACATTTTCAATACACACACAGAGACTTATCACACAGTACAACAACCACTACACCAGAGGCCCACGACAACAGAACATCAACCAACTACGTGCCCGCATCCTTCAATGCGTGCAGCTAGATAGGAACCGGCAGTGGCGTGAGGTCGTCCGCATCGCGGACGACACCCGTTGCATGGACCCTTCCTTCATCTGGCGGCACGTGAAAAAAATGCTGGGTACGGAACCATCCAAACCAATAACACTGAAAATAAACAACCACACACTCACAGACACCAATGACATCTTCGACGCATTCAGGTCCCACTGGGACACAGTACACACCCACAACCCACCAAAACCACATGCGCAGGAGCACTTCCAGGACATTCAGGAATGGTGCCGGACTCATGCTCACGAGCTGAGGCCTGCCCCTCTAATACGTATGGAGGTGCTCGACTATACGTCCACACTTACCACTCCAATCACCGTCGAGGAAACAAAACACTACATAAAATCGACACCAAAACGCGCCCCAGGCCCCTCCAGCCTACCAGCCACACTAATACATAACCTCCCCGCAGACATATACCCCACACTCACACATCTATTCAATGCCTCTCTAGCCTCAGGCCACTTCCCTAAAATATTCAAAGTCTCTCACAATATACTCCTTCATAAACAACACAAAGACCCAAAACACCCAAACAATTACAGGCCTATTGCTCTTTTAGAGCACCTAGGCAAAATACTCGAACTAATGGTCAACTGCCACCTACGGGAGTTTCTGGAAGAGAGGGACTGGTTCTCCCCCCATCAATACGGGTTCAGGAGAGGCAGGTCCACTCAGGCGGCCGTGACCATCGTACACGACAGAATACAGAAGAAACGACAGATACACCAAAAGACTCTCTCCGTCAGTAAGGACGTGGAGAAAGCCTTTGACAAGGTGTGGCACGAGGGACTCCGTTGGGAACTCGCCAACAACACGGAGTTACTTCTCTGCACCAGAAGGCTCCTCTCACACTACCTCACTGGACGGCGCTTCCACATCAGATACAACAACACCCTTTCAAGACCCTTCACACCACGCTCAGGCGTTCCCCAAGGAAGCGTTCTGGCACCCACACTCTACATTATGTTCACAAACGACACCCCACGCCCACCAGAAAACTGTGTTCACACATACATAGTGGCCTACGCCGACGACGAGACCATTCTCGTCAGCGGCCGGGCCCCCGAAGAAATCGCGCTCCACGCACAAAGAATACTTGACGAGAAGACAGACTACGAGGACAAATGGCTGATTGCCACGAATCCTCAGAAGACACAGATGACACTCTACGGCGCTAGAGATCACTTCATGTACAACCTACAAATCTACTCACACACACCAAACATGATCCACCAAAACCCAACAAGGCTCGCATACACACAGTGCACCAAAATCCTGGGGGTAACATTTGACAAATCCCTCAGGTTCAACTTACACCAGAACATAATACAAGCAAGAGCCTCACGTACAAACGCATCGCTGGGTAGGTTCTACCCAGCGAGTAAAAAACTAAAACTACACTTATACAAAGCACTCGTGCGTCCCATTCTCACGTACGCCCCACTGTCACTCGTAGCTTCGAGCGACACCTGGAAGCGAAAGGCTCAGCGCATTCAGAACTCTGCTCTGAAGCGCGCTTGCCGTTCGCCGCTGTACTCGAGAATGGACGCACTACACAACAACAACAAACTAACTCCTCTCAACACCTACGCTCACACCAGACTTACAAAACAACTCGGAAAACTCACCACAGACTCACTTTACACCTCGCTACATGTAAGAAGGTACGCGATGGCGCCGCGATATCCCGCGGCCCACGAACACCTGCCACCCGTACCATTCTTTGCATAAAAACCAATAAGGCATCGTGAATAACGCGTTTCCGGATGGACTGTCAGCCCCCCTCCTGACTTGCCCCCAACCCTCGCCCAGTCAATTACCACATAACCTACACCCCCATTACAACACCTCGCTTCGGTGTATAGCCCCCGACCTATCTACTCTCGCTGTCCCTTTCTTAATTATTTTCCGCAACGCTCCTCTCTGACTACCCGACTGCCGTTTTACAGCAGTCCCTCTCTGTTCTTTCTATACACAAAACTAACTAACTATTAACAGGATTTCTCATTCTAATTTGTATATTAGTAGCGTTATTATTATTATTAACATCACAAGTTCGTTCCTCGTTCTCAATCCATCCGTCCATAGTCCCAACAACCTGACGCAGGAGACTTACAAGAAACACTGAACATTAAAACTGATAGTATACCCAAAGGCATAAGCGCACAACGAAGCACGAAAAACTCAACTATTTTTCTTGCAGGAACTGGGGTACCCATAAGTCGAGATTAAAGCCTACAAACCGCTATTTTCTTCTTTTGAGTCCTTCCTTCTGCCAAGCAATATCCAGGTTACCATTCGAACCCAGCCTAAAAGCTGAGTCAGACCGAACTTGACTGTAAGGCCCTTTACCCCCTTTAGCCCGACACCCATTTAATGGTAAGTCATCGTCACCCTGAATCTGGTAATCATCCAAATACTACAAAGACATTTTTGCATCTCTTTGTGAAAGTTTGTTCATGCTCAGAGAGAACTTTTCTATCACTTTCGTCTCTTCTGCTCAAACACATAAATATTTTTCTAGATTTAGCCCTTTAAAGTAGAATATAAATGAACTCGACCGAATATTCTATACAAAAAAGAGTTATTCAAATAGGCTAAAATTCATTCACTTCAAGCGCACATCTTAAACTCAGCCAGAAATTCCCGACAACTTCGAAATCGATACTGAAAGAACAGATAAATTATTTGAAATGCGTGAGCGACTCGTGTATCCATAACAACCGTTTATTAATCAAAGCCTGTGAAGCAGCTCTTCTGATTGTGCCGTTACAAACTGGTTTCATTTTAAATTGACTTCCGCATGATTGGTTCCGTCTTAACTACACGAAGTCAAAGGTTGTGACGTAAGCTCGTTTTCAAAGTCACTACTGCTGTAAATATCATATATCTTCATGTTTAACGCATATTTATATTAAGATGGATGAGTAAACGGATATTTTGTTATATTGCACTCCTATAAACTTTGATTTTGGTTATATATCCGAGGACTAAACTGAGGGTTAGAGAGAGAATGCTATAGTGTGAGCTTCACTTTGCAGAATGCAATTAGATGTAACTGCATTTGCTTGAAGGTAATGAGAAATTTTGAGTTAAGAACAAATATCTCGTAAAATATAGCCATGAATTCGTCAAATATCTTTCTATTTTATCAGGGAACTGTCCGACAAGCATTATGAAGATCGAGCTTCTCGCTTAATATTTTCCCGGCTTGGAGCATTGGTGAATATCAAGACTTGATCCTTATGGACTAAACTGATCATTATAATGATATCGTTAGCGTCATTATCTTCCCCCAATTTTTATTTTTATATCCTGAGAGTACAAAAGACTACATAGCAATTTCTAGAATTATTTCTGAACTTTATTTTATTTGATTTTTATATTTGATCTAATTTCTCTTCGACCTGTCCTTTTATATATTTATAATCTAACAAATAATTACCTGTCTTTAATGGCTTAACTTGTTGATCGTTTTCTATCTCGAAATCATTGGTTGGGAAAATGAAACCTATGTAGTTAGAACATTTTACCATCACCGATATTAAATTATAGATAATATTCCTATTCGCTCTGCTTAGTCAAATTTAAGTTATGGCGATTTCATCTTTTTCATTAAGTACCTTTTATCACAGTATTCCATCCTCTAAAGCAGAAATGATCTGGTATCGACCATACAAAAAGCTGGTTCCACACAACTCGGTTTCAAAGTGCGGTGCTTAGGCAATAAGCTATTTGACCGCTCCATGGAAAGATCGATTTCTCCGTGTATTTCTCTCTACTTTTGGATATCATCAAACTTTGCAAGGAAGCAATGGTCCCACAAACGCTGCGCTGAGAAGATTATAGTCAATCATAAGATTAAAGTTCACTGAGATTGATTTACGCTTTTAACAGTTACACCCCTGATATAAAAGGGTAACATGGAAGAAATAGTGATACACACCAATCGCATTCTTATCAGAATAATAGAAATTATAACCACCAAAAATTCCAAATTTGTGCTAAAGAAATGATAGATAAGATTTACACTGACACTCTGTACTAAATTGAAAATAAAATAAAGTCATTTAGATTGCTCTGTTATTGAAAAAATAGAAGATAAGACGAATATCCACTTTTTATAAAGTTCTCACGAACCATTCTCGCAGTTAAACTAAAGGAAATATTAAATAGATAATTTACTAAAAAATTATAATATTCAATTGATATTTTATAACAATAAGAATGTGAACAGCATTTAACTCTTGATTGCAGAAAGGAAGAGGAATCCATAAGGCTAGCGTAGATAAGTTCAGCCATAGCAGGTAAGTATAATTACCACTTGTGAACGTATTTGAATTAAGTGGGCTTTCGACCATGAATGCAAAAACAGTGAAACATAGAATAAAAATGGTTTAGAAAATCAGGTAGATACATAAAATTAATATGAGAAAGAATGGAAAATAAAAAAATTAGAAAATTTAAAAATATGTAGGGAAGTGCTGAAGACTTTTACAAAAGAACATCTGAAGATGAGCCAAAAGGAACTTAAACCACTAAAAAAAATTCATAATTGGAGTAACCTAACACACAAATATCATTTATAACATGTTTTTAATGAAAAGATATAACATGGTCTTTAACAGAAAAACTCATGACAAAAAATAACAAACCCATTGAAACTTAACGTCTAATGCCAAATAAATATCTTCCTAAAAGCGGATAACTTCTTTGGCCGTAATTAAAGATAACCTCCTAAAAGACGCAAAGCGGCATAAAGGAAGTCCAACTTGTGATTTTTTGCTAGTCCATAAAGGCTTGGGTTGTGGAATCTTGTGGTTTGGTCCTCTGGTACTGTTCTTCGGTCAAGGATCTCAAGTGGCAAAGCTTATTGATGTATCTAGAAACATATTATTCCGTGAGTATTGTTGAGTCTGCCTCAAACGGTTGATTAGTAGTCGTCCAGCAGAACCTCCGATAGTCATGTTTTTCCTTCATACGCGCTATCTTTCGTTTGTCAGCAGGTTGATGATTATGTCAGCCTGTAAAACGAGGTTTCTGAGTACAATGTCTTTATTAAGTGAGAGAAGGCTCCTGTGTTTCTTTAATAAGTGAGCCAAAAACCATCTTCCGCAAGTCGTTCATGGTCTCCTCGTTAGTATCATTTTCTTAGATGTTTGCTTCGAATATTGCCAGGAAATCGAGTTAGCGACATTACCTACATTGAAGCTCAGGTCCCTTTCTAACAGCAAGTTTTCATCATCTTTGAGAGTTTTTTCGATAGTATAACGACCAATCTGCTTTAAATGAAGTTGTAAAGCTCAATCTACCGAATATTTTCGAACAATCGGTTCAGTTTTGTGTCCACGCAGCCACCTCACTAATCTTCAAGGCGTCTTAAATTCGACTTTGCCAGACATCTCTAATTCAACATGCAACACCTGACCGTACGTTTAAGATATAAACAACGTATCATCATACTCGAAGGTGTAATTCTGCAAGTATCCATTACACCATCGTATGTGTTATTTTTCTTGCTAAATTCCGAGCACTGAAGGAAACGCAATTAGCTACGCAGTCATAATTGTCAATGATGAACTTGCAATGCAGCAATTTGAATCATTTGCTCTAACAAGACCTGACAGGTCGCAATACTGTGTAATATACGTGAAGGACAGCTGTATGATACTTAAACAGGACAAGCTTCAGGAATCAATACAGTGTCGTGGTATGATATTACATTATATCAATACCATATTATATCTATGAGGAAGGGACCAATAACTTCAAGCGAACCGACAAAATGGACGGAAAACCACGAGTTTAGACGGGCTGAGTAGCGAGAGAGTGCAAAGAGGTCAGGTCAATTATGGACAATGGCAAAGCTCAAAGGTTATTTAAAGAGGCATGTACAAAAAAATAATTTTATTTACACGAAAATAATGAGAGAATTTATGGGTGAAATTACCTCAGAGAATTAACGGACAAAATCACATCAGTAAACGAAAGGGGAAATTGTAGTTATTAATGAGACTATGAAGTTAGAACTTAAGGTATTACAGGAGGAGACTATTCAAATGGGGTAAGAATTAACTCAATTGGGTTACTGAAGGGGGGGAAGAGAAAGGTTGGCTTACGGATGTCTTCTGCACGTAAGATGTGGCCGTTCGGAACTTCTGAGTGGGATATTGGAGTGATGACGGTTCTCTAAAAACAAGGGGGGGAGGGGTAACTTCCGGTCCAGGGAAGAGTATTTCAGCTACCCGAAATGAGGAGAGCTTCGACAGGAGTTGATGAGAGAATTCGGGAAAATCCCTCGGGGACGATCGTTCAGTGGAATTACCTCCTGGATGGGGCTAATTCCAAATACACAAAATAGTCCAGCTGTCACTTTGCTTTGTTGCTAACACTTGACTTGGAATCATGGGGAATCTTCTTGGGTTTGGGTGAGACTTCTCAACTCTGTGTGTCTTCCAGGGAGTTGAGCGTTATTTATATCCAAGGCTCTCCCCAGAGTTGGAGGTTAGCGGGAAACAGCTCTTCTCTCGAAAGGCCTCGAATCTTCTTGCCGAACTATTTTAGCCCGCATAAAAGTGAATCGTGGGGGAATCAATTCAAGGTTACCGCTTGTGGAAGGACAAAGGGGTGTAGGCTTAGCACTTAAGACCTAGCCGGACTTTCTGCTGCACATGGGAGTTCCTTTCTGCTAAAGATTTTCCATGTGGGGATTCCCTCACACATCTCCCAACCGAAAGATGATGCTTTACAGAGCAGTTGCGTAGGAAAGGATCATTCCAAACAATCAAACTAGAATTATCAAAGGTCTAGGAAAATTATGACCTGCTACAAAGGTGTACACACAAAAAAAAATTAAATCCTGAGCTCAGCGGGGAATTTACGGACATAAGCCTTAAACAGGTCGATTATAGAGAATTTAACTAATACAATTTTAAACAGAAGAAAAATCACAGGAGAACATTATCGACATTTCCGTGGACCGCCAATAAAGTATCCAATTAAAAGGAGGCATAAATATGGGACAAAAAAAACAAACATTTTAGTGGACAAAAAAAAATCATAATTAGGAACATTAATGAGATAATATATATATACAATTCACTTGGAAAACCTTCGCTCCCGCCGGAGTACGGATGAGGTAATCCACAGGTCCTCTAGCCTCGAGGACGGGGTAGGGTCCCTTTCACTGGATAATGATTTTGTTGCTTCCCGTGGGAAGTAGCACCAGCACCTTCGCGCCAGGCTTGAATCTTCGTTCTCGTGACTTAAGGTCCAATTAGGTCTCAAACCTCTCAATAAGTCCTTCTTCACGGGATACGAGACTCGTTTGTTACCTTGTGTGGACTCACGCTCGAGGGCTTTAATTTTCTTCCAAAATGGGGGGAGAGTTGCGCACTCCTTCCGGGCGCGGAAAAACTTACGGCTCCGGATGGCTTGGAACTACGGGTCGATACGGATTTTCAGGCGAACAGTTGCACGGGATTCCAGGGTTGCCTGTGTACGGGTTATCACGTTCTGGGCCACAGGATGGTCGTGAATTACAGAGTTCTGACCGAATAAAACGGAGCATAACTGGATTTGGGCCGCTACCACTTCGGCCCAAACGGACATATAGTCACACTCGATGTGACAACGAATTACTGGGAAACGACTAGCCCGTCTAAGGTAGTCGTGGACCACCGCAAATTTCTCGTGGTCGCGCCCAACAGGGGGAAGTAGGTCCTCAGACAATATAATGCAGGTGCACCTGGTGTTACGGACGAGGGTGGATACTCGGCGACCGTTCACAGTTCCGTTCTCGAACTTCAATCCACCAGGGTTGTTCTCATTAAAGAGAAAGTTTGCCTGATGGACCGGGTCTTTGGCGGGCGAGGGAGGTTCGGGAGTCTCCTGAGGCGACGGAGGAGGATCAGGGAGGGCCCAGATTTGGTGCACTCGGTGGGACTGAGAGTTTGCGAATCGGGAGTTTTGAGGACAGTTCGTGCGGTAATGGCCGGGAACTCCGCAGGTGTAGTAGACGATCGGGTCTTTTTGTTACGGCACAACCGGGGGAGAAGAAACTAGGAGTTTAACGTTTCGGTGTTCCCATGGATGGAAGTTTCTTGGCTTCGAGGGACTATGAACTTTTGTAAATCTTGGAACCAATTTAGGGGGGGTCTTAGGGCCCTAAAATTTAGTTCTGGTGGGTGATTGGGGAGCCTTTTTAACATCCTTAGGATATAAATCGTGACTACCCGCGTAAACATCAGCCTCTTCCAATCACTCCTTAAAAGTGGCGCAACGTTTATCCTTAATGAAGGCGTGAATTTCGGGAGCCACGGCAGCTAAAAACTGATCCCTAAGGAAGAAGTCCAGAAGGGACTCGTAGACCTGGGGAATTTTGCACGCATCCAGCCAACAATGAAGGTTTCTTTGGAGGATCTACCCGTGTTGTCGAAATGTTTGGCCAGGGCGGATTCTTTCCTGGCCGTATCGGGAGCGGTAGAATTCGCTATTCATATGAAGAGCGGCTAACAATTCGGAATTAACGTGGAATAGTCCAAAGTTGCTTCCGGGAGAAGAGATACGAAGATTTCCCTTAACTTGGCATTTAGGAGGGGAAGTAAGCGAGTGACGCCATCATTTTTGAGATCCCATCTATTGATCTAAAACATTCTCTTAAAATGGGTCAAAAATGACCCAAAGTCCTCTCCATCATTAAAAGCGGGAAGGTGTACTAAAGGAGTTTGGTGAATTTCAGCCCGGAAACCGATGGACTGAGAATCCATTTGATTTCGGCTTATTTCCAGCTCATGCTGCCTAATTTGTTCACGTTTTCCATCTCCATTTTGTTCTTCTCCATCTCCATCTTGTTCTCATCCCTCCATTTCCCTTCGCTCTGCCCGTTCGTTCCTCTCTTCTTCCTGTACGTAATTTAGCAGGTTTTTGCCCGAAAGACCTAACATTTCACCTATACTCTCGAATTTTTCAAAGGATGACCTTTTTACGCAGTTAACTGAGGGAACACTGATATGCGAACGAGCTAGGACACTACCCACGCGAAACAAATACTTTAATATTCATGAAGGCCTTGATCACCAAAAAAATTAAGATACAGCTACCTACCTCTGCTGTTTTTAAGCAGGAAAAAAAATTAAAATAGTCCTACCAGAATTAGGACACCAAAGACCTTAACTCATTTGGATTAATAACCAGGAGAGTCTCCAAAATTCGAACACCATAAAAAAAATGAATTATCTAGGGGTCCAACACAAAATATAAATAGATTACGTTTCACTGCTCTTCAAATAACCTGAACTTGCCTTCTGCCATACAATACAAAAATTAAAATAAAAGGGATGTACGTGAATAATAACGGAACTTCTAATGTCGAAATTAAAATGACACAGGTTCGTAAAAACCCCAACACACTTGACCTCGGATTTATATAATATATATATTAATATATATATTTTAATGTCGTGGTATGACATTACACTATATCAATACCATATTATATCTATGAGGGCGGGACCAATAACATGAAAGTGAACCTACAAAAGGGACGGAAAACCACGAGTTTAGACGGGCTGAGTAGCGAGAGAATGCAAAGAGTCAGGTAAATTATGGACAGTAGTTAAGTTCAAGGTTATTTAAAGAGGCATGTACAAAAAAATAATTTTATTTACACGAAAATAATGAGAGAATTGATGGGTGAAATTACCTCAGAGAATTAACGGACAAAATCACATCAGTAAACGAAAGGGGGAATTGTAGTTATAAATGAGACTATAAAGTTAGAACTGAAAGTATTACGGGAGGAAACTATTCAAATGGGGAAGGTGGGGAATTAACTCAATTGGGTTACTGGAGAGGGGGAAAAGGGGTTGGCTTACGGATGTCTTCTGCACGTGAGGTGTGGCCTTTCCGAAATTCTAACCAGAGATTGGAGTGATGACGGTTCTCCAAAAACAGGGGGGGGGGGGGTAACCTCCGGTCCAGGGGAGAGTATTTCGGCTACCCGAAATGAGAAGAGCTTTGACAGGAGTTGATGAGAGAATTCGGGAAAATCACTCGGGGGCGATCGTTCAGTGGAATTACCTCCTGGCTGGGGCTAATTCCAAATAAACAAAATAGTCTAGCTGTCACTTTGCTTTGTTGCTAGCACTTGACTTGGAACCATGGAGAATCTTCTGGTGTCTGGGCGAGACTTCTCAACTTTGTGTATCTTCCGGGGAGTCGAGCATTATTTATATCCGAGGCTCTCCCCGGAGATGAGGGTTAGCGGAAAACAGCTCTACTCTCGAAGGACCTCGAATCTTCTTGCAGAGCTATTTTAGCCAGCATAAAAGTGAATGGTGGGGGACTCAATTCGAGGCTACCGCTTGTGGAAGGGGGGAGGGGTGTAGGCTTACCACTTTAGGCCTAGCCGGGCCTTCTGCTGCACATGGGAGTTACTTTCTGCTAAAGATCTTCCACGTAGGGATTCCCTCACATACAGACACACATATTAATAGACTTTACGGAGATACCGTTTATGATAGAGCAGGAAAATTCTTGTCCGTACTTTCCTTGGACGTTCAAGTTCTGCAATGCATGGAAGAGATTCTTTGGACAACGGTCTACAGATCGAAGACATATACCAACCGCATCAACGACTTTGAGAGAGTGCACCAATAAACTACAAACGGAGCAGTGTTAGAAGCCTTTTCAAAACAAAGAAAAAATCAACTACAGCGATATTTTGCAACGATTAGCGGATGAAGTGTCTGCAAATCGGATTTCTTAGCGAAAGTTTTCTCGATAATTTCTTCATTGCTACAAGAAAGCCGTACTGACAACTTGAGACTAAGGGGTTTAGGGACGGTAACCTTTCTACATATCTCCCAAACATGAGAGATTGTGTTACGGTTTCATCCCCGTCTCGGTATTGAGGTTGCTCACAAATTATCCACCTTTTAAAGTAAAACGTTATATATGAACTATAATATCATGGATGCACAGTCAGATTTCTATGTCAAACATCAATACAACTATGGATTTTATTGTACAGTATCGTAGAGGACTTCGAAGCTTGGATCTTATGTCAGTTGCTGAATCCAAATTCCTCATATGTAGATTGGGAAAAAATCAACTGGCAAGTGGAAAGATTCTGGCTTACAATAGCAGTAAGAGGAGCAGGGAATATATGGTAGAATGGCTATCAAGGAACGGCTGCATTAACAGACAAACGTACTTCCATTCTCGCTAAGACCATTTATTATTACCTTACTTCTTATTTTAATTATGATCAATGTCCACTGCTATATTTAAAATATTATTCTTGCCCTCATATTGAATATCGCAAGCTTTCCTTCTTTATTAAATGCATCATTTTCGTCTCTCTACTCTCGCCTTTTTCCTCTAAATTTCCTCTTTGCCTCCTCTACCAGCCATGAAATCGACGCACCTCTTTTCCTATCATTTTTCTGACCTGTCTAACCCACTTATTCCTTTTTAGGAGATAAATTAAATATTTTCAATTCATTCATGTCTTATAATCATCATATTATACAGATATTGGACAAAATAGGGAACTAAATGCTAAATGCCCAATTTATTATTTAATATCGAGTTGCTCCCCTAATAGGTTTACAGACGTCAAGGTATGGTTTCATATTAGTTGCACAATGGCTTTAGGAATTTGAATCCAATCCTGAAGCCAAACATTTTCCAGCTCTTTCAAAAACGATGGCGAGAGAAAACCGTTCCTTACTTGATGAAAAACAGAGGTTTGGATTATTTGGTGATAGTTGGGCCAATCGAATTTTTGACACACCTTTGTGTTATTCTTAACAGTTATTAACAATTTAATCGGAGTAAAAGGATACCTTATCTTCTTGGATGAGGGCAGCATGATTGTGGAGCAATGTTGTACAATTGCTGTACGTGAAATTTTTCAGCTAAAATTGAGAAATAGTACATCGAAATAGACCTACTATTCACTCTCAGCCAAGACCAACAAAATTTCCAGAAACACCTGCCATTTATTTAATTAAAGGAGCTCCCTAGTGACTTTCCTCCGAGGACATAAATCTCCGTTATAAAATAAAATCCCTACTACGTTGCGTTGCGACGATTAAAACATGCATGACAAACACTTAAAAAGTAAACAAAAACAAATCAAAATATAAAACAATATCAGAAAGAAAAAACAAAAGAAAATATCAAGCCTCCCCCTTCGTCCCCCATAAATAATATAATTAACTCACGATCCGCTCCTTAGAACTCCACCAAATTAGTTAAGGTTACGGGCCCCTTTAAGCCCCGAAGTTTCCCTCTATCGGAGCCCCGTGAGGGTAAGCCTCTCATCTCTATTCCCCCGGCGTCATCTTTTCCCCGTAGGCCAATTGTCTGTTTCTCGTGCAGTGTCAAAGGTAAAACCCGCCCGAACACTCCCCAAATTCCCAACACCGTAGTAATTCCATTTAACAAGTACACTAACTGAATACTGCTCCCGCTCCAGCTCCTCCTTCATCGTAACCAGAAACCCAAGCTCCAATCTCGTCTCCCAGTGCCCCAGGGCGCCAAGTCAATTTCAAATTCCATAAGAGCTCTCTAGCAGGTTTAAAATTTGAGAACTGAACTGTTAATGGGTGAAAAGTATCCACCCTTGTCCGCGATAAAGGGTGTACTTGTATCGTGGTATCTAATGAACTTCTTCCCTCTGTGGCCCATTTAACACAGAAAGCTTGCACGATTCCATGACTAGCTGGGACGCGCAAACAGCTTCCTCATTGTAAACTGTTACCTAGAATGTCAATATTTCTCAGGAGGGGCTGGATTAGTGTCAGCTCCTATTAAATTCTGCTCCGCTTTGGTTGGACAGTGCCCCCAAGTCTCATCTAACCCAGTGTCTTACGAGTAGCCCGTTATCACGAGAGCCCAGGCGAAGAAGGATTCCCAGACGCCCGCCGTCCTTGAAAATCAGGAGGAGGTCCAATTCTCCTTTCCTTGTAAGAAAAATCTCGGAGCCTCGAGCAAGATTCTTTGAGCCGAAACAAGCCAGTTTTTTATATCCTAAAAGAAGGCTTGTTATATCGCACTTGCTCGGATGGTATTAACCCCGAGATGCACACCCTCGGTGTCCCCCGGCGCATATCCCTCTGGTCATAAAAATAGCCCAAGATTGTCTATTTTCTGGCCAGTTCAGGCACAATAAGACTGCTCAGAGGATTTGTCGGTATTTCTACTGGTCTGGTGCTGCAGTTGACATTTATGAATACTGCCAATACTGTGAAATCTACCAGAAAACCACGGCAAAAGGGCATGTTAAACCTGCCCACCTTCAGAAAGGCCCGATCATATCGGAACCCTTTTCTCGAGTGGCCAAAGACCTTGTCGGCCCCATTCGTGCACTTTCTAGCGAAGGGTATAGTTATGTCCTTAGCCTTGTGGACTGTAACACGCTTTTTTACGAAGCCGTACCATTAAATAGAATGACAGTGTTACGTGTGCCGAAGCCTTCATTTCTATCTTCTCTAAGGTAGACATACCGAAGTAAGTATTGCCTGATAGAGGTAGACAATATACCTCTGAATTGATGGAATATATCGGAAAACTGTTGGTGGTAAAACCACTCTTCACCACTCCCTTTCTCCCCTGCGTAAAGGTTATTTGCGAAAAATTTAATGTGACCTAGAAATCGTTATTAAAGAAGCCGTGTGCCCAGCAGCCACGTGAGTGGCATCACTTCTTGCCCGTTACTCTATTTGTATACAGGGTTAATTGGAGTGCATGTGGCATAGGTCCTAAGTCTTAAATAATATAGCCTCTGCCTCCTAACTGCTTGCATACTACATTCACGTGGTCCCCCTGTTGCTTTACTGAATGCATGAAAGTAACTGAGTTGCTGACGGTATAATCCGACTCCAATCCCTGCTGCCTTGCAGGCTATGCCTCTTTAGGCAAAGGCTAAGAGAAGGAAAACTCTGAATTCAAACTCCTTGCTGCCTTATATGGTATGCCTCCTCAGGCAAAGGCTAGGAGAAGGAAAACTCTGGTATAAAACAATGCCAGTTTGGGTAGAAGGGACTCTTTAGCCCTGTAGGCAACTCTTCTAGGAGAAGGACACTCCAAAATCCAACCATTGTTCCCTCACTGTTGGACGGTGCTATAGTCTTTGTACCAAGTCCTTCCACAGTCCTAGGTTTGGGTTCTTTACTTTATAGTACAGTGAAGTGTCTAACTTTCCTTTCTTATCGTTAACCTGCTTTTTTCAAAAGGTGTGTAGGGCAGGCTGATTAGATGAGCAAGGTTGCTGGGTGGGTTTTTCAGGTGGATGCCTTTGTTCTATTCTTAATCTTTCTCTATTAATCTTTTTTTTATTTATTTATTTTCAAAATCCATTCCACCTGTCCTCCCCCAGTCTTGTGGCGATTCTGGAGATATTTTGCCCTGCATGGTGTCCCGGCTCCGCCATGTTGACCAGATTTTCCGGTTCTTTTAGAGTTGCTTATGGACTTTTTTGCTTCACAATCCTTTGTACATATTGTTGTTGTTGAATATATTTACTTTGTTGTTGGTTTTATCTTTCTTGCTTCATTAAATATTTTTGTTTTAGACCTTTTACTGTTGCTTTTGTTCTGATTCTTTCTGGAGATATTGAGTTGAACCATGGACCTGCTACTCATTTTCATAAGAAGAAATGAGTGTCCTCTATTCTAATATTTGGGGTTTAAGATCTGATTTTCTAGATCTCTAGGCTCATGCAAAGAATTATAACATCCTTTTCCTTGCAGAATCCATAGTGAAAAATAATAAATCTAATTCCGAATTCCTTATTCCAGGGTTTTCCGACCCTGATTTTATTTATCGTCGAAATACGCCAGGAACTTAGGGTTTGGTAGTAATTTCGAGGTCTGGCCCACCAATTTATCGCCAAAAGAATTAAGTTTTATGTTTTAAGATTTATATTAAATATTATAATATATATATATATATATTCATATATATATATATATATATATATATATATATATATATATATATTTATATATATATATATATATATATATATATATATATATATATATATATATATTTGCGTTGTACCGTAACCCAGGACATGATGACTATATTTATGACTGTCTCTTAGATGGTATTGCCTTGGCTCAATCAACAGATAGGAAAGCTTGTTTTGTAATTAGTGGGGACTGTAATGCAAAGCTTGAAGAATGGCTCAATTCTAATATAACAGATCAGCATGGTAGGTGAGCTTATGAATTTTGCACTGCTGTTGATTGTCTCCAGATGATTCAGAAACCCATGCATATTTCAGGTAATAGACTAGATCTTGTGTTCATAGATGCTCCAGCTGCTATAGATGCAAAGGTCTGTGAAAGTTTGGGGACATCAGATCATTGTTCCATTAGAATGGACATAGCTGTTAATCAGCATATCATGAATGCCACGATCAAATAAAGAGTTTGGCTTAAATCTCGAGCTGATTGGGTTAGTTGTGAAGAAAGTTGTCTAGCCTTGAGTATAGCGGATGCAATATCTGACCCACATCCAATGGCCGAAGGTTAATGATATGTTATCTACTGTTTTGGTTAGGCATGTTCCGAGTAGAATTATCAGGATTCGTACAAACGACCAGCTATGATCAATCCTGTAGAAGAGCCTACCATGTTAAGCAAACAAAATTTAATGCATGGAGACGTAATCAGACGGGAAAAAATTTGAGATCTTTGTTCAGTCTCGGCGTACTGCCAACAAAGTTTACCATCGGCCTAAAAGATTATATAATTTTAATCTGAAGAGTAAGTTGCCAGAGATCAGACAGCCACATTTGTGGTGGACTAAATTAAAATCTGCTATTTTTTACTCTAACACTTCTATCATTCAGGCACTACTTTTGTCAAATGGAAAGCTAGCAACTAGCGCAAAAGAAAAAGTAGAGTTACTCCATTGAGCGTTTAAAGCCAAACAGTCAGTTGAAGTAGTTCCTCTCCCTGACACTTGCCATCCTGAGCCTCGTTTGACTGGGTTTGTTTTTCGTGCAAGGGGTGTTAAAAAGATGCTTGATAGTCTTGACAGCTGGGGTGGAGTCGATCCCGACAACTTTTTCCCTTTATTTTTTTAAAAGATGTCTACTGATTCAGGACCTAAGTTGAGTAGATTATATAGATTTTTATTTAGAGGAAGCACATTACCTGATAATCGTAAATTGAGCAATGTTGTACCTTATCCTAAGGACATGTTATCTGCCGATTGTATTCAATTCAGGTCTATTTTAATACTTCTTGTGCTCTTTAAAGTTGCTGAGAAGCTGAGATCTAGGCCGTGGTATAGATACCTAGAGTCGAATGGCTTACTGGCTAGAATTCAGTATGCAGATAGGACGCAGTTGGGTACTTGTGATGCCCTTTTAGATTTGACTGCTAGTATGCAAGATTATCTTGAGAAGGGTTTTTAATATAGAATAGTTCAGATTGATTTTAGTGCTGCTTTTGATCGTGTTAATCATAAAGCACTTTTTTTAGACTACAAAACCTTGCAATAGGTAGCTACATCCTAGGACTACGTAACGACTTTTTAATAGATCGGCAGCAACGTGTTGTGGTAGATGGAGTTTTTAGTGTACCTAGACGTGTTGTGTCTGGAGTTCCTCAATGCAGTGTTCTTTGGCCTTTGTTGTTTTTAGTATACACAAGTGATTTAGTACATGGTCTTGAAAACAAGGTTGATTTAGAAAAAAATAGGAAATGGTGTGATCGTTGGGGTATGAAGCTTAATTCAAGTAAATCTAAGACCCTCTTGGTTAGTAGATCTCGTACCAATGAGCCGCCTTATCCTCTACTCTATGTTGGATATACACTTCATGCTAGGTCGGAATCACTAATGATCTTTTGCATTCCCTATAATTCTCACCTGACATTTCAGAAGCATCTATTAAATGTATCTACTGATGCTGTCCGAAAACTTGGTATTGTACGTAAGCCCTCATATAGCTATAATAATGAAGATATTAATGCCACTTGTTTCAGGTTCTTTGTTCTTTCTCTTCTTGAGTATTGTTCCCTAGTTTGAATATCCGCATCTGCCAGAGATCTGTCTCTCTTAGATAGGGTTGCTCGTAGAGGCAGGTTCCTTTTTCCTGATGGGGCTACTTATGACTTGGATCATCGACGGTGATTTCATGTTTGTTTATATTCCATGAATACTACTTTAATAGGGAATTGCCACTATAATTTTTAGTTCATGACCCCTGCCTCTTGCTAGAGCAACAAGGTTTGCGGATGGACAACATCCACATGCACTATGGATTCACCGCTGCCGCACTTCTCAGTTTTAGCGTTGCTTATTGACAAGTACGGTAAATCAGTGGAATGATCTTCCTGCAGAAGTTATGGTAGAAGATCTTAATATCTTCAAACGAGGTTGCAATGCTAGATTAAGGATGGGTGCTACTGCGGCATAATTTTAATATTGATTTTATTTTAATAATTTTAAACGTATTTACTTATTTATTTACACATTTCAATTTCTTTCTTTTTTTATTCATTCTTTCTTACTTGACATATGGACACTGTGTTCTGTGGGGGCTTGTTTTTAAGTTCATGGCCACTAGGCTTTTCCCACAAGAATTTTGTGTTCATTATCTCAAATAATAATACTCTCGGATTTGCCCCCTTCGAATTAATCTACGGACTAAACCTGCGATGTCCCATTAGCATCCCCAAGGAGTTATTCTTGAACGCCAAGTTACAGGGGAAATTCACTCTTTTTAGGCGTATGTTTTGGATCTTCCACGAAGACTAAAGAAGTGTGCCGAGATTGGATACCAAAATGCCGGCGTTGATTGGGAAAGTACCGAACGTACTTCGATCTCAAATCGAAGAAGAGGAAGTTTAAGCCGCGTGATACAGTTCTGTTGCTACTTCCTACGGAGAGCAATAAACTTCTGAGTTAAAGGAAAGGCCTCTCCCAAATTCTTGAAGCGCAAGGAGGTGTGGATTATTTAATGAAGGCACTCACAGAGGAGAACCTGTTCCACGTCAACATGTAGAACAGATATCACCGCCGCGCGTGTATCAACATTGTTACCATCGACGAAGAGACAGCTTTGGAGTCCAACTACACGACAGATGCCCTAAACGTTATACAGGCCCTGTGCGTGGAACGGGCTAGGGACTACCCTCTACGCGCCTTTCTCGGTGCCACAATTCACCACGTGCCAGCTTGGGTATCAATAAGCAGCTAACTCCTGATTAACTTAGCCAGCTGCAGCCTATTCTAATTAAGTTTGAGGACGTGATTTCCGACACCCCTAGGTGTGTTATTAATTTCGAGAATGATATAATTCTCACTAACCAAGAACCTGTTCGCTCAAAACCTTATCCCCTTCTAATTCATCTGAGAAATGACCTTAACGCCAAGGTTAGTAATCTGTTCAACCTCAAATTCTGTAAACCCTAAACGTCAAATTATTTTTCCCGATAGTTATGGAGCGGAAACCGAATAATTCTTACTACATGCGCGTAGATTTCCGCAAATTAAATTCCTTCACGGTTTTCGATGCGGAACCGATCCCATTAATCAACCAAAACCTTCACTTTTTCGAAAAGGCAAAATATATTAGCGAGCTTGACCTTTACAAGGCGTATTACCAGATTCCTCTGAAAAAGAACGCAAGGAAATACTCCGACGAAGGCCTTATGCAGTTCCATCGACTTTCTTTAGGGTTAATGACGACCTGCGCCAATTATAATTGGATAATGCGCAGAATTTGGGACGTATTAGATAATGTCACCTTTTACTTCGACAACATTTACGTTGCCACTTTTGACTGGAACCAAAACTTGCTCCTCTTTAGGCGCTATTAAATCATTTGCGAGAGCACGACCCTACAATAGGCCCTGGTAAGTGCCACCTCACCTACAATTTGATTCAACATCTAGGTTTCCACATTTGAAAAGACCAACTTAAGCCCCAAGAAGACAATGGCTGGTCGATAGCTGTTATGCCCCTCCCGGGTACAAAGAAACAGCCTTTTCCTTCATGGGTCTTTCTCATTTTATAGGAGGTTTGTCTCTAATTTCGGGTCTTTGGCCGTCACGATGTGTAAACTGCTCAAGAAGAAGTCCCCAGATCGTATCGACTGAAATTCGAGGGCAACTGCTCATTTCCATCAGCTAAAGGGTAAGGCATGTAAACCCATCCTCAGATTGCCTGACCCCAGAAGGCACTTCCGGATTTGGACAGATGAGAGCAACGAGGGCATCGGTTGTGGCGTTCTTCAGTACGGAGACGAAAGTGAGAGTCACCTTGTGGCCTACGCGAGTCGCAAATTGATCGCACGTGAGAGGAATTATGCAGTGATATAAAAGGAAGATTTAGCTATCATTTGAAGTTTAAAATATACCTGGTAGGCCACGAATTTGTTATAGAGACTGATCACCGCCCGCTGGCATGCCTCCGTAACATCAAACATCATAATAGCCGAGTAATGAGATGGAGCCTATTAGGGCAGGAATTTCAGTATCGGATATTGTATATAAATGGGTCGTGAAATTGTATCGCCGATACCCTTAGCTGTAATTCTTTGGGCGACGACCCCTGCTAAATTGTAATTGTAATTGCTCCATGGTCATTTGTATATTTTGTATATAATGTAACCGCAAGCTAGATATAAGTTAAAGGACAATTATTTCTCCGTGTATGTAGTTATTTTTAGGGGGATGCGTACGTCTAGGACGCACAGCCCCCTTGTATGTATAAAATTATTATTTACAATTCTGGTCCAGCACCTCTATATGTGTATATGTACCACCATGATCTTCCTGTCGCTTGTAAATGATGAATCTTTGAAAATCCATTTCCTTTTTTCCTTTGCTTTGTATAGCTTCGTGTATAAATACCTTTTTCATTTTTATAATTACGTTCTCTCTTAATTCTCTTATGGTCGCCGTAAACCTGTAATAATTAATTTCCTTTCCAGTTCATATGTACACGCAGTCGGTTGGAATTAGCTTGTATACCAGCGCAAATTCAGGTCAGTAATTCCCTTTTCTTATCCCTCCACCCCGTTTGGCCGCTCGTGTCGAAAACTCTGCTTCCCCTAAGTCATCGTCTTAGGGGATGTAACTTTTCTCCTCTAACTCCGAAAGTGCCATCTTCCAGGATGAGAGGAGATGTAGACGAATAAGGTTCACCGGCGACCTCGTGCCCTTCTGTACCCACGTGTACTTGAGATCACTGCAAGGTTGATCTACGGCGAGGATGCGGTCCACGCCGTTTTATTGCCCCCCGGCTGCATTTATTTACGGACATATTTTCCTCGTCTCGCATGGCCTTTCAGCCAGGCTACCGCCATCCGGTATAGATCGAAGCTCTTTGAACATTCTACGCCAACTTTATCTCGGTTCCCACGAAGGAGTCGCCCTCTTTCCCCTATATAGACAGCGGAGCGTCTATATAATCCCCCGGCTCGGTTTAGCGTGTAGCACTTCTGGATCTTCCCACTTAACACCGCGAACGAGCAAAGGACACACTCACCCGTCGTGATCGTAGAGACCGGCGTTATCATTTCGAAGACGAAGGCTAAATCGACATCCGTGAACTCTGCCATAGTCAATCAGCGATTATCTGACGAAAAATTCCACCTCTGAAGGCCAAACAACGTGTTCTTCCTCATCCGCCCCGTGAAGTAACCCAGCTTCCCCATCGCAGTTATCGTATCCCAACTGGCCCTTCCCTTCAATGAACACGTAAGTAGTTGCAATCGTCGACGCCTACAGTTTATTATATAATCTGGTCTACCCAAATCGTCCCATCCTTTGTGTGTGAGCCCCGGATTAAAATACCCTTTTCAATCACCAACCTAACCCGAACACTAATCCCATATTTATCCCTCCTGTGTCCCGTGCAGACATTTAATTTCCCATGTACTATCATTGTCTTTAAACCCTGTATCTCTATATATTTAAACTCTATTTTATTTAGTAGTAAATGTAAGTTTTGTTGTCTTCTTTCTCTTCCAAACATAAACAAGTACCAGCTACGTGTTAATATTTGGCCAACTTGCACTCTTAATTATTAGTTTTAAAAGAACCCTGCAATTAAAAGTAAACCAGCTCCACTCAATTCTTAACTATTTCCCGTTTACGAACCAGCTAGGTCGAATCTTAGAATAACTTCAACCTAAACCACCACAAGGCATATATATATATATATATATATATATATATATATATATATATATTTGCATATTTCTCTCATGAGCGCGAGAGAGAGAATGATGAGATGAATCAAACTTCACCGCAGGAAAGAGAAAACGGAATATTTTTTCTTCGAAAATAGTTATTTCTTACTTCGAAAAAATCTGAGCTGAAATGGAATTTGAAACTTGCACATTGAGGCAGAGAGCAACCGCGGTTCAATTGAGATGAAGGCGGTTGTTCTTTGCCTCAATGTGCACGGTTCGAATCACACCCCAGCTCGGATTTTTTTGAAGTAAGAAATAACTATTTCCGATGAAAAATAATTCCGTTTTCTCTTTCCAGTGGCTTAGTTATATATATATATATATATATATATATATATATATATATATATATATATATATATATATATATATATATATATATATATAAATGTAGAAATTGGAACATCCTTTAGAAACCTCTATTTTACTATGTAGGTTAAAGCCAGAACCAGTAATCGGAACATATATAATTTGGAACGTTTTTAACATTAGCTATGTTCATCTTCAGCCTATATTCCAATTGATCCAGATAAGGTAGTTTTCAATTTTACTGACTTCATTTTAACGAAAGACCAGAACAAATTTTGGCTCTAGGATTAGATTTTAATTTGCCTTGCTTTAAGATTAACCGTATTAATTATCTTCATAAATTTGAAGTTATAGTTTCACACATAATGAGTTTACCTAATGGGAGTCTGATTTTTCTTATGGTTTTAATAACCTAAAGTCCATAGCGCACTAATATTAACACTAATTTTTCTGATATAAATATTTTAAATAACTTAAAAGGGCCATTTTTAGTCATATGCAAACCAGATAAAGGCAGATGTGTGATATTGTTAAATAAAACTGATTATGTAGATTAACTGCATTCTATATTGAATGATTCATCTAAATTTCTTAAAGTTGATTGTGATCCATTTCCAAGTTACATTAGGATACAGGATAAAATTAACAGATTTCTTCGTAAGCTTTAGTCTAAAGGAATGTCTGAAGAACATTACCATCGACTTTTCACTCCAGGGTTAACTCTTGGTGTACTCTATGTCCTTCCCATAATACATAAGGCCGGATTGCCACTTCGCCCGATCCTTTCTGCAATTCGTACACCTACTAGTTGTAAATTTTTTATACCCAGAATAGAGCCTCTTACTAAAAATGAGTTCACTATACAAGATTCTTTTGATTTTGTAGATTTAATTACTTCCTTTAAATTTTTCCAGTATCACATGACTAATTTCGATGTTGAGTCACTATTCACCAACATCCCTGTTCTTGAAATATGTAATATAATACGTGATTCGCTTTTTAACACAAATTGCACAATTCTTGATCTCAATAACCCTGATTTTTCTAGGCTTATTAAATTGGCTGTTGAAGACACAATATATATATTAAACAATAGCCTGTATAAACAAAGGGACCGAGTGACAATGGGCTCACTTCTGGGCACTTCGTTCGCAAATGCCTCTCTGTTCAAACTAGAACAGGACTGGATGTCCAATTGTCCACAATACCTCCAATTTATACTCTATAAATGATACATTGACGATTGCTAAGTTCTCTTTAAAAATAAGAATCATGCCTCCCAGTTTTAAAACTACATCAATTCCCAGCATCATAACATCAAATTTACACTGGAGCATGAAACTAATAACGCTCTTTCATCTTGGGACATTAAGATTACCTGGTCAGAAAACAAATTTGAACTTTAGAATATAGAAAACCCACATCCACTCTTCTTAGCACTAATTATTTCTCGAGTTTACAAAACTGCTTCAAAGTATCATCTGTAAGCTGTAGAATAAACCGTGATTTCAGAATATGCTCTGACTGGAACAATTTTTATAAAGAGATGTCTTATCTCAAACAATTTTGTCAATTTAATTTATTTTCAGCATCATTACTCGAAAAATTGTTTCAAATTTTCCTAAATAAAATACACGTGATTCCTTTCGTCAAATCTAATGTATCAAAACAGAAAATGTATCTCAAAATAACTTTCATAGGCTTGCTGACCAACAAACTCATCTTAGACTTATAACAATTATAGGCTAAAGTTCATCCACGAATCAAATTTTACTGTATACCAAGTAATAATCTCTCTTTAAACCTACTTGGCTCATAAGGAGAAGCTACCCTTGCTACTCAGGTCCTCACTTGTTTATCAATTTGTGTGTGAAAGTTGCCAAACTCGCTACGTAGATAAAACTACGCTACAATTGAAGTTGAGGATTTGCAAACATAAAGGGATTCCCACTACACAGACACACTCATTGCTAAACAGAAATTCTCTGCAATAAGGAATCATTCGGATACCTGTACCTCATTATTGCCCCCCTCAAATTTTAAAGTTTTGGGTTCTGCGGATTATTCCCTTCATCTCCATATTTTGAAATCGCTATTTATTCAAATGCTTAATCCAGGATTAAATTCGAATCATTCGTCCACACAAATTTACATGTATTGATTCAAATATCTTAATTTTAGTTTGTTTCATAATTCATTTTTACCTAAAATGTAATAAAAACTCACTCAATGACCCGATAATTATAATGTTCTATTAGTTCAGTTAACCATATTTCAGTTCAAATTTCCCACATTTTAAATCATTCGATTCCTGTCCTTCTCGCAAGTTGGTAAGTGTTTATTCATTTATTTCATTTTAATTTGTGCTTGGTTTTCTCAGTTTGTTTTATAATTTGGCAGCGTTTTTCTTGGTAATTTCGCATTGTCCTCTCTCGGTAATTTTTGCATTGTTTTCTTGATGATTTTACTAAACTCTAAATTTATTCATTATTAGATTGTCGCATTATTTTCTCTCAGATTTAACAAACTTTAAACTTATTGTCAGTCATTAATACATATATATCTTTATGTATTCTAAGCTTGCTTGCTTCCATATTATTTTACTTCATTATAGGCTGAAGTATATGTTCCAAATACTGGTTCTGGCATCAACCTATATATGTATATATATATATTTATATTTATTGAGTCCGACCATTCCACGACACACACACACACACACACACATATATATATATATATATATATATATATATATATATATATATATATATATATATATATATTACATTTAATTTTATTCATAAAACAATGAATATTAATATTCTAATTCAGTTAAAACCGCGAACAACAATTGTAAACCTAGTTATGAAGTAGATTTCAATGAGTGTTCAGATTTAAATTTTGTGTTTTTTCTTTAGTTCCATCAGAGTATTTTTGTCGGTTGTGTATAATGAATTTGTATATTTGTGCTATATGTGTTAGATTTCGTGTTGTTTTCCATGTTTGGTGCTCTTAGGTTCACATAAGTTGTAGGCATGTTGGTGCCTCGGCATCACCTTGTATGGGCTTTTATATGCAGTTGGGAAAGTAGGACCTATTTAAGTGTCTCTTACGAAAAAGTGTGCGTACAGTCCTTCAGATCTTTGGTAAGCAAAGTTTTTTTCTGAAGCCAAAGGGCTCAAAAGGGAGGGATAAAGATAGTTCATGGCTTGTTGGTCTCGTTGTCTGCCCCCATACTGTAAAGGCTAGTTTAGAGTGTTATAAAAAATGAACAGGGAGAATCCTGTTCCTGGAATTAGTGCTTTTACCCTGGAAAGTAGAGTGGATGGCAGATTGTGTAACCATTCTCTTGAAGGTCTTTGTGGCAGGATAGATGCTTGAAGAACGGCATTTACGGATGCATTAGCAGGATAGGTGAAATTGTGTTCTGTAGAGTTTTATAAATTTAATGAACTACGAGATTAGTTTCAAAGAAAGTGTAGAAAACCTGGACCTACAGATAACGCGATCCGTTCACTTGTGAAAAAATTTAAAAGAACAGGATCCGTAGATGATGAGAAAGTAAGAGGACGGGAAAAAGATTGACCCCTAACAAAATTGACCAAATTTATAAATTATTTAACACTGAAGCAATAATTTCGGCGAGAAAAGCCAGTCAGACACTTGATATGCCCAAGACAACAGTGCACGGAGTCCTGCATTCAAAACTTTTGAAAAGGTGATATCACATTCAATTACTGCACTGCCTTAATGAAGAAGATTATCCAAATCGAGCAGCAAGGTGCGCAGAATGGTTTATTAAATTGAAAATGAAAACCTATTAGATAACATCTTATTCAGTGATGAAGCGACTTTCTACACATGAAGAAAAATTAATTGACACAATTGTCGTATCTTAGCAAATGAAAGACCAAGTGCTTTCATGGAATGGAAAAGGAGACTCTCCAAAAGTTAACGTCTGGCTTGTAATAACCAAATTTAATATTTATGGCCTATTCTTTTTCATGAATCATCTGTGACAGGTAACATCTACCTTGATATGCTCCAAAAGTTTTTATAACTACACTTGTTGATATTAGCATTGTTGATGGTGTTTTGTTTCAATAAAATGTTGTATCAGGTCATTATGTTTAAATTGTCTGAGATTACCTGAACATTCGCTTTCCAAATCGATGGATTGGACGTGGAGAAGCAAAAGATTGATTTGAAATGAAATTTGCAGATACTGACGGAGCAGAGGTTGAATAATTTAAATAAAGTTTTTATTTCCTTTTATTTTTGATGAATTTTTGTTTTCTTTTTGTGATCATAATGGGCCGAAAAATAAACATAATTGTTTTTTCTTTTTAATATCCATTAAGAAGGAATTATAAAAAGGGTTGACAAACAAATTATATTTATGAGACACCCTGTACATGGAACCCTATAATTTTGTGCAGAGCACAATTTGAACATGATGAACATAATTCCACAAGCATTTTTCACATGCATTTTCAATTTCATCAAAATAAGCACAAAAATTTTTCTTTTTAAAAATAACTTTTATAATAAAGTTAATAAAATTTCATTAAAGAAATTTGTGCTTGTTTAAATTTTTAAATATGTTTAACATAGCTCACAAGTTTTCCAATACACTACGATTACTAAAACCTAACATTTAAATTTTATCCAATTTAGAAAGGAGTCAACCTTCCACACACTTCTCACTAATATACTATATCTTAGTACAGCATCTTATTATTCAAACAACAAATTTTGTGTATATGTATGTACAATGAACATATTTATATCTTTTATGTGAACATTGTTCTTTATATTTCACTTTTATTTCGGTTCCAAACCGCTAAAATATCATCTGTTTTATTTTATTCCCAAAATAAATTTATTTCTAAATGAAAATCCTACATTTCCTTCCGCTCAAATAGCTTTGTAATTCTTTAAATTTTCAATTAGTAAAAGAGATAAAACTAATTTGTATGCACGAGATTTCCATTAATATTAAATGGATCCAAAAGGCATCGTGCTAAAATATCAGTTTTTCTTTAAAATATTTCGGAATTTAATCAAAATTGAAACATATAATTAAAATATAACTCATTGCCATAATATTCTTTTGTCTAATAATGAAATAAACTATGGTATTCCCACCCCCAAAAAATTCTTGTTATATTACATTACGATGAAATCTTTTAAACATTTATATGTTATATATTATTTATGTTACATCATAAGCAAAAAAAACATCTTCAAATAGAGTTTCGAACCAAATTCATAAAGTGATGTAGTTCGAGGTTGTGAAAATTTCTCCAAATATTTATATAATACATGGGGGTGCTCAGTAGAGAGGGCACACAATCTCTCTGTATCTGCATCACTTCTAGCAATCAAAACTTCCCCTCATTGGAAAAATTAAAAAAGATGTATTGAAAAGACGGTCACGGCTGAGATATGCATTATGCATCCAGCGGTAATATTTGGGGTATAATACTGGCTAAAATCAGGTCCAGTTAACTAAAAGACCACAAAATAAATATAAGACTTTATTACGTAAACTTATTTTTTATATCATAAAGTAGGATTGTATTCAAGTTTCTAAAATTATTAACAAAGTGAATGTAGGCAACACCAGTACAATGTGAACTGCTAAGCAATGGTTAACGAATTAAAGTAGAGACGATTATTAAAAATGTAGGGAGGCCAAAACCTGTCTTTACGGCTAAAAAATTATAATTATCAGCTGCGGTGACCAATAACCTAGAAACAACAGTTTGAGCACTTATTGAGAAATACCGACTTCAGCATCCGCATTATCACGACTTTTTAACCCTTTAGAGGGCACACCTAGAAATACTTGAGATATCAAAAATTCCTCTTAGGGTCATAAGCGAGATGTGTTTCTAAGACATTTTTACTCATGAACATTATTTGATTTGAGGCATTGATTGTCTGCAATGTTCTGTCAATGAAGTAACCCGTGCCAGCTACCCGCCCGGCTCACGGGGAACCATGTTAGTCCCATCCGGGCTAATTCACCCGGTATAATGTATGAATAATTTAACATATAACTCTTTTTGTATTATGTTATAACTGGGTTCAATTATGTTAATATTATAGGGTATTTCCTATCAATAAATTTCCTCAATATTTCTAAAAAATTAAGGCTTGTCTGAAATAAAAAACAAGGAAAAATTCAATGTTTTACTTATAAAAAAGTATAAAAATACATTATTTTACATACCAAGACATGCAAAACCAACCAGAGGACATCAGTGGATGGGAAACGGGCTCAGGGAGAGGCGGCGGAGGTCGAGGGCTGCTGCTCAGCTTCGGTTGGAGGGGGGCGGGGGAGACGGCCTGAAGCATTTGCAGTTGTCCGAGATGCAGAGCGCGATCTGGCAGACATCGCACATCCACCTGGAACGGTGGATTGTGGCCTTGGTGGAGCAGTGCTTGCAGGTATGCCGGTTATTGAAGAATATGGGCAGGTGTGGGTTTGAGTTGTCATAGCGCTGCTGGACACTAGGGAGTTGGGCCCTGTACCCCCAACGAGGAATGGACATTGGCTGGTTAGGTGCTACCCTCGTGATTCTGGACCCCATGGTCTTCTGGTAGCGGGAGAAGCGGTGATATCAAGCCGGAAGAGCTTTAGGCGCATTGGATTTTCTCCCATGGCCTAACAGTCCCGCTTGTAGAGGATCCAGGCGTTGCAGACAAAGAAGTCTAGGGCATACCCGAAGAGTCTCATGTACCACCTCCTGGTTCGAATTGGGGTCTTGTAGAGTTGAATCACAATGGCGGATTTGTCAATGCCCCCCATGTTCTCGTTGTACTGATTGATTACGTTGGGGCAGGGCACCCCCACCTTCTTCTTGGTATTGTGGTCGTATCTCTTCACATCGCCAACGGGCTCGACACCGACGTCAGAAGACAGAACCGTGACTTTCTTGTTGTCCTTCCAGCGCAGGGAAAGGATCCCGTTGCTGGGGCAGTAGTCTTATTGGCCTCGAGGAGTCGTCTTCTTGCCCAGCTCCTTGGTAGAGATCAGAGGAGCACGCTGAACACGGTTGACCCTCGCCGTCCCCGCGGGCCAGCAGCCCACCTTGTTCTTCAGATACTCAACGAGCTTGATGCTGGTGAAGTAGTGGTTGGCATATATAGCTGACTGAGAAGGTCTCTTCAGGGTTTTGGCCAACACAAGGATGATCTTGGTGGAGACAAGCAGTTGTGACTCCTCCTGGGAGAGCTTGGTGTGGTGGCTGGTGAAGGTAGTATCTCCCTGGTACATGAGGATATCATGGATAAAACCATCAATGCTTGCCCGGCAGAACAGCTCATACCCCCACTTGTCTGGCTTTGTCTGGATGTACTGTCTTAGGGTCCCCGCTCTGGTGCCCTTGTAGGTTACCATGACTTCATTGATGGACTGCGTGGGTGTTGCTTTACCTGCAGAAACTGCCCGGTCAGGAAAGCAAAGATAGGACGAATTTTGAAGAAGCGGTCAGTGGTGCCAGGGAGGTTCTCATTGTTGTTAAATTGTAGAAGGGATCTGATCAGCCGAAACCGCTTAGAAGACATTACTTTAGCCACCTGCACCACCCTCGTGTATGTTCCCCAGTAGTCTTTAATTGAAGCCAAGATAGAGACCTACATGTACAGCATGATGCCGATGAACACCATGAGTTCATTCTTGTCTATCTAGATGGTGATGTTGATGCTTTTCTGCCGGGCATGGAAGTTTGTTTGGTATATGATATCCTCCAGTAGGGCCGTGGTGATCATGTCCTGGAAGTAATCGATGGGTGACCTTAGAGCATGAGAAGAAGGGTGGGTGAAGTCAATGAGTGGAAGGTAGCTAATGTCCTCTTTCTTCCATGTCCTTTGTGGCACATCGTTCTGGGCTCTCCTAGCCTTCTTGGGAGCCGGTCTAGTTGCTTCCTTTTCATCCTCACTGTCAATGGTAATTGTGTCCTCCTCTGGCATTGGCTGTAGCCTGACCCTGGTGACAGCGCCTGTGGACAACAAAGATATGGCTCTTTACATCACATGACTAGACTTGTCCCTTTAAAAATGGCAGCAAAACAATCACTGCAGCCATTTAAAGGCCACTTATTCAAATGACTCACAGCAAAACATGAGTCTGTTTGGGCTTTCTCTTCAAGTCTGTGGCTCACGAATTAAATGCCAATGAGACAACAGTACTTGGCCTTTTAAACATGGGATCAAAACAAACACTCCTGCTTTTCAAAACATTAGTTTCATTTCTTATCTGAGATTGGGGGAGTAAGATCATCAGGGAGGTTGAGGAGGAAGTCAGGGTCCAGGGTTTCGTAATCAAAGACCTCATCCACGGCGTCATCCTCCACCTCCTTGTCGCTGTCGGAACAGGTGGGTGGAATCAAGAAGTTGGTGTGGGTGTCATCTTCCCTCTGAGCCTGCTGCCTAGTCCACCTGGCCCCAGAGTAGAATCCTGAAGGCTGAAATGAGGAAGCATGGCATTAGTTAGGGCCATATTTATCTAAAAACACAATAATAATTCACCATAACCTTCATTACAAGTAAATATAATGCAGGTAATCACAGAAAACACCAGTATTTTCAAGCCATATGCCACATGGGTCTCACATACAAACCAGATAAATGTTCCACATCACCATAAGTTCGTTTCACCATAAACAAATCACCATACATTTCGCTAAATAAGATGCCTATAGCGGGCAGAAAGTCCCGTGCGGGACTAATATGGTTTCCCGTAGACCGGGCACAGTATTCCGTACGGGACTGATATGGTAACCCGTGAGCCGTGCAAAAGTTCCGCGCGGGACATCCTCTTATTTCACCATCAGTTTTCACCATTAACTCCATAGTCGCAATAAAAGTTTCAATAATACGGAAGACTAATTTCCTTTTTTTTTCTGAATTTGTGTAAAAAGGACCTAAAAAAATATAATTGGAGGATTACTATGAAGGACTCGTTATCAAAACTGTATAAATCTAGCATATTTTGATGCTACCTTATTCACAACCGAGCTCTTTAAATTAGCTCCATTAAAATTCCATAGTTCTAAGTTCTTATTTTCAGTTCTTTTTCTCAAAGTGTAAAAAAATAAGGAGAAAAGAAAATATGGCTTCGTCCAGGGAGGTAGTTCACCAGGAGTATTTATCGATCGACTAACAAACAGGAGCTGTTTTATGTACATTCGCTTAATTTAGTCATGTCACAGTTTTCAAAATGTTTCAGCCAAAGGTAAGTTATTATTTATATAATAATTTTTATGTTCTAAAAATCCTCGAATAATTTTGGAAACTAACAATAGTAAGAAAAATAAAAAATAGGCAAATGATAAAATATTTTTGTGATATTGATGATTAAAGTTATATAAATAAATAAAGTTAATTAAGCTTCTAAATGAAAGAATGTGGGAAATTTGGCAACCCTGTTCTATAAAAAAAACCGTTTCAAAATCTTTCGAGATTAATGCTTGAAATATCTCAACACCTTAAAAAATCACTAAATTTAACTTATTTCATTGATAAATTTCCTTTTGAGTTTATTTATAACTAAATATATCCCACACAATCCATTTTTCAACTTATAAACCCTTTTTAAATTGCAATTTCTGAACAAAATTCAACGTAAAATGTGACATGACTAATTGTTACAACTATATGAAGCTTATCTACCTCCAAATGAGGCCAGAGACAAGACGAATAAATGATTTAGGATCAGACCACGATGGATTACACGAGGTTAGGGCCAAACTTATTGCTGCCACAGTTACTAATATCCATAATTAATATTTTTATTTGGCCTATTTAAACTGTTAAATTAGAATTGCTTGAATACATAAGGTGCATTATAATCCCAGTGGCACTCCTCATAAATTAATCTGAAAAAGGTTGAAAACAATATATTATTCTATTAAACCAAACGTTGCAGAGGAATGTATGATTTTCTTTACTTATTTTACTCAATTTTTAAGAAAATACCAAACCTCACGGCAGAGTAGTATGTGAACATATTAGTGGGTAGCACTACAGTACCATAGCGTCAGGGAACTTACCAGAACTCGATCAGTTTTGATTTGACATCTGATGTGAAAGTATAAAGTCAGGTATGATTTTTATGGCAAGGTAACGTGAATTAGCGCAACTTGAACTAGGCAAGATAGTGGGTGCCAGACGGATTCCACGTTTTAGTTATGAAAATGTGCAAGTCTTCAACTTCCCTCGATCTACGGTGTCACGAGTGTACGGAGAAGACATCATGGAAAGCACTACTGACCATTGTGAAAGCGCAGCGCCCGACAATGGTGTCTGGCTAAAATTGGCGAGGGTTTCAAAATAAGCAAAACTGGCTCTAATAACATCTTGTGGAATTGATGCTAGGTCGAATTGCTGCCGTGCTAGAAGAGTGACTAAACAATATTAGATACATATCCCATGAGTTTTAGCATATCAGTGTATATTTTATGTTTCTTTAAACTTAATGGTAATTGATATGATACCTAAAATGTATTCATGTTTCCTAAACTCTATGTGAAATTCCTATTCAAATAAATCCAGCCATTTTTTATCAACAAGTATCTAATTTACCTCATATTTCGTGAATTTATCAAGCAAATATTAAAAGATAATCAATTAACTTGAACCTAAAGTTTGTGGACATAATTTTTTTCATTTTGTAAATTCTTTATTTTAATATAATTTTTGTAAGATTCGAAATTGCTTCATATCCTTGAAGAGACGTATCTAGATGTGGGAAAAATCGAACCTGTTATTACCTTGTATACCACAGAACATATTAGAATAGTACTAAACTTAGTTAAGAAATATGAAGTCAGGCAAAACCTGTTGTTTTTTTCCTCGCATTAATAAAACGTACAGCCCTGACGGTATGATTCTTGAATCAACCTCATTATTCTTTTTTTTTGGCTTATTCGAGGCTTTTTTCCTGGTATTTACTGAATTTTAATATACATATATTCATCTTTTGGCCTGTATGTTTTTTATACGTTTAGTTGAGCTATGATTAAGAAGATAAGAGTATGGTTCCTTCGGTTATCACTACGTTTTTGGCGAGCTTTTTCACATTTGATGCATTTTGGATCTAAATCTGCCTTTGATCTTGAAGGCTTTCGGTGTAGACTACACATTTGGTTAGATAGACAGAAATAAACTAATAAAAAATATCGTCTGTCGAATAAAAGCAACTCCTTAGAAAATATCTTAAATTTAATAAAGTTTAAGGTAAATATTAGAAGAAAAAAGAATTTTAGGCAGTTAGTAATTTAATGTTTGAATAGACCGTTCTATTATTATTGCCTTTTCTATCTAGAAGTAATGATGATCAATGCTTCAGCGTTAATAATTATACGTATATGTATATGGTCTGGGGATCATATTGCTGACAGTACCACATTATTCTCACTTATCTTTAGAGTACAGGAAGTCTGAGTGTGCTTGTTTAGGGGGTTGTTGTCTGTAATTTAATGGTACAATAAACTGCAATAGTTTAATGCATGTAAAAATTATAGCAGTAGTTATAAAGTAAACCCCCTTTTTTTGCATTACGTGGAAATTAATAGATAAATGTAAACTTTTTCCTTTAAATGTTATGCAATGCAGTTAATTTATAAAAACAACTGTAAATAACTATTTTTTTGGTAAATGCCAGTTATAGATATGTTATCGAAATGTGTAGGTTAATTGCTAAAGTTAAAAGGAAATATTTTTAGAAAATGTATAACGTCACATTTTAAAAATTAACAGTTTTTCCTTATAAAATCATCTAGGCAGCAGGGGCACAGAAGCCGGTTGGCAGTACATGCTGCCCCTACAACTCCACAACCTTCAGCGGATAAAGACAAAGGCACTGAAAACATGTCATGTAACGGTGACATGGAGAAGCAGGAGAGCAACACTGCCACTGGCTCCAACCTGAATCTCCGCTTGGCAGCCCATAAGGAGAATTACGTCTTGTCGTGCCCTTGGGAAGTAGAGTCTCCTAAGAATTCCATAAAGACACAGAATGGTAACATGCATCACCTTACCTTCACCTCAAGTGGAGGTTAAAAAGACAGGCCTAGTGGGCCTTAAAACTCCATCGAAATAAATATGGCCACAATCCTACAGCGGATCATTCGTGGTCTAAGAGCAAATTGGGAGAACTTGCTACCCTGGTGGCAGACTCCTCTCCAGCAGTTATCTGCCTTCATGACACCATGATGAGGCAGGGAAATTTTCCCTGCCCCCGGGATATAAGGTGGTTCAAGCCTCTACCCTCGGTGGTGGAGGACATCGTGGTGGCGGTAAGTTATACCACCGTCGTTATGTCCCCTTCCAAGAAATAAAATTACAATCTCCCCTTTAGGCTGCAGCAGGACGCGTTCACCTAGGTGCAGACTACATTTCTGCTGCTTCATTTATCTACCACCAAGTGAGGACATTGTACTCCAGCACCTAGCAAACGTTGTGAGGCAGCTCCCTCCCCCTTTATTACTGCCTGGAGATATCATTTTAGTCATTTATTGTGGAAGGATTCAATCTACAATAGCTGAGATGACTCCCTTCTCACCTTTATCAATGGCCCTGACTTAGTAGTCCTCAACACTAGTGAGCCCACCCATTTCCATACTTAAGCAGGGACATCCACTACCATATACCTCTCACTCTTCATCCGGTTCCCTAGTGAAACTAGGACTGTGCAGCTGACAGCATGGCTACTCTGCTGGCCGAAAGGAGCTACAGATCTCAGTCTAACTTGCAAGCCCGTATGACTGCCTTCCACAGAGCAAGGGATCACTATCGCTGGACGATGAATTCAGCTCGACACTCGTCCTGGCAATCCTATGTGAGCTCCATCGGCCGTCCACACCAATGTCAAAGATTTGTCAACAAGTCCGCAAAATGACGGGAAAGTACGTCCCCCATCATGTCCCATCATGTTGCTGAATGGAAACAACGTGGCTGTATCTGCCGATGTGGCAGAGGCCTTTGGTACCTCTTTTGCTTCAGGAGCCCAGTGCAACACTTCTTCCTCTTCGGCTATACGACGACTCCAGGAGGAACGGGAGGACATTGACTTCGCATCCATCGGTGGAGAGTCGTACAAGGTGCTCTTCACCATAGGTGATTTAAGAGAGGCCTTCAAAATCTGTAAGGGCAGCTCCCCAGTTCACGACGACATCCCCTATGAAATGCTTCGATATCTTGCGCAAGATGTCATTTCCTTTCTGCTAAGCCTTAACAACCTAATCTGGACAGAGGGAGCATACCGAGCAGCTGTAGCGGGGCGATGGTGATTCCGATCCTGAAGCCGAGAAAAAATCACTCGTAGCCTACAAACTTCCGTTCAATGTCACTCACACATCATGTTGATGCTGCACAGCGCTATAATATTCCCAAAATTTGAATATGGTTTCGAACTGTACTCCTATGCTACCCAAGTCCGACTTATGGCACTAGATTCAATACACCAAGGACAAGTGCGCCTCACAACTGGGGTATTCAGCTCGTTTCCCATCCCTAGCCTTCTAGTGGATGGAGGTGCAATTCCCTTGGACTTTTATAGGTATTCAGCACTCATAAGGTGCTGGTGCCGCCTACAGAGGCTGCGTGATTCTCTGGCAAGCCAAAAGGTTGTGGCTGATGCCAATGCCACCCAACACCTTGGTAGAGGCTTCACTTCAGAGGCATTTGGTGCATGAGTCCGGGTGTTGCTTGACGCTCACGCTGACCTGACTGTGCAAATAAGCACACAAGAGCAGTCCAGACTAGGTCACTGGGATCTACCTGAGTGCACTTTTGTAGGAGACTTTCAGGGAGAAAAGGATGACTCCCGCCACCTCTGAGCTTATCCAGGTTAAAGACAATCAGTCTTTGCATGAGGGATCTATGCCGATCTACACAGATGGCTCCAAGACCCATAAGGGAGTTAACTTTCCACCATCCAGGAAAGGGAGCACTCCGCCTGTAGAACTGTAGAACCTACTGGTTATCTTGACTGCCCTCAGCCTTATTTCCCTGAAGACTCATGTGTCGTCTGTAATTTATTTAGTCCCTCTATTTGCCCATCAGGTGATAAATTGTTTAAATAACGACCACCTGCTGGTTCTAGCAATCTTAGAGTGGCTCCATTTAATGATGAACCGAGGTCAAACTGTGCAATTCTGCTGGGTCTTTGCCCACGTCAGGGTCCCTGGCAATGGAGCGGAGGATGCCCTCCCTAAGACATCCGCATCAAGACCGGAAACAATCCGCCTCACAACACCAGCATGTGATCTCCGGCCTGCCATCCGCCTTACCATACTTCAGGCATGGAAAGAACAGTGGCCCTTATTTAATGGAAGCAAACTAAGTTCTAATCGTGAAAACGTGGAGAGATGGGAGTGCATACATTGGTCTGCTACGCCGGATGCATGTAGTTATTACACATCTCCAGGTGGGCCACACTAAAATTACTCATATACACCTTATTGAGAGGAGTATAACTAGTTATTGTAATGATTGTTTGGTGCACTTCACGGTTTCCATGATCGTGGAGTGTTCCAACCAGGGAGCTCTCGCAAAACCATCTTATGAGTCACCTGGGGGCAGATGGTGCCTATTCCATACTCTCCATGCTTGGCCAGACTGGTGGAGTGGATCAGAACTTGATCATATTTTTGAAGGAGGCTGGCCCCTTCGAACATATATAATTTTAAAAATACTTTATTCCAAATATATATTCCACTTTAAAACAATATGAATACTATAAAATTAATTCTAATATATATTCCATATATTTTATCCTTCATCCATCTACTGACCACCTTCACTCGTTCATCCTTATCCTCCTAATTCATCCATCAAAGCATTATTTTGTAACTATCTTAAAACAACTTCATCTGTCGTAATTCATCTATTCTGGCTCATTTACCCAATCACCCCCACCATCTCTCAACATTCATTTCTCCATTCACCCTTATTCATTGATAGATTTGCCCTATATCTGTAAATACTCATTGTTTTAAATTTAGAATTTATTTTCTTTTAAATATTCTGTTTAACAATTATTGAATTATAATTGTAAATCTTTAACCATTTTAGAGCTTTGACTACCCGTCGTCATCCATCCATCACTACTTTCGCGACATGATCCGTCCAACCAGTTACCTATGGCTAATTTTTCTAGCACTTTTACTTGGCGTATTAAGAGTTTTGTATCAATATTAGTTTTAGTTTTTTACTACTATTTGTTTCGCTATTGCAAGACGTAATTTTAGTCGTGTGCGACTCTACATCTCACTATGTTGATCCCCGTTTTGCTTTCATTGTTTTGGTAATGACTTTGTAACTCTTCGGCCGATTATAACGAAATTTGAAACCTGTATGTTGTTATAAGGTTTCTTTCGAATAATAAAGTTGCCAAGGTCACCCAGGGTTAGCCCGGGAATTATTTGGGGGAGGGGAATAACATTATAAGTATTCGGCCAATTCTAACGGAATTTGAAACCCTTACGTTGTTTTAAACTAACTTTCGAATGATATAATTGTCAAGGTCCTCACAAGGTTAGTCGAGGAATTATTTAGCATTAACATCATAACTTTTTGGCTGATTTTAAGGAAATTTGAAACCTTGATGTTGTTTTACATCCTCTTGCAAATTATATAATTGTCCCAAACTTAGTCCGGGAGTTATTTGGCAATAACATCATAACTATTCGGCGATTCAAACGAAATTTGAAACCCTTATGTTGTTTTACATTTTATTTTGAATGATATAATTGCCAAGTTCTGCCAAGGTTAGCCGGGGAATTATTTGGCAATAACTGTCATAAATATTTGGCCAATTCCAACTAAATTTGAAAAGCTTATTTGTTTTATATTCTCTTTTGAAGGATATAATTGCCAATGTCGTCCCAAAGATAGTCTGAGAATTATTAAAAGTTTTGTAGGTTTAAGTGAGAGTACGCGACTTATGGTCAGCAGACCTTATCAGTTTTTGTCGCGCTATATAGTTTAGACGTATTCGTAGATTTTTTGCGAGCTAATTTTGGCGTAGAACTAATTATTATCGCGCTATTAGTTGCGTGTTACTAGTCTTGTCATGCTATTATTATTAATTCGTACTTACATTTCATCGTGCTTTTACGTACAATGCTCATGGTTTTCTCACGCTAGTTTTGGCGTGCTCTTCATTTAGTTTGCACTATTAATTTCCGCTCTCTTAGTGTTCGTGGCGATCTATTAATTTTGACCTGTGACTAGTTTGGCGTGCTATTACCTGCCATGTTATTAGTCTGATCAGGCTATTAGCTTTGTTGGTACTAGTTCTTATTACCTTATTACTTAGCGTGTTACTGGTTTTTCGTTCTAATAGTTTGATCTTTTTCTTAATTTTCGTCGCACTATTACTTTGCATGCTCTTGGTTTACGTTGCAATAGTTGGGGGGAGCTCTGTTACAAGTTTTGTCGTCCTTTACTTGATGTCTAATTAGTTTAAGTTAGCCTATTAGTTTTTACGTGATACTAGTGCTTTTGGCGCTATTAATTGGACTTTTACTAGTTTTATTGCGCTTTTAGCTTGGGCGTTTTCTAAATTTTCGTCCCGCTTTTAATTAGCGTGTTCTTAGTTTTCATCGGGCTATTAGTTTTGGCCTTTTACTACTTTTCTCGCGTTATTATTTCCTTGATATTAGTTTTTTGGTGCCTTATTTATTTTTGTGTTACTAGTTTTCGTGCTATTACTTTTGTGCAAATAGATGTTGTCTCACTACTTTTGGCATGTTACTACTTTTTGTCGCTCTATTACTTAGAGTGTTATTATTTTTGTCTTGCTTTTGTATCACTTAATTGCTTGGCCTGCTATTAGTCTTCTCCTGCTAAGAATTGGCATGTTGTTAGTTTTTTCGCGCTATCACCCTGTGTTTTACAGGTTTTGCTCCGATATTGATCACTAGTTACTGATTTTTATTGAACTATTATCTGGCTTGTTACTACTTCTTGACGTCTTACTAGTTCTTGTTGTTCTTTTACTTGAACTGTTACTCGTTTTGGGCGAACTTCTAGCTTTACTACTTTTGTCGTGCTATTAGTTTTATTATTACTACACTGGGACGCCCTTTGAGTTTTGAATTGCTACTAGTTTTATCGCCCTAGTAGTTTGGGCATCTTACTAATAGTTTTGTATGTTATTAGTTTTGGCGTGTTACTAGCTTTTGTTTGATATTAGTTTTGGCCTATTCTTAGTTTTTGTCGCACTACTATCTTAGGTGGATTACTAGTTTTGTCACGCTGTTGCTCTGCTTGTTATCAGTTTTGTCGTGCTATTATTTAGTCGCACTATTACTGGGCATGTTCTCCTTTCCGCTCTATTACTTTGGGGGCTATTATTTTTTGTCGCGCTTTTGCTTGACGTGCTCACTTTTATTCGCGCTATTAATTGGCGGTCTATAAGTTTTGGGCAGCTGCCTTTGTTTCGTTTTTGACCGGTTATTTGTATTTGTTTCTCTATTGCATATAATCTTGGCATGGTTGTCTCTTTTCCGTGTTTTTTTATGGGCTATTATCTTTAGCGCATCAAGGTATACATAATGGCAAAGTTTAAGAAACTAACTCTTTAGCAGAAAAGGCATCTGGATTAGTTGTACCCCAAAAAATAGTGCTTCCTTATTAGAACCCATTTCTTCGTTAGACCCTTTCCCTACTAAGCTTCACGGTTTAACAATGATTTTGCAAGAACAAAGAAATTGAGGAATTTCTCTTGCCAGAGGAGGAAGCCTATTTTAAGGATATTGAGTAATCTAACACTAGGGAAAGAACGCTAGTAAAACCTATTTCAGCAGGCTTACTTGGAATCCAATGACTCGATCTGTTAGCAAAGGCTAAATCTGAAACCTAAGCTAGCGTTTCTTGAACGACATGTTTATACTCTTATTCCATTCAGGAGAAAAATGATTATTTCCTCTGCGTAGAAAGACGGCTATTTACGCGGCATCCTGCGGGATGAGTCTAGAACTCTCTCGGGTTGATTTCCTAAAACGGATTTATTTGATATTGAACCAGCTTAACTGCTCAAAAAGAGACTGGAGGCCGCATGTCATCATAGAAGCTCATATTTACTCGATTTTGGATAGTAGTAGTGTCAAACCTACTGCTTAAGATCTTTGATCGTTTTTTGAGTTAATGTTAGTTTCGTTTCCGCTCCGTGCCTTAAAATCAATGTAGGTCAGGATTGGGAGGCTGGTTTCATCATTACGCAAGTTTTGCTTCATAAACTGACACTTAAAGTACGCGACATCATGAGCCATGCACCATCCGAGGACTTCTGGAATTTACCAAACTTCCACGCTGTCATTGAGGCAGAAGTAAAATTCTTGCAGGATATCCAGCCTGAAAAGGATCCCATGGGGGAAAGAATTACTGTCAGGAGAAACTCCTTATTTAAGAGTAAAAGCCCCAAAGAAAAAGGTTATTTTACCACTGCTGCGTTTTTCACGTAAGAATCGAAATTCTCAGGTGCCTTTTGCGGGAGCTCTCAAGCCTCTTACAGTTGCATGAAGCATAAAAGCCCTGTGGAGAGCCTGGATGCCATCTGGTAGCAGAAACGATATCTCATGTGTTATTGGAAGGGTGTGGTGATACAATGCGATTCAGGCGGCAAATCAATAATGGCAATCACCCACAAAACACCCTAGTCTGGTTTAACTGGTGCTTCTACTGTTGCTCTTAGTAGGCCGCTTCTTCTAGTACGATGTTAAACCTCAATTTAGCCTTAGGAAGAGGCAATCCTTGAATGTCGGGCTAATATTCCCACAGCTACACTTTCCCTTCATATATCGAGAAGAGAAGTAGTTAGACGAGCGTTTTTTTACTCTAAGAGGCAACGCTACTTTATAGCAGCCTCCGAGACCACTACCTCGGATTAAAGGTGTTACGTGAGAATAAGGTAACGATAAGAGTTTTATGAGGGAAGGAAGAATCTGACCGTGGCAACAGTGCCAATTATCGCGGGATAAAGTTAATTAAGCGGGAGCAATGGATAACCTTACCTTACATATACCTAACCCAGGTCTGCTGAGTACCATACGTAAAGCAAAGCGTGGGAGTGTAAAATTACCTGACTGTGCTATAAAAAGCGATGATATTAACGCAGTTTTAATTATGTGAAGGGAGAAGATTTACAATTCAATAAAATCAGCAGGATTATGGTACGGTATTTATACACTTGAGTGACCCTTCGGCAGTATTATTACAGGGCCTTTGACTCAATGTGATTTCGAGCTCCGACTTATCCCATAATCAATTTTCTGTTGGAGTATTCCATAGTGTGACTTCCAAATCAATGAATACACAAATCTCTCGTCTTTGGTACTTGGAGTTTGTGGGAATCGGAGCTGACGACCTAAGAAGAATTTTGGCATCATATTAGGAGCGTGAAGGGACAGTATGTGCCCCACTTGCATTGAAAACGGGATGGTCGTCTTTTACCTAACAATTTTGGTCTCACGGCACGTAAATTAAATTCTACTCTAAGGCAGTTGGCTAAATTTCTCTGAAAGTTATGTGTTTATGACGGAGTATTACATAAATATTTAGATAAAGGATTTATCGAAGAGATATCAAACTTGTTCGATAGGTCCAACATTTCCACAATCCATTATTTCCCTCACCTCGCGTTAGGGAAACCAAAATCCATCACCACTTCTCTGCCAATTTTTTTCAATGGTGCAGCTGGTAATTTGCAGCCTCAATGATTGGTTAATGACGGGCCCACCCCTTAATTATAATCTAATGGATGTTCTTCTGCGATCCCGGTTCGGAAGGTATGTCTGCTTGTCAGATATCTCTAAAGCTTATACACGATAATCGGGTTGGATGAAAATGATCGGAAAGCGAACCGTTTCTTATTTATATGGATAACGTCCAGTATACCTTCCCCAAAGAAGATGATGTAATAAAAGGTTATGCAGAGGTCAAAAGAATATTTGGATCAGCTAACCTCCATTTTGAGGATTGGGCGTCTAATTCTAACGCAGCACTAGAGCAATTCTCTCTAAATTGGAGACTGTTGTCTAAAACAACACTAAAGAAGAGAATATTCTTGGAATGCTTTGAGATACATAAAATGTCCTATTTACTTGTTGTGTAGCACTACGCTTATTTACTTTTTCCCACTGCATCTATTTTTTGTTTTGTCACTGCGTCTGTTTATTGGTTTAAACATTGCGCCTGGAGCATTGCGCTCTGTTTACTCTTTTATTGGCACTGCGACTGTTTACTTGTTGTTTGGCGATACGCCTGCTTACTTGTTGTTTAAGCACTACACTTGCTTACTTATTGTATAGGCATTGTACATGACTACTTGTTTTGTAGTATCTTTGTTTACTTAGTTTTAGGAATGTGTCTGCTTACTTGATTTGGGCACTGTTTTCCTTTGTTAGGCGACAATATGTCAAAAATCCTTTTTATATATTAAATTATAATCACCAATTTCTAAGCAAAAGTGGGGGGGGGGTGGATAAGGTCAGTGAACGGTGTTTCGCTCTGAAAAAAATGTCATATTTTCTACTTTTGCTGTTTTATGCTATACGTAAAGTAGAAATTTTGCTCATTTTTCGTTCAGCCTATACTGACAGGACATCATTTGTTACCTAAGGAAGTTTTCAGACTAGAATATTGGCTATAATTAGAAGGCCATGAATCTATTTCAGTACTTACCAATTTTAAAAGCTTGTACAGGAAGTTGCTTGTTATTATTACAGGTACGTTCTCTTTTTTTGCGATCATTTATGATCTTTAGAATCCGATGAATATTTTGAGAACGTTATTGACATTAGCTTGTACAGGAAGTTGCTTGTTATTATTACAGGTACGTTCTCTTTTTTTGCGATCATTTATGATCATTAGAATCCGATGAATATTTTGAGAACGTTATTGACATTAGACCCTGGACCTTACGTCTAACCAGTATAAAGGCGTCCTTCCCTTGTACATTGGCTCAACCTAGGTTCTGTGAATCAGTTCGTTTTGGCTAGTAATCAAGACTATTTATGGTAACTATGGGATGGGTATTGAGCCTACCTTCAAATACCTAACTTTCCTCTTACGATTGTTTAACGTTTAATTCGCTATCGTATCAGATCCGCGTTGGGTGACTGGGTTACGATCGTTGCCTTTACTATATGTCTGTATTTATCTAGTTTTCAATCAGGAAGTTCCTGAGCCCACTTTTGAACTATGTAGGCTTCTTGATTGATTGTCTAGTAACGGAAAAGCATTTGATTAATCTCAGGTTCTCCTGTGTCAGGTAAGGGATCTGAGAGCCCCCGGGATTTTCGTCACAAAGAAATAACTCAAATACTGGGAGGTGGAAATAACGGGTGCGGCATCAGAAACTTTATTACAAAATATATAAGTAAATTATTTTTTCTATTGATAGTAGTAATGGCAAATAACTCCAGGAAGTCAGTTCGATCTTTATTAGAATAGTACTAAACCAAATAACGAATATGAGAAAAAATCGAATAAATCTAATTAACAGATTATTGACCTTTCAAAAAAGGGGGATTAGCCAAGAACAATCTTAACTAACGTCATTCAATTAAAGATCTGTATCTAGAGCTTTCATTTTCTCTCTTTCTAATCAGTCATAATTTTGCCTTAAAATTATAATGTAAATGGATTGAGTATCTTTAATATGGTGCCGAAAAATATGTCATGAATTTTTTGATTATTATTTTCCTTGATATTGGCTCTAAGGAAATTGTGAAGGAATCCCCTTTGAATAATATTATCTCCCACCCCCCTCCTGAGACAGTATTTTGGGAGAGAAAGCGAGTAATCCCCTACCCCTTCCGACCTCTCCCTCTTTGGACCCGCCGCTAGGTTCCCTTGAAATTCACACCGAAGCTTCCTCCCAGTCGTCTTAACCATCTCCCTCCCCCACCCCTAGTGTTGCCCGTCTGGCTGCTGATCCCAGCCGTTGACACTTCCTCGTATGGAGGCGCTCGGTTCATCATGCCTGATAACGAAGGTTAAGAAGGTCTCAATCTCTCTCTCTCTGTTTTGAATAGCTCCGGGTATATATGCCCCCGCTCCAGGCTGACGGACAAATTTGGTTAGACACGACTTCCCCGAAAGGAGTGCAATTCAACGAGTTCTCTCCAAAGAAGAGTGAATGACAATCGCATCGCACGGAAGAGCTGGACAACACCCCCGTGTCTTCGGGTCGAGGAGAAGAGTCTCGTAAGGCAACGTCAGCCTTTCTCATCCACTTTTAGATAAAGGATTGAAGAAGCCGTCCTCCGAATTTTATCTTTTGACCTCTTACGACAAGAGGCCCCTTAGCTCACTCAAGCCGAGTGTGGAGAAGTTGGCAAACGCGAGGGGGGCACCCGCTGTGGGTTATGTGGCTCCCCCCCCCTCAAGTTTCGAAGGAAGTAAATCATTTATTACCCTCAATCTCCAATTATAACTATTCCCTAACCACGGTTATCTAACTAGTATTTAGAGTTTAATTCCGTCTCATTTATGTACTTTTTTATATATATTTATTTTTGTCCCCTTTTAGTTAGTGTGAATTAAAAGCCTATTTTTGTCATTGTATTTGTTGTATTCCTTGGTTACGCAGCTGTCGCTATCTACTTAAATCGCACTCTTAGAAACAATAACAGTTTTCGCCTTGCTTGGCCTACCTTAGAGCCTGTGTGCGCATATTCACTTACACTTGGCCATACCTCGACAAGAATCTATCAGTGAAAAATGTACTGAAAAATTGAGCGATAAATAAACGCACAGAAAACAACAGTCTGAAATTAAAAATTTATAATCTGAAATAAAAACCCCAAAAGAGTGTTCTAATTCCTTTTAACGTTAAAAAGGGTGCGAATGAAGCAAAGATTAATGCATTTCCAATAGTATTATTCTAATTCAGCTACGTAGAATGCAACTAGTGTATTTAAAACTCAAGTAAATCAAATCAGATAGAAAGTGTTACTAAATGAGTAGTACTAATCCCCCCAAAAATATTTATAAAGAAACACATGCCCTACCACCCCTAGCTATTAAAATGTGTAAAGGGCTAATAGAAAAAGCGTGCTTATCCATTTTACCTATTCTCCTAAATGGAGTTAAACAATAGCAGATTTCTTCCAAAAGAAATTATTAATTAACTCCAAAGGTAGCAGCTATCGCTTAAATAATAGAGTCACGTGGGAAAAATCTTGATTGGCATTTCCAGAAAACTAGGAAAATAAGAAAGAGATAATTATCCCCAACTCCCGCAGCCATGAAGTATAAGAAAAGATATGAAATACATTATTAAATAGCATAGTAAAAATCAATCCTGCCAGAGCAGAATCTTTCATTAGGTTGAAGAATAAGTTCTTGCGTTTTTTTTTAATGATGGGTTAATTTAAGTTTTGTTGACGTGATTTGTGGACATATTAAGAAAGAATAATAAATAATTTGAACAAAATTTGCAAAGGTTAGGCTACGTCTCTTAACAGCGTAGACTATTAGGCTTTAGCTTAGGCTACGTCTTGAAGTTGAATAATAAGTCATTGCGGTTTTTGCCCCTTTAAGTTGGATAAAGATCGATTGAACGACCTTCTTCATGAAAATCCTCGTCAATCAACTAGAGAATTGGCTGTACAATTGGCGTGTGATCAGAAAACTGTAGTGAATTACTTTCATTCAATGGGGAAAGTTAAAAAACTCGGTGCATGTTTTCCGCACGCTGTGAGCAAAAGCAACAAACTTCAACGCTCCACGATTGCCGCAGGTTTGCTTGCTCGTCACACGGCTACTCGTGGATATAAGGACAGATTTCTTCACCGCATCATCACTGGCGACGAAAAGTGGTGTGTTTATGTCAACATGAACCATCGAAAACAATGGCTCAGCCCTAATAAAAAAACATCCACGAAAGACGATGCTGTGTGTGTGGTGGAATTGGGAAGGCATCATTCTTTATGAGCTCCTTGCGAACAACCAGATTGCCAATGCAGAACTCTACGTTCAACAAATATATCGACTCGCCAAAGCTATTTGTGAAAAGTGATCTCATCGACGTTATGGAGTCCTTCTGCAACACGACAATGCCCGTCTTCACATTGCCAATATGACAAAAGACGCCATACACACGCTTAATTGGGAAATCCTGCCGCATCCTTCATATTCGCCCGACTTGGCTCTATCGGATTTCTATCTGTTCTGATCCTTCTCCGACAATTTGCGCGGCGTTTCGTTCAATACTGATGTGGAATTAAGAACTTGGTTAGACGAATTTTTCGATTCCAAACCCAGATATTTTTATTGCAGTGGCATCGAAAAACAAGTTGAACGTTGGGAAGAGCTCGTAAATAACAACGGAGAATACATTATTGAATAAATTGCATATTTTTATCAATTAAAAATGAAGTTTTTCTAAAATTATTAATGGAAATGAATAAATTTGATAAAACCGCAATAACTTATTCCTCAACCCAATATATAACTGTTCTATTTAATTAAATATTAAGGACCCTTAAAACAGGGAGGGAGAATGGCTGGCTCGACCAGCAGGTCCACTATCTTTTTTCACTTCAACCACACGCCCTTATTTTGGACTGATATAAATAGGTGAATAATAGATCATAAAAGCGAAAAAAGTGAGAGCGGAGTTAGCAAAACTAAATGAAATATAGTTTTTGAAAGAAGATAAACTATAGCTAACGGAAATAACTAATTAGTGATGCTATTTTTCACTTTAATTTAACTCAATCCGTTTTTGTTAGGCGTCTACAAGACTACGTGTCTTCTTCCCGAGTATTTTTTTTCACAGAGTTCTTCTCAAGAACTAAAACGAGTCTTGGGGAAAAAGTAAATCTTCAAGGTACGATTAAAGGCACCATAATGTAACTAGCGAAAGTAAGGAAACTCTGGAAACTATAGTTATCTAAAATAAAGAATTTAATGAGACTACCGAACGAAATTAAATTTGACTAGTTAAAATGTAGATTATAAAAATGACAAAACTAGTAAAACTATAGCTAAGAAGGGTAGCGATACTATAGCTGATGGGAGTTAGTGTAGCTTAATATAGATCGTGAAAGTAGCGAAATATTAGCGATAAAAATTATTCAAGGATTTTACCCACATAAGGAAGTCAACAACATTCATAATATCCGAGGATAATGCCTTCTCATAGATGTTACCTACGTACTTTCAAGTGTTTTTATATACCTGTTACTCAACTATCTTTTTTATATACATCTACTCAAGCTTCTTTACCTATATGTAAAATACACAAGGTTACATATGTAATTCTCAAGAATGTTAGTTACGAACATAGATATTTGTCAAAAATCTTACTTACATTTTCTCTTGCATGTAACCTACATGACTATAGATTTCACAAAAATATACCCTGCATATTTCCTAAGGACGTTAGCTGCATACCAACTACTCAATGGTATCTCCTTTTGTTGTTTTGTTATGGTGAATCTTTCATAATTCCTTGTCAGTAAACATTGATGACAGAACATTGTAATGTTGTGATGTTATCTCCCTCGCATAATATAAGGCATTGCTTCATTTCCTTATTTTACTGTACAATTTCGCTTTTTCCGCAAATCTCGAAGGATCTATTAAGAGAAGATTAAAATAATGAAGGGGGTTTTCTGTTATAAAAAACCCATTTCATTATGTCCACTAGTGAACATTTCAAGGTTTGGTAAAGGAGTTTGAATTAAGAGAAGGGAAAATAGGTGAAAGATACATAGTTCAAATAACGTAATCTGCAAGAAGTTACATGACTCTTCTGTAGCAAATTATCAGTTCTCTTGAAGTGTAACTCTCTTAAACTATGTACTTCGTTATCCATATCCTCTCTCATTTTATCCGACATTCACCTCCGACTTCACCCTTTCATTCCCTTTTTGAATTAGCATCGAGTGGATCTAAGGGACTTTGCTGGTTAGTAAATGCGTATATCTGAAATAATAATGGTTTGGTAATACAAGCAATACAATGGCAAAGGGAACTCGACAATGATTGGTTAATTTAAAATGCTTCAGACATAGGTTTGCGATTGGTTGGCAACAACTGTACAAATCGAATGGGGGTAAACAAATTCAGACTATCGTACATTTAGCATCGAAATTGAATTTTGAGTAAGATGAGTAAACTCTTAAATAGGAAAAAGTATGTAATTTAGACGTACTTCAAAATTAACCTCAATCATTAACATGCTTTAAATTTAGACGATTAAATGAAAATTTGAAAGGATTCCGTTCAACGAAAACGAGTATCATTTAGATTGGGACGATTCTAAAAAAAGGAAAACGAGCGGGATTAAATGCCCTCGTTGGTTTCTAAAATTAGTTCAGGCAAATGTAAATAGGTTATATTGATTTACAATTCACGATCAGGATTTCCATCTTTGCCTACAAATAGTAAACAATTAATAATGTATCTAAAAAGGAAAGTGTCAGAGATCAGAGAGAGAGAGAGAGAGAGAGAGAGAGAGAGAGAGAGAGAGAGAGAGCGAAAGAGAAAAAAAAAAGGATGCGCGCGGCCGCAACTTTCAAGAAGAGAGCGAGAGCAAATATCTGAAAGCCCGTCATCGAGGAAAGCTGTGAGAAGCTTAAAAGTCTTATTGGGAGTCAGACAAAGCTTCGCCTCGCCGGCTTAGGAACTTTCCAGTGATCGTGCTAATAGGGCGAGAATACCTTCGCCGTGGCGATTCCTCGGACCCTGGAAGCCTGCCCTTCTGGCGGAAGGGGAAAAAATCCATTCGACCACAGTATGAATTCTTCGGGAGCCAGAATTGGAAGTCTTTATCCCCGCGAGACTTGGAAGGCAGTATCGGCCACCTGTCCGCCCCGTCAGTATCCGCCGCCTGCCAGCCCTGTTAGTACCTGCCGTCTGCACTTCTCCGTTCGTACACGCTATTCGTGTCCCGTTGGACTCTTCACAATTCCTCACAGAACCCATCAAGCTCCGGGTATTCTCGTCTAATTCGCGTGAGTCTACCCCGTACTCGTTGTTACCCACTCCCCAAACCCAACGCGCCTAGTCTGGATTCGGTGTTCTAAACTCGAAAGCAAGATATAAGTTTAACTCGTTAGTTGTCATTATCAAGATAATATTAGTTGAACTTTGCGTTAAGGCAAGGATTATTCCCTCGGACCAAATCTTCGAGGTAAGAGCAACGCCCAACTCTTTTGTGCAAGTGCTCTCTCTATCACCTTCCTACAAAGCCTCCATCGTCGGCTTCGTGTACATTCAAGGTGATTCGAGCAACCCTTTGCTCAGTATTGTTCGTTCGTGTGTACGGTGACCGGCCCTGCCATGTCCCTCCCCCTTTTAGGACGCTGAGACTCGTTTACGTCTAAAATCTAGTATAGCTTGTATCAAAACCCCTGTTAACCTTTGTAAAAAGAATATTAATTTGCATATCAGTAAAGTTAATTTTGTACTCGTTTTTCTATTGTCATACTACAATCTTCCAAGATAGCTGACTATTTGGCTAACCCCAAATTTGCTTAATTTGAAAGTCTCTCATGCAAACAACGGTCATCTTTCTCTCTGCTGAGAAACGCAGGAAGAGTTGAACTCGACCCTATTCTACGACCGAAAGTAATAGTTAAAAATTGATTTGATCTTCCATATCTGGAAATATGGGCTCAAATCGGAGGTTCTGAATGAATAATTTGAAAATATGTGGATGGACAGAATTGACAATAAGCCATAGATTTAAATATATAACCAGAGAATGACATTATTCAGGGAGAGGGGAAGATTCATGACGCTTAATTGGTAACTTGAGTGTTTCTCGTTTGGGAGTAAAATTAATCACTGGCCTCAGTTGCTTTACCTCTTCAAGTGCTAACCTCTCGATACAGTTTGCTTTAGAACGTCGCATTGTTCAATATTTTTAATAATTTTGGTTTAAAATTTAAATTTAGTTTAATTATCTATGTCAAGAGTGTTTGGCAGTGGTTAAATGATCACCCTTGTTTGTTTGTGTACAAGATTTTAAAAAAAACCCTTTATAAAGGGGCGTCTTAAGGACAAGGTAAAGCTGAATACATTTTGAGGCGGAACCAGATTTTGATAAAGCTTTATTTATCAAAACAAGATAAGGAATTTTCTCACATTAACGGAGGCATAAACTCTCTGAATTCATTCTATTAATTCAATTGGGCCCCCATCCCTTTTTAATGATGGAAACAGTAGTCCATGTGAGTAATAAAATGTATACAAAGAATATAAACTACCAGCTAAAGCGAGGACACCAAGGACTTGTCCTCGTCAGGGAAAAAGGGTGCAGAATAAATGTAGTACCATATTTTGCCCCCAACCAGCGGACACGAGGTTTTTGAGGACCCAGATTAAGGCCCATCCAATCGGAGTCATTGGATTGCAGACATAAAACTCTCTTCAGTACGTCCTTGGACTGAAAAATAATGTGTTATGTGCGCAAACGAAGGCGGTGAGGAAAAAAGATACAGCAGCGATGTTGTATGCTACATGTGTGTGAAGGGAAGACACATATGAGAGGATGTATTTGAAAGCATACCTCAGATTCAAACCGCCACCTCATAGCCGGCAGGTACGTCGGAGTAACGAAATCCCTTGTGTCCATCCCAGATTGTTAAAGTTCTGGTATTTAAAATCTCTTATGAAACTTTTAGTATTTAACATCTTCAGGTAGAGTTTTGGTATATAATTAAAGTTTTGGTTATTAATTTGCTCTATTAAGTTTTGGTAATTAAAATCTCCTATAAGCAATTTAATTTTAAAAATCTCCTAAAAGAGTTTGGTTTAAAAAATCTACTATTATTATTTTGGTATTTAATAACTCCTATTAGAGATTCCTTAATCCATTAGAGTTTAATATTTAAAATCTATTATAGTTTTGTTTTTTAATATCTCTTATTGGAGTTTTATTACTTATAATCTCCTATTAAAGTGTTTGATTAAAACTTCGCCCCAAATTTTAGTTTATAGGATTTCGTATTTGAAGTTTGTTATTTTAAATACCCTATTTTAGATGTGCTATTTAAAATCTAATATTAGAAATTTACTATTTAAAATCCCCTATTAGAGATATGCTATTTAGATCTGTTATTAGAGTTTTGGTATTTAAAATCTCATAATAGAGATCTGTATTTTAATATCTCCTATTATATTATGGCATTTAAAATCTACTTTTATTGTTTTAGGATTTAAAGTTTTCGAATGAGTTTTGTATAAAAATCTTCTCTTACACTTTAAAATCTATTTATGTCTGTGAGGGAATAGATGCTGCCCCCTTCACAAATGAGCCTCTGGTCTTTTACCACAACGTACTGTCAGTGGAGGCAGCGTAACCCAAACACTAAACCTCCTCCCGTCTCGCACTTCGTCTCGAGAAGAAGCTGAACTGTTGTCTCCGACCACATAATGCAATAATCAGCTCAGGTAAGGACCCGAGACCCAATCATCCGTTAAAACAGCAATATTTCCCCTAAGAGCTGGTATTCAATTTTCCCGCCTATGCGAAATGAGAGAGAAGCGTCGCCCTAAGCCAGAAGGTCCCTCAAGGCCAGTTGTACGGCGCTGTGCTCTGAGAAAAACTGTTGGAGGAGGAGACTTCATGCGGCCTGTCCACACATCCCCCCTCTCCTGCCCCTACCCCAGTAGGGTGGCAGAGTATAAATCAAATATCTTTGGAAAAACGTGGTATATTACGTTAGTCATCAAGGCGACGAAGACCCCGGCAAGAGGCCAGGCTACCAACAGAAGGGACTAAAACGAAGCTCGTCCTTGAGGCAGTTCCTGGTGGTCACACCGAACTTTAAGTTAACTTGATTTAAGAAGCAAGTTTAAGAACTCTCGTCAGGGAAATCCCCCTATCCTGGTGTATCCCAAAGCACAGAGATAGTCATTGCCCTTGAGGAATACCGGAACTAAGAAGAAGCTCATCCTCGAGCCAGTTCCTGCTCGTCACACCGAACTTTAAGTTAACTTGATTTAAGAAGCAAGTTCAACTTACTCTCGTCAGAGAAACCCCCGCCTATCCTTGTTTATACCAAAGCACAGAGATAGTCCTCGCCCTTGAGAAATTTTCCCAAGTTAACTCCCTCCAGCACTCCCCTGAGCCAAAGGATTCAAGCATTGAGTCATCGCTAGCCAGTGCGAATTATTCCCCAAATTAATCAGAAGAGAAGAAAGAAACATTATTTCACTGTCCGGTAGTGAGATTATTTCCTACCGAAAGCGTGTCGTTCTCCATCTGCCACACGCACCAAAGCCTGCTGTGGCTTTAAAGCAATTTCTCACGTGCGAACACAAGCTCAGACTCAAACCTGATTCTAGTAGGAATATATAAAAGTATTTAAACCCCGGTATCCGTTTCAAGAAAGTCTGTTTGCATTTTTTATATTAAAGTGAGCTGTGGGTAAACCATCACTATAATTTCAAGTATGTCATTTTAGAAAGCCTCCCTTAAACTTGTTGAATTCATTTCTTTGTTGGTTCGTGTTTTCTTTTTTTAATTAAAGTTGTAGTTTTTTTTTTTTAAATTGTTATTTAATCCTCGAAACGCTAAGCAAGAAACTAGAAACCCTCAAATATTAAAGAAGTAATAATCAGATAATAATAAATATTAATCAAAAATATATAGCACTCTTAGAGATAAAACGTTAGCCATTACTCAGTCCTTCCTATACCATGACAATGTGTTAGTAAAAAATATCATAGTTGACTTATCCTCATAAAATCTACTATTAAATTTTGTATTTGATATCTCCTATTAGAGGTTTAGTATCTAATTGTAGTTTTGCTTTTTAAAATCTTCGATTGAAGTTTTGATATTTAAAATCTCTTTTTAGGGTTTGGGTCAATAATATACTATTAGAGAATTGATATTTAAAATCTCCTACTTGATTTGACGTATATAATACTCCGATAACAATTTTGTTATATAAAATATTCCACTAATAATTTTCTATTTAAAATCGCCTATTAGTTTTATTATTAAATTCTACTATTTAAGTTTTGTTAATTGAAATTTGTAGGAGTTTTGGTATTTATAATTGACTAGTACAATTTTTTATTTTAAAATCTGCGATAAGAGTTTTGTTATATGCGATGTCTTATTAAATTTTGGTATTTAAAATATCCGATAAGAGTTTTGTTATATGCAATATCTTATCGGATTTTGGTATTCAAAATATCCGATAAGAGTTTTGTTAAATGCAATATCTTATCGGATTTTGGTATTTAAAATATCCGATAAGAGTTTTGTTATATGCAATATCTTATCGGATTTTGGTATTTAAAATATCCGCTAAGAGTTTTGTTATATGCAATATCTTATCGGATTTTGGTATTTAAAATATCCGATAAGAGTTTTGTTATATGCAATATCTTATCGGATTTTGGTATTTAAAATATCCGCTAAGAGTTTTGTTATATGCAATATCTTATCGGATTTTGGTATTTAAAATATCTGATAAGAGTTTTGTTATATGCAATATCTTATTGGATTTTGGTATTTAAAATATCCGATAAGAGTTTTGTTATATGCAATATCTTATCGGATTTTGGTATTTAAAATATCCGATTTTAGTTTTCGTATTTATATTTGAAAATTAGAGACTGATATTTAGTATCTCCTGTTTGAGTTTTAGTTTTAAAATGTCCTATTGAATTTTGTTATTTCAAATCTCCTATTAGAGTTTTGGTATTCATAATCAACTATTAAAATTTGGTATTTAAAATTTCCGATAAGAGTTTAGGTAAATAAAGTATACTATTAGATCTCTTATTAAATATCCTATAGAATTTTTTCTTTTCATAATCACCTCTTAGATATTTTATTACGCTTTGAAAACTTGCTGATTAGATTTTTTAACCAACTTAATTGCATAACCAATTTCACATCAATTTAACTTATTTTTCCCATCATTTCATTACATCTAATTGAGTTCATCTCTCAATTAGTCGCGTTTCTCAATTATCCAACACTTTACAAAAGATTTATTGCAGTTTACTGCCTCGTAATTAGTTCAATAGCATTTAATTAAGGGTTTGGACAAATTTTGAATTTTTGAAGTGAATAATATTACCGTTATGAACATATTTTCTCTATAATATAGAAGTTTTGCTAAATCAATATTCTAGACTATACTTTCTTCTTGAGAATTGTCAAAATAATTATTCTAATTAACGCCAATTCAACATTATAATTGGAGGTCAAGCCTTCAATTACTCTTTGAATAAGAAGAATTTAAGAAGAATAGATATTATAATGAACTAAATCATCATGCACAAAAGTTAAATATCTTTTTCAATGACACTGTACGTTACCTTTTACTCCTTTATTTATGTGGATTAATCTTGAAACCAAGTGCAAACTATGAAATAGTAACCAGTATATCCGAGTAACGGCATTTCAAACTATTTAGTAAACAGCGTGTACAAAAAATATAACCAATATTTTTCACTTATTTAGTGAAATTTGCATATATTTTCGAGGTCTTCTATTTTGGGTTGTCTGCAGGACCATTGTAGCCTTTATCTCTCCCCTTGTTTTTTTAATTCATTTTCTCTTATTGTTCTCTCTATTCTCCTAATCTTGAGGAATATTATCTTGATGAATTACATAAATACCTTTAAATATTCCTATTTTATCGAATGGAATCAGATTTCATAAAGTTTCGCTTCCTTAGTATTCTTCCTCAAGTAGCCAAAGATGAACACCTCAATATATTTTTACTTCCTTAACGTCAATCTTCTCTTTTGGAACATGCCAGAATCATGGGGCTCCTCTGATACTTTAGTCTTATTAGATAAACAAGATGTTCGCAATAATGACATTAAGTGTCACTAGCTACTCCCACTCCGTGGGAAGAACAAAAATATTTTCTCGTTTGAAGCTTTTTCCTTTTTTTCTTGGGTTTACGATTTCAGACTAGCAAAGACCATAATGGCCACATCGAGGTGAGACCAAGGTTGAATGATTTTAGCGCAAAGAGCAGTGGTTTTCAATCTTTTTTCTGTTCGTGGCACACTAATTGCCATCGCAAAGCAGGCGTGGCGCCCCAATATAATCTAATTTTAACCAAGGTTGACATCTAACCTAATTTAATAGAAATAAGACAGAAATTTAAAAAAAAAAAAAATTTACGTTTAAAATTTAAATGGGAAATTTGAGCTTGATGAGTGTAGAAGTTTAAATGCTGCATACATAGGTGTACGCAGAAACACTCCGACACCAGCTGCGTGCCCTCTCGTATCTCTAAACGTACATCTCCCCTCGAATTCTCCGTCGCCTTTTTTCGCACCGCCGTAAACTCTGAGATGGCTCGAAGGCGTGAAAGAAATACCGTCGGCCAAAAGATGAAAAAAGGTCTTTTGTGCGACGATACGGATTTTACGTAAATTCTATTCTCTCTCTCGATTCTGCTCGTGAGAGAATTAAAAGGAAGACTTCTTATCCGTGGAATTAGGCAAAAGCTCTTGGACCTACGTCCAGTTTATGTAAAACTCAATCCACATAAGAACCGTTCACTCGCTGCAAAGAAGGAACTTCTCGGGGAATTGGTTGTTGCCGTCACGGTACTTGTAGCTGCCAAACTTCTCGTAGCCCCCCTCCCTCAGAGTCTTAGGTTACACAGGACCTCTCTCTGCGGATTACCCTAGACGTAGCTTGATAAACGGTTTTGGCTACCCACTCCAGGAACCGAATAATCGGACAGGTACTTCAAGGAAGAAGTCCAATTTGAGTCACCTTTTGGCTCACCTTCATGATCCGGCATAGGATCAGCATATCACCGATCTAGGATTACCCTCTCATTCGGTAACATCAGACGGCAGGACTAGGTGCGATCATCGTCACCAGAAGGAGATCTTCACCGCCCCCCTTCAAAAATACTTACGAACTCAAATGTATCGTTAATTGACTTATCCCCTCCCCTAACTTCACCAGTTTATTTGTGAACTAGAATTTTCATTCCAAGCCGGTAACCTCGAATATTAGAAGTGCTCACCTAATTAGTGTTTAACTCAATAATAATATTCCATTCGTTCTGGTGGGTGCCATTAAGACGCGAGCACCCTAGTGAGTAATTTGCAAGTAATCCCCACGACATTTTGTAGACTTACACACCGGGGTTATTCTTATTTACTGGAAGTGGCTAAGGTAGGTGTATTGGATACGCTTCACCTCCGCTTTACCTCGCTGCGGACATAAAATGTATGTCCAGGAAGTGGGACTGGGATTACCCACTCACTCAAACCTCGACAATGAGTATAACAATTCTATAATATTGGTACGTAGAGTTGACAAGGTAACTCTCATTTCCTCATTCACTGTCTCCAATCATTCTCTTTTTGTTATTTTTATGTTGCACATTACAAAGAAGATAGTTTCAAACTACTTTCAAGTGTCTTTATCTTTTTTTAAATGTTTGAAATACATATTTTTTGTAATTAAGTTATTTTAAAAATGATTTCTTAGTCGCTCCCGCGGCACCCATAGTTGGCACTCACGGCATCCCGATTGAAAACCACTTGTGTATATGTTATACGCCATGGTACTCTTTATAGTAATTACACATGTTGGCTGAGATAGATTCACTAAATTGCGAGATTTACTCGTTCTATATTGGAATTATTTTTGTACGATAAATAAAAGCTTTATCAAAATTTTAAATAATTTTTCAATACGTTTGGAGTCGTCATAAATTATAACAACCTATAATTGATATTGGTAAAATCATTTATATTTTAAGATTGCCAATGGGCAACCTCCTGTTGATGTAGGTATATCGATGAAATGACAGAGCGAGTGGCATTTTTACATTGAAAGCAAGTTAACTTCCCTCCATATCGCTTCATCTGATTTATTTATAAGTTCAGCAATTAATTCCGGTGTTTTACGTCGTACGCGCTTTGAGGTTAAGATATCCTATTGAAAAATAAGAGACCATAGTTGAACCACATATTCAAAGTGATGTCTACCAAGTGCACTATACAAGAGTAGAATAATATCTTCCGATAAAAATACAAAAAACCTCCTGGGTATGTAATACAGTCTTTGTTATAGAGAATGATACAACTCCCTGTTTTGAAACTTTTAGGTCGCTCAAAATTAATAGCCACAAATATTTTTCGAACTTAGCCGTGCTTAGATTATGCCTCCCACTCTGGACACTTTCATGGGTTTTGGTGACGTAAGTGCATTAACTTGAATTTATTGACATTATAATTCATGTGCCATTTTGAGCCCATTAAGCTACGTTAACTCAGTAGCTCGGAAATTTTGCACATCTATATTTTTTCTCTATTTCCTAATTTAGTGATTTCTGAAAATTTTAAATTTTGGCATAGTAAACTACTGTTAAGATCGTTAATATATATTATAAAAAACAATGTACCAAGAACTGCACCTTGAAAGTAACCTCTATTCCATTTTTTCCTGTCTATTAGTTGGTTCTTCCCTACATTATTACTTGGTTAGTCTATATTCGTAATTATTATTCGATCCTTCCCTATTTTCTGGTTGCTTGCAGTTATTCCTTGATTTGTGATTATTCACCTGTTTAACTTGCTGCCTGATAATTTCATATTTTATGCATGTTACATAGTTATACATGTTTCATATAAGTTAATTTTTTGTTGTTTGTTATTCAGTAATTATTCCTTTCCTGATAATTAATTGTTTAGTTGTCCTTACTTCATTATTTTTTTCCTTCTAGACATTATATGACAACTTTTTTACTGGTTTTTACCCTTTTATCACTTCTTTTAGGTTACTAACCGATTATTGTTCATTTCTGGTTATTGTGTGGTTTCTAGTTACTTTATTATATTGTTGGCTGGTTAAAAGTGAAAAAAAAAATTAGGCAAAAGACCTTGCATAAAATTTCAAGCAGGAACCTAAGCCTTTTCTCCTTAACTTAAACAATATAAAGGATAAAAGAGAGACCATAGGACCGATGAAGAGTAGAAGATCTTATATATCTGGAAATTGTCCAAGCTATTTCTATTACGCCAAAAAAACATTTTAGAAGTAGGATGAATACTCTCAGACACGTAAAGTAATGTTGAAAACATAATAACATATAATAAATAATAACTAAAACAAAACTATGATAAAATATACGAGTGGGCGTAAAATTTGCAAATGGATTTTAACACATAATCTAATATAATTTTTGTGCCGGTTTGGTATTTGGCCTACCCATGTGATTCTTGTTTAGCATGCGGCCTACCATGAATTTATGTAGCCTAAATAATCAGAGAGAGCAAAATAACGATATCCAAATGATTAAATAAACTAAAGAGAAATATATTACTACTAATAATAAACATTTATAGTCAATTAAAAAATAACTTTAATTAGTAAAAATCTCTCGAATATCTTGAAGCATACATGATTAAAAAATCAGCATCATTTCACTTTGAGGCACGTAAGCAGTATTCGTCGAGATGTTACCAGTGCGAGTGGACATACTTGATTGAAATCCTTTTCTCCTGCATTACAAACCATCCTTTCGTAGCCACGAGATTTCTTGCTAGTCATTGCCATGGGTCCATCACACTTCGGGCTAAATCTGAATCCTATAAAAGGTCTTTTCGCTTATGAACAATGTAGCACTTTTTTCATTGGCAGCAACAGTGCAGTAAAATTCACGCAGCAGCATCTGAGGAGGGCGTATGTAAAATGATGTCATTTAAACTATTACAAACAAAACGAAAGCTTTGAAATATGATTTCACATATGAACACAATCTAAACCACAGTTCACTGGTTTAGTATGCGGATAGAACACATATAAAACCATTAAACTCGTATATAAGGCTGCTTATAACAGCTAGGCAACATACCTTACCGGCAACATATTTTTTAGTAGCCAATCTGGCGACTGTCTAGAAGAGCAAATGTAACTGTAATCACGTTACAGCCTAAGAATGTGCAAAATTAGATAACAAACAACCAAAGAAACAAGAAGAAATCAAAATATGCATAAAGGAAGAAGAAGCTGGAAACACACGGGCGTAAAGAAGAGAACCGCTTCCACCGGCGCAGGAACATGCGACAGGGTCAAATAAATGAAGAAGGCTAGCATCCTCCAGAAAGTCAGATACTCCACAAGTCACTAATACAAGGACGAGGGTTAGCAACCACGCTCCTCTCCAATACAGGGACAGGTAGCCTGCGCAAAAATCACCCAAACTGGGATATTCAACAAGAAGTGTACCGAAAAGTTTAATGGACACTGCAGTCTCTCAATAAAATGCGGGCGAGTGCTCCCTCAAATACTGGCGTTTTCCGCTAGTGTGCTTATTTTAAAGACGACAGAAAGCAAACATTAAGCCTTCGCGGCATTGCGACATTGTGGGTTGGTCCATTGGAACAGTCGCGTTGCAATGGCAGGCAAATTTAAGTTCCCCTCGACAGACTCCCATTTTCTTCACCAAGCAGCCAGAAGGGCTGCTCTGATTCCTTAAATCTATTCGGTGTGAGGAAGAACCAAACGTTGATCTGGTCACCCATTCCTATTGGAATCTTTGTCGCCCTAATCAACGCGCTAATTCCCCACAATTCTCACATGCCTAGGAACTTAGCAGAAGATAATCTCGACATCCATCCATGTCGCAGCGAACAAGGGGATTCGGAGATTACAATATCCCGAGAGCACTCAAGGCGCTTTGTGAGTCACTATAAATCACAAGCTAGCTCTGCAAACCGGGTATGACGCGATAACTCCTCTACAGAGGGGTGTATTACAATCGGCTCAGCAGTAAAGACAGACGCAGCACATGGTAGAACCCCACTGACTTCAAACATAAGCAATATCTCGTGGAAACCGAGCCCTTCAATAGACTTGAAACCATCCGTCTACACTGCCACGGATCTAGCATTACACAAAGTGTGCTCCAAAAAGACGGAACGCAATAATTCAGAGACAATGATATCTTTTGGAGCAGAGGCATAGCGACAAATAGTCAAAGCGGTAGCCTCCAAGGGTGCATCCTAAGCAGAACCAGAGAGTCAAACAGCCTAAAGGCTACACTGTACATTCAACGCAGTTTAATATACCTAAACCAAAAGATATTAGCGGATGACTAGCTTCTCTTGGTTGCATAGGCACCATCGTGGTCGAAGCAATTGCACTGAGAGTCGTTGGTGACTGAATGAGGCTTTGAGTTCGTGAATATAGGCGCATAATGTACTGTACACGGCGCAGAGCAAGTTGAATTTCCCCAGCATCGACATTCAACTCTCAATTGGAGACAGGCGGAAGGCACCGGTCGCCGGGTTGAGAGCAAAGGGGTTAATTGAGTCGACTTTCCACAGTACACGCTCGGCTGTCTATGCATAAAAATCGCATTATTAGTCAAGGTTAAAGGATCGATAAAAAAGTTAAGCAGTACCCCTATCATCTTGCCAGGTGCTGATCGTCACGAAACGAAGAATTTCCATGGCGCTGGCAAAAGACTCCTTAAGGCTTCGACTATGAGCCTCTAGATGAGCCGTCGATCAAAAGCAAGACTAATGAAAGGGTGCAAATCCACAACTTCCAGGCGAACTAAGTTTAAGAACAAGTAAGAGTCGGGGTGGAGCCGAGTTTGGCGGCAGAAGTGCACTATCTTAATCTTGGAGTCTACGCTTCATGAATAACATATGGGCCTCATCAAAAAAGATCGAAGGGTTGTCTACATAGAGCCTAGCAAGAACCTTTCCGGTCAGCAGCGAGTTGACACCGCTGATTCTCAGGATAATGAGTGTGAATCATTGTTGGGGAGCTCCCTCTTTCTGCTCATTGGGCCAAAGGGATTCCCCTAACCGAACTCGCAAAAACTCCGAAATAAAGATTGGGAGCGTTGCCTCGTCCCCATCGTGTGGGGAGTCTTGATGATACCGTATCTTTATGCTGTATCATAGACCGAAAAACAAGGGGGCGTAGTAATTTCTACGAAGAAAGGCCTTGCAGAAGGTATTATCTAGTCTTGGAGAAGCCCCATTTTTGGAAAAAAAAGGTGAGCTCCACTTTACAGGGAAAATGCTATTCTAACATTAACAAAATTCTTAATCAACTTTCACACGAAAAAGTTTAGAAAGCTTGTGCAGAAACCGGCGGGTTAAGGTGATCTCTCCTCGGTTTGCGAGAATCGAGCACAGTGGCCATATCTCCTGCGAGAACTTGCCTAAATCCTTTTGGCTTGCTTGCACAGCTTTGTTATAGGGGTCTTCCCGTTAAGTGAAGACACTTATGACTACCAAGAAGAGTGGCGGGCGTGATACAAAACAATACGGAACCTCGCATTTTCTCGACGAAATTCACCGACAGTGAAATCGTTTGGGCAGTGCCTATAGCGCGTGTAGGCATAACGCTGCTGTATCCAGTACGTCTCGCATTTTGCTAACCACCACGGAAGCGGTCATCGTGCAAAATCGCCAGACGTTCTATCAGTAGTAGCAAGGCCCAAGGCGATGAGGTTACCGGACAAAATTTCAACGGCCTCATCCACCGACCTAAACTCCTCGATTGTTTCATTGAAATCAGTCACTTCCTGAAATGCGAGCCACGGCGCCCACACCACTGGGGGAAGAGGAGGGAGCCTCCCACGCAGCATCTGTCCATAAAATTATCTTTGAATTGGAAAGTGATAACTATCATATAAGCTTATGACTACCTCCCAACCCAAATCAGGGTATGCATCCGGAGAGCCCACGGATGGATCAAGATAGGTGAACAAAGTGGTTCCAGGGCAGTGATACCTAAATAAATCCACATTTACGGCTGATATCTCCAGCTCGTCGATCAAGCTCAGCAAGGATTTGACCCCTGGGATTGATCGAGTAGTCTTCCCAGACGTAGTGGCTAATGTTTAAATCCCCAGCAACCATGTCACGGTGCCGCAAAGGTCCCCTGCATGAAAGTTGGCTGACCGTGGAATGTACGCAGCAAATAACAGTATACCTATTATCCAGGTGCAGCTGCAATGTTATTGCCTCAACAAATGTATTTAAAGTAAAGATAAAAACGGGAAAAAACGCAAGATATAAATGGCGCATTTTTCTTGTCGACCCAAATACTGATATGGTCGGGTCGCGAAACTCTTATACCCTGAAGGGGGGGCAGGGGCAGGGGCCAACCGTTGACTTCTGCACAAAGATTGCAATATAGAAACGGGAGGAAACGAGCCTCCGCAGCAACTTTCAGTTGGACCGTGGTCCGCTATAATTTCATTAGGGAACATGCACCCCAGGCCTAGCTCAGAAGAGATGCGGGAGCCATCTTCGAAAAGAAGACCCTTACGTGTCTTCTCCCCAGATATAGTGTCCAAGGTTAAACCCACGAGCAGTAGAAAGGGCCTCGGCAACCGTGCCACGGTACGGCGAAATTCTCGGCTTCGAATTCGGCTGACGGTGGAATGTACGCAAAAGTAACAGTATGCCTCCCGTAAAAGTGTAGCTTCATTGCTACTGCCTGAAAGGAAGTATTTAAAGCAAAGATAAAAAGAAGACATAACAATCGTGTGTAAATGTTGCATCCTCCTTCACAACCTCTGTGGTGGTGAGGGCGCTAAACTCTTATACTCTGCGAGGTTGGTCATAGGACATGCGGCCAGCATGGTATCAAGCAAAAAATTGCTAACGGAGAGCGAGAGGATACGAGCCTCTGCAGCTGCTACGATTTTCCCCAAACTCCGTGGCAATTCCATTTAAGTAATATGAATCTCATGACTAGTTCAGAGGAGATACCAGGGCCCTCTTCAAAAAGAAGTCACTCACCGGAATGCCCATAAGCTTTCCTTAGGCAGATGTCCCGGCGGTGTATTTTGAACAGCTGTCTGAAGGTGTTCTTGCCTTCGATGACTTATCAGCGAAGATTAGGCTTGTGATGCAACTCTTTTCCTCCCTCCGTCTATAAATCTTAAAGGGGCGGGGCTGCTTAGGAGGCAGCGGTCCTGCCTTTAGACAATCCAACATCTCCGAACCACCCAACCCAGTTCTGGATGTAGGTGTAGTAGCAGGAGCTCCTACGGTGCTTTCTTCCTTTTCGAGGCTAGCTTAAGGAAGCTCAGTAGAAGGTATGACGACTACCTACAAGGGTTTTTAACCTGTGAGTCTAACGAACTGATGGAGACGCGAGGCTGTTTTACCTTACGGGAAACACTCAGGGGATCATTATCTTAATTTTAATTAAAAAGGAAGCACTGGAGTTATTCTTATTCGCCGAAAGTGGCTATGGTAGGTGTATTGGATACACTTGACCTTTTCTTCACCTTGGTACAGTAATAAAATATATGTCAGGAAAGTGGGACTGGGATTACCCACTGACTAAATCTTGATAGTCGGTTACTTTAGAAAGCGGCCTCGGGTTTATAATCTCAGAAGACTTCAGAATGTTTTTGCAATGCGTCAAAGATGTTAAGACAGAAAACTGGATAGAGTGATTTATTGCGCGAAAGCAATTTTTAAGTCGAAAGATATAATTTGGCCTCTATTTAAGTCCTTATCTGGTGGAGGCAGCTCAATTTTTGTCTTCTTGCATGAATATAGACAGAGCTGTTTGAACAGGTGTAACATAGAGCCAATAAATAAGAGCAAAGTAAGGAGGAAAATGAGAAAAAGAAGCCAATGATTAACAAAATAAAATTGTACCAATGCTTTTTCTTTATTCCTGCGGGCAGGAAATCTTTCTTATTCTTTCCGCTTTTATGAAAGTGTTTGGGGTAGTGCAGTTGGCTTCAAATTCCATATCTTCTTGCATAAATCATCGGTGTTCAGGTAGATACGTGTTAATCCGTAGTCCGAGACAGTACAAAACGGGAAATCAATAAAAATTGAGGCATGTTTCTCTCTTTGGCAGGGAACGGAAAAAGGTCGCCAAACAACCTTCCAAGAATTAGAATAATCTCAGAACAAAAAAGTGAACTAAAGATAAACCCAATTTAGATACAAAATATTCAGACTTTTCACTCAGAAACGGTTCTGTGTTAAGGAATTAATACCCTGAGTATAAAATGCACCTCATAATACACCAGTAATTTAAAATTCTTTAATTTCTGATGTATGAATTCACTTTGGCTACAAAATAACTCGCTTATGTTACACCAACAATTTAAAATGATTTACTTTCCGAGAGAGAAGTTCCCCCTAACTATTAAAACATTGAAGTGAACCACTTCCATCATATTAACAAAGAATAATTTACCCTTAACTAATTATATTTATTTTAGTAATCCATTTACTAATTAATCTCATATTGGAAGCATGTGGAAGCTACAGGGTGTCCCTAAGACTAGACACATGACACATGAAATATGACAATAGTATCCTTGTTTACCAGATCTTACCTCTTTATATTCTTTTCCTGGGGTATGCGAAAGAAGGTGTATTCAATGAGAATTAAAGTTACGAGACACTTTTCGAAACATCAAAAACATGTCTCAAATTGTCGGAACTTTAGCGTTAATGCTTCGTGTTCATGTAAATTTTGCAAAGCGCATCGAATTTTGCATCACAAATGGAGAAATTACATTGAAGAAGTTAATTATAATACTTCAATTGAATATAATATAGTTTAATGAAAATAAACATTATTCCTGTGCCCAGACTTTACGGACCCCGTATTTCTTTCTTTGCTTTTATCCATTTTGAGGAAGAGGATTGATTGCTAGATATTCTCTCCTTTAAGTGATCATAATTTTCATATACCTTTGTCAGCCTTGTAGAAATCTTGTGGCGCAACATCAAGATGGAGAACACTGGGTGTGACAGAAGGGACTATGATATTAGTCTCTTTTGAGTCAGTTAATTTATGTTGCATGTTTGCCATTTTAAACCCATGATAAATCGCAATTCCTGCATGAGATAAAACTAAATTGAGATTTGGTGGAAAAAACGTTAAAACAAATCCCAGTTTCGGAGAGCTATATATTGTCATTGGTCTGCTTAAAAACTATTGTAACTAAAACTAAAAATAATGATAATCGTAATAAATGTGGTAATATTATACATTTTATTAATGCGCTTGATCCAACGTGTACATGTGTATGAGTCAAAAAGAAAAATCGAACAATCTGATAAGAACTAAAAGTCGGACTGGCTGACAGGTGACAGAAAAACCAGAGTGTAAACATATTACAAGATGATTTACATGTGCAGAACGCGATAATATTGTTTCTGAAATAGACATACAGGCAGACAGAAAGATACTCGGAAATTTATATATATATATATATATATATATATATATATAGACTAGAAGACAGGCAGACGGGAAGAGACACAAGCAAACAAACACTCCGAAAGCGATCAAAAAGAGACGCAGACAAAAATATATATAGAAAGATTTTTATCAGATATTGTCTGTATCTTCGATGATGTGTATGTCTGGGTATGTGGATGCCTGCATGTCCGTACGAGAATATTCGTGCTGAATGACCCTTGGCTTGTTTCTATGAAGTCAGCACAGCAAATCAGCATTAATGAACAATAGCCGATCTGCCAAACTCTCTCCATTGTACCGAGCAGTCACGATTCTTCCATCTCCTCGACCTCACATTCAAACATACACGTAAACACGCACAGACAATATACACACGTCCCGTCCTCCACCCGTAATGGCCTTCCCTCATCTCCTTTTTATTCCCCCAACCCTTCATACACACACCTTAAACCCGCCCCACCTTCACCTTTCACCTTTGCCTCCACTCTGTCTCGGGTGATGGTTGTATTAGTTTCCTTTTAAAATGTGATTCTCGGTATTACTCAGTCTTCATATTTTGGCATATGGAGTGCACAAGTTATCCTGAATTCGCCAAGAGTGAGGTGTAAAGCATGATAATACAAGAGAGCACCAAGTATGAATGATCACTGACTGACAGTTGACAAGAGGTAGCCTTTTAAATGCCGCGAAGCCGGTAGACAAACATCACAAATCCAAACGGCTGCTGTCGCCATGACGAATTAGTTTCTTCTTTTTTTAACAAATGCACACATTCATCTATTGATCGATTCATCTATCTTTTTATTAATAAAAATAATGACTATATTTTACCAGATTAGAAACCGCATTTTTTTTTTTAGTTTAGTTAGTTGCAGGCGGAAAGTACTCTACTGGTCGAGTTTGCTTTGGCTGCAATCCAGTAACTTGTGGTTTTTACCCACGTTAAACTCTACCCTCTCAGTGACGAAGAAAAAAACCTGCATCAAATTGGTATATATATATATATATATATATATATATATATATATATATATGATTTGATACAACAAAAACACATCCTTTGGTAGATGACTAAATCTATCCTCCACTTGAATTCGAGACATCAACCTCTTATATGAAAAACAGGAGCGTTACCACTGAGCATGAGATGGTCATAAAAGGAAACGAAACAAATAATTTAAGTTTCTATGAAATATATGGAAAATATATAGCAGTCGATCTTTTACATATTCCGCTTATTACAATATTCTTCTCCACTAACTCATTTCGTTGAGTATTTAACAATTGAAATAAAAAAGAGGAAGTTAAGGTAAATTAAAAAGGTGTATATGTAAATGTATTACAGCGTGTTTTTAGTTTTAAAATTATGATAAAAAAGGATTTTTACATTTTTTATAAAAACGACATTTTCAACTTTTTTATATGTAATAAAATAATCCAGGTAATATTCGGAAATTACAAATAATTACTATTACGTTTTTACAATCTGTCTCTAATCGGCTAAACAGTTTGTCGTTTCCTGAAAGAAAATGAGTGATTTTTTTTTATTGATAAGTAGTTACGACACGGAACCGCCAAGTGACCATGACAAGTAAAGAAGTGCTTTGAGAAGAATATGGCAGTAGAACTTGAACCGGAATGAGACCGAGATAAATTTAAATACTTCTAGAGATAATTACGCTAAAAATGATATGAAGGACTCAAATATAGCTTTCTCTGAGATTTTTTTCAGTGGTTGTTTTTTTCTCTCTCTTTACTCTCTTTCCCACTGTCTTCCCCCACCCCTACTTCTCTCTTTCTTTCTCTTTCTCTTTTCTCCCTCTATCCCCCATCTACCTATGTCTCACTCTCTCCTTTTTTTCACGTTTTTTTAATATTTTCAAGCTAATTTAAAGAAGCGTTTTTGATGAAAAGTAAAATCAAAGCGATCACCCATGTATTTTTTTTTATCCTTTATCGTCCTTAATGTTTGAGAACTTAGAGATTAATATTCACTAGCTGAGCGCATACAAATTCGTGTATATATATATATATATATATATATATATATATATATATATATATATATATATATATATATATATATATATAGTAGTGTTCATAATGTTTCAGACAAAGGCTTCCATCACAAAATTTACAGTAGCTTCGAAGTAAATAATGATACTAATGCATGATAAATTACAGATAGAAAATAAGCATGGCTATAAGTTGTACATGTTATGATGGATAAAACCACAACTCCGTCCAAAATAGCATTGTTATTTCAAAGAATTGGTGGTAAAATAATCCGGACAGCTTAATTCTATTACTTCTCTCTTTGAGACACCCAACTAATTTAGTTTACTAACTTGCTTCCATGAATTTATACCATTTCACTCATAACTTTGTGATGTTCTGAGCAATAGCATGGCTGGGGGACGCATTACATCTTCCAATATCCAAGAGTTAATTGTTAACCCATGTCAAGAGAATGTGCTGTCCATTAGAGCCTTAGCTGAGAGGCTTAAACACCCTAAAATATGTGAAATTTTATTATACCACGTAACAATACTACAGGCTCATCTATCACATAAATTTATACTGGTAGGGCTAAAAAAATATCAAAGAGAAATGACCAAACTATCGCCCGTATCTCAAAAAAGGACCGATACAAGACAGCATCCAGTAAGAAAGTATATCGCTACCAAAATGAAATATCTTTAAAATCACGCACACCATCAGTCAGCTCATTGTTCACCCCTAAGGACAATAAATATAGATTATCTTTCTTCATTGAGTACTTTCTATAGAGAGGAGATCAATGGTCCAAAGTACACTTCAGCGATGATTCGAAGTACATTTTGTTTGGTTCAGATAGCAGAAGGTTCGTCCAACTTGGCGGAAGATTATTCATGAACTGCGTGAAGAACAGCGTCAAGTTTGGTGGAGGAAGCGTTATGGTGTGGAGCATGACTTCGTCGGAAGGTACTGCCTCACTTGGCCGCTTGCAGGAAAGAGTGAATGCTCATATGTATAAAGAACTTATACATGCACATGCTGTGTGTGCCACATATGAGAGCCACCTCTGCCCACTTTGCCATTTTTATGCAGAATAAATCACCTTGCTACACGGTAGATTAGGTGAGGAATTTCCTTGATCAGGAAGAAGTAATTGGCATGGACTTGTCTGCTCAGAGTCCGGACCTAATTCCTATTTGTGGAAGACGCCAGGAAAGAGAAGTGAGAAGAGAAACGAAAGCACCATCGAAGAACTTTGGGAAATATTACAAGATGAATGGAGAAAATTAACAGGAGAACTATGCCTTCGGTTAGTGAGCTCCTGTAGCAGAAGATGGCACTGCTTAAAGATTAGTAAAGGTTTACATAGAAGGTACTATTATATTGTAACAACGAAAAATTATTTGTTGTGTAAATTATATTATATGTCTGTTCTCATTTACTCGTACGTCTGTTGTGGTATCTGTCCGGATCATTTTGGCCACCATAATTCTTTACTACAAATACTCCTTTGCACGCAACTTACAGTTTTCTCCATCGTAACATGTACAATGTACATGTACAAAAAGATGAACGTGGAGAAGCCATGGTTGTAATTAGCTTTTCTTCTCTATAAGACTAACCCAGGAAGAGCCTAAGGCGACGGTAGGCGGGTAAGCTGGGGGAGAGATCTAGGAGAATGGGCGAAGAGGGAGGGACTTCAGGGAGCTAAGGGCGAGAACTCGGAGTCACTACGGGGATACCTGAGTAGAAGGGGAACCTTCTCTCTATTTTTGTAAGCTAGGCTCTTTACCCCTTTAATCCTGAAAGGGGGGAAGGGGATTTGGGCGTTGTTGAAAACGACCCAGTCGAGTCGACCGAACCAATGACTTGCAAATTTAATCAGTCGCCAATTTAAGCCTGAAAAGTGAACGTAGTTCCACCTACCTTCCACGTCGAGTGTGGGGTTTTGTGTGTAGGGAAGAGGCAGGTGGAGACGAAGATATGAATCTCCTCATTTTCCCCCTTGGAGTACATACCCCCCTGCGGGATGTGGGAGGTGAGGTTGGGGTGAGTTTTTATGTCGAGATGAGTTAGGTCCTTTCTTGCTTGAGTAAATTAATGTTGAGGGTGTTTGAGATTTGGGGAAAAGTTTCGGTAGAAATATAAGGGAAATTCATTTTAAATTTAAGATTATTTTCTGTCGAATTTGTGGTACAATTGTAGCTTAATTTGGGGAGGCGATTTGGCAAGAAATTGAGTAGGAATATTAGTGGAATTTGAAGAGGAAATAGAGTCGGAATTTTATATGATATTTGGTTGAAATTTAGTCGGAAATTTTGTGGAATCTAAGGCGCAAACTTTTAAAAATTCGTAAGATGTACTTCATCGGTCTTTAAGGAATGAAGAATTGGGGGCTTACATCCCCTCCTCAAAGTTTTGTGGCGATCAATTCCAAGCTTAGTTCCTCCTAGCATCTTCGGAGTACTTGAATCTAACCGAGTATTATTTTGTTGACGGAAAGTTGTAATCATTCTATTATTATAACATATTTTCGCAAACCTTATTATTATCATTTAGTGGAAAAGTTTCTCACCCATTGCAATCTTGTTCTTGTTCTCACTTTTGATCGTCTTTTATCATGTTATCTAATTTGTGATATTCCTGGTTTATCTCTTTTCTTTAAAGTTTACTACATGCCAAATCCTCTTTAATATTAGGTTCTTTGTGGTTTATAGTACATTTTGACATTTGTTCTAGCCCATCATAATGAATTTATGGCATCTCTTGATTGTTTTAGGTTTTATCATTGGTGGCAAGTTTCAGCTTGCATGAAAATTTATCTACTTTGTCAATTCCAGATTTATAGTAATTTGTATCTTGCACACGATACTTACCTTTCGAAATGCTTAGCAACCGAAAGTAGATCTACAATAGATTTTCTGATCAATTTGTGGTGATAATGTTATCGTTGCTTTAGATGTTATTTGTGGACGATTTTAATTTTCTGGTAATCAATATTAGTGGTCAGGAGGTTTTCTCCAGTTTGGGGGTTTTCTTGACTTTTGATATCGCGAAAAACGTTTGGTTAATTAATGCATAAATTGGTTTCAATCTGTGATTTATGAACACATGATCTGCAAATTTTGAGCGAGGGATAGAAATGGCTTGCCAATTTAGTTTTCTGAATACTTCGAGATACAAGTTGACCAAGTTTAACATGTGTCTTCATTACTACCCTTTATTGAAAGACTTCTGATCCTTGGACGATATTGGTAAGTTTTAGAAATATGTCCATCTGTTTCCGAAAGTAATATGTTTTTATTCCTTCCGAATTTTTTCTCATTTTGGGCGTATGTTTTGTTTACCTACAATGGTTTATGTGGAACTTTCAAGAAACTATCTGATCATAATATCTGGTACTTTGTAAAGTTAAGTTTGTTTGACTGCTAGTTTAACTTTTGATTTAAGAAGTCGAATAAATAAAAGAATGTATCAGATTCAATGTGCTCTTTTGCGGTGCTGTTAATTGTGTTCAGAGGATTATTGTATTATTTGTTATAGTACTATTCTATTAACCTTTTTTTATAATTGTTCAATACTTTCCCCTAATACGAGTATAAACCATGTGGAATTTGTTGTCAGATGTCACTTTAACAGTTTGGTATCCTTATCTTTTTTTACTCGGTTCTTTATCAAATAATATTAGCTCTATGTTTGATGTCATCTATGTGTTTCTTTTAATCAGTTAGTTAAATTTAATTAACATTTATTTAGAATAGTTTAAGCTTTAGTAGGTTTTAGTTTGCCAGGGTAGGGACAACATTTTAAATTTATTTTATTTTAAAAGTTAAAATAGTCCAAACATTTGGTGCTCTTTGTCGTGTGAAAAATTAAAAAAACGAAGTTTAACTAAAAGATATGCAACTAAATTTTGGATATATAGAAAAGGAAAGTATGAGGCGATTTTTTCGATAAGTTGCATAAACAAATACACCAACTAAGACAAAATTTGTAAATAAATTTATATATTGAAAAATAAAATAATATTTAAGTATTCTCCTTAGAAAAGGAAGACTGGCACGGCATTTCCAAAACAGAGGGCCTTACATAACAAAAATATCAGGACTAAAACTGTGGGACTAAATTGCCTTTAATTAAATCATTCTGCGATTGGAAGCGTAAAATTTCTAGTTTTAATTATTTGTCACATAAATTTGTGTCTTTGTATATATATATATATATATATATATATATATATATATATATATATATATATATATATATATATATATATATATATATATATATATATATATATATATATATATATGTATATATATATATATATATATATATATATATATATATATATATATATATATATATATATATATATATATATATATATATATATATATAAATATATATATATATAGAGAGAGAGGGAGAGAGTTATAGAAGAAGAAGGAAAAGATATATAAAAATAAATTATCTGAACTTCACCATTTGTAATTCTTTTGGTTTGAAAATATTGACAAAATTTCGATAGTTATATTTATTTCTTAACTTCGCCATTTTGTTTTTTGATATTATAAAAGAATTATTTGAAAGAACTTTGATAAAAAATATAAGTCATAACCAAACTAAGATGAAATTATTCTTCAATTACTCAAAAAATCCCTATCTTAAATTATAGAGTTACGAATGATGATAATGAAGTGATGATTAGTGTAAATGGGTAGCATACCTTCTTGTATGCGAATTTTGTTAAAGACCATAGTATATTTCGCCTTTATTAATTTTATTTGGAAACTTTCTATTTTTCTTATTATCTTTATTAGTTCATCTTATAGATGGTTAATAACATCTACGTTCATCTCTTTTTTTAAATGAAATGTCTTTGGTAAAACCAAACTCGACTTTAATTGATGGGCTTCGATCTATGCGATCATCTTCAAAGTGTCTTTCCTCCTTTATCGTTGAAGAATGATGGACTCAGAATGAAAAGAAAACGGATTTTAGGGGATATTTATTCCTCCTCGCTTAACGTTATGTCAAGGAAACGAGCCACTCGTGTGGAACCAAAAATTTTAAAAAACTTTCAAGTATAATTCCAGCCCTTAGTCTGGATTTTGATGGCTGGCTGGCCTTTCTTCGTTAATTAAGATGGCTTCTAAGGTGTTTAATCTAGCTTTATTTCCCTACTTTCTTTTGATTGTTGTGTTATTAACTAATATTTCCCTGGTTAAGCTGATGTTATGCACGGGCTCCATGCTGCAGATGCATTCTCAAACGCCTCGAAAGTGTGGTGGTAGTTATACCAACATATTTTCAGTTGTCTTGAGGCTTACAGTCTTCATTCGGGCAGGTAAACTTGTAAACTTTGTTCGTAGTTTTCAAGATTGAGGAGTTTTGGTAGATGTTGTTTGTCATAATCAGATTGTTAACTTTGTCGTTTTAAAATATATACTCATCTGAATCTTGTCCATTTGCTTACTAACTTTGATGTTACGGTTAACAATCTTTTTGATGTTTTTTTCGTATATTTTGTAGGCCGATGACATCTGATCCCTATAGTAAACTTTGATGTTATTTACTGCTTCCTGGTTACTTTCCGTCTCATCCGTGTCTTTGAATTGCCTTCTTAATCATGATTGAAGTTGTTTTTCAATCATGTTGTTCGGAAAACCGATGTTAACGATGGTTTGTTTTATGCGATAGATCTCTTGATGGAACAGTTCCCACGTGGAGCAGCATATGTATGCTCGGTGGATGTATTAGCCGATTACACTCTTTTTGTACCTTTCAGGACATTCGCCATCCGCGTTGAAGAATTACACTCAAGAGAACCAGCAAAGCCGGAAAAAAAGGTAAAAATAAGCAATTTCGCTATGGAGATACACAAGCAATGGTGATTGCCTTTCATCTCCTCATTCCAACTATGGACTTTTGTGTGAAAAGCATAATTGAGGGCACTAGGGAAAGCAGGTTTGAGGTTAAGCCCACTGTGAAACCCTGAGCCAGACGCATCTGGACAAGGGGCAGAACTGCAAGCTCTGGGTAAAACCCCAGGGGGCCAGCCAGGACCATAGGGGTAAGTTTCACCCATCTCTATATATGCCATCTGCAGCTCTGATACCCAAACCCGCGAGAGGCAGCACGTTCGGTTAGCGCTGTTTGATTCCACACTAACAAACAACAAGTTCGCCACTCAATCTTACCTCGTAAGGGCCCCCCTTCCTACCCCCAGGTTCATGCCTCATCATCATCATCATCATCCGCCAAAGGAAAACTACCAATCGTGAAGGCAGAGCCACCCTAAGGTGGGGGGCACCAGATAAAGGTCACAACTCTAAGCCCAACTCAAAGGTTAACGAGGAAGAAGTAGGCCAACACAGTAAGCAAGCTCGAGAACACAACAAAGAGAAATAAGGGGATAAAGGCCTAGAGATCCGTGGCCACAACCATGGAACTTTCCAACACAGAAAGAATTCTTCTCTAGGCGCTGCCAGGCCAAGAGAGACCCGAAAGTGTAAAAGTGTTCGAATTAGTCTTTGGGACCTTGAACATCTCCCTGGTAAGTCTGATAGATGTCGCAAATGGCGATATCGCAATTTGCGAGAAGGCAAGCGACGTCGAGGCGCTAACAAAAGAAGCCTCAATCGAAGCCCTAAAGACGTTCAACCTCCAACCGATCATTCCATCACAAATCATGACCCACCGAAGCATAATATGTAGAAGACTGAACCCATGGGTCAGACACCACGGGAAGGAGGAAATTGCAGTAGAAATAGTGAGAAATTGAAGCTGGGCCAAAGTCTCTAAGAGGGTAAATTCCAAAACCGAAGACACCATAATGAATACAATCATGTGTTCAAGGACACATTAGCTGAAACAGCTATGGCGAAGAAGGCGAAGGAAGAAGGGCTTCAGCTATTTAATGCACGGATAAGCAGTGACCAACCTGAGCGAGAAGACTTTATCCAGGTCCAAATGTACTTCTGCTGCTTTAAAATGGAAAGCCACACCACCAGAGAATGTAAAGAGGACCAAGAAACATGTTCACGATGAGGCGAGTTAGAACACAAATGAAGGGCGTGCAAGAGTCCACAGGAAAGATATGCCAATTGTATTATTGGACACAGCGCCATGGTCATAGTATACCTGAAGAGGAAAGCATCCGAAACTCAACAATCGCGAAAATTATTTAACTATCGTCCGAATGCGACTAGTCTCACTCTCAGAGAACCAACCACCACCTCGCGCGCGCCCATTGGCTGCACGGCGCCTAGACGACCCGAGATCGGGCAAACTTTAAACCCAAGCCTTTACTTTAGTTTCGGAAACATCAACATAAAGGCAATTCATCTTCGTGATTAACCTAACTCTAACTCAAGAAATTCGGCTCAAACAGTAGTCCAAACTATAATCTGAGCAAAGCGTAGAACTGCGAAAAATCCTCCCCTCGATCGTTCACCATCAGGGAAATTTGTCACTTTCTTCGGAGCTCAACCACGGTTTAATTGTCGCCTTTTGGGGGGGTTTTTCCTCCTTTGTGTATTTACTGTTAGCAAATTACTTTATTTACTTTATTGAATTCTTCCCATTTTTTTTCTTCTTATGTATGTATTAACTTATTTTTCTTATTTCTATTGTAAACTACATAATTTATAATAGTTTCATTTTTGTCCTCACGATCCAAAAAGTGGTTGGTAATAGCACACTTACAATGCCCATTAAAAAAGGAAATAATCAAACAAAAGACTAACGAGAAGAGAGAGGCAGAAGTGGCAATGAAAAACACTACATACACCCAGATCGCGAAAGCAGCAATCAACCCGAGGACTGACCGATATAATGTGCGCACAACCGCGGAATCTAATGAAACCAGGGACGTTTGAGGACGAAAAGCATCTGAGGACCCCCTCCAAATTAAGTACGCCTCGATGGTACCCCATAACACCCAAGAGAAAGGCACCAAAAGGACAACGGAGAAAAGAAAACGCGATCCAACCAACGAAAATACAGGTCCCACGCATCGTAGGTTAGAACAAAAGGGAACTCGAAAAACAGAAAATGAACAAGAAAAAGACGATCAGGGAGACGGAAACTGACAGCTCGGAGAGCGAAATAGAAAGACCTAAAAAAACACGGAAATTATATTAACCTTAAGATACTCCGTTTCCAAGAAAAACGTCGACAAAAATTCCCAGCAAAAGAGTTAGATCCGTCAGATATAAATGGTGGTATGATGCTGGCGTGGATGAGAAGGTGGTGGAAGAAGCTGTCTATCTCGCCGACATTAAATTTAGCAAGGAAAACTGTGAAACTCGGACCCGGCAAGACTTCAAAAGAATATAATGTGGAAAGATAAGACAGAAAAAGAAGTACTCACAAATAGATGGGATAACCGACAAATACCAACATGGTAAGGACAAATAACAGACTAGGCATAATGACACTGAACGTCAACGGGTGGAAAGGAAAACACATTGTGTAAAATAACATCTTTATGTAGATAGACCTGGAGATCGTTCTTATCAGTAAATATGGCCACGACACAAGAAAACAGAAAATGAAAATCCAAAATTACACAACATTAACAAAAAACTTCCCTCATGAAACGTTTGACGGGGTAGCGATCGCATTAAAGAGACACCTCATGTTCAAACACTTACCTGAGCTTGAGGAGTTTTGTTTAGTGATAGTGATCCCGGCTCTTGTCGGGGATCTTGTTATGGAAAAGGACGTAAGAGGGTACGGACCTGCATTCTGACTGAAAATGAGGAGGCCATCACAGAACTGAGGATGAAGGCAGAGAAGAGGAAGAAGATAGAGGAGAAAAAAAAGGCATTAAAAGAGAAGAAAAGTTTTCAAAATGCAGGAAGTCTGTCCTTGTAGAGCAAGATAGTGAGGAGGAAGACGTTTATGATGTTCCTATGAAGCTCAATGACTTCTCACACTATTTATATGTGTTGGAGAACGAGGACAATTGGATAGAATTGTTATACTCTTTAGTTGAGAAGGCATCAGACGTGTGGGACTTTATATTTTTGCATCCAAAATTTATAAATTATCATAATTCATTATCAAGACTAGCCTAATCTGGCATTGATTTATTTTTTTGTTTAGTTTTATCTCAGTTTTCAATTCTTTTTCAGGTAAAGGTACTTTGTTCCTGTTGAGCTGAAGCTGGAGTTGGCAAGGAATGTGGAAACATTGGTCTGCTATTTTGTCCAGGTCTTGGCCATAAGGGAGGATGGGAAGTTTAATCTTTCTTTCGTCCGCATGAAGTCAGCTTTCTCCAAGGACACCTTTACCATCCCTACTACCTTGGACAAAGCGTCTGTCGAGACAGGACGGTGTAAGGGTGTCCTGGTAACCAACAAGGGTGCCACCAAGAGGCAAGCCAACCTGGTTAAGGTGTACCCCCCTCTGATTGCCTTCAACTTGCACTTCTTAGCCTGTAGTAGCCTACGGATAAGGTATTTATATTGTATATAGTTTTGTCTTGAATTCCATCTATTTGTGGGTAAGAGGGCTATATATTGCTTAAATATACTTTAAAGTGCCTTAACTTTTCTCTCTGCTTCAAATAGTTGTATATAATTCATAAAATTTCATAGAAATTCAAAAAATTATTTTTGTCTGCCAGAGTTTATTTTGTATTGTAAAATAAATGTTAATTTTTTATGTGCTCATCTTTCATTTCATTTCTTAATAATGATGGGGAGTGGCTAGGGTTATCATATATGTTGATTTGAGGCAAATAAAAACAATGTTTTTTGGCTTATGAGCTTCAAAAATAAGGGTCGACTTCTCCCCACACCCAGATCAGTGTTTCCCTGTGGTAGGGCAACACCGATCGAGGTCCCCCAAAAGTTTGAAGTGCCAAAAATGACACTTATTTTCTGAGTTCAGGATGTATGAGTATACCATAGGTGGGCCATGTTGTAAAGTTTTTTTGGGGGCACAGCCTGCACTCGCTCGGGTATAAAATGGAATTTTTATGCAGGTTTTTTTACTAATAGGTCGGAGTTCCCCCACCCTACCCTACTCTTCGATTATATCTTGGGACGATTCGAGACCGCATTCCAGTCTCGGATACAATTGAGATTGGAACCTTGGATCTCGTAGTTCGTATTTATAGGACTCCTGCAGGACATGCTATAATACCATCTAATGTTCGATTTGATCGAAATAAAATATATAGAGGACATAAATTCTACAGTCTGCCCATTTATTTCCTCAATTCTTGCGAAAAAATGAAAGAGGATGTTCTTGCAAAAAACTTTGGGCTTTCGACAATAATAAAAGAATCTCAAGAGTTAGGAAAAAAATATAAGCTTGTCTACCAAGAGACTGTCACTGTAGATCAGTTCTCCTTGATAGAACGCGAGCAGAGATTCAGGATCCAAGTAGTTACGGCTACAGGGAAGGAACGTAAATTCAAATTACTGCATCGACCAACATTTTTGAAAAATCAGCCCCACTCAAATTCATTGGTCTTTAAGGTGAAACTTAATATCCAATTTGAAGCATTATTGATATATATATATATATATATATATATATATATATATATATATATATATATATATATATATATATATATATATATTAAAATAAAGATACTTCCTTTAAGTCATGGTATTTGTTTTTCTTGCTACACGTTCCATGACAACGTAAAGGCCCATCTAAAAGATTGTGAAGGCGTGTGCAGTCAGTGTCTTGGTCATTGTGACGGAGAAAAAAATCGAGGGATTTTATGTAATGAGTGCAATCGATCAATCTATAAGCAATCGTGTTTTGAGACGCACAAGAAACTTTATACTTGTGTTATAGATTAATATGTGTCGTAGATGTAATCAGGTAAACATGCAGAGGGCAAACGGAATGAGACGACACGAGTGTGAGTTGTTTTTTACTAAATGTTATACATACTATAAAGCGGATGGAACAGAGCATACGTGATGGATGAAGAGGTCAAAGAAGTCAATAGTCAAGAAATGGAATGCCGTGTATTATGACATTAAAGCTTATAAGAAATTGGGATCTTACTCACTTTCTCCTTATACATATATTGGTTATGCAGATAATCTGTGAACTCTGTTTTGATAAATTTAAGAACTGTGGTCCACGAACTAGGATTTTTGAAAGAGTTGGTAAAAACTCTCCTTAGAAACCATTTATATAAGAGTTAATACGAATTAGAGGATCGAGAGTAAATGTAAAAACATATGTGATGGCACATAACAATGCCAAATTCGATGGCCACTTTATCTATGAAGAGCTGCTTCAATATTTTAATCTTAAACTCTTTACTTCGAATCTAATGAAGCGGGTACGAAAAATCTTTAAAATAGAGCTCGTTCAGGACATAATATTTAAGGATAAACTCCTATTCATGCCATCATCGTTGAAAAACTGCCAAAAACAATGGGAATCTTCGAAGTGGAAAAGGTCATTTTCCTTACGATTTTCTTTCAGAGGAAACGTTGAATTATACTGAAAAAAGGTATTTTAACTATAAGTAAATGAGCAATAAAGAAATATTATAATTTAACAGTAAATTTACCTAACTTTCAAGGAAGAAGAATACAATATTTGTACAGAGTGTATTAAGTATTGCATTCAAAATGTTTCTATCCTTCGCCTGTGTTTTGAGAAGTTTAAATGTTCCTTCATCAGAATATTTAAAATTGATCCTATGCAGTCTCGCATGAAAATAGCCTCATTATGTCACAAGATGTATAAAGATGTCTTCTTAGCAGAAAATTTGATTGCAATTATTGACAGGAAGAAACCAAAAGATTTTTCTTATAAAGCTATACGTTGGATTATGTTTGAAGAACATGTGATATTAATCACGATTTTCCATGCAAGAAACAATGGTGAGCGAAGACTTTCTGTTGGTGGAAGAGTATATTTCCCTGACGAGCTTTCACCATCAGGAGGAGGAACCGTGTTTCTCATTGAAGGATGCTATTGGAATGGGCGCCAGAAAGCCGACTGCAATCTTAAACAAGATGTTTTCATTGGTGGGCGTAGATCGTTGGATCGTGACAACCAGACAATAGAGAGTAGTCAAATTCTCGGAAACAAATACAAGGTTATCATTCTCTGGGAGTGTGAAATTGAAACCATGATGCAAACCATTTTAGAACGACGTGAGACAGTTAATAGAGTCTCTGCTGATGTAGTGAATGGTGTATTGAATGCGGGGAGTGCACTTTTTGGCGGCAGATGGAACCCATTTATCTTATACTACCACCATCCAAAGGTGTGAAAATTCATTCTGTCGATTTTTGATCCTTATATCCGTCTGCATGAAAAACAATCCATATCCCGTAGGATCACCTCGACGTTGCGTATCTGAGCGAAAAATTTCGTCTATTCAAGAATTCACCATGGAAGTGAATGAGACATTTTTCGATATCGTGAAAGTTAATATTCTTCCTCCTAATGATCAGTCTACTCCAGTTCTCCCTCAATCCATAGAGGGTAAACATACTTTCACACTCTGTACCACATGTGCTCAGCAAAACTCACCCGAGTACGATCACTGTGAAAAGCAACGTAATGATTTGCGGAGAGTACACAACCCCGGAACTGAAACTTGCCCTGGAAAAGATGTATAAGATCATGGAAATTTACGAGTTTGAAAAGAGAGATGGTTTGTTCGCAGAGTATATAAAACTTTTCTAGAAGAAAAAATAGAAGCGTCTGGATTCCCGCGAGTATTAGTTGGAGAAAAGGAGAAAATGGGATAGCTGAGGGGGATGAATCAGGCTGAGGGGATAAACATCCAAATAAACAACATCGAAAAAAATCCTGGAAAGTAATTTAGAGCAAAGCTCTGCCGAAACAGATAAGGATTCCTTCCTGCGATTAGTTTTTTTCTGCATAAATATATTACATTCAAAATGTAATTTTTAGAAATATTAATACATTGTACAACGAATATGAAGTTAATAATTATAAAAACTTGAAGGCGATACTACTACTACTACTATAATTATAATGTCAATAATAATATTATTATTAGCCCAATAATCCTGATCAAATTTTCTTCCTTTACAGTCTCTGTGAAAAGTTCGCTCACAGATTCGCGGTATGAAAACAGTCATCTCTGGTTGGAACCATGATGTGATCGACCTGATCAAAAACGACTATTACATTGTGAACCCGTTGGAAGTAGTTGGCAATGCATACATAGCGAAAGTGGAGAATGCTGAACATGTAGAAGTTGACTCCCAAGCAACGAATCTTCCAATTCCAGCATTCATAATCGCTTATGCTCGAATCAAGCTTTATGTGCTCTTATACTCGTTTGGTGAACAGTTGTTGCACTGTAACACAGACTGTGCCATCCTCATTACTAGGAAAGATGATCCACAAACTCAACTCGGAGAATTCCTAGGTGATTTCACCGATGAGTTCAAAGATGTGTACGGTGCCGATGCGTATGGAGATTCATTCTGTTGTATGGGTCTAAAATCATATTCGGTACTTATCCAAACGACGAGTGGGGTGAAGTATATTCTTCGTGCTGAAGGATTAATCATTAACACTCAGACGAAGTGTTAATGATAGTCATGTCCCTGTACTATTTATGGGATTCAGAGCCGAGGAACACGGTGGACTGAGGGAGTTGAAAAGGAAGAAGGTTTTGAGAAAGCCATTTCCTAAGCCTGTTAAACTCTCAGCGAGTTATCGAACCATACCTTTGGGTTTCGAGGGGAGCTTACAGGACATTAAAAAAGTTATTATACATTGACTTCCTGTCAGCTACTATTAGCTCTTTATGTAAATAACTTTTTTTAATTATTAATAATATTCTCTGATTAATAGAAATAAAATTAAGATGAAATGATACGCGTTATACTACCAATGTTTTAATTTTTGTACAAAATAAACCGTTGTATTTTCTTGATCTTGTGAGAAGGAGAATTTTTTCATCTTTGCCTCTTCAATTTTGGTTTTCATCATATCAGTGAGCTGATGGGAATGTCACGAGAAAAAGCGATATAACATGGTTTTAGTGTGAAATACATATAGCAATGTTCACTAGTTTCTCACCATCATTCACTATGTTAGAATGTAATATGCAGAAAAACATATCCTCTCTTGTACACTTATGATCAGATAGACCTCCTAGAAAGAAAAACTGATCCATAGGCTCAGTTTGTAATTTTTCAACGATGATTAAATCTTCTAAATCAACAAACTGGAGATATTCAAGTACTTATTTTCCGTTATTGTAGTTGAAAGGTGGTTGGACTGACTCACTATACATAAATTGAATCCGATCAATTGTGTGTTCATGAATAAGTTGACGAAGATGATCGAAGAAATAAAGTGGAAATGAATCGTCTGGGCTAAATTTATAATTCGATCCACACACATCTTCGGTTGTAAAATATTTACTAAGTCTAGGTGTGGTGCGGTGTGGATGGAGGATCATCTTAGAACGTGCAACACACGGAGAGTTTTAGCGACAAATAATTTTAAAGATGTCAACTAGACGGCCCAATTAATGGATCGTAAATGGTTAAGTGGCAACTCCATTGTTATGTGGGTACGAGAAAATACTTGAAAATTCAAAACTGTCACGTGGTGGGCGGTCATTTTAGCAACAAACCAGTTTCTAGACACTGGGTGCAAGGTCATGTACTTGTGTAAGTGTTTAAAAGTGCTCATGAGTGTGTGTGCACTCGAACCCCTAGCGAAGGAATGAAAGTCTGCACACAGATACACAATCACACACACACACTTTCACTGACCTCGGGGTGGGGTGGGCATCTTAGCGACCAACCAGCAACGGGAGGAGGGACTCGAACTTAAATGTTATGTACGTGTGTCCATGAGTGTGTGCGTCTGTGTGCACTTGAACTGAGACCTTTAATACTACTGAGCTGTTATAAGCATCCGCAATAGTCATATCCAGCCTTCTATATTATCTGAAGGTGGCTGGGTGATATTCCCTACACGGCAGCCTGTTCAAGTTAGACTGTCTTCACAAGGAAGGGAGAGTCAAAAGGGTTGAGGGTTTCTGTGAGGAAGTTGTGCTGCCGCCTGGTGTCTTTTTGTTAACGGTCTCTTAGTTGCTGATGCACTTGGGTTAGAGTGAGAAGATCGGGACTGAGGAGATGGTGACGTAGGAGGAGGTAGTGCTGAGGGAAGTAGTGTCGGTGATGACAATGGTAGTGATGGTGGAGGAACGGGTGAGAAGAGAAAGGATTGTGGTTGGATATTGGAATAGTGGGTTTAGTGGTTTGGGAAAGAGTGTAAGAGAAGAAAGATGGAGGCATGTAGAGCAGATTCAGGTGTTTCAGTAGTGTTTGTTGGAGAAAGTGTTGCCGAGCAAATTGGGCCCAGCTATTGCAAGAATCACGTTGAACTGAATCCTTTTATTGTGGCGGATAAAACGTGTAGTGTGTTGTTGAGATGAGGAATGTGGGACTTTCCACCAATCCATTTCGGGGTAGAGTACAGGATTTTGTGGTTTCTTAGTCACCATCGATATCTCTTGCTGCTGCTGCTGAGTGTTCATGCTCTCGCGTAGACGCCGCCACTCAAGAAAACCGAGTAAAGCGGAAATTCGTTTTTAAATTCCTTAATACTTCGCGCCTACATTTCATCAACCCTACTAGCTTTATTAATTGCATTCTTTACATCATCTGCCGTAGCTTATTATTTCATTCATTTTTGGAAGGTTACTATTTATGTTTTCTAGGCTTTCCTCATTTAAATTCGGAATATCTTTGTTAAAAACTGAAGCAAAATAATTAATCAAGATATTCGCCTTTTCGAGGCCATTTTGAACTACTTGGTCGTTGTGTTTAAGTATCTGAACTGACTCTTTATTTCAGGTCTATATAACGTGTAGAATGCTTACGGATTATCCCATTACCTTTCCGCTAAATCTATTTTCGTACATGCATTTAACAGCGTTCACTTCTCTTTTTATCTGCCTTTGTAGGTCGATAATTTCTTACCCTAATGACTGGTTGCCTTTTAGCCGTTTATAAAATGATAGTGGTTAAGCCAGGGTTTGTCCTCTGTATATTTTAAACAGTTTTTATGAGGAATATATCTAGTCTGAAGACCCTTAATGCGATCAATGACGAGGCTGTAAGCCGAAACAGGTGCTTTGTTATTAAATTTTCTATGCCAATCCCAGTCTTTCAATTCGTCTCTTATTGCTTTGAAGTTTTCAAATATATATACAGGTACTTTTGTGATCTCCTCTGATTAATGAAATCATATTTGATGTTAAATTCCAATAATGTTTGATCCGAATTTCCAAGTAGTTCCTGAACTTCTAGCCTATCAATTAAGGTTTCTTTGTTAATCAGAACTAAATCAAGTGTCTTGTTTTCTCTTGTAGGGTGTTCGACATATTGATGCAGATAATTAGCTAAAAATGCGTTTAAGATATGATTTTTCGTATCTGAACTCATCGTATACCAATCAATTTCTGGGAGATTGAAATCCCCTACAATGCATACATTTTTGTAATTATTGTTTAAATTAATATCATTAATTAGTGTAAGGTCCTCTTCATATGAACTACTCGGTGTTCTGTATACTAGCCCAATAACTAACGAAAATGCTTTATTGCTACTTTTTATCCAGATTGATTCGCTGTGTCGTCGATTAAGAACCTCGTATTTTATTTCGCTTTTTAAGTAAAACAAGACACCACCTCCTTCCCTTACAGGTCTATCTTTGTTTATTAGTGTGTAACCCCGAATTTGAAATGACGATATAGAGTCCCGGTTTGCTGTATGTAACCACGTTTCAGTAATGGCTAGAATGTCGTAATGATATTTACTACTAATTAAGTTTAGTTCATTAAATTTATTTCGTGTGCTTCAAGTATTGCAATAATACACCTTAATATACGAAGGGGGGGTTTTGCTGCATTTCGTTTGTCTTCGCCATTTTCCATTCTGTTTACATTATCTACTTTTCTACTCTTATTATTAGTTACACTACTATGTGGGGAGCTGTTATTATCGTGAACATTTTTATTTCGGTTTGTGGGGCCATGAATTAAGAATGTTTTTCTCGAACTACCGCATTGGGAAAATTTAAGGGGAGGGTTTATAACAAACACATTCATCTAAATCCTGTAACTCAGGCAATTGCTAACATAAACTAGTAAACTTCATAACTAGACATATCTAAAATGACAGATATTAGCATGACCTCCATGCACCCTAGCATTCAATTGCAACCCTACTACTTCCTTCTTTCCATCCTACACCTTTCTTATATCCTACACATCGAACGGGCCAACACCGAATACGTGGGACAGGGGCACTAGTGAAAAAATGAATAGTAAAACGATATATGACGGACCATGGTTCGAATAAACACTTAAAGCTGTAGGTCCATCGACCACCTAGGTCACCTTTCAAGTCTTTTAAGATATTTCACCCTTTGCTGTCTCTTACCTTTACTCTTCCTCTCCCTCTCTTCCTCCTGGTCTTCCTCTCGCTTCTCTGACATTTAGAGAAGCGAAAGAAGGCCAAGGGGTACGGGTCACTCCGTTCCACCCCGGTCATCACCAATGACCGGGGTCAGAGGGAAGGGACTGGTACTCTTTCTCTGTCTCTCCTCCCACTTTTCCTTCCATTCTTTCATTCATTCATGATTTTGTTGTAAATAGAGTATGTGTTTAATAACAATGGAAGTTGAGGAAAAAGGACCTAAAGCTCCCAGGATTTGCTTTGATCGTCTACAAAGCTGTCACTCTGCATTAGATATACGAGTTTCATGTTGCTATATAATTGTCTACATATATCACTATTTATACCATGTTGTATATTACTCTGAAAAGAAAGCATAGAATTATTTTCAACGGTTTCACTTTTATTATTTGTGATATTTTGGGTCTCAGCCTCCGCATAAATAAATAGTAACTCCTTGTTATGTAAAAAAGAAAAATAACTCAGAGGCAAGTCAGTAATCAAGCGGTTAAAGAAAATATTAGGTGTTAAGCGAATGCTTATTAATGATTGACGTTATGAAACGTGAAGTGAGAGCAGAGGGAGATGTACATACTTAAAAATGCTAAAAGCCGGATGAACTTTTTACAGGGAGATGCGAATAAATGCATACAAATAGGTAAAAAGAAGAGTGAAATGAGGAAGGAAGTATCAAATGAAGCATTTGGGTAAAAGAATTAGGGATTTCTAGATGGGAACAAGAAGCTATGTTAAACAATGTTTCCAGAAACGCAAGAAATTTATGTATAGCCTGAATATTTAAGGTAGTGCATTTAACATCAACATTTATAATTCACGCAGTCGTACATAAACATGAATCAGAAGTTTGAGCTATTTTTCTTCTTCATTTTTACTTATTTGTTTTCACTGGCGACAGCTATTTCTCTTTTCAAAAAGTATATTTACTGTACTTACTGCAGAGAGCCGTTTGGATTACTGTATAAGGGTTATGGGGAGGAAGGTAAATGCCATTCTAAGGAAGTGCTAGGTGATAAGTGTGTAGAATGTTGTATGAATAAAAGATCTGATCGAGGATATAAGAAGGAGGATAATTGAAGGCTTGAAAGGGTTTGAGGCCAGTGGATATAGAGCAGATAGATGTGTGTATAAAGTATTTTCAATGAAGAAGAACAGGAGATAAAAGATGCAAAGTGTATGGCGGGGTTCATATCTAGTGAAAGCCTATGATTTGTAGATAGGGAAGCATCATGGTAGATTAAAATAATGAGAGGCAAGAATAGTAAAACCTTAAATAGTGTGAAAACGGTTTATGGTGGAGATAAGAAGTGCGTTCGGGTAAAGGGTGGCAGGTGTGGGATAAGACTTATTTGTGTGATGTCGCCATGCCGTTTAATTTTTTTAGGGATGGAATACTGAGAAAAATATAAATAGACATGAGGAAAATAAGTGTGAGATTAATAAGAAATGGAAAGTTATGAGTGCTACATATTAAATATTGTTATATACTGATGACCGGGTATTAGTGGCTGAGAGTAAAAGGTATTTAGATAAGCTGATCTTAGTTATCATTTGAGATGGTATGTATGAAAAAAAGGAAGCTAAGGTAAATGCAATAAAGAGTATGGTCATTTTATTTGGTGGTCAAGATAGGGTCTGGTGTCTGTAATAAAAGATTCCGTGTTGTTACACTTAAACAAATGTGAAATTTTAAATATCTTGGTTGTTTCGTAAATGATAGTCGCAGACGTGAAATTGATTGTTACCAAAAAGTCTTAAGTGATAAGAAAGATACTGGGGCAATTAGATTGGCAGTGGAGGTCACTAGAGTTGTGGGTGTGCAATGTGTCAGGAAGCTGCAGGAGAATATATGCTGGTGCCACCTTTAGTGTAGGGGAGAATATCTATTATATGGAAAGAGAAGGTATGACCTCGAGTGAGACCAGTAAAAATGGACAACTTGTGAGCGACGCTTAGTATGCAAAGGATTAAAACAACGAGGAGGAAAAAAGTTGATGCTACAAACGGGCGTAGAGAGACTTAGGACTTATAACGTTCTAATGTGGTATGGAACTTAAGAAGAATGGAAGAAAAAAAATTGTAAAGAAGATATAAGGGAGTGAGTGTCAAGATGTGTGGAGTGGTGAATTCCAAGTAAGAGGTTATTTGATGATATAGATAAGTCATTGAGATACGAGGGGTTACTAAAGAGTAAGTTGATAAGCTTTTGTATGATAAATGTTCAAGGAGGTGGTGTGAGAGAATGGTCAATTGCTGCCTTGTGCCCAGGCATTAAAACTACGTGGACTTAATATAAAATCAGGGAATTTACTAGTGAATGACGATTCCATAACTTTGTACACAAGTATCATATGATGTGATGCTAAAATAATATTATGTGCAATGTTTTAATTCAACGATACATAGATTGCAAAGTACTTATCTTCTTTATAGCGCTCTACGAAAATAATTTAGCTACATTCATACAAAAGTGATAGGGAATAAAGGGATGGGGTAAATATGTGTAAAAGGTATATTACCAGACCGGCTAATCTATGTATCTATGTTTAAAGTGCAATCCAAAGCAAGTTAATCTTGGCAAATGTGGGTCAATCTGTTTCATCTTTATAAGGATTTTTACAGAATTTATAGTTTCTTTTCGGGCAACGAATTTAATTTTATTCCGTATTTTAGTGAACGCGTCATATATTCAGTCCAAGTGAAATATTGCTCCGATTTGCGATCTACTTGGAATATTCATTAGTATCTAAATCTTTGATTGTGAGAAACTGTATCCGAGCAACACTTTTGATTCACTTTCATATTTCGCCGACGAACAGTTCTGTTTTCGTTCAGCACAATAAGATCGAATTCGCCAAACACAAAATTGCGCCAAAAGTTTTGCAGCATAAATCGAGGTCATATTTTGGCGAGCAAAAAAGGAGAACATTAAGCTTACCCTTTTTAAAAGAGATATAGCCTTATGCTACATTAAATTAGCAAGGCAATTTCTTCCTTATTTCTTTAATATAATAAGGTTGCTTTTTATTTACATTGCTCTAACAAGCTGCCTTTCTTATTTAAAATAATTTTTCCGCCACAGTTTATAACTTGATTTGATGGGCCTATACACGCCATTCGTCGCCGCATGCTTATTGCGCTTATGGCATTGCCACATATGCATATATTAAATTTTTAAATTGCAAAAAAGGTTCAAGATATTTTTTCTGTTTTACACATCTTGTCAAAGATGTTTGAAAAACCTTTGTAACTAGAAAAAACATACATTTTATTAACTATATAACATATTAGTTTTTATGAGCAAAGCAAAATGGCTTTATTCTTCCTGTATAACGTCGTAATGAAAACATTGCATATAATAGGACATCATAAGTAACATATGTTCAATGTTATTGAATACTCATTAATTTGTAAATTCCTTAAATCTAATTTATGTCCTGGCTTATATAAACTCGATGACTGTATTCTAAATTTCATTCAGACAGTATTTTATACATATATATATATATATATATATATATATATATATATATATATATATATATATATATATATATATATATATATATATATATATATATATATATATATATGTGTGTGTGTGTGTGTGTGTGTGTGTGTGGAAAACTCACAAAGTATCGCGTGAGTAAGTAATAAATGGAAAAAGGTCCACAGGAAGAATTAATACGGGAATTTCAAGTACTTTCGAACTTTATTTCGAGTTCTTTATCAAGGAATAACAGAAGTATTGAAAATTGTAATATTTATAAGGCTGATACAAAGAGAAGGCAACGCCCAGAAAACAGCAAAAAACTAATCAAAAAAATGCATTAATATGAAATGGAAACCTTAGGAGGAGGGAAGCTAAATACAAAATAGGATCATTAAATCAGGTAAATTCAAAATACTAAAGGTTGACAAGAGAATTAAAATACCGCCTAGGCAATAAGAGAAAATCTTAACAAGAGATTAACCTCAGAGGTCAGGATCTAACAACTAATGTAAAATAAGTATAAATGTTCTAAGGACTTGACTCAAATGGAAATAAATGCAGACAAAAACATAGGTTTACATAGATGCACACAAAATAAAGTTTAATTGTTTATTAAGATTAATATAAATATTGGGTGTTAAGTTAAAGTTTCGAAAGTACATTGTGGAAATAATTTTTAAAATAACCATCAATTTATATAAACCAGGACTTAAATTAAAATTTGGAAATTTACTAATAAAGGTTGATTCAATGATATTTCGGGAAATTGGATCGTCATTGTGATAGACGATTTTAGCAGAATTCCTACCAATATTGTGATTATGATATGATTAAGATATGTCATATCTTAATAACAATATTGATTGGAATTCTGCTGATATCATCTGTCATAATAACGATACAATCGTATAAAATCGACTAAGGAACAATCAAGAATATTATACACCAAAATACAAAATGCACGAATCCAGAAGAAACGCTACAAGTCAAAATATATTATAAAGCCCCCCAAAATAAGTAATCACCTCATTATCAACGACACAAGTACGAAAAAAGAATTGAAAACTTCCAATGTAATTTAGGAATTCACCTGTTCGCATGAAGATCGCAAGCTTCATAATTCAAATAAATACATTAGAATGACAACCAGATCCCTATCTCATAGACCCACCATGCATTCGAAAAAAGGCACCATCAAGAACCACTACATGCAACATGGAATTCAGCTGACACGAGAAATTTTAGTACAAAACACCATTATCAAAAGGAGAAGTGACCGCACACGCCTTCATATCCTGGAAGCGCTCTTAATGCAAGAAGAAAAACCGAAGATTAATGCCCAATTGACCGCCACCCAGCAAACCTTAAAACTCTTTACGGATTAACGGTCAATAATGACCGAAATCCCATTCCCAAATGTACCTTTTCTAACTACTTCCTGTCAACCACATTCCCTCTTTTTTTCATTATCAAAATTATCTTTAGTATATTAATGTAATGCCTTTAAATGTTTAACCAGTGTAAAATTACTCCGCTCCGAAGATGGTCAAACGTGACCGAAAGCTCAGCTGGCTAAAATAAACCATGAATATCGGAACAGTTATCTTTAACCTTTCGCAAGACGAAAAAAGAATAATAAGGAAATTAGAAAAATAAAGAAAGAAGCTAATCAAGGTTCAACTAGACCTGGTCTTTAATAAAACATGCATACATATATATATATATATATATATATATATATATATATATATATATATATATAAAGTAAAAATTTAAACTACTTTTTATTCATGTACACTTTTTTTAACAGAAAAGCCAAGATGCTTACTGAGGTTACAAGCAGAGAACTATAATGATTTACTCTTTGATGTTTTACTATTTTTGGAAGTGGATGAAAAAACAGAACGCAACTAAATTCCTAAATTTACAAAGCCACGAAAAAGGTCTTTTTTGAATAAATAATGCAATGATTTCTGAGATCGAAGATGATGACCCCAGGATGAGTTGCAATATTGAATGATATCAAAATAGAAAATGGTTAAGATGATGATATTCTTCGATATTTTTTCTAAATTCCTTTCAAATACAACCCAGGTATCACTTTAAGTAGAGAAATAGTTCCCGAATAGTTCTATGAATTATTCTAAAAGATAAATAAATTTCCCATCGCAACCATAAGTCCTATGTACATGTAATATATAAAATTATATCCTTAGGTAGTTTAAATTTTAATTATTCATTAAATGTTAATTTATTCAATTTTCCCAAAAAGGCACAATTTTTAACACATTTGGGTCATGAAGCCATGTGGGAATATTATACAACTTTATTAATAATATGTTTGTTTTCTTTTCCTAATACTTACCCTCAACAAGTTTTAGACTCGTTTAAATTTTCATATTTTTATATTTAGGAATAAAAAGATAAATATGATATAAGGGAATGGAATAAAAGGGCATTTTAGTAGCGATGATGTACGCTACCAAACAGTAGAATGTACGTATTATTATAAATAATTTTTAGTTAATTAAGGTTAAGTACCGTACACTGATTTTAAATGCCATTTAGGACAGAGAGATTGGTGAACATTGTTGACCACTCTTAGAATTCTCTAAAGTGTCCTAAAAAGTTCCTTTGGGTGTTTTCATACATCGTGAATAAACACAAAAACATTTCAAAATATATGATTTAATTAACAAAATATTTACATTCGTTTCAAAAATTTGTTTAGAACAAAATAGAAGTATAGCCATGGCGGTTGAGTAAAAGTCGCTTTAAACAAGCAACTGTTATAGTCTATCTTTAAGTGGGTACTTATCGAAAAATAGTTCATTTCAAATGTGACTGTTTAAATACCCACCAAAATGGGATAATTCGAATCAAAAATGTTGGGCAATTATGGCGAATGAGGCCGTAACTAGAGCATTCAGTGTATCTCGCACTACAATTGAGAAGTGTGGTTGGTAGTTGCCTTGGAGAAACACACCTAACTTACGCTTGACCACTAATGGCAGCTTTCGGCTAATTTTACCGTGAACTCTTTAGAGTTATGCATCGTATAATTCAACTTATTTTTCCTTTAGCCATACAGATTCTCAAAGAAATCTTCTTAGATAAAGACCTTTTTGAAGTGAGACGATCAGGTTTTGGCTTCGACGCCGCAGGAGTTTTATTCAAGATCATTTCTTTATTTTGTTGGGAATTTTTTTTGAGACGGATTGAAGCTGTTTTGTCGATTGCATTCTATTGTTTGAACTGCGGTCTCATTTTTCCGTGTAGATTACATAAATCGGATAAAATATTCCTTAACATCTGATCCCTCCTTTTTACTGTTTCTTAATCTTCCTATTCAATTTCGCCCTCTTCTTTTCGTTTTTCTTCCGCTCATTTTCTTTACCGTTTTCCCACAAATTTGTACAGATTCGTTTTTCGGCCACTCACTGATTTTCCCAATTGTCGTATGTTTCTTATTTGATTAATTCTTTAGTTAATTGTACTTCCTCCAGGGATTCATTACTAATACTACAAAGTTGACTCATCACCCAACTTGCTGGTATGATTTTCGCAAGTTGTTACTTATAATATGGCTGGAAAGCCCATCAGTAGGCAATAAGGATCGTTCACATCTGGCCGCCTGCCCTTTTAAAATAAAGTTATATATTTCGATTTCCACCACTCTAGACCCCCCCATCCCCTCCTTCCTACTCGTGTCTTCCGTGCCTGTCAATCGACTCATCCGGCAGCTATCACGTTTCCAAAGTAGCCCAAGCACCCTTAATAGAGGTCAGGCCACCTTTAATGTTAAAATATACATGTGTTACCTTACCTCTTGTCAGGTACGTGTACAGTACAACTACACCCGGTAGTGTGAGCATGCATTAAATGTATTCCCGTCCTATGTACGTATAGACACAGAGTTCATTTGGCCACGGTCAAAAACTGACTCCTGCCTGAGATAAAAAAAAGAAGTTAAAACGGGTTCTAGATTTACTCAGAGGAGAATTCTGTGCCAATAATTCAATACAGACAGCGAGAATGGGCTTAAAACCTTTAAAATCACTTCTTTATCGTTTAACACTTTTGTTTGGCCAAATGTCGCCAAAAATTAATATGAATAAAGTAACAGCGAATTGAAATAGATGTTTGATGAAATGAATACCGAAACTCATATTTTGAATGCTGTAGCTATTAGGGAGTATTTGAAGTCTCCATAAGTGCGTAACTATACATGAGGAATTTAACGTCATTTCATGATAAATAACCGAAATAATTAAATTGAGGAGTAAAAACTTTAAAAACTTTCAGTATTAAAAACATATTAATACCTTGAAATTGACCTCAAACTCTAAGCAGAAATCACAGCATGATTTTAGTTGTTTTTTCGATGAACATTCATGAGCGATTTACGTAATCTCGTAATATTCGAGCACTTTTGGGATGCATATTACGGACACCCTGTCGTAGTAAACGATCTCATAGAAACTTCATCAGTCCGTTTGTTTACATATTACTCGTATGTAGGTAAATTGCTCAGAGTGCATTCGAAATCTTTCTGATCTTTATGGGTTTCCACGATTCGATACGGTGATAAAAAAGGATAGGGCGAGTTGAGCAGTTTAACTTATAGGACTTTGTCAGCTCGAGTTGAATAAATACCTAGTTTGTAAGTCCTAGATAATTCCTTTATTGCGCTTGGCAATTTATTTTGGCGTGGATTCCTTCAGATATGTTTATTTGGTATGCACAAAAACGCTTTAATATGCAATCAAAGTTTGTTATTTCAAAAGGGATTTGGCAACACATGATGAATAGACATAATGGGATGCAGCATATAATTATTATATTAATCTAGTTATATTATCTTTAATTATTTCTGTAAACATTAATATTGTGAAGACGATGATTACTATAGAAGAACTAAGTATTGGTATTTTATAATCAGAGTTGTTGTTATTAAATAAATAATGGACATAATAACTGCATGTTAATTATTGGTCTTTGGCTGGCTTATTTAATATTTATTCTAGATTGAAATACCATGCATAGGTTGAAAAAATTATTGGATTGAACAGCTTTTTTTAATGTCGTATTTCTGTCAGCAATTATATAGAAAAACCAACTTCAATTGTCAATAAATTTTCTTTATATGCATTGGGGAGGCCTCAGACATGATGTTTTAGTAAACTCAAGATATGTTTTGGGCGAAATCTATGTATTGATAAACAAAATGGGAGTCTCTGTTAACAAAATTACTTCGTTCAGCCATGATGAGAGCGTAAATGTGTTGGAAGTAAGATTAAAATCCCAATAGTACCCTTACATCAGCATGGATGTCTTGTTTATTGAAGGTAGGTAGGCTCAGAAGAATTGTTTACTCTACCTAATCGATGGCAATATTATTAGCCCTTTGGGGGAAATGCACTCTCGAGTCGAAAAATCATGGGATAACAGTATGTAAAAGAGATTAAGGGCAGCGCCATCGCATCACGACTCCGAGCAAACCCCAAAACTTGCATCAGTTTTGATCTCACAACTAATGAGGCCGTGAGAACGCCAGCAATGCTGATTAGGTCAAGCTAGGTCAGCGTGATTCGCGGCGGCTGGATAGATTTGTGCAGGGCAGTGGTTTTCAACAGGGGTGCCACGGGAGTGACCAAGAAATTATTTTTAAAATACCTAAATTGTCCCCCCTCAAAAAGTATTTTAAACATTTATAAAACCTCTAACGACACAGAAGTATAATGAAACTAGCTCCTCTGCATTATGCAACGTAAAAAAATGATAAGAGAAAGTTTGCAGAGAGTAAACGAAAAAATGAGAGTTGCGTCTCAAGTATATATATACCCCAATATAAAAAGAATTAGGCGAAGTTCATCAAGCTCAAATTTTCCATCAAACTTATTTTGATTAAATTATGTTAAATGTCAATCGTGATTTATTTTGAAGTGCTTTACACCTAACTAACTATTTTTCCTTAAATTATTTTATATTAGGGTGTCAAGGCTGCTTTTAGATAATAACAGGGTAATTATCATGAAAAAGTTGAAACCCCCTGTTCCATGGTAACATGCAGGAAATACCTGGTTCAAATCGCATCCACAATCAATTTAGTAGATAACAGCGGATATCCATCAGGTCGGTGTAGCATTTTTTATCTCCCTTAGGATGTGGGAGCAGAAAAACCACCAGAGTTTTGCAGTTTACATCACAACACCAGAGAGAGCGCCTAATCTTGGCTCGTGACTTCGACAATTGGAGCTGAAGGATTGATAACATTTAGATTGGTCTGAAGAGTCATCGATCCATTTGTTTCGTGCTGATAGAAGGGTTTGGTAGAGGTACAGTTCATTTGAGGCCATGAACCCACAGAAATCACGACACAGAGGAAGCTGCTGGTACATTGGTACACAAATAGTGGTATGGAGTGTGGATAATCTGGTCGACGTAAACTACTCATTGACTAGTCATCACTACATTGCACTACATGGGACCCATTGGTTTCCAATCATAGACTTTATGCACTCCAACAAAGATTGAAATTAGTAAACCTAACCTGCCTAGAAGTGGCTTGAAGAGCATACGGGAGAGTTTTAAAGGGTGGTGCGCCACCATAATCATCCGAAATGGGCTCTAACCTGCATCAAAAACAGAGGCAAAATGTAAAGGCATGCTGCGGTGTCGGAGGGAGGCCTACCTTCCTCCAGTGCCGAGTTATTAACTCAAAACCAAAAACGTTGAATTAAATCAAGTATTCCAGTCTCTTCCAAAACTAGACAAACCAATCACAACGAGTCTCGCGTATAAAGAGAAAGCGATAGCGACCATGATCCTTCCAAAATCGGAGCAAGTAACGTGGATGTTGATATCCCAGACTAAGACACTCAACGAGCATGTGCAGGGTTGTCCAAAGATTCAGGCATTCTTCGTAGTAAAGTGCAGGCAGCGTTTCATTTAATACCGATGCTTCCCCCGAGTGTGTCAAATTCGAAGACGATAGGAAGCCCTCTAAAGCCGGCGAGGCATTAATGCTATGCCCAGGAAGGCAAACAAGTTGTAAAGCCACGCACTCTTAGGTTCTCTTTGGCCGTTTTTCTTCTTCTTTGCCTTGCCCGGAGGGCTGATGGGACCCCTGCCATGTAGTTAATGTGGGAAAGAAGAGCTAAACGCTTGTCTGGTAGCGCAGTCTTTGCGGACTACTTGGTGCCCTCATCGGAGCGCTCATTTATTACAATCTCTACATATCAGCGAACCCATTAAGGGGATAACTCAATATCTGTCTAGCTGGCAGTAGTCCTGCATTCATGAGCACGGCAAATTAGGGATTGCAGTCATTCCAATGAACCGATAATACACAGGGAGCTTGTGAGTCGCTATTGATCAGTATCAAGTCTCCTACCATCCAATAAACGTAATCTACCATAGAGAACCATATATAGTAACTAAATCGACAGTGAATATAGACACAACACACGATAAAGCCTATTTGCCTCCATCAAAGGACAAACGAGGGGAAAGCCAATCCATTCTCTGGATATGAATCCATTCGTTTGAGCTGAACTTGCTCTAGAGTCACAAGAATTGTGCTGCAAGAAGTTTGAAGGAAAAACTCTTGCCCCTGAGGAAACTTTGGCAACATAGGCATAGCGACAAATAGTAACACGTGGTACCCTGCAGGGTATCGTCCTCGACATAACTAGAAGTGCCACCGATGAAGAGTACATTGAGTTTACGAAACAGTTACCTGTTCCTTAAAGCCGAAAGAATTAGAGTATTATTTGCACCTCTCGGCAGCAAATGCATGGTTGAAATAAGCCAAGGATGCAAGCAGAGACATTGGTAACCCGAGGAAGACGTCGGGCCCACGCGTATAAGCCTATAATGCACTGTGTAATACACTCAGTGAGTCGCATCTCTCTGCATCTATAAGTCTGCTATTAATAGGAATGTGAGGAAGGCACCTGCCGACAAACGCATAACAGCGTAGACACTCAACCTTCCATTTCACTATTCACGCTTGGTAGAAAAAAGAAGAGTGTATTGTTATCAGAAACTCAATTGCTGAACGTTACGAAACAAAGACTGTCCATAGCGCGGATACAAGAGATATTATGGCTGCGTATTTTGACCTCTCAAGTGAGGTGCCGATCGAAACAAGACAAAGGAAAATGGTGTGAATGAACCATATCGTGTTAAAATGTCATGGTCAGGTGGTAGTGATGTAAAGCAACATAACTGGTCTAACTTAATTTTACCCAAGGAAAATGGGAACCAGTGCCGTTCAATATAGCTAAAAGTTTGTTCAATGTCTTAGGTGTATAAGCTCCAAAGTTTGCATCTAGGCCACACCAAAAGAGAACCAAAGGTAGTCTGCTAGAGCTTAGAGAGAATATCTTCCGGTAGCACCGGTGTTATACATTTGACCATCAATACAAATAGTGAGATACTTAGGACACTTGCCTGCGCAATCCTTACTGCCATATTTGCCCAGGGGTAGCTCACTTCCAGGACGCGGTATTGACTCTCTCCTAGTAATTCAGATATAAAAATTGGAAGGTCTTTCTTCTCACTAATGTTTTAGAGGGTCTACGTGATACCGTATAGTCATGAGCTATCATAAGTGTTCTTCATATAAAATAAAACATCGCGGTGTAGTGTTGTTTCTGAATGAAGTCCACACATATAGCATTTTCCAGCGGCAGCCTTTAGCGCGCTCATGAAGTGCAATAAATACTAACCTAGCAGCATCCCAGCTAAGGAAGTCGGAAAGTAGCCTCAAAGGATCCAACTACGGACGCAGAGTCCGTATTTGCGGTCTTTTCTCCTGGAGGTCAGGAGAGTGGTCCTGTGATAACTTGCAAAGAATTCTTTATTTCGAATCCTTACCACCGCAAGAGTAAACTTTACAGTTAAGGGAAGATAAGTATGCACGCCAGGAAGAGTGGCTTGATTTTGGCGAAAAGCTCAACTGCCTCATCAACCGATGTAAACTTCTCGCCTGGAACAGAGAAAAAATATTTTCCTGAAATGTAGACTAACACGCCTTCTCTAAGCTCCGCCAAAGCAGTTTCTCCTGAGAAAGTGGCCAATAAAATTTTATTAGTTGCAGATATTTGTCACTATGATAAAGTTCATCGAACATCTCCCACCCAATATCATGTTGTGTATCTGTTGCGCACAGGGGCAGATTTAGACAAGAGAATAAAGCAATTCTCGTGAAAAATGCACCATAAATTCATGCACAATAATGTTGCTATCTCAAAACATTCCGATCAGGTCATAAGGGTCTGACACCAGTCATTAATGGTGTAATCCCCCAAATTTTCTGCCTAATTTTCATTTCCTTGTGAAGAAGAAAGGGCCTTGGCAACCGGGCCTCCACGCCGCAAAAGTCCCCGTTTCGAAGTCAGCTTAGGGTAGAATGTAAGCGGAAATAAATGGATACATCTTATCAACATATTGCTACAATCTACCTATCTGAAAGGAAGTGCTCAATGCAAGTAGTAAAATAGTCATTATGCCGTGAGTAGATCGGCCATCTCCCTGCCAGAAACTCATCCCGTGTTGGTGGAGTTACAAAATCCTTACATCCCTTGATTGTAGGCTTGGTCGCATATTCAACTCGGTCTCCTGGCAGGGGATAGCTAACGGGATGTGTGAAAAGACGAGTTTTCGCAGGCCCTACTAGTAAGCTCAGAGTCCAAGCCATTCCTTGGAAAGAAAATGCTCTAAATGCCTTGCTCAAAATAGGTAAGAGGTTCATTTTCAAGTGAAGAACTTCAGTGAGCTGTTGGCCGTAGTAGTAGCTGATGATGCTATTCTCTCCGAGGACTTACTGAGGGAGGTTGGAGTTCTCGTGCGAGTCTTTGTCTACCTCCCTATAGAAACCTTTGTCTGGCGGGGTGTCCTTTGGAGCAAGGGTTTTCTCATCTTTTGGAAGGTTAAGCGTTTCCTAGTCGCCCCGTCCAAACTTGGACAGGGATGTGGGAGCCGAGTCTCTTTTGCTACTATCATCCTCATGCGAAAGATTCAGAATGCCCCGAAGATTGCCTCACGACCACTTTTCCTAGGGGTGCCTCTCTTGAGTCTAAATATTTGGCGGAGGCACGGAGCCACTTAGCTTTATAGGAAACGATTACGCGTGGTTAACGGGAGCCCTGGAGCCGCCCGATCTACAAGCTTAACTCTTGGGGAAATAACACCTGTATAAGTGTTGCGACTTATTTTCAAAGCTATAGTGCTCGTAGGCCTGGCATGGTCTGCTTCAGGGTTTATTTAGACTAAGAGGAGTATGATTTCCCAGGTTTCACCTGGCGCGACAGGATAAAATCCATAGCATCTCGAAAAGAGATTTAGCTTGCAAACTGAACGGCTTATACATCTTTATCAAAGAGCTCCATGCCACATTGGTTTGATAACCTAGGCTGTGGCTTTCCACAATTTACATACCTGGCCGTACATAATAGACTTACCATACCAATTGGCAGATATTTCGGGTTAAGACGACTTTTGCCTGTCACCATGAACTATTTGTTTGAGCATAGTTTTAGAATTAGTAGCTCCTCTGCACCAATGTCACGAATGACTTGACGCAGTAGTGATAACATAAGGCACGCATCGAATAAATGAGCCTGTCGTAATCAACGTGACAAAGAGTGAAAGGGTGGGTATCTAGGCTACACCCTGTTTTCTTATCACACTTTTCAGCTTGACTGCTTTTGATCAGCCAGCTCTTTGGTGAAGGTTTCTAAGGCGTAATATAAAAGTTCCCACACTTAAGCTTACCACTCACAATCTAGCGTACGGTGTCTCTTGCACATGCGAACAATCGAATGCCTGAAGAGCTCTAATAAAAGCCGCCGAGATAAGGTTAAACGGATTCGTATGAAGAAGCTGTCGATGGAACTGTGACCTTGATTGGCTACCAATTACACTAGCTAATCTATTATCTGATGGAATATGTGACCCAAGGCCATCAGTAGACCGGATGAATTTGAATCCAGAGGTCGGTATAAAGATGGCAAAGTGGAATCCCCTTTGCCGGAAAAAAGGTTAGAGAGTACTCTTTTGACAGGACAGGTTGGTGTTGCAATGTGTTTCTTCGCAAACTCAACTCGAATGTTTGCCTCTGCCGCCTAACCCTTCACTAGTTTTTCTGGGGTCCTAAAATAGTGTTGTTCGAACTTGACTACTGATGCAGCAATATCCCAGTGGACGATCGCTTTTTCAACACCGCAGCTCCGAATTTAGCAGCTAGAGGCAGGGTCACAGGGTGATTTATCTTAATACCCCCTACTAATCGCCCATAGGATGACCTGGATCTGAAGATCTGTTGTGGTTAACCCAGAGACGAGGCTCTAGGACTTTTAGTTAGCCTGACATCCAAAGAAGTAAAGCCCGCCTGCCACAACTGCTACAGCCTCATGAACCCGAAAAGGGCCAAAGGGAGGCGGTTATCACTTTCGACGCTTGGAAGACGTTTTGGGGGCATAAACCACTCTTGTCATTGATTAATGGATCCTGGTCTATTGTACCCTCGGTCGTTAAAGGGCGTTGTTTTTAGGTTGCAAAGACTCTTCTGACAGGCCATGAGGTAGATGGTCAGGTCCCTAAGCCTATAGAAGATAGAGAAAAGATAGTTGTAAAGAAAGTGGGTAACTAAAGGAATAAGTGGAACGCACCAGCTTTCACAGGCATCGATCGCCAAAAGATTCACGTCCATCGAGTTAACTTTTCAAAGAAGAAAATAATGTTAATAGTTTCGCAGACGTTAAAGCAATTAGAATCAATGATAAAATTTTAAACTCAATAGAAAAATATGTATATTTATGGCATCTTGAAATCCTAAATGGTGAATTGAAAGAAGAATCAGTATGAGAAAAAAATAGAGTGGAGAGATTCAGAAAACTTAGATATATCATTAGATCGACCTACTTCCATGCTTAAAGCAGACTCAATCAATGCGTCTGAAATCTTCTTCCATACACACGTGAAACTTAGAAGCTAAATAAAAAGAACGCAGAAACGTTGTCCAAATTTGAGAAACTCAATAATAGAAATATATCGCAGGGGCCATGAAATAAATAATTGGATAATAACCCAAACACAGCTGCTCGATGCAGTAAAAACAAGAAAAGATCTTAAAAAGAGATGGAAACGACACAATAGCAATAGGAGCAATGTAAGCTTAAAGATAGCGAGGAGAACGAAAGCAATGCACTCACTTGAAGTATAAATGAAGATTCATCTGAAGGGAGTAGCGTTCAATGAGTCCTTAACTAAATGACAAAATCTGTATTTATTTCAAAATGAAGTTTAACACCAACGAAGGTCTTCCCCGTAGAAACGTTTCCTAAAAGGATAATTTAAGTGAAGTTAAGGGAAGTATGGATGAAATATTGGCACGAGTAATCATGGGAGGAGATTACTTAGGGTGATATGGCTGAGGTCACGAGCCTCTCCTAAACCTAATCCCCCACACCTCAAAGGAGGCATAGGACCTTGAAGACAAATTTACGAAAAAGAAAGAAATTTTTAAACGAAACGAAAAGAGAAGAAGAAAAAAAAGTCATAAGAACGAAAATAAACGGAAAGAATGCAAAGCAAAGGGCAAATGCATCAAGTAAAACTGGAACCAATGAAAGCATAAAAAAATGCAAAGAAAGGAAAAAGCAAATGTAAGTAAGGAAAGTAAGGAAAAAGGAAAAGAGAGAAAAGAAATCATATCAAATGAAATGAAAGAATTGGGAATATAAGAAAAGTAAAGGAAAGACAAAGGAATACAAAATAAAGACAAGTGAAGTAAAGAAAATAATAACAAGATGGTAAAGGAAAGAGATGGAAAGTTAAAGAGATGAAATAACACCCAAGAAATCAAAAGGAAAAGAAAAAGAAGGTAAGAGAGACAAGAAAATAAAAAAGGATAAGAAATACACGCGAATGAAAGAAGAAAGACAAGACACGGAAGGAAAATGAAGTAAAACGGAAAAACAAGAACAAAAAAATAAACGAAACATAAGAGAATAATTGAGATGAGACGAATAGAAAAACATGTAAAGAAAGGACAAGAAACTATAGAGAGATGAAAGTATTAAAAGGAAAAGCAAACGATAGGAATTGCAAGAAACGGAAATAAGACGAAATGAAAGAAAAAGAATGGAAAGAAATACATGAAAATTAACGGCAAACGACGGAAAGGAAAGGAAGCTAATGGAAATGAAAGTTAAGAAACTTAATGGAAAAGAAACCAAATTGAGAGAAAGGCAAGAAAGGGAAAGGAAAACAAAAAAAACTTGAGAAGCAAAGAAAAGAAAGTAAAAGAAAAAGAGATCAAATGATAAGAACGAAAAGGGTAAAAAAATTAAAGGAATGGCAAACAGGCAAAAATGGACAAAAGCAGCAAGTGAAAGAAAACATAAGACTGACAACCGAAAGCGAAATGGTTTTGAGATAAATTGAAAGACAAGAAAGGAAAGAATTAAAAAGCGAATAAAAGAAAATTGCAAGAGATAGAAAGATAAGAAAGGCAAGAAAACGAAAAGAGCGACAGAAACAAATGAAAAGCATTGATAATAAGAAGAAGATCCAAGAAGAGGAAAGCAAGCAAAGAAGAAGGAGAGGACATGAAAGAACGGAAAGGAAAGTACGGAAACGTAAATGGAACACCCAAACGTTAAAAAGAATGAAACATAAGGAAAGAAAAGAAAAAAGGAATTAATTAAAAATTTAGGCCGAAAAAGAACGCAAATACAAGAAACAGACAAAAGGGATAAATGAAATGTGAGCAAAAATAACAGAAAGGTAAGAAAAGAAAAGGAATCTTGTTAATACCAAGGGAAAATAAATACAAAATTGGAAATGAAATCCTAAAAGGAAAGTGCATACAAGGAATAGAGTGAAAAGGAAAGGCAAGAAAAGGCAAAAAAGAAAAGGAACGGAAAAGTAAACACTAAAACAAGAAAAGTATCGGAAGAAAGGGAATGAAGGGGAAAATTTAAAGGAAAGGCTGGACAAGGAGAAAAATGAAAGTGTATTCTACAAGGAAATGAAAGGCGAATGAAAACTTAAAGGAAAGGTAGGAAAACGAAAAGTAACGTAAAAAAAGAAAATAGAATTCAAAAGGAAATTAAAATATAAAGAAAATTCCAGAGAAGAAAAATAAAAACAAGAAAAGAAATTAAATGCGAAAGGATAACACCTGGAAATGAACTACAGAGAAAGGAAAGAATTGACTAAAATAAAATAAAAAGATCACGGCAAAGATTGCGTTTCTTCTCTCTCCCCTTCTAATGGGGCACGGGAATCGCTCGTCTACCGAAGGCACCCTCCCACCCAACCCTCTCCCGCTGTCTATTTGCCCCGGGAACGCGCGAATCAGGTCGGGCTGAGCTTGGATAGGCTTCGATGGGCTCGGATAAGCTTGAGTGAGTTTAGTCTCGGATCCCAAGTCTGGTCCTAAACTCATAACGGAGCAGGGGGTAAGGTGGAATCAATCCCTCTACTATTTCCCGCTACCTTAGGGTCGATCCTACTACGGTACTAGGTTCTATGGCAGCGAGGATTATACGGAGTAGAAATTACATCACACACACAGACATGCAAGTTTGGTTTCGTTATATGCACACCCGACCCCTACCCCTCACTGGCACTAGTACCGGGACCTCCAGATCGAAAGCTCCCAACCTAGTAGTTTAAGTGTAGCGGTGGATTAAGAGCATCACGAAGTGCACATTTGATCAGGACGCTTAAATTAAATATCCTGATGGATTTAACGTTTCCCCGGACCGTAACAACCGAATCCCAATAAATTTAGGCTTGAGAAACAGACATTAGGAACAAATCGCGATGAATTTGACGTTTATACAGGTATATAATTAAAGATTAGAGCCGAGATCTGGTGTAATAAGATTTAGAAATAAAAGGAGAGAACACCAAATTCTAAATTATATAGTGTGGAGTCAAAGAAACAAAGATTACCACCTGCCCTTAACAGATATAAATTTAGATAGACAAACAAATATTAGCCCTAAATCTTGATGGAATTAATTAACATTTAGACAGAAAAAAAACATTACAACCAAATCATGGTTTGTTTGACTTTTACTCATACAGAAACTAATATTATGACCAAATCCTGATAGATTTTTTTTACCTGCTTGTAGCAGGTAACCGATGTATACTGCTTTTTGTGTCGCTCTGGGGAGCTTGAAGGCAATACAAATAACAATATTCCAATATTACGAATGAATATTGAAGTATCTGACGTTTAGACAGATATAAACAAAGATACGACCAAATAAATGATTTTGGATTCAATATTTAGACAGAAGGAACAATCATTACGACCGAATTTAGATAGATTTAACTTCTAGACAGAGAAAAACAATCATTACAACCGATTTAACTCCTAGACAGAGAGAAACAATCATTACGACCATATATCGATGGATTTAATGTAATTAATGAGAGTAAATGACAAAATCTTGAATGCTTTAATGTGTGGAATCCATACAGACATACATAAGTGCATACAAATACTCTCCCCACAGACAAACGACAAAAGTTACATCGTAAAACATGTGATAAAAAAGAAACCCATCGTTCGGAAATTTGCAAGTTACGAGTTGTATTTCTCAATTTATTTTATTTATTTACATTTTATTCACCGTTAAAATGATTAATCAAATGGGTCAAGTTTTTGCAATTTAAAATTGAGCAAAATCGGGATGGTAGTGGTATGGTCGCTTTTTCATGATAGAAACAAACGGATGTATATTTAGACAAAAGCGATCTAAGTTAATTAAGAAGATTTGGCCCAGGAAGAGAGAAAGGTACAAAGAGGGAAAGAGAAAGGTACAGGGATGTATAGGAAAAGTAGGACCTCACTAGTCACATCCATAACGACATAGAGATTCATTTAATTAGTTTGCATAAATTTAGATTTATTTAATTCATTAATGTTTTATCCTTCTTTTTCTTTTCTAGAGTTTTGAGTCCGTTATTTATAAGATTATTTACTAACGAGTTGAATGTGGTATCAAGCGTTAACTGAGTGAAATGAAAAATATCATCGTCATAACACATGTTGAAATTCTTAAATTTATCCCAAATTATTCTTTAGCCAATGCTACTCTACATCACAACCCCTCTTGGTAGACAATATAATGCGTCTTTCCTTGTGGAGCATGAATAAACAAGGCTGCCTTTGCTTCCAAAACCTGAACAACAATGTAGGAAAAAACTAACCTGTCTCACATTCGACGGTCTAAACCCAACTCACGTTCCTCCAGTCTAACAGACGAATGGATTAGGGATTTATAGGTATATGTCGTAGAATGGACTCTCGACGATATACCATATATGACTATTCGTTGAATGAACTATTCAATTATATTTAGAGTGCGTGGTTATCTGGTCGACCAATGTTATTTATCTTCAATATGCTTAAGAAGTGGAACTGAGCTCAAGGATAATAATATGGCTATCATTAATAAAATAGAGTTTTATTAATAAAGCTTTCAACAACACACAAAACGGAAAATATTGACATAAACAGAGAATTGAAAATCGTGGGAAATCTAGCTAATCCGAGGATTAAGATTTGGAAGAGATTTAAAAAGGTGAAACAAATAAAAATTAAAGGGATGGGATGGTTCGCTAAACCATTTAAAGCACAGGATAGGGTTGACAAAAAGGTTAAATGCTCAAAGGTAATGTTCAGCTCACGTAATGAGCAGTTGTTGTGCAGAGGAAGGCAACGCGAAGAAATCTTCGGTCCGCTGGCGGGTTCCAGCCGAAGGGGGGGAAATTAAATGATCCTGACGTGGCGTCTGGGAAATGAGAACTGTTTCTTGGTAAACGGGCTTGAGAAACAAGGGCTGTTCTACGTTGTTCTCTTCTGAACAACAGGGGGGGGGGTGAGAACCGTCTCTTGTCTACGGGCCCAAAGAACAATAGCTGTTCGAACGTTGTTCACTTTCTGAACAACAGAAGAAGCCTTGTGGACTTGGCGTCTTGAGGGCTCGAACCTTGGCACTCAAGGGATATTGTCCTCTTCTGGACAATGATGGTGGATCTCGAGGTAGAGGGCCCTTGGTGCACAAGGTTAGACTGGATCGTAGTAATGTATCGCGAAAAAAATCTGGATCTCGAATCTCCTCTTAGTGGTGAAGTTTCCGTATAAATAGTCAAGCCATCCCCTTGGCGCAGGGGACAATGGAGTGGGGGCTTCGAGAGAATGCACAGCCGCGCCTGAGAACAATACCTTATCTGCCGATAAGCCTAACTTAATCTGGCGAGGTCAGCGCATGGGTAGAAACGGAGGGGGGGGGGATAAACCTCTCCTTGGTTAAATATTGGCTCAGGTGGTGGCGATAACGCGTCCGGCTTCAAGGCAAAGATACACGTGGGTAGCATCGTGTTTCTAAACAACATGTGATAACGGTTGAAATTAAGCGGCCTCAAACCGTTTTATCACAGTATATATGATTATTAAGTTATCCTTTTTTGTAAGAAATATGGCAGGACTACTGAAAGAGAGTAGTAGTACATAGAATTTGAATAAATAATTTGTCTAACTTATTTTTTCTAAAAATATCAATACTTGAAATTTTCAATGCCCCTTCTAGAAAGAAGGTCATTCCATTCCACATTCAAACTATAAAAGATCTTCCTGTATATAACCTCCATCCATGGCCAAGAGTCTTTAATACGTTTAGCTCTTCTTGCTATGTTATATACTATCAAATACCTAAGTGATGGTATTAAGTTGTTCAGTCAAGCTTACACATTCTCCAATCTCTGAAAAACTTTCTTTAGCGAAAGTGGCCATGCATGTTCTAAATATTTTAAATCCCACAAGTATTTATTGATAAAACCGAGCTTGTTCTTCCGATATTGAAACTTCTTTTGATATATTATAGTATTTTCATCATTTTCATAGTAAATAACAATAGCCGATTACATTACTACCCTGCGGTTTTCCCTTTTATTTGAGTTTCACTCCGACGGCCTATGAGTCAGAATACTGTTTTCTGTTCTCAGCACTTTATCCATATTTTTTTTAAGCTTTGACATCAATTTCTGAAATGAAAACTTGTCCTAAAAAATTAGAATTATTATATTACAAAGAACAATATTTGAAGTTATAGAAGGGAGCTCGCCTAGGATAACATATCTATGCAAATATTAAACAGTTATGTTTTAGGCTCTCAAATATGACACAATTAAGTCTTGAACAGCACAGGTTTGTCGTGGAATTAATGATTTGTCATGGCGGCATAATCAAATCAATTCAACATTTTTAATCAAGAGATGGTATACGATAGAAAAAAAGCAATCCAGATAAATTACGTCAACTGGAATGCAAACAGCACAATTCGTAATTTAAATAAAGGAAATTCAGGTTGTAAGAAAATTGTGAGGGCGGAAACAAATATTGAAAAGGTAAGGACTTTAATTGATGACGAGTAACAAAGTCTGTAAGAAAAATGTTTGTAGAGATACATTTGAATAGAGAAGCTGTTTAAACTATTCGAAAAAAATATTAATTTAAATCCATACAAAAGTCAATTAATAACGAAGGTTATCATTTTGCCCGAGAGTTAGAGAAATGTGCGATGATAAACAACTAGTATTGAATAATATAATTATCAGGGAGGAATGACATGTTTATTTTAAAGGCATCCCAAATAAACAGAATTAACGAAAATAGTCATTAACTAGGACAAATAATCGCTTTCAAAGCTTTTGTACTCCCTAAAGTTAACAATATGGTGCGGACTAAGTGGAAATAAGATTTATGGGTTCTAGTTCTCGACGACCATGAAACAGGCCAAGCTCAGTCAATTAACGCTGACAGATATCTTGACATGCTCAAAACATTATCGCCAATAGCCCATTTCCTGACGAATGGTTTCAGCAAGATGGCGCAAGAGCCCCCTACTGCATGGCCCATCATGACATGGCTGAAGGCTCGAGTTCCTCAACAACTAATGTTGCACAGGACAAATTTTCCCTGACCTGACTTGTCTCATTTAGACTAAGTTCTATTCAGTTTATTAAAAGAAAGACTATTTCGAACTGCATCATCTAGTATCGCAGGAATGAAGAATGAGTCCGAAGAAATCATTGCATCCCTCAATGTTAATATTTTGAAGAATGTGTTAAGAAATTTTGTTAATCATAGTGATTTGTCCAGAGTTCTGTGGTGTTCATTTTAAATGTTAAAAAGCTAGCTATTTTAAACTTCAAATATTTTTAGTCGTGTGCGACTCTATATCTCACTATGTCGGTCGGTCGTTCGGTTGGTCGCCGTTTTGCTTTATTTTGGTTTTTGCAATAACTGTAAGTGTTCTGCCAATTCTAACGAAATTTGAATCCTTTATGCTGTTTTATATTCTCTTTTGAATGATATAATGGCCAAGGTCTTCCCATTGTTAGCTCTGGAGTTATTTTGTTTAGGCCATAACATTATAGCTATTTGGCTAATTCTTACGAACTTTGAAACCCGTATGTTGTTGCACATTATCTTTCAAATGATATAAATGACAAGGTCTTTTAAAGGTTATCCCGGGAATTATTGAAAGTTTTTGAATGTTGTAAGGTCATATATCAGAATAAGTGAGAGCACGCGACTTTAGTTAGCAGAGCTTGTTCTTTGTAAAGATAATTATTTCTCCTATCAAGCTTTAATGGCTAAGAAATTATAGAATTACAAAAGGAGGAAATTTTTCCTGTCACCCAGTATATTATAATAAATTCATAAAATATTTGTCAAAAATTTTCCATGCTTTCTAAAACCCGGCTAAGATTTTATAATTAATGGGCTTCTTAAGGTGATGAATAATTTTAACAACAAATTTGATTCAAGTAATCCAATCATAATAGTTTTCCAGAACCATCTTGCGTGTTATTTTTTACTCTAATCTTCAGGGGAAATAACTGCGGCAAAGGATAAGTTGAATACATTCATTAACAACAAAGCTGCCACCTGATAGATGACGTCTTTTAGCACACTTGAAGCAATTTTGGTAAAACCTGGTGAATAGAACATATCAATTTTTTCTATTTCTTTGAAGTCATATTCTGTAAATAAAATGTATTTTCGTTTTAATTCATTCTAAATCTTTTCCCTGCTTTCATCAGTGAGTGTTTACGGTTGAAAGATAAATATATAATGTCTTAGCTTTAGCGAGCTGGAATTTTTTAAATATCTTTATCTCTTCTAATCAAACCAAGTTGTTTTTTCTTGAATAATTTTCATAGTTTTTTTTCATAAAAAATGTGCCTCATTTCATTTCAGTTCTGCCAAAATAATAAAATAATTTTCTACAGAGATTATTTTTAGTATTTATTATTCACTCTTTACTTTATCTCTACTTTTAACAGCTCTTTTAATAATATCGGAGAATCTGTGGGGTTACCTTCAAGTTACTAACTGCAAACGTACAAATTCGTATGAATTTAGGTTATTGTAATGCCAGATATACATTTTAAAGAACATCTAAACTTTGATATTATATCTCATGAGTCTAGATCTGCATCTCGTACATCTAGTTAGCTTCTTCCTTCCAAGTTACATACCACATCGGTATTAATATCGGATTAATTAAGTTAGGGTTGCTACCGTCTGAAGGTTTGCTAAATTTGAGGCAACAGAGTTCTCACTCATCAAAATAAAGTCTAATGTATTGATATCCATCTTCAACCTTCTAAAGGTTCTGACAAAACGCTATCATAAACAAAATCGAAGAAAAGCATTAAAGTTTTACTTCTCCGTAATTCACTATATCTCAAGGAGGAATACAACAGCTTTAAGCTCTTCCTACAAGGTATGAATTATAAATTTTATTGGCATGGAAGTGATTGGAAACTTGAAACTTGAACAGTAAGGATGCCGCAAGAAGCATTAGCCGCAAAGGACTGAGTTTTCTTTTGGAAGGCAAAATGTCAAGCATGAGCAATTTATAGATCCTCAAATGGTGTTGCTTTTTCCATTGCATTTAAAACTAGGTTTCATTGCAAATTATTCTAGAGCTCTTAACAAAGAGTCTGCAGCTTTCAAGTACCTTCAACCTTTATTTCCCTAACTCTCTAGGGCTAAGATGAAAGCTGATGTCTTTGTTGGCCTATATAGAAGAAAAATCACAGAACTCCCTCAAAAGCTAACTAAAATGGATGAAAAAGCCTGAAAGAGTTTTGTTTTGTTGTTTCAGGTCTTTTAAGCCAACCACGAAGCTGAAAATTATTTGCAATTGGTTAAGAACTAAGTGAAAATTTATAGCCAAAGGTGCTGTGGATGACCCTGAAGGTGCATTCCCTTGATGCCCATCTTGACAAATTCAAGGTAAATAGAGGAGCATACCAAGAGGAGTGTTTCCATCAAGATTATTAAAAGTTGAAACAGAGATAAAAAGGAGCAGGCAATGAAAACATGATGGGAAACTATATTTGGGGGCTTGTACGGCAAAGTGGTTAACATTACAAATGGAAATCGAGAAAAACCGTTCACATCGAACTTTTTTCTTCTTTTATATTACATAACAGAACTATTTTCGCTATCTACTACCATCTTCAAGAGTACAATGATAGGAAACAAATGCTTTATTTATATATATGAGCGGATGGGAGGAGGAAACAAGGAAAGACATAGACTAGGGAACGGGTAAATTTGTGACGATTTGCGAAGAAATATCTTTAATAAATTTGAAAAAGGCCCAGACATATTATAATTTGCTCCATCAATATTGATTCCATTACACGCCTTTTGCAATGATTCTCATACTTATAGACTAGTTTGGCATTAGTAAAACCAATATGCTGATCAAAATTACGTGTCATTCAATAAACTAGAGAATAAAGTTCCAATTCTTATATCCCCCGATGTCACAGATTTACCTGTTCTCTAGTCTATATCTTCCTTTGTTCCCCCCCTTTCTTTTGATCTTTTCCATATTCGCTTCTATGTATAGATCTTCTGTGTCCAGTAGGGTGGTCCATAAACCTGAAAGTGATATTTCTTTTTCTCAAAAAGGGTTAATTTTATTAAACGTCACGAAAATGAATTACACGTAACATTTCGTTTCTCGATCTCATCATTTAGGGGTCACCCCACTTTTCACTTTTTCTTTGTCAGGTTGGTCTTTGAGAGTGTCAAGATGGCCATTCGTTGTTCGTGAATGAGACGAAAGATGAATTGCTTCTGATCCTCATCCTTCGGCAGCGTCGCAGTGTACGCCTCTGCCAGAGCCACCCATTGTTCAGCTGCGTCGTTCACCACTCTTAGGCTTTTGGCTCTAGCCTGAAAGTCCTCGAACAGCTTGTCACCCTTCCAAGCCAAACGATCCATCTGCAGAAAGGCATGCTTTGCTTCCTAGCCTCCGCCTCTGTCCAGGACGTCGAAAAGACGATGCGAGCTTTTGGTGAACAAAGAATCAATGCGTGTTATTTAATGTTAGTGGCAATTTTCACTATAACCTTTGTCAAGGAACAACATAGTATGTCCCACTGTCTAATATGGGTACATACTCGTACTTAATTGAGTCAGACCTGAAAATCTCGGCCCTATACTCAAGCAAGATTGCAGCAATGGAAGGCAATGGCCTCCCAAAGTAAGAGTGCGACTTAATTACAGGTTGGCTATTCGAAAAGGGAACTCGCTTGCCAGATTCAACTCAGGAATTATTTAAGGAAACACCTCTACAAAAATAAGCTTTAATACTAGATAAATGATTAAATATGGAAACAAGAATAAAAATGGAAATTAGCACAAAGGTTAGCATGACAATGAATATTATAGCGGCAAGTATTACTGAAAGCTGGGCCTAGAAATTATTAATTAATTCGATGGTTTAGTTCAGAGTAGTAAAAGTACTAAATCTTTTCGTTATGCGATTACGGGGTCTTTTTAGTACTTGAGAGAATGAGGTGACTTACGAGGGTAGGATTCTAGATTACCTCGGAAGATTGACACGAGCGTAAGACCAGTGGCCAGTTCTTTGTAGAACGAACTCGGGGTATGAGCGTTCAGGAAACTCCAACGGGTTTGCGATTACTCTGAATTCCCGAGGGGGGGGGGGGAAGAGCGACCACAGTAGAGACTTGTCAACAGAACGGCGTAGAATCTCCACGAAGACGGATGAGAAGAGGCGAAGCCCAGGTCAGTCTTCCGGGATGTAATAAAGTAGTGGTAATCTTCCTCTGAACAGAGTGGATTACGGAAAGATCACGACGACGAAGCTCTCTGATGAGAACTATGCACTTCGTCCTAATAGGGGAGTTCGTCTGGAGGCAAAGGGGAACGTGAGATGAGCGAAGTCCCAAGTGATAGCATGGCGTCGGATAATGCAAACAAGGGAGTTTGATAAACGCCACTTTGACGAAGTGACCATGAGGTAGTGAGAGAATTCTTTCTACCTCACAGGAAGGGGGGGGCGAGGGAGACACTAGCGGCCGGACAGGCGGTCAACGCTATCCGAATGGGGGAGGGGGGTCATAAATGAAAACAAACATTGCTGGCGCCAGTCTAGGACTGAGCAAATTAAGCCACATGGCGCGTTCGAATTCATACTTCCACAACCTGTAACTTTTTTATTTCGATTTTGGTGGAATTGGTTGCTACGTCAAAAACAGATTGTGTCAGCAAGTTCAATATCTTCTTGCTTTTCTTGCTATCTTATTATTTAGTACTGATATTCTACTTCCTGTTCTTTGTTTCTTCTCTCTCCCATGGGCTCCGAATACCCAATCCAATATCCCCAAAGACAAACAAACAAATCAACCATTCAGAGAAATCAATACACCGGACATACAGACGGATCCTGGCCCACCTAAGGTCAGGCTATACAACAATACTCTGAGTATAAACACAGAAAATAACCCTCACCCCATTACCAACATGAAATATTTAGATGTACCTAACACACTGACAAAAAAAAACACCTTTTCGTTGATTGCTTCAACCTCAGACGTGCATATAACACTCACATCATCTCCAACATCAAGGACGAGTAAACCATTAATGTGGACGTGGTGCCCTTCCTACGTGATGCTTCCTACCCCCTATAACAAAGGTAAGGGGAAGGAGTGACAGGTGAGTAAGATAAGTAAGTTTTCTTTACTTATTAATTTTCAATGAAGGCCGAATCACTCACCGGTTGAAATAGTCCAACAGTTTGTGTTCTCTATCTAACGAGGATGACAAATTAGAGAGGACATCTTTTATTTCCCGGAGGTGAACGAGTGCCAAACCACAGCGGCGGATGAGTACGCTTGATATCAGATGGCACTAAACGTACCTGGGTTTAAGAAAGTAAAGTTTATGACTCATAGTCACTTATAAAGAAATTACTACAGAAATATAAGTTCCTGTGCATACCTCATACATCATTGCATCATTCATCGCAGAAGTTATAATAATATTTGATGGATTATTAAAACGAGTAATTGTATTATCAAAAAAGGTTTTCATTCAAAATTATCCAAGACTACGCGCATCTCACTCCGATAAATAATAATAAAATAAAAAACACCAAAATCCCTACGATTCATTCAAAGACTAGGATGAGGAAGGTGAGACAAGGAATTATTGGGAGTACCTTTAAAGTTAAAAGAGTTAAAAATTGTTTTATTTCGTCTCTTTGAAGAGTAAGTAGGCGTTCATCCATTTTATTTTTAAACATATTTATCCATGTGCTTTGAAATACAAATGGTGGAAGAAAATTCCAAATTGAGATGATTTTATAATTAATAAAGATTTCTTTGCCAAGATAATCGTTAGAATGAGGCTTTTATTGAAATTTGTGTCTATGTGATCATGTGATTTTTACGCTGCACAAGGCATAGGGGTTTGATGGTGCGCTTTTCCCTCGCTCCCTGTCAGTGCTTCTTTTATATTTTTCCTCTAAGACAATCCCCTCAAGCTTTTGTCTATCTGCACTTGGTACCAAGAGGAACTGTTTTCATCCCGCAAGAGTGAACATTAGGGACTCCCCGAAACCTGATTGAAATAAACTCTTTGGCAGAGCTTGGAGAAATTGTTGGTTCGCTTTCTCCGCCCCCCCTCTCTCGCTCCCTCTTAGTGGTATTTTTTTTAATAATATCCCCTCAACCATTTTTTACCTTAAACAAGGTCGCTGGTGTATCTCGGGGCGAAACCCTTTTCTTTAATTGAAACCACGATGAGAAACACACCTCGATACCAGTGCTCCACAGGGAGATTCGATCTTTAGTACATGAAGGAGCAGTACGACATCCCCTCTCATTGCCCGCAAGGATAGATCCGACACAAAGACAGAGGGATCTTCCACTCTGGCTCTAGGCCTAGAGGCAGCTGGCGCACTGTCCTCTACTACATTTCCGTTTCATTTCATTGGGCCCTTCTTATAATGCTCTTCCTGATTGGCTCCTTGTCGATGGGATGTTGTAAATGGTAAGAACAACACCTGCATAGCCGGTCGCTAAGCCGGAACTCCAGCTTCACCTCTTTTAATGAGGGGCGCCTGCAAGTATCTCTTACCGGAGAGGGTGTTTCCCCTTATCCAATAGCTAAGGGTTCGGAGAGCTCCCCTCTCACCCCCTTGTGCAGAGTTGGCCATGGGCAACCTTACTCTAGTGCCGAACCCCCCCCAAATTGCTCAGAGATTCCCCAAATATTCTTTTTGCAAAGAAGGCGCTTCTCCTTTCTAATCCTGACCGCATCGGAGATTTTTCCGTCACTTCCTTTCGGAGATTTGCCTGAAAGCGATCCTTAACTTGCGATGGGGCTCCTTTTGCGTTCTCACTGCCGCCTAAGATCAAAGAGAGGAAAAGGACATGCCAGCTTGGTCTTTGGCACACGTGTTAGGTCAGGTCAACCAACTCAACTTCATTAGAGGGGTAAGAGGTGATGTCGTCCCTTGGGCATTGCCAAAACTCCTTGTCGATCCGAGATTTGTCAGGTTTATGTTAGCCCGCATGCCTGCTCCCTTTCTCTTCCAAACGTAGGTCAGCATGTTGGCCCCAGTGATGTTCATGATGAGCCATTGGCCCTTTCAGTCTACATTCAGTATACCTGTCATCTTGTGCAGGGATCGGTTTTCTAGTTGAAGGCGGATCCTTAGGTAGAGATGCTCTCAGTGTTGAACCCCGCCAGACACCGAACCTGAGTCCGCACCTGTGCAAGCTGTTCCTCATGCCACACAGGCTTCCGATAACTCATAGGGGAAGAAAAATTCCACAGACTGGTGCCACCTTGACAGCTAGGTTCTTCCCCATTTGGGAGAAAGACCTTGCTGAGGCAGGAGTGTCTGCCTTGAAGCCCTTCCGGGGAAGGAAACAAGGGGTCATTTATAGCCTTCCGTTGAAAAGAAGAAAAGAAAGGGACAACGAAGAAACAAATATTAAGGGTCTCCACCCCCAGCAGTTTCTGCAACTGACAAGGAAAAATCGGTAGGTCAGGCACCGAGGCACCCTCGGGTGGGTAGGCCCACCCACATCCAAAGTCGCAATTGCGCTGAGCGCAGCTTCGATTAGGTGAGGCCAAACAGTCACAGACTAGCTGGAGCAAGTTAGACAAATACTACATATTCCATCGGAGGAAAGCATTAACTAGATTATTGTGGATATATTCTCCATGATACCCTATTGCCATTCCGTATCCTATGCTTTCTGCAGCTTAAGAAATACCATGGCGTAATGCTCTCTACAAAGTATATCCTCGCAGATAGCATTTTCCACTTGAACAAAGAATCTGACGTAAAGAGGAGCGAGAGAAAGCCGCTCTATGCAAAATATATGTGTCCTATACTGTCAAAAAAAAAAGCTAATATAACATCCAAAGTCGCAATTGCGCTGAGCGCAGCTTCGATTAGGTGAGGCCAAACAGTCACAGACTAGCTGGAGCATGTTAGACAAATACTACATATTCCATCGGAGGAAAGCATTAACTAGATTATCTGGTATAGAACCGATCTTGACCAACTTCTCGGGGGAATCTCCCTAAGAATTCGTTGGACCCTTCTGACGCAGCTATGATCAATGCCTTCGAAACACTCAATGGCTCCCCAGCGAGTGAAACGCTGCAATCTACCATGAACTTCGCGAAAGTTAGTAGTTTATGAGAAGTAACTGGTGTACAACCTAATCGAAGATATTAGTAAACACCTGGCTGAACAAAGTGTAACATGTTATGAGAAAACAGAAAGAGGTCTCAAGACCCAACTCTACCATCTTCGTCACGTCACCTTCGATCGTGTCAAGCTTCATGCCTCGGTGCGTGCCGTTTGGTACCGTTATCGCGTGAAGGTATTCGTAGCACTGCCGCAGAGGCGCTACAATTGTTACCGCTTTGTCATTATGAAACGCGCTTTTAGAATTGCAAAACCAAGTATACCGGTACAGGATAAGTTTTTATCGTTTATGGCAAAGTATGTCGATTGCAGAGAGCCACAAAATGCTTGCTCGAAGCAATGTGAGTTGTTCTTCCTAGAGAAAGAAATCTTGGGCGTTCAGGCATCTGATTTTCTCTCTCTCTCTCTTTACGAGGCTAAACATTTGATCCTGATGCATCCACTATTAGTCGAACGTCTTATGAATATATTTTTTTAAAGGCACCCTTTGTTCTTTGCCTCTCCAGGCCTTCTTGCATGATCGCTTGTGTGCCCATTCGGAATCTTTCTGTCGATTCTACTATCACTTTCTGCGGGGCACTACCCTGGTAGAGTTGGCGGCACAGAGAGTTCACACCTACTATCAGCTAAAACTAGGGATCTCTCCCTCCCTTTGCGTGACTGTTTCTCGTAAAGCGAAACTGCCGAGCTCCTCCTTCGTGTCATTAGACTCAGAGGATGCAAACCATCAGAAGGTGGTCGTCAGGTCGTCTTCCGGTGTTCCCAACGCTTTCCACCGAAAGGGGGATAGCACAAACGAACTTCGGCTCCTACGCCCTCATCTTTAAATCTAAGCCAGGTGACTCCGAGACGCAATTCCATCTTTAAAAAAGCCTCCCAAAGGTTTCGAGTTGGAGGGTAAAAATCACTCGCCTAACAAGCCCAAACTTTCCATATAAGTCAGCTACTCTGAGCTAGAAATGCATGGCATATTTTGTCACTGATATTTCCGTGGATTTCGGGACAACCTTAAGGAACTGCGGATGCTCATCTCCTCTTCCACGTTAGCTATTATTCTCCAGAAGCCCCAAGCTGGGTGCAAGCTTCCTACCAATCCTTACTGGTATCAATTTTTTTACGCCCCCACCAGCAAGAAATGGAGGCATGGCAGAAAGATGTGTCATTTATCACAGGAATGATTTATACCCTTTTCTATATAGTATAAATATCTCCTTTCATAGAATAGGGGTGCTGCTATACCTGAATAGGAGAATTACTAAAATTTCTTCTTACATTCCACCGTCAGCGAACTTTCATGCAGGGAATTCCGCCAGTTCGTGGCACGGTTCCCGAAGGCTTTTCTTTCTAAATGTAATTTAAATGGTTAACACCCTCTCTGGAAAACTACATGATCAATGCCATGGTTCAAGTCCTTGCCGTCACGATCGACGAGTTGGAAATAGATATCATAGATGTGGATGAATCTATACATTTTTTAGGAAATCCGATCCATTTCCCGCCTCGATCTTGCCCTGAGAAGGCCGGATGCACAGCCTAATTTTGGGTGGCAGGTAGTCGATGCCCTTTATAGTAATGACTACTTTCCCATTGAACTATCCTTTATGGGTAAAAGTTGCGGGCATTGAAATGAAGCCATTGAGTTCATCTCCGGCAACATCATCGTTGTGTGCCTAATTACTATTCCTAGATCGTCTGGATATTTTGCACTCTACCCTCTTCCTTAGTAGTAGGCCGAGTGTGAGATGGCCCTAATACAAGAGCGATATTCCTACATGCCCTTTAAGCGCCGCCTGAACGAATTTACCGTCGGTAAATATCGTCTAGCTAAGATTAGGTTCCGGTATGTTTCAAACACGCCCACCGCTCTTCTTGGCGGGCACGCCCCTCTTGACTTAACGGAAAGACTTACTACAGAGGGGTGGGCGCATGTCAAAAGTGAGGCAAATTCCCGCAGCACTCTCCTCATTTAATCAAGGATAACGGGAAGGCCATCTTGAACACCGGTCTCAGGCGGAGTCTCCACATTCTCAAGCTGGGATGCTGGTCCGCCATCATTCAATGCACAGGATTTTGCTGATGGTCGCTAACTAGACTTTCCCTTCAGAGGCGGAAAACCCATTAATGATTTGCATTCCACTCTCGCTTCATGATTAGACACCATCCCTATTCTAGCCGATATCCCGTATGCCATGCTCCCACACTTATCACTCCAGGTATTGCAAAAGTTCTGTTAAGGTCGTTCCGGCACTCTCAGCAAAGAAAACAAAGATCGTTGCGACAAGAAGTTCATGTTTGACCGAAAACACTCTTTCACGGTCTTAGACGTGTGAGCTGGGCTACTGTCGTCCTGAAAGACGTATTTTGCCTTTTCTTGATCTTTTTGACACAGGGCAAGACTTTCGTGGTAAAGATGTCCCTGTATTTGGCTGCGATGAGTCTGTAATCAACCGTCCGCGAACTAAGCCAGCGGCATCTTCTTGCTATTCGAAGCCACGACGCCGATCGCCACTACGCATGCCTGGTGCTTGTTCGGAGATACGGTGCGGAACTCAAAGATGTCTCAGTTGAAGCTTACCACGGAATGGTTGTGCTTGTTGATGAGCGGATCGACACTGAAGTTTTGTTTATTAGAGAAAAATGAAAATTAGATTGACATGAGTCTTCAAGTCGTTAAGAAGTCGACAACAGCGCTCTCGACGTTGTTTTCGCATACGAACGCTGAGAAGAGGCCTTTCGAAGCACCTCAAGCTTTTGCTTCCATCTTCGTTGACTCCCTGGGCAGAGTAGTTCGCAAGGTGTTTTTATTCTTCGCATCGCAGTCATTTTTAGCTTTTAAAGCACTTTTGAAGGCCTTCCCCACAGCCAAAGGGTTGGCAACTTTAGATCTGCCTGAACGAGGTCGATCTCTTAGGCCTTCCACATTTTTTGGCCTCTCCCGTACTTAGTGAATGGTCATTCAGCTGACATTGAGCTTCTTGGTTATGTTCAACTTGTTGTGACAATCACGCAGAAAAGCAAAGATCTCGTTTCTTTTCACTCTAATCTCGACATACCTACACACAATGCAATGTACGTTTTAATGACACGTTTTAAAAAATTATAACTTTAATGTTATTTTACTGATTTTTTTATCTCACGTGAAACTCTTGTAAGAAAACTTTATCAAACCACTAAGAATCCTTCTGAAGTTTAGCGAATGGCTACTCACGTGAAACTCTTGTAACAGAACTTTGGCAAAACCCTTAAGTATCCTTCTAAACTCTAGCGAATGGCTACTCTGTTTGCTTTTCGAAAACAGGGGGTTGATAACTCTACCCCAGCTGGATTCTGCCCGATTTATCTAACCTCCTACATTTTTAAGTTGATGGAGAAATTCATAAATGTTATATTAGCTTTTTTCCTGGACAGTATAGGACACATGTATTTTGCATAGAGCGGCTTTCTCTCGCTCCTCTTTACGTCAGATTCTTTGTTTAACTGGAAAATGCTATCTGCTAGGATATGCTTTGTAGAGAGCATTACGCCATGGTATTTCTCGAGCTGCAGAAAGCATAGGATAAGGAATAGCAATAGGGTATCATGGAGAATATATCCACGATGTATGCTAGCGGGACACCTCGAAGATTTTTGTTGCTTTGTTCCTAAACGGTGTTCGCCTGCGATTGAGGGATTTTACCTGCTTCTTTGGTCTTGTTTCGACCGACACCTCGCCTGGGAAGCTCATATATGGAGCATTGTTTTTTTTATATCTGCGTCATGTACTTTCCACGTTCCATAAGGTCCAGCACTTGGGGTTCTAATAGGGCTGTTTCGTTACTTTTGCCCTGATACTTTATTCTTGGAAGCTTGATTATGGACGCAAGCTCTACAATTTTACGCTTCTGCAACCTAGCGTGTAATGTAGCAAAAGGACACGATCCACCTCACCCCTCTCCGTTTGGCGACCGATGCTTTCCGGACGTCTTCCAATGAGAGCAAACTCCTTCAATCCCGGGAATATGCCACTCGCTATTTTCCGTGCACAGTGCATTATACGCTTCTACGCGAGGGCCTGACGTCTTCTTCACTCGTCTACGGCTCTCACTGCATAGGCGGCTGAATTCGACGGTGCCTAAACAGCCGAGAAATGCTAGTCATACCTTAAGACTTATTGGGTTAAGGGATATAAAACTCTTTCAAGAACTTTGAGTAGCTTTCATGCAGGCGACGTCATTAGTTCTTGCCATGATGCCATCACAAATGCTACCACCTTTGACTACAGGGCGCTCCCCTAAAACACGACCAAAATTTCGATATACCTCATTTATTAATTTTCTGCAAGGATTGAATGAAACTTTGGTAATAACTAATTTATTTTGTTTAAATTAAGATATAAACAAAATAAAGTCTTTAAATTTTTCTTCTTTATTCTAGAGCACGTGTTTGAGATGACCTCCATTTAGCTCTATGCATTTCTTGAGGCGCAGCACAAAGTTGTCCATGATGGCCTTAAAAGCCAACCGACTAATGGCTCTGATTATCCTGATGGCTTTCTTGAGTTATGTGATGGTTCTGGGTCTCTCCGCGTATACTCTGTCTCTAAGGTAGCCCCAGAGAAAGAAATCTGTGAGGCTAAGTTCTGGGCTATGAGGGGGCCACTCAAAATCAGTCTTGAGACTGATTACACGGCCACCAAATTTCTATTTTAGCCAATCTCAGGACAGGTTTGAGGTAGGAGAGCTTACCCCATCTTGGTAGAACCAGAACTTCCCCATAAGCGACGAAAACTGAGTCGCCAGGTCTCTGCTTACAAAGGTTACACAACGTCGTTCGAAAATTTTGGAGTGTGCCCAGAAGCTCAGATTTCACGCCGTTCTCTTTCTATTGGAGCCAGTGATGCTCTACGGGGCGCTGTATCTTTCTTCACTGCCGAGCTGATTATAATGCACCACTAGGTAAAGGGGATAACACGTCGTCCTTGGTTCGAAGACCGGATTGTGATATTTAGTGACTCATAACTCCTACGTACTGCTCTATGGGCATTGAACTCTCCACATCCTTTCAGTTTTGTTTATTTCGTTTTAGGCGGGATTTTGGGGGCATATTTGGGGATATTGTTTGTTTGTTCGGTTTAGGTGTTGTGTAACATTTGAAGTAGCCTATTGCTAAACTGAAATTTAGATGAGTTTGTTTTTGATTAGAATTCATCAGATGGGCGTTTGAACAAAAAAAAGTGAATCCTAGTTTATATTATCGCAAACTTTCAAAATTTGAAAGACCTTCATTAATTATTGGCTGTGCAGTCGCCTATCTTCAATTTAGAGCAATATCAATTCTTTAAGTCTCTCATCATATGATAGGTTTCGCAGTTCCAGATAATACCTAAACAGTAAAAACCAAAAAGATCGATTAAAAACTATTTATACCAAATTCTGAAATCTGAATTTGTAAGCATCTTGGGTACTACCTGTACAAAATTTAATGCAACTAGCACTTATTTGCATATGATTTCATTTGCCTTGTGTTAGGAGTGAATTTTGAGGAAGTTTAATGTGTAATTTTTTACTCTGGATGTTGCAATGAAAAATATTTTAATTTGTGCTCTATTACAGAAAATAATTAATTTAACTACAGTATATTAATAAAATATACGAATTTTTTAGTATAATATCTAACATGGACTATGTACTTTGCTTTTATTTTATTGAAATTTGATATAATAACTGCACTGAATTTATTAAATTCTCTAAAGACTACACCTAGTAGGTAAAATCATTAGATAATAAGTGACAAATCATTGCATGTTAATATGAAACTAAAGAGCATGTTCTGTGTTTATACTAGTAAGATATCCTATGATTTACATTTATTATTGAATATATTTAAAATCAAAACATAAGATCTGCGTTGAAATGGATCAAATGGTGTCTGGAAATACTTAATTTCCGCAGCGGCCGTGGCTAAGCAGTGCTACAGATACTGTAAAGATCAAGTGTTTCTAGACCTAGAATACTCTCGTCATGGACCTTAAAGCTGTTAAGATGCCTTTTACGTTATTGGGATCAACTAAAGTCAATAATTCACCATTCAGAGGAAATCATAGCAGATTCGGTGAGGAGCCTCGAGTTTACGCAAGCGGAAGTCAAGTTAGCTACAGTGTGAAGGGTTTGTACTCAGAAAAACAAATAATGATAATAAGATAACTATAGAAAATATAAAGTCACAGATTGAGGAGTTAGAAAGAAGAACAAATTATCAAGATAATTATACTCGGCAGAACAACCTTTGTTTCAAAGGAATTCAAGATCAACCCGTTGGTGAATCATGGGAAGAGAGAACTCAAATTATAACGAAGCTGCTTGAGGATAAGCTCCAAATACCACTTATGAAAGTAGACAGAACACATCGGTAAGGCCAAGCTAACCGCTCATAACCTTGAAATATTATTGCAAGATTCGAGAAGTCTGGTGATCGGGAGATAGTACTCAGGGACGCAAGAAAACTTAAGGGCACAAGAATTTACATCAACGAAGACCTGTGCCAGGTTCACAGTATATCAGAATAAACAACACCCCTTACTAAAGGAGGCCAGAAACTAAGATTGCTTTCTTCAAATACACAAAACTAATAATCAAGGAATGAATGACTGAACGACATGAGACTGCCAGTAACGTTTCTTCAGCTGCTACTGCAAGCACCGTTGTCTTGGCGACGGGGCTACGGCAGTCTCCTGCTGGTGCTGTCGTCATATATTCAGCTGGTTCCATGGCGGGTGTTGTGGCCATGTCTCCTGCTCGTGCTTTGGGGATGATGTGGCTTCATCCTTTGGTGCTGGTGGTGACGGGAACCCAGCCCATGTCGGATCATTTGGCGGGTCTGCTGGTGACCTTCAACTCGGTAGCGGTGCTGTGCAGCGGCAGCAAAACCATCTACGAAACCGTAAGAAAGAAAGGAACTCCCCCGTATTAGTTCTCCATTTTGTTTTCTTCTTATAGCTCTAATGGTATCTAGAGGATTATTATGTGACGAATTACCCTTTTCCTCATTAAGTAATGAATCCCTATTGTTCGTTCTTGCATCCTTTGGCAACAGAGGTCATTATAGAAATTTCGAATTTGATCCCTTATATATAGATGTAAACAAGTTCTTTGTGTGTGATAGTATGGTTTGTGTTCCTAAAGCTAAATATGTGTTTGACAATAAAATTAACTTGAGCAGAAACAAAATTTTAACAATATGTATCATGAATATACGATCCATCTAAAGGACCTCCAATATTTTAAAGATAGAGTTATGTATAGCACAACTTTACACATTAATGTTTTGAGTTTCAATAAAATTAGACTAGATCCGAACCTTTTGTCTTGGTATGAAATGCCTTAATAACTGTAGAATAACTGTTTAATAACTGTAGAAATGTTCATGGTGGTGGAATGGCCTTATATGTGTCAAATGAATAAAACTTTTCTGTTGTGAATTGCCTTACTGTTTCAGACTCTTTAATCGAAACAATTGGGGGGGAGGCGATGATCTGAAAGAAGAAGTATACATTTTTATGTATTTACCGGCCTCCAAACGGGAATTTTTCTAGTTTTCTTTTTAGTGTATGAAAAAAAATATCAATGTATGTTTTACTATAGGGGACTTTAATTAGGACACTGAAATGTAATGAAACTACTGTTCTTGAATTTTTTTATTTATTGTTTCCCTTTTCACTCCACCCATATATACTTAAGCCAACAAGAGTCAGCAGCACCTCAGCCACAGTCATAGATCATATATGAGCAACTCATTTGGATCAAAATATTTTGTAACTATATAATTGAAACTGATATCTCGGACCATTATCCCACATTATCTCTGTTTAAGCTTGTACAAGCTAAAGTGGAACCTCGGATTTTTTAAAGACGACTGTTACAAAGTTTTATATGGAAAATTTTATTCTGATCTTTCAGTTGTAAATTGGAATAGTATACTAAATTTTAGTTGTTGTGACAAAGCTTACACTCTCTTTTACGAAAGGTTTAACATACTTTTTCAGAAACACTTTCTGATTTAGATTTAATAAAATAGCTTAAATAGGAAAGATAAATGAAGCCTCTATATTAAACTAACCTTAAAATACAGCATAAGAGAAAATTATAGATTACAAATACTTTCAAAAACGTATAAACGCACTTATAATCAATATAGGAATAAACTAACATCACTATTCAGAGAAGCGAGCAAGTTGTATTACAAAACCCAACTGAATGAGAATTAAAGAAACTCTAAAAACAGTGGAAAACCATAAACCCATTTGGGCAAAACTAATAATGTACACAAGCATACTATTGAATTAAAACTACCAGGAACGAATGTGTCAGAAATGTTTAATGAAAACTTTCTTCGAATTAATCTTACAGTTAATAAGTATTATTGCAATTACATAAAGTATTTAAAAGACCCACCTAACCTCTCCATGTACCTAGCGCCAGCTAACAAACAGTTTCCCGAAAATAGTAAAATGCTCTTCTTCATCTATATCTATCTCTCCGACTAACATATTTAACTTATTACTAAAATCCGGTAATTTTCCAGATCAACCTTAAAAAGTTAAAGTAATTCCCCTACTGAAATGAGGTGATAGAGTTGATCCAAACAATTACCGTCTCATTTCCATACCTCTGGCATTTAGTAAAATATTTGAAAACATTATTTCCTTTAGATTAATTAATTATCTCGAGAAAACCCCTAATAACTAAACATTCTAGAACATACTGAAAATACCACATTTGTTAATGATGTGTATTCGTGATTGGAGAAAAAAATGTACGTTGTGGGAGTTTTGATAGATTTATCAAATGCTTTTGATACTCTAGACCATAATATTTTACTTCATAAATAAGAGTACTATGGAATTATGAGTGTGCCATTGAAATTGTTTTGCAGCTACCTTAGCAACAGAAAACAGTGTTTTGTAACATATTAACTGTCCGTTTAAAGAAATTCTTATAGGTGTATCACAGGGTCCTGTTTTAGGCCCAATATTTTTTTCATACATTAATAACCTTGTAAATGCTAGTTATAAGTTTAGTTTTGTAGTATAATCTACTAGTTTAACAAAGTAAGGTTATGGATTAAATTTAATTACCGATTACTCAATATCTCTAGAACCAATTAGATTTCATTTCAAAATCGTTCTGTAAAAAATAGTTTCCCTCAGTAAACTTAAATGGTGAAGTAATTGAACAAGTTAATCATACTAAATTTCTTGGTATTATTGTTGATAAAAACTTGAATTGGAAGTACCATATTGACTAAACATGCACAAAGCTGTGTAAAATCATAAGGATTCTATACAAAATCAGAGATAACCTGATTACAGAGGCAATGATCAGCATATACTCCACCATGTGTTGCCCTCACCTCAACTACTGTGTATCTATAGGGGTAAGTACGTGGCCCACTTTCTAAAATAAATTAATAATTTTGCAAAATAAAATCAGGCGATGAATATTTTTCTTAAAATGTTAGATTCCATTGCCAATGTCTAAGGTGATTGGAAAATTCTAAAACATACTTTTATGCACCAATACTTCACATTACTGCTAATCTATAAAAGTCAGGAGAGAAGTTCAATATTCAAGGTAATTTAAAATAGTACAAACAATAGGAGGAAAAATATTAACCTTATTTGTCCAATCTCTAGAACAAAATTATTTATGAACGACGTAATTTCTTTTGGTCTGAAACTTTTACAAAAATGCCTCTGGATAGAAAACTTCTTCTTCAGACTACTAATTGTAATAGGTACAAAAAAGGAATACGAAACTATTTAATTCATTAACAAAACTCATCATTGTTTTCATAATCCAAATAAATTATCTTATAAAGATTTGTCTTCAGTCTAGGTCCATTCATATTTTAGGTATAAATGCCTAAATTTATGAAAGCTTGCTATGTCTAATCTAGCTTCGATTTCTTCAAATATATATTAATCTCAATGTCCGTCATAGAGCTTTAGCTCGACGGACAATAGCTATTATCAACAAAACAAATGTATACTGCTTTATTGTACTATAATTTTAGAAATAAACTTCCCTTACTTACTTACTCTGTCTCTGTCTTCTCTGTATATCCGTCCGTCTAACTGTCTGTATCTCTCTCTCTCTTTATATATCTCTCATTCCTCCTCCCCCTCTGATGACAAAGAAATCCAATCCACTAAAACTTGACCTCCAATGTATAAGAACGACTTCCCAAATTATGCTATTAAATAAGATTAATTTACTATGTGATTAAATTACAAATTTCTCCTTAGAAAACTGCAACAATAATATAACCCAAACTATGGTGCTTCAACTTTGGTTAGTGAGATAAGGTAATTTACCCAAAATATAGGAGACAACGAAAAGCTTTTATATGACAGACGAAAAATGACTCGCAATGGTAATCTAAGAAAAATAATTGAATTTACTGAATTAATGGGCTGATTAAAAAGCAACTATGTAGAATATGAAGCATATAACATATATCTAGTGAAAAAATATAAAAAAAGAGATTTCCCTATATATAAATCGTCATAGGAGGTACGGGGATTCTTCGTCTCACAAAATGTGAATTACTTTCCCGTTCTAAGGTTAAAGGGGGCCTTCTTTGTTATTTAAAATCTTTATTTACTATCAACTATCTTCTCTAGTTGATGATAAATATGGACTTAACGAAGAACAAAACCAGCAGTAGTGAATGAATGAGCAATGTAAAATGAATATTTTATATTAATCTCCCTTTATTAAATGAGGTAAACTTGATTGCCATCAACCTTCATTGTAGATTTAAAGAATGATAAAGTTTACTCGCTCGTCATTAGGATTATTTTGGTCAGGTCTCAGAGGTGATTAGTGAGGGAGCCTCAAGCTCTGAATCGTTGAATATTATTAAAAAAAAAGCCTCTTCTATGGATTCCGATGTGAAATATTTTTGCCGAACTTCTTCCTTCACATTGTGTAGCACAAAAAAAGAATATTTAGGGAGTATCTATGGCCACCAGTGTTGTTTTGTTTGGGGGTCCTGTGCGTCGATATTTATGGTGCGAAAGCGACTGTCGGGGCTGATAATTGTTTTTATTCTAGTTTTCTGGTTGGACTTTAGATTTAAACCAAGCGTAAAACTCCCGACGAATGGTCGAATGTTTTTTCGCATTTCCCCACACGGACGTTCCGGAGATTCATTTCAGATTGGGTCAAACATCTAAATGTGCGAGATTGTTAGTGACTAAAGGCAAACAACCTGAAGTTATGAGTGAGTGAACTTCGAATGAGTGATGTTTTTAAATTTAAGACGATTTGAGAGCTTTGTAATCTGTGATGTCACCTACTATTCTTCTGAGTGTGCAATTGATAGAGCTTCATATTCTAAATTGCGAGTAGGGTTAATTGGTTGCTTAGACCTAAAAAGCCAGGGTTCTTAAGAGAAAAGATGTAATTTTATTATCTTAACTTGGCCTCGGTAAAGAGCATTACTGGAGTTTTATGTGACATAAATGTTCCTTATTCTGATGCGAATTGTGTTATAAGTTCTCTGGGGATGAATTCCCTAGGAAGAGCCTTGTCGACTAAGAGTGCAAAGCCACGATGATCCCTTTGCAACGTGCAGGAATGCAAAGTTGTGTTCATTCGATTAAGCGTGTAGGGTTTCATCGCCTAGATTCGTCTTAATAATATTTTTGTTGGAAGTGGAAAAAGGGAGCTCATGGTCTTTGAAAGTTTGGCTCAAATTCCTAAGCGTTGAAGGATAGCAGGTATCCATTTATCAATGCTTCTTGGTCAAAAGGAATAAGCAATCCTATATGTGGCTTTAGAAAGAGCGATTCTACTACTTCCTCTTTGAGGTTAAGAGAGGATTTTTCCGCCTTTCGTTGCATAATAATCTTGAAAAATGTTTCATTCAAATTTCACACTTATATAAGTATAGCAAACTTGCAGTGACGAAATGGACGAATCATTGATCTTTGACTGAAAAATATTGAACGAACAGTAAAGGCAGGTTAACTGATATATGAGGTCATAGTTTTAAACTATACAGATGGGGCTGACATAAGATTATTTGCTGTCACATTATTTTTTCAGATATTAATGTTTGAATAATTGTTCTGGAATCTTTTAATAATATAAGTGAGAAACATAAGTGGCGACTGGCGACAAATGTAGAATTGATTAAAATTTGTTGGTGTTAGTATTTTTTGAAACACTGAAAGCAATAGGCTGTTTATTTGACCGATTCTTAATTCTATATACATAATTTCCTGAATTTTGCTAGCAACTACTCGATAGGAGAGCGACAAGACATGTCAAACAAGATATGTACCTAGCCACATTGCAGTATGAAATTTTCTGATAATTTTTTTCACCGACAATATAGTTTTGGTGTTTAATAGATTAAAATGAATAATGAATTGCGCAACTAAAATCGCCAATTTAACGCTGCAAACTTAGAATTTATATGTTGAATTAAGTTGCAACCCAAATTAAATTGATAATGTCTTTTATCCTTAGGAATGAATCCATATCTCTCTAAAGTGGAATTAAAGTCTCCTGCTGCTGATCGATATGGCACGCCGGTATGGTTGACACGACAGAGCCAATGTTAACCAGGAATCTCCTTTGAACGAGAGGACTGTCAATGTGACAAATATGATTCAACGGAAAGACTGGCGGCACGTTCTCCACTCTCGTCCCGTCCGTAAGTTTTTCGAGGTAATGAATTTGAAAGAAGTGAAATTTTACTCTGACATGTATCGTATGTGCAGTTAGATATGGCTGTTTTTTGTTTGTGCTAATGGCGAGAAGGAGGGTCCTCATGTGCGATCTGGAGCTTTACAATATTTTTGAGCTGCTGAAGATGAAAGCAAGCTCTCACTTAGGTTAGTTACAACCGGATCCCAGCAGCTCATACTTTTATTGTGAAGATGGTCCCTGGAGTGTGGTGACCAGCTTGTTTTGGGAATTGGATAACACGAACCACGTAAATGGGCAATAGAACCAGTGATGTTTCTGCAGTGAGGATGGTCAATGCTCCAGATGACAAGGACCTCTGTTTTTATACCAGTTGAGGCAAAATTAACTGGGAAGTCTTTTGCTCGGATATTTTTATAGAGATATTCGATCGACATCGATTGGTAACGTAACATCCGATATTTTATCCATAAAATGTTAATATAGACTAAGTTAATGCATAGGCTAAGTAGGCTGATTGATTTATTCAGTTTGTCACCGCCAGTGGTAATGAACAATTTTCAATTCGGTTAATTTTAAAAAACTTATTTTGCAACAGTGAGCCCCCAACGCGTAACAATAGAACCTACCTTAATTGGATTTTTTATTAACGGACGCAAAACAACAATCAGACACCATAAATTTAAAGAAAATATTTGATCGTTCAATAAAAAGGTCCATTGTAACCAACCTCATTCAACGATTTGAATTAGACTTTTGAAGTAAGTTTCTTTCATAGTCTAAGAAAGTTTACCAAACGAAGTAGAGCAAGAAATAGCCGTCCAAATACAATCAATTAGAATGCCTTGCGTTTCCATCTTGAGGCCATATCATCCACATTTGATTCAGGCGCTTAACGAAGATTACTATTGTCGTGTAGTGTTTTATGAGATTTTTCTATGACTTTCTCAGACGATGACAAATTGCTGGAAAATATCATATCGAGTGATGACACAGCCTTTAAATTAATTTTCTACATTAGCCGACATAATTCTGTCTACAAAATAAAGGAAAATTCTCACCAGTCTACGAGAAGGTAGTCAAATCAATCGGTCATGGTGTAGCTTAAAATCTGTGCTTCAAGTCTGGTCGGTCCGTTCTTTTTTTCAAAGAATTGTGGTAGTCAACAACTACGTGAGATTGAATTCTAGCAATAAGGGGCACCAGCCCCATTACATCATCGTTGCGCGCACTTTGCTGAAGAGATATATTTGATGCCTTGTCTCTTAGAGTATCTATAGAGAGGTTGGGCAGAGGTAACTTCCTCAAAGAGTAAAAAGAATTTTAAAGCTGGATTCAAACGTCTTTATTCGGCGGGAGCGTGGACTAGTTTTCAGGGAATGAACAGAAAATATCTCTATATTTTTCGATGGACATTGGACATAATGAAGTTAGGGATGGATATATAGAGATAGAAAAGGTAGAAAATATGGGAAAAATAGACGGAGTTAAACTGCCTGGTGAAAGAGTATCGTAGGATGTTTTTAGTTGAGGTCTACGTTCTTCTCAATGGCTTTTTCAAGATTCAAGGTGAAAGAGTATGTCAGGAGTTTTTTCTAAGTTCGGTGTTCTTCTCAATGTTTTGCTTTTGTTTTTACAAGCTTTAAGTACTCTATTTTTGTTGTGGTAATGGTAACTTTTGTTTGTTTTTAAATTTGTTTATGTGCTTCGTTATTCATGTGTAGTTTCATTGTCTGTTTTTGTTGTTGTATTGTTTACTTTGGTTCGTGTTTGTAATGCTTGTTTGTTTATGTGTTTAGTCATTTATTGTGTATTTTCATAAAGGCATTCTAGCCTTTGCAGGTGTCCTATGTGTTTTTCCAATTTGACTTTCTTTTGTTTTTCGCGTTCTTCTTATTGTTTTTTGGACACTGTGGGTTGTCTGTCGTAGTCTTATATCTGACGTTTTATGTGTATATAGGTTCTTCTTGTATTTTCGTCTGTTCTTTACTGCTAGGGAAGTTCCTTCTCCTTCTGTATCCGTCCTCTACTGGAATCTCAATATTTCTTTGTGTGAGTTCGTCCTTCATGGGTCCTCCGATATTCTCCCAGAGTTTGCGGGCTCTTGCTTGAAGCTCCATGTTAATCAGCAACGGTTGGAGCTCCTGGTGTAGGCCCCTCTGCCTCTTTCTTTCTCTCCTTCTTACGTTAGTGATTAGTATTACTGCTTTGTTTTGTACCCTTTGGAGAGATCTTAATTGCCTTTTGTGACTTGTGGAATAGGTATAGGTGAGTACAGTAGCTTTGATCTCATGAGCGCGTTGTAAATCTTCTTATTCTTGGTCATGTTCAGGTTTCCGAGCGCGAAGAGCTTGTTGAGCTCGTCTTTCGCTCGCACTGCTTTGTGAGCAATGTGGCAACCCTACCCATTTTTCCCTATCTTTAGTCCTAGTACCATCTTCTATGTGGGGTATGGAATGCGGGCGTCATTGGTTTCTATGTGTCCCAGTTTTCTCCAGGAGAGTGGTATCACCTTAAACTTTCTGGTCAATTTCTCTGGCTGTTATTTGTGCCAGTATTTCTGGATTTGTGAAGGAGGCAGTAATAATCTGGGAGATGTCGTTTGCAAATTGGACAACAGCGTGTCTTCCCTGACCGGTTCTGGGAGGTCAAGGGTGTATAGGTTGTATAGGAGGAGGCTTAGACACCATCTTTGCGGTACGCCTGCAGATAGTTCAGAGTCTGGTCTCGTGTAGTCTTTTGTTTGTATGTACGCTTTCCTGTCTGTTATGTAATCACCAATTATTTTCTCTAGTCTTGTATAAGTCGTAGTCTTATCATCTTGTACTGTATTCCGGTCTTCAACACTTTGTCGAATGCCTTTCTGACGTCTCTGAGCACCACCTCTGCATTCTTTTTTTGGCTATCAATCATCGCCAGCTTTTCCGTGGTGGTTGCTAGCGCCGTGTCAGTCCCTCTTCCTCCTCTGAATCCATGCTGATATTGATTGTGGAGGCTGTTGTCCTTCATGAATTTGCTGACTCTGTTTGCAAGCACCTTTTCAAGGAGCTTGCCTGCCACCTCTAGAAGTGAAATGAGCTTGAAGATGGCTGGTGTGTCAGGTTGCTTTCCGGTTTTGGGAATGAAGATCATTATAGTGATCCTCCATTCTTCCGGAAAGTAGCCAACGTTTAGGCACGCATTCATTATTTTGACAAGCCCCTCAATCATGTTACGGGGGGGGGCGTTCGCGAATTTAAGCACTCCATTTACCTGGTGCACTCTGTCTAAAGGTACATAACGTCGCTGTGACATCTCTCTATTGGCAGATGTATTGTTGAAATGGTATGCAGGACGAGTTTTGTCGTAGTTCGTCGTGAACGTATTCTTCAAACTCAAAGTCAAAATTTTCGTTTTCTTCTGGGATGGTGCTAAATATGTTCTTCCAGAATTCTTCGAACTCTTCTTCCGTTTCCTTTAGGTCGTCCAGCTTTGTACCGTCGTCTTTTTAGGTATCTGTGTTTGTCTGTAGGTTTTCCTTTTAATCTTGCTACTGTCTTCCAATATGTTCGTGGATCAATTGCTTCGTAGAGCTTGCTGATAAGGCCACTCCATAGTACCGTCTGTTGTTCCGTTATGTATATCTTCATTACCGTCCTTATTGTTCTTAGTGATCTGTTTCTTCGTCTATCAGTGCCTAGCAGTCTGATTTCTTCTTATTCGTTTGTACTCGTCTGATAAGTCATGTAAATCCTGACTATAATTTGGTGCTGTCAGCGTCTTGCATCTTGTTCTGGGGAGTGTTGCGTGGTCCGCTTCCACCATTTTCTCCGTTAATTTGGCCAGTTCTTGGTTGATCTCCTCCAGTGTGGCCTCTTCAAGTGGTTGGGGTGTGTATTCATTAAGAAGAGTTTCGTACTCTTCTCAATTGTTTGGGGAGAAGCACTTCATCTCCTTGGGCTGGAGGATATCTTAATTAATCTGGCGATATGGTCGCTTGGTATCAGGTGGACAGGTTGGATGTAATAGTTATAGGGAAAATTATGGCTGTTTAGGATGGTGTCGGCTTTGGATGCGTACTTTTCGTTGATGTAGGTAGGAAACTCCTGCCGATCTCAGACTACAATATTTCTGTCTAAGAAGGTCTTCAGATTTTTCCCCTTCTTATTATGATGACCGCTATATCCGGATTCCTGGTATCTGGCATTGATATATCCCCCCCCCCAAAAAAAGGACTGTTCTACCTTGTGCACAAAGTTGGAGAAAGTTGTGCAACGGCAGGTAGTCTCTTCTTAGGGGTTCGTACCCTGTGGACACTACTAGGGGTCACAAGGTGGTTTGGACCTCAATGGCCACATAAGATTCATCTAAGGAAGGAAGTTCTTTGAATCGAATAACACTTTTGACTGCGATGGCAGTGCCACCATAACGCTACGTTTGTTTGTTGTCCCATCCGTCAGCGTTCCTGCAGTTTTTTTCTTTTCAACTATTGGTTGAGGAGTTATTTCTGCTGGTTGTTGTTTGATGGTTTTCTGGTTGACTTCTGCTGGTGGGGCGAGGACTGTTTATATTTTAATGGGAACTGCTTTTGGTGGTTTGATTTTGATCCTACGAATGTTTTCAGAGGGTGAATTCTCGAAAATCCACATCTCTTGAATGCCGTTTTTTACAAGCATTTGATTTAGTTCATTCCTGAAAGATCCCGGATTAGTCATATTCGTTATGTGTGCATAGTATATGGAGCACATAACTTTTGTCGATGGCTCGTTCTCTACCTTTAAGTAGGTTCGTTGAGTTGCACTCTCGTTATTCGTTGGCTGTGCAAACTTGGCATAAGTCCTATAGGATTTTGCTTCCTCTTCTTCTTTTTTGCCCTGTTGCTTTTTCCTTATCGCTTATTTTTTAACTAGGCAAAAGTTACGCGTCCACTTCTTTCAGGCATATTGTAGTATACACAACTGGAGTGTTCATTAGTCTGACAAGTGCGAGACTCAACTCCACATAGACATTTTCAAAGAACTCCCACGGTCAGGTTTTGACCTATTTGGGATAGTCCTTAGACTTATTCGTAGGATGTCACCCGTCATGCCGTTATTGTTGTCCTTTGTCTAATTAGTCAGTGTGAGGATTATAGTGGGAGAGTTGAAAGGAAGGAAAGACTTTATATGTCTAATGCCACTTTACCAAAATTTTGAGAAGGACATTCTCCCCTTTTTCTTCGTACTTGCCCTGATCCTATGTTTGTAGGGGCAATAGCAGTACGTTTGGTTTTAATTTGTCACTTTACTTCTCATTAGAGTTTGCACGTGAAGAAACTTTCAATGACTAAAATGGGTATCGTGAAAATTTTATGGCGTTGAGCCCACTAACGCTTTGTTTTGCCGCCTTTTCCGAGAACAGTACATAGGAGAGATATATTAGATTAGATCAGATGAATAAGGTATGGAAATGTGTATTAGATAAATATAGGTGAAATATAAATTAAGTATTGCCCTAGTGTAGAGGGCATCTTTTGTGTTTCTCTCTTTTCTTTTCTAAAATCTCTTTTGTTTTCATTTCTGTACCACCAGTGGGGAAAGGTTAGCCACTTTGCGACCATTGTTGCATTTTTTTTCTTTCTCTCTTGCGTTGTTCAATTTTATTTTCTTTATTTATTTATCTATTTTAATATATATAAATATATATATATATATTAACTTTTGCTATTTCCACTGTCATGGCATTCAAGCCTAACAATTCTAGTAAATATATGCTATCTCCTTAGGTTTCTATTTTCTGTTTCATTTGATTTATAGTCATTTATCTCACCGGTTTGTGGGCCTTTTACCTCTTATTTTCTTTTATTATTTGTTTTTAATATTTTGCACTTTTTGCTCATTTTGTTCTTATTTGATTGTTGTTCGTTGTGGGCACCTAGCCTCTTTTTAATATTATTGTTCATTTTTCATTTTAGGTGTCTAGTTTTATTTGTTAGTATTTAATTAAAGCTGGCCATTTCTCCTCCTTTGGTCTTGGCTTGTATTTGTTATTGTGCTGTTCTTTTGGGGTCGTGATCAGTTGAATATTCGATTGGAGCATGTTCTTAAACTCGGGAAGAGGGCTCTCCTGGTGACGCGTCCACTTTGAGTTCTCGGAATGCCAACGTGGGTGTCCATGTTTAGGAGTATCTCTTCTTCGATTTTGTTACAGGTCTTTCTCCATAGCCTCTAGAATTCTATATTCAATTGCTTTAGTCCTGGTCTTTCGTGCAGTTCTGTGTGCCAAATATGGTCCATCTTGCGTGATTCAGCAATCAGCACGGTTGCTTTGTTCTGTACTCTGCATTTTCGTTAGAGATTTTAAACTCGCGGCTCGCATGAACGCTGCTGAATAGACCAATATTAAGCGTACCACAGCAGTCTACAGCTTCTTGATATTATTTGCGTTGAGGCTTTTGAATCTGTATAGTTTCTAAAATCTCTCTTTTGGCTAGGGAGATTCTCTTGCTAATGTGAGCCTTACACCCTGCTGAGGTGATGCGCATACCTAGGGCTTTACCCTCGTTGGTGTATGGGTAAATTTCGTAACTCACTATGACATTGACAAGTTTCCAGTGGTTTAGTGGAAGGATTTAGAACTTACGGCGGTTGGTCTTGATCTTTCAATTTCTTATTGATTGATGTTTTCGATTTCGGTAGCTGTCTGCTTGCTGGACCTTCAGCCTCCTCGTCGGTACTGAGAAGGATTTGAGTGAGGCTATCTTCAAAGTGCAGATACATCATATCTTCCCCCACTGGAACAGGTAGGTGCAATGTATACACTAGGTACAGCAGTTGACTCAGACAGCTACCTTTTCGGACACCCGCGGCTAGTTCAAATTCGGACCCTCTGTAGCCCTCAATCAAGATTTGGGGTATACTTTCCATGATTTAATCACAGAGGGCCCCTTCCAGGATTAATTTAAGCTTGAGGCCTCTCAGCCAAACCTTATTGAAGGCCTTTTGAACATATTGCATCACCATGTCTACCTATTTCTCTTCAGCTTTACAGCGAGCGAGTTTCTCTGCGAGGAGGGCGAGGTCTATATCAGTCCCTCTTCTCTTGCAGAACCGATGTTGCTGAGGGTTGTGGGGTTCCAGCTCTGTTAGATGCTCTTGTAGCATGTTTGCTAGAAGCTTCTCGTAGACTTTGCCTACGAACTCAAGGAGGGATATTGCCCTGTATTCCAGCAGGTGATCTTGGTGCTTCTTCTCCCCTTTGGCGATAAAAATGCGTTTGGACATTTTTAGACAGTTGAGGAAGGAGCCTGTATTCAGGAAAGCCTTGTGAATGTTCGGAATTCCCAGAATTATAAGCCGGGGGGCATGCACTAAGGTGTTTTTAGTGATTTCTGTTCAGCCTGGTAGCTTTTGTTCAAAGGTTTTACGATTACCATGAACTCTTTGGGTCGTTATTGGTCAGCCATGGCCTGCCATCTCCCTCCCTTCGTCGACATATGCCTGTGGGTGTGTTTAATGTATTCTTTGATTACGAATTTCAATCAACTGGCCTTCGAACCGAACTCCTAGTCAAACTCCGAATCGTCCTCAGGTGTAATTGAGAAGATTTCCTCCCAGAACGTGAGAAATCTCTGTTCCAGAACCACCGTATCTTCCAAATAGTCATTGTCCTCCTTGATGCGGGTCTTTTCTCTACTTGGTAGGCATTTTAAATTCTTTCCTAATAGCCAGAACTTTTCGGGTTTCACTTCGCTATCTACTTTGGCTATCAAGCTCTCATAGATTTCAGCCTGTTGTTGGTTTATAGCCTGTTTCATTTCTTCACTCAGCGAACGTAACAGCGAGCTTCTTTCTTGATTTCTATCTGCTCTTCTGATTTCCTCATACAACTCCTTGTGTTCCCTTGTGATTTCTTTTATCTCCTCGGTCCATCGGTTTGTGAAGTAGTTTTGTACCCATTTATAGGTACACACTCTCGGTCAGCCTCGATGAGGCAAGCTGTTATCATTTTCAGCTCCTGGTTGATCTCTTCTAGTATTGCTCCGCTTAGGTCCACTGGTTCGTATGTGCCAAGGATTCCCTATAGTGTTCCCAGTTGGCCGAAGCTTATCTTTTGTGTGACCAGAAGTTGGATCGGTGTGAGTGAGATGTTCGTCCAGATCGCTACATGCTCGTTGATTACTTACTGTTGATACTGGCTTGCTATGCTAATGGAAAGGGAAGCCGTCACTTGTCATGATTATTTCGGGCTTTGTTGTTGCCCGAGCGAGAGGTGATATAGGTTGGAAAATCCTGTTGTATCCTCTAGATGTTCTTTTGACGCAAAATCATTTCAAACTTATTGCCTCGGTGGTTCGTGTTCCCATAACCAGCTGTTCGGTATCTTGCATTGAGGTCTCTACTGAAGAATACCATTCTGCCCTGGCCAAAAAGGGTGTAGAAGTTAATAAGGAGCCAGGTAAGATAGTCGAGGTGGTTGGTAGTCTGCCGCTATCACCGGATTGCCTACTAGTGTGATAACTCTACTGTCTTAAAGGACACGTCCAGGTCTGGAAGATGTCTGAACGAAATATTAATTTTGATGTCCACTGCAGCACCCTTAAACCACTCCTGAGAATGGTTCTTAGTGACTACTCTGTAGTCGGGCATCTTCAGTTGGCTGGAAGTAGTTTCGATGCTGTGTTCCGTGATTAAAATGATGTCAGGGTCAAGCACTCGAAATATGTTTCTACATGGAGTGGCTTTTCCTCTCATCCATTAACATTGCCTGTTACGATCCTTACTCTGTTGATCAGGTTTTTTATTCTGTGTTCTGGGTTTAAGTGTTTCTTAGTTGTGGACTTCCTTTCCTCGTTCCTCTTCTTCGTAAATTATGCTGGGATGAGCTCTACAAATGTTTCCCGGTGGAGGGTAATGTTTTGATTATAGATGGCCTCCTCAAAAGTCTTATCGTCACATACTTTTTCTCTATTCGGAAAAAAGTTTTATTGCTGCCCAAGTATATATGAAAGGAGAACTGTTAGGATGCAAAGATTGAGAGGTTAACTTCATTAGCGTCTAGCTTCATCTTGGCCTCCGTCTTTCCTTTCTTGTGGCGAACATCAGTCGTAGCGACCTCTAATCCGAGGAGTCAGATGTATCTGTGGAATCTTAGGATTCCGTGTCTTCCTTTTTCGATTTTGTTGCCTCCATTTTTTGGACATGTTAGCTATTTTGGAAGTGCCTCCCTCTCTTTTCTGCCTTCTATCCTCGGGTCGGGACGTCTGCCCGCTTCTTTTGATTTTAGTTCATTTTTGGTGGGTTCTTGTATGTGTCCTGTCTTCTGCTTCGGTACCATCTGCAATTGGAGCACGTCCCCTGCTGGAGTATCATCAGGGAACCATATCTCACTTAGGACATTCATGGTGAGTATTAGGTTTGATCCTTAGCGAATTTTATGAGTTATGTCAGGTTTCTAACGTGAGCATACAGGAGGCACGTCAGAATTTTTATTGAGTTCTATTTTCTAGTTAAACTATTTTCTGTTTCGGCCTTAGAAGAGTCCGGTTTCGCTACCTGTGCATATGTAGTATTGTACCCTATAAAAGAACGACCCCGACATATAGTCACTTGTACTCAATATTCGTGGACGCTCAAGGTCAACGACTGATATTGACTCCACTTTGGTCATGAGATAGATGGGGGAGGATAGAAATCAGGTGAGTTGGGGTCCAACTTACCTGGACGAATGCGAAGGTTTTAAATACAAATAATTGGCCGATATTAAATTGATGAAGGCTGCGGGCTATGAGGCTTAGGAAAAGTAGGAATAAAATATACTCTAATATATACACAGTTATCCACAATAAATATATTAAATAGAATAATGGTAATAGATACTCGATGTATACAAGAACCGAACTAACAGAGCTACTCGCTGCGAGCTCTAGAGGGTGGGAGAGGCAATACGAGTCTCTGTACATGCAGACACAAGGATAACTGGCACGGTAGCCACAGATGATTTGTTTCAGCCTAGTTGGGGTTAGAGGCTTTAAGAGAAGAAACGGTGATCGGATGGTTATTCGAGTGACTTTAACAACGCAGAGCTTAACCTCTATTAGTAATACTAACTGGAGGAAGTATTCGTGCCAAACGAAATGTACCAACACCAAGGACGGGCCAATTGAGTTGGACTTAGATCCTTCGGTATATTTTAGCCTTCAGGCCGTAGAGTAAGGGAAGCGCGATTGAAAATGACCTGTTTCGTTGTTAAGGTTAGGCATATACGATCGATGCCCAGTTGGGACAAACAATATATAAGGTCCAGCTTGATCCGTTACTGCTTCCACCAAAAGTTGGCGAGGGAGAATCTCTCCACGAACCAACACGGAGCTTGAGGGATGGGAACTTCTCACGCGCGGGTTTCTTGATAAAGCCCTGGGAAACGACTGAAGCGCGCGTTTGAAATTCCAATCCCTCGCTTATCGCGGAAAGCAGTTTGATATTCTGAGTGTTCTGACGGTCCTCGCTCATGTGGACTGACCTCGTGCCTGACCTCGTTGTTTCGATGCGGCTTATGACAGCAAGGAACCTTCATTCTCGACACCCCTCCTGTTTTGTTGCTCTTTCTTCTGTTTTTGCCTTTGTCTTTATGAGTTCCTTCTTCAGTGGGCAGGCCATAGCCATGGAACGATGACCTAGCACACAGTTAATATTTTTCTCACGGGAACTTTCACAATCCTTCCCGTGTTGGCCTGGTTCACTCCATTTTGAACATATCCGCTGTGATTCCTCGCATTCCTTCGTCGTGTAGGCTTCCATCTTGTAACAGTGGAGGCAGAATATTATGGAAGTAAATTCCTCCTTCTCTATCTAATCCCCATAGATTTTTGCTTTAAATACAGGAGTCCCTTTTCTTTTGCTTCCGGTGGTATCAAAGTGTTTCTAAATATGATCTTGAAAACATGCAAATACTCCTAGTTTTCTCTACGAGAAAGATATATCTATCACAATCAATCTTTGAAATCATGTTTTGATTTACAAAATACTAAACTATATAAAGTATTTATACTTAAATATAAGCGATACAAAATCGACTAATCATCGTTAAGGAAATTTTTAAGGGCAAACTAGCGTTAGCATGTTCTTCAACTTAAAGAAAAGCGAAACAAAATTGATCAATCAGCATTAATGAATTTTTTAAAGGCAAACCAACGTTAGCGGGTTTCCAAATTTAGGTGCTACAAAATTGACTAAACATCGTTAAGAAAAATTTTAAGGTAAAATTTACGTTAACTGATTTTTTAGACATAACCGTTACGATCGCTGGATCTTTAGACATAATCGTTACAAAAATTATCAATCACATTCAAGGATTATAAAATTTGATTGGCTACAAAATACTCATCTCAGAGGTACTTTTGAGTCGAAAAGATTCTATAACTTAGTTCCAGCACCACAGGAGTTTGCTTTGGGAAAACTGAGTGTTTTATCCCATTATACATAAAAACAACTTTCGTACAAATATCTTATAATTATATAAATATATACAGGAACATACTTCATTGTACTCTGACGTTCTTAGGCACGTTCTGACACAAGAATTGCAACTCATCACTATGAACAAACATTTAATTGGGCGTTTGCATGTATGAGCTGCATATTCTTCCTGTGAACAAATCCACTCATTACAATTTTCCCGTGTGTATGCAGCACACAACTTAACTAACCGGGATCAGCAGATGGATCAAACAAAATTTAAGATTCAAAATGATTATATGCACTACTTTGTTTTACACGAATAAATATTTAGGAATAATGGTATAAAGGGACTTTTACAAATATAACTCGTCGAACGGAACGAGTCTAAACGCTCTGTCTAGGTATTCCTATGTAGACTTGCTCGGCGCACAGAGTCATACGCAAGCATGGGCAGTCAACAGACCAAAGGCCACTTGAAATATGTTCTAAGGCGATTAAGAGAGAGAGTACGATTTACGGTTGACCGGGTTTTGACTAATGGCTTCACAATTTGCAGTTCAAAGGATATATAAAGCACAAGACCTTAAAATATAATTTTAATATATATGATAAATGGGGCAAGTTATAAATATACAAAAGGGGAGAACAAATTACTTAATAAAGGTGGTTAAATGAATTATGTTGATTTATGATATGACAGAGGAGAAAATTAAATTTAACTTGAACGAGAGGTATTACTTACAATTTAGCGGGAAGTCAAATCGAAAAGTGAATACGGGTGAGGATTAACGAGGTAATCTGGAGATGACCATATAAGATCGCTTTACCTTCAAGCGCGGGCTAATTGGAGGAAGGGTGGAAGACAACGGTGCATATCTTCAAGAAGATACTTCGGGGAGTCCTGACGAGGAGGACTCGCAGATGAGGTTTGATTACTTCGTGATAAAGAATGAGATTTTCTCTGCTCCAGAGAGACGTAATCTCAACTCAAGACGATTTGGCAGATCTGCAGGGAATCTCAGTGTCAAAAACCGGGAATTTTGAAAGGGTGATCAAGATGAGAGGGCCGCACAACTCTCCAGGAAAACTGGAACTCGAAGAAATAACGAAAGATTCTCTGAGCTGTTTTATTGTGATTAAAATGACCAGCCATTAGTTCATCTTGTGCGAGTCAACATGAGTGTGAGCTTAACAACAACAAGGGGTAACAACAAGGAAATAAGGTACCCTAGGAGACCTTACAGTCCATTCAAAGAGGGTACCTTTGGACTAGCAATCGAGCGGGCACAAGGCTGCTCAATTGTTTTGCGTCGCTAAACGGTCACTTTTCAAGACCTTGTCTAGTCTTGACTTGAACTGTCAACAGATTCACTGTTGACAACTTCCACTAGAAGTGCGTTCCACATACCGCAGATACTGTAAGTGAAAAGATTTCCACACAGATTGCGGTTGTAACGCTTCAGTTCAAGTTTGAAGCCGTGATTGCGCATTCTGTTCTCACTCAGTGTGAAAATATCCCGGTAGTCAACATTGTCGAACCCTCGAAGTATTTTGAAAACTTCGATGAGCTGACCACGTGGTCTACGGGTTTCCAGCGAGAACAGATCTAATTCCCTTAGTCTATCCTCATAACTTTTATGTCAGATAGAGGGAATCAGCTTGGTTGCCCTGGCTTGTACGCGTTCCAATCTCGCGATGTCCTTTCGCAATGAAGGACTCCAAAATTGTACGGCATACTCCAGGTGCGGTCGGACAAGTGAGTTGTACAGGCACACTACAATCTCCTGGTTCCGATAACCAAACTGGCGCTTAATATAGCCTAGCATCCGTTGGGCCTTTTTCTCCGCCTCAATGCACTGTTTCGAGAACTTGAGGTCACTAGTGATTGTTACACCCAAGTCCTTCTCAGTCTCGCTGATTCAATAGCAGTGCCCTTAAGGATATACTGAGATTGGGGGTTTCTGTGGCCGATATGCATCACTTTGCATTTGCCCACGTTAAAAGGCATTTGCCACGTGTCCAACCACTCCCCAATCTTCCCAAGATCTTCCTGCAGGCGGGCAGTATTTCCATCCTTTGCAACGTTCATACCAAGCTTAGTATCGTCGGCAAATTTTGAAATCTTGGCAACCATGTCACCGTTTATGTCGTTGACGTAGATGATGAATAGTAGTGGTCCAAGGACAGAACCTTGAGGCAACCCGCTAGTAACGGGCACCCACTCAGAAGAAGACTGTCCATTTACCACCACCCGTTGCCGTCTGCCACTTAGCCAGTTCTCGATCCAGCCGGCTACCTCTCCGTCTATGCCAAGCGCTCACACTTTCCAGAGAAGGCGGCGGTGTGGTACCTTATCAAAGGCTTTCTGAAAGTCTAGGTAGACCACTCCACCGTTTTGTCCCGATCGTGCTCACTGAAAACGAAGTGGAAGAATTCCACAAGGTTCGTCAGGCATGACCGTTGCCTTCGGAAGCCGTGCTGGGAACTCCTCAGTAGCAGGTTTGACTCTAAATACGACGTCACTTTGTCCACCATGATGCTTTCCATGAGTTTACCGACTATCGAAGTCAGACTGATAGGTCGGTAGTTCGACGGTTGTTTACGGTCTCCTTTCTTGAATATAGGAGTCACCTCCGCCTCACGCCAGTCTCTAGGAACGCATCCGGTCCGGATTGACATGTTTAAGATAGCGCACAGATGTCGTGATACTTCATCGCACACTTCCTTCAACACTTTAGGTAGAAACCCGTCCGGTCCAGGGGACTTATTCGTCTTTAGGTCAGCGATCTTTTTCTTTATTTCTCCTTCGGTGAAGTCCATTGCCTCCAGCTTTTCCCCCGAGTAGGAATCCGTCGGCTGGGTAATCGGACCACACTCTTCAGTAAACACTGAAGAGAAGTAGTCCCCTCCTCATTCCTCAAAGGGCTAATCGTTCGACGGATTGGTTTACGGCTGTTCACATATCCAAAAAACTCCTTGGGATTCTCTTTACAGAGTCTCGCCACTTGGAGTTCCTCACAACGCTTAGCCGCCCTTATGCTGGACTTCACTCTCCTGGCTAGCCTCCGGTATTCGTCATAGTCACCCGAGATCTTCGATTGCCGGTACACATTTCTCTTCTCCCTAAGCAGTTGGCCGATTTCTCGATTAAACCACTTAGGTTGAACAGAAGACAGACGGGGGCATTTCAGAGGGATGAAACGCGATTGAAGACTCATGAATGTGGTTTTGAAACTATTCCACGAGTCTTCAACGGCATCGCACACTTCTAGCCTCACGTCAGTCAGTCCAGCTCGAAGGCTTGCAAAGTCTGCTCTTCTCAAGTCAAGTTTCTTTAATTGACTGGCAACAGACCTTACCTTCGGGATCTTGACGCTAAATCTAACTAGCTGGTGATCACTGCCACCGAGCTCTTCGCCTACAGAGATATCCTCAACGATATCATCCTCAGAGGTGAAGACCAAGTCGAGGATATTGTCTTCTCTCGTCGGTTCTCTGACCCATTGAGTGAAGAACTCGTTGTTGGCGAACTCCAGGCGTAGCGCGCTCTCGCCACAGGCTGCTCTGGTTTCCCAGTCAACTTGGCTGTTGAAATCGCCCATAACGATGCACACTCTGCCTTGAACCAGCTCACCCAGCAGCTGGTACAGTTCCCTGTCCTTCTCAACAGGTTGGGAAGGGGGTCTGTAAAGCAGCAGGGTCCTGTATTTGGCAGGACCGATCTCTAGGAGCTCGTGGTCGGATATAACGTTGGAGTTCGTACATTTGATTGTATCCTTGACATACAACATTACACCGCCACCCTCTCTGTCTGGCCTATCTTTGTGGAAGAGTTGGTAGCCAGGAACCGTGAATTCGCCTTCAAAGTCTCGGTTTGAGGTTTTTATCCACGATTCTGTTATGGCTACCATTTCGGGTTCTTCCGTCGCTACGAGGCCACGGAGCTCAGGAAACTTGTTCCTGATTGACCTCGCATTGAACAGAAGAACTTTCAGGGGGTCCCTTAATGTAGGACCCCCTATACTCTTCCGTTTCCCGGCTTCTTGTTTGTCGTGGTGGCACCATTTTTGACACCTTCGAGAAGGTTGTTTGGGGAGTGACTCGAGCGTACTGGCGTACGTCCGCCTTCCCAATGGGCCGGACACTCCTTTGGGTGCGCTCCACGACATCCTGGATGAGGTTGGCTAGGAACGCCTTGCCCTTAAAGGAGAGGTGCACCCCCGTCCCTTTGGTAGAGGTCTTTTCTACCATAGAACACGGCGTAAGGGTCCACAAAAAAGACACCCTCAGCCGTACAGAGGACTGCAAGGCGCCTGTTTAGCGACATGTTCCTTAAGTGGGCAGTCCGTCTTGGACCCCACCTCGGGAGCATCCTTTACCACGACGCGTCTGCGGGTTTTCAGTCCACAGTCGTCGACAGCGCCCATAACTGTCCTCATAATTTCACCTGTAGGGCCTACCCTACCTCCTCTGAGGTAGAGGTCGTTGCCACTTACCATAAGGGCAACGACTGAAGTCTCTGAAATCTGAGACTTCTCGGCCTCAGCTCTTACCTGCATATTCCCACAACCTGGGATGCAGCTCACCTTAACGCTTGTGCGAAGGCGGGCCGCTAGCAGGGGCTTCAGACCCCGTGCTTGAGAATCACCAATAAGGGTGACTCTTGCACATTTGACTGCGGACGACTTAGTCTTTCCTTTCGGAGGCGACTTGCCGCTTTCCTCTTGTATCTCTAATTTTTTTTTCTTCTTCTTCTTATTCTTCCTCTTATTCTTCTTCTTGACTTCCTTTGCTATCTCTTCGTTTGTTTCCCGTTTCTCTTCTTCTGCTTCTACTTTCTCTTCTTCTGTTTCCAGTTTCTTTTCTTCTCTTTCTACTTTCTCTTCTTCTCCTTTTACTTTCTCTTCCTCCTTAATTAGAAGGCAGGATCAGGAGTTTGCTGCGCGTAACCCTTCTAAGCGTAAGCGCTTTTGCTATCCCGGTGGCCGCATTAACAACGTGGCCGCCGAGATCGAGAAATTGGAAGATACGCGTGGTGAACGAACGATCATCACGATGGTAGGGGGCAACGACGTCCATAGGTATGACAGCACCCCGGAAGATATAGTTTATCGTGCCAGAACCATGATAGATACGGCGAAATCCAAAGCAACCAACGTGGGAATTATTGGTGTTCTCCCCCGACTTAAATCCACGTTGCGCCTCCAATCTAGAGCGATCTATACTAACGAATGTCTTAAGCGGTTGTGTCGAGAAACTGGTGTTAGCTTTTTTAACTTATGGGATTCATTCCAGGACCATCCGTCACTTTTCCAAAAGGACGGAATTCACCTAAGCGATGTGGGTAATAGTCGGCTGGGTAGGCTCTTAGACGAGTCCGTACGTAGCATTTTAGGTAGGAGAGTTGCGCGGCCACGTGATGCCGATGCGCCGGGCCGGCCCACGCGTGAAGAGGGCACTATCGACGGGGTGCAGGGAAACGGAACGGATCTGAGTGTTATAGAAGAGTTAACGTAAAGCGCAAACTGAGATGCTTATATGCGAATGTTCGTAGCTTAAAAAATAAAATTGCCGAAATAAAAGCCGTTATTCTAGAGGGTAATTTCGACCTCGTATTCCTAAGTGAAACATGGTTAGACACTCATACGGGGATCAGTGTTTGCGAGTTCGATATAGCGGGGTACCTAATTCATTACAGAAATAGACAAACCGGTAGAGAAGGGGGCGTATTAATGTATATAAAAGAGGATCTAAACGCCATAACGATGGACTCGTCTAAGGATGATATGCGAAGTGATGCTTTATTAGTCCAGCTAAGTTTAGATGCTATAAATAAAATTAACTTAGTCGTGCTTTATCGTCCGCCTTGCCAATTGGAAAGAGAAGATGCTGCACTCTTCGATACGCTTACGTCTTGGATTAGAAAAGGGACCACATTAGTCTGCGGCGATTTTAATTTACCTAATGTTAACTTTAGCAACCTTACTTCTGATAAACCGGGTGAGAGGCTATTAAACTTTATGTTGGAGAATTTTCTCGTACAAAAAGTGGAAGAGCCTACTCGTGATAGCAATATTCTTGATTTAATCATGGCAACCGATGAATCATTGTTAGAAAACGTACTTGTGGGTGAACATTTAGCTTCCAGCGACCATAATGCGATTAGATTCGATCTAAACACCTGCGTAGAAGTTAGAATGAGCTCGCAGCTCATCCCTCGTTTTGGTAGCTGTGATTTCGATATTTTTCGCGAAAGGATTAAGGATATAGACTGGGAAATACGATTCGAGAACAGGTCGGTAGGAGAGATGTACGCAGAACTTCGATGTACGCTGCTGCGTGTGAATTCTGATTTGGTTAAGTATGTGCGTAAGAGCGGGAAGTCGGTGAGAGCTCCGTGGCTTAGTCCGTTAATACTACGCTTAATCCGGGACCGAAATAGAAAATTTAAAATTCATAAAAACAATGGGTCAGTTATAAGTCGGCAAAATTACATAGATTCTCGTAGGGAAGTTAAACGTGCGGTCAGAGATGCGAAGAGGAAGTATGAAATAAACCTCGCTAAGGATTCAAAGAATGAACCGAAACGGTTTTATGGGTACGTAAATAATAGGAAACCCGTAAAAGGATCGATAGGGCCGATCAAAGATAAGGATGGTCGTTTGACTGAACTTCCGACAGAAATGTCTAAAATTTTAAATGAGCATTTTACGAGCGTGTTTACTGTGGAAGATTCTTCCGAATTGGAATCGTTAATTGGGGAAATTCGTAGTGCTGATAAATGCATATCCGATGTAAGTATAAAGGACGAGGAAATTCTTAAATTTATTAAGCTAATGAAAAAGTCGAAATCTCCGGGCCCCGATGGGGTATATCCAATTCATTTAAAGGAGCTTCAAAATGAACTCGTTAAGCCATTGCGTGAGATTTTCAATCGCTCATTAGAGGATGGCGTAGTTCCGTTGGATTTCAAGCGAGCAAACGTTACACCTATATTTAAGAAGGGGAATAGATTTGAAGCAACGAATTTTCGACCTATTAGTCTAACTTCGGTAGTTGGGAAGCTTTTAGAATCTGTAATTAAAGATAGAATAGTGAGCCACCTCGAGGCAAATAAGCTGATTAACGATACCCAGCATGGATTTAGGCGTGCGAGATCGTGCTTGACTAACTTGCTCGAATTCTTCCACAAAATGATTTGCGTGTACGATGAAAGCAAAGCTGTAGACGTAATATATTTAGACTTTAAAAAGGCGTTCGACACCGTCCCCCACCAAAGGTTATTAATGAAAGTTAAAGCGATTGGGGTGACTGGTAAGATTTTAAACTGGATTAGAAATTGGCTGAAAGATCGCTCGCAGCGGGTAGTAATAAATGGGGAATGTTCAGATTGGGCCAGCGTTAGTAGTGGGGTACCGCAGGGCTCTGTTTTAGGCCCTTTATTGTTTTTAATTTATATTAACGATTTAGATAAAGGCATACTTAGTCGGATTTCGAAATTTGCGGACGACACGAAGCTGGGTAATCGTGCCTATGTAAGATCGGATGTCGATAAATTGCAGGGGGACCTAAACTCGATTGCCAATTGGGCGGACAAGTGGCAAATGGAATTTAATTTAAGCAAATGCAAGGTAATGCACTTGGGTTGCCATAATTTAAGAGTAGATTATACCATGAAAGGCCAAGTCCTCGACGCGGTTAAATTAGAAAAAGACTTGGGAGTATTAGTCTCAGACGATTTTAAATTCTCGAAGCAATGCGCGGATGCGTGTAAAAAAGCAAATCGCGTTTTGGGTTATATCGCGCGCAATTTCATCTTCAAATCTAAGGATGTAATTTTACCTTTATATAAATCCCTTGTGCGGCCACTTCTCGAATACGCTGTTCAATTTTGGGCTCCATATTTAATGAAAGATATTGCGCAATTAGAAAGAGTGCAGCGTAGGGCTACGAAATTAATTCCAGAGCTGAGGAATAGATCATACGAGGAAAGGCTCAGGGCTTTAGATTTGCCATCGCTAGAAAGCAGAAGATTACGTGGCCAGCTAATAGAAGTATTTAAAATACTAAAGGGTTTCTCAAACGTGGACTTTCGCAATCTGTTCGAACTGGATCATAGGGGAAATACTCGTCAGCACGGGTTAAAATTAGTGAACAAGCGTTTTAACACTAGTATAGCCCAAAACTATTTTACATTTAAAGTTACTCAAAATTGGAATCGGCTGCCCACCCACGTAGTAGATAGCACTTCGGTTAATATGTTCAAAAATCGTCTCGACGTGCATTTGAATAGTTTAAATATAACGTAGTTGAGCACTGTGAATTTAAACGTCCTTGCAGAGAGAGAGTTTGGAGCGGAGGTTTAAGGATATGAAATTATGATGACTAAAAATGATGCCGGCGATTCTCTGCATGTGTAGCTTAGATGTCCCATTTCTTTTCCGCCTATCCTATAAGTAGTCTCTATCCCTAAATTAGCTTTTCACCACTAGCAGTCGAGTGGCTGCGGAAGATGAGAAGAAAAACTTTCTATCTCCCCCGACCCCTAGTTTGATTAGTTAAAATTGCACGATAATGTACACATGTAGATAAGTGTGTACAGTAGATAGTATTAAAAAAAAATAAAAAAAAATAGCATGTTAGAGATACACTCGTAGATAAGGGTGTATCGTAGTTTTTGATTTAGTGTAGCGGACTAGCCTCGAGCGGACCTTAGGGTCTTTGCTGGTCCTAGATTCTGTAGTTCTGTAGTTCTGTAGTTCTATTTCTACTTTCTCTTCTTTTGTTCTTTCTTTTCTTCTTTTTGGCTCGTTGAGGAAGCCCTTCAGCAGAAGAAATCGGCTGTTGGACGTCCGGAGCCTTCTCGCCTGAGCATCTGCATCTCTCTGTTTTTAAGAGTTGAACTTCCCTTTTAAGGAGGGAGTTCTCCTCTTTCAGTTGAGCGATGCTCTCGCCCAGGCGCTTCTCGAGTTCGCAGAAGTCACAGACACTGACGCCATCTGTGAGTTCCTTGCAACTCCTTCCCCCGAAGTCTTCACTCCATCTATAGACTTTGCATATTTTGCAGGTTAGCTTTCGAAACGGAGGACCATTCTTCTTCGCCATGTTACGAAAATCTCGGACCATACGCATTAAAAAAGGGGGTTTTGGTTGTGATTTTCTCTCGCACTAATCTCATCCGCCTATTTCCAGGAGGTTTTCGGTCGTTCGGCGAACAGAAACCCTTTGATTAAGCACACCAACCCTCTCCAAAGCGCATCGGTAAAGTTGACAGTGTTTAAGGAGGGCGAGGATTTATAAACCTACTTACTCACTTTGATAAAATTTTCGAGAAATTTTCATTTCGCTCCCGGCTGAGGCTACTCTCGACTATTCCTCCCTAAGGTCAGAATTATCATCGGCTGTTAATATGAATCCGGATTACTATAGGTCAAAGTTCCTACAGGCGAGAATACTACCCGGCCAGACATACCGCCAATTTGGATTCACCCTCAAGAGGACTTTCTAGTTCTAATTAAACTCAGACCAAGTCCAGCGCGACTACGAGTCCCTATTTGATTTCTTTTTACGGGATCAGTTGATAATTGCGCTACCCTCCAAAAGCCGTGCATTCATGACGTATAGACGCGTGTCCTCTTTCAAGGAATGTATAACAGAAGCGGATGTGAGCGCATCAATCTACTATCTATAACCGAAAGGCCCAAATAAGTTTCATCCCCAATCCCCCAAATGAAAATTTAACCTCTTCAAATTTCCGCCGAAGAATCCACCTAAGTTTGTGAAGGTACCTGGTCCCTTTAACTCCAAGTACAATCCCCCGCCAGAATCGAGGGATATTAAGCCCCTAAAAAATAATTCCCTAGGCTCGGGTTACCCTCAAAGGCCCATAATTTGTTTTTCCTGCGGTGTTCCCGGTCATGTGAGAACACATTGTCCCCTAAACTCCAAATTTCGTTCTGCTCCTAGTCATCAAATTCATGAAATACGTTCCTCTATCTTTCATCCGCCAGCTCGCCTGGAAACGCCAGCAACTTTCCCAACAAGCAGTCTCCTGGGACAGCAAGTTAATTTCATGTTCAACAAGTTCTCCCTCGGTGGGCTTGAGTTTGAAAATAGAAGTGTTAATGGTTGCAGACTGTCAATCTTCGTAAGAGAAACATGATTACCTGCTTCGTTGTCTTAGAAAAGTTGCTCTCTCCAGCGGACCCCGACCCCGATAAAATAGCAGTAGTCGATGACTACTTGGGACATGCAAATCGGTTCCCCGGGGTGCACTGTTATCTTTAATGGAAATAATTCACTGGTTGGGCCAAAGTGATAGCAGCCCACATTAAGTTATGGGTCGTGTTGATAGGCCATGGCCCACAGCTCTTCCTTAACCCCGCCGCACAGCCTGTCATCACGAGGGCCCAAGTGCTAAAAGACTCTGCTCCATGATTTTGACCAACACGCAACGAACAAGACTCGATTAAACCAAACGTGACGCGAGGAAAGAAACGAAGAAGAAACCGAAAAAACTGAATTACACATAGAACAAAATAATTAAAATACAATAAAGACTAAACACATATTTAATGTAATATATTACCAAACAACAGTAAATGCGCATTACTTAAAAAAACATTAAAAATTATTAAGACAAATGGCTTGAATTCCATAAAATTTAAACTGTAACGAAAACAATAAAGGATACACATGACAATAATATTCACCACTTGACTAGTTTTGTCTATATTCTCCACACGCCCTTTTGTGCCCTATGCACCCCCACACAGTTACATCAATTCTGAATTCAAAATTAAGCAATCAGCGTTAAGGAAATTTTTAAGGGGAAACTAACGTTAAGCGGTTTTTTAACCTAAACTTAAGTGACACAAAATTTAGCCATCAGCGTTAAGGAAATATTTAAGGGCAAACTAACGTTAGCTGAGTTTTCAAACATAGCCACTACAAAATCGACCAATCATCGTTAAGACAAATTTTAAGGGAAAGTTCACGTTAGCTCATTTTTCAGAAATAGGCGTTACATTAGCTGATTCTTCATACATGACTGATAGCAGATTTTGGAAATTTTTCTCCGAAAGATTTTCGAACATCAATTCAAACCTAATTGATTGAAACAAGACTCATCGTCTTCTTCCTGAAAAAGAAGATCTTTGAAGAGACTGCGACTGATTGACAGGAGTTGGACTGGGCACAGTACAAGGACGAATCTTCCCTTTCCGCTACCCTATTTAGGTTGATTCAGCTAGGAAAGCCAAGTCTCCATATGAACCTTATCTAGCAGGAGCCATATCTGAAGCGAGCGGATAACTCAGCGCATGCTGAAGCTTATCACGGAACGGGTTAGTACCTGTGTGAGCGGCGGCCTCAATTAAAATGGGAACAAGCATGTTAGGTATAGGGTTAAGGTTGATAGGTAGGTTGGCAAACCTACTTGCCTGCTGAATAAACTGGAGGAATAGCCAGATAAAACACCATTCTTTTTATCTACCCTCAACCTCTCTTCCTCTCCTTTCTTTTTTTGCTACAGAATAACGGGCTAGACGAAATATGGTTCCATGAGAACCCCCCTGCCCTCAACTTTCATACTAAGTATACAATAGAAACATACAAAAGCAGGACAAACACAAGAACAACCGAAGACCACGAGCATAGAAAAACTTCGGAGCCCAAACCAGTAGAGACAAAAGATCCAAGGCTCAGGAAAAAGGCACAGTTGTACCAAAGATAAAACTTGGCAGTCTAGTGTGTCCAGATAGACAACAATCGAGAGGAGAATAAAAAAATCCCACGGGAAATAACCCAGGAGGAAACAAGAGACGAATCCAAAACTGAAGAGAGTGATGAGAAAGAAGAGAGAAATCAAGAATTTAGCTTACGATTATTTGGCTTTGAAGAAAGACCTTTCCCACAAAAGAACAGAGAATTGATTCAGGAAATGAAATAGGAATTCTACAAATATGATTTTTAAGGCCCATATCAAGAAAGAGAGGTACACAAAATAGTTACTAGCGGTAACCTAAATATCCCTCAATGCCTGTGTTACACTCTAAAAAAGAAGGAATTCCAAAAGAAAAAAGAGGCAGATCCAAATCACCAATAGTCCGAGATTATTACAAAGCAGAAAAAAAATCAAACTTAGTAGAAAAGGCTCCGAAATAATGGCCAACATTAGAACAATTTAAATAATTTGCCATAACGTAGCAAGATAGAACGAGAAGAAATTCTCACTAAGTAATACGTATCTAAAGCAAGACCCAGAAATAATCCGTTAAATGAATTAAATATAAACCCAGAAACGAACAAAATCAAAATATTTAATTATTCATAATAACAAAAACCAATCATGATATAAACTACGACTGTGTGGCAATAGTAATCATAAAGGATGTAAGCTTCAAAAAACTCCAGGATCTGGATGAAGCATACTTGACTGTGAGCGTGAGCGTATTTACAGGAAACACCATTGCAATCGGATGCCATCCCCCAAGTAGGGACCTTTTGCCCCTACGTATCCTTTTGGAAGTGTTTAGAAGAAAGGATCAGGCAAGTCTCATGGGAGACCTGAATGCTCGAAGTAGAGCATCGGGTTATACTAGGTACTTCAACAAGTCATGAAGGAACTTAGACTTGCTACTGGAAAGAGGTATAGTGTAACGACTAGTCCCAGATTTTCAAACCTATTTTGGAGCTAATAGGGCCACAAAACCAGACATAGTATTAGCAACACCCAACATCCAATTTAATTATATAATCGAAAGAGTACCATCTTCAACAAGTGATCACGAAATAAATGATGATATTGACGTTATCACTGGATCTCATACAAATTAAGCCCCCCGGGAAACAGTACTGGAAATCCAATTGGATTGGCTATTCAGAAGACTTAGTTAAACACCAACAAAGAAATTTAACCGAGGCCTAATTGGAAGAAATAGATCAGGAATTAGAAAAACTGATGAAGACACTCATTAATGTCGATAGGTGGTATTTATCAATCTCGGAGAATAGAACCCTACTGCAGCCTATACGACCTGCACATACTGAGAACCTTGAGCATCACTATATCAATGGTCTTCAGAGTGGAGGGATGTTATCAGTGGGGTTCCTCAGGGATCAGTTCTCGGTCCATTATTATTTGTCATCTATATAAACGATCTTGGGGATGCAGTTTAAAATAAAGTGTCAATTTTGGCGGATGATACCAAATTAGCAGCTGTAGTTAAAGATATTGATGAAAATTTTAAAGTGTAGGGGGATTTAAATCAATTGTTATCCTGGGCACATAAGTGGCAAATGACTTTCAACATTGATAAGTGCAAAGTTATTAACATGGGAAAAGATAATAGAGAATTTACCTATGAAATTCATGGGCATTGGCTGAGCTCAGTAGAGGATGAGAAAGATCCAGGAGTAGTGATAGATAAGTCATTAAGGTTTTCTAAGCAGTGTATTGAAGCAAGAAATAGGGCAAATAGAGTGCTGGGTTTCATTAAGAGAAATGTCAGTTACAAAAGTAAGGAGGTTATTCTTAAACTCTATAACTCCTATGTTAGGCCACATCTAGAGTACTGTATACAGGCATGGTCCCCACATTTTAGACACGATATTAACCCTCTCGAGTCAGTGCAACGAAGGGCAACAAAGATTATACCTTCCCTGAGGCACCTTGATTATATAGATAGACTGAGGGTATTAAATATGTTCTCGTTCGAAATGTGGTGTGTGAGAGGGAATATGATTGAGCTCTTTAAATTTTATTTCTGTGATAGATAAATTTGAAGTCATCAAGTTGGTTGAGATAAATGATGGGAATCGAACTAGAGTTCACCACTTGAAAATTAAAAAGCAAGGGTGTAGGTTGGATTTAAGAAAATATTTTTTCACCAATAGAGTGGTAGACTTCTGGAACAAATTGCCGCGGAGGGTAGTAGGTAGTCCAAATTAAATGTATTAAGGAGTAGATTGGATGAGTTTATGAGGAGGGAAGGTTGTGATGGTTTCTAAGTTTTGTATATATTAATATTGTTTGTATATATCTATAGCTGCATGATTTAGTTTTTGATAAGCCTTGATTGGTGATACCCTTGTTTCTGGATGCAATCCTCTGGATGTAGTTTTCTTTGGAGTTTGGGTGCCTTAAAAAAGAGGCTTTTTACTCGGATGACCTATGATGGGCCCTTGTGGCTTTTTTCATCTAATATATTATATTGTGGGGGACTTTGATTTTGTCTTCCCCTGGCAATAGTGCTTTTTGTAGGTGGGTTTTGACGGATGCGCATGACCTTTGATAGGCCCTTGTGGCTTTTGTCATCCGTGAAATTATGTTATGTCATGTTATGTTAGGGGATAGGGCACACCTACGCCAGAGGAAGGAGAGCCAGATAAACGCAACAAAAGAAGAAAGAAACACAAGATGTGATCGGTTCGTCGAGGCTATAGATAGCGAAACTAACCCAGCCCGGTTATGAGACAAAATTAATATATCCAGAGGTAAAAGAAATTCAAAGCCTAATATCATGATCAGACAAAACAGGTGAAGCTGCATTCCATGACCACTGGAAAAATGCGCTTGATATTTCTTCTGAGGAAAATTAGGATATCGACAAGGAACATGAACTAAGAGTGGTGGAGGAAATATAAACAAACAAACTTTATAAAGTTCCAAATAACAACGCTTTACCGACAATTCTTGAAGAAGAAGGCATCTAACCATTTACTATACAAGAATTGCAAAGAACTCTATTAGACACCAAAGATAGGACAACCGAGTAACTTTAGAGCTATCACACTGCTGTAGACTTTAGCAAATTTTTTGAACATCTAATAAAGCTCAGACTAATTAAACACCTCGAAGAAAGATCCCTATTACCGGGCCACTAACACTGGTTTAGAAATAATAGAAGTACGGCGACGGCCTTGGCCATACTTGTTGAGACAGTGGCAAAAGCAAAGTACAACAAGAATTATACGGATATACGAAGGGTGGTCAATAAGTTTTGCGAATCGGTAGGGCAAAACAGAGAAAGGGGGATTACTGTTTGTGGGGGTGTTAGAACAAGTTATGACAAGTCAAGACCTGCAGCCGCACCCTTTTACCTTGTATATTTGAGAAGCAGTAGCTGATCGCAGATCATCAGTCAAAAATTTTTAAACAATGGAGAAGGTTGAGCACCGCGCAGTGATAAAATTTTTGACCAAGGAAGGCAAGAATGCAAAATAGATCAATGAACGCATAGTTACAGTGTACACTGACATGCGCCTTCTTATGCAACCACTGCTCGCTGGATTAGGGAGTTCCGCCATGGTCGCGAGTCCCTTGAAGATGACTCCCTTCAGACGTGGCCAACGAGGACAATGTGGCCCGTGTGGAGAGGATGATCATCGAAAATCGACGGGTCAAGGTCGCAGAAATCGAGCGAGAACTTGGAATATCACATGGAAGTGTTATTTACATCATCCACGACAATTTGGCCTTGACTAAGGTATCTGCCCGTTGGGTCCCTAGAAACCTTACGCCCCATGATCGACTTCACGTCGTCAAAGTCCACAAGGCCAGAGTTGCACAAGCTGCCCTCCGCGAGTGCATATTCGACGAGCTCAACAATCCCCCTTACAGTCCAGATCCGGCCCCTAGCGACTACTTTTTATTCCATCAGCTCAAAGCTGCACTGCGTGGATGCCGGTTAGGGGACGATGAAGATATCCATCTCGCCGTCCAGTATTCGATTGAACAGCGGTCGGGAGATTTATGGTTGTCGGGAATTCGAAGCCTCAGGGACAAGTGGCGCAAGTGCATTGCTGTCGAGGGTAGTTATATTGAAAAATAATAAAACACTTTTCCTTTATCCGAATTGCAAAACTTATTGACCGTCCCTCGTAGTTATAAGGGATATGCAAAAAGCATTTGACAAAGTTTGTCAAATCGGATTAAAATATAAGATCAGAAGACTGGGGCTACTCTCAACATTGGTAAATTATATCTGCGATTGTGTTACGGTCACTTCAGCATACATTTCAATAGAAGGCTTTAATGCACCAAGATTGGAAGTCCCCCAAGGGGGCACCAAAGTGGGCTGCATAAGTCAAAAACTTTACAACATATTCGCAATGGACTTCCCGGCCCCAGTCAATGAATCCACTAAATACATATAATTTGATAACAACATTACGATAATAGCAAATAGCACATAAAGATATGCCCCCAAAATTGCAAGGATTACCTCGACGAAGATAGCTAATATCAATGAATTCGAACGCAAATAGAATATCAGAAACGATGTAGCTAAATTCACCCTCTTCCCAATAGAAAGACGAAAAACCGCTAGAGTGGAAGTAGAAGACGAATGATTTTGTTATGGGGACGAAGCACGGGTGCTAGGACTCAGAATCTCAAAGTAGGGATATGGAAAACCGTCACAGAAAACGTAGGAGCAGCTAAGGCAAGCTTAAATAAACTAAATCAATTTAGAGAATTAAACAGAGATAATAAGAAAAAAATCTACAACGCGACATCAGTAGAGCTACACTGCTTTACTCAGAAAAGCGTTAAATAAATCTTAGAAAAGAAATATGATTAAACTACAAAGAGTCCAAAACAAATTAGTGTATATTATATCAAATACCAGGAGACAAGAACATAAAAAGCTAAGTGACTTGCACCACGAAATAGATCTACCAGCAATAAATGTGTTCTTACACAAAAAAATCTTGCAAAGTGTGGGATAAGTTAAATGAAATACTAAGAGGAAAGATGCAGAGATATCCCGCAAAACAAAAGAGGTAACAATAGAGGTAATTTCATGAGAGGAAACCCCAACTCTAGGGAAAAGCCGCCCCCAATAGCTGAAGATGCGTGTAAGAGAATAGAGTCAAGGAAGCTCCACGTGGACCTTAATAACTCATGTGGCTACAAACACGAGGTCAAAAGACGAGACAACGGGCCTAAAAAACACGCGAAGAGGGGTCAAAACGCAGATGTATTTACAAATGGAAGTTCCTCCCATAGCTTTGAGGCAATCTTTCCTGCCACCTACCATTTGGAAGCATGCGAGAGTGAGGGACGACATCCGTTATCATAAATTCATGGGTGGAAAACTTCCATCACCTAGCTCTGTGTTTACCTTGGAAGAATCCGCTCCGTGGCCCGAGGCAATTTTCCCATAGCATCAGCCGATATTTAACATCAGGCTTGTCTGTAGCAAAGTACTACAGGCTCGTAATCCAGCACAAGACACATCTCTTCTCGAATTGGCCACGCTTTCGTCTCCACGAGCGCAAAAGCAAGAAGCTCTCCCGTCGGAATTCCCCACAGTCAATTGTCGATTTTCCAGTAACGGCCGTTCTCGTTCACCAGCCCAAATACTCCCTCGTCAAGGTATTCTGAGGAAAATCTCACCCTTCTGCAATTCTCCTAGTCGAATTGCCTCTCCCTTCCCTTCGTCATCCAAGCATTAACTTCTGCAAGACGTCGACGCGTGCGGATCCTTTAATCCGGTCTTTTCCTAAATATTTAATTGTATTTTTGCTCAGCACAGCCTTTAAAGCCTCAATCCAATTTGGTCATTTACCTGCCTTAAGCTCATTAGCTTGTCCCTTTTACACGACTATCGAGCCACAAGATCCAGAATAATCCAATTTCATTTTATTTGGGTAAATATTTATTTATTTCTTGTTGTGTTATTAAATATTATTTTTCTACTTTCTTTTAAATAACCCAGAACAGCATTCAACCATAGCTAGTAATTAACAGCCAATCTGGGTTAACTTTTTGTTATTTGCCTGCCTACTCGAGTAACAGTTTTCATCCATTTATTCCCCCTCCCCCTTATCTTACACCATCATCTGGCAACGGAGCCGAGATCAAGTCTCTTGGGCGTCCTTTCGCTCTATTTATCACCACCCGGCTAATTTAATCTCCCTCCATAGATAGATATATATCGGCTATTCCTCACAAATGAAATTGCAAAGTATTTACACAAATTCCAAGAAAACAAATCTACAACAGACGACGAAGAATAAAAACAAAGATCTCAAAGGAAAATAGAGGCACGAGACAACTACTAAAGGCAAAAGACTGAAGATTAAGAATCAGGAAGAAGAATAAAGAGATGGCTGGTCACCCAGCAACTATCAGTAACTACAAACTCATTTCCTTTTTACCACTTAATTTAAACGTCCACTTTACTCTCTAATCTTACTATATGATTTTTCTTCTACCGTATTCCAAGACCTAAGACTGAAGATCTTTACACATAAGCGTTACAAAAATTATCAATCACATTCAAGGATTATAAAATTTCATAAGACAACAAAATCCTCATGTATGCGGTACTTTTGACTCAAATACTATTCTATAACGGGTTTCCATCCCACATATCATCCTCGATATTGCTTATTTCTTTAAGGTTTGCTAAAGAGTTAAGTCAATGCTTAAAAAACAAGGACCTTTGACAAGCTCACTGTGCGAATAATGATTTCTTGCGCAAAACTCAACGAAGATTTGTATCGAATTTTGTGCTAATCTGTGATTGACAGTGTCGAGTTTTACCTATGTAGAGTAGCTTGGCGCTAAGAGTTTTACACAAGCATAGACAGACAGCTGACCACAAGCCGCTGGAGATATGTCTGGGCGATTAATAAAGAGTGCGAATTACGGTTGCCCGGGTAAGATTAATGGCTTGCCAAGTTTCAGTTCAAAGGATATATAAATACAATGGTCCCCCAATATATATATATATATATATATATATATATATATATATATATATATATATATATATATATAAAAGGGAAACAAATTACCTATGGTGGTTAAATGAATTAAGTGAAGATTAACGAGGTAATCTGGGGATGACCATACACGATCGATTTACCTAAAAGCGCGGGCGAATTAGATTAGGGAATGGAAGATAACGGCGCAGGTCTTCAAGAAGATACTTTTGGGAGTCCTGACTAGAATAAATCGAAGATGGGGTTGGATTACTTCGTGATCAAGAATGAGATTTTCTCTGCTCCAGAGAGACGTAATCTCAAGTCGAGACGATTCAGCTGATCGGCAGAGTCTCAGTCTCGAAGACGGGAATCTTAAAGGAAAGGTGAATATGAGAGGACCGCACAACTCTTAGGGAAGAAGGGGGCTCGATAGTTTTCCTCTGAAAAGGGGCCAAAGCTTAACGAAGGTAGATCTGCTGAGGATATCGTTGACGGCGGACGACGACGAGTCACGAGAAAGCACGGGCAACAGACCGCAGTCTGAAGGGAGTGGATGGCGAGCTTTCACTCTCCTCGAGAGTTGGTGAGCTTCAGGTTAAATACCTGGGTGGCATCTCTGCTAGACGCCTCATGGCCTTGCAGTCTTCAAGGGATTCTTAGCGCCAATATAAGCAAACACAATTCATGATGACGTGTCTTCCCAGACGATCAAACTTGCCTTGCGATATGGTGGTAGGGTTAATATGGCCGTGCACGGCGTTATCGCAAAGGAGAGGAGGACGATTGGCGTCTTAAAACAAACATAGCGGGGAAGGTTGATTAAGTGAGCGACGGATTCTTCCTCGACTTTCTAAAATTCTTACGCTAGCTCACGTGGTCTTGAAAAGAATAGAGGGGTATCTCCAAGGGGCTTCCTATCACGGTTTTCCTTCGATGGCATTTCCTCACAGAGAAGATTTCGAACACTTTATCTAATCATGTTTTATAACTATTTTTATAATATTTTTTTACATTGTACTATTTTAAATTGTGACTAGAATTTCAATGAACATTAAATATGAAATAAAATCTTATTGTCTGCCCCCTTATTTCTGCCTTGCCCTATTTAAAAGGCGGACTAGGATGCCAGCAACGACCCTTTTAGTTCCTGGGAAAGAAAGAGTAAATTAGAAACCACTAGGTTTATTGTAGGTGGTCGAACAAAGGATCATTTGTATAAATGTGTGTTGTTGTAGTCAATGTCCATTGATGTGTCTTTGGTGGAGGGAAAGATATTTTATGTTTGAAATTGATAGCCAGAATCTATTTTAAACTGGGTTCCCGTCAACTAAAGATTGTGGAAGAATTGAAAGATACCTTGTCGTAAACTCAAAAAACATATAGAAGGATGTTAAACCATGCCAGATCGATAAATGTCTACAGTTTCCTGATATGTGCAGTTGCCAGATCTTGGTTTCGACTAGACTTCTCTCGCGTTCCATAAATACTAGATTGGTTTCATGTTGGTTGAACTTTATAGACAAAAAATTCCTCGGAATATACAGAATACCACTCGAGCCAAATTGGAGCAACTTGGGCCTGATGACAAGGAACATTATGTTGCTGGAATATTTCACGTTTTTGTGGTACATGAATTCCATGAATAGATAAAAATGGTCACCATGCAGTCCAACGTAGCGGTCACGTGTCAATAATGTATTAGGGGTGAGCAGCTTAACAAGTGTGGAATCGCTTTGAAACTTCACGGTCATTGCCCTTTTGATAGCTGAGGTCCTCGACCTCATGGCATCTGCACTACACTTAATACCTAACATCAGCCTACTCAATTTAAACTGTGACTCATCGAATCAAGTCACATGTTGCTAGTGCCACAGATTCAAATTAGCGACGTAATGAACCCAGGTAGATGAAGGTAGAGAACTTACCTGATGTTCATGAAATTGGTATATCTGTATTGACTAGAGATGCGATTTAAGCGAGTATTGCTTGTCTGATTACATGGACAAATATATCCAGGTGCCGATGGATATGATCATTAAAAATACTGGAGCGACGACTGCGCTGTTTACTTTGTTGAGGGTCGTCCTGGTAGCATGAGGATTCGATAAACTTGTCAAAAAGATCGTGCTTGGTCCTCTCGAATAGTCCCCTTACTTCCTTTTTTAAGCACTAGTAGTTACGGCTTCCTAGAATGTCTGCCGGAAGAGAATTAATAGTCTCGGGAGGTAATGAAGCCAAAATATGAAAAAACTGAGTTTCCTCCATCTTTATCCCTTTGAAAGCCCTGTGGTGGTTGTTATCAGCGGCAGAACATGTATTTGCGCTTTCGTCCTATGTGAGCGGGTAAGAAGTGGTATAAAAAATATTCCTTGGAGGTTCCAAGCTTAGGGGGATATTGGGTTTGATGGGGTAACGCTTTGGGCGAAGTAGAGTCACCGTGCCTGGTAGCCTAATGGTAGAGCATCTGACCGGCAATCAGCAGACCCCAGTTCGAATCCCGGCCAGGAATTTCAAACCTCTTTCCCCGTACGTTATTTCTGTCTTCTAGGTAAAAGGATTGCCTTCATTTTGCCTTCATTGTGCCATCATATTGATTCTAGTGTTCTTCTAATGTCCCTTTCTCTTACCTATACAAAACTCCGATTTCTTGTTTCATTACTCATTCGCGTAAATTTTTTCTTCTTCTCTTATATATATATATATATATATATATATATATATATATATATATATATATATATATATATATATATATATATATATATATATACATATAATGAAGTAAAAAAAAGGCCGAAAAAAAATTATCCCAAAGAATCAAGCAATTGACTATACGCATCACACGTGTCATATATCTGTTCCATTGCACTCAATGCGCACACTGCCAATTGATGTGAAGTTAAAAGAAATTGGTTAAAACGATCAATGGAGAGCAGAGAGGTAGAGGTGAAGAGGTGAGAAAAGAACTATAGCTAGAAGAGTGGTGAGAGGAGAATTAGGGATGAAAGGGGAGTGGGGATGAAAACACTTTTCTCGCCTCACAATTAGCAGCATCATTCTCGTTGCGATGAGTCGGCAAATCGACCCTGAGCCTCAGGGAACGCTCTTTAAGCGTCAGCTTAGGAGAAACTTGCGCGTCTTATGGGCCTTTATCTCCATTACATTTGGGCAACGGATAGTGATATGGAAACCGGTTTACATCCTTCTATGACAAAGGATAATGGGTGTACATGTCTGTTTGTTATGTGAGTAGCTTGATACCATGATACGTAAGCAATATTTATGAAGATACTTCCAACATATTATTCGTATACACTGTCAATTATCTTTTTTAGTTAAATTTGTTATATCAACCGCCATTATCTTAGCCAAATCATGCGATTATTTGTCAGTTTGTTTAGCATTAGGACTACGACAAATATTACTAGAGGATCTAATTGAGCTTTTAGAGTGATTGGCACGAAAATAGTAAATAGGTTATGGTTATGTTATTTTTTCTAATTAGTAGTTTATATCAGCTATTTCTGTGCACAAGGAGGGGCAACATGTCCAATACAATCTTTCAACATATGTGTACAACCAACTACAGTGATGATTGGACAAAACAGAATTTATATTTATATCAAATGACTAGATTAAACGACAGGTAGTTGAATTCGCACTAATAGATTCTCTCCCAAACTTTAATCTGTAGTAAGAGAATTTCAACTTTTATCTCGTGGTTAAGTTCCTTACCACATCCCAAAGATCTATCGTCTGAACCCTCAAGAAGTCTCAGCCTCTCTTTACAAATATTACCTCCATGATTTTTTTTGTGCGTGTCACTCCTTCCCTCTTGTTTGAAGTTATTTTCTCTTGTCCTTTTTGGTCTAAAAAGAATCACCTAAGTTAATACTTTGTCAGTCTTTGCATAGCTGAAGGACGGAACGTGTTGCTCCGAAACAAGTCATGTACTTGTGATCTAATAAAGTAGTTCTTTCGCAATCTTAGAGCTTTGGATTATTATTAGATCCAATTAACTTGGAGGAGAAGTGCAGTGATAAGAATGCTTAGAGGATACTTAAGTAAGGTAAATGAGCGAAGTATCACTGAGAAATTGCCTGGTAAAGAAACAGAAACCCATTTTGTTAGGTTAAGGATATAGCTATCTTAAACGGGGATAGGAGCAAGGCTTTCAAAGTATCACAAGAAGAAAATACCGAGCTTAATATAAAGACTTATGGAAATATGAGGAAATAGTTGAACAAGATGTTTAAAAAGAGTAAAGGGCTCCCTGAAATTAATTTCGCACATTATAATGATACGGATCAGATAAAAGTTATTGAGTTATTATTGAATAAAAAATGAGCTCAATCAAGATTGGCTAAAGTCTTTTAAAATCAAGGAAAACATTAAAGAAAAGATAGGACACAAGACACTCATTTAGAGACTATTAATTTTAATAGGGAAAGTATTGTAGCATATATAAATAGATTAAATGTTAAGAATGCTATGAGTGTTGATCATATTCATTCTAAGGTTATTAAAGAGGAAGAGAAAATTCTCTCATTTGGTCTTAAGAAAGCTTCGAGAGATACCAGATGACTGAGAAAAGAGCTAAAGAAAGTGCAACTTTCAAACAGGTATGAAGGAATATCCTAATAACTATAGACCCTGTAAGTCTTACCTCAATAGTATGTAAAATACTTGAGAATGTAAATAAAAAAGGAAAGCAAACATTTTGGTAAGTGGTAACTTCTTAAGTGATAATCTCAACTTTGAATCAGGTCAGGTAACTCAATCCGGACCAATCTACTGAAAATTTTCATATAAGGTAAAGGAAATAACAGGGATGTATTTTACTTCGATTTCAGTAAGCCTTTTGATAAGGTCCCTCAGAGGAGAGAGGTGTATTCAACCTTCCAAAAGGCAAATTTTGCAAATGCGCCACCGATCATAATAGTTTTAAAATTCCATAATAGTTTTGAAATTCAAGTTTGCTAGTTAGACTCCGCTGAAGATGAGAGGGATTTAGGAGTAGTAATAGATCGGCCATTGTGGCTCTCTAACAAATGTTTAGAGGATAGAAATAATGCAAATAGGGTATTACGCTTTATCAATATAAATGTTGACAATAAAAGTAAGGAAGTTATTCCAAGCTATATAATTTTTATGTTAGGCCCTACCGTGTATATTATATTTACGCAATATCCACACATCGCAAGCAGGATATCACCATTCTAGAGGGAGCACTGAGAAGAATAACCAAAATAATACCTTACCTGAGCCACCTTTATTATATGTATAGGTTAATCGAACTTAACATATTTTCATTTGAAAAGAGTGCCATAAAAAATGACATTATCCATCGTTCTTTAGAATTGTTTAAAGGGATTTATAAATTAGAAATAAAGCTTATTCAGGCAGAGACTGCATATCATAGCCAAGATTGCTTGGAGTCTTGTACTATACACTAAATATGACGAGCCTACTGGCTGATTGATGACTGATAACGCAATCATTGATAGTTACAATGTGATTTTGGATACTTTGAATGGGATAACTTTTATAGGCCCTAGTGACTTTCCCAAATTTTATCTTTTTTACCTTATGCTTAGTGTGAGTGAAATCACAGACTTTTGATCTATTAAAATACTTAGAAATGTTAGAAAGTGTCATTGTATTTTTTCACTTGATAATCTGCTTTCTGAATCATATGTCGAACTTACCTTGTCTCTTCATCCTAATAAATGAGTGATGCTATTAGTAGCCTTCTAGAATTCACATGTAGTAGTATTGGCATACATACCTTACGAATTTTATCTTTGAACTGGAAGTCATAATCGTTCTTTAATTTTAGCCGCATCATTTCTTCAAATACAAATTACTTTCCTCATTTTTTATCTGTTCTTCTATAAAAGGAAATTTTAAATAATCCCTTGTAAAATTTCTCCTGAAAGTTAAATAAAATTTTCAAGAAAATATGTAGTTTGGAATTTTGTTCTCTAATTTTGGATGGTACTGTATTGACGTTAAGGCTCTGGGAGAATTTTCCGACACCACTATTGAGAAACCGAGTTATCTTTCAGTGGACGGTGAGATAGAAGTGCCGAAACTGGTTTCTGATAGTGATTTGTTCTTTGTTGCTACTCGTCACCACCAGTCCTTGCTGAGTTGTCAAAAGAAAGATAACTTGGTAGGACTTTTACCACCGATCTACACTTATATTGGCGACATTTATTTAGGAATGGGGACCAAAATTTTAAGGTGGTAAACGATTCACGGGTCGCTAAGCCGAAAAGTGCTTCACGATTTTAATAGTACCGGCTTTCAACACCCCCCCCCCCTTCTTCCGTCTAACACTGCTATTACATACAATATACAAAAAAAGAACAAATTTATATGAGAACCTTGGTAAAAAGACAAGATAGACAACAAACCGGCCATTACGGCCAATCCCTAATAAGAAAAAGGGCTCAAAACCAACAGAAAAACGAACAAAACGACGCAGATCACCATACAGCCAGAAACAGCCGAGTCAGGGTATATTAGGTGTTGCCCGATCTCGGAGACTCCACCCCAGCCCTCTGTGCAAACTGTGGCAGATACCACGTCGCCGTTAACCCCAGCTGCCCTTACCTAAGTAAGGCCCGACATGACGCCGTGGAGGCCATTCGGCGCCCACAACAAAATACACACACAACCATACACTCCGCCCCGCCCCCCCTCCCCTTCATAGAACATTCGCCGCTGCTGCCGGCGCTACGCTGCCTGCTCCCCCTGCCCTAAGCCAGATGCACCCAACCTCCCCTGCAGCAACCACACCTCACCCCAGCACACAACACTCAGAGACCCCCACTACTACCAACACCCACACACCACACAACCATCCCCACCCCACTCTACACGCCCACCCTCACCCCAGTCTTCCCCCCCATCCCACCCCACACCACACAAGCGACAACACAAAAACTAAACAAAACCTGGCCACAATGCTTTCAGCGGTGGCAAAAGACATGTCGAGGGGTGACCCTCGCTTATACGCCAAATTGCTGAACACACTATTCGCCTCTAATGGCATAGAGCAGATCACCTTCTCTGAGAAGGTGTTTGCTCTAATAGACGAACACACATCCAGACCCGCACTCTTCCCCACCCCAATGGGTACACACCCCTGCCTGCCGGGAACCACTGCCCCCCACTTTCATCACGCTCTCCCCGCCGCCTGTCGTGTCCCTGCACCTTCCTCAGTCACTGCTCCCGCCTCTCCCCCAACCACCTCTCCTGCCCACACCTCTTCCACCTCTCTATCAAAACCCTGCCTTCTTTCCACTGCCACCACCCCTCTCCCACCCATCTCCACCCCATCTCCCACAGCTCTCACTGTCTCCCCAACCCCCACTCTCACTCAGTCCACCACACCTCGTGCCAATCTAAAAAACCACACCCCAAAGCACCATCCGCGCACACAGGCATGAAACAAACAAACCCCCCTCCCTCTCCTTTCGCTTCCACTCCTTCCTCGCTCCCTACTCCTCCTCCTCCCACTGCTTCTCACTCCACCCCTTTTCACTCCACTCCTTCTCACTCCACCCCTCCTCCTTATGCTCCTACACCTCTGCCTCTTTCTTCCTCAACCCCCCCTCCTTCCACTCCTTCTCTTCCAACTCCTTCCCCCTCAATCCCCCCTCCTTCCACCCCTCCGCTGACCTAACCTCCTCTCTCCCTCGACAACCCTCCTCTCATAATCTGTACCTCTCCAACTATCTCTAGCCCTTTATCCTCCAGCTCTACGCCACCCACCTCCACCACAAACTCCCCCACAAAGACACCACCCCCTCCAAAGCCACCACCTCGACATCCACGCCCACAGAACACACTCCTCCACCCAATACGGCTCCCATACCCAACAACAGCGCCGTGACCCACACGAAACAAACATCTACACGAGTCAAGGTACTAAAACCCATGCCTCCTGGGCAATAACCAAGGAGAAGGGGACGATACCAGGCAAGTCAGCCTCCCGCGCACTCCAACCACGACAATAGGTCAACTTAGCCTAATACAGCTTAACGTACGCAGCTGGCACGGTATTCGCCATACGGTCGCCAACTGGGTACTCAACACACAAAGACCAGACATAATACTCCTGAACTCCACCAGCCTACACCCTCCCAACAACAGACTCCGCATTGCAGGGAATCACACCTACCTATCGTCACAGGCGCGGCACCTAGGATCTGCGATCCTAGTAAAGCGCAACATACACCACTCCTTGGACAACACACATGACACCTCCTATCTAGCCTGCAAAATTTACACAAGCTCTGGCCCCATAATAGTGGCCACTCACTACAAACCACCACGTATACAGCTAAACTTAGAAGTCCCACTCCGGGCCCTATCAAACCACAACCTACCCATCTTCTTCGCGGAGGACCTCGACGCTTTCCACCCGACACTCCTTTTTAACAACACGAACGATGCGGATAGTTACTTGGCCGGTGCCTTGCGGCGATACCGCTGCGAGCACATCGGCCCGGCCTTCCCCACGTTCTTCGGTCCGCACGGAGGCAACACAGCCCCGGATGTGGTCTTCCGCAACGACCATGCCACACGATTCTACACTCACATCGCACCCGGTTCACGTACTATCTGAACACATACAGATATGCCTTCTCATATCCACATCTTCCATACTCATTCCCACATCACCTCTATATGACTACAAGAACACAAACTGGGCAGAATTCAGGAGCCATATATCCACAAACACACCACACAACCTCGACCTGGAGGACACTAATCCAGGACTAATAGACCACCACTGGTGCTCACTTCTAGACACCATCACCAACGCACGTAACCTACACTCACCACAAAAAAAACTACACCTGCATAAAACACTTCACATTCTCAATACACACACAGAGACTCATCACACAGTACAACAACCACTACACCAGAGGCCCACGACAACACAACATAAACCAACTACGTGCCCGCTTCCTTCAGTGCGTACAGCTAGATAGGAACCGGCAGTGACGTGAGGTCGTCCGCATTGCGGACGACACCCGTTACATGGACCCTTCCTTCTTCTGGCGGTACGTAAAAAGGATGCTGGGTACTGAACCACCCAAACCAATTACACTCAAAATAAACAACCACACACTCACAGACACTAACGACATCTTAGACGCATTCAGGTCCCATTGGGACACAGTACACACGCACAACCCACCAAAATCACATGCGCAGGAGAACTTCCAGGAAATCCAGGAGGGCGGGCGGGCTCCTGCTCACGAGCTAAGGCCTGCCCCCCTGATACGAATGGAGGTGCTCGATTACACGTGTACACTAACCACTCCAATCACCGTCGAGGAAACAAAACACTACATAAAAACGACACCAAAACGCACCCCCGTTCCCTCCGGTCTACCAGCCACACTCATACACAACCTCCCCGCAGACATATACCCCACACTCACACATCTATTCTACGCCTCACTAGCCTCAGGCCACTTTCCCAAAATATTCAAAGTCTCTCACAACATACTCCTACATAAACAGCACAAAGACCCAAAACACCCAAACAATTACAGGCCTATTGCTCTATTAGAGCACCTAGGCAAAATACTCGAGCGTATGGTCAACTGCCGTCTATGGGAGTTTCTGGAAGAGAGGGACTGGTTCCCCTCCTCATCAATACGGGTTCAGGAGAGGCTGGTTAACTCAGGCGGCCGTGACCATCGTTTACGACAGAATACAGAAAAAACGACAGATACACCAAAAGACTCTCTCCGTCAGTAAGGACGTGGAGAAGGCCTTCGACAAGGTGTGGCACGAGGGACTCCGTTGGAAACTCGCCAACAACACGGAGTTACCTCTCTGCCATCCGTCCCATGAGTCTCGGACAAGATCCCCCTGCTGGTTAATGAAATACAGATCAAGATCAGAATGGTAATCCCTGGCAGGCATGAAACACCAGGATCCAGTAATCTTGGAATGGGGGTAGGGGGGTTAGATAGTATTGTGTTATAATACCAACAAGTAAACATAGGACTTTTCCTGGCTCCAAATACGAGATAATATGAGTTCGCGTCGGCGTAGACAGAGAAAACTAATTAGTTATTATGGCAACGAGTGTAAATGGTTATTTAATGATTTTACTGTCTAGCAAAATTTAACTTGTGTCGACTACAAAGATTAGAATAAAAATTTTTAATGTAGTTTTATGTATAGATTTAAAAAATGGAAGTAATTTTTATCGAAATGACCAGTTTTTTGTAAGTTACAATTACCAATTTTGTCAAATTTTGAAGATTTTAACGAATTTCATTCTTTTATTTTTTATTTTTATGTTATTTAACTAAATAAAATTTTAGATAAAAGCAACAATTTTAATTGAAATGCCAAGAGAACAGTGTAAAAATAGCCCAGATAAATTTTGCTACATATGTGGTTCAGTAACATTTAAAAAAATTCAAAAAAAGATTTCTTCTCTCGTGAAAATCTATATAATTTGTATTTTGGATGTAAAATTGGCGACCAAAATAAACAATGGGCAACACATATCTGTTGCACGACATGCTTTAATTCTTTATCAAAATGGTCTAAAGGAAAAATAAAAAGCCTTCAATTTGCTGTTCTAATGGTATGGCGAGAGCCCCAAGATCATGCCACTGACTGCTATTTCTGTTTGGAAGACATACAAAGTAAGTAATTGTTTATTGTCCACGGTACCTATATTTTGAAGTAGTATACTGCAATATAATTTTTTTTTAAATAGAAAATTAATTATGTTTAGAACAACTTTATTGTTATCACATATATGTACATAACTTTAAATTTGATGAATATAATTTCCATACCTTTAGTTAAAACTACGAAGTGCACTTCAGCTGTGCTATATCCCAACCTTAGATCTGCTATTCGGCCTATACCTCACTCAAAAGATATTCCACTACCTGAACCACCTGCAGAAATTGTTTTGATTAACTCTGATGAATCGGATATAAAATCATATAAACCAGAAACTGAAATTTATGTTCCTGAAACTGTTGATACTACTCCAAAATCTTTCTCACAACTTGATCTAGATGATCATGTAAGAGATCTAAACTAAACAAAGCAACAGAGTGAATTACTGTCCTCGAGACTGAAAGAAAGAAATTAGGTAGCAGAAGATGTTCAAATTACTAAGTTTCTCATTCGATCAACCAAGTTACAAGACAAATTTTTATTTGACCACAATTTATACTACTGTAATAATATTCCCCGTCTCTTTGAAGAAGTCGATAAACATTATGAACCCAGTCAATGGAGACTTTTCATTGACGCTTCTTTATATAATAGAAAAGCTGTGTTTCTGCATAATGGAAATAAACCATCGAATTTAGATTTCATTTAAAAAAGCATTAAATACAGTGAACATAAATGGTTGATTTGGGCTGACCTTAAGGTAGTAGCCATTTTAAATGACTTGCAGTCAGGCTACATAAAATTAATGTGTTTTGTGTGCGAGTGGGACAGTAGAGCTCAGGGGGAGAACATTACATACGCTCAGAATTGCCTTTAAGAGAAGAGACAAAGGTAGGGTGTTATAATGTCATACGTGAACCATTGGTTCCTAAGGAAAACAAAATTTTGCCACCACTTTCCCTAAAATTATATTTAAAAACAAAATTTACTAAGATTAGTGATGCTAAAATTAAAAAAGGGATCTTTGTTGGACCTCAGGTTCGACAACTTATGGTAGATAGATAGGGAGTTTGAGTCAAAATTGAGCAAGGCAGAAGTTGAAGCCTGGCATAGTTTCCAAGGTGTATGTAATGGTCTCCTTGGAAGCCTTAAATAAAAAAATTACCACATTCTGGTCTAGAATTTGATTAGGTCTTATAATGAGTTGAGATGTAGTATGTCACTAAAGGTGCATTTTTTGCATTCCCATCTGTCTTTCTTTCCAGAGAATCCAGCAGACGTCAGCGATGAGCATGGTGAATGGTTCCACCAAGATATTGCTACTATAGAAAATCGTTTTAAGGAAAATAAATACCTACAGTGCTTGCTGACTTCTGCTGGATGCTTCACAGAGACAGAGAAGATGTACATAAAAAGAAACTTAAATAGTATAAAAAATAGAACTATTGTATATATTTCAGCAATTTTGAAAATATCTTAAATCTTCATTATTTTTTAAAGATATTTTTATAATACCACACTCTGAAATTTATTAAAAAGACATTAATTCCTTTTGATGAATAAACTTTTTGTTTCCACTTATCTTTCTACATTTTGTCAAATAAAATAAATATAATAACAAATATTTCATACCTCTATAGACTGAATAATTTAATATTAATAAAAATTTAAATGTGTAAATTACAAAAGAACTGAAGTCATTTCATGAAAAATAAAGGTCATTTTCGTAATCTACGCAAAAAATCTACAATAAAATACTACTTCCTCATTTCTGTAGCAAAATCATTGTTGTATAGTTTATTAGTATGGATATCTTTTCAGGCAATATTTGTACTGATTATTGCAAATCCTAATTTGAATGGGGCAAAAGTGGTTTCATAATCTAACTAGTTAGTTTGAGTTAAATCTATCTTGCAAAATTAATTTAACGATTCGAACCTGCTAATCAGATGGACCTTGTCTTGCGTTGATGCTGATAAGGGATTTATGAGGTTGATGATAATTATAATTGATAAAATATCTTAAAACCTACCACATTAAGAAGAATGGTGCCTTACAGCCAAGCAAAAATGTGCTTAAAAAGGAATGGGAACACACTAAAATGAGCCAAATATTCCTTGAATAAAAGTAGGACAAAGTGAATTGAAATCAATAACTAAAATAAGTTCATATACAATAATAGCTGGTAGCTAGCAGAAGGAGGGAGATGTACAAAGAAAGAAAGGGCTCAATATACTCAGGACGAGAAAGCATAACAAATATTAAGAGGTATCTCCCGAAGAGAGAGAGAGAGAGAGCTACAAGGAGCTACAAGGAAGAAGAGTCCCCTAGAAGACCTAATGGTCCATACAAGGAGGGTAATTTTGGCGCACTTCTCGAAGGTATCCGTTGGCAACCTCGAAGATCACTCATGAGGATCTTAACGGTGATTTTGCAAGACTTTATCTAGTCTTGACTTGAATTGTTCAACAGATTCACTGTTGACAACTTCCGTCGGAAGTGTGTTCCAACTACCACATATACTGTATGTGAAGAATTTCCCACATTGATCACGGTGGTATTGCTTTAGGTTAAGTTTGTAGCCGTGAGAGAGAGAAAAAAAATATATATAGAAAGAGAGTGAGAGAGGAAGAGAGAGAAAATAAAAAGTGTGTGTTTAACGCTCATTTACATTGAAACCACAAATCATTGCATATTCCATTAAACGCTCCCAAATACCCGTTTAATACCGAAAAGGTGACTTGTCAAATTATAAAAGAGTTACAGGATAATAAATCTTAAAAAATAGATCTCTCCTAAAGTGAAGGTGTGACCAGGTTATAAGAGATTTAATGGAGGTCATTGGAAGTAACCCCTTCAACTGCTTAATATTCCGTTTGGGTCGCCTTTCTGCATTAAAAGTAGACTCTTACGCCTATATAGGGTAGTTTTTCCATTTACCCGCAGGTTGCACGTGTTTTTACTCCTTTCACAAACGTTTTCATGGGAGTTTTCGCGTATTTGTCTTCGGTAATTACCTTGAATATTATTGATAAAATGCCTTAGTTTTTTGAGGTTTCTTTTCGGTTAAAAATTGACATTATAGTCATAGATCTTCATATAATAGTTAACATGATTATTATTACTATGATTGAAGTATCCACTCTTTCCCTTTCCTTTTATAGTCGTAGCTATGAGGCTAAAACCAACGAGGGCATTTCCATCGAAACATTTTTATCAAAGGCTGGTAAAAAAGGGCGAAATTGGGCATAGCGAAACTTTATATAATTAGACTAGTTTAGATTGAAGACTAATTGGAGCGCCAGAAAGCGCGTAACTCTCCCAAATGCTGGCAAAAACTCTAGAGTGAGTGCTGCTTCGCAAGAGGGTATTCAGGTCTGGAAGGCACGCAAATGCTCCATATAGCTCTAGCGTAGGGAAATATTTTCGGGGCGTAAAGGGATGCGTGTTCCTGTGTGTGGGCAAGTACGAATGAACATGGATGCGTAATGTTTAATGTTGTACTAAAGAGATTTAGAGGTATTGATTGTTAAATTGTGCTTTAGGGCGTTTCAATTGCCAACATTATAAGCATAAGTGTGTGTGCACATAGAAATTTACACTAAATTCATGTCCACAACGTTTGTTTGTGTGAAAGGATTTACCCTTGTGCATTTAGGCGCTTTTTGTGAAATTCGTGTTTTTTTATGTGTATGTGTGGGTGTGGTGTACAGGAGATAATGAAGAGTTGTTTCGAGGAAGACCTCATCCTCTTCTGAAGTGACAATGGCTCCTGCTCAGGCCAAGACCATAAACACGACCTACGATGGAAAATAGCGGGTATCGAGGCTGAAAATGGACTTTTTAATAGCCGGTGGCTTCCATAATAAGACGAGATGGCAGGCTCAAAGGAGCCCAGGGCGGAGAACGGGCGACAAGAGGCTCCCAAGAGTCGTCTACCTCGAACAGGTAGCGGCACCGGGAGCTTGAAGTCCACTCGCCCGTCCCCAGGCATGTCCGAACTCTCCGAGGCCCCTCTCCATTTATCTCTCTTGCATCCGCCCACCCCTGTTTAGGCTTAGCGCCGGGGGTTAGGGCTTTCCATACGCGGAACTGGGCGTGCGCTCCCACATGGATCTGTATTTGGAAGTTGCCGAATACCCCCACCCCTCCCCTCCCACCGCCTCATTTCCTCTGAACAGACAGAACTCGCGGATCAGAGACTAATCGCCTATTAATTGGCTAAAAAAGCCAAATAATCACCGAAGGGGGATGGGGGGCGATGACAACGCGGCGGTTGAGGGAAGTTTTGGGGAAGGGCCAAACTGTATTTTTTATCATTTTAGTTTATGGATAAAAATTTCTGGATTTGAATTATTTATGATTTGTTCTAGGGAAAAGGGGAAGTGGGTCTTCCTTCGCTCTGAGATAGAATCTCTTTTGTATTCTCAACGGCCTTTCTTTTTAAAGCCGGGGTTACTTAGATATGCACAGCGCTTGAAGGCTTAACTGGATTAATTCCGAATTTACTGGAAAAATTAACCTTATGAGACAAACACTATCTAGTATGACATCACTCTAATGTGTGTGAGATATATATATATATATATACCAATTAATTGCCCCAATTAGTATATTATATTTATCCATATTTATAGCATCTACATTTATAGTCAAGTTTTCAAAACATTTTTTCACATTTTCAATTTATTAAATAATTTATTACTATTGCTGCTTCATTAAGTGTCAACCAATAATTGCATCAACTAGTGTTATATTTATCCATATTTAAAGTACCCATAATTGATCCATATCTAAATTTCAATAGTTTTCAAAAGATTTGTCATAATTTCAATTAACTAAATAATTTATTTCTAATCCTTGTGTGCATTAGAGTTTTTGTAATTTTAAACGTGCTCTAAATCTATCTTTTATAGACCAGAAGATGGGTAAGGTACCCGAAACGTTGTACTTAATTAAATGAGAAATTTTACATGTCTCATTTTGGGATTTATCATCCTCAACCTGAAAAAAGGCCTTATTAGAAGCAAACTTATTAAATATATATATATATATATATATATATATATATATATATATATATATATATATATATATATATATATATATATATATATATATACATATATATATATACATATATATATATATATATATATATATATATATATATACATATATATATATATATATATATATATATATATATATATATATATATATATATATATATATATATATATATATATATATATTTATATATATATATAGAGAGAGAGAGAGAGAAAGAGAGAGAGAGAGAGAGAGAGAGGGAGTGGGAGAAGAATCTAGATAAACTGACAAAATGGCTCAAAACAATCCCTTATTTCCCTATGAATCCTCCCACTCAAAAACACTTGAAGAAAATAACAAACATAAGAGATAAAAAAAACTCAAAAACTAAAAAATACAAAAACTTATAATTTCAAATAATCCCCAGAGTAAGCAATCTGAACAATACCAATCATTCGCACAACCCGATTAACCCAAACAATCCGAGCAAGAAAACAGCCGAACAATCTGAACAACCCAAACATCTTAAATTCTCCAAGCAATTCAAACAACTATAATTATTTTGCTTCTTAAATAATCTAAGCCAACTATACATCCATACTATCCGAACAAGAAAAACCAACGAAAAAAATCCTGGTTCTCTGTGAATCATTTTTGCTGAAACTTCTCCCACCCGCTCTGCACAATATGGCGAGACAAATGTTATGTTGAAGGACGTAACGCACCATGTTGAAAACATAACATTAGTTTTGCTATATTGTGCTGATCAGCGGGAAATAGTTTGATAAAAAATTATTAAGAGAGAATCAAGAAATCCTAAGTTTCCTTATCAAGTATTAGCCTGGTTTAGTGTGTACAACATGGGTGGGGAAACTTTTTTGAGCCGTGGGAGAAAATTTGTGATTTAAGAATTTGGCAGATGCTAAAGAAAATTTGACTCTTGTATCTTTGTAAATGTAATTGAAATTTATTAAATGGTGCGATATAATCCTGAAAAAAAATAATACGCAACATTTTTATTAACTGCGCCATGGAAAATGCCAGTGTATTAAAATTCGTGCGTACAAATATATCACTCAGGGGGCGATGAAATTTGGGCTCGCGGGCGAGGGGTCCCCCCCCCTCCTGGTTTACAACCTCAGAATTTCACTCGTTATTCACAGCTAATTAGTTTCAGACAGCTTTAAATAATCATTTTTATCTAAATTACTCGTGTAACTAACTAACTTTATTTTATTAACTGACTAAAGAATATAGGGAATGAGAAACAAATTAATAAAATGCATTTATTAAAAAGTGAAGTAACGTCATCTTTTACTGGCTGGAAGTTTTTGAGAGAGGAAGTGAGAAAAGAAATTGGTCTAATTCGGCAGGGTGAAAATATGTGCCAGATGCATGGCCGGAGGAGCAATAAGAGAAAGATATCTGAGATTGTTTAGGAGTAATAATCCTGTAAACCCAACTGGAATCTACACTTAACAGTCCAACTCGAACTGAAAAGAAAGCTCGTCAGGCGCTGGTCTTGGGGTAAGTCTTGAAGGTTCATTACAATCGATCACCGACCCTTCAAATAAAATGCATTTCTTTATTTGGTTTTCTACCAAAGGGTTATCATCAGAAGGTTGTCGGCAGTTACGGAGATTAATGATTCATGTTGAGTTCTTAGTAGAAGGAAGCAATTGGAAGTGTTTAGGTGCCGGACGTTAGCCAGTCTCTGCAAAAATACACTGGTAGGAAAAGTCATAGGATAAGCACCTATTATGTTTTAAGAACTCCTCAAACCCTTTAAAGTGAAAAAACCTGACGTGGTTCAATTACGCAACTGGATTGAAGACTCATGGAGACATGGTGTACTTTGACTTAACAATAGCTGTCCACAGTTTAGTGATAATATGAGGTGCGAGTTCTTTGGTGTAAATATAGCTGTATATCATCTCCCTCAAATGCCCGATTCGGTTCATGTTGCGTGAACGTTGTGCTCCCAATACTCGTTGAAACTCTTCAGAATGCTCCTCGAAACCATTCTTGGCATCTTGGGCCGATGACGCGGTGCATTATCCTGTTGGGATATCTAATCCTTGTTGGATTATATGAAGTTCATGAATGCATGTAAATGGCAACCAAGCAGTTAAACGTAGAAATCACCGGTAAATGAGGTCAAGGTGAATACACCCAACAACATGGGACGAGGGACCTTCAATTTACTTCGCTCTGCCATAACCACCCAGGTCGGTGTTCACATTGACCACAAGATGACAGATCGTAAGTGATACAGGTCTAAGAATTTCATTGACGTCAATGAACGGGGCGCTATCCACTATTAGCTCTAAATAATGCTACAGCGACCGCATCCCATACATTTCCGTTTAATTAAAACAATGAAATAGAATTATGTCGTTTAATTTGTATAGGTCTATAAATGGGGTTGCTCGGAGGGGAGAGTTGGAGACTTCCTAATTTGAACTTTGGTTGGCCTTTAGTTCACTAGTTGAGCAAAACCATCAACCTGATTGTGGTGGTTTGGACCAGAAGCACAGGGTCCCACAGTGTACCAAGAACGATAACCCAAGGGAAGACAAACTAGTTTGTGTTTAACGCCAGCCTCACCCACAATTGGCTCTACTCATGCAAAGGAAATACAGACAGCTGAACAAATATATAATTAAAAGAATGTCAAAAATATTTTAAAGAAAGAGGAGTCTAAGGTAGAAAATAAAGGATATTAAACTCCATTATCCCTTAAAATGGGGTCGGAGAAGCAGAATTAAGTCATCCAGAACAACATTTTGCAGAACATAATTATTCTTCAGTACAAACTGCCTCCGCGACGGCTTTTCATGCAGCTCGCGTTCCATTTCAGAATTCGACAAAATATCGAAAATTAATTAGTGTTCAGTACTAGGCTCTTAAATTTTTCATTTTTAAATATATTTCATTTGTAGATAAGATGGTCTTATTAATAAATACGATAATCTATAAATACTTATTCTCATTACTCTTATCTACACAATTCCTTTCTGTCACGGAAGTTAAGCTACGTTGACTACGCTTAGTACTTGGATGAGAGATGCCTGGGTTTTGGGTAATGATCACATGATGTAGAAGGGTAAATCATAATTTGGTTCCACGTTAAGCTATCTGTCTCCACTGTGATGCGAGGGGCGGTCAATAAGTTTTGCGAATCGGTAGGGCAAAACAGAGGAAGGGGGATGACTGTTTGTGGGGGTGTTAGGACAGGATATGACAAGTCAGAACCTTCAGCCACACGCTCCTGCCTCGTCTATTTAAGAAGCAGTAGCTGATCGCAGATCATCAGTCACAATTTTTTCAACAATGGAGAAAGTTGAGCACCGCGCAGTAATAAAACTTTTTACCAAGCAAGGCAAGAATGCAAAAGAGATCTATGAACGCATGGTTGCAATGTACACCGACACCGCCCCTTCCTATGCAACAATTGATCGCTGGAATAGGGAGTATCGCCATGGTCGTGAGTCCCTTGAATATGATCCCCGTCCAGGACGCCCGTCAGATGTGACCATGTATCAATGTGGCCCGTGTGGAGAGGATGATCCTCGAAAATCGACGGGTGAAGGTCAAAGAAATAGAGCGAGAAGATAGAATATCACATGGAGTATTAACAACTTCATCCACGACAATTTGCCATGACCAAGCTCTCTGCCCGTTGGGTCCCTAGAAACCTCACGCCCTATGATCGACTTTAACATCGTCAAAGTCCACAAGGCCAGAATTGCACAAGCTGTCCTGCGCGAGTGCGGATTCTAGGAGCTCAACCATCTCCCCCTACAGTCCAGATCTGGACCCTAGCGACTGCTTTTTATTCTGCCAGCTCAAGGCTGCACTCATGGATGCCGTTTTGGATGCTGTTCAGTCCAGGATTGGATTGAACAGCAGTCGGGAGATTTCTGCTGTCGGGAATTCGAAGCCTCAAGGACAAGTGGCGCAAGTGCATTGAAGTCGTGGGTAGTTATATTGAAAAAATAATAAAGCACTTTTCATCATATCTCTTTTCCTTATATCTAAATTTCAAAACTTATTGACCGCCCCTCATATGTCTGAAGACAGTTTAAAATGGGTGGCAATTTGCCAAAATATTACCCTTGGTTATAACTGTCTACAAATATATTCATGACTTTGTCGTCTATGCAAACGAATACGCAAAGGTTATTGCAATTAAGTTATATGGATTGGTAATTTCTATCCAACTATTAGGTTGAGGAATAAGTTCTTGCTTTTATTTTAATGTTGTATTGATTTTAATTTTGTTGACGTGATTTGTCCACATATTAAGAAACAATAATAAATATTGAGAGCAAAATTTGCAAAGGTTAGGCTATTTCTCCTAACAGCGTAGACTATTAGGCTTTTGCTTAGGCTACGTCTTAAAGTTGAGTAATAAGTGATTGCAGTCTATTTAAAAGTTGTGTTAATTTAATTTTTGTTCTGTACACTCAAAATGGAATGTAAAGTTGAAAGAAAGGCGCATTATCGACACTTGTTTTTATTCATTTTCAATCGAGACGGGAACAATGAAAACGCATTGTGGCAGACGGCAACGGGTGGTGGTAAATGGACAGTCTTTTGAGTGGGTGCCCGTTACTAGCGGGGTGTCTCAAGGATCTGTCCTGGGACCACTACTATTCATCATCTACGTCAACGACATGGAAGGTGACATGGTTGCCAAGATTTCTAAATTTGCCGACGATACCAAGCTTGGTATAAACGTTGCAAAGGATGGAAATACTGCCCGCCTGCAGGAAGATCTTGGGAAGCTTAGGGAGTGGTTGGACACGTGGCAAATGGCTTTTAACGTGGGCAAATGCAAAGTGATGCATATCGGCCACAGAAACCCCCAATCTCAGTATATCCTTAAGGGCACTGCTATTGAATCCACAGACACTGAGAAGGACTTGGGTGTAACAATCACTAGTGACCTCAATTTCTCGAAACAGTGCATTGAGGCAGAGAAAAAGGCCCAAAGGATGCTAGGCTATATTAAGCGCCAGTTTGGTTATCGGAACCAGGAGATTGTAGTGTGCCTGTACAACTCACTTGTCCGACCGCACCTGGAGTATGCCGTACAATTTTGGAGTCCTTCATTGCGAAAGGACATCGCGAGATTGGAACGCGTACAAGCCAGGGCAACCAAGCTGATTCCATCTATCCGACACAAAAGTTATGAGGATAAACTAAGGGAATTAGATCTGTTCTCGCTGGAAACCCGTAGACTGCGTAGGAAGCTCATCGAAGTTTTCAAAATACTTCAAGGGTTCGACAATGTTGACTACCGGGATATTTTCACACTAAGCGAGAACAGAACTCGAAATCACGGCTTCAAACTTGAACTGAAGCGTTACAACCGCAATCTGTGTGGAAATTTTTTCACTTACAGTATCTGCGGTATGTGGAACGCACTTCCAGTGAAAGTTGTCAACAGTGAATCTGTTGACCAGTTCAAGTCAAGACTAGACAAGGTCTTCAAAAGTAGCCGTTTAGGGACGCAAAACAATTGAGCAGCCATGTGCCCGTTCGATTGCTAGTCCAAAGGTACCCTCCTTGAACGGACCGTAAGGTCTCCTAGGGTACCTTATTTCCTTGTTGTTACTCCTTGTTGTTAAAGCTCGTCACGAAATTTTTGCTGTGTACGGAGAAAATGTTTTATTAGAAAGGATAGCTCAATGGTGGTTTTCACGTTTCGAAAACGGTTATTTCAATCTTAATGACGAAGAACGTTCTAATCGGGGCGATTAGAACGTTCTTCGTCATTAAGATGAAGATCGATTGAACGACCTTCTTCATGAAAATCATCGTCAATCCACTAGAGAATTGGCTGTAAAATTGGCGTGTGATCAGAAAACTGTAGTGAATCATTATCATTCGATGGGGAAAGTTCAAAAACTCGGTGCATGGGTTCCGCATGCTTTGAGCGAAAGCAACAAACTTCAACGCGTCACGATTGTCGCAGGTTTGTTTGCTCGTCACAAGGCTACTCGTGGATATAAGTAAAGATTTATTCACCGCATCATCACTGGCGACGAAAAGTGGTGTGTTTATGTCAACATGAACCATCGAAAATAATGGCTTAGCCCCAATAAAAAAACCACTTCCACGATTAAAGCAAGGACTTCATCCACGAAAGACAATACTGTGTATGTGGTGGAATTGTGACGGCATCATTCCTTATGAGCTCCTTGCGAACCACGAGATTGTCAATGCAGAAATCTACGTTCAACAAATGTATCGACTCGCCGAACCTATTTGTGAAAAGCTACCTCATCAACGATATGAAGTCCTTTTGCAACACGACAATGTTTGTCCTCACATTGCCAATATCACAAAAGACGCCATTCACACGCTTAATTGGGAAATCCTGCCGCATCCTCCATATTCGCCAGACTTGGCTTCATCGGATTTCGATATGTTCCGAACCTTCTCCAACAATTTGCGCGGCGTTTCGTCCAATACTGATGTGGAATTAAAACCTGGTTAGACGAATTCTTCGTGTCAAAATCCAGAGATTTTTATTGCAGAGGCATAGAAAAACTATTTGAAAGTTGAGAAGAAGTCGTAAATAACAACGGAACATACATTATTGATTAAATTGCATATTGTTATCAATTAAAAATGAAGTTTTTATCAAATTTTAATGGTAATGAATAAATTTAATACAACCGCAAGAACTTATTCCTGAACTCATTATTTTTAAGTGCGGCCCGCAAAGCTTTAAATAAGCTTCAACGTGGCCCGCTGCTTAAAGTTATTGTCTATCATTTGTTCTTTATGCTGTAAGATAAAGGAATATCTACGTCATATTGTTATCTGCACGTCGTCAAAGGCGATAAACTAGTGTATGAGGTAAAAGACATTGGTTCATGAACAAGTCCCTTTGTATGCAAATGTATGAAATATTATGACTTGCTATTCAAATATGAGGTTGGTCAGCTTGAATCTGCCCTTTTATCTATCTTTTGTGTCTTTGATGCATTCTCCTTCCTTCATCTTTCTACTTCTTCCTTTTTTCTTTCTTTTTCTTCTTCCTTTTTTTTGTCAATTCTTTTACTTTTTCTTTTCTTTCTTTTTCTCCTTTGCCCTCTTCCTTTGTTCCTTTTAGATTATTATTAATTGTTATGCTTCTTTTTATATATCAAGGTAAGAAATGAAAGTGGCCCAACTACCATCAGTTTTATAACTCTTTTGTAAAGGAAAGAAAGAAGAGATTCCTGGAACCAAATATCCAGAGCCCAGCGTTGGAATATCGCCTTTCGTAAATCCGAGTGAAATGTGTTCGTAATTGGAAACATTTTAGTTCTATTTTATAAATCTGGAGGTTCAATCGGGTGGGGAGGAGGCATTGTAGTCCCGGGAAGCGCAGGGTAGGGAACGTGAGATGAGGTCACGTCAGACGTGAGACAGAAAGAGAACAAATGAGAGGGAAACATAAAAGCAGAGGAAAAACGCAGATAGCGACAGACGATAGACACAGAGAGAGGATAGCTTTTACGTTGCAAGGATTAAATATGGGAGTGTGTGTGTGCTCGTGAGCGATCAAGATCTATGTGTGAAAGGAAGAAACATACGGGAGGGAGAGTGAGTTTGTCTGATGAGGCGTCAGTGAAAACGGCTTCAAGTGTCGAAATGAGTGATGACATCATCACGACGTACATTTGCATATGGCGGCCTCATTTTAACCGTCACCTCACATGAACTCGCTTTAAAATCAAACTAAAATTTGCCCCATTTAAAATAACACTCTGGATTAACCTGCAATATTTTTTAGACCGAACTTCTTTACACTATTTATTTTAAACTCACGCATACGGCCGTGGGGAGTGACTTACATAAGGAATTTCATACCAACCTCTCAACCCTATGAACATAGCGGCCAGAGTGATTACCAATCTCACTGTAACCCTAAGGGAGGGAATTCTACGGAGAACATTAATTTCAATCCACTGCTGAGCAGTGTCTGGTCGGGCGAATCTTATGATGAAGAACAGAACCAAAACAAATAACGAAGGTAAAGACCGAGTGAGGCTTTCTACCTTTAGAAGAAACCTCACCCCAAACTGAATTGGTTCACTGTTTCAATTTTAATGTCCTAAAACGTTACCAATTAGAGGACATTTTTTTAACACTTTCTGTAAGAAAAACCCTTTTTTGTTCTCGCTCTAATAAATTAAAAGAGCCCTTCGTTGGTTTCGTTTGTTAGTTTTAAATAAATACTTAATTTTTAAGACCTACATTCTGAAAGGCGCAATTAGAGGAGTCTCCTCCCCAACCTTTCCCCTCAAATCAGATAAGGAGATTAAGCCTATTCAAGGCTAAGGCTACGGAAGAAATATCCACCCCAATAGTAACAAAGATCATCCCTCCATCACATTAGTTACAAGGAGGATCCGTTCAGCTTGATCCCCTCAAAAGATTTATCTAGTCTCTAATTGACATCAAATACCCATTCACACCTTAAGTTACAAGGAAAATCTTTCGACACAAAAAGCCAGAAGGAAGACTAATCCAACCCATTAAACACAGGCTAGTAGTTGCAATAAAGATCATTCCATCCAAAATGACTCATTTAAGATCCATCCAAGCATTAAGTAACAACAAAGGAATATTTAGACAATAAGTTTCAAAAAAGAGCACCCAGCCCCTATTGCACGGAAGACCTATCTACTCCAAAGTTATGACGAAGACTCACCCAAACCATGAGTCCTAGATAAGATCTATTCACCCCTTAAGTCAGAAGGAAGACTCAGCTAACACAAAAGTCACAAGAAAGATATTCAGACACTATCCAACGGAAGATGCTTTCACCCATGACTGAGCTGAAGACCTATTTAGCCTACAACTTGAAGAGAAGATCGACTTAAATCACAAGTTAGAAGGAAGACTTTCAACCTACTGTATATGTCCCAAGGTTTACCACCCAGACCATATCACAAGGAAGATATGTTGACCTAATAAGTCACATCAAAACCCAACCCAGCCAATAAGTCTAAGAAGGACTCGTTCACACCAGAAATTAGACGAAAGAATCAGCTAGCACATAAATCAGATGGAAGACTAGCCCAGATTCTATCGAACGAAAGAAAATTGCAGCTTATGAAGTACGAAGAAGCTTCATTAACTCATAAATCCAAGACATGACCTATCTAGAGCATAAATCACATTGAACACCCACCCATCTAACACATAATTCCAAAGCATGACTCATCTCATCTTTATCAAACATAACCTCCGTCAACGCCATTTTACAAGGAAGACCTAAGTAGCCCCTAAATCAAAAACAAACCTCATCTTAGCTCTTTCAACAGGAAGAGTTGTATATCCCTTATTTAAAAAGAAGAACTATCCAGATCAAATGGTATAAAGGAAAACTCAGAACTCATAAGTCAGAAGGAAAATTCATCCAAAATCGATCATTAGAAAGATCCATCCAGTCCATACGTTACAAGGAAGACCCAGTATTTGACCCTTCTAGGCGAATGGGCGTTATTACTACATGAGGTCAGGGGAAGATTCGAGCAGCACATAAGAGCTTGCAAGAAAATCCACAAACCGTACTGCCCTCCCCCCACACACACACACCCATTAGTCACGCCTAGAAACTACATGCATCCTTTATGACCTGAGGGATTGCGTAGATTGGAGAATAAGGGGAGGGAAGTGAATGTGTGTATGACTATGTAGACATAAGTGTATGTAGGCAAAAATTTATTGAAGTGTATAATAATTGCGAATAAGTGTAAAGTTGATAGGGAAGTACAATAATAGATGAAAGGAGGGGGCGTAATTTCTGAAGCATTGACTAAGATGAATGCACAAATATTGTTTATTATATACATAGTAGTATGCCTGGATAATAATAATAATAATAAGTGGAATATATAAAAAGCAGAGAAAAGGAAGCAAGGGATGCATGTGATGACCGATTGCGTTACCAGATGTATGCAAGAATGTAATATACGAGTTATTAGATAATATTAAGGAGTTATGGAGGTACCAAATAGAGAAAAATAATATATTGGTCAAAAAGTAGAATGAGGAATCGATTGTGGGATAGAATATTAAGTGATGAGGAAAAAACACGAATGCATTACACTGGATATAGTATAGGAGGTAGTACATAGTCTTTGCATTTCGTAGAAGTGTACAAGAAAGTATGATTGTATATAAAATATGTAAAAACGTGAGTGCAGACGAGTACGGGGACGGGTAGAATGTGATCATAATTAATATGTAAATGCGGGTAAACGAGATATATAAGAATGTATCAGTGTGTGCGAAACTATGACTAAAAATGTTTGGGGTCCTTGTGTGTTTCTGTGTATAGATCTTGGAAGATATGGGCACCAAGAAGTCTCCGTACAATTTCGCAGACTTGTATAAGTGGTAGGTCTTAAGTATTTACACAGACCACAGAATTAATTAAATGAAAAATGGAACAAGCTGCCAACACTTTAAATTAGATTAATTCAGTGGCTGAGTATTTTTTAATACGTTCACAGGAAAAGCTCCGCTGAAAAACGGGTCCAAATTTTAATGAAATTCTGGAAGAACGGCGAAAGTTTTAACAAAATTAATATTGATAACCGAATCTTGCGGGAAAAATTAATATTAATAATATAATAACACGATGGAGAGAAAAAAATTGAGGAGGTTGTGTTATTAATCTTCAAAAGAAGTTAGAAGTTTTCTTTGGGAGCAAAATTAAATAAAAAATAATTAATTTCTCTCATCTATAATGATAGACGTGAGATTGACGAATTTTTACGTCGTTCAGCTGGAAGACTAGAGGAAGAGAATAAAAAGAGCATACGAAGAGATTTAGTTAGTTCAACTAACTAGTTACCACTTAGTTTGAATTGCTTTGAATATAATGAAAGAACATCTCAAACTGGGATAGGAGTTTGTCAGAGAAATGATTTTTTTTAATTAATTAGGGGGTAGGGGACGGTCAAAAACCAATCAAACCATTTTCACTTTATAGGTTTAGCAGAGTACTTCGTAATAATAGTAAGGAAATAAGCAGTAAATTGTTTGACGCTGATATGGCTCTGTGTAGATGGTTGCTTGTAAATTACTTAGTTTTTTTGCATCCATCGCAATGAAATACTGAGATTAACTTTGGGGGTAATTCGACCTTTTATCTTTCGTAGGAGTATTTAATGTTTCTTATGTTCAATAATAAGCATATTTTTTATGATAACCAGTATCTGCTATAATTTGGAGACTTCATTATGTCTGTGACTCCATTAGTACTTCTTTTATCATGTGTAAAGTTAAATCGTTTCATCATATTTCTTTTGTTACCTTGACCTATCCTCTCTCTCTCCTCGCCATTAGATCGGATGTTTGGAACTTTAGGGTAGTATTCATTCTTCCGTTTTCACTATCTCTAAAAGACATCTTTAGAAGGTCCCTCTGAATTAAAATAAATCTCAATACTTAAAAAATATTGGAAATTAAACTCTCTAAACGCACAAACCCAGAAGTATATATATATACATATTAAACGTATACTGATATTCTATAATTATATATATATATATAGACAGAAAGAGAAAGGTTTAAACTATAAAGGATATGGTGTCCTGAAATTTCTTGAACACTTCTTAATGCCAAGAATATTTGTTTGTTGTCCTGGGCAAAATTATTCCCGTTGTCGATATCAATGGCAGTTTATTATGTGGCGAGGAACCACGATCACAGGATATACGAACTGTCATGAGAAATTCAAGTAGTTTGTGGGTTGTGTTCATTGGCCAAGAGGCGTTCCGCAAGGTACTGACTGACCTAGGTCTCCTATTATTTATGTAAATGTCAGGGCCTGGATTTCAAGATAGGATAAAAACAAGACGGTTACCTCAAAGCAGCGTCAAAGTTGAATTGAGCGACCATGTTTGAGCAACATAGATATCAAGTTTAAGGTGCTGAGTTATTTAATTTCAATCTCATTTCACTACTATTTACATTCTCGCTGCCTCGTGGTAGATTACCCGGGTTAGTGGCGTTTGTATCATTTGAAATAGGGTTACAAACTTATAACATTATTGATTTAGGAACAACAATTGACGTACTGATCCTAGATCAACTGAGTTAATATGTATAAGATAAACACATTAATCCTCGTCCGTATCAAAATTGAATCAATATATAACTCTGATACTAATATGTTTATGTAGTTAATCTCCAACACATCTTTATAAGAAAGAACGTTTATTTGCAGCCATTTTTGTTTGTTTGTTTTTGCTCTTCGCGGAACAAAAGATTCCTTGTGCATAAATGATACGACTGTTCTTTCTTTTAATATAACTAAATACAAGAATTAATAAAAAAATATGATAAATTATATTTATTCCAAAAAAGAAAGTTTATTTTGGGAAATAAAAAGATTATATATAAAATTCCTATCCTACGCTTAGCGTTATATATTAAATAAATCAACCCGATTTTCGTTGTTATAGACCTTACATTTACAAGGTCTCTTTATATACTAGCCAAAGCCATTTATACAATTCTGCATCACTTTAACCTTCAGCCTTATTTATTTCGTTCATGTCAAGAATATTCAACCCAAAATTCCTCCTGACTTAAAGAGAGAATGTTATCTAAATATGATGGAAGGGAAAAAGTGAAGTGGAATGTTCATTTTATTGATAAAAGACTAGGCTAGATGGCTCGATATAACATCCTCTCCCCTATATAAACCATTTTATTATCTTGTACCCAAAGTTTGTCAATTTAACACTATTCCCTAAAGCTTTTAGTTAGTTTAAGTACCCTGACCTAACTTTACCTACCTTAAGGCGCAAGAATAGCAAACTCGAATGTATTGGTTTCGTTATTCATCACATAATCCCTTTATTTATTTTTTTATTAAAAAAAAGCTATACGGCGGTTGAAACCTTAAGTTGAAAGACCTCTACTTATATAGTTGGAAAGCATTAACTCCTAAAAGAGGCTGAAGTCTTTACATGCTAAATGTTGTCACTAATATAAAGTACGAACTGCTCATGAGTTAGATTACCAACCGGCCACTAGAACCCAAGGGAACCCAAACCCGAAAACAAAAGGATTACTTTCGTAATTCAGCACATGATTTTTTAATTTTATTTTGCCTTGTGGGGGGTAAATAGGTAGGTTGAGCCATTTAGGGGGAAGGTTCGTTTTGAATTGTTTTTATGTAAATATTTAGGTAGATAAAGCTTTCTTTAGTCGCACCGTGAACGAGATCCCCCACCCTGATAATGGAATGCACTTAGGGATCAGAATAATAATCACTAGTGATCCATAAGTCATCTGGAACAATTCCTGGTTGTGGGGAGGAGAGGTATTCATAACGTATTCTTGTTATTTTTCCATCAACCATCGCTAGCGGAACCTTTCATGAACCCATGGTTCGGGCCTCAATAAGTCACTCTAGTAGTCCTTGGTCAGGATTCAGTCACACAGGAGAGAGTGGGTATAGTGTGGTTTGAAGGTGAGGAGGGAACCGATAATTTTATTGGGATTGGCTATGTGCATGATAATACATTTGGGATCACGCCCGCAGAGGCAAGAATCAGCATATTCGCCCAATTCGCGTTTAAGCTCATGACACCAGTAAAAGTTTTATGTTCACCCTCGCAGGCATTGAACTCTGCCCTCGACGCAAGAAATCCAATGCCTTTTCCACTCAGGTAGCGACAGCGACTGATCTGGTTGCTTTTACGTGGATGGTTTACATTTCGGAGAACAATCCAATAATACCTAGTTAAAAAGGTGATGGTAATCATTGGTTCCGGATGTGAACTAAAATTTAAACAAACTTTACAAAAAGCCTGTTCAAATTTCTCCAGTTGAGATCCATTTAAGAACAAATTTTTTGCAGAGATTTTAAACTCCTGTTTGAGCGAGAGACTTATTTACAAAGATTTCTGGCTCGGTCGACGCTTATCATTAAGAAATGTTTCTTTTTATACAACAATAAATATACTCTACCATCATGAAATTTAATGCCTCAGGATATCTACCGATAAATTTATCTATCTTACTAGAATTTATTTGTGTAACATTCTTAAGAATCTTCATCTAATCAAGATATTTTTTGAGAAAATAAAATATGTGCGGCGGACCGCCTTTATCCAAAGTTTTTCAGGTCGTGGGAGTTTATGTACCTTTTATGTAAGTTAAATAAATAGGTTCACATTGAAAGAACATTATTCTGTCAGCTACGTAATTTTAGTCTCTTAGAATTTGTGCCTCTACTATAAAGTAAAGCATGTGGTCCGTGATAGGTACATTGTGTAAACAATTCAGTCGATAAAATTGTTTTAAACAGCTTCTAACTTCATGGTACTTATTTGTTAGCATAATTTTTTATAGCCTACTTATTACTATTATTAATAACTCTCAAGATTTTCCCTAGAATTAGTGTAACCGATGCTATTCACAAAAATATGTATTTACGGGTAATCAAACTACCAAGCTAAGATCGCCATATAGTTAACATACTGGCCTGACCAAATTCGAATTATCATATTGGCAGGAGGGTTAGTTTCTTAAAAATCATTCGGAATTAGTTTGAGTATTTTTATAGTTACAAATGGGCTCAATTATCACATAAATAAATACTCTATCTCAATGTCTATCTGCCAATGTACATATGTTCATATCTTACAGATTAAGATGAATCATACTTCCTGCCAATTTTTAACAACTCAACGAGTCCCGTCTTTTATCCAGGATAATGTTGAAATTTATCCATAAGATTAGTAGACCTTTATTCAGGCAATTTGATCAGTTGACCCTTATTCATGCAATGAAATAATTTGGATGTTGAGGAATAGGCCGAGGGGTGGTTTGAGTTTTCCCTGACTCTTATATATATATATATATATATATATATATATATATATATATATATATATATATATACATATATCCTATTATCCTGAATGCGGAGTAGTTGTCGAACTACTCCTTATACTTCGTTCGGTCCGTGCCCTGAATGGCTTTATTGACTCAGAGTGCTTAGAGGTTGGCTACGGAGGGATTGGAATGAACTTTGCCAGCAAGTGACACAAAGGAAGTTAGATACACAACAATATAAAAATAAAGTTTCAATGAACACTAAACAAGAAAATATTTCTATATACAAAAAATGTGCTCTGAGAGATAAATCAATAATTAAATCTCGGATCTCACTTGGCTTGTGAATAACTTTCACTATGTAAACCCCTATACACTTGTAATGTTGGTAAGCTTCGCGGTGAAGTTGGGGAATGTGACAGGAAAGGTTTACCTTGAAACCTGATGTTCGGGTGGCGCTGGTGAGTGAAGGTGGTGAGATAAGGGGTGGAGACGATGAGGTAGGTTCTCCAGGGCCAGACCTGGTCCCACAATTCCGTCACAATTCTGTTGGAAGAAGGCGGTGACGGGAGCTTCTTGTTAAAGAGGGCCCCACGCTCCTAAACTCCGAGGAATCTTGTGTGCCTCTGTGAGGAAAGGGGGCGAAGTGACCTATCGACGCGTAGGGTAAAGGAGAAAAGCGGGGATGTAGATTTCTCCCTTAGGGAACCAGAGTAAGGCTGTTTGTTGCTTCGGCTCTTCCACGTGAGTACGAGCTTGGGTCCGCACTGACTTGCAGACCAACGGAATAAGGACCCTCCCTAACTGGGACCAATTTCCTCTCTAAAGACTTTGTGCTTTGACAATTTACCACAACACTGAGAGAGATGGCAATTACTGCCCCGCCAGACGCTGTGCAAGCTCTACCAATTGGTAGCCAGATCTCTACGTGAGCTGAGGTTTGTGTCCGTTCTTGTCGAGATCAAACGCGGCATGTAAACATATTTAAAATGATATGTAAAAAGCAGTTGAAACTTATTTCCCCCCCCCCATCTAAAATAGTGGGTCAAATTGTATGTCAGGTAAAAAAATAATTAAATTCAACTGAGTTTTTGACGTCTGCTCTTAGCATGGAAAAGGAGATCAATCAAAGGACAGAATTAGGCCAGAACGTTTAGGGAAAGCGCGTCAGAAGTGACATGCTGCTATGCTCGCAAGGCAGTCATTATGTTGTGGAGGTAAAATTTGGTTACCGAAGAAAAATTCAACACAATTTTGATCAATATGAAACGAAAACTAGTAAAAATAAAGGCATGGAATATAAAAGAAATACTGGATAATAACAAATTATCGGGAGACAGATAGAGTGAACAGGGTAAAAATAGTGAAGTTGGTATGTGCAGGACACTTTACTAGGAGACACGTTTTAAAGTTTATCTAGTTTCTTTCTAGCCCAGATATTATTTCTTTTTCATAACCTTTTATCTTTCGATCAGTTTATCTATATTACATATAACTATTATGGTCAATTCCGATCCGTTCCATCTTCTTTACTTCTCTTCCTTTTTAACTTTTTACATTTAATCCGGATTTATTTGATATTGTTTATTTTCAGTTCTTTTTACATTTTTTTGGTTACTCAATATTATTTCTATTCTGGTTATCTCTAGTTTCGTGACCAATTCTGATTAATCCATACTATTTATATCCAGTTTATTATACTTTATTTTACCTGGTTTATCGTTAATTTAATATCTCTCTTTTATCATCGCTTTTTTCCTCATTTATCGAAAATAAACCTTGGGTAGAACTTGCAAATTTCTTAACAACCTTTGGTTCTCAATCCACACTCTCATTTCACTCACACATTCTGCAATATCATCACATCCTAAAATCTTCCCTATTTTGTGCTTCTTCCCTTCCTAAAAGACGTTTTTATAATTACAAAACCATCTAAGTCCTTTTGGCATAGACCTCACTTCACATCCATCTCTTCTTTTACTTCCACAAAACTGGATCTTTGCTTATAAGTCTAACACCCACTCATACAATTTCACTCCACAAACGGGGCTACCTATTTTTCTGCACCCAACATTTCCCTCAACTTTTTTTTCTCGTGCACTGAGATCTGGAATCGAGAGATCATTTTCCTTACCGACGACGGCCTCGTCGAGGATCAACCACTGATTTTACCTTGAACCCGTCATTTATCACTGACTTTGAGCGAGGTCGAAAGAAGGGAGAAATTTTACCTCCAATTCACAGCACAATAGCAGCGATGCCGTATTGTAAAGAAAGGTTTTAAGTAGTGACCTATAAAGAAAAGGTGGAGATATAGGAAGTGAAAATGTCTCGATTATATATAGTAGATCCACCAAAATGTAATGGCAATGAGAGGTCAAACTAAAGGTGTTGGGGTTAGAAGGGCAAACAAGACTCCAGAGATCACTTTATTCATTTTTGGATACGTAAAAGGAAAGAGATAGAAAATATAAAAGAGAAATTGCCAGTAGACGGAGAGGAATGAAATAGGAAGGAGTGAATAGAGAAAGGATAGGAATGTAAAAATAAACCCGGAAGGCCAAACAGACAAAAGAGGAAAGGATAAAAAAGTTTTCCTAATCCTGACCCCAAGCAGGAGCCTCCAAACAAGAAAATCGGTGGAAATAAGGTTGTATAAAAGTGACAAAAAATGTAAAATTTAACTGTTAAGAAGAAATGAAGCTAAGGTCGTCTCTTTCGCTTCTTATCACCGTGTATAGAGTGTATATGTGTGCGTTTGTGATAGAGAAAGAGAGTGAGAGAGATCGGCATATGGGAAGGACATGGTCGAGAGGGGAGCGTCTATTGTGAGATGGAGGAGGAGGAAGAAGGGGAGAATGAAGATAAAGAGAAAAAGAGGAGAGAGAGAAAGAGTGATAGAGATAGAGAGTCACAATGAGTCACAAGGAAAGGTTGTACCGCAAAGGACTGCTGTTCATATCTTGGAGGTATTATTTTAGGAAGGCCCTAACCTATAGCCTAAGAGAAAGCGTAGCACAGGCGAAGGCTTTGCCCTCTCAACTTTCCCACCCACTTTTACAGGCAAAAAAAGCAGAAAATACACCTGATTTTGATGTGAAAAAGCATAACAATTAGGAAACTTTATGTTCTATACATATTCATGATTTACATCCTTTAGTCTACATAGATTTGAATTGTTCTACAGACGACCTATTCAACATTTTGCCTAAGAGACTGTTCCGTGTAGCGCAGATACGAGAAGTAGTTCCTTCAAATACTCGTCTGGAATTAGGCCATATCCAACTCTTAACCATGGTTACGGGTCGAATTTGTGTTAAACGTGAACATCCTTCGGTAGTCCACATTTTCCACACCCATTACAATCTTGAAGTTCTCTATTAGATAGCCTCGTAATCGGCTGGTTTCCAAAGAGAACAGCCCCAATTCTTCGAGCGAACGATGATAGTTTTTGTGCCTAACTGAGGGAATTAACTTGGTGGCCCTAGTCTGGACACGTTCGAGTTTATCTATGTCCTGGCACAGTAGAGGGGACTAGAATTGAACATCGTACTCTAGGTGAGGTCTGACTAGAGAGTTGCCCAATTTAAGGACAATCTCCTTGTTTCGGAAGCGAAATTGCCTCTTCATGTAGCCCAATTCCTTTTGTGCCTTTTTTTACATCGGCACACTGCCTTGCAAATATTAGGTCAGGGCTGATATGCACACTCAAGTCCTTTTCCAGGTCTGTCACCTCCAGAAGTATACCTAACAAGTAGTAGTCTTATCGTGGATTATCATATCCATTGTGCATCACCTTGCACTTGTCAAGGTTAAATGGCACCTGCCATGTTTCGGACAACTCAGATAATCTCTAAAGGCTGTTTTTTATGTTTTCCATTCCTTCACGTGAGCTCACGCTGCCTCCTAATTATGCATCGTCAGCGAACTTTGATATCGATCAAAGCAACCATCGTCTGTATATATAATTTTTAAAGATGCTGAACAGGAGGTGATCGAACACGGAATCCTGGGGTACCACAATACTCACGGGGGTGCATCTCGAGGCTACCCCGTTTATTCTCACTCTTTGTCGCCTGCCTGACAACCAATTCTCAATTCAGCTGGCCCTACCTGCAATGCCGAACGCGTGGGGTTTGCACATCAACTTGCAGCGTGGCACCTTATCATAGGCCTTTTGAAAGCCCAGGTATGAAATGACCACAGCCCGACTACGATTGTTCTCACCCAAAATGCCGTAAAAGTATTTGAGTATATTTGCGGTTCCTGTGAAACGTGTCTAGGGAATCTAAGATCAAATTGTTTGTTTCTAGGTGTTTTACTGTTTTTTTATGCTATTATGCCCTTGAATATTTTACTCACAATGGAGGTCAAGCTTATAGACCGGTATTACCCGGATTTTCACGCTATCCCTTCTTAAATATGGCGGCACGTCCGCCGTCCGCCGTCCTCCAGTCCTCTAGTAATTTCATGGTTTCTAACGATTCGTTAAAGGTCGCAGTAAGTTGAAGAGCAACCTCACTGCTCACTGTCTAATATTATCACTCTCATGTACTCACATTTATTGAAATACATACCGGTTGCACCCCAGTTATTTCTCTGATTCTGGTATTTGGCACTCTATCCCACCATTTAAGTCCCAATATTCGTCGCAGTGCCTTATTTTCAAATGCAAATAGTTTTTTATTTCTAGTCACAGTGCTGTTCCAATTATGCACAGAAAAGTTGTTAATATTCCAAACATTCTTAAGCATTCCCATTGCCTGATGGGTACGTCTTAGCTTTTCCTCAAATTCCGAATTTAGAAAACCATTCTTTAATGAATAATTACCTAACTATTTAAACTTATCAACTTACTTTATAGCACTTCCTTCTACAGAGTAATTATGTGCATTTTCTATATTCATATTTATGATTTCAGTTTTTATGCTATTAATTACCAAACCAACCTTTCGTCCTCCCCAAACTAAACAGTCCAGCACTCTTTGTATCTCTTCTGACTCATTACAAATAGGAACTATATCATCAGCATAATCTAAGTGCAGAAGTTTCCCATTTTTTCCCCAGTCTATACCAGCATCAGTTTCTGCTTCTATCTTTTTAATGATGTAATCAATAACTAATACAAATATCATAGGTGACAGAATGACATCATGTAACACCCCAGACTTTACATCAAAAGGATCAGTCAAACCACCGTCAACCATCACTTTACATAATGCCTCATGATCTTACCATTGGTATTTCTGGAAATGCTATCGAAAGCCTTTTTAAAATCAACAAAGCAGAGGCTTAAAGTAACTTTCATTTCACTTGCTTGCTGCATCAAATGTCTAATCAAAAAAATCTGGTCATTGCACCCACGCTCTTTCCTGAATCCAGCCTCTTCATCTCTTAGAATGCCATCAACCACGGGCTCCAACCTGTCCAATAATATTCTTCTAAAAATTTCCAAAGGTTTAGGTGACAAAGTGATTCGAAGCCATTTACCACACAGGCTCAGATCTCCTTTTTTCGGAACTTTAACTAATACTCCATTCTTGCACCCTGATGGTACTACTCCCGTCACCCATATCTCATTGAATAACTTTCTCAGAACATATACCAATCCATCTTCTTTCAGGAAATAAACCATCCTCTCCCGGAGTCTTATAATTCCTTAATTATTTTAATGCTTTTACTATTTCTTCAAGCCTAATCTCTCCCGTATCTATATTCAAATCTTCAGGAACAGGAGGTATACCTTCTTCTGGTGGGACTGGTTGTTCAGAACTGTCTCAAAGTGTTCTTTCCATCTATTCCTTACGCCAACTTAGAAGACTTAGCGCACAGGTTCAAGTCCGCTTCCTAGGGCTACCTTTACGGCTTGTTTACCACTACGAGACGGTATGAGGAGCTGCCAAGATTGATATCTACTCCTAGGATCTCGTTGACATTTCTAACGCATTAATCAACTGCGGGAAAGCAGTTACGTACGTATAACGATACGCCGCCACCTTCTAGATTGGGTTTATCGCGGTGGAACATTGTATAACCGGGAATCTTCTACTCACCCTCGAAATGTCTAGTCTCAGTGAGAAGCCAGGATTCTACGATGGCAACTACGTCTATTCAGGTGTCACCGGAGAGTATGACTACAAGGTCGTCCCACTTGTTTCGTATTGACGTGGCGTTAAGAAAGAGGCATTTAAGGGAACGCGGGTTATACCTCACGTCCCATACCCTTTCGGGTTTCCCTGTGGTAAAGTGGAGTCGTTATACCCTGAAGCAGGCACAGCACCTCGAGCGACATCTGAGTTGCAGAAACCTGCCACGTGGGAACTCCAGATCTTCATCGCCACTAGAAGGCTGAGTACTCCTCCTCCCCCCGGTGTTTGTTTCGAAGCGAGAGTGTGTTTCAGAGATAGAGAAAGTGTTTTGGAGAAAGAAAGAGCAGGAGCTAAATATAAAAAAAAAATAAGAGTGAGTATTTCTGATAGAGAGACCTTTTCAGACAGAGAGAAAGAGAGAGAGCATGTACACACACCATCAAGACAAAAGAAACCTCTTCTTAGACGAATGTTTCTTGGCCCGACTGATGTCTGGTAAAACCATTTGCGGTCGAATGACCACTTGTAAATGTTGTGGGGTTATAAGACAACCAAGGTAAACAAGATCCTGGCTCCATTTATTCAAGTTAAGGTTCATAATTGTATTTAAGAATTTAAAACTAAACATCATTGAAGTAAAATCATCAATTCTTCTCAGAAGATCGACCTATTTTTTACATATTCTTTTAACTTTTATTCATAAATGCCTTAAAGGCTTTTAAATGCAATAGGTCTTTATCGTTTTCTACATAATGGATTCCATTTAGAGCCCTGTTTAATGAAGGCGTTCATGGCATCCACAGATATAGACATGATTTTAACACAAATGTTAGATGCGAGGTTTCCTCTTTGATTTTTAAGTCAAAAGCAAATTTGCACAAAGAGTCTGCAGAATTAATCCTTCCTTTGATGAAGATGAGGGTGTGACTGCACAAAAAAACTAAAATGTTTGTAACCGTAAATGAGTAATTTGAAGATGCGATTTCTGTAAAATGACCGGAATGTACTATTACACTCTACTCTTAATATTTTTCCTTAAGAAGTTTTAGTTGTTTTCATATGAAATTTTTGCGGTGAATTCAAATCTACAATCCATTTTTACAGATCAGCACTGTCTTAACCGTTTAGCGGGCAGGTAGCCCGCGCGGGATACTCAATACCACGTTTTTGACGAAACGTTGTGCAATACTTTGATGCCGTAGACGGCTTGGGTTGGTTTTAGCCAAAGAAGGAACTCCTTGGCTATTGTTCTGCACCAATCAGAGCTCGCCAGCCCAAGCGGGAGCTTAGCCAGCGCAGGTAGAAGCAAGCATTCTCTGTTCACACGCCGTACTAGCCACATCTCTCCCGAGTTACTCCGACACACACGCCGCCCACGCCCGCAATAATGGAGGTAGGTGCATAAAATTCTAATAACACATAGCCATATAAATGTGTTCCAATAAGATATGGGTGTGTAGTGTAAAATGTGAAAAGAAATTCGGGACAAATGATGGTGAATTAAGAGGGTGTCCTTCGTGGGACTTTTGCCCGGCTCACAAGGAACCATATCAGTCCGTACGGGATACTATGCTCAGTCTACGGGGAACCATATTTGTCCCGCCCGGGACTTTCTCCCCACTATAGGCATCTTATTTAACGAAATGTATGTATGGTGAAACGAACTTATGGTGATGTGGAACATTTATCTGATTTGTGTTTGACACCCCTGTGGCTTATGACCTGAAAATACTGGTGTTTTCTGTGATTACCTGCATTATATTTACCTTTAATAAGGGTTATGGTGCAAAATTATTGTGTTTTTAGATAAATATGGCCCTAACTAATGCCAGGCTTCTTTATTTCAGCCTTCGGCATTCTACTGTGGGGCCAGGTGGACTAAGCAGCAGGCTCAAAGGAAAGAGGACACCCAGACCCACTTCCTGATTCCCCTTACCTATTACGAAAGCAACATGGAGGTAGAGGATGACGCCCTGAATAAGGTCTTTGATTACGACACCGTTGACCCTGACTTCCTCCTAAACCTCCCCGATGATCTCACTCCCACACTCTCAGGTAAACAATGAAACTAATGTTTTAAAGAGCAGGAGTGTTTGTTTTGGGGCCATGTTCACAAGGCCAACTGCTGTGATGTCATTGGCATTTAATTTGTGAGCCACAGACTTAAGGAGAAAGCACAAACAGGCTCATGTTTTGCTGTGAGTCATTTGAATATGTGGCCTTTAAATGGCTGCAGTGATTGTTTTGCTGCCATTTTTAAAGGGACATGTCTAGTCATGTGATGTAAAGATCCACATCTTAGTTGTCCACAGGCGCTTTTACCGGGGTAAGGCCACAGCCAATGCCAGAGGAGGACACCATTACCATTGACAGTGAGGATGAAGAGGAAGCAACCAGACCGGCTCCCAGGAAGGCTAGGAGAGCCCAGAAAGATGTGCCACAAAGGACATGGAAGAAAGAGGACATCAGCTACCCTCCACTGTCTGACTTTACCCACCCTGCCGCTCATGGTCATAGGTCACCCTTCGAGTACTTGCAGGACATGTTCACCACGGTCCTACTGGAGGATATCGTATACCAAACAAGCCTCTATGCTCGGCAGAAAAACGTAAACACTACCTTCTGGATAGACAAGCATGAACTCATGGTGTTCATCGGCATCGTGTTGTACATGTGGGTTTCCATCTTGCCTTCAATTGAGGACTACTGTGGAACATACAGGAGGGTGGTGCAAGTGGCTGAAGTAATGTCCTCTATGCGGTTCTGGCTGATCAGATCACCTTTACACTTTAACAACAATGAGAACCTCCCTGGCACCACTGACCACTTCTTCAAAATTCGTCCCATCTTTGCTTTCCTGACTAGGCAGTTCCTCCAGGTGAAATCTACCACCACGCAGTCCATCGATTTAGTCATGGTATCCTACAAGGGCACCAGAGCGGGGACCCTGAAACAGTACATACAGACAAAGCCGGACAAGTGGAAGTATAAGCTGTTCTGCCGGGCAAGCATTGATGGCTTCATCCATGATATCCTCATGTACCAGGGAGAGACTACCTTCACCAGCCACCACACCAAGCTCTCCCAGGAGGAGTCACAACTGTTTGTCTCCACTAAGATCGTCCTTGTGTTAGCCAAGACCCTGAAGAGACCTTATCAGTCAGCTATATATGCCGACAACTACTTCACCAGCATCGAGCTCGTGGAATATCTGAAGGACAAGGTAGGCCCCGGGTACGTGGGGACGGCGAGGGTTAACCGTGTTAGGGGTGCTGCTCTGATCTCTAGCAAGAAGCTGGACAAGAAGACGACTCCTCGAGGCCAATACGACTACTGCTCCAGCAACGGGATTCTTGCCCTGCACTGGAAGAATAACAAGAAAGTCACGGTTCTGTCTTCTGACGTCGTTGTCAAGCCCGTTGGCAATGTGAAGAGATACGACCGCAACACTAAGAATAAGGTGGGGGTGCCCTTTCCTACGTCATCAAGCACTACAACGAGAAGATGGGGAGAATTGACAAGTCTGCTATGCTGACCCAGCTCTACAAGATCCCAATGCGAGTCAGGAGGTGGTACATGAGGCTCTTCGGGTATGCCCTAGATCTCTGTGTCTGCAACGCCTGGATCCTCTACAAGCGGTACTGTCAGGCCATGGGTGAAAATCCAATGCCCCTAAAGCTCTTCCGGCTTGATATCAGCCGCTTCGCCCGCTGCCAGAAGACCATGGAGTCTAGAATCACGAGGGCATCACCTGACTAGCCAATGTCCATTCCACGTTAAGGGTACAGGGCCAGACTCCTCATTGTCCAGCAGCGCTATGACAACTCAAAGCCACACCTGCCCATCTTAGTCAATAACCGGCATACCTGCAAGCACTTCTCCACCAAGTCTTTAATCCACCGCTCCAGGTGGATGTGCGATGTCTGCCAGATCGCGCTCTGCCTCTTGGACACCCGCAACTGCTTCAGGCTGTTCCACACCCCTACCACCGAAGCTGAGCACCAGCCCTCGACCTCTGCCCCCTCTCCCTGAGCCCGTCTCCAATTCACTGATGTTCTCTGGTTGGTTTCCCATGTGTTCGTATGTAAAATCATGTATTTTTTTACTTTTTTATAAGTAAAACATTGAATTTTTCCTTGCGTTTTATTTCAAACAAGCATTAATTTTTAAGAAAAATTCATGAAATTTATTGATGGTAAATAACATACAATATTAACATAATTGAAGCCAGTTATAACATGATACAAAAAGAGTTATATGGTAAATTATTTATACCCCATATCGGGCGAAGTAGCACGGACGGGACTAACATGTTTTCCCGTGAGCCGGGTGGGTAGCACGCACGGGATACTTTATTGACAGATCATTGCAGCCAATCAATGCCTCAAATCAAAAAATGTTCAGGAGTAAAAGTGTCTTAGAAATACATCTAGTTTATGACCCTAAGAGGATTTTTTGATATCTAAAGTATTTCTAGGTGTGCTCTCTAAAGGGTTAATACATTGGCATCGTTTTGACAATATTACAAATTACAGCGTTTAAAAGAAAATTGTAGCTAAAATGGTCAAGCTACATTTGATTATCGTGGGTCAAAATATCGTTATTTTGGTTTGTTTTAACGCAATCACAACGAAGGTCTCAGATTAATTCCAATCGAACAGGATTTCGAGGCAAGGCTATATTTGTCTTAATTTGTTTTTGCCGTTGAGGTTTTGGAGTCCTCTCACTTTTGGAAAGTTTTAGATATTTCACATGCTAATTAGTTAGGCTATGTTAAGATAGGTTTGCTAAGTACTTCTAATTCAATACATATGTTAATAAACAAAATCCAATCTAGCCTACTCCTAGCCTAAACTAATTATCATGTAAAATATAAACACCTAAAAATCACATTACTTAAAATAACAATAAAATTCAACTGTTTATGGTCGATATTTATTTCTTTCTTGTGTTTCTTATTCTTAATCACTACATATTGGATTTATTGTTAACTTTTATTTATCCTTCCAGGAAGCTTGATTTGGATGTTTATTAAAGTTTTACATATGTAAATTTGTCCGTACCATAGTGTAAAAGAACAAACTCTGACCCCGCTCTCTCCTAATTTATCGGATAATACGTGCTATTGGTATGCGGACACGGACAACGACATTTCTTGTATGAACATTCTCAAATTTTCGAATCCTGATCATGTTGGGAAATTATTTTCCAATCCGGCGAACTCGTCCCAAGCCTCCCTCCCCCGCCCCCACAGGGACAAGGTGTGAAAGAGTCGCTCTGTATCGCTCCTTGCTGCTAAATGATGAATCGAGTCTGCCTCCGGATTAAGATTTCTGGAGCTTGTGAATCCTATCTCCAAACTCCCCCTTCCCCTGCAGAATCAGGTTTACAAATACTTGGGTTATTCTGTATTTCGAGGAGTCAAGCTCGCACCTCAAGGCCCTTCTTATCGTCTCTTTCCGTGAGCGTTCGTCAAACAGCAGCCTTCTTCAGCCGTGATTCTACCCAATTCAATTGGTAGCTTCTGTGAATGGCAAGTCTTTAAATTGGCACAACAGTCTCCCTTCGTTTAATCAAACAGAAGAAAATCTCCATCGATTACCTTTTAGGAAAAAGAAGATTCCTCTTTCAGTGGAATTACGAGAATCCCCACATTCCCCGTCGAACGTCATCTTTGAAGTTTGGCCATCTTCATCGCAAAGTTGGTTCGGATTGTGCCCCACCTGCCTCATTCAGATCATGCCTCATCGGATCGTTCTCACCTCGCATGATTGTAAGAAGGACCTTCCTCTTAGTCACCGAAACGTAAGACTGAAACCCCGTCCATTATTAGTATTATCAAGTTCCCCCATTTGATCTGAGCCTAGTAACGCTAATCAATTAATTCCTTTTGAAAATCCCTGCTCATATAAATTATCAAGAGTCTCTTTCAATTTAAATAATTCCCTTTTGTCTATTATTATTCTTATTTTAATCTTTGTAAATAACTTATATTTTTGTTGTTTAATCTTTAATTAACCTTGAACGATACCCTCGACCTATTCAAGTAAATCTCGCTAACCATTTATGCACTCTGTCTGATTATTAAGGATTTAAAACCCAACGCCTCAAGTGTGACTTCCTAGTCGGTCTTTAATCCTTGCGAACAGTCCTTCAACGGTTCGCGTTGCATTAGGGGATTAAGTCACCCCTCCACATAATATAGGACTATTGTATGGTATAGAGTAGTTGTACCACAAAACATAACTAAAGATCCTCTAATAAACTTGAAAAAAAATCTCAACCATTTAATTTACTCATATTAACGTTTCGGAATGACTCATTCCGTCATCTAGTCAATTCTCCCAACATTAAGTTAAAAAACCTGAACATTGAAAATATGATACAAAACAAATAACCTGAAAGGGAAAAATATGGCGTAGAATTAGAGATGTGGCAGGGGAATATCTATAATATTAAATAAATTAGACATGTAGAATGGAGATGAGGGAGGAAAAACATGCTTAGAAGAGAGAAAGATTAGCTTTAAATTGCTTAGTGGGTGTTAAGGTGTGTGTTGGTAGATTTAGCTGTTAGATGAGTTGAGCGGTATGTGATATCGAATGGTCAGAATTTTCGCTGTAGGGTTGATAGAGGATCAGGGATTGGATGTGTGAGTGTTCGTTTTTATCCCTCACCTTAAAGTAAATTAGATTTAGTCTTTTCTTCTGTTAGGAATTCTGATCCCAATTGACATTGCTTTGTTTGTTTGTTAATTTGCATCTAAATATGTTTTTTTATGTGTTTGTCTATATTTGGCCTTGTGGGTATTAATCTGTTTGTGTTTGAGATTCTCGCTCGGTCTATCCATCTATCGTTCTGTCTAACCATATTTGGTGTGTATATCGTTTGAGCTTATACTGCTACGGGGCATGAAATTGGTGTATTACTGTAGTTTTATCTACCAACTGTATTTATAGTAAGGATGTTTACCTGTAAATTAGGTTGAGATGCGTGTTTGACTGTGCGAGTTTATTTTATTCCGCGTATATTTGCTTTTCTCTGGTGGGTGTATGCTATAGTTTACGTCTATCTTTGTGTGTGTTTTAAAATTCTCTCCGCCAAGTGATCTTTTGTGTAGCATGTGTAAGTGTGCTGCAGCTGACACCTAAAGTATCACGTACTGTCTAGGATCTAGTGTCTTCAGGAGGATCTGCGTTTATATCACTCTCACACAATTTCACTTTCTCGAATGACAATTTTCTAACAGATCTCACCTTATAAATATTCTGCTAGAAATACTCTCGTTGGTTTGTACATTGTTTTCAAAAATCAGATTCTTCCCTCCTGTAATTCTCTTTCTTTTATACAATTTTATTCCCTTGGAAATTAAATGCAAAGGTAATTTTATGGTCATTTCATTGTGAAGTATTGAGACATATAAAATCTCAACTTTTCGGCCAATCCTTTTCTGCGTCAGCATCCAATCCCCGAGGGGTCGTTCTGAAGGGAGTCCAGAGATAAGAAAATCAGTTAGCGATAATCAAACAAGCGACCTTTAAGCCAAATAAAAGAATAGGATCTTTTTTCTCTTGAAATCCTTTTACTGATTGAACTAACTCGCAAAAAGCGCAAAAGTTGTCTAGTAAAACGAGAATGAAATGGTTCACTGAATGTTTCAGTTATTAAAGACACCCTTTTTGTCTTATTGTGCTCACATAGATTTCGTCTCGTAAATAAGAAGTTTTTTATACAAATTAGTTTTATGTAAGAAAGGAATCAGTGAAATGGAGTGAGTTTGGGAGATGAGAGATTCAAGCAACATCTATTGATGATGACGGGCTTAATTGAATAAGGGGTAAAAAGGTCGGAGGCGTGGAGTTAGATGGTGATAGATGGAATGTGTGAAGGAAAGAGAAGAGGCAAGCAAAAGAGATTGGTGGAGAAAATGGGAAGGTAAGAGGTAGAGAGAGATGGAGTGGAATGATGAGGAGAGAAGAGAGATGGAGTAGATTAAAAAGAAATGGGATAGGGTGCCTTGGGATAGTGTTGGTAGAGCGAATTAAGAGTGAAATGATGATGAATGGTTAAGGATGAATGAGAATGTTGACGGATGTAGTAGATTGATGAGATGGGGAGTGCAATGGAGAGGAATAGAGTGGCTTTGGGGAAAATGCTGAAGGATGGGAGAGAATGAATGAATTGTGATTGAAGCAGAGAGATTGAGTAAAATGGAGACGAAAGGAAAAATGAATTGTGAAATATGAATAGGAATAGCGAGGAAGGTAAAGAAATGGCGAAGAATGGGGAGGGATAGATAGAGAAAGAGTTTATTGTTGTGAAGTGGAAACAAATAATAGAGGATTGTGAGTAATGGAATGTAAACGCCTTTGCTCTCAATACTTTAAAGGTGAATATCAACGATTAGTACTGAAAGTGGTTAGGTTAGAGAAAGGAAATGTTTGCAAGATATATCGCTGCAGACACTTACACAGCAATTCGTTCTGGGAGAGCAAACAGCGAATGTTGTGACCTGGACGGCACACAAGCCTCTATGTAGATGTCCCCTGATACTCCCCTTGCTGGATGAACGAATACGCAAAGAGATAAATAGATAAGAAGGTTGAAGTGGAATGCAGTGTAATAGATAGTATGTAAGAAGAATAGATCAAAATGATGCGACTGAGAGTAAAAAAGATAAGGGTGCAGAAGAATTGTTAGGAAAAGCATGCAGGTATTAGAGGTAGAAGGGAAGAGAGAGGGATTTAGTGGGGTGGAGTGTTAATGAGAGGAATGGTGTGGGATGGAGTTAAATGAGTATTTACTGTAATGCTTTGTGCACAATAAGGAGCGATTATGGTGAAAGGCGAGAGATGATCAGCGATAAGGCGAAATGATAAGATGTGAGAGGTTTAAATGAATGGAATGGAGTGGAAGAGGAGTTGTAAGCGATAAAGATATGGAATGAAAATGGAGTGGAGTGGAAAAGAAAGAGTTGTGAGCGATAAAGAGGTATGAAAGTGTGATAGAAGTGAACGGAACGAGTGATTAGGGATCTATTTATTTAGATAGTTGTACAAAGTGGCGTCCTAGAGAGTTGTGGCGTGTCTGGTTGTGTTACTGTTTGTGTTTGTACTGGTAGGTACTTGTCTGACAGAGTGTTGAAAGAATGAATATATTGTAGTGCTGCCTCGAGGTTATAGCATGGTGATATTGCAGTTGTGGTTTTGTGCTGTTCACGCATTGGTAGATTTGAGGTGTTTTGTCGGTGTTGTTGGTTCTGTACTTTTGTCGTGCCGGTCTAATGGTTGAGATTCGTAGTAGTAATGTGCTGATGATGTAGTTTGTCTTCGTGATGGTAGTTTTGTATTTCTACTGTTGTGGTACTAATTTGATCATATTGTTTGGCTAGTTAAAGTTAGTTTTGTGGTATTGTTGTAGCAGTGTTTTGGTTCTGATTTCTTGCTAATAGTTTGATGATATTGTGTTTTGGTTTCGTGATGGTAGTTATGAGGTGTTTAGAGGTGATGTTTGGGTTACTAGTATTTTTATGAGCTCTATGGATGTGTCAAGGGATTTTTGCCGGGAACAAGTTTTTTTCAATGTTTTTTCCACTACATTTGGTTAAAATGGGAATTGCTTTTTTGCTTTCTTATTTTCTTTTTAATTCTTTCTTTATATTTACCTTTTTTTCCCGATATTTGTTTTTTTTATTTTCAGTTTTGCTTTTGAATTTCTCTAAAATTTTCATATTTTATTCCTCCCATTTTTGCCTCACTGTTTTTTCTTATTTTTGCTTTTTGTATTTTCAAATTTTCGCTTTTTTATGTTTTTTTGCCCACTTTTGCTTTTTTATGGTTTTCCATTTTTTATGTTTTTCACCCTTTTGCTTTTTTGTGTTTTATTTCACAATTTTACAGGCCTTTTAAGAAGATATTTCCATCTATATTCGAGCCATCATGTACACTGACGCCGATCTGGAAAAATTTCACACAGAAAAAAATGTTTGCATAAGAGAAAAAATATGATGCATGAAACCATCTCCATCATTTTTCCTCCATTGAAATACAATGACGGGAGATATATATTTGGGTGTATTGGAATAAGCACAAACTTAGTTACTGGTATTTAAGATACATACCAATTAAGATACATCCCTGTTTCTAGTGCCTCAATGGAAAAATCTTCCTCAGGGGATTACAAAGTTTTGGGAATACAAATAATCCAAAGGCGGTCATCAACTGATTTATGAGGGGGGGAGGGGCAAAAGAAGATCCTGAATTGCAAGAAATAAAGTATGCATTTTTGCACCCAGTTATTATTCAAAATACTTCCCACTTACACGCACCTACGTCGCTCTATGTGTGTGTATTGGGGAAATTGCGTCGTAATGGGAGTGCCTCTGAAAGTAATGCTCGATTAAGGGTTCGAATCCCGCCTAAAATGCGTGCTATGCAGGTTATGCCATGGATGAGTGGTGTAATGATACCTCCACCCCATTATCTCTCTTTCTCTAAGGAAATACTACATAGGCAGCCCTCTATCCTTAGGATAGGCGTTAGTAATGAAGCTTTTGTGCTAATTACATTTACGAGTATTAAATGGACCTTTACAATGTTCATCTTGTGCATTCGAATCCTTTTTTTCCATCTTCTCTTCATAATATCTTTCTATACGTTTTTAAAGGGCCCTGCAGACCCCACCATTGCAGGAAAATAATAGTGAATGGGCAATAATTTCATTGTTAAGTTTGTTCTTTTTCCTAGCTCATTTTTTTTATTCTGTCTGATCTTCTTTTGTTTATTTCTGCACCTTTTAAGAGCTGGAGGTGGTGAAAAAGAGTGAATTAAATTGGCCTCAATTATTCTCTTTTTTGTCACATTTTTATCATAGTGGCTTTGTTTAAGCAGGAACAAATATCGAGTTCCTGGTATTTTTGTGTGGAAGAAAAAGGCCAACACCGACGCTTGTGGGGAAATTTATGTGGGCAATACCTCAACTCATCTAGCAGTTGACCTTTCTCACAGTACATTGTAACTAAAATCAGAAGTTGACCTTTCTCACACTACATTGTAACCCCAAATCAGAAGTTGACGCTTGTTTCATTTTAAACGAAGTCATGATCCTCCATTTTGGGAGCAAAGGTCTTATATAAACTTTATTTTTTTTTTGCTAATCTTTCATATTTATTAAAATCCTAAAAGAGTTGTAGGAGCTTATTCACACCATCACATGTTGTAGGACATTATTCATATCATAACATGATTAGAGAGGTTTATTCACACCATAACAAGGTTCTAGCAGTTGCCCTACATCATAACCTTGTTCCAGCAGATTCTTTACATCATAACATGGTTCCAGTAGTTTTTTTACATCATAACATGGTTCCAGCAGTTTATTCATATTAGGACATATTTTTTTGGTCGCAAGAGTTTACTCGCATCAAAACATTGGTGTAGCTTATCCTCATCATAACATGCTTGTAGGAGTTTAATCATAACATAACATGGTTGTAGGAAATTATTGATATCATACATAGTTGTGCAAGTTTCTAAAAATCATAAATAAGATGGTCGTAGGAGTTTCTTGAAATAATACATCGCTGTAAGAGTTCATTCACATAACAACCTGCTAGTAGGAGTTGATTTAAATCATAACAAGGTTGCAGACTACACAAACGAATGAAGCAGTTTATTTATATCTGTAGAGGAATTGCAACATAAAGCCTCCCGGATGGCCAGGCAGACATATACATTAAAGTCCGCCACCCCTTTTGTGAAGGAAGCCGGAGAATCGAGCCCCCATGAGGAGACTCGTGGGAACGGTAGCCGGCGAACAACAGTATAAGTGCCTAAACTTTTTAATCTCCCCGCCGCAGAGGTAGTTGGAGCGACCATCTCTGTCAAGGTAGCCACCAAAGGCCCTTAAACGACGCTCAAAAGATCCAATTACCATCGAGATCCGTAGGCCCGTGGTTATATCACCAAAAAGCGGTGCCAGTCATAAGGCACGCCAAGGAGGGTGGTGGTTGGTGGTCTCTCTAATTAACAAGCCAACTTGGGCACCTCAGTGCCAACCTCCTCACTCCTCGCTCTCCCAGATGCGACCTCACCTCTCGCTCTTCCCTCTGTGGCCTTAGATGGGGCGTGATCCGCCTATAAATAAGTCCCTGGAGGAAAGAGAAAAGATTATTATTATTCGGTGAGAACGACATAGGATCAGTTCGTGAAGATCGATCCTTCCACCTGTCAAGATTATTCTAGGAGAGACGATAAAGGATCAAATTGAGAAGATCGATCCTTCCCGACCTCCAGTGCCGAATTAACATAAAACGTGGTTTTGTATCGGTGCCATACCGAAAATCCTTTCCGCACTTAGAAAAAGTCTGACTGGAGAAAAGAAACCCTGCTCACACTCGAGTGACTCTCACAGCTCAAGCTCCTTAAGAGTGAGAGGAGAAGAACCAAGCCCCAACGAGGTTCCATTTGTTAATTACGATAGAAATCCCCTCGTATACCCCAAAACTAGTTGGGCATCCGGCGATAAAGAATAGGACACAAATAGGCTTCGAGAGTATCCAGAAGAGGACTCTTGAGCTAGGAGCACAATAACTCTATCCGTCGTCTTAACGTAACCGGAGGCAAAGTTTCAATAAGAAGTTGACATCGCCCACCCTCTCTTCCTCCATCCCATCTCGACGAAATTGTACCATCGGCCAATTCAACTCTCCGAAGCACGAGAAAAGCCCTCTAGCGACATCCGGTAACCCTTGATCTCTTCTGTAATATAAGTTAAAAAAAACAACATTTATTTTCATATCGCGTTGGTATGAGTTTATTACGTTTCACGATTTAACGGAAGTAGAAACAATTGTGCGTGAACCCCGTCATATTTTCTAGTAGAAGAGAGTAATTTAATTTAATGTTTAACGCTAATCTAAAAAGGTCGCGATAAAAATACTAATCGGCAATCGGTGTGTTTATGTGTAGCCTATTTGTTTATTTTGGTCATGAAGAGATATTAAAATAGGCCCAGTTGCCAACCTGTTTAGCCTTGGTTAGCTCAGTAGGTTGATATAAATGTGTTTACGGTCCTTTTTTGTAGTTAATTCTTAAATTTAAATATATGTTTATTTTGGGATAATTCCTGTGCGTTTCTCTTTATCCTTGCATGTTTTAGCGGCTCTCCCTTAAAAACAACAAAAATAGCATTCCTTGACAAAAGTATACTTCAAAAAAAAAAGAAGTATATCTCGACAAAAGGTATACTTCGATAACATCATAACATGGTTGTAAGAGTTTATTCGCATCATTACATGCTTGGTGGAGTTAATTCAATTTAAAAAAGGTTGTAGTGGTTTATTCACATCATAAAAAGATTGTTTAAAGATTAATCACTTTTCAACTTGGTTATAGATGTGTATTCTCATCATAAAATGGGTTTAGGAGTTTTATTTACATAAAAATATACTTGTAAGTGTTTATTCACATAATTATATGGTTTTAAGAAATAAAATTTTAAACATATATTCATTAACTAACATAATCATGAAATCTTTTGAAAACTAATCCTATTTATAATAGAATCATTCTGTCAATTATACCTGAATATTTCCTTTAGTTGAATACAAATAGAGAGGATTTTTAAACTAAATCTGCGTCATTTTTTACTAATATTTAAGCGATTTTTATCTACCTCTTAATATTTATTACATCGACTAATCAAAAAGTAACGAGAAATTTGTAAAAGTTATGGTATATATAAATATATATATATATATATATATATATATATATATATATATATATATATATATATATATATATAAATCTTTAATCACGCGAAAGAATGATTAAATCAATATGGCAAACCGCAAGAAACAGAATAACAGGATCATTTTTCTTCGGAAAGAAGAAATATCCTGTTTTTCTGTTTCTTGCTGTTTGCTGGATTCACACACACACACACACACATATATATATATATATATATATATATATATATATATATATATATATATATATATATATATATATATATAAAATACTCATTGTGGGAGATAAGTACTTAACTGAAAATGTTTGGAGAGGAGCCTTCAAATGAGAACCTTTCTAAACGTGTTCATGCGTTGTTACTTACTTCCAGACAATATGGTGTGTTTGTTCACTTACAGGATTCGCTCATGGGATAAACATAGTGTGTCATTATATTTACAGGTAGATGTACACATTTGTATGTTTGCAAAGAGGTATCGCTGCTTGAGAATTTAACCATTTTCTTCTCACAAGGGACAAACGAAAGCAAAAATTACGGCCCTTACTTACAGGTGCTGGGGACATACGTCTGCATAATCACGCTTATTCTGAGAGTACATGAGGTAGAACGAGAATCAAAACAGAATATATATATATATATATATATATATATATATATATATATATATATATATATATATATATATATATATATTAATCGAAAATCACATATATATGTACGGGTATGTAAGGTTAATAGTAGGAATTCCTGAATCCACAAGTAAAGTCTCCCGGAGTTCCTTAACCATCTTCAGGAGCGCCATCTTTATGATTGGACAACCCGTTTTCTTCCGCTTTGATCCCGCGTCAGTATTCGAGCGTGGCTTCTACGAAGAGAAGCAAGGACGAAAAAGCGTCCCTGAGATCAAGAGACTTTAAAGCTTAATTTAATATACTCCCTTTCGGGCTGCGGTGAGTCAATTTACCTAATAAACAAAGTAATTTGTTTTCAAGCTATATTATTAGGTTGTTAATTTATTGTCCCTTTCATCTTCCATCTGCTTCTCTATTTGCTTGTCTCTCTTTAAGCATTCTCTTGATAACGGGCCCAACCCACTTCTCAAACCATATCTATGACCAGACTTTTCCCGTGGTTGTTCCGAATGGGAATTAAATGACCACAAGGACCTCCCGGATTCGACGCCTATTCCCCTTAATCTTGTCTCCTGCCATCTCACTGGTCGTAGACTACCAGGGCGTGCCTTGGGCAATTGGAAAGTTGGCAGCGCATCTTCAATCCCGGGTGAGCGTCTCACCTGCGTTCTCCCGGTTCATCTCCCGTGACCTTTCGCTGCACACTCCCCCCACCTCCCCAGAATCCCCCACCCCGCTCTCATAAACCAGCACACCTGCACAAACATAGTCTACGAGTGAATACTCATTATACAGGTATATTATACCTGCGCATAAACTTGCGTGTACATCATGCCGGCACATAAACGGACATGTACGCAATACATACACATATATTATACATAAAATCTCAGAATACATGTACAACATATTTTCACATTCAGAGTACACCTGCACACAATGCCTACACATGTACATTACGCCTGCAAATCCTATACATAAATTATACTAGCACACGCATGATATACATGTACATTATAGTTGCACATATGAAAACATGATATATGTACTTTATACTTACACATTTACAAGTAAGATGTCCATTTACCTACATAGATAATTCATATATATACATCAATCTAGCACATGAAAGATATTTATCTACATCAGAACTGAATGTACACGGTATACGTGTACATCATTACTTCGAATACCTACACATCATGCATGTATACCATACATGTATTATATATCATAAGAGTACACATACCGCATACATCTATTTCATATCGAGACATGCACAATACACATGCAAATCCTAAATGTTCGCTGACATCATACTTGTGTGTGCCTACCCAACATACATATGTACACATCAAGCCGAAGATGTAAATCCTATACAGAAGCGGAAAGAAACGTTAGGATTAGTATTATTAATAGTATTACTTTTATTATAATTATTGTGATTTTGATTAGTGAGATTGAATTGTGTGTGTTGAAAATATTTACATACAGGCTAACAAAATTATGTATATGCGTGTACATGTAAAGAGACAAATACCCATGTGTACTTTACAAATAGAATACATAAAATTTATCGGAAGAAAGATATACAACGAATTAGGATCGGAAACTAATCATAATTTTTTTTATAATAAAAATAGACCCGTTGGAATATGAAAGTGCTGGGCATTTGAAGATATTCTGTTAATCGCTCGTTCCGTGTATGATGTGTGCTTTGAATTTACGTATAACTTTGCCTAGCTAGATCACTATAAACACATGTGTATCCATAAACTGTACATACACACACATATATATATATATATATATATATATATATATATATATATATATATATATATAAAGGAAAAGTTGAGTAATATATTTTCATAGTAACAAGTTTTGTTGAAAGCGATGGCTAATTTTCCATTTATATATATATATATATATATATATATATATATATATATATATATATATATATATATATATATATATATATATATATATATACAACTCCACCGCAGGAAAGAGAAACGGAATAATTTTTCTTCGAAAATAGCTATTTCTTACTTCGAAAGATTCCGAGTCTGGGTGGGATTCGAACCGTGCACATTGAGGCAGCGAGCAACCGCTTTGATCTCAATTAAACCGCGTAGCTGAGTGGTCTAAAGGGCTGTTTAATTGAGATCAAAGCGGTTGCTCGCTGCCTTAATGTGCACGGTTCGAATTCCACCCCAGCTCGGAATTTTTCGAAGTAAGAAATAGCTATTTCCGAAGAAAAATTATTCCGTTTCTCTTTCCTGCGGTGGAGTTGTATATATATATATATATATATATAAATATATATATATATATATATATATATATATATATATATAAATGAAATGTCTACACACGCTTGCTCAAAAACTCTATACCTTCCTATATTTAATTACATACCCAAGGAGACAGATAAGTGCCTTCTCCACCCATGCATGACGTCACCCAAACCAACATTATATATATATATGGATTTACATACACAAACATGTACATACAATGAGTTCTATACCTATCTACCCACGACCTCAATTACCTTAAACAACTTTATATATACACATAACCAAACAACCATATATATTCATTAGCAAATCCAAGCCTACATAAATATATACTTATACACCTCTAATCCCAAGAACACAGGTAGTTATACAAACCGACTGCCTATGTATATTTACATTACTAACACTTATGCGCACACAAATACCTCTTAATTAGGTATACATTCGCATATATAGGACTGTTTATAAAGGGAATTATACACCCTACATTCAAACGCACACACTCAAACGAGTTCACTTTTATAAAGCCTTAACTTCAGCATTTGTTCCTCCACCACTGTGTATCTTCTTCCACTCTTCAGGCCACAGGCCGTGACCCTGCCATGGAGGCAACGCTATCCCTCACTCCTCCTCTTCCATCCCCTGCTTTTTTGCTCTTTTGTTACACCCACAACCTTAAAACTTCACGCCACTCTCCATAAAATTTAGCCAGACATCTCGCAGAAAAAAAGCCAGACCATATCCTGGCTATCTATAAATTGGTCTTTACACACATCGACCAATATTGTCGATTTATTCTTCCTTTTTTCGTACCCAAGGAAGAGATAAATTTCCCTTTTCACACACACATATATATATATATATATATATATATATATATATATATATATATATATATCCAAACAAGTACGTACGTGTAGATGGAGAAGAGAAACCACACCTTTTTGAGAGAGCGAACTATTGTGGCAGAGACCTCCGTCATCCTCAGTTGTTGACAAACTAATGAATACAGAAAGATTCTTAACTTAAGGATACACAAATTTACAAGTTAGGATTTAATGAGGCGGATGTATGGAACGACCCTTTTAAGCAAAGGCCGGATAGGTCTTCTGTTTATCAAGGGATTAGTGTTGAATTGGCCATTGGTTAAGCATCTTTCGTTATTTATTCGTTTGTCAGCGACTAAAGATATCGGATGTCTCCGTCGAAAACTGGCTATGCAATAAATTGTTTCAAAATACTGTTTTCTCTCCTTCATATATATATATATATATATATATATATATATATATATATATATATATATATATATATATATATATATATATATGAATGCAATGTCCCGCAGGAAAAATGAAAAGGTGCTTCCAAGTACTTACGAACTTCATTCAGTTTATTCTCAAGGATAACTACAAGAGAAAGTAATATTATAAGGGTATATATAAGCTAGTAAAAGATAAAGAACTGCCTCTAAGACATGAAGTCACCAATGAGGAAGTAGGAGTGGGCTGGATAAATTCGCATTAAGATTAGCTATTACAGGTAGCAAGGTCAAACCGAGAGGCAAGAAAGAGTCAAGAACAAAGCCAAAAGGTTTAAAACGATTAACGTATAAAACGATGGGCTTAAGAGGGAGATTAGGAGAGACATGAGAAGAAAATTGAAACGAAGGGGAGATGGACATGGAGAGAGGAAGAGAAATAAAATAATGTAAAATCAAAATTAATGCAATAATTAAATTGACATATCGGGTTCCCATAAAAATAAACAATTGATTAGGAATATGAATATAGATCAAAGCTAATAAGCTAATTTCTTTAAGAATGAGTTTATTCATAACAACATCAATTGTAAAAAGGGCCAGGAAAAATCTTAAAGTTATATAATTGGCCTATACATGAACATTCAGTAAGGTTTCTTTTAATTGATTCATTTGAGCGAAAAGTAAATTTTACTGAATTCCAATTAATTAAGTGGTTAATTTCGAACATATGCATAAAAAGACGCCCTATTACTTACAATTGTCCTAACATGGTATTTATGGTAATTAATACGGACGGATAATTGCTTTCCTGTCTATTCAAAAATTTACTTGGACAAACAGAACATTTGACGAAATAGACTCTCCCAATATTATTACTATTACTGTGAACAAGAATGGTTTTTCTAGTTGACTCGTATTTGAAAGCAACTGAAATGTTAAAGTTTTTTAAAAGATGGGGAAGGTCCATGAAACAAACAGAGAAGCTAAAACCAAAATGTTTTTAACATTAAAAAGGATATCAGGAGCTGTACTATCGACCTTTTTTTTTGCCCAGGGAAGACAGTTTAGAAAAAAGGGATAGGGGTAACAGTTTATGGCCAATTTAGAAATATTGGATAATTCAGAATCCATATATTCGGGACTAATAACTTGTAAAGCCTGTATGCTGGATTTATTACATCATTCTCTCCCGCTCGTGAGATATATATATATATATATATATATATATATATATATATATATATATATATATATATATATATATATATATTTTTATGGAAATGACACAGTCGAGGATAAATACCCTATAATAATAAGGAAAGAACGATTCCAAAGCGATTTTGTTTTTTTGTAAGAGCAAATAAAAATAAGACGGAATTTAATTATATAAACGTTTATTCGTTAAAGAAAGTAAAACATATTTTAGTTTCTCAACTAGAGAGAGAGAGAGAGAAATAATCACCTTAATGAAAGGAAACCGAAATAAGATTATTTTCTCTACTCGATAGATTTTCTCTTGCTCTCACTCACTCAATCACAAACTTGATTCTCTCTCGTACAATATATCAGTAATAGCGCGGGTCCTGCAATTCAATCTATTTTCAAAAAGTTTAAAGAGCGAAAAAAATGGTGGAAGCTCTGGAGGACTACTCTTGTATACTGGTGTTTTGCTGTTTATAAATAGAGTGCGCATATAATAAACTCCCACCGCCAAATTCTAAATAATTTGTAAGCCTTTGATTGAACGAAAAATCTGCCTATAATTGATCAAGAAGAACACTTTGTTTAATTTTGTGTACATATATTAAAGTTAAAACATAATTAATATTTAGCGAGATGATTTGTTCTTTACTGCTTTTATTCTTTTTAAAGCCTCTGTTGGATACCTTTTAGGCTACAATCGCTCTTAATCAAGATGTAATCCTATATCCATTCAAGGATTGATCGTCGTAGAAGTCCTTTCGGATCTCTTCAAAAATTATATAAGTAAGTGACGTGGAGATAATATAGGAAATAATTATTTTCTTAAAAATGATCCTACTTTAAATTGCCTTTTTCTCCTCAGTCAAATATGTATTTTTTCTGTTAAATTAAAATTACACCCAAGAAATATTGAAATTTATTTTCTACTTGTCTCAGTTTCAGTTGCCGGGCACTGCAAGATGAAAATTTCGATTTGAAATGTATAGATCACTTTTTTTTTTTAGGTAGGTTGCGCAGAGTAAGCAGTGAATAAATGTTCTCATGATTATATCTATATCAGTGATTAGATTCTTTTTAAATCTCTGGTAACATAATTCAAGCATTTTTCTTAAATTTGGTATAATGAAATAAACACTATGGGACTTATATACCATGTATTCGACTGTAACAATGAATTGTCAATTTATCTATTAAATACTGCACTAAAAAGGTAGCGCCGTGATTATATATATATATATATGTATATATATATATATATATATATATATATATATATATATATATATATATATATATATATATATATATATATATATATATATATACATTAATATGTACCACAAAAAGAAACTGAATAAAAGACGGATTAGAGCTAGTACTTTCGTCTATTCGAATAGACGAAAGTACTAGCTCTAATCCGTCTTTTATTCAGTTTCCTTCCGTGGTACATATTCATATTTCTAGTTATCACGCGCTATATATATATATATATATATATATATATATATATATATATATATATATATATATATATATAAGATGACCCTCCTGTATGTAAGCAGCATATATGAGATATTATTTTCGAAGGTTTAGTTCTAACCATAAATTTTCCCCTGACTTTTATACTCCGTTCTTTATCTTGAAACACGGCTTATAATGATGATTTTGGTTAACAGATGAAGTTGAACTGGTGTGGGGAGGCTGATGGCTGTACATACAGACTCAACCATCGCATTCTCACTTCCAAGATGGATGATTTGAAGAGGTCCACCTTTCTGGTGATTATGAGATTAATTCCGTTAAATTACAACACTACAGGGCTACTACAATGCAGAGTAGTATTGTTAATCTAGTTCGTTACCATTGTAGTTAGTATTACGAGTAGTTGAGGAGGCATTGTAGGTGTGAATAATACAACTTGAATAGTTGATGGAGTATAGTCGGGGTTGATGCCTAGTTGATGAAGTACAAGTGGGATTCATGCCTAGTAGATGGGTTAGTTTGGGATAAGTAAAAAGGTTGTGTGCTGGTAGATATTTGTTGTCAGAGAGGGGTGGGGATGTAGAGGAAAGGTGGTTCTGGATATATAGATATGATTGTAAAGATGTTAGAAAGTAGGTGCAAATAAATTAAATAGGAGGGACAAGTAAACAATTACATGAGATAGATAATAAAACCATGGTCTGTCTATTTATATTTATCTGTCTACAATCTTTCTTTCGTTTTCTGAGTTTGTCTGTCGCTCTCTATGTTACGCTCTTTCTCTCCACTCTTTTTTACTCTATAACTATACATCCCTACGTCTGTGTCTCTCCCTCCCCGTCAGTGAGCCATGACGGGAGTGGGGGAAGGATCGCGCCTCCCCATCATGCTTATCTGCTTCACACCCGGAACGTTTTCTCTTTAGTCCCTTCAACTAAGTAACATACATGTACGCGCAACAATGTGTATGAGCAGAAGTGAGCATAAAAATAAGCACAGATATACCATCATACCTGAAATTGTGAATCATATAATGTGAGAATGTGCGATTATTCATTATTTTTAAAGGATTCTTTTTACCTATTTCTTTTATATTTTACATATTTCCTCTATGTTTTTTCGGGGGGCATGAACCAACGTGTGCATCGTAAAATAGATGTTTTGGAAATGAGACTGGAAAAGAAAGTGGTAAATTAGGGGATGTGAAAAAGTGCTGAAAGTATCGTCTCCGAGGTGTCTCATGCGGAGACTACTTGAATAGCTTCGGCGCAGGAGAAAGCACCGAGTGAAGTTCTTAGGGATTTTCATCTATTAATGTAACTATTTTTTAGGTGATTAGGCTTGTTACATATTTTCCCGATGAGGCTTTGGTTGAAATTAGTTTTACCACCAAATTTACATCTGTTTTTGATGCGGGTTTTGCCACAAAATATTGGGTTTTAATGAGCGGTTTCTCAAAGTTTTGCACTTATTTTAATTTATTTTTTTTTACACCGATTTACAATTATCTTTATTTACTTTTTACCACAAATTTATTCTTAGTTTCATATGGATTTTTCAAGAAATTTGTCCTTTTCTTAGAGATTTTCTTTCTCCTTTTCGAAGCACAAAGAGGATTCGGACCTGGGTTACACGAGGCAAAAAAACAACTCGTATCTTTACTATATCCTTACCACACCGCATATGACTTTAATGCCCTCAACCATGATGCAACAGGTGAAAATCACCAAACAGTCACTTAAGAGATACCATTTTGAATGTCAGGTTGGGCTTAGAGAATATGTGACAATCGCCTTATCTCAATTAGTGGTGACTTCTATTATTGGCTCTGTATTCTTGTGCTCCGTTCCCTGGTTATCCTAACGGACAATGAATGATACAATTTCGGCCTATTTCAAATGTATAAACTTTAAGTAAAGAATAATTTTAATATAATAAAGTTTTATATTTTTAATAAGAGTAGAGATAAATAAGAATCCATAAATTAAAAGTAATATTAGAAGTGTAAAATGTATTTGAATTCCAGTCCAGTTGGAACAATGGCTAAAATTAATTTGATCATTCTTTCATAACACTGCTAGATTTATTGAATACCTAATGTCAATTTTATCCAACTTTCCAAACATTGCTCTGTTTATTGATAGTTTGAAAGGGTAGCGTTATGTATAGTCCACATTCCGTAACATAGCTTGGTTTATTGATGCGTTAAATGGGCTGTGTTTATTTAAAGAATATTTCGGGCATTTTCTTTGTTCTTTGTATTTTATTCAATGCGGTCAAGGCCACCCATAGCATATTTATATGGCCAAAAGAAGGTGTTAAGCGAAAACTATCATTTCTGTTCGATAGATAGTGGCAGATGTCAAGGTAAGGTCAATCCAATGAGCATTGGATGGTTGCAGAAGCGAAGGGGGATTGAATACGTAGTACGTGTATATTCGAAGTGAACAGGTGAACAACAGTTTTAATTTAATTTAATGTTCTTTGGGCTGCTTCAGATATACATTTGTGAAAAAAACAAATGTAAAATTATAAGATAAATCTATTAAATAAATAAATACAAATTGGAATAAATAAACCGAAAATATGTGAGGAAAATAACGAATATTAGCAAGGAATATTTAGTAGTATTGTAAGGGGTAGTACGTGTTTGCGCCCACGCACACACTCATGAGCACTTTAAAACACGTTAAAACACACCTATGAGCACATTCAAACACGTACACACAGAGTCGTAAGCACATTCAAGCACGTACACACGCACACATATGTGAGCACACACATGACCTTGCAACCCGAGTCTCCCACCCTCCCCCCAACTCGGTCAGTGATATTTTTCAAAGGAATTACAGTCTTCACACACTCATTAGCACATTAAAACACGTAAACATGCACACACTTATTGGTTTGTCGCCAGTTCCAACCGCTCCTCATTTTGGAGAGAAAATCGTTAGGTTTTTTTGTGCGGTTTGAATTTTAATGTATTTTCTTGTATTAATATATAAATAGAATTTCCACTTAATTTTTTAATTGATCTGTCTGGTTGCCATCACTTAAATATTTTTTCGCTATACCTTTCCGTGTGTCACACGTTCTAAGATGATTCCCCATCCACACCGTATCACACCCACACTTAATAAATATTTTGCAACCGAAAATGTTTGTGGATCGGATTGTATATTTAGCCCATACCATTCATCTACGGTTGATTTCTTCGATCATGTTCGTCGACTTATTCAGGGCACACAATTGGTCGGATTAAATTTATGTATAGTGGGTTAGTCCAACCACCTTTTAACTACAATAACGAAAAAAAGTAATTGAACATCTCTAGTTTATGCATTTAGAAAATTTAATCAAAGGGGAAAAAGTAAAAAACGAGCTTATGGATCAGTTTTTTCTTTGCCGGGGGACTATCCGATCGTCACAATACATGGGTTGTTGATAAGTTTTTCACATATTGCATTTTAGCATGGTTAATGATGGTGAGAAAGTACTGAACATAGCTATATTTGGCACAAAAACCATGTCATATCTTTCCTCTCGTGGTATTCCCATCAGCTTACTGATAAGATGTAAAACCAAGATTGAAGAGGCAAGGATGAAAAAATTCTCTTTCTCACAAGATTAAGAGAATATAATGAGTAATTTTGTAGACAAATTAAAACATTGGTAGTATAATGCGTATTATTTCATCTTTATTTTATTCATATTAATCAGAGAATATTATTAATGATTAAAATAAATATTTACATAAAAAGCTAATAGTAGCCGACAGGGAGTCAATGTATAATAACTTTTTAAATGTCATGTAAGATTCCTTTGAAACCCAAAGGTATGGCTCAATAACTCGCTGAGAGTTCAACAGGCTTAGGAAAAGCTTTCTTGAAACCTTTTCTCCTCACAACTCTTTCAGTCCACCGTGTTTCTCGGCTCTGAAACCCAAAAATGATACAGGGATATGACTATCATAAACACTTCGTCTGAGTGTTAATGATTAATCCTTTAGCACGAAGAATATAGTTTCCCCTACTCGTCGTTTGGATAAGTACCGAATATGATTTTGGACACATACAACAGAATAAATCTCCATACGCATCGACACCGTACACAAATTTGATCTCATCGGTGAAATCATCTAGGAATTGTCCTAGTTGAGTTTATGGATCATCTTTCCTAGCAATGAAGATGACACTGTCTGTGCTACAGTGCAGCAACTGTTCACCCAACGTGTGTAAGAGGCCATAAAGCTTGATTTGAGCATAGGCGATTATGAATGCTGGAATTGGAAGATTCGTGACTTAGGAGTCAACTTCTACATGTTCAGCATTCTCCACTTTCACGATGTATGCACTGCCACCCACTCCTAAAGAGTTTACAAATTAATCGTAGTCTGAGATAAGGTTGAATACATCATGTTCCAAACCACAGATAAACGTTTTCATACCAGAAATCATCTTAGCAAATTTTCCCAAGAGACTGTAAAGGAAGAAAATATGGTCAGGATTAATGGGCTATTTTGTGGAGTATTTATTTTATTAGTGGTAGTCATAGTAGTATCGCCTTTAAGTTTTAGAAATTAATGACTTCATATTTCATTCACGATGTGTTAATATTTATAAAAACTACATTTTAAATGTAATATACTAATACATAAAATTTTAATTGAAGCAAGAATTCCTTACCTGTTTAGATAGCTTTGCTCTAAAACGCTTTACAGGATTCCTTTCATGTTGTTTATTTGTATGTTTATCCCTTCAGTCTGATTCACTCTCTTCACATATTCCATTTTCTTCTTCTCGCCAACGCCGCCTCTTGATCTTATACGTCTTTTCCAGGAACTGTTTCCGTTCTGGGGTTGTGTACACTCTGCAAATCATACGTTGCCTTTCAGAGAAATCGCACTCGTGTGAGCTTTGCCCAGCGCATGTGGTGCAGAGTGTTAGAGTAAGTTTACTATCTATAGATTGAGGAAGAACTGTAATATACAGATCATTAGTAGGGAGAACATAAACTTTCACGATACCAAAATAAGTCTCATTCAGATTACCCAACTTTCTTACTGGATAGGGATGTTTTTCATGCAGTACGGATGTAAAAAGCAAAAATCGACGTAATATACGTTTGCACCGTCGAGTGGTGTGTAGTATAATAGAAATGGGTTGAATCTGCCGCCAAAAGGTGCACTCCCCACATTCAATACACCATTCTTTTTAAGTGTCTTACGTCTACAAGGGATGGTTTGAATCATGGTTTCAAATTCACACTTCGAGAGAATGATAACCTTGTACTTGCTACCGTTAGTTTGATCATTCTGTATTGGTTGCTAGTAGCGGTCCAACGACCCACTTCCTCCAATGGAAACATCTTGTTCGAGATTACAGTCCTCTTTCTGACACATGTGTCAATAAGCATCCATGAAAGTGAAAAACGGTTCCTCCTCCTGATGGTGAAAACCTGTCAGGGAAAGATACTCTTCCAACGACAGAAAGGCTTCGCTCACCTTTGTTTCTTGCATAGAAAATTGCGATCCCTCTAACATATTCTTCAAACATAAGCTAACGTATAGCCTTATAAGAGAAAGCTTTTGATTTCATCTTGTCCATAATTGCAATCGATTTTCTGGTAAGAAGACATATTTATACACCATGTAACACAATAAGGCTATTATGATGCAAGACTGCACTGGATCAATGTTAAATCTTCTGATCAAGGAACACATAAACTTCACAAAACATAGACGAAGGATAGAAAAATCTTGAATGCAATACTTAATACACGCTGTACGAATATTGTATTCTTATTCCTGAATATTCAGGTAAAAACTAATTTCAATATATAATTTTCTCTGATTGTTCATTTTCTCATAGTTAAAATAACTCTTTTCAGTAACCAAACTGATATAGTTCAAGGTTTCCTCTGACCCCTATATATATAGGAGTCTAACTGAATCGGCGCTTATAAAGGGAATTATAAACTTTAAATTCTTTCGATGGCCAATTCAACATTAATCCATTGATAAGTAAGAAATGTATACTTCCTTTACTTAAAAATGCCGCTGCTTCCCCTACCACCCCTTCCCCTGATCCGATTCTGACTTGTAAATTTGTATGTCCGGAAGTTTTGCATCTCCTATGTATTTCAGTAGTCTTCCAGTGATTGACGATATTGGAGGTTTCCGTCGAAACCTGTTTTCACAAATAAATTGATTGTATCACTGTTTTTTTCCTGCACATATATATATATATATATATGACTGAAGCGGGTCTGGTTAAATATATATATATATATATATATATATATATATATATATATATATATATATATATATATATATATATATAACCAGACCCGCTTCAGTCATATACTAAGAATGGAATAGTCGCTACACAGCATCAAATTCAGTACAAAATATAAAAAGGGAGACAAAGATTATTAATCAAGGTGTGCGAATCTGATATAATTACCTATACTGTTTATGATCAGGTTTCGGGAATAGTAGCTCCATTTAAATTGACCATCCGAAAGATTGAAATTTGGAATTTCTGCTATTAGTATCAATTATATAATATTCCTTTACGGAAACCTTTATAATTGTACAACAGCTTTACATGGTTAATAATTTTATTTTGCCTACTGAGAGGTTCAACAATATATGATCCAATAGCTTAGATAGAACATCGAAGGCTTCATTAGCTGGTATAAGGGCGAACAGACTTTCTACATCAAAGATAACTAAGCGGCTACTTTCTATATTATTTTTTCTAATTTTTTCAATGAAATCAGAGGAAGGGATTATGTGTGCAAGAGACGTCAATCAAAGGGCGTCCTCTTTTGTGCGTTTTGGCAAACCATACATATATACATATCGTTCTTTCTAAAAAGATTTTGTTTGGCTTACGCGCAAACAACGCTTGTACATTCTCACAAGATTTGAGGTAGAGTTCATTAATAAAAAAAATGGCATCCTAAAACAAGACTAAACACCAACTCTAAAAAATAATAAAACAAAAAATAAAAATAAGTATTTAAATGAGAATACACTCGAAGAAAATGAACTAAATGTAAATACTGCTTTAAGAGAGGAAGATGATTTTGAAAAGGCTGAAACGAACCAAAACAATATATGTAGTTACTGAATTTAAAGAAAATGAATTAAAAACAGATAATGTTTTATGTAATGAGGAGGTGATTAAATCAGAGGAAAATATAACAAACAACATGATATTATAGAAGATAAATATCATTTTTTTTTAGTTAATAGACCAGGAAAAGAAACAAGACGCACAAATTATATTGGAAACAAGAAAAAAAACAATTTTATTGCTTGAAAACGTTTGAAAACGAGAGACAAAGAAATAGAAAAAGCTGAAAATGATTGAAACGAGAAGAAAAGAAAAGAGGAGAAAGAATAGAAAAATTTAATGCTGAATCATAAAACAATAAAAGTTTTTTCTTGCATTTATACCTAGAAAATAATCATGTATATGGAAAAACGGAACATGAGTAAAGGATTAAGGTATATCTACTCTAAGCCTTTGAATTTTTTTTTAGAAGAAAAGCAGATTTCCTAGAGCCGGATAGTCTTTAGGCACCACACCGAAGGTCTGCATGCGAAGCGCAAGTTCCTCCTGTAAGGTTCAGAGGCAAAGCCGCTTCTCATATATATATATATATATTTATATATATATATATATATATATATATATATATATATATATATATATATATAGAGAGAGAGAGAGAGAGAGAGAGAGAGAGAGAGAGAGAGAGAGAGATAATATATATATATATATATATATATATATATATATATATATATATATATATATATATATATATATATATATATATATATATATATATATATATATCTGAAGTAATTTAGAAATGAAGTTTCCAAACGGAGCTCCATGCATAGTTTAAGAATGCGCTATACCACTGCTATTCCGCAGGTCAAAAGGACGCCGGGTTAAGCTTGCAGTTGTTCTAAACAGCTGGAATACTGATCTTATGAATTCAATTAATTGTCACAGGATAGTTAGTTATCCTGATATTATTTCGAATTGGCGCGCCTTTTCAGTTAATCATAGAAAGAGTGATTTACATTTTTACTGGGCTCCAACAGAGTGGGAGGTAAGGTTGGGAATCACTGCTGTGAAGCGCTCCGAGTGTGGATATATTTTTAGCATCAATATTTTTGGTGATTAGTGTGGCTTTAATCTTAAATATATACAATTATCAATTAACTTGAATGGAGAGAATGACTAAAAATGATTGAATGAGGAGGAACATAACACGCATGGGATAAAAAAATCTACCAAGACATTAATAAAGGAGAAAACGTTGGAATATTTCTTTTTCCTGCCGGTTTTATGTGTTTCATCGATTCCTTAATTATTTCAGAAAGATATTAATAAATGGCAGTTATTATTTAATAGTTCTGGACAAAGTTTAGCGTAATTTTCTTTGTTGTTTTAATGCGAAAAGTGATGGAGTTTTTTTTAGAAAAGTAATGAAGTTGGTGTAACTAAATATTGAACCATACATTTTTACTAGTAAAATGAAAGGACTACACAAAGTTTTATGGAACTAAAAGACACGCAATCCAACTGAACGAGCTCTTGGGCTATTTCACATAAGCATGTTCTTTTGCGGATATTCTTTTGTTATTTGAAGAGATTATCTTTCCTTCAAAAGGAGTACTGACGGCCAGTTATATCTACTCTCATTCGCACTGTTTGTCATGGTCCTCATGAATTCCTAAGTGATTCATGCTCTACTCTTGACTGCCATGCATTCATTCTACTCATAATGGGATTGATATATGTATCTCTGAGGGCGATGTTTGGTTTGGTGTTCTGCAAAGCTATTTTCTTGGTCCCTGTTTCTTTCCTATCTTCTTGCCCACGGTCAACTCTGGTGCATTTCGTTTTCATAAGATGCTATTAGCTGTTTGTCGATTTTCTTATTTCTACAGTGCTATGAGTAATTTCTTATTTCCATCTAGTTTACAGTGCTTTTGATATTTCTCTTGGTAGATTATAAATTTTTTTTTCCCAGCACAACTACTGGAAGATTAAATTCGTATATTATTGATTTTATTATGTCATACACTACTATTGGCAGATTGGGTTTGTAGATTATATGATTCCGACTATGTGATACGCTACTAATAGTTGATTATCGTTTAGGTTATTGAGTTCTCTACTTTTTTGCAACGGATTAAATATTCTAAAATCCCTCTACTCATTGTTTTAACTGTAAAGGCAAAAAAATGTCTATAAATAGTATACACCCGTAGCATGACTGTATCTGTCTGTAAATTATTAGTAATTGTTAAAGTACTATTAAAATAAATATTTGGTTTCTAACGGCGATATTTTTCGTTTGCCTGTTGATTAACAATAAAATATTATTATGTCGATAATAACTTATGATTACTGGCTGTCATTTTCTGAATTCTTAACATTGAAAAAATGTACTTATCTTTAAGTATATTTCATTTTACCTAGAATAAATTTTATATATTGATTAATGCATATAAATAATATCCAGAATTGAAAATGTTTCTTAGTTTTTTCCCTGACCTTTTAAGATGAAGTCAAGATTACTAATAACTTCTTATCTTCTTTGCCAGTCCAATCTCGCCAATTATAATGAGTCTAAGCAGGAATTATAATATGCGTTAAATTTAACATATAAATCGTGAGATGGGATGGCTAATTTAATCCTGCCTCCAAAGGTCAATATATTTTGAATTTGTGTCAACGTCGCAAAATATCTGTTGTGGCAAAGGAATAAATTTTAAAAAACTTGGGTGAAATGTCTAACGTCTGTATATATATGTACGTTCATGAATTCATAGGTTTAAAAAAGTACTATGTAAACATGTTTATACTTAATATATACATGTATTCATTTGGTTTAATTTTACAACTTACTCTATTTAAATGTTTTTGTTATTTATACTCTTGTATATTTTCATACGTAGACTCTGAATCCCACACATATTTTTTACACTGATAACTAGAGTCTATATAAAATTATTTTTATGATCCATCCTAAATTTCTACGATCTCACGTTTAGATGGATACAGAGTTAAATCTTAAACACACTAACATCTATTTACAAATATATTCATATATATACATAAATCTACGTACATCTCATGTGTATGAGAACTCTACATTATCAGAAGTTGCGACGCTAACATCTAGCAATGAACTTGGCAAGTCTTTTGTTATATAAACTCATAATTAATATTTAATTATTCATAAAAATTGAACCATATTTATTCCTAAATGGTACGATGAGTCCATTACCGTTTAATGGATATGCTCATTCTAGTGAGTTTCCAACCCATTGACTAATCTAATTTAATGTAAGAATGGTATCACTTTTAGTATCTTACCAACTCACAGTTGTCATTTGAAACATTGTTCATATTTTGACTCTTTTGAGGTTCCTACGAGGAGAGTATTGAAATATTTATGAAATATTCCTATATAATATGATCAAAATAGAGTCTAAATTTGAACAATGTTCCATATACATAAAGAATTTGCATAAGAAATTTAACAAAAGTAGACAATGTAGCCAAGATGCTCTGTTAACAAAAATATGACTCAAGCAAGTTACCATTTTACCTCCAAACACACATTTTTTCGTCCATGCAATTACGATTAGTTGTGACGGAAAATATTATGAATTGCAGATTAAATTCACTGCGTAACACAGTGGGCATTAATGAACTGACCTTCTTCAGTGTATTTGCCAACTTATTATCGATGTTCAAGGCCATAAGAAATCAAATGCGATATCTCCTGCATGACTCCACCACTACAACATAGAATAAAGAGACGAGTAGTGACATACACACATATTTTCATGAGGTCCAGGCTATAATGTAAGAAGTGAATAAGAAACCAGAAAAAATTGATAAGTATATAATGAAAAAGAGACTGTATGTGTGATGTGAGAACGATAATAGATAAGTATACATGAGTCTTTACACACTTAACAGTGGCGAGTGAGGATTCTATTTAGTATATAATTTAGTATGTAATAAATCCTATAAAAGACCCATCATTACTATAATAAAATACTGTTTTAATATTATGGAATATGAATCTTCAATAAATTTTATCGCAAACTTAGCCTTCAACTTTAATATTAGAGAAGATAATGGGTGCAGGTAATTGCTACTCGGTCACGGTTTAATTTCTAAGCTATTTAACGATTTACTTCTTTTTTACTACTTCTTTTCTTTATTAAGAACATTGATTTTCTTCCAACTAGTGCTACCTTATTTTTTCAACTAGAAGTATTTTCTTCAATCTCATTAACTAGTAATTAAATCATTTGATGTGATCTAGTGATGGTGCTTCACCACTTTCTCTCAGAAAGGAAATTAAGCCACATTGAGTCTGCCTACTAGTTTAATTAGACCACGAACTAGTGGAATTTATGCAGCAGCGGCCTTCTAGCAACCCACACTTTGGAAGTTCTTCTAATCTCTCTGTTCCTATTGGAAGATACGCAGGGTATCAAGTGTGACTCATGAATCTAACTTATTGGAGACTTCGACGCATATTGAGTAGTTTTCCAAAGGGAATTGGCATCCTTTGATCAGTTGCATTTTCTCGTGCCGATCATCACAAGTATGTGTCAGGTGCCACTATGGCAACCATGGTGGAAGATTACGTCCACTTAACGTCCTAAAGAATGCAAAAGAAATTGATTTCATTTAGGAGGAAGGAAAATCATGAAGAGATGCGTGCCATCTCGGTTTCAATCGGCCAAGTTTTCTCTGTAGAAAACTGGTGTTTAAATCTCTTTCATACTGTATGTGTACTTCTCTTATCTTTGTTATTTAATTTACGAATCCATTGATACAACGATTCTGGTAAAGATGCTATCGTTATTTCTTCTTAAAATATATAAAACTATTAAGAAAAATCAAGCAAAGGAGGAAGAAAAGAAAAGAAAGGAAGATTACTTCATTTTCTGAATTAAAGAATACTTCCTTCACAGATTTGCTCCATCTCGATAATTATCATTTGGATTCAAATTGATAAAATAAGAGCATTATTTTCTCTTTTAACTCATGCGATGACTGTTGCTTGCAGATCACTAAATAAATTGTTCATTCTTTTAGTTATAAATATCAATTGGATAAATATTTTGACCCAATATCGAGCTTTTAAAGCACAAAGAAGAAAAGGTTTTAGGTTAAGTTTGTATAAAAAATATATAATTCTTTACTGAGGATGAAAGCGGGTCTCTTCCAAAACCTGTCTCCTAAATAAAGAATTTATGTATTTTTCATATAAATCATCTCGTACGATTGCAGTTTCCATCTTACAAATCAATTTATTTATTGAAATTGATAAATTGGAGATAATGGAGAATTAACCGGATTCAATAACCTAGATTTTACGATATAATTAAAAAAAGATATTAAAATATCAAGATATGACAATAAAAGAGAATGAAGAGAGAGATTAACAGCAACAACCAATGCTAGATCTAATATCTAAAAATACGTCTTTGAATGTACAAAAAACGATCTACCCTTATATGCTGGCTAAATAATATAATAATAATAAGTATTTATAATGCGCCCTTTAGGCCTGTTAGCCTTCACAGAGCGCAGGGTGTGTATCAAGTGTAGATAAAGTTTTACAGGGAAGAGAAGAGAATTCTAAAGCGATGACTCTTCAGGAGACGTTCAAATGTAGCAAAGGTGGGAGAAGATCGGACTTCGGCAGGAAGAGCATTCCATAGTATAGGAGCACGAACTCAGAAGGAACCGTCTCCTGGCGAGCAGAGGACAGAACGAGGAGTGTTCAGGATGGGAGCGAGTTTAGACCGGAGTGCCCAAGGAGTTTGACGACGGGAGAGGGCAGACGAGAAATAAGGTGGAGCCTCGAAGTTTAGGGCATTGTAGGTGATGAGAAGAATTTTATAGTCGGTACGGAAGCGAATAGGTAGCCATTGTAGATACTGTAACAGAGACATTGAAGGAGAAAACCGGGGGTGGCGAAGGAGGAGCCGGGAAGCATAGTTTTGAACTAGTTGTAGGGAGCGAAGTGATGAAGAAGGGAGATTCACTAGAAGAGAATTGCCGTACTCTTAGCGTGCGGTGATACAAGCATGAATAACAGTCTCAAGGCTTGGTCGATCAAAATGGGATCGAACACGTGAAAAGTTGCGGAAGAAACCGAGGGAAGACTTACAGATACGATGGATGTGCGGTTGAAACGAGAGTTGTTCGTCGAAAATAACCACAAGCTTACGGACGGAATCTAAGAAGGCGACATTGGTTTCCAAATGATTAAAGGAGGGAAAAAAGCTTCAGATTTCTCCCCCATCGAAGCGATACAAGCAAGGAGAACTTCAGTTTTATCGTGGTTAAGTTTGAGAAAGTTGGCAGAGAACAATTCGTTTATGGAGGTGTAGGCTGAACAGAGCTTAGTAATAGATTGAGCGAAGGACACAGGGGATGAGGAAAGGTATACCAAATCGCGAAGAAGAGCCAGAGTAAGTAATTAGATTCGAAAGAGGAAGTGACCAAGGACTGAGCCCTGAGCCCTAAGGCACCGCAAAATGAATGGGCGCGGGCTCGGAGGAGAGGTTATCGAGCGCGACCGACTAATTGTGGGAGGATAGGTATTAACGGAACCAAACGAGTGGAGTCCCCGAGAGACCAAGGAAAGTTTGTAGGTGACGATCAAAGAAGATATTGTGGTCGATGATGTCGAAAGCAGAGGAGAGGTCTAGGAGGACTAGAATGGACGTACAACCCCTATCGGCAGCTCTATGTAAACCGTCTGAAACATTAAGAATTGCGGTCTCAGCAGAGTGCTTCGCTTTGAACCGCGATTGGTATGTTTCATCGATATTGCAGTTAAAAATATGGTCATTAAGGCGAGAGAAAACCACTCTCTCGGGGATCTTAGAGAGGAATGGAAGCTGTGAGATAGGGCAAGAGCTAGATGGTTCAGAGGGGTTAAGGTATGTTTTTTAAGGACAGGACGAATTAAGGCATGTTTGAAGGAAGAGCACACCACCCATGTGGCAAGAGAAATGTCAAAGGGATGAAGAATCAGTGGGAGGACAGCAGGGAGAGTTGGGTGGAAAGACGTCGTTAGGGAGATCCAGACCTGTTAGAGCGTGAGATTAGGATAGTTACTTCCTCAGACGACGCCCGAGTGAGCACGTTTAGCGGCAATGTCGTATAGTCAGAGAGAACAGCATGGGTTTGTTCAGACGACTGGGGTAGTACGGCGCGAAGGTTGAGAACTTTATCAGAGAAAAATTTAAAATGAGTAGAAGGGTTGATGGGAGGAGAGGCGGGGGAAATGGGACTAGACGAGGATAGACAAAAGAGAAGACGAAATATATTCCGGGGGCTATTCTTGCTCTCAGACAAAAGATGCGTGAATGAGCCTCACGCGCTGATTCGAATTTGGAAAAATAAACCGAAATAGCAAGGCCATAGGCAAGTAAGAGCGAGGTCGTGTCCTGCCCACGAGAGGGTGCCTTACGAAGGGGACCTTGATGGGCACGTTAGGACCTCCTTGAACGAAGGGGTTTTATGGTGAACCAAGAGGCGCGGTGATGGCGGTTTGAAGAAGGAGTGATAAGTGGGGTGGGTACGTCAAGGCAGGCGAGTAATGATTGGTGCAGTAAGTTTAAGGTTTGCTCAGGTGAAGCAGTAGTATTAATTGGAGGTAGGGCAGATATAAGATTGTTAAAGAGAGAAGTAGTATCAATTTCACGATTTTCGCCAGAAAGGAGTAGGATCTTGGGACGAGCGAGTAGGTAGGTGGTCGGGAATCTACAATTTAAAATTGACCACAAAGTGGTCGGAAATCATATTAGAAAGCTCAGTTACTGTTAGATTAGATATATGGAGGTTCAAGATGACTAAGTCAAGGGTATTACAATGTATATGTGTTGAGGATGAGATGTGTTGTGTAAAAGAGACTAATGTTATTATATAATTAACCTGAAATATTATAAAAAATTTAAAATCATCTATATAAGATGATCATGATATCTAAGATTGGACTCACACTAAGGGAATATTACTAAAGGAAACTCAAGATTAAACAACGTTAAAAGTAGAATTAGATTCATAATTCACCTGAAATTCTTTCATTGAACTTAGAAGATAAAAATAAAATCCATGATTCAACTCATTAACTAACAGTTCTAAGTCAAATGAATTCAAAGTTGGAACAATAGGCTAAATGAAAGTCCATATAAGAAAAGGGAAGTCGGGAATATACTTATAAGCCAGTTAAAAATCCGTATATATATATCAATAGATTTAACACCACCAAAGTGAGGATAGACAAATAATAGCATGAACCCCATGATTTGCCTCATAAGCCACTTGTCACTGGATAAACAGACAAATAAACAAGACTATTAAAACATGCTATGAACTTTTAAGACAAACCTACATATCAAAGCCTATCAAATATAGAACGCATACGATTCATAACCTACCAAAAAGTTATTACCCAGCCCACAAATTGAATGAATCAAACCCAAAATGGGACTCGAATACCACGAAAGTATCCATAAATTGGCACAGATTTTAAGAATACGAAAGCCAATATTGAAACTATCCGCAAGATGAGCGTCCATTAATTAATCGAGAGATCCAAGAATATTAAAGCATGGATTGGTCACATAAGCCACCTGCGACTTATCAATAGACAGACAGATCCAAGGCACGATAAAGGCAAGATTGGTCTCATAAGACAAATGAGTGTTCATAAATCGATCTTCAGAACAAAAACGTTACAGCACTGGTGAAAATCCAAAAAATCCAAAAATAAACCCACTTATATCCTAGCCATCATTATAGTCTCCAAACGATATCCAATAATATTATTAACTTATATTAATAAGAAAAAGGTACGAGGTAAGCAGCTATTTTAAGAATATTATTTTATAGTTCATTAATTAGAAACATTTACTAATTTTTTTTTTAGATTCACTGTTTCTCTTTAAAAAATAAAGAGTATTCGAATTACTAACTATTAAACTGTTACATAATATTCACAAATACAAGTAGCAAACCTCTATGAGAACAGAGAATTTCGCATAATTATGAACATGCCTCATACCTTGAGAGCCGATGTCACATTTTTGCTTAACACTCTTACGGCCCATTGTAGCCCAAAATGAGCCTTTTTTCACGAAAAGTCGGAATCTTTGTTATGGCCAACAATTGGAAGTGTGAGAGTTTATTAGATACGCCCTCAAACATGACATCACAATTCCACTGGGTAAAGCCTTAGGCATCCTCCATTTCAAGTGGCCGAATAGGACAAATGCAGTTGATAAATACAGATAATGTACCCACTAATTTTAACAATGTCAACTGATCTAAATCTGAATGGGATTGTTTGACTAAAATTGAAGAAGAGCTGTGTGTATGGAGAAACAACCTCAATAGAATGATTTTGCAAAACAGCTGCGGGTGTAACCTGTTTACCCTTAGAGAAAACTTTCGTCTGGCTCTCTTAGCCACGCTAGTTGAGGTCAACCATTAGGAAAAAATGGGCTAAAAAATCATTTCCGAGGACTGCATGTGGAAACTTTGCCACGATGAAGTTTAAAGTGAAAGCATGTCTTAATTAGAAGCTTAGCTTGCAGTTTTTTTTGCCTAAGATTCGGATAGAGACATTGTTTTAATCGTGTAAGAAAAGAGCCTGAGCTGGCATATTTCGTCCTGACAAACGATACTATGCTCTATGCTGCACGAGAATTCCCGAGAAACTGGTGTTTGAGAAAGGTTTAAACAAAAGAAGATTACATTCTTTCTTTTTGTCTCCACACCCACTAATAAGCAAGGGGATGTGTTGAGTATCCCCAAATAAAACAGTGAAATGAACATGACAGCCTATTCTTTAATTTTGTCATGACATCAGATGATGTCATTGCATTAAGAGAAGAGGATCAAGAGCGGCTCAATATGCGCTGACCTTGGACAGCGCCAGGTTTTGTCGAAATCTGATACGAGCAACTTCGATAATTTCTCTAGGAGGAGTTTTAACTCATCTCAAAGCGTAGATCTCACCTTACCAGGGAAAGTTTATTGGAGCTACCGCGAGGGAGGAGAATTTTAGGATGGATTAGGCGGTTTTCGCTGTCTCTACAAAATAACGGGGATAGGGTGACCAACACATTCATTATCTGATGAGATCGCTGCAATAATAGCTTGCGACAAAGATATTCACTGATGTAAGCGTTAAGCAAATCAGCAGCCCTCTTGGAAAAATCTCCCCGTGACAGGAAATGTCTTATACGTAAGCTTTTGGAGATGTCTGCGCGAGTTCAAGTTGGGTAGTAGACCCATTTAAGGAAAAATGCCGCTGATGTTGAAATGATACTGCAAGAATGCCTCATTGATTTGTAGAGTAATCAAACTGCTCAAGCTAAATTTAAAAAGGTCCTCAATAACTCATGGACAAGTAGTGAAATTGCCATCAAATTTCCATTGCTTTGGCAGGAAGTAAAATTTTTTTCCATTGCTTTTCCAACGTCTTACCTAGTTGAGTCAAGTTTCACGCGAGTTTCTCACCCATTATCAAAGCACGCAACGGCTTAGAAATTGTAACTAGAGGTGATCTTCTTCTGTCTCTAACAACCATGGACCCTAAGATTGGAAAACTTGCGCAACTACATCAGAAACAATGAACTCATTGAAAAACACACTGAATAGAAAGCTAATATGATATATTTGGTTTTATTTTGTTTAAAGTTACTTATTTTCTCGGTGTCCATGAAATTTTTTCGTTTTGCTGCTATACAGAGAAATAATTTTTGATCTTAAATGGTTCCTTTATTGAAGCAACAAAATATTTTTTTCGGTTATTATAATAGAATAAAGGAGAATATATGTACAATTAGTGGACACTGATATTTTTAGGGAAGCTATTACAATATTGAAGTACTATTTTTCGGCTAATAATGCTCCATGAACTAAAAAAGGTTGGGAACCACTGCTTTGGAGGATTGTTTATGACGTTCTATGCTGCACAAGGAACCAATATCTCCAGTATAGGCTAGTCAACTTTCGTGTAATGGTGAGATCAGTCCCTACTATCCCGTATGCAGAGAAAGTACGTGTACTTGATAAACACGCACTGTTGTCCCAACAATAAGTTCACCATCTTCGGATCAACACAAACTAACCATTTATGCTGATAATAACGAATTGCTCAATCATCAAGTCTTTCTCTTCAGAAGAAAAAACGTAGGTAATTTAGATATCTTTTGTGGTAGAAGGCGATGGGAGCATTGTCAGAGAGGAGTTTTTTCCTTTCACTCTGGATAGCAACATTTTGGCAGAGGGCGTTCATAAGATGAGCTCGCAAACTAGATTATTTAGCTCCTTTTAGAACAAAAATGTGATTAATAATTGCGAAAAAATTCCCCAAAGTTCTCCAAAAATGTGACTGGAATTTCACTCACATTGGGCTACAGGACGATCTGTTGATTTAAGATCAGAATACTTGAGGGTGCTTTGGTTCTTTCTGTTAATCCCAGTTAAATCATTTACACCGAAGTGACAGTCACTGCCATGGTATTTCGGCTCCATCCAAACCATAGGAAATCCAAACTTCAGATAACTCTTGTATCCATTGATCCAACGATGAAGATACTCACTGTTTGTCTTGCATATGATTAGTGGAACCCTAACTTTATCCTAGTCACCAAGTCTCTCACGAAAATAGCATAGTAGCACGCTTTATGAAACTTGTGACTGGATTCACTTTAGGAACAACGGTTTATTCGCGGCAGATAAAGAAATATACATCGGGCTTACTTTTGCAAGGTCTTCTGGCCGAATCCGTTCCATTCAATTGCAAAACCCAATTCCTAGTTAGTCAAAGGTTATCGCATGTAAACTCTTCATAATTCCTTTATTTAAAGAAACAAGTAATACTTTTGCAGCATTTAAATAGAAAATACTCGGATATGTAAAAAAAACGTTAAAAAAATCAGGTTACGATAGATCAAAGAGTTGACGTGCTTAAGCAAAACCAGTGATTTTGAGATTCAGTGCATCAAAATCGTACTAAATTAGTTAAAAAAACAGGCAATAATGTTGGTATTGCCAGTGTTATGAATTCATTTTTTCTTCGATTGCTCAAAACGGCAATTAAGGTTCTTGTGATGGGGAAAAATAAGATTCAACTTCTCGTTCTCGTAGTTTTATTCCTACAGGTGAATCTTGCATATTCCTTCAGATTCAATATTGGTTAACTTTTTTCCATCTTTGGACATTTTCGGCATTCGAATTTACAAACACAATTCCCACACATCAGGGTTTCATAAATCTTAGAGTAATTAGCTACATAATTAGTTACATAATTCTTGAAATATCGAAGAATATGTTTCCTAATTATTTCAAAACTAGAACAAGAAAGATTAAAATATAATACATCACATAGTTTTATATATTTATTTTATACTAAAAAATGCCAGAGGCCACTAATTGGCGTATTAGAAATAACTTACCTTCATCCATTAACAAAATATTTTTCAGAATTAAAAGTAAATAGGTACAAGTATCTCATTTTTTATATCTTTACATCTTTTCCCCTTTTATTCAAATCCTAGATATAAATTTCCATCAATTGATTTAATTAGCATATTTATAATGACTCCAGATTTATCGTCTATTGAGTTAAGAATAATTTGGTTACAGTTACAATTTTGTATCTTTTTACGTAATACATATTCATCACTTATACATTCTCGGATACGCATTTAATTAATACAAGAATAAATATGGATCAAGTATGATAGATATTTATACAAAATAATAATGAAAAAACGTACACTATTGTATTTCACCACAACACATCACCTGCATGTTAAGCCAAAATACATTATTTATCCGCGGAATCAAAGAATATGATTAGAAAATACAATTGAATGAATTAAAATTTTATTAAATTAATGACACTTTGAAAGTGGAGAATAATTACTGAATAGATTATGACTGTTATTAGAATATAATATTGCAATTAAAACTTAGAAGAATAAATAATTCTTCTTTAGAAGCAGAATAGTAATAAAGCTAAAATATAACAATAAATAACAAACAAATGCTTATAGCATATACAAAAAGCATAAAGTTTTAAGAAAAAAGTTTTAAACTCTGTATAAAAACAAGAAAACAAAATGAAGATAGAGAAGAATAACAAAACAACGAAAGCGATGAGCCTGACTACAAGACGGCTTGCATCCCTTTGCCAATCTCCTAAACTCCCTTTTTTTACCATATTTATTTCGTTCTATCTCTACCACGCATACTTTGTGGCCCATCTACACACGCACACACACAGACTTGTAACTTGTTCTTTGGAAATAAAATCCATTTCTTCTCCATGTTCTTAGGCGAGAGATGCCCAATAGTTTAAATTGGCTGTAGATTAGGCTGTATCGTGCAGATTGCGAGTTCTAACACATTATAAATCTTTAACCAAGATCTGACTTAGGAGAAAAACCTTCTCCATTAGGCCAGTTCTAATGTCCCATTTCAATACTAAAAGTTTAAATAAAATCAAGGTAGTAGGAAGTCTGAGGTTTTTGTTACATTTTCATTACCAACTAAACTTTTCATACCGGCGAAATGAACGGTCTCGCGTAGGAACACGTATCCAAAATTTCTAACACATCTTACAAAAGTTGTAATAATTCGTTACCCTATTTAATTTCCTCGCAAATTTCCTACGGGACGCCAGGGGCATCCTCTTTCCATTACAAAAACTCCTGAAAAGGCGAATAAACATCGCTCCTCTAATTCCACTTTATCTTAGGACGGTTAAACAAAAACACCTTCAATAAAATAGGAATTGGTCAGAGCAAGAGATATCGTTTTGGTGTAACACTACAAGCAACTGTCCCTCGTCGGTTACGCTTCAAACATACTCGTAGTTACAAGAGTAGTCCTAGAGCAGTTTCAAGAAGGGAAATAGGAAACAAACGGTTACTCTTGCTATGCATCTAATAGCGTCAAGGTTAAGTATTCTACATTTAGCAATGAATTTTAAGTATATTTTTAACTATAAAGTAATTCAAATTCATGCTAGAGGGCAGCAAGTTTTATATGCATAACGATTCTCTCGCCATTTTATGAGCTTCCTGTTCTCATTCTATGAAAACCACTTCGAGAAGCTCGCACCCTCGAGTTTATCTGTCAATTTACCAAATAAATTCAAAACATTTTTGGTGAACAGAATCAGAGTGACGCTTTCTTACAAGAGACAGTCATCTCTATTTTGTTCAAACTATTAAATTTTACTAACTTGCCTTGTAAACTCCGAAGAATTTTCGGCTCTGACACAAAACTTGTCCCAAAATCGAGACCGAACATCCGACGCACTCTCTACAATTCTGGTCATTCCACTAGAGTGACCCTATATAATATATGCTTAGTAGTGCTTATTTCATTTTTCTCTCTAGTGAGAGTGTATTATTGGGTTGCTTCCTTTCTGGAACAATAAATCTTTTAAATATCAATTGTAGCTATGCAAACTAGTTTAGATATGAAGCAAGTTTATTTCAGGGAATTATTTGTTTTATTTCAATATTATTTACATATATTAGAAATTATGGAAAAAAATATAAGGTTTTAGACAAATGTCAGTTTGACGAAGGTAATAAAATATGAAATTAGGGTATTAATATTTGAAAACATGTAAATAGTCGAGTGGGAATGTGAAATATATTAAAGCATATTTATATCGAATTATTAATATATTGGGATAACAAAGTAAGGAGTTAGTGAGTATCTGCATACTCGATTTATCATAGTACAGATTTATTGATGTGTAGAAGTATTAGATTTACTGATTATCATATTAGTTTTATCTTATTTTATTTTGAATTAATAAACAAGAATTTAAAATTGTTAATCAATTAAAATTGGTGATTATTTTCCAGTAAATAAAGAAATATAAAACCTTGTAAATGCATTAATGTGATTTTTAGAATATTTTCTTTTAGATCCCTTAGATCACCCCGATTCGTGCATAAATTAAGGCGAAATATCGGTCAGTGTGTAAGCTTATGTGCATTTATGTAAGAACGAGATGGGTAAGAATCCTTTTTTTGGTAATTAATTCAATACTTTTGAATGGATACAAGTTCATAATTAAATGGACATTATTTTCTCCTAAAAATTTACTAAAATATATATAAATAAAAATCTAGATAAAGTTAATTTTAAAAAGAATTCAACGTTATAAACTACGGAGTTCTTTCGACCATGAAAATCAAAAGGTTTATAATTGAAAATGTGTCATTAACAATCGTTCATTTCAACTTATTTAAACCAATATTTTTCATAATATTTCGCTCATACCTCCCCTTTATCTATCAAATGGTAAATGACGTCACGCTACCAATTACAATATATATAATATATATATATATATATATATATATATATATATATATATATATATATATATATATATATATATATATATATATATATATATATATGTATATATTTATTTTTATATATATATATATATATATATATATATATATATATATATATATATATATATATATATATATATATATATATAATATATATATATATATACATTTATATCTTAACAATTTAAATAAGAATGACTAAATAAGAAATAATAAAAATGCATTTGTTGATCTACCATTAAAGCTAGGATTTTTGTTTCATGTTATTTATTAATAGTGTGTTTGTATATTTCGAGGTACTAATCAGATTACAGCCATCATCAGATAACCTTGAAAATTCCGGGCACATAGTGCTTTATAACAAATGCCCTCTTTCCGGGAGTAATTGGAATCGGGTCAAACTTTCCTCTGCCACAAATGCCCAAATCGAACTATGAGGTTGAAAATATAGGTATTAAGATAAAAACGAAGGAGAAGTACGAGGAATTGAACATATACAAGAGGAGCAATCGTGTAGTAGTGGAGAAGTAAATTAAGGATAATTGGCGAAGATAGACCGACGATACGAAGAGAAAGTAAGCAAAACGGAATATACGTAATTAAAAAAGGAAATCGAATAAATATTGGTGAGCAAAGAAGAGCTGCCAGAAGCCTCCAGGAACAAGCAAATGAACCCAAACCAGAGGGAAATATCTATAAAGATATGCTATGCTAGAAGTTAGCCCTGTAAGGGGCGCGGCGATTTGCCGTGCTGTCCGCCGTGCAAACATGATCCAGCGCTCCGCCCGGCCCTAGCTTAGCATCTATTCTTTTCTTCAGATAGCCTGTATTTCTCCCCTACTTCGTCGCTTTTCATACAACCTTTCCCACAAATTTCTGTGTTCAGCCTCTAATTTCACAGGGTAGATGCTGAACTTCTTCTCAGCCAACCGTCCCGGATCCGTGCTGAAGGGGGAGGGGACAATGTTCCCTAACCCCTGAGCTTCCGTCTGGGATGGTTGGTTTGAAACAACCTGCTTCATCCCCACCCATAATTTTCTACAAGGCCCTTTTCCTTTCCTCTTCACACTCTATCAATTTTACGGCGTCTCCAAGGTGGAGCCGAGATGCCGATGGACGGCCAGGCCACCAGGCTAGAGGGGTGGTCCTGAATGGCGACACCTGGGTCTGACAGGCATGTACGCAGCCCTTGCAGTGCGGGCTCCTGCGAGAGGTTATGAGCTATTGATTCCCGTGGGAAAAATAGGGTCACAATGCCCATAGATGAACAACTAAAAAAAAAACAACCCTCAACTTACTCTGTTCCATCGAGGGAGCCGCCCTCGGGCAGCTCCACAGGAAAAAGGGAGGTCCCTGCCCCTTGTGCTTGTGCAGGGGACCCTCCATATTTCTCTAACCGGAGAGGAAGCTTACTCCTCTCCTTCGCCTATGGGTGTAGGGGACTCCACCTCAACCCCTTCTCTGGAAGTGATTTCAGGCACTTCACTTTTTCCAGAGGCAGTCGCCTCTTTTCTTTCTAAAGGGACTGCCAAGAAAGCCAGCAGGCAGTTCATAGCCGACCACTCCCAGAGGAAGCGGCTCCATAGGGCAAACATTCTTAGGGGAGACCTGGCTGAGGCTGGTCCATCTGGCCTAGGAGATTCTGCCAGCAGAGGGAAAAAGAGGGTTCATTCCCCGCCCTCCTCTCCTAAAAAGAGAAAAAAAATAGAAAAAGACTAAAAAGACTCTGGGCTCTTCTCTATCCGCGGGGGCTGCGGGGACGGATGGGTCTGCTGCCACTTTGGTAGGCGACAGAGCCAAGATCGGCACATCCTGCCCCTCTGACTCCCCGGGTCCGGAGCCCCCGACTATGAGTAAGACGGTAAGAGCGCAGATCGGAGCCTCGATAACGTCGCGGCCCCTCATTCAGAGGATCCGTGGGGTTTTCGAGCCCGCTGGCTTTAAACGCTCAGTGGTTATTCGTTCCACTGATAGCAGCATGTTAGCCAAGGGCAACATGATCTATCAGAAGAGAGCATTAGCTAGTGTAATTGTTAAAGAGCCGAAGGTGACCCGTTTCTTGGACGGGAGCCATCTAGCGAATGCGGCAGATCCCTCCGAGGCAGCCAAGATAAGTGTGACGCCACAATCTACCATGAACTTTGTAAAAGGAGTAGTTTATGAGATGGAACTCGTTAACTACTCCATAGAGGACATCACTCTAGATATGGCCGACTATGGGGGGATCAAGGTCGAACGTGTGATGAGAAAACAGGGAGGGGCCTCGAAACCAACCCCTATACTCTTCGTCACGTTTGACCGTGACAAGCTCCTTGTCGGTGCGTGCCGGTTAATACTTCTGCCGCGTGAAGGCATTCGTGCCACTGCCGTGGACATACTATTAATGTCACCGCTTCGGCCATACAAATCGTTCTTGTAGATGTGCGAAGTCGGGGTCACCCGAAGTCTGTGTAAATTGTTCCAAGGCCACACACGATAAGTCTAAATCGTGTGTGGCCAAGTGTGTTTATAGCGGAGAGACGCACCCCGCTTCTTCGAAGCATTGTAGTGCGTATCTCCTTGAGAAAGAAATCCGTGCTTTTCAGGTCCAGGATCGAATCTCATTTCGCAAGGATAAGGACTTGGTCCTGGCACGCGTGGCTCTGCCTGGGACGTCTTATGCCTCAATAGTTGGAAAGGTACTCTCTGCTCCTGGCCCATCCAGACCAACAAGCACTGTTGTTTCCGCTCCCATTCAGAGCCCTTCTGCGGCCTCTACCCACCTCGAGCGCTTCCCTGGTAAAGCTGGCGGCGAAAAGGGTGCATACCCAGCCCCGGCTAAAACCAGGACTCTCCCATCTTCCCCCAGTTTGACCGTTTCCCGTAAGGCGAAACGGCCACGCGCCTCCACCGAGTCGTTAGACTTACAGGAGGCAACACCCCTGAAGTGGGTCGCCAGGCCATCTTCCGGGGTTCCTAAAGCTGTCCCCCGAAAAAAAGACAGCAAGAAAGGAACTTAGGATCCTTCGCCCACGCCTAGTGGTAGGCAGAGTGGCTCGGAGACGGTGGTTCCACGAAAAGAGGGCCGCCTGCCTCCGAAACCGCAATGCCAGCCTAAGGTTTCGAGGCAGAGGGGGTAAAAAGACTCGCATGGCGAGCCCAACCTCCCCCAATAATTCCTCGAAGGCGACAGCGCCTCCAGCGCTTTTTCCGGCCAACCGCGCCTGGGGTTCTGCCTCCGGGAAGCATACGGCCATTCCCGTGAGGGTCTTCTGTTCGAAGAGGGCCACCGCGTCTCCTCCCAGCTAGGCCTAGAGGGCTTATTCCTTCAATGGAATTGCCGTGGACTCCGGGCCAAATTGGAGGAGCTGCGGAAAATCGTCTCGTCCCGTTTTCCGTTAGCTATTTTTCTGCAGGAAACCATGCTAGGCGCGTGCCTTCTGCCCATCCTTCCAAGGTATAAGGGTATTGCGACCCCACCACCACTGGATGGCCAGGCTGGGACATGCGCGGTTTACACCCGGCATGATGTGTCGGTTCTTCTTTTCACTTTAGATACCTCCTTTTTGGCAGTGGTTGTGCAGCTTCACCTGGACAGGAGGCATACTATCATTTCTGCGTACATTCCACCGTCAGCTGACTTCGACGCGGGGGACTTACGTTGCGTCGTGGCACGGTTGCCGAGGCCCATTCTCTTGCTTGGAGATTTGAATTGCAGGCATCCTCTCTGGGTAGATTACTAAATAAATCCCAGGGGACAAATCCTTGCCAATCTGATCGAAGAGTTTAAGATAGGTGTTCTAAATGTGTATGAGTTTACGCATAACTGCCCGAGAACCGCTTCATTTTCTTGCCTTGACCTATCTTAGTGCTCTTTGGATGCACAGCCTGATTTTGATTGGTAGGTGGTCGATGACATCCATGGTAGTGAAAACTTTCATATTCACATATCATTTTTAGGGCAACTGCCGCCTGAGAGCCCACCTCGGTGGTGCTTAACGCGGGCGCGGTGGCCTGCATTTCAGGAAATGCATGAATTCCCTATATCAGTCGAGGAGTTTAGGTCAGAAGATGATGCCGTTGAGTTCTTCTCCGGCAAGCTCATCGCCTAGGGCCTGACTACTATTCCTAGAACGTCTGACTGTTTTGCACGCTTCTACTCCCATTTTGTTCGGCCGAGTGTGAGACGGCCCTCAAACAGAAGCGTTATGCCTACATGCGCTATAAGCGCCGCCCAAATGATTCCACTGTCCGTGAATTTAATCGGGCTAGGGCTGGGTTCCGGTATATTTCGAAGCACGCCCGCCGCTTTTCTTGGAGGACATACGTGTCTTCACTTAACGTGAAAACTCCCTCTATCAGAGGTGTGGAAGCGAGTCAAAAGGATTCGGGGCAAGTTCTCGCAGGACCTCCCCTCCCTTTCTCCAGGAGAATGGGACCGCAATCTTGGACCCCGCGTCCGTGGTGGAATCCTTGGCGACCGCTTTCTCTGCATTCTCTACCTGGGATGCTGCTCTGCCAGCATTCAATGTACGTTGTGATTTCGCGGAAGGCCGCCTGCTGGACTTAACCTCCAGAGGCGGAGAACCCTTCAACGACAGCTTTACTGTGAGTGAGTTGCGCTACGCTCTTGCTTCGTACGCGGACACCGCCTATAGTCCAAGCGAGTTACCGTACGCGATGCTTCGATACCTGGGTAAGCAAGGCATGGCCTTTCTCTTAGATTTGTTTAAGAGGATCTGGGTGAAAAGTCTCCTCCCAGATTCCTGGCGAATCGCTAATGTTCTTGCCTTTCGCAAACTGGGAAGACATCACTTTACTCCGGCCAGTTTGCGCCGAATATTTCTAACCTCTTGCGTGTGCAAGTTGATGGAGAAATTAGGAAAGGTTAGATTTTTCTTGTCCGGAACAGCGGAGGCCATCTATCTTCTGCACAGTGCGGCTTCCGCAAGTTCCACTCCACGTTGGATGTTCTGTTCTGACTGGGAAACGCCATCTGCGAGGCATTCCTTCGTAGACAGCCCTACGACACGGTGTTGTTCGATCTTGAGTAGGCTTATGATACCGCATGGCGATGCTGTATCATAAAGACTATCCGCACGATTTGGGTGAGGGGACGCCTTCCAATGTTTATATCGGAATTTTTGCGAGATCGTCGATTCCGCGTACGGGTGGGGGGAGCTCTCTCCGGGCCAAAGGAGGAGAAAGAGTTTGTCCTGCAGGGCAGTGTCCTCATTGCCACACTCTTTGCTCTGACCATCAATAGCATCGCCTCGGTGCTGCCGAAAGATGTTCTCGCTACGCTCTACGTGGATGACCTTTCGATCTCTTTTGGCGCGGCCCAGATGCAAACTCTGGAACGTCAACTCCAACAGGCATTAAACCGTATCTCTCGCTAGTCTGAAGCGCACGGTTTTCTTTGGCCCAAACTAAGGTTGTGCACTTCTGCCACCAATTACGTCTCCACCCTTGCCCAGATTTGTTTCCTAATGGGGTGCGCTTTGAAGTGGTTGAATCGCACCGTTTCCTTGGTCTTGTATTTAACCGACGCCTCATCTGGGAGGCTCATATTCGTAGCCTTATGGTCTCTTGTACCCGCGCCATGGATATTCTCCGTTCGTGACTTTCAGCGCTTGTGGCACTGAAAGGGCTACTGCCCTACTTTTTTATCGATTCTTTGTTCGTTAGAAGCTCGACTACGCATGCGAATTTTATGCATCCACAGCAGAGCATTTATTGCGGAAGGTGGACTCGATCCACCAGACTGGCCTGCGCCTTGCGACCGGTGCATTCGTCACTTCCCCAATTGAGTGCCTGTTGGTCGATGCTGGAGAGATGCCACTCGCTCTACGCCGCGTGCAGTGCATCACTTGCCTGTACGCGCGCCCGGTGCCTCCCTCAGTCGCCAACAGCTCTCACTGCATCAGTAGCTGATCTCGATAGTGCCTATGCCACCGAGAGACGCCAGTCATGCACTAAGCCCTTTGGGTGTAGGGCCAGGAAAGTCCTTTGAAAGCAAGGTATAGCTCTCGGGCGGGTGGCATCCATGTCTCTGCCCAGGACGCTACCGTGGTGAGTATCACATTTGGCTATTTGTCGCAACGCCTCTGCTCCCAAAGCTTGTACGGCGCCGGGAGTATTTCGTTTGACCTTTTTGGAGCACACCTCGTGTCACGCTGGAACCGTGCCAGTGTATACGGATAGCTCCAAGTCCCAAGAGGGAGTCAGCTTCCACGCCGTATTCCCTCTGTTTAAAGTCAGCGGGGCTCTGCCAAGTTCTGCGTCTGTCTTCACGGCCAAACTGGTGGCAATACACTACTCAGTACGGGAGATCACGCGACGTGCCTAGTTCGGAGACCGGATTGTGATCTATAGCGACTCACAAGGTGCCCTTGGTGCTCTCGATGCATAGGAATCTCCGCATCCCGTGGTTTGCTATATCCGTGACGCCACGGTTTTGGCGAGCCGGGTGGATGTTGAGATTATATTCTGCTGGGTTCCTGGACATGTAGGAATAGCGGGGAATGAGCATTCCGATGAGGGCACCAAAGATTCCGCAAGCACTCTGCGACTGGACCAGCGTTTCGCTCTTCCTCACACTGACTACATGGCAGGAATACGGGCAGCTGTTCGGACTGCTTGGCAAAGAAGATAAGAGACGGTCGAAGAGAACTTAAAGTTGCGTGCCATTGCGCCCCGACTGTTCCCATGGACCTATCCTCCAATGCCTGGACGGCTTCAGGTCGCTTCTTGTCGTCTCCGAATCGTGCACGTTACCTTTCCCGGTACCGGTATGGGCGGGGTCGCTACCACCTGACCCTTGTACTCGGGACGAGTGCATGTACCTTGACTGGTGTACTGATAGACTTTTGAGGGGAGATCTAGGTTTTCTTGTTGTGTTTGTTATTGTTTTCTTTCTAGGTGGCACGCTCCTACGCCGGATGTAGGGGAACCTCCCCCCTACGCCGGAAGTTGCTTCCTAATTGTCATCTCTTTTTTGTTGTTTTGTTTTCAAATTTTTATTTTAAACTAGCCTAGAACTAGGCTGTTTGTTTGCGGTGACTTATGCCCAAGTAGGCAGTCGCCAGATAGCCCCCCCAAAAAAATTCTAGAAGATACTATACTATATATACTATACTATATTATACTTTACTATACTATGTGTCTATGCTATGCTCTACTATACTATATTATGCTATAGTATACTATGCCATGTTATACTATGATATAATTTAATAATCACGAATATGTAATAATATACTATGTTATACTATGCTATACTATTCTGGTTTATGCAATTAGGGTGTGAGCATTTTTTCGCCTTTCCAATTCCATAAATTGGTTGTGGCAAAACGTTAAGGCCGGCAATTTTAATTAAGAAAAATATATATTTTAATATAATTTATTTCTGCTTTTTAATAAATTTTATAAGGTTGTGACTTTTGATGTCGGTCGGTTGGTCCACGTTTTTAATAACATTGTAACAATTCAGCCAATTCTAACGAAATTTGAAACACTGATCTTGTTTTACATTCTCTTTCGAATGATATAATTGCCAAAGTCCTCCCAAGTTTACTCAGGGAATTATTTTCTTTTGGCAATATCATAACTATTCCGACCATTATAACGGAATTTGAAACCTTTATGTTGTTTTACATTATATTTAGAATGATATAATTCCCAAAGTCCTCCCTAGGTTAACCAGTGAATTATATTGATTTGACTATAACATTATAACCATTCCACCGATTCTAACGAAATCTAAACCCATTATTTTGTTTTACATTTTCTTTCGAAGGATATAATTGCTAAGGTCCTCCTAATTTAGCCAGGGAACTATTCGGCTAATTCTAACGAAATTTTAAACCCTTATATTGTTTTAATTCCTTTTCAAATAATATAATTGCCAAGGTCCTCCCAAAGTTACTTCAGGATTATTAAAAGGTTTCTAAGTCGTAAGGACATAATTCAAAATAAGTGAGAGCACCGACTTTTTGGTCAGCAAACCTTATTTTAAATAAAGGAAATAATATGCCCATGTTTTCAATAAAGAATTAAAAGGAATTAGAAAATTAAACAAAAGATATATATATATATATATATATATATATATATATATATATATATATATATAATATATATATATATATATATATATATATATATATATATATATATATATATATATATATATATATATATATAAATATGTACATCGTCAATGTAGGGAGGCAATTCGTTAAAGACACGCTATCAAAATTGACACCTGAGTTTATATGCACACAAACATACAAAAGTGGTTCCATTGCCACGATAGTATGCCAGCTGCTTAAGCAAAGCTTAGAATGCAGGTGCATAACTGAAAATACGATAGCAGCAGTCATTTTTTAATTAAAAGCTGCCATTGTTTACAGAGCGAAAGACTGCGAAATTCAGTCGTTTCTTAATACCTTGATTTGAAACAAAATCTCTATTTTCTGAAATTAGCTCTACTCAAAACATGGAACAAGCTCCCTCGGAAAAAAACAGTGGATAATAATAGGTCACTCACATTGTTTACAAGACAAAGATATACTACGAAATTCACACTAAGTGGCAGACAGTACGTATTCATCATCCATTATAATTCGACAGTCATAAAGTCTAGCATTATGAAATATTGTTAACTCTTCTATGTCCTGCTGCCCGTAGACTAGTACTTTGCATAAAACAAGCCTACCCACTGACTACAAACACACTGAAACGTTTTTGCTTGCCCCGTTTAAGTAGGCCAATTTAAAGAATAAAGTTATATTTTTGCCACAAGTCCTTTTTTTGGTAATCATCACAAAAACACCTTTGGTAAACCGAGCCTATCTAATATCAAAGCCAGTGGTCAAACGAATTTCCCTCTGCGTCGAAGCCTACTACAAGAACGCTCGGTGCTCCATAGTCTTGACCCGCTATTATCATCAAGAAGCCGCTATAAACTCCCTAAAGGATAGAGAGTAGAACAGAAAGAGCTATATACTGGTGACTCCGTAGCTGCAAGTGTTCATCTTCAATAAGAAGTAGAAGATTCAGATCGAACAAAAAAAGGAGAGGGCCAGGAAGCGATCGTTCCAAGTTCCCAGAATTTTGTTCCTAGACTCGTGGTTGAATCCGGAGATGACGAATTAATTACTTCCCTTGGGCTATCCTCAATCTGGGGCATCGAGGAATTCATCCTCATTAACAAAAACACATTAATGCACGCACACTCTCGCACACATTATTCTATAGGTACAAAAAACACTAACATTTGTTTGTATATTATGATTTCGGTTATTTGCAATACACATATACAAAATTAGCTTTTAAATCTCTCTCTCTCTCTCTCTCTCTCTCTCTATATATATATATATATATATATATATATATATATATATATATATATATATATATATATATATATATATATATATATATATATATATGCAGATACACCTACAAGGAAAGAGGAAAAACGTTTCAGAGTGTTTTCCTCGTTATTCTTAAAGCCTTTTGCAAGGATTGAACGGGAGGCAGGACATACATTGCATTAAATAGTGGAAGGGAGGATTAGAAATCATTTTGAATAGCTCTAACTTTCTTATAACCATTTTATTCAAATTTCTTTTTCAGATTAATAAAGAATGGTAAAAATGACGAAGCAAAGTAAAAGGCACGCTGTAATCGTTGCCTTAGGAGCTCCTCATAATAATACAAAGATTGCTCGCTTTCTGAACGTTGCCACATCTTTCGTTGCTAGAGTTAGAAAAGACTTGGAAGCTATTGATAGGTATGAAGCATTATCCCATGACATAGACGAGCAATTACACTGATACTACGTTTATTTGCATAAGTATCGCTGCTTCCCAATTAGGCGCAGGCTGATAATATATTTTAACTCTCACTTAATTGATTTCCTACATTGATGCATCTATTCAAACGCTCATTCATATTTCCACTTGTATGTAAATTTACATATATATATATATATATATATATATATATATATATATATATATATTTCGCCTTGATAAATTTCCTTTGCAACTTTCTATTCTTCCAACTGTCTTTTTAAGTGTATCTTGTTCAAGGTAGATCACTTGTCCACTATTCATCTCTCTCTTTTTAATGAATGCGTTTGTTAAAGACTAAACTTAATTGCTGAGCTTTCGATTTATTCGATCATCTTCTGAGCGTCTTTAGGTATTCTTTTCTCCTTTACCGATGAAGTATGGTGGAGTCCGAATCAGGCTGAATGAAAAGATTTGAGATTTATTAAAAGATCATAGTGTTGAATATACACACTAAAAGAGAGATTAGAGAAGGGTTAGTTTACGTGGAGAAGTAAGAAGAACGAATCTCCAGGAACTGTGGAGGTCATCTATCTTTTTTTTTGTTATAAAGGGTGTTCCATTAAGACGGATCGAAGTTAGCAGTTAATAAAACAGTGTTATTGGTTGGTAAAAAGTTATTGATTTCATTATTGGATCATATTATTTAAGAAATGGCAATTATGTGTGAAAAATAATATCGCCTAAATGTCGGCCAAGGCTTCGGCGGCACAACTTCAGTCGATGGTCAAAATTTTTGATGACATCTCTGCATAGTTGCTCCTCGATCTCACCATTATGCCTTATTATCTCATCCTTTAGCTGTTGAATTGTTGTTGGCTTGTTGGCATAGACCTTACCCTCGAGATGACCCCAAAGGAAGAAATCTAAAAGCGTCAAGTCACACGAACAATTTTCCCAATTGGAATCTCGGTTGGGTGATTATGTTGACAAAAAAAATCGCGAAGTGCCCGAAATGCGTTTCTGTTTGAACGTCCATTTTAGTAATGGGTTTAGATAACTTTAACACATTGTTCGATTGTTTATCTTTCCATCGTTAATATTGCCCAAGACTGAAGCTGTTAAATCTGAAAGAAAAGGAAAAAAATCATTAGACGCTTAAACTTAACTCAGATTTAAAATCGGTCCACCCTAAAATCGGAACACCCTATTATTACATAGTTATTGTATATTTGTTTTATAAACAAATTATCACAACGAATTGTTACGTTATTTATTTAGTTGTATCTCATTTCTTATTTATACATTTAAAATAATAATTTTTGTGTGATATTTTATTTGTACATTTAAAAATTATTATTCTTGAGTGATTTTCTTATTGTTACAATTTTAACGTTTAACATTCTATATATATTATTTCACTTCAGTATCCAAAAATTATACACTTTAATATTTAATTTTATATTTTTCCTCATTCTATTTATATTAATTCTCAATTGTTAATTCATTCTCGCTTTAGTTTATATTTATTTCACTTTACTTATTCACTTTATTCTCATACCTATTTTACATTCATTTATTAATCTATTCATATCTTTTGATTTATTTCTACACTTTCTACTATTTCACAGTTTTTAACGTTTAACACTTTTAATTTATAATATTTCAAATTAGTACGATTATTATTTACACTTTATTTTGATACATTCTACTTATAATTATTTCTCATTAAAACCGAAATTTTATAAACTTAATTTTTATTATATATTCTATTAATATTATTTCACTGGTAATTTATTTTCACCTTAATTTATTCATTTATCGCACAAGCATTGTCACTTTGATTTATTCCCTTCGTTTGATATTTACACTTTTTGTTTATTATTCACTTTTTTTTATCATTCACATAGTTTGGCTATGTATGAGGTCTTTTGTCCGTTCTTAATTACCTTGAAAATATTTAGGTTTACTGTCTGGATGCACGAGTCCGGAATGTAGAATGTGCCTTCCTCCAGCAGTCCTGTTATTTCCTTCGGTGAGTAGGGTCCTTCGTGGGTCCATTTGAATGTGCCCTTTCTTATGCCTTTCGTAAGTTCCACAATTTTCCCTTTCGGCGGTCTGTTTATTGGCGATCTGAAGACCTTGAGGGACACTTCTTCTGCGTTAAAGAAGTACCCCATCTCCAATATCTCCTTCTTTTCTGTAAGGCGAACTCTTGGGTATTTTAATATTTATTCGTCCTCGTCCTCTTCTTCTGTCGCTGGGTTTTCACTTTCTTCAGCTTCCCTTTTCGTTTTTTTTCTCTGCTTTTTCTTCTTTGAAGACTTCTTTAGGTTTTTACTATTTGGTCTGTTTCTCCTTCTGTCGATTCCTTTTTTTCTTGCGTTTCCTTTTTCTTTTCTTCTGGCTGTTCTTTGGTGAGCTGAATTTTATGAATTTCGTCGAAAGCTGTGTTCGGCAGGAACCATAACTTCTTTTTCACCCCACTCATTTGCAGAAGCTGATTTAGCTCGTCTGCAAACGTGCCAGGGCGAGCCAGATTTGCCAGGTAGGCGAACATTATCATTGCCATTATTTCGTTCCCTTTCTTTGGCATGACTGTTTTGTCCTGGTTTCTATGGTGTTCCTTGTTGTGGCTGCATCGAGTTATGACTTTGACTTTGCCTCCTTTTCCTTCTTTCGTTTCTATTTCTTTTCTTGGATTGCTTGTTTCCGGATGGGGTATATCATAGCCATGGCTTTTGTTCGCCATCATTATCATTTGTGTATAAAAAGGACAGACAGGGATTGCTGTAAAACACAGGCAGTCGTAGAGGAAAAGCTTGTGAAAAACTTAAGAGGGGATTTGAAGAGTTGATAGGTCGGTGGCTAGACAGCGATGCGAGGTGTGGTTACGTTGGTCTCGAGTTGTTCGTAACTGGACTACAGTTGGAGGGTGGTCAGGAAGGAGAGCGTGTCTGTCTAGTCAGAAACGCGTTATTCATGATACTTTTAGTTTATGCGAAGAAAGGTATGGGTTGCGGTTGGTGAAGGGCCGCGGGGTATCGCGGTGCCATCGAATACCGTCTTATATGTAGTGCGGTGTATAATAGGTCTCTAGCGAGTTTTCCGAGTTGTTTCGTGAGTATATGTGCCGAGGGGTGCTAATTTGTTATTGTCGTGTAGTGTGGACATACTCGTGTACCGGGGAGAGCGGCAAACACGCTTTAGAGCGGAGTTATGAATGCGCTGAACCCTCTGCTGTCACGTGTCACTCGCGTCTACGAGTGACAGTGGGGCCTACGTGAGAATAGAAACTGCGCAGTGATCTGTTTGTACGTGAGGCTCTTGCTTGTGTTATATTCTGGTGTATATAGAACCTGAGGGTCTTATCAAAAGATACCCCAAGGATTTTTGTGTGTTGTGTGTATTCGAGCCTTGTTGGGTTTAGATGGTTCATGTCTGGTGTGCGTGAGAATATTTGTAAGTTATGCATGAAGTGATCTCTTACGCCGTAGAGTGTCATCTGTGTCTTCTGAGGATTCGTCGCAATCAGCCATTTATCCTCATAATCTGTCTTAGCGTCTAGTATTATTTGTGCGTGTTGCGAGATTTCTTCTGGTCCACGGCCGCGACGAGAATGGTCTCGTCATCGGCATAAGACACTGAGTATGTGTAACAGTAGTTTTCCAGTGGGCGTGGGGAGTCATTTATGTACATCATGTATAGTGTGGGTGCCAGTACGCTCCTTTGGGTAACTCTGACCGTAGTTTGAAGGGTTGTGAGGGGGTATTGTTGTATCTTATGTGGCATCTCTGTTTAGTGAGGTAGTGCGAGAGGAGCCTTCTGATACAAAGAGGTAACTCCGTATTGTTGGCGAGTTTCCAACGCAGTCCCTCGTGTCAAACTTTATTAAAGGCATTCTCCACGTCCTTGCTGATGGAGAGAATCTTTTGATCTACCTGGCATTTTTTTCGGAATTCTGTCATGAACGATGGTCACGGCCACCTGAGTGGACCGTTCTCTCCTGAAACCATATTGGTGGGGGCAGAACCAGTCCGTCTCTTCCATGTATTCCCGTAAAAGGCAGTTGATCATGCTTCGAGTATTTTCTATATGTGCTCTCCACCAAAGTTGCTACATTTTGTTCTTTCAGCTCTACATTTTTTCATACCGTGTCCGAGTCCAGCGCAATTGGATCACACCATCTCCTTCGCTGGGCATTCTTTGGTTTGGTGCTGCTCGAACGCGTAGCATTTAAAGCAGCTCTTGATGGAGATATATTCCTCGATTTCTATTTGTTTGGGGACTACCCTAAGGTATAACCCTAACATTTCATCGTTATTTTCTTGGCGCGTCATCTCAATGTTAACGAATACGATCTTAACTATGCTGTTGGCCTTTCCGAATTTTTCTATTCTTGTCATATTAGCTCATTATTGTTTGTCGGACAGCTCGGCCTTGATTTCCTCACATGAGTTCTCCGTGAAAAAGAAGTCAACCCGCCGTAGTATTATTGTTTGTTGTACGAGGATCTCGTAAGTGATGATTGCTTCCAGTCCTATTTTTTGTATATTTTTTTTTACCCTCTTCTGAAACTAACTTCTCCACTTCTTTCATGTTATCGCAAATGCTCGCGTAACCTGAGGGCGTTTCGTTGAGTCGTATAAGGGAGACGTTGAAATTTCCGTAGATTGTGTTCATGATCGTCAGCCGATCCGGTTTGGTTCCCCCCTGTAGGGTACGAAGGGGGACCTGTCTAGTTTCTTCAGGGGCCGGCCCCATGGGAGCCCCTTGCTTAGCTCTCCATTTATTTTTCTAGAGCTCGATCTTTCTTTAATTAAGATTGCTTGTTTGCACACAAAAACGTAAATTAACTTGCTTGGCTGGAGAAGTTCTCAGAACCTGCCCTTAACTTTTTGTCCTTTGCCACGATCAGATATGATGAATTCGACCTATCAAAAGGTGAATGGAAATGATGATATATTAATTGGAAAGAATACAAGTAGTTTTACATTAAATAAATAAATTTATACAATGTAAAAAAATATATAGTCAAAGTGTTGAAAAAAAAATATACCTGAGGAGGGGAAGGATTTAGTCGAAGGCAAAGATACATAAAAAGGTTTCTCCTGGAGAAATAAACGCAGGAGCTCAGCTTTTTGTAATTTTACAGTTTTAAAATTTTACCCACTACTAGGGTTTTAATATTTATATTAATTTTACACACTAACTGGGTTTTAAATATTACACTAGTTTTTGACGTTGGTTTGTTTATGATTTACTTATTTACACTTTATTATTATTTTATTAACTCCTGTCTATAATTGAGTTATATTTAACTGGCTGGATTTAATACGCTTTATTTTCAACCGTTTGAATTTAGTATACTGGTTTTATCTAATTTTATTTAATGAAATGTACTTTTATATTAGATACACAGTACATATTGTTTCCTATGATCTACTTGATTATAACTTTCGGTTCACTTTATCTGATAGTCTTAATTTTATAATTTCTTATTTACATTATCCGTTATAGTGTTGCGTGTTTAACTTTATTTTATATTCGTTTGTTTAATAATTTTCACATTTAACTATTTAACACTTTTATCTACTCGTTTGATTAATTATTTTCACTTTCACTTTTTGCTCTATTAGTTATTTATTTATTGCGCTTTTCACTTTCATTCACTTTTTACTTTTTAGTTTATTAATGAGATCATCATGCCACACTTTATGTTTTTATACGTTGTCAAGTTCACTGTGTGGCAACTTGACTCCAGGATGTACATAGTGACGCTTCATAGGAGGCTTTTCATTTCCTTTAGGGACCACGGCCCTTCAAAGGTCCACTTGTACTCGCAGTTCATAATGGCCTTTACTAACTTTGTCTGGTTTATTTTTTCGGGTCTACAACCTGTAGTCCCGAAAATTTTTTGTTTCAGTTGTTTCCCGTCGAAAAAGTGTCCCTTTTCCAGGACATCGACTTTTTCGGTCAGGAGAACTCCGGGGTAAGACTGGTCGTCTTCCGACTCTCCATCCTGACTTTCACCTTCTACTTGTTTGGGGGGTTTGTTGCTCTTCTTCTTCTTAGACTTCTTTTCCTTCGGGTTGTTCTTTGCTTCTACGGTATCTTCTTTTTCACGTTCTTAACTCCCATTTCTTCTTGGTTGTTGGTTGGTTCGTTTTCTTTTTCATTTGTTTTGTCGGCATTCTCAGACTGCGTGTCATCAAAGAACTTGATGTTCAGCACGTCATGAGATGCTGGGTTCGGTGGGAACCACAATTTTTTCTTAACACCGTTGTGTTTTAACATGGTGTTGAGTTCCTCGGAGAAGCTGCCGGGACGTGCAAGGTTCGCCAGGTGGGCGACTATGACCATCGTCATAATTTCCTTTCTTTCGGCCGGCAGGATTAGCTTCGGAGTTACTCTATCTGTTACTGGTGTGACGATTCCAGGAGTAGATGCCGCGGTGGCATATGAACTTCCTCGGGACTTTTCCTTCTTTTGTTGTTTCAGTTTATTCTCTTGTTTTTGATGACTTCATTGCCTAGAGGGCATCTCATGGCCAGAGCCCGATCCTCCCCTCCGCAATTAATACATTTCAGCTGTTCTTGGCGGCAATCTCTCTAACCGTGGCCGGTTTGCAGCATGCCGCGCAGGTTTGTATCTTCGTGGGGCAATTTTTTGGTCAAGTGACTTTCGATCGCCAGGCAGATTTGGCAGTTTTCCAATTAAATTACTCTTTTGCCTCTATCTGTTCTGGAGGGACACGAAAGTAGAAGCCCAGGTTGCCGTCCCTTAACGCTCTCTGAGCCATCTCGATGGTGCCGAAGGTGACCTTTATCAGGGTTTTTCCGATCTTGTCCACCCTGTTCACTCTTGCCCATGGTTGTTTGGACTTCAGTTCCTCTTTGATTTCTTCGGTGGAGTTATCCGCAAATTAGGGATCTACTCTTTTGAGAATAACGGCACGCCTCACGAGTAGTTCGTGGGGAACTACTGCTTCGAGTCAATCTCGCGGAGGGGGTCCTTAGCTTGGTCTGACACAAGGGTACACACATCCTTGTGCTTCCAACAGACTGCTGCCCACCTGCGAAAGAAAACGGTTTTAGGGGATATTTATTGCGCCTCGCTTAAGCATAACGTCAAAGGAAACGAGCCAATCCGGTGAGTGCAATTTTTAGATCAACTTTAATGTTTGATTCCAGCTCATGGCCTAACTGTTGAGGGCCGGCTTTTCTATGATAGAAGGAACGTTATTCGTAGTTAATAATCGACGTACGTGCATACGTAAAGTTTTCTCGCTGAATAATATTTGTGCTTTTCGGAACTCTTGCGTTCGAAGCAAGGAAAGGCAAGTCGAGCCAGCCGATTTTAAAACATCCCTCCGGTTGTCTTATGAAAAAATGCAACCTTTTTTCATCGGTTACGCAAAACTGACATGAGCGCTTAAGCTCCGTACATCGTTCCCCGCCGGCAGGCACCCTGCAATCGTTGACCTGAACTGCTCATAACCTTCGTCTCAACTATACCAGTCGTCTCTAATGTGACATAACTAGGGGGAATTGAGAGAAGCTGGTTTGAGGAGTAGCCCACAGCAGAAATCAATTTCAGAGGCCCCCGGGAAAAGGGACGTACTGCGAACTCCGTTGATTTAGCTTATAGCTTTATCTATGGGAGTTTACCGCCCAAGATCATAGAGGGACATGTAACCGTCTTTATGCTATGGAAGATGCAGTCGCGAATTAAAAAAAAACCCAAGAGGGCCGCTTCCCGGGTGAAAGAAGTTGATTCGGTCTTCATTCATCATTAAGTCCGCTATAATTCACTCTTTGGGAGGATCCCTTCCTGGGCCCATTCCTCATCATCCATTACCCCATAAATTGCAGTACTGGTTCACGGAGGCACACTGCCACACTACGGTGGGGAACACCCCTATTTTGAATTTATATCTCACTCACCTAAGTACATAACCTCACTCACATTAAACTCATTCACATAACACCATTCAAGAAAGAAGACTTAGACAAATAAGAAAAGGAATAACCTGGAACAAAGACCTCACCCACCTCAGGACGAGATGGAAACAACAAAGAGCGTCCACCTTAGGGGGCTCCGCGGCCAAGCAGTTCCGGCCAAAGTGCAGGTGTGCCTGGTTCTTTTTAAAGAACTTAAGCTTGCGCTGATCCGCTTGATCAACGTAACCAATGGCTACATAGCCCTCTGCTCGGAAAAGAAGGACATGGACAAAATATTGTCCTTCTGATGAACGGAAGTCCAAAAAGAAGATCGGGCTTGTGCAAGAATCCAATCCCAGGTGGCTGCTAATAGGATCGTCATCTGCTGCAAAATTGAAGGCTGGATTGGAGAAAGAACCACCGAAGAAATCAATAAGGAAATTGAGGCACAAAACACATGGGTGAAAATTAAGGAATTAATCAAGTTTAATAACCACACCCATGTGTTTGAAAGCAGCTTCCAGACCGCTGAAATGGCACAAAAAATAAAAAGATGGGCTCCTAGCCTTCATCGAAAAATATTGAACAGGAAAAACTTCACCATATCCAAGTGTGTTTTTCCTGTTACAAACTGGAGAGTCATACAAGCTACTCTTGCCCCAACAAGGACAAGAAGCTATGCTTCTTTATGGGAGACCTGAACGCACGCTGTGCCGAGTCCGGGTATACCCGAAGCAACGGTAGAGCCAGATGCCTAAATACTCCCCTGGACAGGGCCATCCTCCCTAGACTGGGCCATGACTTTCTGACCTTCATCACGAGAAGGAGCGCCACCAAGCCAGACATCTGCTTGGCCAACTTCCCCTTACTCTTTAACTCTTACATGAGCCAAGAAGTGATACCTTGTAGCGAACATATAGGGATTAATCTACATATCAACGTTAACACGTTGGCTGCCGGAGTGGGTTTTCGCTCTTTTGTACTCAAGTGCCAATGGACATATGCTATTTTTTTATGTGAATGTTGATTTTTTTCACATATTTGATTGTATTATGATATATTACTGTGTTGGAGTAAGCCTGCGTACAGAGGATACCAGCGGGTCACACAGCACTTGAGTAATATTCTATTTCTCATGTGCCGTTAGACCCCCCACCGCCGTCTACATTTTATTTTTCCCCCCACAAAATATATTTAGGTACATTAGAATTTACAGTAATTGATATTTCTCTTCTTTCCAGATGATAAATCTATAAAATATAAACAAAAATAACTAATACCCATATAAAAATGTCCTCAAGTAAATTTTTTTATGGATCTTCATCTAAAGGAAGTTCCAAAGTTCTGAAAGTGATCTTGATGATGATCCCATGTTTAGTGGTGATTCCACTTGAGATGTCCAATGCCTCTCTTCAGCCAAAGAGTAGACTCTCATAACTTTGATGATATTTCATTGCCGTCAAATGTTTGGAACATGGTAGATAGAACATATTTAAAACATATTAATTTTACTACCGTTGAAAGTAATTCTGCAATAAATGTATTACAGTCAGAAAATGTTACGCCTATCAATATATTCAATGTTATGGTTACACACGATATATATATAATCTAATTGTTCATCAGACAAATATCAATGCTTACAAGATGTTTATGAATCATCAGATGCGAAGAGCATCACGCATGAAAGAATGGAAAGATACTAATGTTGCAGAAGTGAGGAAGTTTTTTTCTAGTGTTATGTACATGGGACTAGTAATTTATCCAAGAATTACGCTTTATTGGAGTTAAAAGAGACCCTACAAGAATGAGTTTGTTCGTTCGATTATAACACGAAATAGATTTCAGCTATTATTGAGGTTTTTACATTTTGCAGATAATGACAATTATTCAAAATTATAAATTTACCTTTCATTACTTGAAGGAAATTTCACTTATGCCAAGAATCCTGGGGAACTGATTGCAGTAGATAAAACTATGGTTACCTGGCATTAGAAGAATATGACACCAGAGACTCCAGAAACAGAAAAACTCGCAAAAGATACTACTCGGAATTAAGAAAGAGCGTAGGTAGAAATGAGGCATTGAAAAAATGCAAAAAGATATGTACCTATTATAACGAATGTGTAGTTCGGCCAGTTATGTGCATATATTGCTTTATGAAAAGCCACTAAAAAGTAAATTGCATTCACGTTATTATAGGTAAAATGCACTAATAAAGGAAATTTTTTACAATTTTTTTTCCAATTTATATTAATTTTGAAATATATTTCAAATATCTTTTTTTCTAAAAAAGATTTTTGTTGATAAGTTTATTCTAGATTATATTTGTAATATTCAAAGGTAAAATTTATTTGCTTGTAATTTATACAACATACTTCAAACCTTTATTTGTTTGTATTTTTCCAATGTACTTCGAACTAAATAATCATCTTTTCTAAGTAGGTCTATTATTTTCCTGGATCTACAGATAGGCCAATGAAATTTTCACTCAGGAAAAAATAGATATTTCCGAGGTCGCAAATGCCGAGGAGAAATAAATCCATAAGTCAAACACGCATTGTGACCCGCCGGCATCTCACGCGGTACAGCGAGACAGATAACATGAGAGATGCCGGCGGGGCACACGGCAGCCAACGTGTTAACCCTATAATGGTACCAACGCATACAAGGAAGAATTACAGCAGGGCGAATTGGGATAATTACGAGCGAATGCTAAGAAATTACACCCCAGCGAACCTCGAAGAAGCAACGCTCGAGGAAATAGAAGAAGAAATGGAGCGATTAGAGACCCAGATGATCGAGGACATACAATCGATCTCAACATACAAATGGACAGATCGTATGAAAGGGTCACACCGTGAACTGAAAGGATTGTATCAGGTGAGTATCAATACGGGAATATCCCGTGATATAATGTACCGTATGAGAGAGATAAAGGAAGAACAAAAAATTCTAACTTACGAACAACAAGAGGTAAAATGGAATGAAACTATCAAAGAACTAGATAGCGGAGCAAGACCGAAAGAATTCTGAGGAAAAATCAGGAGAATGATAGTAAAACCCAGAAGAAAAAAGATGGAATTAGAATACGACCAAGGTGAATTTAAATCTGAGGAGAATAAAATAGAGGAGATTCTTAGGCAATACTGGGAACAGATTTTCACAATCAGTGAAGAAGAAAATGAAGGCTTCGACATAGATTTTGAAAACCAGATTATAGACGAGCTAAATGAGATCATTGAGAGGACGCATCCTAACCAACAAGTGAACAGGCAGGAAGGAGAAGAAGAAAGAGTGATGCTAGAAGAACTAGAAAGCACGCACCACTCCCTTAAGAAAAACGCTCCAGGACAGTCAGGCTTGACAAAGTTAAACTTCGTCAAAGCACCGAGATGCGTGCGGGAAGGTTTAGTCAACATCTTTAATGCCTGCCTTAATGTAGGCTACTTTCCCGACGCAAACACAACGGCAAAACTGATCTTTAATGCCAAACCTGCAAAACCAACGACGAAGAAGGAGAATTATCGCCCAATATCACTTCTGGAAATTGGCGGGAAACTCCTAGAGAAAATACTAAACAGAAGACTCGTCGAACCCTTGGAGGAAAATTTGCTCTACAACAAACAGCAGTACGATTCAAAAAGAAGAAAAGCACCGAGATGGCAATAAATGTCATCACGGAAAAGATTGCTCAAGAAAAGAAAAACAGGAGCTACAAGTATATCGACTAGGTAGGCAGGGAGATTTCAAAGGCATTTGATAAAGTATGGCTAAGGGGGATGGAATACAAGATCCTCCAGCTGGGTTTAAGCTCAAAACTTGAAAAAATCCTCTGTGATTGTGTCATGGGGAGGTCAGCCTACACCAGTATTGGGCGCATGGACGTTTCCGCCTTTGATCTAAAGGCAGGATTGCCTCAAAGCGAATACATCAGTCCAACCTTATACTTGATATATACAGCTGACATACCAGAGCCAACCCACCTCTCTAGCCTTAATATTTAGTTTCCCGATGACATAAGTCAACTTATAGTTAATGGATATAGAAACGCGCATTGTCAAGCTCGAAAGACTGCCGAGGAAATAAGAAAAATTAACCCTTATGAATCCAAATGGAAAATCCGAACTAATGGCGACAAATTCAAAATCGTCCCATTAGGAAAAATAAAAACAGCTGATGTGATATTGGAGGATACGCGTTATCCCTACACAAACGAGTGCAATGCACTTGGGATGAAGATCACTTATAATGGGTACAAAAAGCACCTCAGAGAACGGATCCAAAAAACAACTTCAGCAGTCAAAACCCTCGAGAGCTTCAGAAACCTCAGCCAAAACAACAAAAGGAAACTGTATCTTATGCTAATCAGACTCGCCCTAATCTACCCCTCGGCATCTCTGTTGGGATCCTCTAAAACAGCACAAAAAGAGTTGCAGAAGAAACAAAATAGGTGTATGTATCTCATTACCAACACACGAAGGAGGGAAATGAGGAAGCAAGTGGATCTGCACATAGCAGTAGACATCAAACGTCTCAATACGATCATAAGCGAACTAGACTTTGAGAGAAATCGTGTAAGCTTTTGGAATAGAATCCTAAAACATGTCGAATTGCCTCCCAAGCCTAAGAAAAAAATAAAAGAAGACAACAGTATCATAGAGGATCTGGATTCTCTCGAAAGGAGATTCAGGAAGCATTGGAAACAGATCTTTGCGATATCACCTGAGGAGAACCATGATTTCAATCAGGACTTTGAAGACCAACTGCCTGAGGACCTCAGAGCGATGATACTTAGTACCCACCGCCCCCAGCGAGTATCTAGAGAAAGAAAGATGGTTAACTAGGGGCGCTCTATCACCATTAAAGAGACCATTAACGCCATAAGGTCCGTCAAACAAAAGGCACCCGGTTGGTCTGGGCTCACTAAGCACACCCTGGTGAAAGCCCCACGGCAAATTATTTAGGGCATGGTGAACACCATGAACGCGTCCCTGAATACGGGCTACTTCTAAGACGGGTATAAGATCACTAAAATCATCTTTATCCCGAAAGGGAATAGGCTCCTAGACCAAGTCGCCAACTATCGCCTAATCTCTCTCTTAGAAATACCCGGCAAGATCTTCGAGAAGATTATAGCTGACAGCATACAAACTCAACCAGACGAGTTGGAGCGCATAACCCGCAACAACATGGGTTCCTACCAAAAGGTGGCACAGAAAAGGCCCTGGCGCTCCTAACATAAAATATCGCACATTACCGAGTGAATAGTCACTATGTAGACATCGTAATGAGGGACGTGCAGAAGGCCTTTGATAAGGTTTGGTGGGAATCCAATCTCCTTTTTCCTAGGTCTCTAGCTATAATCAGTCCTGGAAAGAATCCTTTGTGACTTCGTCATGGACAGAAGGGCGCGTATCATGATCGAAAGGCACAAAGGACCAGGATTCGAGCTGAAAGCGGGCGTTCCCCAGCAAAGCTGCCTGAGCCCTCTGCTTTACATTGTCTTCACCAACGACCTCCCTACTCAAACTCACAGGGATACGATGCATCTGCAGTACGCAGATGAAGTTACGCAGATCGTTCCCAGTAGGGTAAGGAAAGCAAGGGAACAGGTGATCAACACTATTGCAGAGATCTTTTACATTAATCAATACAAGAGACGGTGGAAAATCCGGACAAATAAGGAAAAATTTAAGATCCTCACTCTTCGTCGCATTTCGACGTGGCCCATTATAATAGATGGGAGGAGATGTGGCTACTCCGCCAAAAGCACCATCCTGGGCCTAGAAAATTTTTGACCACGGATACTCGAGTCACTAAAAGGAAAATCTTAGGTTGGCGAATATGAGGAAAATATACCTGATGTTTATCCAGGCTAAGCTCATCTACCCTGCAGTAGTGACTCAAAAAGCCAGCAAGACCGCTGTAAGGAGGCACCAGTGAGTGCATAATTATTCATCCCTTTGACCTTTCTTAAGAACTAGACTCTCTTTTGAGGAAAACACTATACCACTATACCACGTAAACAACACAGAGCACGACACAACAAATATAAGAAAGAAATTAAACTCACAATTAAAGAAGAACAAACAAATACAACCAGAACAAAAAACGAGGTAATAAATTTGATCACTAATAAAGGCTCAAACCTTAAAAATACACGAAAACTCAATAAACAAAACAAACAGACAAATACACAGAAAAACATAAAGAAGAACTCACAAGGAAACAAACAGAATTCACCAATAATAAAACAAAAAAGGGAAAATCAGTAGTTAGAGTATACAAGTGCCTGTGATGCCCTTCAAACTAGAGCAAACATTACCCATCTTTTACCATCTATCTCCTACAACTATCTAAATCTTCCACTATTGGGGACACCAGATAATTGAACTCTTTAAAAGAATATGACAACCTAATAAGAAGAAAAAGAGGCGAAGTGCCCACATTTAAAAAGAAGTAAACAGAAGAGGCGAAATGCCCGCCTACCGGTAATACAAAAGTAAATTACCAGAATACCGGTAATACAATAATAAATTTTCCGACAATTTAAAAGATACCCCCAAAAATATTTTAAATATAACACTTGAAAGGCTAGAATGCCGTGACGGAGGAAATAGGGTTTATATAGCGCTTTCGTCTTTATTCTAAAAGACCTCTTCATGGAATAACGTAGGTCAGGAAAAGACAATGTCTTAAATATGTAGTAAGGAGTGGAGGGTTAAAACAGCTACCTGCATCAAAATCCTAACTAGGCGATACAAATTCTTCCAACACTTTAATTTGGGATTTAATATAATTAGATATGATAGGATCTAGGCTAAACAATCCAGGGCTAATATTAAAATTTGGGAAAGTATTAAGAGATATACACTCCCAAATATTTCGTGAAATGTAGTTTGTCTTATCGACAAATCTTCATATTTAGATAAAATGAATAACTTTTCTAATACCTCTACATATGAAAACCTTAGAAAGAATGCTATTGACCAGGTAAACAGTGAATTTCATTCAACCCTTTGCTCTCTGCTTAACCCTTTAGAGGACACACCTAGAAATTCTTAAGATATCAAAAATTCCTCAGGGGGTCATAGACTAGATGTATTTCTAAGACACTCTTACTCATGAACATTTTTTGATTTGAGGAATTGATTGCCTGCAATGTTCTGTCAATGAAGTATCCCGTAAAGGCTACCCACCGGGCTCAAGGGGAACCATTTTAGTCCCGTCCCGGCTACTTAGCGCGGTTTGGGGTATAAATAACTTACCATATAACTCACTTTGTGTTATGTTATTACTGGCTTCAATAATGTTAATATTATATGTTATATACCATCAATAAATTTCGTGAATATTTCTTAAAAATTAATGCTTGTTTGAAATAAAACGCAAGGAAAAATTCAATTTTTACTTATAAAAAGTATGAAAATACATGATTTTACATACCAACACATAGGAAACCAACTAAAGCACATCAGTGGATGGGATACGGGCTCAGGGAGAGGCGGCAGAGGTCGAGAGCTGCTGCTCAGCTTCGGTGGGAGGGGTGTGGAACGGCCTGAAGCAGTTGCGGGTGTCCGAGAGGCAGAGCGCAATATGGCAGACATCGCACATCTACCTGGAGTGGTGGATTGTGGCCTTGCTGGAGCAGTGCTTGTAGGTATGCAGGTTATTGACGAGTATGGACAAGTGTTGCTTTGAGTTGTCATAGTGCTGCTGGACAATGGGGAGTTGAGCCATGTACCCCTGATGTGGAATGGACATTGGTTGGTCAGGTGATGCCCTCGTGATTCAGGACCCCATGGTCTTCTAGCAGCGGGCAAAGCGGCTGATATCAAGCCGGAAGAGCTTTAGGGGCATTGGATTCTCTTCCTTGGCCTGACAGTCCCGCTTGTGAAGGATCCTGACGTTGCAGACACAGAGGTCTAGGGCATACCCGAAGAGCCTCATGTACCACCTCCTGGCTCGCAACGGGGTCTTATAGAGGTGGGTCAGCATGTCGGACTTGTCAATTGCCCCCATCTTCCCGTTGTACTGCTTGATGAAATTTGGGCACGGCACCCCAACCTTCTTTTTGGTGTTGCGGTCGTATCTTTTCACATTGCCAACGTGCTCGACACCGACGTCAGAAGACAGGACCGTGACGTTCTTGTTGCTCTTCCAGAGCAGGCCAAAGATCCCGTTCGTGGAACAGTAATCTTATTGGCCTCGAGGAGTCGTCTTCTTTTCCAGTTCCTTGGTAGAGATCAGAGGATCACTCCCAACACAGTTAACCCTCACCGTCCCTACGTACCGGCAGCCCACCTTTTCCTCCAGATACTCCACGAGCTCGATGCTGGTGAAGTAGTTGTCGGCATTTATAGCTGACTGAAAAGATCTTTTTAGGTTCTTGGTCGAAACAAGGACGGTCTTGGTGGAGACAAGCTGTGACTCCTCCTGGGAGAGCTTGGTGTGGTGGTTGGTGAATGTAGTCCCTGTTACATGAGGATATCAGCTTATACTCCCAATTGTCCGGCTTTGTCTGGATGTACTGTCTCAGGGTCCCCGCTCTGGTGCCCTTGTAGGATACCATGACATTATCGACAGACTGCGTGCGAGTTGCTTTCACCTGCAGGAACTGCCTGGTCAAAAGAGCAAAGATTAGACAAATTTTGCAGAAGCGGTCAGTTGTGCTAGGGAGTTTATCATTGTTGTTAAAGTGTAGAAGGAATCTGATCAGTTCATGCTTGTCTATCTGGAAGGTGGTGTTGAGGTTTTTCTGCCGGCCATAGAGGTTTGTTTGGTATACGATATCCTCCACGAGGGCCGTAGTGAACATGTCCTGGAAGTACTCTAAGGGTGACCTAAGAGCATGAGGGGCAGGGTGGGTTAAGTCAGGCAGTGGAGGGTAGCTGATGTCCTCTTTCTTACATGTCCTTTGAGGTACATCTATCTGGGCTCTCCTAGCCTTTTTGGTAGCTGGTCCAGTTGCTTCCTCTTCATCCTCACTGTCAATAGTGTCCTCCTCTGGCATTGACTGTGACCTAACCCTGGGGACAACGCCTGTGAGCACCAAGAATGTGGCCCTTCACATCACATTACTAGACGTGCCTTTTTAAAAATTGCAGAAAAACAATCACTGCAGCCATTTAAAGGCCACCCATACATATGACTGACATCAAAACATGAGTCTGTTTGGTCTTTTTATTCAAGTCTATGACTCACAAATTAAATGTCAATGACATCACAACACTTGGCCTTCTAAACATGGGACCAAAACAAACACTGCTGCTCTTTAAAACATTAGTTTCATTGCTTACCTGAGATTGTGGGCGTGAGATCATCAGGGAGCTTGAGGAGGAAGTCAGGGTCCAGGGTGTTGAAATCAAAGACCTCATTCAGGGCGTCATCATCTACCTCCATGTCGTGGTCGGAATAGGTGGAGGGGAATCAGGAAGTGGGTCTATGTGTCTTCTTCCCTCTGAGCCTGCTGCCTAGTCCTCCTGGCCCCAGAGTAGAATGCCGAAGGCTGAAATAAGGAAGCCTGGAATTAGTTAGGGCCATATTTATCTAAAAACACAATAATAGTGCACCATAACCTTCATTAAAAGTAAATATAATGCAGGTAGTCTCCGAAAACACCAATATTTTCAGGCCATATGCCACATTGGTCTCGCACACAAACCAGATAAATGTTCCCCATCAACATAGGTTCGTTTCACCATAAACAAATCACCATACATTTCACCATACATTTCGTTAAATAAGCTGCCTATAGCTGGAAGAAAGTCCCGTGCGGGACTAATATTGTTCTCCGTAGACTGGGCATAGTATCCCGTACGGACTCATATGGTTCCCTGTGAGCCGGGCAAAAGTCTCGCGCGGGACACCCTCTTAATTCACCATCATTTGTCACCAATTTCTTTTCACATTTTACACCTCACACCCACATCACATTGGAACACTTTTATATGGCTATGTGCTATTAGATTCTTTTGCACCTACCTCCATTATTGCGGGTCCAAAAAATATATTCCAGGGCTGAGATTAAAATTCGAAGTCAGTTGCCAAATCAAATGACTTTTTTTCACGAAATCTTTTAGAATCGGCATTTATACAACTGACTTCGAATTTTAATCTCAGGCCTGGAATGTATTTTTTGGACCCTTGTATCAAAAGAATGTTTAAGAATGATTTTAATGATAAAATTTCTGAATTAATTATTACCACCTAGAAGTTATTTTAGCTTATTTATAAAAAAACCTTTCATATTTTTCTTTTGTCATATTTTCTAGTTATCATGTGTAAACTTTTTTTGTTTTCATATTGCATATGTGATTCCTAAACATTGCCCCCCCCCCTTTCTTTTGTAACCCGTAAACTTTTTTTTTTTTTTTTTTTACCCTGACAGCTCATCTCGTTAATAGGATTTTTCCAGGTATCTGATAATCCCACCCCTTTTAATCTTTATATTACATATTTTCATTAATCAGGTGTATAAATATCTTTCTCTTTTTCCTGTCTTTTAGTCTGCTTAGTAAAGGACCATTAGTCGAAAGGCCTCGCAGTTCTCCGTTGTTTCATTTTCCTCGTGGCTGTAACGTTATTCATATATATATATATATATATATATATATATATATATATATATATATATATATATATATATATATATATATATATATATATATATATATATATATATATATATATATATAAGGGCAAAAAAAACGAGAGAAACACAGTCAAAAGAAGAGGTCACAATGCGGCTAAACAAGCACCTGAAACAACCACTGACGCTGCACAGGAAGAGACAAATGAGACAATATAAGACAAAGGAATTACCTTAGAGATGCCCTCTACACCAGAGCAAAAACTGAACATCTATTTACCTATATTTATCTTCTACACTTTTTCACTCTTTATATATCAATCAATCTTTTCATGCAGCCTGATTCTGACTCCACGATACTTCATCGGTAAAGGAGGAAAGAATAACTAAAGATGCTCCAAAGATGATCGAATAAGATCGAAAGCTCAGCAATTTAGTTTGTTTTTTACCAAACGCATTCATTTAAAAGAGAGATGAATAGTGGACAAGTGATCTACCTTTAACAAGATGGACTAAAAATGACAGAAGAATAGAAAGTTGCAAAAGTAAAATGATCAAGGCGAAATATACCATGGTCTTCAACTCCTTAATTATTAGCCAGACTGCATAATTGGTTGGAGAGATTTACTTGAATATGCCGAGAGTATCGTTCAAGTTTAGTTAAAGATGAAACAACAGAAAATAATTTTATTTACAAAGATCAAAATATGAATAAAAATAGGATAAAGGGAATAATATAAATTAAAATAGTCTCTTGATAATTATTATGAGGAGAGATTCTCAAATAGGATTAATTGATTAATGTTACTAGTCTCAGATGAAAAAGGAGAACCTGACAATACTAATAATGGAAGGGCTCTCAGACTTACGGGTCGGTGACTTCGAGGAAGGTCCTTCTTGTGATGAGGTGAGTAGGGAACGATCCGATGAGGCAAGTGGGGAACGGTCCGACTGAGACTGGTGATGCACGATCTGAACCAACCATCAGATGAAGATAGCCAATCTTCAAAGATGACGTTCGACGGGAAATGTGGGATTACTTGTGATTCATTTAGCAGCATGATGAAAGAAACAGCGGCTCTTCCTTGCTTCGTCACCGGGGGGAGGAGACTTGGGACCAATGGCCGGATTGAGGAATATTTTCCCAATGCGCTTAGCAGTTGAAAGTTCGTGAATGTTCGAACAGCAAGTGACCTTGTCCAATGGCGGGATACCATCGCAAGTGGTCTCCGATAAAGGCGGAGGGGCCAGATATTGTTCTTTTACATCCCTATTTGGCAGAGCTTTTAACATATTTAGATTTAAATTTGTCACCTGCCGCGCTTCTAACAATAGGTCTGCCAGCAGATCCAACTAAATAAAATTTTCTTTCGTCTCTGAAAGGAATTCTCGCACAATTTTCATCCATCCAATCAACATAAGCTTCATCAACATATTCGAGTCTCGCCTTCTGTTTTTTTTACTGATGATTGGTTTGGTCCCTAAAGAAAGAGATTTTAAACCAGATGCATTTAAGCGACGAGAGACTGTGAAACGGCTCACCTCTTTGCCACTATTGGTCTTAAATTTTCGAGAAATTCCTGCTGCATACTGTAAAGTATCCTTCATAGAAAAGGGCGTAATAGCTCTGACTTCTCGGATGGTGGTGAAACGTGGTGAACGAAGTTTACAGGAAACTTTTAGGCATTTTTTTCATTGTATAACTTCAGAACGAGCCTAACACACTCCTAGACCTTCTCACTTCTCTTAAAATCATAGCAAGTTTCATCCCAGAAGTCTTAAAGTGAGCAATTCTCTGAGGAGCTCAGCATCTTTTAGTAGGTCTAAGCAAGCAAAAGTGAGCTTTATCAAGAAAATATCAGTTTGCCCAAGAATTCAACAGTCAATTTATTATATTTAAAACAAAAGTGAAGCCTATTTGTAAGGTTCTTCTTGGTGAGATAACGTTTTTTGCTGCTCCATCTCTCCTTGATACCTTTGTTGAAAAGTCTCCGTTGCATTGTGTGTGCTGAAGCGTTGACACTTTGCCTCTTTTAAATCGTGACTAAGCTTGGCACTCGTGGCTCTCCAGGCCTTAGCTGCGACCTTACCATGATACGATCTAGACTTTCATATGAAGCTCTTGGACCTCCAAAATACTTCTTCACAGTAGCATAACAAGGTAATTTTAAAGTCATTAATGTTCTTAATAATAAACTTCGGTTAAGAGAAATAATGGTTGCACGTTTTTCTTTGGAAAGTACCATTTCTGGAATTGATAAAGATTCAAAAGATTATTATTCCAAAAAATATCATGAAATTGATTATAATTACACATATTTGTCCTTATTCTACAGGAAAAGGACCAGAGCGTGATTCTTGATTCAGCGAAGGAATGCACTGTTTTTTCTTATTATTTTTCAAATGCTGACGTATTAATAAACCTGAAATAATTTAAATATTATAATAATTCTTCGTATTAACTAAATATTAAAAAAAATGAATAAATATATATATATATTAGTGTAGATGAGTAGCAGTCTTTCTTGCATGCAATTTTTGGAAGCCCATGGTGTATTTTGCCTTAGTTAATTTTCTTTGGCAACTTTCTATTCTTCGAACTGTCTTTTTTATTCCATCTTGTAGATGGTGGATTACTTGTCCTGTATTCATCTCTCTGGCCATGATTGCATACAAAAGGAAAACAAAATATTTTATTTAAAGAACACAAAACAGTGACAAACAAAATAAAGGACACCTAAGCATATGAATATAAATTATGAGTTAGAATGAAAGACTAAAAACACTAATTTCATTGGCTCTTCTGACATTATATTTATGTTGATTCACGTAGACAAATCAAGATTTGCCAGTTTGTCTATAATAAAGCTGAGTGCAAATAGAGCATTCTAAAGACTTGACACCACTTGTTTTTTTCTCTTAGTACAAATCAGCAATCTATACATATAGTGTAGATCATATTTTTAAATGATTGGAATATTTACAATTTTAGGAGACGAGGAAGAAAAGTAAAGACGTGGGTAAAAAGGCAAAATAAAGGAATTTTATAATAAAACGACGCTGAATTTCCGTTTCAAAGAAATTTTTCATCTGTATTTGTATGTATTTATTCATTTTCATATGAATTTTTGGTATTCCTTACTTTTTATTTTTCTTCCTCTTACTTTCACATTTACCGGGAGTCTAGCTTGTAAACCAGGGCGTGATTATTCTTATCTGTGCCTCATTCCGGTTTACTCCATTTCTAGTATTCATTGAAATTGAACAATATAAAGTTACAAAGTATTTGGAATTATTAATATATATTCGTTGCCATTTTTTTTTATTCCTTCTTACCACCTGTCTGATCATCCGCCTGTTAGATAGCAACTATCTGTCGGTGAGGTCTTAAGGAACCGTCTCCACTCCATTCGATCATCAATTTTCACTCCTCCTCAACCTCCTGTAAGGGTGTTCCTCTCCGTGTCAGTAGCTGTTTTACTCCTTTGATCCATTTTTTTCTTGGTCTTCCAGGTGATCTTTTCCCTTGGGGGTTGTCTTTAGTCGTTCATTCTCATTACGTGATCATACCACTGAAATCTTTTTTCCGCAATAGAGTTCAATAAGGCTTCTACCATAAGCTCTGCTCTTATTGCTGTATTTCTTATTCTATATCTTCTCGTGACCTACTTGATCTTTCTTAGAACATGCATTTTATAAGCCTGTATTTTTTACTCCCTTCTAGTGGTAAGAGTCCAGTATTCACTTCCATATATAGTTTTGGGCTTCAAGAGAGTGTTATAGATTATGAGTTTGCTTTCTTTGTTGATATACCCGTCTTTTAACTGAAGGTATATTATGCTTACATTGCTGTTGTATTTTGTAATACGGTTATCATTTTTTGCTTTTTGTGTGTTCTTTGCATCCACGTTTACTCCGAGGAATGTGTATTCCAAGGCTTGATTTAATTTGGCCGTTCCCATGTACATATCGTACTCTTCACTTGTTCGAATAACAGCTATAAACTAAGTTTTTCTTTTATTGGTGTTAATTTATATTCCCGTTTGCGACATATTTTCGTCCCAGTCATTTATAAGTACTTGTAAATCAGTGATCGAATTTTCTACTATTGCTACGTCGTCTGCATATGCTAGTGTTTCTTCCTGATGTTCTCCTACTCCTATGTTCTTATGTTCTAACTGCCTCATAAAACTCCATCGGTATATTTTCTTCCCCTCAGCCTTCTTTTCCTTTGTTAAGAATAATTTTATCATGGATTTCTCAGTATATATCCGTTGTGTTTGTTCAATCGGTACCATGTCCATTTTTGACTTTCTCTGTGTTCATAAAAAGTATTCATTATAGCCATGTTGTTAATGAATACAAAATCGATGATTCTTCTACCATCTCCACTTCTCTCCCCAACACTATGTGCTCCTATTACGTATTCAAGGTTTCGTCTTTGAACACTGACATGACCGTTTAGGTCACCGCATAGTAAAAGGTGTTCATTGTACTGCATGACATCAACCGTATCCGGCAGTCTTTGATAGAAAGCTTCCTTCTCTGTTACTGTCCTTTCTGTTTGCGATTCATGAACCAGTATTACACTGATGTTAGTATTTATTTAATTTGATTGATATACCTAGGATTATTTCATATACATGATCGATTTTTTGCCACGTATGTTGCAACACCTGGGTGAAGGATAAATCTGACGTCATGTCTTCCATCGTCTCTTCCACTACGAATTAGTCTAGAGTTGTTATGTATCAGCCTATTACATTTCCCTTTTATATGTGTTTCGCAGAGGTCAAAGATAGAAAGTCCTCTCTCTTTTCTTATTTCTTCTTCCTTTCATTTTGCCGTTGATAAATTAACTGTCACTATTTTAAGTTGTTTTTTTTGCTCTTCTTTGGTTACTTTAGATAAATCAAGGGATTCCTAGCACCTCCATGCACACCTAAAGGCTGCAGGTGACTGCGAGCCGTTCGATTTGAGTTCGGCATGCGTTCCATGAGCATAATGCTGTCATTGTCACTTGCTAGTTCTATCATTTGGGTCGTATTTCTGTCAGGATACGACTTATTTAGCCTATGGTTTAAAAGGAACCTTAATCACAAGTTAGTGGTTGTATAGAGGTATATTTGAAGGTGACTTCCGCTTGCCTTGTCGTAGAGGCGCCGATTGACATTGCAGGTTTTATAAAAGATACAGGTTACCAGCCTCTACCTCCCTGCGTCCAATTAAAACTAGTGCTGCATGGTTCACGGCTGCTTACTTGACGAAACTATTGCTCGCTCATATCGCAGCTAAAAAGCATATCTGCTGGCCGTTCCACCATCGGCCATCTTTGTGGCTAGCAAGGTAGGCCCCAAGTCTTTTTATTCCTAAAACCATTTAGCATTTTTGCTATATTTTCGTAGAATAATTGAATATGGAAAAGTTTGAACCCCTGAATTTGTCGAAGAGGCATGACTTCCTTCTTGGAATTAGCACCGGAAGAAGAAACAAGGATATATTTCTTTTCATGAAATCATCAACTACACTTTATGGGTGGTGTCGGAACTTCAACAGGCCACATCGACGTCCCTACTATTTAATTGGGTCAAAATTGTGATGATTCTGTACCTAGTGTCCTCCTTGTTAGTTCACGATGACCTGATGGTCTTTTTCTCAACCACGAACCCGACATGATAGTCCAGGAGGTAGATGTCCGGGAAGTTAGGAGCCCAGAAGTTTGAAGTGACATGTTCAAAGAATTATCTCACAACCAAGTATGTGTCCTTTTGTTTGTGTATACAGTCCTGCTACCACTCGTTTAGCTTTCTAAAGACTGCCTTTTGGTTCTAAAGTAACACCAACTCTTCAAGGCCCTAAATGTATTCCTCTAGAAAGATAACTATCAGCAGAACATGGTCCTCGCTCTGACCACACCAAACATATGGAGCGGGAACTTGGTGTCCGTGACTCTCCGTACATCCTCGGGCAATGCCGCAATCAAACTGTTGTTTTCGCGAGTCTACCAACTGGTCCTCGCAGAATTTTTTCTCCTCTGAAAGTAACTAAAGCATGCCAGGTTTAGGTTGAGGCTCGTTTGTTCACAATCTTTGCAGTACAATCATTCCGTTTCACTTCCAACTTCAGGGACAGAAGATGACCCTTTTTAATATTGTATGACTATTAACGGATGTCATCATCCAGTAAGTGCCTGATGAGAGACTTCCAAAACTTTTTTACCTTAGCTCTGAAACTCATTAATTTGTTGGCATCGTTATTAATGATGAACTAGATCTACATGACAAATTAACAGAGACTTTTTGTAAGAAAATCACTTTTATTGGGCTATTGCCAGCAGCAGTGAAATATCGCTCCTACATAATTTAACCTCCTCCATGGATGAGAGTGGGGAAGGTTTTCTTTTGTATGAAGGCTTTGCTAGTTTTCTACCAAACAGTACCAAAATGTACTGTTTGTTGTTTCTAGCAAAGAACTAAATTTTTACTGTTGAAGCGTGTAAAAATAAGTTGCTTGTTGCAAGACTTGTTGTAAACAAATTTAAAAATGTCTTACGATTGTTGTTTTTCTCTTCCTCATAGACGAACATCTCTATGGCTGTTTCTTTAGACGACCTTCAAACTCAAGAGATACTGTGATTCGACTATATACTTTAAAATAATGTTCCTAGAGCAGAAATTGGAATGTTAACAATAAAGGATTTTTTTCTATATCCAACAGCAGGTCTGTGCAATTTAATAAAATGGATTCTTGCAGATTTTGAATGCTCAACCGTCGTCACCATTCTTTTCTTGAGAATTTTTCTTCGGCGAAGTCGTGACCATGAATCACAAGTCTCCCACGTAAATTAGCACTTATCGTTTACTCTAGAAACGTTTCGAAAATTTTTTAAAACTTGATTAGTGTCGTTCAATATGAAAAATTGCCTAGGTAATCATTAAAACACAAAAGCTAACCATATATATATATATATATATATATATATATATATATATATATATATATATATAATGTATATCTCTCATGAACGCGAGAGAATGATGAAATAAATCAAACAACCCGCAAGAAAGAAAAAACGGAATAATTTTTCTTGGGAAATAGTTATTTCCTACTTCGAAAAAATCCGTAAGATTTATGTCTTCCGCGTAGCCGAGTGTTTGGAGGGGCGGTTTAATTGAGATCAAAGCGATTTCTCGCTGCCTCAGTGTGAACGGATCGAATCCCACCATAGCATGGATTATTTCGAAGTAGGAAATAGCTATTTCCGAAAAATAATTATTCCATTTTCTCTTTCTTGCGGTTTATTTTATTATTCTCTCGTGCTGGCTTAACTCAATTTATCCTTTGGCCTCTAAATTCACAACTAGTTCTCTCTTTTTCTATATCTCGATCAACCATGCAAAGCGTGCCTTAAAAGCTTATCTATTCGGAAGATTTTTATATTCGGCGTATCCGAGTGGTATAAGGGATGGTTCAATTGAGATCAAAGCAGTTTCTCTCTGCTTTAGTGTGCACGGTTCAAATCCCGCCCCAGCTCGGATTTTTTCGATGTAGGGAATAGCTATTTCTGAAGAAAAATTATTCCGCTTTCTCTTCTTTCGGTGTATTGGATATATATATATATATATATATATATATATATATATATATATATATATATATATATATATATATGGGTAGCAGTCTTTCTTGAATGCAAATTTTGTTGAAGACCATGGTGTATTTCGCCTTAACTAATTTCCTTTGGCAACTTTTCTTCTAACTATCTTTTTTATTCCATCTTGTAGATGGTCGATCACTTGTCCTGTATTCATCTCTCTTTTATATGAATGTGTTTGGTAAAAAACAAACTAAATTGCTAAGCTTTCGATCTTGTTCGATCATCTTCGGAGCGTTTTGATATGTTCTTGCCTCTTTTACCGATGTAATGATTGGAGTGAGGATCTGACAGAATGAAAGAAAACGATTTTCAAGGGGTATTTATTCCGTCTAGGTTGAACGTAACGTTAGAGGAAACGGGCCAGTTGGTGAATGGAATTTAAAAATAATTTTAATATTCTTTTCTAGCTTGTCGCTTGACTGTCGATGGCCGGCTTATATTCGTTTATTGAAATGGCTTATAAGATGTTTAGGCTAGCTTTATTAATCTCTTTTCTTCTAATAATGGTGTTGCCAACTAGCATATCTCTCGTTATTTTAATGTTATGTGCACTTTCCATATGATTTTTAGGCCCTTCTATTTGAAGATGCATGGTTTAACGTCTCAAAATTGTAATAGTTGTTATGCCAATATATTTTGAGTTGTTATAAAGCTTACAGTGTTTAGCGGAGCAGATGAACTCATAAACTATGTTGGTTGACTTGAAATTCGAGGAGTTTAGGCAGCTGTTATTTTTCATCAGGAGATTGCTGGCTTTTGTTGTTTTATAATATATGATGAACTCAATTTTAACCATTTAATTTTCAACCTTAATGTTAAGGTTAGCAATCCCCGTGCTGTTTGTTTATCTATTTTATAGGCCGTGGACATCTGATTTCTCTAATACACTTTGATTTTGTTTACTTCTCCCTGATTACTTTCAGTTTTATCCGTATCTTTGCAATGATTATTTAAAAACGATTGGAGTTGTTTGTCAACATTGATGTTTGAGAAATCGTTGTTCACGAGTCTTTGTTTTACTCCTGCTATTCCTTGCTGGAAAAGTTCCCACGTAGAGCAGCATTTATGTGCTCGGCGGATGTATGAGCCGATTACGCTTATTTTATACCTTTCTGGGCATTCACTCTCAGCATTGAGGCATCTTCCCCTGTCCTTCTTTTTTATATGTACTTTAGTGATGTAGCTACCATTAATGTTTTGAGCATCATCGTCCAAGAAAGGGAGTTTATTGCTCTTGCTCAATTCATAAGTGAATTTTAACACGGAGATCGGCTCAAATTGCTTCTTGATGTTTATCAGATGTTCTTCGTTTTGGACTTTGATGTAGATGTCGTCTACGTATTAGCAATATCTGTGTGGCTTATTTTCCATGATTCCAATAATTTCTCTTTAAGTTGACCCATATAATTGGTAGCGAACGTCGGTCCTAAGAGTGATCCCATAGCCACTCCATCCACTTGCGTGTAAAGATTACCGTCCGGTGTCCTACACGAAGACTCTAATGTGCATGAACGTAACATGCTACTTAAGATGTTTGTGTCAAGATTTGGGCAAGGCATTGTGGAATGGTGGTACACGGTTTTTGAGAATGATGTCGATGTTCTGAGTGATAGGTACGTTCGTTACCACAGGCTATCCACGTCAAGGGATGATATTAGTCCTAGAGATCTTGTAGAGTGGAGTATATAAATGAATTCCTCCGTGGATTTTATGCTATATTTCGAAGGGATGTACGGTTTTATTACTTCATTTAAGGTTTAAACTAAACAGTACGTAGGAGTCGTGAATGGAGAGATGATAGGTCTCAATGGGTTGTTCGGCTTATGAGTCTTTACATTTCCATACAGATATCCTGGTGTGTAATCACCGATGATTTTTTGGAAGTGAAGTCCTCAGATGAGTGCATTAGCTTTAGATATTTGTCCATTTATTTTCTTTTTTAAGTCTTGTGTTGGATTCTTTTTTATGCGTTTAAATTTAGTCATGTCACTTAGGATGGAATTTTATTTGTTGTTATATTCTTCTTTGTTTAGAATGACGTATATGTTGAATTTGTCAGCTTTTCTTATGACTATTACCTTGTTGTTTTGTAGAGAGCTGATGGCCTTACATACCTCTGTTGTTATAAGTTTGTTGCCAGTAAAGCACCTTCGTTTGGTGGCTTCTGCGTGTAGTTAGTCTTTTAGGTTGGAGTTAATTTCAATGATGGCTTGATCTTGTAATTTCAACAAAGATTGGAACAGGAATTCTAGTTGAACTTTTGTGGAAATTTCAGAACGCTTGCTGACTAAGCAACCTTGGGCCAACATCACCAAGATAGCAAAGTTTAGGAAAGGCAAAAGCATCGTAAAAGTCATTTTTTATAATATAGAAATGGTGATAAAAGTAAAAAATCAAGGGCTGCTAGGGTTTTAACTAAGGGTATCACCAAACAAATAGAAACGGAAGCTTCATCCTCATTGAATGCTGCTATAAGTGCTTTGCAGTCGAGAAGCATCACACAAAAAACTGCACGGCAACTGTGGTAGCATGTTCCAACTGCGCCAAAAGTGGGCATGGATGGAAAGAATGCAAAGAAAGGAAACAAAAATGTGTTAACAGTGAAGGGGAGCACAAGGGCTTGGCCATGAAGTGCCCCATTCGCAAGGAAGCCATCCGTGCAAAGAGGGAGTAAAACCAAAATGAAAAGGAGGCAAAAACAAAAATGAACTACGCGGAAGCAGCGGCCCGGAAGATTAATAAGATAACCAATACTCCGAAGCTGGTGATGCCAAAGGAGGGTAGAGAGGTCATGGCTATGGTCATCTACGCTCATCTGGTAAACCTGGCTGATCCCGGTTCTTTCTCTAAGGAACTTAACTGTCTCTTCGCGAAGAACAGGACCCAGAAGAAGGCCTGGTTACCCGAAAACCCGCCCTTGGTAGATCTTTTGAACATTCAGTTCATTAATGTGCCTCAAATGGAACAACATTCGAAATAAGAAGCAAAAGAGACCGCAAAAAGAAAAATCAAGGAAAAAAAGAAACTTCGGAAAGGGAAGAAGAAGAAACTAAGAAGAAAAGAAAGAAGAAGAAGAAAGCAGAAGAAAACAACTAACAAGCAACCACGGAGAAATAGAAGGAACTAGAAACTAATTACATGGATGTACTTCTCACCAAAAATAAGGAGATCCGCTAACAAGGGCACTTCTTTGACGGTGCGGACGTGGGTCTCAATGTGTTTGGTTCCTCCCTGTGCCCGCCCCCAAAAGATGACCCAGAACTATTACTGCATGGCATAGCCGCAGGACAGTTCAAGTTCACCTATGAGGGACCCTTCTCACCCGAGGTACTGGCAGTGCTGGTTTTGAAAGGCACAGTGTACATACTGGCAAAGTGTGTACACACAGTGAATATGACAACCTTTAAAAACATCAAAAGTGGTCAAAAGACATCTGAAATGAAATAATCGAAGTAAAATGTTAAGTGGCTAAAAGCGGTTAAAATAATAATAATGACGAGCGTAATAAGTGAATTAACTAAATAAAATAATAAATGTGACGAAACTAAAATTTAATCGGTAAAAGAGAAAAAATAATCAGTGTGTGTGTATATTAATAGAAATAAATCAAATAACCTAACTCAATATGAAATAATTAATGACTTAGATACTAGAAACAATCTAATTCAAAATTTGTTAATAGAATGTATTAAAAGACTGTAAATTAACATAGAAATACGATGTGATTTAAATTAATACCTGGACTAATAGGCTTATAAAAAATATTACAGTAACTGAACAAAAGTATTTAATAACCAACTAACCGTTAAGAAGTGTATTAATATTGAACAAAGTAATAAAAAGTAATTAAAATTGTATAATTGAGAAATAACGGTGTATCATAATTATGTAGAATAATTGTATGTTTATAACTTAGAAAACTATATATTTTCCACTCCTATGAGTAAAAATTTAAATAGAATATTGTACTGTATAGACCTAACTAATTGAATTCCATGTCTCTGAGAACCATTATCTTCTTGCTTCTAATATTAACAATCTCTTCTCCGCTAAATTCTATTTTCCCCACTGTTCGCTATTTCACATGTATGTAATTCTCTCAATTGTAATTCATCTCTTAATAAACCGTTGACCGTTGAATAAACGAAGATAAGCGAGAGAGTTGAGAGAAGCAGGAAAATAGAGTAGATAGCAGGGGAGGATGTTTTGGGGTGGGTGGGAGTTTGGGGGCAGGGAGGAGTGTGAGTGAGTGGGTAGGAGTATTATTAATTGCCTGGATACTGGCTATTCTTCTTTCTTTAGCTGTATTCTTTTATATTTATATATTTCTCAATGTTACTTCTAATTAGTTTATTTTATGCTAAATCTCCTTTCTTGCTATCCTTCTTTCGGGCAACATCTTTATCAGCCCCGGACGATGGCATGGCGACCAACTTCAGCGTTGTTGTCTCCTGTGAGTCTAAAGACTTGGTGGAGGCTTGTGGCCGTTTCCCCTTACGGGAAACGATCACGCTAGGGGAAGGGGGGCAGCCCTGTTTTTAGCCGGGGCTGGGTGGGAACCATTTGAGCCGTCAGCTTTACCAGGAGAGGGCCCAGGTTGAGTAGAACCTAAGGAGGGCCCTGATTGTGCGCGCAAACAACCATGCTCGTTGTCTGGATTGGTCAGGAGCAAAGGGTGTATTTCTAACCATTGAGGCATAAGAAGTCCCAGGCAGAGATGGGCGTGCCAGGACCCAGTCTTTATCCTCGCGGAATGAGAGTCGTTTCTGGACCTGAACAGCTAGGATTTCTTTCTCGAGGAGATACGCACTACATTGCTTCGATGAAGCTAGGTGCGGCTCTCCGCAATTGACACACTTGGCCACACACGATTTGCACTTATCGTGTGCGACCTTGTAGCAATTTACACATACTTCGGGTGACCCCGACTTTGCACATTTACATGAATGATTCGTATGGCCGAAGTGGTGACACTAATAGCAACTTCGCGGCAGTGGTACGAATGCCCTTACACTGTCATCAGTGGAGCGAATAACCATAAGGTGTTTAAAGCCAGCGGGATCGAAAACGCCAGGTAGCATGTAAATGAGGGGCCCCGACGTTATCGAGGCTCCGACCTGTGCTCTTAACGTCTTAGTCATAGTCGGGGGCTCGCAACCCAGGGGGTCAGAGGGGCAGGATGTGCCTATCTTGGCTTGGTCGCTTACCAAAGTGGCAGCAGATCCATCCGTCCCCGCAGCCCCCACGGATGGAGAGGAGCCCCGAGTCTTTTTATTCTTTTTCCTATTTTTTTTCGTTTTAGGAGAGGAAGGCGGAGAATGAATGAACTCGCTTCTCACCTCCGCCGGCAGGAGCCCCCATGCCCGATGCACCAGCCTCAGCCAGGTACTTCTTCGAGATGGAGAAAGTCCTGATAGTCGCCTAGGCACCGGTCGGAGAAGACCCCTTCCTTCCTTGTACTACCTTGGAAACTCGGCCGTTTGAGGAGGACCTTGCATAGAGGCGGATTCGGGTTCGGTGCTTGGCGCCGAACGCGGATTCGCCCCCATGGAAGGCCCTACCCTCTGAGACTGGGTTGCCTCTAGGACCATGTCTCTCTCAGGGGGGGCCTCCAGTTGGCCTCTTCTTCTTCAGTACATCGCAGGTTCCGTTGGCAACATTATCACTAGTCACGTGTGGGGAGGCACAGGCCTTAACCGCGGCAAGGTTTAATATTCTTGCCAGTAGGTCTTCTGAGGGAAGCGACCGAAAGGGCCTGGCCTCCCTCTCTCCCCTAAGGGGCTAAGCCCTACCGAGCCGCTTCACTGGGCAGCGGTCGGCTATGGGCTGCCTGCTGGCTTTCTTGGCAGTCTCCTTGGAAAGAAAAAAGAAAAGGGTGGACACCGACTTGAAACAGGGAGATGCCCGAAAGCACCTCCAGAGAAGGGGTTGAGGTGGAGTCCCCTACACCCGTAACCGTAGGAGAAGAGTAAGCCTCCTCTCTGGTTAGAGAAATTTGGAGGTTCCCCTGCGCAAGCACACGGGGGGACCTCCATTTTCTCCGTGGAGCTGCCCAAGGGCGGCTTCGTTGATGAACAAGGGGAAATGGGGAGAGATTTCAGATTTGTTACATTTTCATTCATGAGCATGGTGACTATTTGTTATACGGAAGCAATCCCTCATCATTCCTTGCAGTAGCCCGGCTTGCAAGGAGTGGGTATAGGAACTGGCAGAGTCAGGTGCCGCCATTTCGGATCACCCCTCCCGCCTAGGGGACTGGCAGTCCCTCAGCATAGAGGGTTTCACCTGGGACACGTCGTAAAATATAATAGATTGTGAAGTGAGAAGGAAAGGGGATGTGAGGAAGGTATGGATGGGGATGAAGCATGTTGTTAAAAAACCACCATCTAAAACCGGAACTCAGGGGTTAGGGAACATTGTCCCCTCCACCCTCAGCCATGATCCGGGACGGTTGGCTGAAAAGGTCAGCATCTACCCTGGGAAATTAGAGGCTGACCAGAGAAAGTTGTAGGAGAGGTTGTATGAAAAGCGACGAAGTAAAGGAGAAATACAGGCTCTCTGAAACAAGAAGAAGAGGCTAAGCTGGGGTCCGACGGGGTGCTAAGTTCCGTAAGCACGGCGGCCAGGATGGCATATCGCCGCGCCCCTTACGGGGCATTCTACTTAGAAAGGGCATAATTGTCAACTTTGGGGAAAGGAGGTCTGAGGCTTAGCCTGCTGCGGAACCCAAAGGAAGGAGCAAACCTGGATTGAGACTCAGTTACCAACGCGGAGATGAATACCACTCTACCCTGCAGCACTGTCTATGACCACAGAGACTGTACCGTCTATGTGAGATGGACGTAACTGGGAAATACCTAAAACATAATAGAGGGGCTGGCTCCACGGCTAGTGTCAGTTGATTCTGGCTTCAGTCTTTATTAAGTCCGCCATGTATTTACACCCTGTTAGGAGCCCAACCAGATCCATACTCACTTTTCATTCATCACCACATCTGAGATATTTTCATAGGGTTGTTAAAGGCGTGGCTGAGGGCCCCATATAAAGAGAGAAAAAAATAAGGTAAAGCGAAAAGGGCACTCAGTACTTCACACCTCACACTCATACACTCAAAAGAAAAAAGTCACACCACAAACGATCAACACACACTTCTAAACTTAGCCGTTACACACGCCCCCCCCCCTCCTCCCATCACAAACATAATAAAAACACATACAGGCCACAAACTCGTCTTGCGATAACAGGAGGACGCACTAACATTCCACCAAGACGCATCTGAAACACTCGCCACACTAGACTTACAAACAAAATTAGCCGACGGTGTAGTAAAAAGACACTAAATACCCAGCACAAAGACCAACCCCCTATGGTTGGCCTTCTCCACAGATGACCTCCCCACAAACCTTAGACAGAAAGAAGTATGGGAAAGAGGTCATCACAGACCTATACTTCAACCAAACAAAGCAATGGGCAGTGATCACACTGTCTTACGAAAACAAAAAATCACTGCTGTTAGACCAAGGTATCAAGGTCTGCATCACCGTAACACACCCTCACAACATCGAGTCACAACAAAACATAATACCAACAAAATTCCACCGATGTTACAAAGCCGGACACACAACACGAAACTGCCAAGCAGAACTGGTCTGCTCTAAGTGCAGTGTTGTGGCCCACTACTTCACCACCTGCACAGCCACCATACCCCTCTGCTCCAACTGTGGCGGCCACCATGTCGCCGTCAACCCAAAATGCCCTTACTTAAGTATGGCAGGCTATGAATCCCTAGCGGCTATACGACGAGCTAAATCCCTCTACACAACCACACACTCTGCCCCCGCCCCCTCCCCTCACAAGAACATGCGCTGCCGTAGCAACTATGTTCGCACCTCTTCTTGTCCCATTCCAGACACATCCAACCCCAGCACCTTACACCCAGAGACCTACATCCCACACCACACACCCAATCCTACTCCTACTCCACACCACACACCTAACGAGGTCCCTTACCAAAAGCTACACCTGGTCGCATTGCTCTCAATGGTGGCGGTGGCAAAGTACATGTATAGGGGTGACCCCCGACTATACGCAAACATACTTAACGCACTGTTCGCCTCACACGGTCTAGAGCAGATCACTTTCCCCGAGACGATGCTCGCTCTAATCGACGAGCGCACAAACAGAAGACCCACACTCCTCCCCACCTCGGTGGGCACGTACAGCACTCTTCCTGGCCCCCCGCCCCCCGCCCTCACCACGCTCCCGCCTCCACCCGCCCTTCTGTCCCTGCACCTCTCACCACAGCAGCTTCCTTACCTACCTCTCTGCCCACTACTCCCATCTCTCTTCCAACTGCCTCCTCTGCTCCCTCCAAGGCTCCCACTCCTTCCTCTTCTATACCTAAACTCCTTCCTACCACCAGCACTCCCACTTCGGCAACCTCCACTCCCCCTATTGCTACCAACCTTCCTTCCACCGTCCCAAACCCCCTCTCACAGCCTTTAACCCCACTACCACTGACACCACAACCTCCACCTCCCACAAGCCCACTACACACTCCACAACATCCCGTATCAAACAAAAAATCCTTACCACGACACCCCATCACATAACCACGCATAAAGCCACCCCCTTCCCTCCTGCTGGTCCTTCTGCTCCCCATTTCATCCCTCCTTCTTAGTCCCAACCCCCTCTCTCTCCCGACAGTCCCCTCTCATAATTTGCACCTCCCCTACTATCTATAGCCCCTCATCTCCTAGCTATATTCCCTCCAGCTCTGCTCCTAACTTCCCCCTCCTAGACTCTACTCTCTTCACCCCTCCTTCCTCGAACGCTTTTTCTGAACCTTCCTCCACAGAACACACTCTAACCTTACCCACGGCTTGCCCATTCAATAACACCACTGACAACCTCTCCAGACCACAGCCGACACGCGTAAAGGTACTGGCTTCTCACGCCTCTTGGGTAATAATCAAGGAGAAGGGAACGGTCCCGGCTAAATGAGCCTACGACAATAGGTGGCCTCAACATGACATAATTAAACTTACGCAGATGGCACGGTATTCGCCATAATGTTGCTAACTGAGTCCCAAACACAAAAAGACCTGACATAATACTCTTTAACTTGACCATCTTACATTCGCCCAACAACAAACACGCATTGCATGGTACCACACGTACTTATCTCCACAGTTGCCGCACCTAGGATCAGCGTTCCTAGTGAAGCGCTCTATACACCACTCCCTCATTAAAACACAAGATGATTCGCTTCTAGCCTACAAGATACAGACAAGCTCCAGCCTGATCCGAGTGGCCACACACTACAGACCACCACGCCTACAATTAAACATAGAAGTCCCACTCCGGGCTCTATCAAACCACAACCTTCCTATCTTCTTTGCGGGGGACCTCAACGCCTTTTACCTTTCCGGACGTCTCTGGACGTAGTCTTCCGCAACGACCACGCTACACGCTTCTACACCTACATCTTACCGGGTCCCCACTTACTTTCTGACCACATAACGATATGCTTTAGAATATCCACATTTCCCATACTCATACTTACACCACCTCTCTTCGACTACAGAAACACGAACTGGGAAGAGTTCAAGAGACACATAACAGATAACACGCCTCAAAACCTCGACCTGGACCACAGCAATCCAGACATGTTAGATGACCACTGGTGCTCAATCATAAACACTATAACCACAGCATGCGACCTACACTCACTACATTAAACTTACACTTGCATAAACATTTCACATTTTCCATACACACTCAGGGACTGATCAAACAGTACAATAATAACTACACTAGAGTCCCACGAATACAAGCATCAATCAGTTACGTGACCACATCTTACAGTGCGGGCAGCTAGATAAGAACCGGTATTGGCGTGAGGTCGTTCGCTTCGCGGACGACACCCGTTGCACTAGACCCTCTTTTTTTCTGGCGGCACATAAAAAGGTTGATGGGCACTAACCCACTGAAACCATTCACCCTCCGAGTAAACAAACAAGCACTCACAGACACTAACGTCATCATCGACGCATTTAGATCGCACTGGGACACAGTAAATACACACAACCCACCTAAACCACACGCGCAGGAGCACTTCCAGGAAGTCCGGGAGTGGTGTCGGGTCTACGCTCACGAGCTAAGCCCCTCCCCCCCCCCTGATACGAATAAAGCTGTTTAACTACACATCCACACTGACCACTCTCATTACCGTCGAGGAAACAAAACACTACACTAAAACAACACTAAAACGTGCCCTCGGCCCCTCCGAGCTACCAGTCACACTCATAAACAACCTCCCCGCAAACATATACCACATGCTTACACACCTATTCAACACCTCACTAGCCTCAGGCCACTTCCCTAAAAAATTTTAAGTCTTTCACAACATACTTCTACACAAAACGAACAAAGACCCCAAACACCCAAACCATTACAGGCCTATAGTTCTATTAAAGCACCTAGGCAAAATACTCGAACGCCTACGGGAATACCTGGAAGAGAGGGACTGATTCTCCCCCTACTAATATTGTTTCAGAAGGGGATGGTCCACTCAGGCGGCCATGACCATTGTTCATGACAGAATACAGAAAATACGCCAGGTACATCAAAAGACACTCTCCATCAGCAAGGACGTGGAGAAGGCCTTTGATAAAGTGTGGCATGAGGGACTCCGTTGGAAACTCGCTAACAATACGGAGTTACCTCTCTGAACCAGAAGGCTCCTCTCGCACTACCACACTAAACGGAAAAGCCGCATAAAATACAACAATACCCTCTAACAACCCTTAACACCACGCTCAGGCGTTTCCCAAGGAAGGGAACTGGCACCCACACTATACATCATATACACAAACGACACTTCATGGCCACCCGAAAACTGCTGTCACACATACACAGTGTCCTACGACGATGACGATACCATTCTTGTCAGCCTCCGTGGACCAGAAGAAATCCCGCTCCACGCACAAAGAATACTAGAATACTAGACGATAAGACAGACTATGAGGATAAATAGCTGACTGCCACGAATCATCAGAAGACCCAGATGACACGTTACGGGGCAAGAGATCACTTCATGCACAACCTACAAATCTTCTAACACACACCAATCATGAAACATCTAGACCACACAAAGCCTGAATACATACAACATATAAAAATCCTTGGGGTGACTTTTGAAAAGACCCTCAGGTTGAGTATACACCAGAACATAAAACAAGCAAGAGCCTCACTTGCAAAAACATCACTGCGCAGGTTCGACTACGCTGGCAAAACATCTACAGTTACCCCTATACAAAACACTTGTGCGACCTATTCACCCGGAAGCTCCAATGTCACTCGTAGCAGTGAGTGACACGTGGCAGCAGAAGGCTCAGCGCATTCAGAACTTTGCTCAGAAGCGCGCTTACCGCTCTCCCCTGTATGCAAGAATGGCCAAAATACACGACAACAACAAATTAGCAACTCTCAACACATATGCTCACACCAGACTCACAAAACAACTTGGGAAACTCGCCAGAGACTACTTATACACTGCACTACAAGTAAGACGTTATGCGATGTCACCGCGATACCCCGCAGCCAATGACCACCCGAAACCTATACCGTTCTTCACATAAACTAAAGGCAACATGAATAAAGTGTTTCCGATTAAACAGACACGCTCTCCTTCCTGACTACCCTCCAACCGTCGTCCAGTTACGAACAACTCGAGACCAACCTAACCACACCACGCATCGGTATCTAGAGCCACCGACCTATCAACTATTCCTATCCTCTCTCAAGTATATTTCCGCAATCTTTTCCTCTACGATTGCCTGTTCTCCTGTGTTACACAGTGATCCATCTCTGCTCTTTCTATACACAAAATGAATGAATGAAATGTTTCCTTTCATCCTGTCAGATCCTCACTCAACTCATTACATCGGTAAAGGAGGCAAGAGCTTATCAAAACGCTCCGAAGATGATCGAATCAGATCGAAAGCTTATCAATTTAGTTTGGTTTTACCAAACCTATTCATGTAAAAGAGAGATGAATACAGGACAAGTGATCCACCAGCTACAAGATACAATAAAAAAGATAGAAGAAGAGAAAGTTGCCAAAGGAAATTAATTAAGGCGAAATACACAATGGTCTTCAGCAAAATTTGCATATATATACATATATATATATATATATATATATATATATATATATATATATATATATATATATATATATATATATACATTTAGTAGGAATATAAAAACATGCGATGGTTACGAACATTTAATTTTCCGGACGTTTCGGTCATTAACGATGACCATCATCAGTGAATTCTAAATACAAAGAATTATTTTTATAAGAATAACTAAACCCCTCCAAAATACAAAAAAAAACAACAAAAATACAAAACAGGACACGAGTCAAAAATGATAACCAAAATCAAGAAATTAAAATTAAATATATAATCCTAAACCGTTGAAAGCAAATGGGCAAAAATCTATTAATAAGAAATAATAATAAATAATAATTAAATAATAATACCATGAGTATAAAATATGCATAATAACCATGAATTTAATTCTTATTGGAATACAAAAATTATAAACTATAGAAATAAAGTCGAAAGCAAGGGATGAAGAAATCGATTAATAAGAGAGTCAAAAATTATTAAATAATCCCATGAGCAGCAAATTTGAATAATAAACATGAATTAAGTTTGAGGCAGAATACAAGAAATTCAATATAAACCACAGCAAAAAAGAATTATAAGTGCAGGGCGAACAATACAAAATAAGTTAGATCAGGGGCTATGTAATCAAAGCGGATATTAATAGATGGAGCAAAGCAAGTGAATCAATAAAGTTAAAATTTAAGTGATTGAAACTAACGCACGAAATTTTAAATATTACATAAGCAATAATGGAGAGGCCAAAGAGGACGGCTAAAACATTTTATTCAGGAAAAGTCTTTTGTAAACCTGATCATTTGGATATAAACAGGACAAACTAAAATGAAAATAAAAATTTCTCTGCACGAGCACTAACCTTATTTGGTCTACACTGGGAGTATCAACTGATCATATGCACAGAATTAGGCAGAAGGAAAACTATTAAGGGGAAGGTGATTGGTTGTACGTTTGTTTATATAGTGAATAATTTGAGAAATGATGAATAATCATTAAGTTCCGTGTTTATTTGTTTTATGTGAAATGAATAAAAAATGTTTAAATCCAGAGAAGAGGAGGCAGAAGTGAGTATACTAAAGAAATCAGGGTCAAGCGGGTGGTTATGTTTTAGTGAATGTTCTCGTATAGAGGAGTGTTCGGGTTTGGAGATCCGAATGTTTGTTCTCTATGATACTCCGATATGCTTAGCGATCCTACATCTTAATTGTAGACTTGTTTGGCCTACATAGCGACTTTAGCAGGTCGCACAAATGAATTCATAAATAATGTAGAAATGCAGGCATAATGGGAGCGATTCTTTTTGTCGAGAGAAAGTATAAACACCAAGAGGGTTAGAATTAATTAGGAGAAAGTTGCATTGGGGAAAGTATCTATTAAGAGTCGAGAGTAAAGCTTTGTTGAATTTGATGTTATCAAGTGGGAGATAAGGCAGTTTTAAGAATATTTTTTGTTTAGGGAAAGTTATTAGAGGGGTTTTGCGAGACAACTTTTTAGATAAAAATTGGAAGTAAGTCTGTCAAAAAGATGGTCTGGGAAAAAATTAAAATGAAAAAAGCTCCTGAGATAATCTATTTCGGAATGAAAGTGAAACAAATTTGAACTGATTTTGTATGCTTTGTGTATACTGTTTATGATGGCGGATTGTTTAAAATTAGTAGGGATGCAACTAAAGAAGTGGGTGCCAAGTTTGGTGGTAGTGGGGTTTCCTGTAAATTGAGGTGTTAAATTTCGATCAAATTTTAGAAACGGTGACATTCAGTTAAGAGATTTTATTATTTAATTCTGTCTCCATGGAAAATTTAATATTAGGATGTTGTTGCTTTAAATGTTCGTAACAATCGCATATGTCTTCATATTCCTACTACGAATAAGGTTCAAGAGGAACGACTCCATCAACAATATATATATATATATATATATATATATATATATATATATATCATGAGCACGAGAAAATGATGAAATAAATCCAACTTCGCCGCAGGAAAGAGAAAACGGAATCATTTTTCTTCGGAATTAGTTATTTCTTACTTCATAAAATCAGAGCTGGGTTGGTATTCGAACCGTGCACATTGAGGCAGCGAACAACTACTTTGATCTCAATTAAACTACCCCTGATATCACGCGGACATTTCCTTTCCGAAGTAAGAAATGACTATTTCCGAAGAAAAATTATTCCGTTTCCCTTTCCTAGGGTGAAGTTGGATATATATATATATATATATATGTATATATATATATATATATATATATATATATATATATATATATATATATATATATATATATATATATATAAGCGGCGAACGTATTTATGGACGCAAACTTCAGGTGAATTATAAAGAGGATGACCAGGACAGAGCCGAAGACGCTTCTTAACATTTATTGCAAACGTTTCAGGATTATCACCAATCCCTATCATCAGTGCTAAATAAAGAGTACAAAATACAGCTTAATTAAATATATACATAAAGTGGTTTTAAAACACACCAAATATAAAAATCGTGAAACATGAATATTAAATTGGAGGCGAATTGAATACAAAAGGAAATTCTGAGAGGAAATCGAACAAGGGAATTTATATAACATAGGAAAATAATTGGCAAAGGATTTTAATTTAGGAAAAACATTGTAAAATTTAACGAATTGACACAATGAACAGATAACGCGTTATTATTTAGACTGGGTTGAAGTTTTTTAATATAAATTGATTCTAGCAGGTAAAGGTCTGAGATTTTGCTTACTCTATTAAGTATTGTAAATTTCACGAGTCTAGGCTTAGAACCAAATTCTGATAGATGGTTTCGAATTTGGATATATCAGGTTTTCTCTAATCCACCCATATGCTGCATGGAGCGGGAGTAAAGCGAATGCCTTGTTGCCACCACATATGATACAGTGCTACTGCACGTAAAACGAAAAACGTATATAATTTGTTATCGCATGCATTTGTGTGGTTGATCTTTGAATTTGAATAGTTATTCTAGTTTTAAGTCATTAGTGAGAACAATACACGGTAATAATTGAGGATAAACTGAATTCAGCAGTTTTACCAACCTCTGTATTTTTGTTTTTACTCTTTATTTACCAATGATGGATTGGTATTAATCCTGAAACGTTTGCAATAAATATCAAGAAGCGTCTTAGGCTCTTTCCTGGTCATCTACTTTATATATATATATATGTATATATATATATATATATATATATATATATATATATATATATATATATATATATACTTCAAGTATTATTTTTAAGAGTTAATTTTTCGAATTTTCACAATTTTAGATAGTCATTTATCAATTTCTTTGTACGTATTCACAATGGATAGACAAATATTTAGGTCAATTTTCAGTATCTTCAAAATAGAATTTAATGAGAAATAATACTTTAAACGAAATTCGTGGGTTTCAACAGCCATTATAGGACGAAAAATAGAGAAAAAAAAGAAATATATAAAATTTTAATTCAGTTTCCTGCCGAAAATTGTCTAATTAAAGAATATAATGTTTTTAATGCATATGTAGAAATGCAAAGAATACATTTAATTAAATAAGCAACGCAAGTTGTTAATGGAGCTTATTTATCGACGTGGAACCCACTGCGGCTAATAAGCTATAATAATCTTTTATTCGTAGAATCCGTGAGATTTGGGATTGTAGAGGCTGGTTTTAACGTGGAGGATTCTTGTATCGCCTTCCATAAATTATTATTTGGATAAAAGCTGCTTTCCGCTCTCATGAACTCGCTGTTTGATAAAACCCATATATATATATATATATATATATATATATATATATATATATATATATATATATATATATATATATCCATATGGAGCTCGGCCGTGAAGCCTGAATTTAATATCGTTTAAAAAACTCATCTCTGAAATTAGTAAATATATGGGCATTTTAGGAACTTCTATGCAGGGTTGAGGGGGGTCAATGAGATTATCAAATAGCTTTTTTTAAAACTCTATCATATAGGTCGGGAAGGAAATAAATTATTTATAAAATACTTTCTAAGAAAAATAAATTCATTATGGATTGATTGGTAAGTGGATGATAGCGAGAAACTTCTATGTATTAAAGTTTTTACTGTGGATATTTTATATCCGAAATCACAAAAACTAAAGTAGTTCAAACCTAGTCCTGTAAAAGTTTTTTTTCGGTAAATGGTTGTTTGAATTTTTTTTTGGTCATTATCTCAGTTGATTAAAAGGTCAAGAAAGGGCATCTTATCATATGACTCCACCCTAACATTTGATGTTAGGGTGCAAAGTGTTAAAAAAAATACAGAAAAGTTGGCTATGTGCAGGATTATTAAAAATTGCCAGGGAATCAAATGTTGAAGTTGACAGAGCGGGCTGCTTGTTTCAACTTATGCCTCAACTTTTTAACCTTTCCAATATTTCTCTTCAAAAAGCAAAAGCAGAGGTTGAGGAAAAAGTAAAAGCAATTGGAATTTCTTTATTAACTAAGACGTCTTTCAAACCTTTCAAGGGTCATCTTCTGGGCAAACGTTGTAAAGTTACAGAAAATAGGTTCCATTTATGCATTATTATTTTTACATGAGAAAGTTCCACCTATTTTCTATAATTTTTCACAGTTTTCCCAAAAGATCATCATGAAATGGTTGAAAGAAGTCTTTGCTAATAAAGAATTGACACTTGCCTGCATTCCTTCACACATATGGCTTTCGGAAAAGTCTGAAAATGTTAAAATAATGCAGCCCAAGCTCAACTTAACAGCTGTCGCTGTCGACTTTAACAAATCATGCATAAAAAATGGTCTCTGAACACAATATATATATATATATATATATATATATATATATATATATATATATATATATATATATATATATATATATCCAGATTTTGTTAATGACCATAGTATATTATTTCGCCTAAATTAGGTCCCCTCTTGATCTACTCTGAATTAACGGAAATAAATTTAGTTCTCTAAGTCGCTCTTCGTATGGTTTGTTCCTTAAACTTGGTATCATTTTAGTAAACCTTCTCTGGACTTGTTCTAATTTCGCTATATTTTTCTGGTAGTACAGGCACCAGGCTTTAACGTTCTATTCTATAATGGGACAGACCAAGGAATTATAGAGATTAAGGATTGTATTTTTGGACTTATACTCGAACGCTCTACCAATCAATCCAATTATTTTATTTGCTTTCTTAAGGACTTCTGAAGATTGCTGACTGAGTTATAGGTCGCTCGATATAGTTACTCCTAGGCCTATCTTTCTGTCTACGCTTAAAAGTCGAGTACCATTTAATGAGTAATTTGCTTGGTCGTTACGATATCCAATATAGATAACTTTGCATTTATCTTCGTTAAAAGGCATTTGCCACGTTTGCGCCCAGTTCGACAATTTGTCGAGCTTGGTTTGCATTTCATTAATTTGAGCGTTAGTGATTACTAAATTCGCAATTTTGGTGTCGTCAGCAAACTTCAATATTATGTCTGAAAGGCCTGCGTCTAAGTCGTTACGGTACACTAGAAATAGAACTGGTTCCAGAACAGACTCGTGTGGTACCCCGTAGTGATGTCTGTCTAACTAGATGATTTTCCATTTATAACTACTCGTTGCCTATGATTACTCAGCCAGTTTTCTATCCACTTCGCTATGGAGCCTTAAACTCCGTGTGCTTTTAATTTTGTTAGTAAACGTTTGTGGCGAACTCTTTCGAAGGCCTTTTGAAATCCGAGGTAAATTATGTCAACTGCTTTACTCTCGTGGTATTTATTAAAAATGTCATAAAAAAGTCTAATAGATTCGTTAGGCAAGAGCGTTTATTACGAAAGCCGTGTTGGGTGTCTCTTAGTAGCTTCCTTTCTTCCATATGGCTAACGAGTTTGTTGCGTATGTGTTTATATCATTTCGCATAGGACCGAAGTTAAACTAATTGGGCGATAATTACTAGGTAGAGATTTACTGCCTTATAATTATTTGCTTTATGTTAGCGGGCTGCAACTCATCGGGTATTGTTTGGGTCTGTAATGAATAATTAACCAATAACGACAGTGTGGCTGAACTAGTTCACTTTTGGCTTCCTGTAATACTCGAGGGGAGATCATATCCGTGCATGGTGATTTATTTATCTTAAGTTTTTCAATTCATCCTAGTACGTCTCTTTTTGTAACACTAATATAACTTAAAGCCTCGATGTTACCTATATGGCCAGATGCCAGTGTTGGGATATCGCTAAGATCTTACGTAGTAAAAACTAATGTATAGAATGTATTTACGATACAGCACATTTGCTCTTCAGAGAATTTTAATCCCATTTGGGCGTTCCTCTTATCACGTAAACAGTTGGCTATCTTATTACTCCACCACTTAAGTTTATTTTTGTGTGGCGAACATCTATTTTCTAAATGTATGGTATAGATGCTTTCACCACTTCAAACTATGAACTAGTAAAAGTGCCTATCGTTTATGTCACTAAACTGCTCTAATTTTTTGACCTAAATTTTGTTCTGAGCTTAATGAAATTTTTCTATATAAAGTCTGGGACTTTTTCGTTGCTACTAATTATATAGCTTCTAATGAGATTTATACTAAAGGTGATTGCACGATGGTTGCTATTATTAAATTCCTCTCCGACATTAATATTCTCTATCAAGTCTTCATTTGTTGAAAAAAATAGGTCGAGTATGTTGTTTCCTCGATTAGAGCGTCGTACAAACTGAGGTAGTGAACTTTCTTGTAAGTTAGTAAAGAGTTCATGTTCATAATGAACGGATAGCAGTTCATGCCACTTTAATACTGGTAAATTAAAATCGCCGCAAATTAAGGTATCATGCGTCTTACTTATTTCGCTGTTTTGTTTAAAGATATCGCAGTCAGTTTGCACTGGCTGTGCTGGAGGTCTGTATATTAGGGCTAGCACTATTTTCATCCCGTATTTGTTTTTGAGAAGTATATACGATTTGTCTACGTTTGCGATTTGTGGCTTTAATAGTTGGATCGGATTGAGATTTTCTTGGATATTTAATATATCATCATCACTCTTTATATTGAATCGACTTTTCTCAAATATTTTGTCTCCGGTTAGTTTATACTCTGCTAGGAAATCCCTGTTTTCTATATTTAACCACCATTCTGTTATACCGATTATTTTGCAATTATCTGTTAACGCAATTTCCTCTAAATCTGGGAATTTGTTACGGATGCTACTAGCTTTGACAAAGAAAACCTTCAACTTGTCGTTTCAGATGGGTACCCTCGCGTTTTTCTCTGTTCTTAATTGTTGATTGCTAGAATGGAAAGAATTATTTATTTTATTAGTGCATAAAATCTCTTTAGGATCTAAAATTTTTTTAAGAAAAGGATTTCACTAAAGCTGCCTACCTGAAGAAGATCAACGAATAGATCATTGCAGTTCTCCTGCGTATTTACGGCAATCAATTGACTAAACTTTGCTGAATTCATATCAGAACCCCAGCTTATAGACTGCTTGCTGTAAGAGAAAGACTGAGAGAACTTTTAAGTCATCGCATTGTCGCGCTATATCATACAAATTAATTACTCAAATATCCCCAGGGTTTTAAACAGCACGATATCTTCTTTTGGTTACACCTAAAGAGCAAAGTGTATTTTATTCTGGTTGAAAAGATAAACCACTTAAATGATAGTATCACACGTGAAGTCAATTTAATTAAGGAAAATCAACAGTAGGTGAAAAGAATCTTGCAATCAAAGCGATCAAAATCACAGGTGTTCTTGAAAAGAAATGGAGGACATGCGGAAGGAAACGCTGTTCTTAAAATTATAGATACATTTGCGTTACTCATATATAGAGATGTTTCGCTATTAATGGACAGCTAACTTTGTTAATTTTCAACTTCGAATTTTCCTTATTTATTTTTCTTAGAGAAACACGTTTTTTCTAGCCGTAACGAAACCATTTGTGTATCACTTTCGTAAAAGTAAATCAAATGAAATTTTGACAATAAAATTGTTAGACCAAAACTTTTACAGGACCAATACTAATTAAATCTTTTGAAGAATAGTGGTCCTAATAACGCTTTTAACAACAAGGGTCCCAGTTTTGTGCTTTTAAAGCATAGATCCCATGTTTGGGCCCAATAACGATTATAAAAAATATATAAGGTAAAATAAATAACAAATATTAGTAATGTAAATAATGCTTTATTAAAGAAATCATATTAAAAATCGCACAAGAAAATACTTTACTAATACTTTGTTACATAAATCAATTTAAATATTACCCGAGTGAGGTCTGTTTTGAAATTTAAAATCAATTTTCCTGATGCTGTTAACGCCATATAAATTCCTGTAAATTGGAGTGTAAGAGTTTTTATTTGCATCAATATATCTTTTTTATTTTAGCTTTATGTTTGTTCCAATAGAATTCTAAATGCCGAGTGTCAACACCTGTTCTATTATCGACAAAATGTAACGAATAATTTACAGTTTTATGTATCTATCCTAGATTGCTGAGATTTTGTTGGTTTTCCATTCGTCGGATTCCACAGTCGAGCTTTGCTTAACTACCTTTTTAATTAATTACTGGTAAAAGAGTACCAGCATCGCGTTGGTGGATTATTCACATGGTGCTTATGGCTGGTCTCTTTGATGTATCTACAATTCCCAAAGCCCAATTTTGGGAACGGAGAAATCTTCATCCCTGAGGTTTGGGTTTGTGGAAGAATAATTACTCCTCTACTTGTAGCCTAATGCCAGGCCCAACAATTTGAAGTTTTTTTTTCAAAATGCTTAATAGGAAATACCTCACGAAAGGAACTATAGATTTAGTTATACATTTAATAACTTAGCTACACTTGTTTCGCCAATTTGATCACACCAATCGAAAACATCTGAACTCATTTAGAAATGAGGATTTTAAAGTTAAAAAGATTGATTTTTTTAATTGCATTTTATGTTTTTACTTTTCAAATAATTTATTTTGATATAAATATGTTTATCTAAATTTGAAGGACATTTCGAAAATTTTGATTAGCTTTTTTTGTTTTATTTTTAGGTTAAAAATTTTCTAGAAATACATTTAATTACGTGAGCTCGGTTGATAGAGATTTTCTGCGGCAAGCGAGAATTCGTATAACCGCTCTTCTATGATGGGGTATTTCAGAAAGTGCCCTTCCTCTATTTTTTTTGATAAATCATATAGATTTTTGGCTTAAAACAAAGATTTTCTTATTTAGAGATCTTTTTTCTTAGGGAAATTGAAAGAATTGGGTTTGTTTGTTTTTTTTTGGGGGGGGGGAAGGACGATTATTAGAATCGGATAATATTGTATTATATATAATTTAAAAGTGAACTTCGAAATGAAAGGCTTATCCCCCAAACCCACCTTAATTGTGGGGATTGCACCCAAACCACCCCCGTTCTTTTTTATTCATCTATTAGTATTCCCAATTCGAAAGCCGAGCGTTAGGTTCGAATTGAAAGGCGATTGACGGACGTTCTAGCTAAGCCTACGAAAAGCTAAGGAATGGGAAAAAGTAGCTCAAATGGTAGCGAACAAAAATTGCTAACAAAATCGTGCGCCATTGATATTATAAATTACTGAATACTTTATAATAGAGAGCGAGATCAAACTAAATAATGCCCAAGTTATTCTGACGAGTTATTCACTATTAACGGTGCTATATTGAGTTTGTGCGCAATTTTAGAACCGGGGTTCCTATTCATAATGAAAGTAGCCATGAATAACATGAAAGTCTACTTTTCCTACGGCTATTAAACGATCATGGTTTGATGATAAACAAGAATTTAAAAGAAAATGCAAGGCGTTAGTGTTGGGCTTTTCCAATAACATCTTGGTCACCTTTGCTGGGAATTACTGAGATAAGATGCAGCAGATTTGTTTGTGGCATTATTAAATGATATAATAAGTGGATATCTTTAATTAAATAAGTCAAATTGTTTGTATCAGTTGTGTTGCACCCTTTAGTGCAAAAAGGCTTGGTAGACCGTACGCTAAAGAAGCACATATTAACTACGATTTAAAAAATATGTGCCCATTATTATTTTTTTGAAGAATAGCCGTCCCTATCTCATGTATGACGCTATTCTTCAAAGGATCCTACTATTTAACTGTTAAAGATAGAGAGAGAGAGAGAGAGGCGGGTAGGGCGAAAAGAACCCGCGATCGGCTACTTTTGATGTAACTTTCGTTTGATAACAAGCCCTATACCGAGCCTAATTATAGATATAGAGAAATCCACTTCCGGCGCTTCGGTAACATTCACTTCCGGTGAACCCGTATAAATAGTTAAGATTTGGTCTGGGTAAGATCAGTATTTTGCCAAAGAGGAGGAGATACAGAAGAATTCTTTCTCTCAGCCTCCCTTACCACAAGAGCCCGAAGATAAGAAAATTAAATAAGAAGAAATATCAACTAGAAACGAAGAGACTCCCACACTGCTGTATTGACTCAGCTTCTCCAAGGCGCAATAATCCCTCGTTCCCTATTTTTGAGGCTAACATTGGTTGTTAGAAGACAGGTTGCATCTCCTTCATAACGTTAATAAGGCCGAGTACTAATTGGCAAAGTGCAAGCCCAACCATGCCGTTGGAAAGCAATCGACCTCGACGCTCGTACCCCTCACCACCACCTTAAGCCCTTCTTTCGGGTACAAAATCCTCGGCGGCAGATCCACCCGGAAGGGTAGTTTCCCTTTTGTTAGTCGTGTACGTTTGTGTGTATGTACTCACGGCTTCCGTCTGGAGCTGATGTATGTAAACCTTTTGCCTATTTATTTTTTTTTGTATTTCTATGTTGTATCCAATTATTTTATTTTTGTTTGTACAGTAGTAAAGATTATTTTGTTTTATCCAGTTTGATATCCACAACCTTCTAGTTAGTTAATTTAATTCTGCTAAGGAAAAATAGTCACTCTTACTGATTTAGTGCATCCACATTTAAAGTGCATTATTCAGGGCAAGGCTAATCCCAGTGTACTGCGTGCTTGATACGTTCCCTTCTGAGTCAAAGGAAGCAACTGAACGTCAGGAAATCTCACCTGACCTACAACCTAGAATAATATATATATATATATATATATATATCAAGGGTGCTCAGTCTTCGGAGACCTTAGGGAAAATTTTGCTAACTATTATCTTTGGCGGGCCAAACACCAAAATTTTTCCCAAATTTATGAACTAAAAATAAAATACAAGTGATAGGAGATAATATTTACATTTAATTACTAGTTGATGGCTTACACTGTTTTAATTCAGCAAGGGCTTGGAAATTTGGTATGTAATTAGTAACTTGCTCTTAAACAGTCATCAAGGTGCTCATCTGCCAAAACAGTCCGTTACTTTGATGTAAGCATCTTCATGTTGGAAAATGTTGATTCAATAAGATATGTAGAGCCAAAAATTGAAGTCAAGTACATTTTCTTAGCAGAGGATATTTTTCTCCAGCAAAGAAGCTCCAAAAATTGGTACTGAATGACCTTGTTTTAATTTCCAGATCATTTTGAAGGAATAAAACTTTTCGTTCTAGGTTAGCTAGATCCAATTTAAATACTGCTGATATTTTTGTTGCAATTTCCTCAATATCGACTTTTTCTTCAAATCGAAACCACATAAATTCTAAAATAAGTTTTTTAATTTTTCAAAGTCTATGAAACGTTGCTTAAATTGTTGAATGAGATTCTCTATCTCTTTTGCATAACAGTCTTTGTTAAAATGCTTAAAATTATTTTCTTGGTTAAGTAGCTCTGACAACAGATTAGGGAAGTATTTCTGTTCCGAACGTTGCATTTGTGACAAATAGAGTCTTAGAGAAAGCTAGAAAGCATTTATAGCACTAATCATTTGAACATTGTTTTTATCTGTGCCTTGGAGTTCAACTTTGAGTTCGCTCAATTTAGCAGTAATATCAGTTAGGAAAGCTAATTCAAATAACCAAACTTTATTTTCCAACTGATTATAATTATCACTTCTTACAGCCAGAAACTATTTGATTTCAATCAGTAAATCCCTAAATCTTTGTAGAAATAAGCCCCTGCTGAACCATCTTACAATAAAAGATCTGGTTGTTTGTAATTACTTTCTTCTAATTGATTCTTAAAGAGACGTGTTTGTAAACTTTTGGCACGGATAGAATTTACAATTTTATATGCAATATCCATAACGTCTTCCATGTTCAAGCTTTTACTACAGAGTGCCTCTTGGTGAATTATGCAATAAAAATTAACGAAGTTCGGAAAATCTCTGTCATTCTTACAAAGTCTAACTAATCCTAAATTGAAGCTAATCATTAAGGGAGCTCCAACTGTGGCAATGGATACAAGTCTTTCAATGGGGATTTCATTCTTAATAGTAAACTCTTTAAATGCTTTGAAGATGTCTTGTCCACGAGTCTTTCCCTTGAATAGTATGATATTGAGTAATTCCTTAGCAGTCAGGTTTTTAAATACCATTCTTATGAAAATACATAAGAGCGCAGTATCAGTATCATCTGTTGATTCATCCAATTGAAGCGAAAAGGAAATGCACTCATCTATGTCTCTCTTTAACTGCATCTCTTCTGTTCGTCGTGTAACAGAGGGCCTGGAAAGTTGCATGTCTTTAATAGCAGAGATTATTTCAGAATGTTTTTGAACTGCTCAAACAATGAGTCTGCTGCATCCAAAAATGCTTCCTTTACAAATGCACCATCAGCAAAAGGTTTCATGTGCTTCGTTAAACTGTGACACACTCGGAAAGATGCAATTGTAAAAAACAATTGTTGGCTGGTAAGTTGGAGTTTCAATTCTCTTATTTTTTGCCCTGCGTAGTTCACTATTAACTGGGTATATTGTTTCATAATGATTATGATTGCTTCAAAATGTCTTTCAACATTATATTTTTTGGCAACAGCTAGAGTAGATTGGCATATTAAGAATACACATTTAGAATTTATGTTTGAGAAAAAGTAATTATCTTCCATTCACTTTGAAAATTATAAGTCTTTATAGTCTTATCAGAGATTCGCCATTATGAAGCCCTGTCAATAAAAATAAAATGAAATAATGTCATTTTTTTTTAAATAGTTTGCGATCTGGCCACTAATATCGGAGACAGAACTTTCACCACTTGAAACATCAAAATCGGCTCGCTGTCGGTCGACATGATGCTTAACTTTTAATACTAAATGTGAAAACGTCAAATTACGTAATAAACGACTAAAAAATAGACACATTCCAAATTCGCAACCACACACAAGGCCACACGGACGGGTCAAACGTGGAACTAAATATCGATCCGCCCACTCATCTTTATAAAATAAATGAAAATTCGAAAATACACAGAAAGCCTAGCGAGTCGTTTCTAATATGCCTCCTGATTAGCTGTATTTTCACGAAACACCCAATCAGTAAACGCGATTCATTATATCCGATGAAATAGAATCGTTGCTTTAAGCGACACAGAAATTGGCGAAGAGAGGAAATGGTTTCAGACATGTTTTAAACATGAATGTGAGTGCTCTGCTCCCATGCAAAGTTTCATTTCTAGTAATTTTTATATTTGCCAGTTAAAATTTAATTTAGGCTGGCTATTCCAAAATAAACCAGCGGGCACGGGTGTGAGCACCCCTGATATATATATATATATATATATATATATATATATATATATATATATATATATATATATATATATATATATATATATATATATATATATATATATATATATATATATATATATATATATATATATATATATATATATATATATATATATATATATATATATATATATATATATATATATATATATATATAAATATATATTAAACTGGTGTCAAGGTTTTATGGAGTTTTGTTCTGGCTATCGGAAAACTGTGCAGATACAATCTTCTTGCATAAGCTACTTACAATCCATTGATTTTTGGAATTTATCTATTTATAAGTTTTAAAGAATTTTGTACTTTTGTGACTTTGCTTCAGTAATTCTCCCAAGCGGAAATCTGTTTCTTTTCTGGTCCTATATACTCTGCCATATTTGAAATATTCAGTAGTAATTTGCTTCGATTTTTTAGTATTTGGTGTACTTGAGGGGTAGACGGCGAGGCCATCGTCTCAATCACAGTAAGAGAATTTTGCTAAAATCTCGACTCCAGAAATTATTCCGCATGAGCGACAGGATAAAATTGGAATCGTGCGAAATAACTAGTTGTTTTTTCATAGTGTCTTTTTTTGTTGTGATTTTAGTTTTGGGTTAAGTAAAACACATTTGCACTTCCGTTAGTGCGTCTCAGTGAAATTAATTGAATTAATTACGATTAAATCGGATTCGACAACCCCGCTAAGTTTTTTGGGTGTTTTTTTTTAATTTTGTTTAAGGGTTTGGTGAACACGAAAGCATGTTCTCTTTCGAAGTTTTCAAAGCAAAAGGTGAGTCTCTTAGATTAAATGGCAAGGATATAATGGCGTACATTCAAGAGGAACAGAGATCAGTAAGAGCGGACAGAAGTAAAAAAGAATAGAAAGAAGTTGAAGAAAGAAGGGAAAGAGAAGAGAGAGAACGTGAAGGAAAAAGAAGAAAGATATGAAAGAGAGAAAATTCGTTTACATGAAGTGGAAATGACAAGTACCAGAAACGAAACGATTCCAGTTACTTCTATGACCGAAGTGCAACAGACTGTGTCCATAAATTTGAGTGTTTTCAAGGAGGAGAAGATTTCGGGTCATACCCCACTCACTTTGAGAAAATCTTTGAGGTTAATCATATGCATATTGAAAGAGACGTCGTAGCCAAGTTGTTGCCTTTACTTAGTACCCAGCTCAGCGACATTCATGACTCAGGACTTTTACCGTGCAGAGTTCCGGCACTGGCGGTTCCAGCCTAATCAAACATTCCGTAAATTTGGAAATTCCCTCTAGGGTAATTTAAATTTACGGCTAGACGTGCCCAAAGTTCCCCAGGAATATGATGCTTTTGTTTAATTCGACCTCAAAGACCAACTATTGGCTTCACTTCCGTCTGAGATCAGACCCTTCGTTACAAACCGGAAGTGCCTAAGATTTAAGAGTGCTTCGAGGAAGCGGATGTATATGCGGCTAGTCATAACTGCTATACAAAAGAAGGGAAGAAACCGGAAGCACTGTCTCATAAAGCAAAGGCTTAAAACCAAATTCGTTCCCTACCAGAAAGAGAAGTTCATCAAGATGAGTGGTCCGTCTAATTCTAAACCCTTCTCCATGCCAGAAAACGTGAGATCAAACCCTTCTCCTCTAATTCCCTTTATTCGTCGTTCCCCAGGAGAACTACCGCCTGTTACTCCTGTGGAATAAAAGGTCCTATAAGAAATAATTGCCCTCAGAATTCTCAATTTCGAGGCAGCCATCCCCACCAAGTGCACAATATAAGAGCCACGCTTGCTCAACTGCCGTAGTAACCAGAAGTCCCTCTCCTTTCAAGCGAACCGAGTATCGCCCCTACCATGTGAACTTTCTGTTTGATAATAGCACTCCCGGGGTCTCCACTTCGAAACTGGAGCGGTGAACGGTTGCCGGATCTCAAATCTTGTGCGCGACACAGGGTGCACGTGCATCATGATATCTGACAGATTACTTCCAGCTGTAGCCCCGGATCACGACAAGATTGCAACAGGCAACGATTACCTGGGGCGCGCTAACAGATTCCCCCTTGTGCGATGCTACATCGATTGCGCCTACTTCACTGGCTGGGTTGAGGTCGTCGCAGCGCCCTTCAAGTTCTGTGCTGCTTTAATTGGCCAAATTCAGCGGGTATCCCCCGTCTCCCCACGTGGCTCAACCCGTGACCACCCGATCTCAAGCGGTTAAAAAATCGGAAGCGCCCGCACCTCTGGACACCCCCTGCGTTCCAGATTTCCCATATGTCCTGAATAAAGACTCTATTACCAATCAGAAAGAGTGCCAATCTCTTCACCAGCAATGAATAAAAGCACAAAACAAGACGCCAAATTCCATTGGGCGCAACAAGATAATCCCTTTCATTGTTAGGGATGACCTCCTTTACCTCGTGTGCTGGGCAGATAATTACACAAAGTCCCAAACATTATGTGTTCCCCACTGCCATATCAAATTCATCTTTCTAATCACCCACGATAGTCTCTTCTCAGGTCATTTTAGCCACTCTAAGACGGCACAACGCGGGTCTTTAAATATTTTTATTGGCCAGGTGCATCGGACGAAATCTTGCCTTACTATCGATCGTTCGACCTCTGCCAGAAGAGTGCAATTAGACAAGTAGTCAAGCCTGTATCCTTAGAGAAGGGCCCAATAAGCTGCGAAACCTTCTTATGAGTGTCTATTGGCTTAATCGGGCGGATTCACCCATCTTCAAGTGAGGGCCATAGTTATGTTTTAACTCTGGTAGATTTTTCCTACCAGATTTCCCGAGGCTCTGCTACTTAAGAAGATTGACAGCATCTCTTGTGCTGAAGCACTCATCACGATTTCCTCCTGTAGCCCGTGTTATGCTGCCGAAAGAGATATTGTCGAATCATGGCCGCCAATTTACGTCCCAAATGATGGAATATGTGGGCAAGTTGCACATGATAAGGCCATTTTTACGACTCCGACCCAACCAGCAGAAAGTTTAATGTGCGAAAGGGTAAATGGTTGTCTCAAAGCCATTCTGAAGAGATTATGTGCTAAGTAGCCAAGGAAATAGCAGAGATATTTTTCGGTAGCTCTCTTTGCACATAGAGAAATTCCCCTTTACACCTTGCGTTTCGCTCAGTTTGAATTACTATGCGGAAGGAATGTACGAGTCACATTGAACATTTTGAACGAACTATTTACAAATCAAAAACTAGATGAGGAAATCTAATCTTCGTACTAGTATCTGCTCGAATTACGACAAAGGTTGTAGAAATGCATTCGACTTCGAATGCGAATAGAGAAAATTATCCAGGTGAAGAAGTTTCTTGTTGCCCCCAACCCAAAACAACAAATTACTCAGCCAATGGAACGGCCCCTATCAACTGATCGAGAAACGTGGCCTCGTCGATTATTTGATTGAGACATCAACAGGAAAGAGCCTTTTCCACGTAAATCTTCTCAATAAATATCATCGACGCGCATGGGCTAACCAGATTGTGGCTATAGATGAGGAATTGCCTATGGCGGCTAATTATCCGATGGACCTCCTAAGTGTAGTACAAGTTACCTGCATAGAGCAAAACAACGAATACCCCCTACACGTCTTGTCAGACGCAATTTAATCCCCATCACCCGAACTAAAATTAAGCGACCAGCGGTCACCCCTTCAAAGAACCCATCTACAAGCGCTCCTGAAGCAATTCGGTGACGTCATCTCAGAAATTCCTGGTTGTGCAGCCCAATTCGAATACAACATCCAATTAGGCTCCCAAGAACCCGTCTGATCTTAGCCGTATCCGCTGCCCATACATCTGAGAGAAGCATTGAATGCTGAGATTGACATGCTGTTAAATGTGAATATAATACAACCGTCATAATCAGATTATTACCTTCTGGTTTGTATTGTTAAGAAACCAGATGTATCATACCGGATGCGCATAGATTTTAGATAGTTAAATTCAGTTACCGTATTCAATGCAGAACCGATCCCCTTTATTGCCCAGAATCTTCATCTGTTTGAAAAACAAAATTCATAACCGAGCCAAATCCCGTAACAAGAAGAGGTCAAGAAATACAAGGCTTTCCCAACTGTAAAGGGGCTGATGCAATTTCGACAACTGGCCTTTGGTTTCGTCATTGCATGCAGTAATTGTGATCGGATGAAAGAAGGATATCAGATGGAGTAGCAAATATATCATTCTATTTTGATCATATTTATGTGGCTACGAATAAATGGAATCAGCACCTGACTGCTCTACAAGCACCTTTACTAAGACTTCAGGAGCATAATCTAACTATCGGTCACAGTAACTGCCATTTCGCCTACAGTACAATTGACTACTTAGGCTTCCGTTTGGAAATAACTGGCTAGCTCCGCAGCAGGACAAAATTCGAGCCATTGTTGTAATGCCTCGGCCCGCGACCAAGAAGCAATTAAGATCTTTTATGGGTTCCTCGTCCGTTTACAGACGCTATATTCAGAATTTCTCCTCCCTCTCCGCTCCCTCGTGTGATCTTTTTTCTAAAAAGGCCCCTTCCGCCTCGTACGGAACCCACAGTTGCTTAAAACTTTTAACTAACTGAAGGAAATACTCGCTTTAGCGCCCATATAACGTTTACTGAATCCTGACAAACCGTTTGGCATTCGAACAGAATCCAGCAACGAGAGAATAGTCTGTGTTCTAATCCACTACGGAAAAAATGATGGAAGCTTTCCCATCGCATATGCAAGTCGGAAAGTGCTACCACGCAAAAAGAATTTCGCTGTGATTGAGCGCGAGAGGCCCTCGCGATAATTTGGGGAATTCAAAAGTTTAAAATATTTTTTGGTAGGGAAAGAGTTTATAATAGAAACCCCTGATACCTCTGAAATGTAAAAAAACTATGTTTGCTATTAATGCGCTGGAGTTTGTTTTTACAAGAATTTTAATTACGGATCCTGTATATTAAAGGTTCCAATAACTGTATGGCCGATAACTTAAAGAGTAAGGAATCCATTGAATTCCTCTTTGACTGATCGTGACTGAGAGTAATCTTTTTCTAATTTTTTTAAAATTAACATTTTTTCGACATATGCTCAGGCAATATTTCGATTAAGTTTAAGGGAACATACACCTTTTGTTATTTCATTTTTTTGTATAGTAGACTGATTCTGCTAACTTCATATTGCTATGGATCAAAGGAAGGTGACCCTCCTTCTGAAATTTATTTGTTGATAATTGTGGTTATTGTCAATTATTTTTTTTTAATGATAATCCTCATACATATGTATTTCCCAGTCCCTCTATGTTTTGGGGTGTTTTGTGTTTTTTTTCAATTTAGTGCCATGTATTCTTATTTTTTTCCGTTTTCTTGTTTATAAATGACGATGTATGCCCCATTTTTGTTATTATTGGACGTCACTTCTTTCCGGAAGTTCTATCTTAAGGGGGAAGGAGATGTCAAAGATAGAGAGAGAGAAGGGCGGGTAGGACGGAAAGAACGGGTACTATTGTGTGCACGTAATCACGCTTCCCGCCTACAACTGACGTGTGTTAACCTTTTGTCAATTTAGTTCTCTTTGAATTTCTATGTTATATTCAATTATTTTATTTTTGTTTGTACAGTAGTAAAGATTATTTTGTTTCATCCAGTTTGATATCCAGCACCTCCTAGTTAGTTGATTTAATTCGGCCAAGAAAAGATAGTCACTCCTACTTGATTTAAAGCAACCCACGTTAAAAGTGCATTATTCAGGGCAAAGCCCAATCACAGAGTGTCCTGCTGGCTTGCGACGTTCCCTTCCGAGTCAAAGAAAGCAAGCAAAGGTCTGGAAATCTCACCTGATCTACGACATTAAAAGTTTATTTAAAATTTTGGTGATCATCCTATATTATGGGCAAGAGGACTTATTCATATCAAATATTTTCTGCGTAGTTATTTTTCTTATGATCCTGTTTGTTCTTCTGCTGATATATCTGTGCACTGAAGCCAACACTCCCCTTTACTAGGCGGGCTTGGGACCGCTTTTGATAGAATGTTAATTTTTTGTGTACTAAAACTTTTGATGGTTACTCAGAAAAATACCTAATACTAGTAACAAACTAATCGACTATTAGGAACAATTTTTGATTCTATGACACTATGTAGTACTCATTAAACAAAAAACAAACAAAAAACAAACGTAACTTTGGTTAGCTTTACTAACATCAAGTATCTTCACCATTATTAAAGCAAATTTGCTGAAAATTTTTACCATTAATTAATATTTGTTTTATTAAACAAAATCGAATTTATCTATGAAAAAATCGCAAACCCCTTTTCATTTAGGAATATTTCAATTCCGGTCGGATTTTGGTGAAACAACTTGTAGCCCCCCCCCCCTCCCGGATCCTCTTTCCTTAATCGATTTTTGCTTGGATGACTTGAAAGGAACTTAGGGTCTGTGTTGGTTACTAAACCTGTAGAGACGGACAGGAAAGGACATCTAGACATAAGAGGTGCGGTCAATAAGTTTTGCAATTCGGATATAAGGAAACGAGATATGAGGAAAAGTGTTTTATTATTTTTCAATATAACTACCCTCGACTTTAAAGCACTTGTGCCACTTGTCCCTGAGGCTTCGAATTCCCGACAACCAAAAATCTCCCGACTGCTGTTCAATCCACTCCTGGACGGCGAGCTGGACATCTTCATCTTCCCCAAACCGGCGTTCATGCAGTGCAGCCTTGAGCTGGTGGAATAAAAGGTAGTCGCTAGGAACCAGATCTGGATTGTAGGAGGGATGGTTGAACTCCTCGAATCCGCACTTGCACATGGTAGCTTGTACAACTTTTGCCTTGTGGACTTTGACGACGTTGAAGTCGATCATGGGGCGTGACTTTTCTAGAGACTCAATAAGCAGAGACCTTGGTCATGGCCCAATTGTCGTAGATGATGATGATGATAACACTTCCATGTGATATTCCAAGTTCTCGCTCGATTTCCTCGCCCTTTATCCGTCGATTTTCGAGGATCATCCTCTCCACACGGGCCACATTGTCCTCATTGGTCACGTTTGACGGGCATCCTGGACGGGGGTCATCTTCCAGGGACTCACGACCATGGCAGAACTCCCTATTCCAGCGATCAATAGTTGCATAGAAAAGGGCGGTGTCGGTGTACACTGCAACCATGCGTTCATGGATCTCTTTTGCATTCTTGCCTTTCTTGGTCAAAATTTTATCACTGCGCGGTGCTCAACCTTCTCCATTGTTGAAAAATTTGTGACTGACGATCTGCGATCAGCTACTGCTTCTGAAATAGACGAGGCAGGAGCGCGCGGCTGCAGTTCCTGACTTGTCATAACTTGTCCTAACACCCCCACCACGAGTCATCTCCCTTCCTCTGATTTGCCCTACCGATTCGCAAAACATTTTGACCGCCCCTCGTATGTACATATACGGGGTTTTTCCTAAGTTATGTTGCACTTGTTTTTTTATATTTTGAATGGTTTCCGTGTGTGGTAGAAAAAGTTCCGCTAGACCCAATTAAAGTTCCACTTTTGCAGAATGTGTCATTTAGACGTCTTTTCCATTGTTTGGCATGACCTAACTATAGTAAATTTAATCTTACTCAAATATACTTTAGCCAATCAATGTTGCAAATTTTTGTGATGAAAATCCTTCAAGAATTAAAATATCACAAATCCATTAAAATGGATGAACAGAGTCTCGCATTCACGTTAATAGTGTTAAGATGGCTACTAATTGCTTTATTCACCGCATAACTTAACTAATTTACTTTTACATACCAAACTTACCAAAAGATATCTAACTTTAAACTAACCTGACAACTATTTTTCCTAATCTTACCTTGTCTAAGTTTAAATCTAAAACCACAATATACGAAATTTTAACCTAAGATTCAATACTGTGATAACTCAGAAAGTTTTCTCTTAGAAAATTACTCACACCTGGAATAATTTCCCCTCACAACACATCGAAAGCACTTCAATAAAAATGCTTGAGAATATAATTATTTAATATTACTTTAACATAAAACGAGTATAAATATTAAAATAACGAACCTAACTATAACAAACTTATTCCAACCTCAGTAAACCTAACACACACATAACTCATGTCGAAAAAAGTCATTCAAAATTACTTGCTTAAAATTAACCATCACTAACTTAACTTGTTATAATCTAATCCAACCAGAACGTAATACATCCAAATCATACTAAACCTGTCTTACTGAATTTAAAGTATGAAGTGCTTAAATTCTTCTGTTTTTTAATTCACGTAGCGCCTTCGTTTTGGAGGCGCTACCTGAGTTACTAGCACGCTATCTGTGTTCCCATGGAAACGCAGAGAGGCGTAAGGAGTTGCGGATGAAAGGGACCTTGCCTCAATTCGGAAGCCCAGCGAGGTCCGAGTGAAGATCAAGTGGTCAGAAGGCTATTCGCAGAACCATCACTCATTGACGATAAATATCGAATTTATGACCTCCCAGAGATTGTTAGAACAAATTATAGAGGAAATCGGATAACGCTTTCACGTTTCCTATTTTCATTTCGATCCATCTTCTCCCTGCAATAGGAGGATTTGCCCTTGTTGCCGCAGGTAGGCCAGATTCAGGGGCGCTGCCCACACCTTCGTCCATAGCGCGAGGAGTCTCCTGTTCAGGCTAGCTGAGAAATTTATATTTGGTATATTTTTACTCTACTTGATCAAACACTAAATGAAATGCTCTTATTGAATTTTCATTAAAATTGAACTTTTGTGAGGGTGAGTATGTAGTTTACTCGATATCTTCTCGCTGTATGTAATATCCATACTTTTAATATTCTCTAAACTTTAACACTTTGACCACATAGCTTTTTCCAAAAACGTACTAGTGAAAATTCTTGTTTTTATCCGAAACTTTTCAATAAATGAAGAAATAAAATAATACGAAGTACTAATATCACAAAGGTCTTTAATTCAATCATAAAAGATCTCAGTCTTCGAAAGACAAATGCTGAGAAGACAGCCAAATCCCCTTTCGAAACACATAATGGCAACGCCTAACAAAGAAATTTGTCAATTAGGACTAAAACTCCGCACTGAATCTGGTTGCTATCTGGCGTATCTGACGGCTCTCATAAATATCCTGTTACATGGAGAGGGAGAGACTTACACGCAAGTAAATTAGCCTTATGGACATCTCTAATCTTTGAAATGCTCGCAGCGTACTTAATGGACTGCGGTCTTACTCCAATGTTGGAAAACAGTGCGACAAAGAAGAGCCAAAGAAAATGACAAGCTTAAACGTGTGTTCAAATTTATTTACAGTCATGACTTAACAGATTACCCCTTAAATGTTTAAACTGCTGCATCCAATTTCTTAAAGACCTGACCCTAAAAATGGGCTCGCATTACCTTAAGTGTTTGTGTGGACCAGTAAAGATCCTGAATTCCAAACGGATACATATTTAAAGTAATTGAAAAAATCACATTTTCAGACTCCTTCTTTTCCTTGTGGATTCAGTATGTAGAAGGATGCCCCATAGAAGGAAATAACACGGGGAAGTTATTTTATACAGATGTTTGCCATAATTACATGTTAAAGACTTAAAGGCGAGAACTGAGTATGGCCTCAAGTATGGCCTCCAGGTAGCGTCGGATCCTGGTGCAGGCTTTCCCGACGGTCCCCCTTTTAAACAGGGTGAAAACTATTAAGATTCCAAACTACCTTCCACACATAATAGTCTAGATAGTTTTATTCTGGGGAGTTGGGAAGCCAGAATTTTGGAGTGATGTGGTAAAAGAAATTGTCCGACAGCCTCGACTGAGTTCTACTGCTTGTGTGGCATGATGCAGTAGCATGCTTCCCCGTCTGCATCCTTCCAGTCGCCGACACCGAGATTCAGTGGAACACAAACTAACTCAGGGGAAAAACTTGGTCTCGTGGTCTCCGTAATCACAGCCTGACTCATCCAACTCTCTCCTGATCCTCTGGACTGTAATCATATTGACACCCGAACACTCGGAGGTCTTTGTGTTGAAGCTCACGGCGCCAATACCAAGACGCACAGCTTTACCCTTTCCAAATTAGTGGAAACTTGAATTCAGCTATGATCTTTAAAGACGATGCACAACTGAGTCTACTCTGATACAAAAAGAGAGAACTGCCCCCAGACAACACGCAGGCGCGGAATAGAAAAATTCAAAGTTGTTAACGGCGAAATATTACACATCACATTATATATATATATATATATATATATATATATATATATATATATATATATATATATATATATTATTTATAGGAGGAATTAAACCACATTTAATGATGACATATTTAATCGAGAACAGTTTCGGTGTATCACACATCCTTGTCAACTGGCAACTGAGAAGAAAATTACAGAGAAACCCATAGGCACCTCTGAAAAGATGGACAAAGATCATATTACATGACCCACTCCCCCGCTTGGGCTAATAAGAGGGGAGGTTATAATTTACTACCTGATTAGGGGTGAGCAGTTTAAAAAAAAATTTAGCCGCTTAAATATCAAACTATTAAAATAAAATTAACCTTCATATAACAAAATTGTAAAACTGCTCAGCCCTAATCAGGTTTTAAATTATGCCCCCCCCACTCGGATGAGCCCAATCGGGAGAATGGGTCATGTAACAGGATCTTTGTCCGGTGCTGCCAAAGAAATTACCGAGTTTTTCAGCTCGTGTGACATTTTCCAGAAGACTACAGCAAAAGGACGAATACCACCTGCCCCCATCCAGACGACACCAGTTGTCTCTGTGCCTTTTTTTAGAGTCGCCATAAATCTAATTGGCACAATTTCCCTCCTCCCTTTTAGCGAAGGACACTCGTACGTAATACTCTTGTTGATTTTGCAACGAGATTCCCCGACGCATTCCCCCTTAAAAAAAATTGATAGCGTCACTCTTGCGGATGCCCTTAATTCTATCTTTTCCGGCGTCTGCAGCCCGATTGAGATCTTGTCCGACAGAAGTAGACAGTTCAGCTCTGAGCTAATGGAACACGTCAGCAAGCTCCTTAGAATCAAGCCCTTGTTCACCTCCCATTTTCACCCCACCGTTAACGGCGTCTGTGAAAAGTTGAATGGCACCCTGAAGACCATTCTGAAAAAGATATGCCATGCTCAGCCCGAAGAAGGACATCGATACCTGCCGGCTGCCCTGTTTGCCTGCAGAGAAATCCACTACGGAACTTTGTGATATGACCCATTCGAGCTCTTGTATCGCCGAAATGTACGCGAACCAATGAGCATTTTGAATTAACATTTTTCAAATCCCCGCCTGGATGAGGAGATTAAGTCCTCGTATTCTTACGTGCTAGATTTTTGGAACCACTTGGAAAAATGCGCCGATCTAGCGTACAAAATTTCGAACCTAAATTTAGAAAAATATATGACCTATTTTGACGTTAGGTCCAAAAAAAGGCGATTCAATCCCGTTAAAGAAGCTCTTGTCCCAATGGAAAGGTCCTTTCCCAATCCTAGAAGCCCACAGTTCCATAGATTACATAATACAGAGCCCCAGGGAACCAATTGTTTCATGTGAGTATGCTTAAGCGCTAACACCACCGTACTTGGGACCAGCATCTTACCTCACTACAATTGTTCATCAATAGGCTTCGTGAAAACGGTCTCACTATAGGCCCTAAGAAGTGCCATTTCGCCTTTAGCAATATTAAGTACTTCGGTTTCCAAATTGGTGAAAATCAAATGGCCCCTCAAAAAGAAAGGTAAAGGCCCTCGCTCACATGCCCCTCCCGCGTACTAAAAAGCAATCACGCTCTTTTATCGGGTCAACATTCTTTTTACCGACGTTTTGTCTCGAATTTTGCTGCCTACATCAGCGTCCCCCCTTAGCTCCCTACTAACGAAACGTTCCCCGGGCCCCCTCGCTTGGAACCCCAAAGAGACCTCGCACTTCCGTCAGCTGAAGGAAAGACTAACATCACCTTCCATTCTGAGAGTCCCGAATATGAACAAACCTTTTGGGATACGAACAGACGCTTGTAAGGAAAGCATTGGTTGCGTCTTGCATCAGTATGAAGAAGACGGCAACAGTTACCCAATTGCGTACGGTAGCCGGAATCCCTCGTCACGCGGAAGAAAGTATGCAGTCATAGAACTTTAAGCTCTAGCAATTGTATGGAATGTACAGTAATTCCAAACATATTTCTTAGGTAAGGAGTTCGTGATCGAAACCGATCATCGCCCATTGGCTTACTTGAAGAATTGTTAGAGCCAGAATGGAAGGCTTATGCGTTGGAATTTACTTCTAATGGAATACCAGTGTCGAATAAGGTACATTATAGGGACAGAGAAAGTGTTGCAGACTGTCTAAGTAGGAATCCAGTCGATGATCTTTCCCCTGCGAAGTAAAATGTGTTAAGTATTGTTCTTCCGTGCACATAATCGACTCTGTGTACTCGTTTTGTTTGTATAATCCTAGAACTCCGTCTTAACCGCAATGTTTATGTTCCTTGATTCATATGTAACATTTTGTTTTCCTTTTGTACATATTTGTCTTTTGCGTGTGTTTTCTGTATCGTATGTTTCTTTATTTTTATTGATAATGGTTCCACTACCCATCTATGAATAAATCGTTTTGATTTTTTTGTAACTCGCATTTATTTACTTTGTGTATTTGTTTGCTCTGGTTAACGACCATACCCTTTTTAAGTATACCCTGCGCGATGGATTAAACAGAAGTAATTCATTCATTTTGTGACCGCCGTGTCGACTTAAATTTAAAGGTCCACTCTTATTGGGCACCTGTAGACTCAGGTCAAAATTCTCCCATACGCGACTCCTCCTAAGTTTTAGGATGCCTATTTCCCTCATCTTCAAATCAGGCTCGCGTCATCTTCGGAAAGGGAGGCGTGTGAGGGTATGACCTCCAAGGACCACCGTAAGAGGAAATCTCTTGGCGATCCCCCTCTATTATTTCAAGACTACGTGAGCCAGCGTGAGAATTTTAGAAAGTCAAGAATCCGTCATTTGCTTAATCACCTGTCCCAGCTGTGTTTGTTTACAGACGCCTATCACCCCCCCCCCCCCACCCTCTCCTGCGGTAATGCCGTGCGCGGCAATAATAACCCTACCCCATATCGGGAGGCGAGTTTGATCGTGTAGAACGACGCGTTTTCATGAATTGCGATTGCTTAGACTGGCGCCAAGAATTAATTGGGGCCACAATGCCCTAAGGAGTCTAGCAGAGCAGCCACCTGGGTATTTAACCCGAAGCTGTCCATCTCTTGAGGAGATTGAAAGCCCGCCATTCATTCTGTCCAGTCTGCCGTCTGTTTCCCGTGACCCCTCGTAATTCGTCGTCGAAGATCTCATCAGGAGATCTACCTTCCTTAAGCTTTGCCTAATATTCAGTGGAAAGGTGTCGGGACATCTTCTTCCAGGAGAGTTGTGCGGCCATTTCATCTTCATCCCCCCTTCAAGATTCCCGTCATTCGTGAGTGAGACTCCCTACCGAGCAGAAAAATCGTCTCGAGTTGAGATTACGTCTCTCTGGCGACAAAGGAAATCTCATTCGTCATCCCGAAGTAATCCAATCCCTTCTTCATGTCCTCCGATTCAGGACTCCCCGAATTATCTTCTTTAACACCTACGCCGGGTCTTCCACCCCGCAACCAATTCGCCCGTGCTTGAAGGTAAAACGAACGTGTATGGTCATCCGCAGATTACCTCGATAATCTTCATTTAATTCATTTAACTACCATAAGTAAATTGTTCCCCCTTTTGTATATATATATATATATATATATATATATATATATATATATATATATATATATATATATATATATATATATATCGATTGCGCCCCTTTTGTTTATATATATTAAAATTATATTTTGGGGATATTGTTTTTATATTTCCTTTGAACTGCTACTTGGCAAGTCATTAATCTAAACCCGGTCAACCGTAATTCGCACTCTTTATTAATCGCCAGACATATCTCCAGTGGCCTGTGGTCAGCTCTCTGTCCGTGCTTGTGTAAGTCTAAATAGATATACCTCGACATATTGGCTCGACCATTAGATTTAACCATTGTCTCATCGAGCAGCATCGGGGAAGGTCGACCCTCACGGGACCGAGTCTAAATCAACCAGCCCTCTCACCCATACGAGATCACATCATATCCCCCATCCGACGAACTACGAATATTTGAATCCCTTTACATCCTAAAACTTAAACTTAATCTTTATATAATTCAAACTGCATCCAATCTTTATATTGCATCATCAATTATTGAAATTTTTATTCTTGTATTAGGCAGCCTATCCTAAATTTCAGTATTCAATTTTAGTGTTTTATGAAAACTAGAAATTTTAACCCTATAGTATCTTAGATTCTTAGTGCCGATTCTGGGGCTAAGACCTCTAAACGTTCAAACCCAGACAAATAAAGATGCTTCTATCAATAGAGTGCTTGGTTTTCACCTTCTTATATATATATATATATATATATATATATATATATATATATATATATATATATATATATATATATATATATATATATATATATATATATATTATCGAATTTATCCAGTAGGGAGAAATCTTTATGTTCGGGAAGAAAGTGAATATCAGCCCGGCAAGAATCCTTTATTACAAGGTTAAAGGTTATGGGCAAAGGTGCCCAAATGAATTGCGAATTCATATAAGTTTGTGTAGGGGTAGAAGACAAAGGGGTTTGTAGGTAGATAGACGAAAATAGACAAACGGTGAAGAGAGAAGGTTGTGTAGGAGATTTGCAAAGAGATGCAAGAGTCTGGTGATCAGGCCTATCGCTTTCTATATTTTTGTGTCATGTTTTTCCTTTGTTGCTTTCGTTAGAGTTTTTATTATTATGGCATTCAAGCCATTTGTCTTTAATAAAATTAATGTTTTTTGCTTATGTAATGCGTATTTGCTCTCGTTGTATTAAATTACTTTAGGTTTTGTGCTTAGTTTCTTTGCTTTTGTTTATTTTGCAGTGTGTGTACTTTTTGTGTCAATTGTTTCTTTCTCTTTGTAGTCTTGATCGGTGTAGGTAAGCGTTCACCGGTCAATTTGATTTCAATAGTTGGTGATTTCCATTGTTCGGGGTATTATTCTCTTACTTGGTTTTTATCGGTATCTTTGGTAAAATACAATCCTTTTCATGCGTAGAACGGCACTTCATTTCCGCTAGCCAATAGGTTAGCGGAACTCGGACATCTGGAGCGACTCTAAACTTTTCTGTTCTAGGTAATCATCTGAACGATTTCATCATTTAATATATGATTAACTAGCTTCTGTAAATTCCTTGTGTGTTCTTCTATGACAAAGTTAATGCGACATAACCCCACCTACAGGTGCAGCTCTTCCTTCCGTATTCTATCTAGCCTACGTGTACCTGTGATTAGGTACACGCCTTTGTTCTGAACGACTGGTATTTTGCTCTTTTGTGGCCTCGAGACACATCAGAGGGAGGAAGCGTGGTATAGCAACGTATATCTCGCAAGTGCATTGCAAATATTTTACTTGCTGCTTTCTCGGAGATTTATGAACATATATTGAGTCCTGACTGCAGCTCAGGCTTTGGAGATTCTGTTGCGACGTGCTTCCTGTACTCAGATGACTAATTTTTATTTTGAGTACATTACACTACGTAGTGTAAGGATAACGTCTCCTGCCAATGAGGTCTACTTTGAACTTTCCTTGGTTCGTTCGGATGTGTCATTGTGCCTCGTAGATTTTTATTCTCTTGATTACTGCTGCTGCCATACGAGCTTGCATCTGCGCATTCCTCGATGGACATGTGATTATCTGGCTGAATCATTGGCGAACTGAATATTGAGGCAAGTGGAGTTTGCAGAGGCTGGGATATATGGTGTAAATTGAGTATAGAGTAGCGGAGAGGACCCCCCCCTCCTCTGCGGGAGACCCGCAGTGAGCTAAAACTTCGATCCGTCCGTGTACCCTAAACTGATATACGCTGCTATATCCATGACATAGTCAAAGAGAGATCTTTCTAAGTTTTGACTTAGGGCCAGGCGTAGTATCTTGTACTGCATTCCCCGTTGCTACACTTTATCAAACGCCTTTGATACATCCCGACAAACCATGTCTCCTTAACTCCTTTCCCGTTTGGCTTGGCCTAGCTTTTCCATGATGACATTTATCGCCATCTCTGTACTTGAATTTTTACGAAAACCAAACTGGTTTATGTTGACAATGAAGTTCTACTCCAGGTGAGACACTTTTCTTTAGCTGAGGATCTTCTTGAATAGTTTCCCACCCAATTCCAGGAGTGGAATTAGCCAGTAGCTCTCTTACAACGTCGTGTCCTTCCCATTCTTTGGCAGGAAAATAATTGTGCCGTTTTGTAAGCATCCGGCAAGTTTTCCGTATTCAGACAGGTGCTGAACATCGTTCTTATTACCTCGATAACATTGGTTGTTACCTTTTCAATGTTTAACTTTGTAATACGCGATTGTCCAGGGGCTTTCTGACAGAATAAGCGGAACGCACCGACCCGTTCTTCTTCGGTAATCTCAGCGTGTCTGTCGCGCTGTCTATCCACTTGGTGTTGAGCGTGCGTCCTGTGTATCTCGTCTATGATGTTGCCCTTGGAATCTATATCCTAATCTTCATTTTCCTCTTGAGTTCTACTGAAGATTCTCTCTTAATAACTTCTGAATATTTCTTCAATTTTTTCTTCTTTTCTTTTTAGGTTACCATCTTCGATTAATATTTTAATCTTATTCTCCCCAGTCGATCCCTCGAAACGTCTTATTTTATTAAAAAATCTTTGGGAGATGCCACTTGATCGAGAGTATCGATCCCATCGTCCAAACTGCTGTTAGAGGATCAACTGGTTGAGCTCTTTTTAATCTCTTTACTTCGCTGTATTGAGTCAATTGATGCATTCCTGATGTTGATTTCCTATAGTAAGTTCACGTACTCGGATTTAGGGATAGAAGCTCTATCAGCATTGGCAAGGTGGTTGTTTAGGTTGTCGAGTGCCTCGTCGATCTCCTCGATAATTGCTTCATCCAAGTTGGGCAGATGGTTTTCCTCGAGAAGGCAAGCGTACCGTGCACAGTCTGCTTCTCTGTAGTTCTATCTAACTACAGCTAGAAATTGAATAGGGTTCCTGTTGATGTTAAGCCCTATCCCTATATGGTCACTACATATGATCTGGATTTGTCCCATGTAGTAATTTTTACGGTCGCTGAAGTTTAGCCACAAATATATCTTGTTTTGTGGCACTCCCTCACCTGACAAACGTTGGGAAATAGAGGCTTATTCGCTGGACAATATTTATGTCGAACAAGAGGTCCAGACTTGTTCTGACTGCGTTGTAGGCCCTGTAGCTGGATTTTCGGCCTCTGTTATTCAAATCCCCAAATAATATAGTTAGGGTTCTTCTGCCAAATAGGCCAGTGAGAGAGTGTATAGGTAAAACAAATTTCCTTGGCAGTTGATATCAGGCAGCAATGACTAACTTTCCTATGTCAAGTTCGACCTCAATCGCGAGGTAGGATTCATCTTGATTTCTTATTTAATGTATTTTATTCATTTCTTTATTGCAATAGCAGCACCGTCGTACAACTCCTGCGAATGATTTGTGATCAACACATCGTAATTCCAGATCTTCCTTTTCGAATTACGCGTGTTGACCCTGGGTTCTGAAATTAAGATTATATCTGCATCAATTTGTCTGAATACATTACCGCACAAAGTCCTATTAATTGTTCAACCATTGGTATTAATTTCCAGAATTTTGAGTGCGTTCCGTAGCGGGGCAGCTTTAGTTTGGCCATGCATTTCACTCTTCGGTGGAGGACTCAGAGTTTTTGATTTAATTTTCGTCGCTCGTGTACGAGTGCATGGGCCCTCGTAAGTGTCCAAACAGGTGGATCCTTTCTCATCTTCTTGTTACTTTTCCCCTTCTTGCTCCTTTTCTTCTTCTTCTTCCTCCTCCCCGGATTCCTCCGATTAGGGAGCTTTGTCCATAGTATCTCGTCCAGATTTTACGTTGGAGTTGGTTATTATGACGGACTCTTTGAATGCATTGAAGCATTTGGAGTCAGAGAGTATGATGACTGGAAGCAGGTTGTTGCCTTAGCAACGGACTAACAACCTGGTAGTACCAGCCAAGCCTCACTGCGTTAGCCACATTTGCGTAGGTAATTAAGATTAGGATTTTCACACTTAAGTCTCTCGTAATGCTGACAGCGATACCCTCGCTGGTTGGTTCTTCTTGGTGCCGCTTGCGTATGTCATTTCTTTAGCCTTCATCTCTTCCTTTCCCATCCTTTTTATAATTTCACGTCGATTTGGGCAGTTGAAGGCCATAGTTTTGTGCTCCTCTTTACAGTTGATTCTCTTCTTTTTCGTGCTTTCACATTTATCGAATTTGTGTCTTTCTCTGGCGCATTCATTGCACCATAACGTGTTCTTTTCTGGACAGGTCGTCGTCGTGTGATTTTTCAATTCATAGCATACGAAGCACATTTATATGCTATTAAACTTTTCCAGTTCTATATTCTCTTGCAATCTTCATGTTGAACACCAGTAGCGGATCCGTGTGTTTTCGCTTTTCTGGCCATGTCGGTCGTGGAAATATTTATCTTAAACACGTGAGTGTGTTCGCGAACTTTTGCCCACTGGTTCTTCCTCGTGATTTCCTCCTTGAGTTCTTCGAGTGAGTACTCGCTGACCCAACTTTCCACTTTGCGACAGTTCACGTTTCTGTTCGCTACCACTTGTGGGTTAGTCTTAGCCTCTATTCTGATGCTCTTGAGTGCGGTAGCTCATTCTTTAGAGAGGAGACGGTCAGCATCATTGGTTTCCGCACAGATGAGAATAAACACCAATGAAACCTTGACCAATTTTACTAAGCCCACGTTAAGTTCGAGGTAGAGGGGTTCGCAATATTTCACTTCTCGAGGACCTTTGTTCCTTGAATGGTCCTGATTAGAATCCTCCAAGTGAGGGACTCCACAGTTTTCCTTATCCCTTAACTATATACTATTATTTTTTTCTTCCTTATGAAACCAAAGTGTAATTATTTTGTATTTTGTGGGTAAAATAGATGTGAAAAGTGTGGTAAAGGAGGTAGGGGTTTAGCTTGGTCTGGTTCCAAAAAATTGATGTGTACGCTCCTATCCATTTTTCCGTTGGTCCCCCTCTCAGATGTTGCCAGGATGATGAGTGGTGATGGATAAATGGGATGGGTCCCAACTGAAAACCTTGAATGGGATGACTAATGGTGGACTTGATGGAAGTAGCGGCCGAATCAACTGCCGCTAACTCAGTGACTCCTCTTTTCGGCTACTTACGCCATAACCGCTTCCAAATACATAGAGATAGGTGTGTATGGGAAAGGGGATGCCAAGAAGAATACCCCCTGTTTTTGTTTCTTGAGTTCCTTCCCTCCTTATGTCTCTTAACTATAACTCCACGTGGATTAAAGCTCTGTATCCAAGGAGAAAAATAAGAGAAGAAAGAATTTGAATATGAGTTAAGCTGGCCGCTAAAAGCTTTCACCTCGCTGATGAAATGCTAAACTTCCGTAGTCGAGAAAAAGATAGCCGAAAGTTCCCACCCACATCGTTAAAGACAATTAAGACCGGCGTCGGGCGACGAAAGCTAATGCTTCTAGGCAATGGAAGCTTTCTCTCAGATTTCTGAGCCATCCAGCGATTAAACATAAAAAAAAAATGGCCGTCATATAAATTCCATGGTTTTAAAAGATCGGCAGATTGAGATTGAGATCCCGTCGCATTCGGTTCAGATCGTGTATCTGTTTCTCCAAGTCTCGGGTATTCGCGAATACCATCGAGGTTGGATCTCACCAGGCAGATCCCTCTCTTTTTGTGAAGGCTTACTCTGTTCATCTGGAACCCCCCTCAACGATCTCCAGATTCCCGAGTGAGATTTTGCGCCGAGTCGCGTCAGAGTCTCGATTTTTGGAGGTTGCACTTCTATGGAGCATATGTGCCATCGTCCGTCTTCAAGGAGAATCGTAAACACGTCTTCTGGTTCCCCCCCTCCTACATCCTCATTACCATCAGGTTATTCGGCCGAGAATCATGACCATTTTCCGTCTCCATTCCCCCGCGCCGACTCACTAAAGGAGTCCCTTTCCACGAGGCTTCCTTTTAAGTAAAAGCGATTGCAACTCCCGTTAATGGACCCGCTTTCCGACTTTTAAATATTCCTTCTCTATAACTGATATATATTATCTCATTTAAAAGCTAATTAACAAGTAATTAACATTACCCGATTGTCTATTTTATAGTCTGTCAATATTATCCTAATTTACATTTCCTATATTTGCCGTATGTATATATATAACTAGTGACTTATTAAAATTATATTTTTGGTTTTCACTCTTTAAATATATCCTTGAACTGCAACTTGGTAAACTCATTAAACGCTATCGGCCCCTTTATTAAAATGGCACTCTTATACCTCGTAATCAAGGATTATTCCTACGAAGTTAAGGAACTTGTACGTAGCGAAGGACGCGTACGTACATTAGAGGATACATGTGTATGTAACTGTATATATAAATATTCCCGTGGCTTTTATCTCTTTCCTCCCAAGCACTAGATACATATATGTATATATAGAAGTATTGGCTAGGGAGGTGACCTATTCCTCAACAGAGTCTTACTTCCCTCTATGATTCTGTCTGGGTCTCTCAACCCCACGTAAACCCTTACTTATATCAGTCGAAGTGGCCGGCATAGTCAAGACGAAATTAATGAATGGGTGGCATCCGAGGCAGGTTCGCACGCAGGTCGATGAAGGCGAGCTGTGAGGTTCTTAAGCCCTTATTTAGTTATTAATTTCTAAATCCAAAAAGTATTATTAAATCTCTTTTAAGTGTGAATAAAAATCCCAAAAAAGTCTGGTTGGCTGATTAAGTTGGCAGCTTTGCTCTTAGTCCTTTATTAAGCAAAGTATAAAACGGTTATATCCGAATAGTACAGCAGATGCTTATCCATCCATTGCTTGGCCTCCGGCAAGTGTGCCGACCATCATGTATAGGTTATATATATATATATATATATATATATATATATATATATATATATATATATATATATATATATATATATATGAGTGTAACAGAATTAATAGAAAATTGCCTAGCAGGAGATCTAGAGCTGAGTCAATTCATTTTACTTTGACTGTGAAAAAAGATCGGCAGTTGCGCGGCAAAATTATTGAATTATTTAAAATACTAAATGGGTTATTAATATACACTACCTCTCAAAAATAAAGGTCGTTCAGTGTAATAATTATTTATTAAGCTATTAGACTTCCTCTCGATATAATTACAGTTCTCATTATATCTGGCTTGATTTTACAAGCTTTTTTATCTACTTTAGCTTCAATTTCGACCAAAATTCCTGCAGCCATAGACACAAATCGTTTAATGAAGATGGAAGAGGCAATGAGGCACCCAGTTTTCTCTCAAGCTCATCCCATAAATTCTCTATGGGTTTTATATCTGAGGGCTGTGGTGGACACTCAATATGCTGGAATGATACCTCATGCTGGGTGAACCAATCTTGGCGATGTTAGACCGGTGGATGCGCGCGTTATCGTCCTGAAATTCTCCATCGCCATTAAGAAAAAGGAAGTCCATTGAAGGGGGAACTTGATCGTTCAGGAGCTGCAAATACTCGCGGGACTTCATTCTGTTGCTGCAGAGGGTTGCAGATCCATGCGGAACCTAGGTAAATCAGCCCCAGACCATCACACTACCTATAGATGCCTACACGGAAGGGAGGATGCATGATGGACCTAATATTTCTTGAGATTCTCCCCATACTCTAATGCGCGCATCACTCTGAAAGAGGGTAAACCTAAATTCTTCGAACCACATGACCTGCTTCCAATCCTCTATACTCCAGTTTTTATGTTCTTTGGCGAACTGAAGCCTTTTGTTGCAGTCACAAGTAGCTTCATGATTTTTCTTGACCAAAGGCTTCCAGGAGTGCCTGTCTCTTTTGTCAAGAATTTGATGCCTACCACATTTGATACGAGATGAACCGGCTTCGCCATCTTGTTTCCAGCGTTAAATTGTTTTCTGTATAGTCTTCATGCCTATACCTGTTGCTGTAGAGATATCACGTGTTGATTTGCTACATTCATAGAAGACGACGATGCATCCTTTATCAAATGGTGCAATGTCTATTCAACGCGTCTTCATTCTTGCAGCTCCTGTAAAAATGAGGACAGTTATAACATCTATAGCAGGTGTTTCCTACGTCAGAGACAGTACTGAATGTTGACATATAGTTTTACTGTAAACTAAAGGAGTCTGAAACAAATTAGTGCAAAACAACATACAATGTTTAAAAACTCAGTGAACGACCTTTATTTTGGGAAGGCGGTGTATATTATGACTCAATATTTCGGCTGGATTACCGAGCGACCACTATAAAAAATGGTTTCAAGATAATAAAAAAAACAAGGGCTGCTGACCAAAGTCACGTGCTCTCACTTATTATGATTTATTCCCGTATGACGTTCAAAACTCTCAATAATTCCCACACTAACCTTAGGGGGACCTTGACAATTATATCATTCGAATGGGAATTTTACACAACATAAGGGTTTAAAATTACGTTAGAATCAGATGAATAATAATGATGTTATTGCCAACATATTCCTCGGCTAATCTTGGGAAGACTTTGTTAATTATATCATTCAAAAGAATATATAAAACAACGTAAGGTATCAAAGTTCGTTAGAATCGGCCAAATAGTTAGGATGCTATTATCAAAACAAAATAATTCCCGAGCTAACCTTGGGAGGACCCTCGCAATTATGTCATTGGAAGGAAAATGCAAAACAACATAAGGTTTAGAATTTTGTTAGAATCGGCCGAACTAGTTGCAAAGGTATTAACAAAATAATAAAGCAAAATGGGGACCGACTGACCGAGATAGTGAGATACAGAGAGTCGCACGCGATTAAATATTAACACTGCAATAGCAAAAAATTTCATTTCTTAGAAAGTAACACAGATTTGGAATGAATTGAGTAGGAATGTAGTCTTAAAAACAACAGTTTGTTGAATGATAGAATCGATAAATATTACTTAGAAATTTGATCTTACTGAAAACAGAATTGTAAAACTAATTCTTTATCAAATCGTCTCTCCAGTACCTATCCTAAACCTCTGACTTCCATCCTTTCCGCTCTTTTTAAAGCCACACTTGAGTGTATCTCAAGGTTTCCGCTAATCAGTAATTTGTTTATTATATTTTAAACATCGTTTATCGAACTTTATTCACCGTCTACCCCATTTTACCACAGGAATATTTTCTTAGTGCAAGAATCTCAACCTCATGAATATTGTATTTCATGCGACATAAATGTATATACGTAAAATAATATCTACTGTATGAGAATATTTTGATCATTATCAAAATACGGTAAAATGTATGCAGTTAATGAATAAATTCCTTTTCTTTTATTACATTTATTCGTAATATTATGAAATTTTATATTCATATATAAATGAAGTTTCAACAAAACTGTCTCAATCTTATAACGGGACGGGTCGAAATCATCCCATTTCCTATAGATGATTATTCAGGACAACACTGCTATATTAATGCGTTGTTTATGTATCTACATATATTAGAGAGAGACATGTGTATGTCTTCGCAATAGCCATGTTTTCAAACTTTAGGAATAGATAATGCTTGCCGTCGTCCTTGAAAAGAGAATAGTATGCGTATACGGTGCGTGTAAGGGAATTTAATCTATAAACTATATGATGTAATATATATATATATATATATATATATATATATATATATATATATATATATATATATATATATATATATATATATATATATATATATATATATATATATATATAGAGAGAGAGAGAGAGAGAGAGAGAGAGAGAGAGAGAGAGAGAGAGAGAGAGAGAGAGAGAGAGGGAGAGAGAGAAAGGAGAGAGAGAGAGAGAAAGAAAAAAAGAGATTTTTTTGTATATCTCTATGAGTGAATTGGTGTAAGTTTGCTTGTCAATGCCCAATTCATCTGGAAACAACATAAAAATTCCATCTTTCTTATAATCTTTTTTATATGTCTAAAATCGCGATGTTCTTGGAATGAAATTCGTTTCAGTATGACCGTATGTTACATTAAAAATGTCTTCATATAACGCATCATATTTGTGATTCATATGTTATTCCATGTCAATAGAATCTGATAATAATATGACAATTGCCAAACCACAACTTTATCGTGATATCGTGTGTGCACGCGGTGCATCACAGTTGTAGGTTTATGGACTGGAGGGTGGGCAGGTCCCATTAATGTGTTGCCTAAGTGTTAAAGAAGTTCCGCGGATGTGAGAACATCCAAGACCACACTCATTCTGGAGCATCCAAAGTCAATAGAAAAGGCGAACTAATATCTCAGTGTCGCATCAGTATTTGTGATCATAAGAAAGCAGCAGTCCAGCTGTATATTAAATGGGCAGAGGACAGTTAGCCTAATGCACCCGTCAGAAGTCGATCGAAGACCATTTGTACAACGTCCGAAGTCACGCAAACCTGACCCACATTGCGGAACAACTTTTAGCAAAGGCGACGTCGAGTAGCTTTGGCTCGCAATCACCGCAACACTACCATGTACCATTAGGGTCCCATCTCATGTTCCGACTAGTTTACGTTCCAGTTGTTTTAGACTACAGGCCACGTCAAAATACACAAGAGGCCAGTAGACCAGTGAAATCGATAGTTCATAATACCAAAAGTAAAATATGATAGCCGCTCTGAAATAATATAGAGCTAGGTACTTGTCAAGTTGAAGGGTGGTTCGTCTCACCATTTTTGAAGGCACTATGAATTCACGGAATTACCAAGCTATTCCTGAGAAAATACAAGCTGCTCAAAGCTTCCGTCCTCCGCAGCAATGCACAGAAAGAGATTTTCCAGCTAGAAAATGGCCCATGTCACAGGTCTGCGTCCACCAAATAGTTGTTCCAGGAAAACAGTATCACGGTGATGGACTGCCCACCTCACTTTCCGGATATGATCCACTGTAAAACCACTGGTATGACTGAAAGAGCACATAAGACATCGACAGCCAGATTTCACTGAGCAAATGAAAGCATTAATTACCGAAGACTGCGCCAACATTAGACCCAACAGATCTTGCAGCTCGTGATGAGCAAGCCAAAAAGAATTAATTTTCCAATCACTGTCGATGGAGTCTAGACAAGCTACTGAGCTTCCTGTATCAGTTTGGTGTTGCTGTAATTTTTCATCACACTTTGTTTATTTTAACTTGCAAAAATTTCGAGGTATTTCATAAGATTTATTTTTGAAGTTTGAAAATGACGATGTTTGTTATGTTATTTACTAAAAATTTTAAAGAAATTTAACCATTTTAAAAATAAATATGCTTATCGAATTTTTTGATTTTTTTAAAACAAAAGAATTACAAACGATGTAATTAAGAAAAATTTAAAAATTATTCAAATAAAGGCATTGCTGTTTGTGTGTGTGGGGGGGGGAGGGGGGGAAACCGTATATTCGAATGTTTTATCTCTACTTTTAAAATTGATTTTCCATTTTAATCTTTTTCCCAAGAAAATAGCAACTGGCCCATAAAACCCAGTAAATCAAAACTAAATTATTGGAGCAAATTTATATCTGAAGAACGGCACTTCTGGTTGTTTTTTTCTGTATTCCAAAAGAAGTTTGATAAAAATTCTTGCTTTAGGCCTAGAAATTTGGCATAGATCATAAGTAAATAATTAGGAAATATGTACTGAGAACCTTTTAATTTTTTAGACAAAAAGTCCGTTACCAGAGCCGGGTAAGCCATAGGCTACAGCCCGAGGGTTTTCTTGCGAAGCGCATGTTTATCCTGTCAGGAGGAATACCACAGGTTCGGCTTGTCTTTTATATGCTACTGAAGCTTATTTTAACTTTGGTTGATTGTTTGGGGCATATATAACCTTTTGTTACTTCTCCTCAGGACCTTGTGCTGCTAAAGTAGTCTTGTGTTTGAATGATTTGTTCATTTATTAATTAGATGTGTAATTGCGCCCCTCTATGGAATTCTGGTCAACACGGCCCATTGTCATTTGAACCACCTTCGTTTGTGATTGTGTACAAACCCACCGCTAAACTTCAGGTCATTCATTACCTTTCGATTGCAGGGATGAAATCAAGCAAATTGAAACAAGTTTTTTTTTATCTAAACACATGCAATGAATACGAAAAAATGTTAGTATTAGTAGTAGTATTACTACTGCTATTGTTAATATTACCTGAATATGACACGATTGGAGCTGTTCGCAATCTACGGGTTTGCCACTATGAACATGGGACTGTACTTAAATCTCCGGCGTTTGCACTCCTTATTTGAATGAGAAGAAGAACGAAAATGCAAAGAGGGTTATTTGGATAAGAAAAGGAAAGAATGAACTATACATAATGATTTTACAAGAAGAAATAAAGGATAATAAAACCCTAATGTTCATAGTTAGAGGAAATCATGGTATTTCAACCTGCACACTTTAAACCAGAGTTTTGCGGTTCGAATGGGACCAGTGCCTCAATCCTTGTATTTTTTCTCCTTTCTCTCACTCCCAGGACTCTTCTTGCTCAATGGTCAACCTCGGATTACACGTTTGATTCCTCAATGGAGATAAATACAGAGAAGACGCACCTAAGAAGAGAGAGGAAAAGAAGTTTTTTCTTATCAAGGAAAGAATGCTATGTAATCGACTAGGGTATTTTCAGTAACGTAGGGCAGGGTGATCTTAAAATATTCAAATTCAAACTCGAAGAACATATTTAAGCTCACAAGTGCGAACTTGAGTTCTGAATAACGATAATAATTTTAGAAATAAAGACTTGAGTCTAATAATGCCAACTGTATCTTAAATTTACTAATTTTACCTTACATGTAGGAAATTAAGCTCAAATGTATGAACTAGATTTCAAAAGTGCGAACTTTACCCGATAAGTGCATACTTGAGTTCAAAATTAAAGATTTGAGATCAGAAATTACATACTCAAGTTTAAAAGTCAAGTAAATGGTTAAAAAGTAATCAGCTGAGCTTAAAAGGACAAATTTAAGCTCAGAATTACGCAAGGGAACTTTATTTTGCAAACTTAAGGTCAATAATACGAGCTTCCGCTCAAATCTGGGAACCTAAGTTGCTAAATAAAAATGTTAGATCAAAACTAAAATCTTAAGCCTTAAAAAAAATAAAAAAATGGGTTCGAACGTGCGACTTGAGCCGTAAATTTCAAACTCGAGTTACTTTTTAGAAGATATCAATGATACCCTCAAAATGAAGCTCATTATGTGTTTTCTCCGGTTACATTAGGGGAGGAGGGGGGGCATTAGCCCGTATGACTCATAGTTACACCACGACAAGAAATTATTGCAAGAGGGTACCAAGGTCGGACTGGTACACCTAGCAACTGGAGGAGTAGCACGCGTCCCATTGCCAGCCAATCGCGCAGTTTCAACCTCACTGATGCTACCATAGCTTCATTTCTTCTAAATATCTCTAATTTTGGCTACTTCCTTCATCAGATGCGTTTTACCTATTTGTATGGAGAGCAGTTAAGTTTGTAGGCTGGTTGACATCTAGCGTTCATCCATTCAGTCTTTATCGGAGTATCGAAAGTAATAGACGTCATACGAGATCAACTCACTTCAGTTGTAGCCGCCTCTTTCCCGCATCCACCACCACCCTTTGCCATTTTGTGACAGTAATGCTGTCGTTGATTGGTTAGATCATCAAACTTTTTGGATGGAAGAATTCATACACTCCTTTTCTTGGCTGAATTAATGCAGAAGATAGTTGCTAGGATATCTCTAGATATAAAGAATAAAAATGGATAACAAGTAGCTCATGAGTAAACATTATATATATAGATACATAATTGCTATTATTAGTATTGTGGTAATGATTCTTTAATTTATATATTAAATATATGTATATTTATACTTTAACTTAATAGATTTTATTAGAATAGCTCTTCATAAGTAAATTGACTTGGTTTTTCACTATCATCGCGTCTACGTTAGTGAAGATTTTGGTAGCAAGTTGCTGATTGGTCTGACGTCCTAAGGAGTCCACCCACCTCAGTGGTCCCCACCCCTTCCGCACTCACTCGTTCTTTTCCTGCATTCCTATGATGTGCTAGGTCAGTAACCTTTTTTAAGTGAGTTTTGCGGGGGGTATGTGGCGCAGAGTGTAACAGTAAGTTCTCACCTATGGATTCAGTGAGAACTAGGCAATTGGGATTTAAGATCAAATTTAGTGCTCATAGCAACTTTGAAACTAAGATAAATTTTTTTTTGTGCTTTGGCATTTTTACCACCTGAAGATGTTATTAATGTCTATTAAGATTTATCCAGGATGAATTTGTGCGAATAGAATTTAGAAGCTATTTTTAATTGATAAACCTTGGCACAAAAGTATAAAGACGTGGTAGACGAAAAGAGCCTTTGTATCCAATCAATTTTGGGAATGTCCGCCATCGAGTGATCCATCGATTGCGCATAACAAACAGTGCTTTGGAATGCTTCCATTCGGCTTTGAGAGCATCAGTTACCAGCAAGCATCTTAATATTTAGAGAACATCTACATTAATGATACCAGAATATGGCTTATTCACGCTGTGCGTTAGATTTATAATGGGCGGAATTTTTCGCACAAATACGATACATCGAGGTGTTCCAATAGCATATGAATTGGTTTCCAAGCAGAATGGATATAAGGAGCAAAAATCAACGTAATGGATTTTCACGTTCTTTGTTGGTGGATAGTCAAATGAAATCGGGTTACATCTGCCGCCGAAAAATGCGCTCTCCACATCCAATAGACTATTGACTACATCGGCTAAGATTCTATTAACTATCTCATGTGATCCTGGAATGATTTACATCATGGTTTGTAATTCACACTCTAAGAGAGTGATAACCTCATACTTGCTACCGAAAATTTGTCACTTTAAATTGTCCAGGGACCGACGTCTAATTATGGATACATCTTGTGTGAGAGTAAAGTCAGGCTTCTGAAATCCATGTCAATAGGAATTATAAAAGAGGATAAGGTTTCATCCTCCCAATGATGAAAACCCCTAAGGAAAAATGCTCTTTCTCTAACGGAAATGATTTGCTCACCACTATTTCTTATATAGAAAATCGGGATTTCTTTGACGTCTTCTTTACACATAATTCATCGTTTAGCCTTATAACACACAAGCTTTTGGTTACGTTTAATCGATAAATGCGATCAAATTATCCTGCAAGAACACTTCCTTATACACCTTTTAACACATCAAAGTTATTTTTCGTGTTATTCGTGAGAGGATAGCTTCGCTACAGAGAATGTAGTCTACTTACGTTGCAGGTGGTCAGATTTATAGACCAGCTCTACAGGGCTAATAAGTTGACCAAAGGAAAGATTTAAATACCAGGTTTCATTCAAGGTTATTGAAAGATTAAAAACAAAAGTATACTTTAATTACACTAATAATGCTAATTATGGAAATGTCTACAAAGGCAAAGGAATGGGAGAATAATGTTGCTCCTACTGAAATAATAAAACAAATACTAATCAGTTTAACAGGGATCAAATATGGGACGTGGTCAGACAGGAAAAATGTTGGTAAACACTGGGGAGTGCAATTAAAGGGTCGGGAAGAGGATATCAGGTGGTGAGGAGAAAAGGGATGATTATTTTCGGAAAAGGTATTAACAGTTTTTTTCACCTTGACTCTTGGTAAGAGAAGCGATTCTTACGAGACGAGCTAGTCTTGCGGCTCGACAGGCGTTGTACTCTTGACGGAGGGATCGGAATTAACTGTGGGCACGAGTAAGGTCATTTCCAGGCTTGGTAAGATAATCTCGAATTGGGAAGAGTAATCTACGACGAGAGGCGAGGTTTATTTGACGTGATGAGAAGAGTGGTTTGCGCAATTCTCCAAAGAAAAAGTAGTTTCACGAATTTACCGATTGACTGTGGCCAAACTCACGACAATCTGTCTAGCCGACGAGACCTAACTCCGAGGTTTGTCTTGAGACGAGGGGCTGTATTTTCGCGAAAAGGCGGGCAGTACTCTCTGACGAGTAACGGTTGACGTTAGGTTAAATACCATACTGGCTTCCTCGTTGAAAGCTCCATGCATGGCACTCTCTTGGGGGTAACCACTGGCTTCAGTCTCTTTAGGCCCAGACGAGAAAAGAAGACCGAGGAAGCTTCTTCTTGGGTCGAACCTGGCTTCCAGGGAGGGGAGGGTGGGTCAAATGAGTCTCAGTAGGGGATAGGTCGACTGATCAAACACAGGCGTTACTAGCTGCTTTGAATTTTTTCCACACGAGAATAGTTTTCTCTTCTTGCGTGTATAGATCTAGCTTACACCAACGTTGTCTCTGCTTGAAGGGTTGGGCTTAGGGTGGATCTTAGGGTTTGTTCCCTCACACTATTCTAATGGATGATTACATGGCATCTTTTGATTAAGGAACACCTAAATATCTCAAAACACAAATAAATAATAAAAAAATCTTAAGGGCATACTTGAGGCATTTCGTACGAATCTATTATTCTTCTTCATGTAACTTAGCAAAAGAATTACTATCAAATTCTACTTTTAATTCATTGTTCATTATCTTATAGTTAAAATATCTTTTTTCAAGAAACGCAGCGAAATATTTCAAGATATTCTCTGAAAGAAAATCGTAAGGAAATTAACCTTTTTCCATTTCGAGGATTTCTATTGTTTTGCCAGTTTTTTTACCGAGAAATATTCAGGAAGTATGAGAAAACAGATTAAAAGTTATTAAAAATTAGTCAATCTTACGATTAAGATAAAAATTAGCATTTTTACAAGCAATTTCATATAATCTTAAATAACAAGTTTATTTTTCAAGTTCTGTATAACACCTAAATTTCTGAGATTGAACTTTTCAAGACCAAACTTTCTGAGTTTTTCTAATATTCTTTAACATTTGTCATATTTTTAGTGTTCTTCCATTTATAAGTTTATTTTTTGTCAAGTATTTAGGATACTAACTGCTTAAATTTCAAGACTAAATTTTTCGATTCCAAGTTTTCCCAAAACAAATGTAACTATCACCAGTTATGAAGTATTACCTTTTGAATTTAAACGTTTAATGTGAATTGCATCACTGTCCATATAACGGAAATTAATTGGAAAGACCCTTTGAATTAGATTCCTAGGACGATGCAAATCCTGTTGCTTCAAGGGCTTTATACTCGCTATATAATAGTATACAGTCTATTGGAGGTGGACAGATTATTTGGCTTACGCATGAGCGATTTCTAAAATATTTATTGTATTACCCTAAATCAGGACAAGGATACACTTTGGCTTGGTGAGTGTTCCAATCATCTACAACAGGGTACATTATTAACCCAGTTATAGTGTAGATTTCCATAAAAAATGCAAGTCTCTAATGCTAAATATGCAGATTATCAGTCTGTTATTGAGATAGATAAATAAATAGGGACGTACTGGTTTAACCTGAAATTAATATCTCTGTCTCTACCTAATACTACCAGCATCTTAAATGTTTAATCTGGACAGCAGCTCGCAACCTGGCTCGCATTGCTTAGTTTTACTTCTTGACAAAAAATATGTGTTATTTTGATTGCCCATGTCTTGAGGGTTCCATAATGATGTTTATATTCGTAAATTTCCTCCCTCTACAATAAGGGATAAAGCTAGTCTGTTTTCTTATGGGGAATAATTCAGCCTTCTGAATCTCTGTAAGCAAATGTCGCTAACGTCACCAAAATCAAGGAGCACTGATCTTTATCTGAGAAATAATGTCTAGACATCTCATTTATTAAGACAATTATTCACTTTTCTTAGAATTATACTGTCTTTCATCTCTTATTAAGCACCTTGAATTAATTTCAACTATTTCATTCGAAATCTGTGTCTGACTAACCTCTTTAACTTTCTCTGGACATAAAATCATCGATTAATCCACCTATAGTTATTGATGTAGAATGGAAGTGACCTTTGTCTCAGAAACAATGTCTAGACTTATCATTTTTAGTGGACATGATATAAATAAGTATTGATTAAGTGCGCGAGTTCCATTAAATCCATCCAGAAGAGAGAGTAGGGAAGGGACGGATACAGGTGAGGTGGGTTTGTGGGTAGGTCTTTGATGACGTGAAACCAAACAGCGACTTGTCTCGAAAGATGTCACTGACTTAACATATCATATGAATAAAGGGTAAAACGCGAGAGTGTGGGAGGGGCTGGTACACTTGAGATAGGTGGATCCCTTAGTACGTCAAACCAATTAGCGCCTTCCCTCTAACGCTACCGAGTTTGCCGAGTGAAAAATCAACCTTACTAATAAACTGCTATTCAAAGGAAACATATTAAGTTACTTAATTTCTAAGTATTTAATTAATATATATATTAAAGAGTTAACATCACAATATTAATAATACAAATTGTGTATCTAAATATAAATTTTAATCATAATCTATTGCTTATCCATTTTTGTAAATTCCTTTTAAATTCATGTAGTCTGCATCAAAATTTCAGCTGTTTTGAAGGTTCACTATGCAAATTCTCTTAATATATTGAGTCAACTTTACATATTAACCTCTATTTTAATTAAACCTATTAAGTTATTTAATGTATAATTATGTAATTAATATATATATATTAAAGAATCATTATCACAACAATAATACTACTAATTGTGTATCCATATATAAAATTTTATCATAAGCTAATTGTTATCTATTTTTAAATTTCATTCTTTATATTTGCAGAGTGCATCAAAACTTTCTAGACATAAGTCTAATGTGCAAAGAAGTTGATGGTAAAAAATGGCATATATAAAAATTGTGATGTAGGAAAAAAAGGTTTGAAGCTCACTACGTTGGCAAATTTGTACGTCTAAGGGGGAAAAGGGAGGCTTGATGCCCGCAAATTCGTACGTCTAAAGAGAAGGGTGTTTGAGGCACGCTTTGTCCGCAGACTCTTACAAATGAGGGCGAATAAAGAGAGATTGAGGGCAATGATGGAATAATAAGCTAGGTTTGAGAGTGGATCCCTTATGACGTCAAAACACTCAGCGACTTCACTCTAAAATGTTCGCTGACATAGCCAATCAGCGACTAGGCAGTAGTTTAACAAAATGGCGGACACGATATTGGTATTGTAACACAAATGCTGAGTTTGCTAGACTTGGTGGACCCCATCTATCCCTTGTTCTTGAATTAGACAGAAGCCTCAGCTGGAAGGGGCACATTCGCAGGCTTAGGTTATCTTGAACCTAGGGCTTGGGAATTCTATGCTCTTTGATCCTTGTGAGATTTATTCTCCTTCATCCTTATTTATATTTCTATGTCTACTACACTTTTCTCCAGCTCGCGCCTGGTGCCTTCCGCATATCCTATATAAAACTCCTTCTGGTAGTCGAAGGAAAAGTGCTGCTCGCTTTATTTCCTTTGCAGTGGATGAAGCGACTCAAACCAGGGCTGATCGTCTTCATCAGTCGCCGACAGCCTCTGCAGCCGATATTTGCAGTCTCTACGCCAGCATATGATGTCAATCTTTTTCTAAACCTTTTCGGTACAAAGCCAGAAAATCTCTGGTCCGTGGCTATGATAGTTCTGCCCAATATGCCCTGCTAGATGCTACCACCTCTAAACATTTCTCGCATACCTTCTCTCCCAACTTTTCCACAGCACTGGGAATAATGCGTTTTGTATTTTCGGCCCATATATAGTTTCACCCTGTAGCCCTCTCGGTGTGCACGGATGGCTCCAAATTCGAAGAGGAAGTTGGCTTCTACGATACCTCCCACTTGCGGGAATTAATTCATTGCCTTTTTTCACGACAGCAAAGTTAGTTGCATTACACAGCTTGGTATTGGAAAGTACGTGCCCTAACCGGTTCAGACACTGTTTTGCAATTTATAGAGACTCACAAATCCCGCTAATTTCCTATGAATCTTGTCATCTCAATGTTTGCACTATCTATGGCTACTGCGAGTCTAACTGCGTCGAATTTTTTTCTGCTTGTTTCTTGGACACATGAATTGTGGGAAACGAGCGTGCTGGAAAGAGAGCCTTGTTGTCATGACAGACTGATGAACCAGTCCAGGGTTTCACTCTCCCCTATACTGACTACATGACAGTGATCGGGCCAGCGCTTTGGGGTGCATTAAAATGACCATACGAACAAAAAGTCTCTCAAAATTATAAGTTGAGGGCCATTTCCCTCAAACATTTCCATCTCACCTAACTATTCGACGGTATCATTTTTTGTCCTCCCCGAATCGAAAACACTTGCAGGATTAGGGGCCATTGGATGTCTTGTTTCTCTGAACCTTTCTGTTGAGATTGATTGTACCCCAAGATTGCTTAGATGCCTCTTTTGGGGCACCTAATCATACCTCTTATTTTTTTTTCATGGAGTTGTGTTATAATTAAGTTTCGTTACTTATTCTGATTAGTTTAATATTTAAATTTTTTAATTTGCATTTATTTGGGGTTATGTGGCTTGACATTTCTTCACAGCCTCAATTATGGCTCTTTACATTACATATAAAGTAAATCACGACAATGATTCTACCGCGATCTTTTGATGGTGTATTGACACTTAGTGCCAAACGTGTTGTGCAAGTGAGCAGAAAGGTTTATTTAAAACTACAGTTAATTACGGTCAGAGCATGACAAGGTGTATTAATATGGGGCGTCAGTGTGGGTCATTGGAACTCTCACAAATATGAAAGAATTCTTCTATTTTGTCAGCAGTGATGAATATTTTTCTTGTTAGCAGCCATAAAATGAAAAAGATCTCTTGTAAGCAGCCGTCAATGGCGTCTAATCTTGGCATAAATGAATTTTCTTGTCAGCAACTATCAAAGATTTCTCCTGTGAAAACCTATAAATGAATGGTTTTATCAGAAACCATCAAATATCTTATTCTGAATAAGCATTATTGAACTCTCTTGTCAGCAGCAATTAATGAATTTTATTTTCAGAAAAATACAATATATTTTTATCAACAGCCATTAATGAATTTTTTTATCAGACGGAATTAATGAATTTTATTTTCAATAGTGATCAATGATTTCTTCTTAGAAGACATGAATGAATTTTCGTGTCGGCACCTCTCAATGAATTTCCTTGTCAGGCCTCATCACTGATTTCTCTTGTCAACAAACAGAAATGATTTCGTGGAAAAATATCAATAAAAATATTTCTCTTACGGGAACCCAACAATTGTCTCTTTTGTCAACTACAAATAGTCTTTTCCCAAGAGGTATCAAAGAATTCTCCTGTCAGTAGCATTCAATGAATTATCTTTTGAGCAGCCATTAATATTTTATGTTGCCAGCAAAGATTAATCATTTCTCTTCTGTGCTGGCATCAAGGATATATTTCTGTTTACAAAACCTATCGATGAGTAGCCATGAATTTGTGATCTTCTCAGCAGCATTCAATTATTTATCTTATATGTTTAATTATTTTACTTCTTTGTAGATATCAAGGAAGTTTTGCATCAACAGCTATCATTGAAGTGAATTTTCAGTAGAAATCAATAAAATAACAAGCACTAGCCATTCATTATAATTATTTGTTCGATTTAGCAGACATAAACGATATCTTTTTGTAGCAAGAATTATTAAATTCTCTTGTCAGTAGCAATTAAGGATTCCCGTAATTAGCAGTCATTAAAGGGTTCTCTTGTCAACAGGCATCAATAAATTAATTTGGTAACACGCATCCTTGATTTCCATTGATAGTCCTCTTCAATGGATACTCTTTTCAGGAACCATCAATGAAATATCTTGTTATAGGCAACAATGATAACTTTGCTCAGTAGCTCTCAATGATAGTTCTTGTAGTCAGCCATTAATGACTTCGATTTTCAGCAGTCATTAATAAATTATCATGGATACAGCAATCAATGTTTATACCTTCTTTACTGAGAAGAAATTAATGACATCTTTCTTCATAAACTATCAAAGACGTTTCTGGTCAGAAGCCATAAATGATTTCTTTTATCAGCTCACATCATGGTTCTAGTATCAGCAACCATCAATACATTCACTTTTATATAGCTAATTAATGAAATCTCTTGTGAGAAATTTTCACTAAATTGTCTCTTCATGAAATACCAATCAAGTATCCTGATATCAGTGATCAATGAATACACATGTTAGCCCAAACAATATCTTCTCTTTTCCACCGCCATTAATTACTTCTCTTCTGAGAAGTAATCAATGACATAATTATTTGAAAACTATCCGAGAATTCTCTGGTAAGCAGTCATTCATGAATTCTCTTCTCATTAATCAATAAATTCTCTTAGGGAAAATTCTAATGTCAGTAGTCATACATGATTTCTTTTGTGATTTTCAATCAATGACCTCTCATTTCCTCAGCAATCAAGAACCACTCTTTTCTCCTGCGATCCGAATTTCGCTTGAGCAGGCTTCAAATGAATTCTCTTGTTAACAGCCAACAATTAATTCTCATGTCAGAAGGCAGCATTGATTTATCTTGTCAGCAGACTTTAAAATTTCGCTTACCAGCAGCCATCATTGAAGTCTCTAGTCAGAAGGTCTCAAAGAATTTTGTCTCTATATCTATCAAGGAAAATATTGTCGCCAGCTAGTTTTTATATCTATAGTTATCAGCTATCATTGCCTTTCTTTATTGGAGCTTTCAATGAACTCGCTTGTCATCAGCCAGAAAATAGTTTTCTTATTGGCAGCAAAAATGAATCTTCTTTTAAAGAGCCATAATTGATTTCTCTTCTAAGCTTTCATTAATAATTTATCTTTTTAGCTACTCTCAATAAATTTCCTTATCATCAGCCATCAAAAAATTCTCTTATCAGTAGCCATCAGAGAATTCTGTTGTTACCAGCAATCATTGATAACTTGTCAGCAACCATCAATGATTTTAATTTTCGGTAGCAATCAAAGATTTTGTTTCCAACAAATGTCAATATTTATTTTAGTCAGTAGCCCTAAGAGGTTCTCTTTTCAAGACCTATGACTAATTACTCTTGTCAGCAGTCATAAAGGAACTATCTTATAAGCATCCCTCCAGAAGTTTTCACGGCAGCAGCTACCAATGATTAATCTTATCATCACAAATCATGAGTCTTATGTCAGCAGCCATAAATAAATTTACTTGTAAACACCTATGTTGTAAGAGTATATCAGTATATTTAGATTCTAGTAGCAATCAAAAGCTTCTATGCTATCCGGGAATACAGATTTTGTTTAGTATCAGCCATCAATGATATATTATGTCAGCAGCATCCAATGAATTCTATCCTCAGCATCCTCCAATAAATTCTTTTGTAAGCAGCTTCTAAGGGATTTTGTTGTCAATATATTTCAATGAATTCTATTATCAAGAGCCATCAATAACTTTTTGGTTATCAGACATTAAATATATCTCTTTTCAGTAGAAATCACAGAATTTCCTCTCAAAAGATATAAAAAGGTAATTATTATATATCAATGATTTCCCTTTAATGCGGACGTTAATATTTTCATTTCAGCAGCAATCAAAGCCTTTTATTTTCATCAGGGATAAATATTTTGCTTAGCACCAGCCATCAATGATTAATAAGGTCAGAAGCATTCAATGAATTTACTCTCTCTTCAGCAGCTTTCAATATATTCTTTTATCAGCAGCCTTTAATAAACTTTGTCATCAGCCATTAAAGTTTTCTCTTGTCAGTAGCAATCAAATAATTTTCTCTAAAAAGCTATCAAAATATATTATCCGCAGTTAGCTTTTATATTTATTGACAGCAGCTAAAAATTATTTCTCTTTATAGCAGATTTCAATGAATTCTCTAGTCATCAATCAGCCAACAATTGACATAAATTCTCTTGTCAGTGGCTGCAATGATTTCTCTTGCAAGTAACCATAAAGGATTTATCATGACAGCTACAAAAAAAAAATTATTCTTAGCAGCCATCAATGAAATTAATTGTAAGCCGCCCCCAATGATATATTTGGTCAGCAACCAATAATGATAGCTCTTGTCAGCAGCCATCAGTTATTTTTATTGTCAGCAGTACTCAATGAATTATTTTCACTAAGCTTCTATGATTTCTGTAATCAGGACTAATCAATATTGACTCTTGTAACCAATTATCAAATGATTTCTCTTGTAGTTAGACAACAACAGAACTTTTTCTGAGCAGAAACTAATAATTTTTCATGTCAGCAATCATCAATAATTTCATATTAGTTGCGATCAGTGTATCTATTATTAGCAGACCTAATTAAATTTTATTCTCAGCAATCTTGGAAAATATTTCTATAAGGAGCCATCAAAGATTTGGCTTCCTTTGCTCCAGTATTGTTTTCTTTTGTAAAAAAAAAATATCAAGCCTTTTCATCTATTATTATCAATGCAATCAATCTTTCACAATCGTTCAAGGAATTCATTTATCATCGGCATCAATGAATTCATTCTCTCGTTGGCAGGCATCAATTAATTCTTATCTCAGTAACGATCACTGTTGAAAATAAATTCTCTTTATATAATATAAAAATACTCTCATCAGCAGCCATCAATAATGCTCATGACACTAATCATCTTTTCACAGCCTGAGACAATTCTATTGCGAGTAGAAATGCCTTGTTTATTTCTCTTGTCAACAGGCATCAATGACTTCTCTCTTTCACACTCATCATTGAATTCTCAGTCAAAAAGTGTTCAATGAAATAAATTTCCCCATCGCATGCAATAAGAAATTCTCTTCTCAGCAGCCACCAATGAATTATCCTCCTAGTAACCATAAATGACTTCTTTCAAACGCCATCAAATATTTCTCGTTCAGGAGCAGAATCGAGTTCCCTAGTTAACAGAAAATAATTAATTTTCTGGTTAGCACCCACCAACGATTTTAAGTATCATAAGCTATCAATGTTTTCCACTGTCATTAGCCATCAATTACTTTCCCTTCAATAAGCGGCCAATGGTTTTAGTTGTAAGAAGTCATCAATCAATTATCTTGTTATTATTCATCAATGTCTTCTCTTTTCTGCATCAATCAAAGAATTTTCTAATTAGCAGTCATCATAGATTTCTCCTGTTAAGAGCTTTTATTGATCTCTTGAATTATCGACGGCCATATATTATTTTATTTTCTGAAGCCATCAATGATTTTTATTTTTGTCTTCCATGAATAACTTCCGTTTTAGAGAGAATTAATAAATTTTATGGTCATACAGCCATTAATGATGTCTCTATTCACCAGCAGATAAATATTTATCTTGTCAAAAACAACAGTCATAAAAGACATCAATTATCATCCCCCACCAAAAATTGTGCATATATGCTAACTCAATGAATTCTAGTAGAAGCAACCAGCTATGATTTCTCTCGTCAGTAGATATCAATGAATATTTTTCAACGGGATTCAATGTATTCTCTTTTTACCACCCATCTATGATTTTCCTTTTTAACAGCTATAAATTATTTTTGTTGTCAGCAGCCAGCTATTACTTCTCTTCACACCTGTTATCAATAAATTCTCTCTACAGGAGCTATCGTCAATTTCTATAGTGAACAGGCATGTGTGAATTTTCTTGACAGCAAGAATCATTTACCTCTATTATCAGACTATAAAAACTCTCCCATTAGCATCGATCACTGATTCTTTTGTCAGCAGCCATCATTAAATTCGCTTTTTAGCAGCATAAAAGAATTATATTTTTACTAGAATTTACTTATTTCTCTTGTTAGCAGCTATCAGTGACTTGCCTTTTTCAGATCAATCAAGGAATTTTCATTTTAGAAATATTCAATAAAATTTCCTCTCATAGCTATCAATAAATACTTTTATCAGAAGCCATACAATGAAGTTTCATCTTAGTAACCATGAATAAATTCTATTCTCAGCAGCCATCAAACATTTATGTTTACACCAGCTTGAATGAGTACTCTAGTCTTCAGAAAATAAGGATTTTTCGTGTGACTATCCATCAGAAAGTTTACACACCATAAGCTATCAATGAAGGCTCTTCTCCGCCGCAGCATGACTGAGGCATTTCTGTTACCTCGGCCTTGTTAAGTGTTTACTCCCGCTCCTTTAAACTCGACCCGCTCTAGGCTAACTGTCGCTGCCTTATTCTTTCTTCGTCCCTTTATCGCTCATCTGACTTCTCCCTCCATGCCTTAGTCTTACCGTCCTGAATTTCTCTCATAGCGAGAGTTATTTGCTATCATCTTCCCGTCTCTCTAAGGAGTATATTAAGATAGGTAGCATCGGCAACATCACAGTTGACGATATCATTCTCCTACGGTTCGAACTTCACAGCCACTTTGGGTCATTCAAGATCATTCGCTGATTCATGCTAGTATTGTTTTTCATTGACGCTATTTCTGATTGATATTTCACCCATCTCTGGTAATCAGCCCCTCGAAGGGAGGGGGTAAATGCATCTTGTACAATCTTGTTCCTGGATGCTTCAGCGGAGCTCTCAATACCCGGTAGATAGTATGTCGTACCTCTAGCACCAAGGCGCGGGTTCAATCCCAGCGAGCGGCCATGAAAAGCTTTGAGCTTCTTCTCGAGTTGGACGCACAATTTGAAGATACGATGATGTGCATAACCGCCTCCTCTCACACCTAGCCAATCACATCGCAGCTATCATTTCCTTCCAGTCTTCACAGCGAAACACACCTAATCTCTCTTCTGTTGATGAGCCCTGAAGTTGGCTCAATTGTATTCCTTTGGGGGGCCCTTATGTCTACATAGCCCAACGTAGAGTACTAACGTGGAACCTGACACAGAATCATTAAAGGTTGGAAGATTTCCTGTCTTACCCGCTCCTGGTTATTTAGGGCGTGCCAATGATTGATTGGTCTTTTGCTTCTTATATTTTACAGAATATAACTAGGCTATATGTATAAAAACAAGAACATTAAATAAGAAACGTCAAAAGCCCAAAACAAAAAAGAAGACAAAAACAAAGAAAACAAAAGTACCCCCAAACCACAAATTCAGGCTCCAGCGGAAGAGACGACAAAAAACAACTGCAACCGTCGGGGCATTGTGGGATAAGACCAAGATTAGAATCGCGGCGCGATGGCGCGCAACTTTAAACTCCCGTTGATCGTCTCCGATCTATTTCCAGGCAGTCTGGGGGCCTCACCCGATTGTAGGGTAATAAAGCGAAGCGCGGGTCTGAGCACCCAGTCCTCACTGACTCTTTGGCGCGCTCATTACCGGTAATCTCCAGATGTCTAGGAACCAAGCCGAAGACAATTTGGACCGTGCCTCCGGACAACGATTGATAAAGGGCTTTAAACCAATGTACATACCTTCTTCAGCGAGCCGAATTAAACGATGAAATAAATATATAAAAATATCTAAATAGAAAAAATAGGGAAAATTAATATTTAAAAAATGGAATTTGTATTAAAATTAGTTAAAATGTACGATTTTATTTCTCTTTTGTTCACTCCAATAATATGCAAGTTGGTATCTAAGATTCTATGTATTTTTTACACAGTCAAGCAGTATATCCCTTAAACAGGACAGTTACAAATTTAGACAAATGAATTCTTATTTAGTCTAAACATAAAATTTTGTTTTATTTAAACATGAAAAAGTATTTCAACAATCGCACGCAAACAACAATTGACATTATGTGTCAATGGGTTAATTCTACGTCCTGCATATTTGATTTAAATAAATTACCCGGTATTGAATTTATTCTTTAACAATATATATAGCTCTTTTCCTCGAGTGCGCAGTTCCATACAAAGCCCACTTTAATTTTCCATTTGTCAAGACATCTGCCTGTATGAAACCCTGTGTTTGCATGTAAGTTTGAGTCTCTATCTGAAATTGCTTATGTATTGATTTTTCTACAAGTCACCTAATTACGCTTACTTTGGCGTCGTTTATATTATTATTTAATTCCACCCGGACCATGGGTAATTGAAATTTAATATGAACGTTTCTCAACCAACCTTTGACTTTAAAAAATTCATTAAATTTAATTAACTTTCTGTTTAAGTTTGCTCATAAACTGGGTTTTATCACTAAATTCTTAAAGTAAAAATTTATTTTCTCCTAAGAAAACCATCGAACATTAGTAATTAGTTTCTTTTCAGTTTGTAGGAAGTTGCACTTCTGAAGTATTGTTTCGTAGGAAAGTTACTTCACCAATGAAAAAGTAAGAGAATTAAAGTAGCCATTAGTACCATAGGATACAGTATACTTTTGGTTACATCAAAGGATTGTACAAAGAGGAATGTTAAGTTCATCGTGTAGGAGATGCAATAATATTAATGGTGAGTTGGAGGAAATATGCGGAAGGAAACAAAAAACGATGGGGGAGATAAGATATTCGCGAATAAAATTTTATGATCTGGTTGATTCAATTGACAATTTTACGAACTGATCTAGCTGAGACCCGATACAAGGTGGAATGTGACATTGTTTATTTACAAGGTCCAATAAACTCTAAAATTACAGTCAATTGATGGGAAAGCTAAAGAAGAAGAATATGAACCTGTTGTTTACAAGTATTCTTCCGCAAATAGGTGAGGCGAATGTTTATGGTTCTTGAAGGTCGTCTCTAATTATGGGGGAACCTTGTAGGTAATCGTGAGGACAAGCCAAGAGCCTTGCAGGGAGAAGTTGGTTGCCAGTAATGGTGATAGAATACCGAGTTATCGCGTAATCTTTTGGCAAGGAGTCCAGTTGATACAGATCCCCTGGTTGGTTTGCGTTGCCCTTCCTTATTTCCCACGAGAGTTATTTTGTTGATTGTTATGGGGTGCCCTAAGCCTAGGGGTGGTCTTATTCTAGCGACGGGGTAAAATAGCCCGGAGGATGTGGATAGACCACATCAGGGGAGAACACCGGTATTTCGGGAGTCATGTAATCGCGAAGAATTACGATTAACGAAGAGAATGCGAAACGGCTGTTATCGCGATTAATAAGGCCATGAAGCAGGAATATTGAGTAACGTCAAGATATTGAAGTCACCAAAGCAAAAATCGAATTATTATTGAACTAGATCTGATGCACTTTACGAAAGTTTTTAATTAAGTTTTAAGTACTAAACAATGACATAAATTGAGTTCGAGATCAAGTACGGTCAAGGTCTAAAGGAGGCCGGACGAATAGAGCCTTAAGAGTCACACCTTAATGTCTGCGTTATGTATACGACTATATACAAAGATGAATTACGTGAATCCGAGAGATAGGATTGAACGATATATAATGCGATATATTGCTATAAAAAAACAGTAATCTAATTATCCTCTTTGTTCTGGCTTCACACAGTTATATATTCAATTTAAGCCACGCCATATAAGCTTCTTGTCCAACTAAGCCACACTTTCCTCTTATGTGCCGGCCTGTGGATTTGTCGTATTAACATAACTCGACTTTTGATTGGCTAGTGCCGAACATATTCATAAGGAAGGCACTCCGACTATTGGGTAAAATTCTCTCTGGATGGTGACATGTTGCCATGGAGACAGCTTCCTGACCTGGTTTCTATTTGTTTAATAGTGATAGCTATCCGGTTTATTCTGGATTCTGCTTTCTTTATAATGTTTGCCTAAGATTGCCTCGACCAACTCTAACAGAGATAACTGTGCTCCTTTTACTACCGTGTGACATTCTCGTAAATGGCGCTAACTTTACTTTTCTCTTTCTCTGTACTTTATGTGTGTAGCGACTCTCGCGTGTGTTCTATTTTTGATGTACACGCCAGTCGCTACATGTTTTCTATAAAAGAACCTCCTATATTGACAACTCTTTTCTCGATCTCTCAAAGAAAGAAAGGGGTTCACTTTATATTTTAACCAGACGTGGTACCCCTTAACGGAAATGGGCCGCTAAAACTTGGAAGAAGTTCAAATAATACTCAAATGGATAATTAAAGAAGGTTCAGGAACGGGAAAGAAATAATAAGAAAGCTGTTCGCAACAACGTGATAATCATGAACCCAAACAAAGTTCTTGGCCTATACCACGAAATTTATCATGGTTTTACATAAATGTGAGAAATTTAAAGAACAAGATCAGCAAATTCAAAATCTTAGATACGTTGGAAAGATTTGATTTTATTGTAGTTACTGAGACTTGGATCAATGCTTTTAACAAGAACCTTTTTACTTTCTCGACTCAGACTGGATTGCCGAGTATGGCCCCATACTTCCTTTGCAAAACTGAAAAAACATTATTATACCCATTAATACAATGTATTTGAAGCAGGGATGACTTCAAAACATGTCATTAGCTTGATTCTATTTTATATTAGGTTAACAAGAAAAACCTGACTCACTAAGGAATCGGAAAGATTCCTTAGTTAAGAAGGGATGTAAAAACCAGGCCAGTAATTACAGACCCATTAGCTTAACCTCAAAAGTTGGAAAGTTGCTCGAAACGATCATTAGAGACAAGCTAGTAGAATTCTTTGAAAACAATAACCTTATACGTGATAGCCAGCATGGTTTTAGGTCTAAGAGATCGTGCTTAACAAACCTAATTGACTTTTATCATAACCTTTTCAACCTATATAACGATACTAAATCATTAGATACAATTTACCTAGATTTCAAAAAGGCAGTGGACAAAATTCCCCATCAGAAACTCATGAACAAAGTGCGTACGCTAGGAATTAACGGTAATATATACGGATGGATTAGTAGCTAGTTAAAAAACAGGAAGCAGAGAGTGATAATAAATGGCGTGGAATCGGACTATGTATCTGTTACCAGCGGTGTTCCCCAGGGATCAGTCCTGGGGCCTATTTTATTTACTATATACATCAATGACATAGACGTTGGAATAAATAATATCATATCTAAATTTGCAGATGACACGAAAATAAGTAACTCAGTATTATGCGAAGAGGACAGGGCAAGCCTGCAAGCTGATATAAATAAAATTACCGAATGGTCTGAGAAATGGCAAATGCCATTTAATATCGACAAATGCCAAATCCTTTTGAACAAAAAACAAAAAATACAACTATACAATGCAAGGAGGCTTAATAAACACAACCCCGCAGGTTAAAGATTTAGGAGTAATTATTACAGAAAACTTAAAAACATCAAACCAATGCGCAGCTGCTGCAAATAAAGCTAACACAGCACTAGGATTTTTAAAAAGAAACTTTACTCATAAAAGCGAGGAGATAATTATGCCACTATATAAAAGTATTGTCAGGCCCCATTTCGAATACGCTGTACAGTTCTGGGCCCCTTACTTAATAAAAGACATAGATAAATTAGAAGCTGTACAACACAGAGCGACAAAACTTATCCCGTCAGTACGTAACAAACCTTACCACGAGAGGCTAAAAAAACTCAATCTATTTTCCGTCAGAAAACGAAGACTAAGGGGGCAGCTTATAGAGTGCTTCAAAATACTTAAAGGATTTAACAACGTTAATGCCAATAACTTGTTCACACTGACAGGGGAGTGTCCCAGGCGTGGACATGATTCAAAACTTCAGGGTAAAAGAGCCACTATGGATGTAATAAAGAAACTTCTTCACTTACTCGATTATTAATGATTGGAATAATTTGCCAAACGAGGTAGTGGACAGCAGCACTATAGATTCATTTAAAATGAAATTAGACAAACACTTAACAAATATTGGAATTGTTTAGCATAAGCTACAAAATAAAATAATATTACAAAACTATAACTCTTTCAGGTGTATGTAAGTGGTTTTCACATTCATTTTATTTAATTACTATTCAATGCAAATTTCCTTCAGGTACTGTCTTCTCACACCTGCAAGGTACTTTTCCAAAATTATTTCATGTACGGCTTTTGCCGGAGGGAGTGGAGGGTGGGGAGAGCCTAAAACTTTTCTATCCTTTACTTCTACTATTCTATGTGTAAGTGGCAGTAGATTTAAGGCCAGATCACCTTATTCTGGGCCGTAAGGCTCGTGTGATCTGTGTATCTATGTAACTCTATGTAACAAAAGTTATGGAGCAACACCAACATTTATTATTCAAAATAAAGTCCATCTTTCTCTACAATCTTCTTCCAGAATCAGCCAGCATATAAATCTGCCCATGTCCTAATCAGCTTTGAATCAAAGAACTGTAAACAAGCTTCTGCTTCCTTAGTGAGTCAGGACTTTCTGGCCAACCATATATATGGATATCCACGAACAGCACGTGAAAGAATATCATAATGGCTTGGGGTGGTAGTGGCGACCTCGTCCCTGGCCTGACCCTGAATCGGGGACCCTCACATTTATTTTAGGCCCCAACGCAGCTCCCTAGACCATTGCAAAAGCAGAACCGCCGCATCCCGTGATCTCTCCCAGAGATTCACCAGGCCTAGGTCTGTGTGTATCTGTATGCAGTTGAAGAGATGTGTGATGTCGTATATGTGTGCTAGGTATTTCAGGCAGTTTGGTGTTGTATGGGTGGTGGGAAATATTTTGTGAATGTATGATGTCAGGGGTGGTGATTTGTTTGTTCGTATCAGTGCTATTGTTCTTCGGATATTCTTTGTGAGGGTTTTTTCTGAGTTGTGTATGATTAGAGGTGGTGCACTTAATATTTTGTTGTGGGTTCTGTGTATCAAGTATTATTGTGTGATCTGAGATGGATTGTTTTGATATTTTGCTTATTTGTGTCTTCTGTTGTTGTGTTAGGGTCCGTGTCTAAGTTGGAGGTGTAGTTGTTGTTATAGAAAATGGTCTGTTTTTGTGTCAGTGATTGGGAGGGTGTCTGGTGATGCGATGGAAGGGATGATTTGAATATTGCATTTTCTGCCTAAGTTATGATGCATGTAGTTTTAGGTGATTTTTGATTGGTAGAATGTTCGTCTCGTCATGCAGATGGTAGGTGTTTGTGTCAAGAATGCATCCTGTGGCAGTGCGGAGGGCTGTGTTTTGTATTGTCTGAAGATTTTTTGGTGTTGGTTTCCGAAATAATTGGAGAGCAGATTGTGTTGGCGTATTCTAGTTCTGGTTTGTGATTCTATTGTATGTGTTAATGAGCGTTTGCTTGGTTTTACCCCAGTGTGAAGTTGTGAGTGCCTTGAAGACTTTGAGCGTTTTCGTTGCCTTGACTCTTGTGTTTTGTATGTGTTTTGAGTATTTGAGTTTAGGGTGGAAAGTAAGGCCAAGGTTCTTCGGTTCTTTTTTAGTGGGTAACGTTATGTTTTGTATGTTTAGATTTAGGATTGTGTTGTATTCTGCAGGGTCTGGTGTGAAGAGAGTTGTCATTGTTTTGGTGGCATTTAGCCTTAGTGAATTTTCCAAAGTCCATGTGCGTAATTTGTTGAAGTAAAGTTGTATCCGTTGTGCAGCAGTTTCTGGTTTGTTGTATGAGGAGAGTATTGCGATGTTGTCTGCGTAGGTGTCAATTTTTACTGTTTATGGGATATTTGGCATATCTGAGGTGTAGATGTTAAAAAGTGTTGGGGAAAGTACTCCTTCTTGGGAAACTCCGGATTTGGTGTGTCTGTGTTTGAATTTGTGTTTTGTATTTGGGTGTATTGGAGTCGTCCCTTGATTTAGTTTCCTATGTACTTGATGAGGGTGGTGGGCATGGTGAGTTTGTGGATCTTGTAGGTCTACTGTGTCGAATGCTTTGGACATGTCAATGGAGACTGCTATATATCTATATGATTGAACTTTCTTGTTGAATCCATTTGTGATTATGTTGTTTATTGTGTGTAATGCTGTAGTGGTTAAGTGCATGGGTTTGAACCAATGTTGTTTTGTTGTGTTTGGGATGTTGGATGTGCTGTAGGGTTGGATGATATTTTGTAGTGTTTTGACTACGGGGGAAAGCAGCATTATTCGTCTGCATGAATCTCCTTTGTTTATGTCTTTATTTGTTTGAGGTATTGGGATTATTTTTGGCTACTTTCCATTTTTTAGGTATGTTGTTTGTATTTATGGCGAAGGTGTAAGTTTGCGTGAGAAGCTTTATGGCCTTTTGACCTAGGTTTTTGAGGTGTTTGATGCTTATGATGCTTATGGTCTTCTGTGGATGAGTTCCAAAGTTCTGAGTGTGCGTTGATGTCTGCTGTGATGATGGGGTTCGTGGGAGTGGTTGCATGGGTGAGTGTGGAAGAATAAGGAGAGAGAGAAGGAATCCCTCTCTCCCTGACTTCCTCAGTTCGCCATTAACTGCTCTAAATTCGTCTGCTATATAATGCGAAAATTAGAACAATGGAAAGACCGTTAAGGAAGCATCGCGACTTCTCGCTATGGACCCTAATCGCAACCCAAGGCAATTGAGGAAGTCTGTTTTAATGAAGCTCTGTCCCCGTCTAAATAATTTCGGAGTATATATTTGAGACTTCAAAGTTCACATGCAGATTGCGTCTGAAGCCTCTGTCCAGTACGTTATCCGTAACGTCTTTGTTAATCAAAAGGGAATCGACTACATTCTCGTCCAGGAAAGAATTGAGCGATTGGCGAAGATTGTTGGTCCTGGAGATAGTTAGGCGTGCTTCAACCCTTCTCACCACATCTTTGGATTTTAATGATCGGAAAGCCATCCCCGAAGCACCCTTTGTTTACCTCTTAACGATAAGAGGCCCTAACTTCATTTTACTCAAATTTGGATTAAGCGTCTCGTGAGACGCCCAAAAGTTCAAGGTCGAACTTACCTACCTGGTCCTACTCACCGCACATCAAGTTAAAAATGATTTAACCCCCGTTTCGTCACGCTCCTCCTACCTTTACTGCGTCGAACCTTAGGGATCCCATTAGCTCTAGAACTTGCATAATAGTAAAATCATTACTTAATTAGTTATCCCTCAGTTCAAACTTAACTGATATTGTTAATCATCTAAACAGTCAACCGTCAATATTTAATTACATTGCCATTTAGCTTGCCCTATATGTATATTTAATCCTTAGTCCTACTAAAGTATATTTTTGTAGCCGTGTTTTAATATTCCTTGGCCTAGCAAGTATTTATTTAAAGCGCTCTTAAAGCCATCCCCAGAGGGAGCCTTAATTTCGGTCGCCGTTATATGCCAGTGTGCGTATAACGGCGTACACCTGGTCATACCACGACAAAGAGTAAATTTGCTATGTCTACATCTTCATTTGGATGGTTCGGGTCCATGGTGTCTCTGGGTGGGATGTAGAGGTTTGTGAGATGTAAGTGCTTAGATTTCCTTTTGTGGATTTTGGTGATTTGTGCTTAAGTTTTTGTCTGTTTATGTTGTTTGGGAATGGGACTGTGTATAAGTGATGTTGTTTTTATGTATATGATGAGGCCTCCTCCCACTTTGTGTTTTCTGTCAGTTCTGATGGCTGTGTAGTCTGTGATTGAGAGGTTTTCAGTTTTCCTGTGAGTTTGGTTTCTTGCATGGGGACTATGTCTATTTCATTTTTGTTGTGATGTGCTTGAGTTCTGTCGTTTTCTTGTTTAGTCCATTTATGTTTATTTGTAGTGTTTTTAGGTGCTTGTTGTGTGTTTTTCGTTTGTTTGATTGTCTAGGGGTTTGTGATGTTGGAGGAAGTGTGGGTTTTGAGTATGTTGGTTATTGATGGGTCGGCGTTGATAGGTGTGGTGCTTGGAGTTTTGGGCACATCCAGTGTTTTGTCTATTGTTTGATTAAAATATTTATGAATTTGCGATGTACCCAGTGTGTTGTGGTGTTGATGCAAATTATGGGTGTTTGTCTTTTTGTGATTTATTTATTGCATTAATATTTTTTTTTAATTTCGGCAATTCTTTTAAAATAACTTTGATTTTCCTGTTTTGTACCCAACAAATAAACAAATTAATACGAAAATGTTTAATAATATTACGACTATAATATGAAACAAACCTTTATTATTCTTGTAAGATTTTTGTTATTGATTTTGTGCAATCAAAAGAGGGAATCCGGGTCTAGATAGTGACAAGACCACCCTCATATCACGTGATACATAGAGTGGATTTGTTCACTTCAACTTCAGGTTCAAGAATACTGTCAAATCTGTTTCACAATGATACGTAGTTGTGAAGGAAACCAAAACATAGACTATTCTTCTTACCAACCTAAGGTCAGTTTCGATCTGCAGACACGAAAACTGTTTAACATCCACGCCAGCCTTGTCAAAGTCAGCTTTCTTTCTTGGGTCCTCCTCTAAAGCAAATTTAATCTTCCTTTGCTGGATCGTCATCACCGATCGCTGGTCATCATCAGAAAAAGGAGACTCTGAAGGAATTACATGCTAAGAGCATCAACATCTAGAAGTACTTTACGAAGATTGGTATTTAGGACTCTCAAAATGTCCTTATTTTCTTGAAGTCTTTCAAAGGTAATGTTTTCTCATCTTTACTAGGAATATCGTCAAGGATTGGGAAGTTTCACAGATTTTTGCTCTCTGTCCTGTGACTAAATAAAGATTTTAATAAAATTTAATAAGAAATTTACTTTGGTATCAACATTATCCGATAAATAATATTATATAAACAATAATACAGAAAAATTAGCCTAATTTACACTTTCTCATATGAAGAATTTAAATATTACAGAAATAAATATAATAAGAAAAGAATTCCTGGTCTAAAGGAAAAGGTGGTGTTTTTTTATTTACTAAAACGCCGAGTCACAGTAAATAAAGACATCAGTATAAATATTACGTCTGAGACTTTTGCTAACGAGTTCGTGATAAATATTTATAAAATAAATTTTGACGTAGTATGTAGGCGAAAAAAGTAAACGAAAGAGCATGATATTATTCATTTGTGAATCGATATCTACTTTAATTACACAAAGAATAACGGTTATATGCGGTGAATTTAATTTTACAAACGTTGTTTTTTATTAGTTGAAACAGTGGCTAATGCAGTAAATCGATTTCTAGAATTTATAAACGATAAATCAGTCCATCCAAAAGTAAACAAGCCGGCACGTGAACATAATATCCTAGCCTCAATTATGACTATTGAAGAGATGTTAATATTAAGTACACATTCAAGCGAAACACTTGGGAACAGCGACCACAACAAAATTCAATTCGCTCTGAAAATTCGTAAAAAGTTCACGCGAACACAGCTGTGATCTTTGTTAGGTGCGTTAAAACTAAAATTTGGGATGAAATGTTAAACATTCAAAATGCCTTGGAAGTGTATAATTTATATTCGAGTACATTTTCATCTATGAATAAAGAAATACTGCGGTATAAACTTTGGATTTAAAGATGGCAAATGAGCTGTCATGTAAAAATAGTGAGTTTAAAATGTGCACACGAGAAACTGATCGATTGTATAAATTTAGAAAACTACTAATACTGCTGAAAATCAAAACTGAAACCTTTATTATCGTCGTCTTGTCAAACGAGAAATAAGAACAGCTAAATAAAACTAAAGAAAGACCTTAGCATCGTTGTCAAACATGTTCCAACCAATTTTATAAATATGTACACAATCGTAAACCAATTAGAGAGTGCATCGAAAACTTTTAAAATGCGTTGGGTGCCTTTAGTGACAATCCGACTATGGGGAAGAAATATATTACATAAACATTTTGAGAAGCATTTTTCTCGTTTAAAATACGAAAAACTACCTAGGATACGAGACATATTAATTTTTGCCGAAGGAAATTCTGCTTTAAATATTGAAATAAACGAGAGTTAAACTAGGTTTTGATATAAGGAAAAATAAAAATTTCAAAAGTGCCAGGTCCCGATAAAATCTAAGCGATACACCTTAAATAATTAGAAAGGAAACTTTAAAAACCCTTTCTAGACTTTTCAAAGAAACTGTCGCAGGATACCTTGTGGTTCTGATGTACTTCTTTGTTGAAGTTTGCTTTAATCTAAGAGTGCTACGTTTGTTGTTTTAAGGAAGAGCTGCTTCAACACGTAAGGATATAAAGAAACACACAGGAATTATCCCCAAATAAACATATATTTACAATTAACTATTAAAAAAACAGTAAACACATTTATATCCTCATCCTACGCTAACCGAGACTAACCCGGTGGAAACTGGGCCTCTTACGATAACTTCAATGAAAAAAGAAACAAATAGGCTACACGTAAACACACCAATTGCCGATTAGTATTTTTATTGCGACCCATTCAGATCAGCGTTAAACATTAAATTAAAGTACTCTCTTCTACTAACAAATAGGACATGGGTTTACGCACAATTGTTTGTACTTCCATTAAATCGTGAAACGTACTAAGCTCATACTATCGCAATATGAATATAAATGTTCTTTCTAACATACATGACAGACAGGATCAGGTATTGCCGGATGTCGTTAGATGGCTCATCTCGCGCTTCGGTGATTGGGAGTAGCCGATGTTAGAATTTCGTCGAGATGGGATGGAGGAAGCGAGGTAAGGCGATGTCAACTTCTTATTGTAAATTTGCCTCTGGTTCAGTTAAGAAGACGGAGAGAGTTACGGTGCTCTTCGCTCCAAGAGTCCTCTTTTGAATAATCTTGAAGCCTCTTGGTGTCTTATTCCTTAACGCCGAGTGCCCAACTAGATATTTGGTATACAGGGGGATTTTTACAGTAATTAACGAACGAAACCTCGTTGGGGCTTGGTTCTTCTCCTCCTCACTCTTACGGAACTTGAGCTGTGAGAGTCCGTAGAGTGTGAGTGGGTTTTCTTTTCTCCAGTCAGACTTTTTCTAAGTCTGTACAGGATTCTTCGGTATAGCACAGTTACGAAATTTGACGATTTATGTTAATTCGGCCCTAGGGGGGGGGGTGTAATCTTCTCAATCTGATCCTTTATCGTTTCTCACCGAATAATCTTGACTGGCTGAAGGATCGATCGTCACAAAATGAGCCTACGTCGTTTTCTCCAAATAATCCTGACTAACTGAAGGATCGATCTCCATGAACTGATCCTACGTCGTTCTCGCCGGAGAATAATCCTTTTTCTTTCTTTCAGGGGCTTCTCTATAGGCTGACCACCGCCCTATCTAAGGGGGAGGGGCGAGGCCTGCAGAGGGGAGCGCGAATGGTGAGTTCACATCTGGGAGAGCGAGAAGTGCCGAGGTTGGCACTGAGTTGCCCAAGTCGACTTGCTAATTAGCGAGACCCTCAACCGCCACCCTCCTTGGCGTGCCTTTTGATTGGCACCATTTTTTGATGACATAACCACGGGGCTACGGATCTCGTAGGTAATTGGATCTTTAGAGCGTCGTTTAAGGGCCTTTGGTGGTTGCCTTAACACAGATGGTCGCGTCAACTACCTAGGCGGTTGGGAGATCAAACAGGGTAGTCAGTTACTGTTATTCGCCGGCTATCGTTCCCACGAATCTCCTCATGGGGGTCGCTTCTCCGGCTCTCTCCACAAGGGTGGAGGGGGTACTTTGGGGTATATGTCCGCCTGGCCCTCCGGGCGGCTTGATATTGCCATTCCTCTACATTTACCTCCCTCCTAAAGAAATTAACCGGGAGGGGGTTATTCCTGTCCGACACTTACAATAATATACATAGGTAACTTACTGAACACTATATTATACAATAACTTTTAGTTCACTCGAGAATATTTCGATAACGTTTCACTTGACCTTACATTAATTCCTATATTACTGTTCCAACTTAGGAGATTTTTACCTACCTCTAGGGGGTCACTCACCCCTTCTTAACTACAATTCTAACGATTACAATTAACTTGACCTTTACTATAAAACAATAGTTGGCATGCTCCTCAATCGTCGACAGGATTCGGACTTAACGTATCGGCCATACACTGGTCGGTCCAGTTATATAAGTAATAAAATGGTGCGCTAATACCAATACTTTACCGCGCCTGAGTCGGCCGTTTGGGTTATTGAGTCTACCCAAGTATGTCACTAAATGGTAGTGGTATTTCAACTTACTCGAATTACCCTTCTTATGGTACTTGACCAAGTTTAAACTGAACCTTATGGCTAGAGCGGCCTGTTGCAATGGGGCATAATTGATGGAAGCGTGAGTCCCATAATCCTTCTTTATCAAGGTTCACTGTAAGATCAAGTCTGGGTTCGATCTCCGGGGGTTGAAAAAAATTTCTTGCGGGGTCGTTAATGCGCGTGGAGCTCACTATGACTTGGAGTTTTAGTGGTAACTCCGTGGATGCCTCGTTCTGGGGGAAGAGTACTGGGGGTAGGGGATACTTATTATCATCGTCTAACATCTGAATCGGTTTTCCTGGGTATACCACATTGACACTTCCGTCTTGCTCAATCGTCACTCCATTTCGCAGAGTTTTATAAATGAAGTGAGAGTGAGTCCCATAGTACTCATTTAAACAGGTACACGGAGAGATCGTTTCTGCGTTCGACCTCGGGGGTCGAATAAAACTTTACTTGCGGGGTTGTTAATAGGCGTGGAACTCACTACAACTTGAAGTTTTAATGGTAACTCCGTGGACGTTCCTTTCGGGGAGTGGACTACTAGGGGTAGGGGATACTCATCCGCGTCTACTATCTGACTAGTTTTACTTCGGTGTATCGCATTAACAGTCCTTTCCTCCTTCCTTGTCAACCCATTTGACTCGGTTCTCTTCGTAGGTAATTCTTCAGGTACACCTGCTTGTACCTCTTCCCTAGTTACTACTTCATCCATCGTTACCCCATTTGGCTGGGTTTCCATCGATGGTCTCGATAGATGCACTTTCGAGTGCGAGCAATCTTTCTTTTTCTTCTCTCCCTTCTCTTTCAGCTTGAGCAAATTCTTTTTCCCTCTGTATTCTTCTTCCATCTACTTCTTTTTTATCATTATTCTTCTCTCTTTTCACTCTTTCCCCCTCTTTATTCTTCTTTCCTTGGCTTCTCTTTCAGCTTTCTCTATTTCACTTTCCAGTCGGTTTCTTCTTTCTTCATTTTCCATTTTTATCTTTATTCTTCTTTCTTCATCTTCCCTTAGTATCCATATTCTGAATTTGTCTGTTTCTCTTTTCAACAGTATCATTCTTTCGTTTGTTTTACTTCTTCTCGGTATTCTTCTTTCCTCTGATTCTATTTTCCACTGTATTCTGTCTTCCTCTTATTTTATGTCTATCTTTATTTTCATTGTTTCGTATTCTCTTTTCGCCTCTCTTCTTATATCTTCCATTTCTCTGTCCGACTGTACTATTTCTTCTTCTTCTTATATTTTTATTTTAAAATCTGACAGGACGCAGGCATCCATATCATCGCCTTCAAGTCCCAGAATTTCGGCTTGTTGGTTGAATCTTTCAACCGGATCCATTTTGTGTTTGTCCGTCGATTTTTCCTTGCTGTACTCTCAGGTACTTATGCCGTCACTCATTAGGTAGCGCACAGCCTAAGTTACCCTTAATCATACTACTATGCTGATTGTAATACCACTCCGACAAAATATTTACCACTTGGCCTAGCACTTACCTTCGGATTGTTTCCACCCCTAACTTTACTAATTTTTCTCTTGTCAATTATTAGCTTATTCATCGTATTCCTTTACGAGTTGGCGACCTCTTAATTAGACGCTGCTGGGTTCTTTTTGAAAAAAAACCTACAGTCCTGACACCACTTTTGTCGCAGGATACGTTGTGGCTCTGATGTACTTCTTTGTTGAAGTATGCTTTGATCTAAGAGTACGAATTTTGTTGTTTTAAGGAAGAGCCGCTTCAACACGTAAGGATATAAAGAAACACACAGGAATTATCCCCAAATAAACATATATTTACAATTAACTATTAAAAAAAACAGTAAACACATTTATATCCTCATCCTACGCTAACCGAGACTAACCCAGTGGGAACTGGGCCTCTTACAATATCTTCAATGAAAAAAGAAACAAATAGGCTACACGTAAACACACCAATTGCCGATTAGTATTTTTATTGCGACCCATTTGGATCAGCGTTAAACATTAAATTAAAGTACTCTCTTCTACTAACAAATAGGACATGGGTTTACGCACAATTGTTTGTACTTCCATTAAATCGTGAAATGTACTAACCTCCTGCTATCGGAATATGAATATAAATGTTCTTTCTAACATACATGACAGACAGGATCAGGTATTGTCGGATGTCGTTAGATGGCTTATCTCGCGTTTCGGTGATTTGGAGTGGCTGATGTTAGAATTTCGTCGCGATGGGATGGAGGAAGTGAGGTAGGGCGATGTCAACTTCTTATTGTAAATTTGCCTCTGGTTCAGTTAAGAAGACGGAGAGAGTTACGGTGCTCTTCGCTCCAAGAGTCCTCTTCTGAATAATCTTGAAGCCTCTTGGTGTCTTTTTCTTTAACGACGAGTGCCCAACTAGATTTTTGTTTGGTATCCGAGGGGATTTTTACCGTAATTACCGAACGGAACCTGGTTGGGACTTGGTTCTTCTCATCTCACTCTTACGTAGCTTGAGCTGTGAGTCACCCGAGTGTGAGCGGTTTTTCTTTTCTCCAGGCAGACTTCTTCTAAGTCTGTACAGGACTGAATCTTCGGTCTAGCACCGATACGAAACTTGACGATTTATGTTAATTTAGCCCAGGCGGGGGGGGGGGCAATCTTCTCAATCTAATCCTTTATCGTTTCTCACTGAATAATCTTGAATGGCTGAAGGATCGATCGTCACGAACTGATCCTACGTCGTTCTCACCATATAATCCTGACTGGCTGAAGGATCGATCAATCTCCATGAACTGATCCTACGTCGTTCTCACCGAATAATAATCCTTTCTCTTTCTTTCAGGGGCCTCTCTATAGGCGAACCATTGCCCGATCTAAGGGGAAGGGGTGAGGCTGAAGAGGGAAGCGCGAATGGTGAGTTGGCATCCAGGAGTGCGAGAAGTGCCGAGGTTGGCACTGAGATTCCTAAGTCCGCTTGTTAATTAGCGAGACCCTCAAGCGCCACACTTCTTGGCGTGCCTTTTGACTGGCACCGCTTTTTGCTGACATAACCCCGGGCCTACGGATCTCGTCGGTGATTGGATCTTCAGAGCGTCGTTTAATGGACTTTGATGGTTGTCTCAACACAGATGGTCGCTCCAACTACCTAGGCAGCGGGGAGATCAAACAGGGTATTCAGTTACTGTTATTCGCCGGCTAACGTTCCCACGTGTCTACTCATTGGGCTCGCTTCTCCGGCTTTCTCCACAAGGGAGGAGGGACTTTAAGGTATATGTCCGCCTGGCTTCCACGGAGGCTTTATATTGCCATTCCTCTACAGAAACTATTACAGAACGAAAACTTTATATGCAGTTCAAGGTGGCCAATTCTGGTAAAAAAATTCCCTTGCCCTTACGGTTATAGTTGGTTAACTCTTGGAGGCAATTGATAGATACAAGTTCGTTGAGCATCAGGATCTGTATCTTTCGACGCACATCATTAGGTCTATTATTTACTTGAGTTTTTTGATGAAATGATTGCAATGTGTGCCTAAATTAAAGCTGAAGATGTAGTTTATATGGATTTCTAAAATATTTTTGACGCCATTCCTAGGCAATGACTTGATAAAGCTACATGCGCACGGAATAGATGGTGGTGTACTAAAATCTCCAAACATTTTGTTGGAAAACCGTAGGCAGAGTTGTTTCCGTTGCAGATAATTTTTTATAATCGTCCATCATGAATCTGTTCTCAAACTATTGATTTTAAAAAAAATATATATATATAAACAACTTTCATATAAAAATATTATGCAGAATTTCAAAATTCCTCGATGAGGCACAATTGGATATAAGGTCAAAATAGAATATGGACTGCAAAAACTTCCAAAAAACGTGGATATATTAGTCTATTGATCGGAAAGATTACTGATTTAATCCAAACCCATCAATTGAAAGGTAATATACATAGGTCATGATAATCTCTAAATCGATTATAATATAGGTGGTGATAATCTCCAAACAGATCACAACATAGGTGGTGAAACTTGAAACAAATTTCACATGGAAAGGGATTTACGTCTATCGATTTAGAATGATCTACAATTTTCCAATCAATGGATTGTAGCTTTACAAAAATTAAAGAGTTCTATGCTACATAGACGGACATATTTGCATTTAAATCAAAGGCTATTATTCTGTCCTTATTTAACTAGCTTGTAAGAGTTTATTTAGAGTAAGCGGTGCAATATTTTCCGAATATTTACAAAAGGACTTTGGAGTACTGGAATACGTTCAGTGTCAAGCACCAAAATTAATTTCTTAACTTAGAAATAAATCATACGAAGAAAGATTAAGACCGCTTAATTTACTTTTAGCCAGTATTTAAATTAAAAAAAATACTAAACAGCATAAATAATATAAAGTATGGGTGAATATTTATAATAAATAACCAAGCAGTTTCTAGAAATAACGGTTTCTAGCTAGTAAAAAAAATAACCCTGCGATAGGGAAAATATTGATTTTCATATAAAATAAAACAAACTTGGGATAGGGTTAGTGAAATCATGAGTAACCACCTTCATACTGCATCACACACGCCCAAAACATGTTCCTTATCCAGACCATGTAAGTGTCTGAATCCACCAGCTATTTTAAACCTCCTTTTTGACTTATCATAAAGGAAGGTTAAAATAGAAACTTGATACAGTTCTTTTCAGTGCTTTTGTATTGTTTTTTGTTAATGCAGTCACTTGTTACGATGTCCTCCAAGCGTATCTGATTCAGTGTGAAGGTTGCTATTCATGGCTATATGTACTAACCGCCTACTTTCACAGCCTATTTAACAATTTACTTTACTGAAGTTGGAATAACCTGTCTATAAACGTTGAAAGCAATACTGTACATATTTGTAAACTTAGAATATAAAGTTAATAGCACAAAGGCTATTAAATACATTCATTCTATGTCACATGTCATGTGTTTTTCCCTAAATTGAATATATAAAAATTAATTTAAAATATAACTCCAGGTTCAAGAGTCGTTAGCTATTTCTTTATCCATATCCTCAATTCCACTTGCATGTCATTCACCTCTGACTTCTACCCTTTCCCTTTATCAAACTGATCTCAAGTGTATCATAGGGCCTTTGCAGGCTTATAATTCCATTGGTACCAGCGCTAGTAATGGTTATTCTAATGGACATATTTTCTTCATTATTGTGAGGAACTTCGCCAACTGTAAAATTATGCCAATTTACTTAATAGATTCTATTTTAATTCTGCTTTCCAAAGGTTTCTCGATCAAAGTATCTTCTTTAGTTTAATATTTAAATTAATCGAATCTTTTAATGCTCTCTCCTATCAGCCAATGAGAAACTAAAAAAAAGAGAAAAAACAACAGATACAATAAATATTTTAAAGCCTCAGGTGCCAAATGGAGGTCCTTCTCCTTCATGAGCTTGAGAGTCCTGGCAATATTTTTGATAATTAAATACTCTGTGTGCATGAGTCCTTTCCAAGGACTCGGGACAGTCGGAAGCAACCCCGTGTGTCAGGATACTAGGCCAGGTTGCCAGTACCGATGCTCCCTCAACTTGGAGATTTCCCCCAATATTTTCGTACTGCCTAAATACCCTGGCCATCTTCAGGAAAATGTTTACGGGAGCATCCCATCGGTGACGCCGCCTCCTTGAATGGTATCCGATTCGCAGGCGGCAAACAAACGAGTTGGAATCGTTGAAGCATTGATGGATACGACCACGAGAACACTTACGGGCTATAGAACTCAGGTAACTGTTCCCTATTGTCCCATCCCCCCTCCCATCTTCTTTGTCATGCAGCTTGTAGGACTACTTTGATCGCTGCCATTTACTGACTGTGAAGAAGGAAAATCGACCCCCCCTCTGGACATGGGGAAATTACCAGAAGTAATTTGAAGCAGAGAGCACCAAACCCAGCCTATATTATCCGAGGAGTGAAACCTTTATAATAATTATAAATAGTTCTCTATAATATTCTAACGATGTTGTTATAACTAAATTTATTATGTTTCCTACAATATTTAAATAATGTACAACCTAAGATAGAGCAAAGAATGAAAAAAACAAAGGCTCAAATATTCAGTGTTGGTTTCTTGAGTGATTTTTATGTTATATAAATAAATTAGTATGAACTAAACAGCAATTTACATCTAAGGGAATAATGAATAAGCAATGACTCAATTGCTAGAAAATGATAGGAATTAAATGATGATAAATATGGGAAGCGCAAGAATCAAAAGAATTTCCTAAAACAAACCTAGTGCCTACATAAGATTCTATTTTCTCCAAAAGCATATGAAGGCATTAAACAAAAGAACTCTTCATTTTTCTTTAGAAACTCGAAACAATTGGGTTATACTATTTTTAATCTTTTATCGCTAAAATGCTCACAACCCCCTAAAAGATATTGCAATATCCTATACAGTATCCTGGTTTTCATTCGGATATTTTTTGTCTAGAATTTCACAAAATCTGTCTGCTTGTCAAAAAATGTTCTTTTTTATTAAAAAGGTAAAAAGCCTTTTCCGTTTTATAATGCCTGTAATAATATTTTTCGTTTTTCTGACATTTAGTTGAAAACATCTATGAAAAGTTAAATTTTTGTCCTGTTTCCTCCTTTTTTTTGCATTTTCTCGATTGCAATCCAATCTTTGCCTCTATTCCTACGAATACTTAATTATATCCCATATATTTTTTAAAGGTTTGACATAGAGGAACGATGTGGAAATAGAAAAGTAAGAGACCACTCTAATATTTTTCTAAAAGCTTGGGTAGAGTTTATGGGAAAAGGCTGAAATATTATGACTTTATTTGTCTCAATCCTTTTTTATTTTATTTACTTTCCCAGAAAAATATATGTATTTATTTGTGCCAAGACCTTTAGATTTTTAATTATTAACTAAGTATTAGATAACAGAATGATTATTTCTTAGTTCTATTGGGGCAATATATATCCTCACAGTTATGGAATAAGTAATTAAACGCGATTATATGGCTAAAATATTATGGTACCTTTCTTTGGAAGACGTGTTTAAAAGTAAATTCGGAGGAGTAAATTGCAAATCTTTCTTCAAGACTTAGGTCACAATACTAAAGTTGCGATGTTTTATATAAAGTTTTATCAATGTATACATTTATATGTATACACAGAAGAGGAAATGTAAGCGATAAATATTTGTTTTAATACTTTGTTATAATAAAAATGAAATATGAGCGCAAGGCGTTCAATTGTGTGGGAATAAAGTCATTCGCAAAAAAAATATTTTTTTTACAGTTTATCCGCTGTGCTCATCTGCACTAAAAGGTTGCACTACAGAAATAAGTAACAATATATAAACATTAATGTAATGAGATAATTTGTATGCCAATTTTATTTACATTATTGTTAGCATGATTCATTTAATTTAGGTAAAACATTATTTACTCTTAGTGTTACCTGGCTGGAAGGGAAAATTTTCAAAATAATTCTGATTCTTAAAGACAGCTTGAAGCCACTAGGGAGATCAATCTGTCCATAAGATTAGGCATGTTTGAAAGGGCTAAGCACGTTGTAGTTTACACCAATCCCAATTGTTTACTTTGCTTAAGTAATAAGTAGATTTAAAGTGTTTTCCTTCTCTTTATTTTCAGTCCTTTTTCACACAATCTTTAAGAAATTATTAATTTTGAATAAGACAGGTGCACGCGTTTAATGCTACTAAATTCTGTATTACTTTCTTATATCTTAATATTAGTCTCATAGAAGTAATATTTTACTTACGGTGAGGGTATATCGCCTTAGAAATTCAAGGAAAGTTAATATTTCAATCCGATTCTGCAACCCCAAATTTCTTAGACGGCGCCAACGTTAAATGTTATGAGACCGCCACATTCACGCTAGCGCGATTGTTTTTAATGTTAATATTAGTTCATTTTTATTGTTCAAGAAACGATGTAAAAGATTATGTGTATTAGGGTATTTAAACATGTTTAGTAACACGATCTATGGCGAGATTTGTCGTTATTTTGTAGAATTATCCAAATTATATATGCTTAGATAACCTACTGCTTCAAGCCTTCTACATCGTTGCACTAAAAATACTTCTTGCAATTGCGTAAACTTGAAAAATTGTCTTTGTGCGCCAAATAAATAACAACAGACTTCTAATTGTAGAATTACCTTCACCACAAAACAAAGCAAAAAAATACTAGCATAACCCGCCCAAGTAATACTCAGATCAGAATTTTACTTGCTTGCTTAATGTTGCCCATCGTTGCCGATGACGACGTCACTCCATACTTGGATGATTTTGATGATATTTGGTTGATGATTATCGTCTTTGGTGAGCTCGTGTCTTCAAAGGTTGGCTCAGCCAACCTAGGCAGATATGGGGTCCTTGTATTTGGTGATGTATTCTTGCCCGGCGGGCTATGGCAGCATTGTGGATAGGGTATTGCAAGAATGTGCGGATGAATGAGCAAGGCATGGAGTGCTAATTTGCACGATGATATTTAAGGTGGAAAGTAGGTGTGCATTCTTCATGTCCACCATCTTTACTTTCCCCTGCTGAGTCCAGTGGCAAGGAAATGATCCAGGATGACTGGAGCAGGTTTAAGTTGCAGCGCTCTGCCGAGAAAAAGTCCCTCCTTGGACTATCGCCTAATGCACGAGTACCATGCAGATTTGATCTCCAGGCTTACTCCTGAAGCCTTGGCCCTTCCAAGTGCTCATACAAGGCAGTGGGGTTTCCTGGTTTATACCGCCCTGCACTAGGTCGTTGAGTACCTTCAGTTAAAGGCAGGGGGACAAAGAGCAGGTAGTACGCCAACAGTTGAGAGGCAGAGGCTAAGTAACTTTATCTTCTATGACTTAAGATTATATATTGCGCAGGCACTAGTTCTATCGGGTACCTATACATTAAAAGCTCTCTACGATACACGTTCGAATGCAATAATTTCACACATATTCAATAACATGCTCTCGATTTTACTTTTCAGGTCCAAATTTATCCTCGTCTATTTCCACCATTTTTCCAGGGCTGCCGATATTTTACGAGCGCTTTTCGAACTAAAAAATGATTATCTCCCAAGAAAAACTAAACCAGTCCACCAAGGTTCTGGCCAGGACTCGATTTTGACACTTTTTATTATGCAGGCAAATAACGTTTTTCTCTCAAAGAAAATGAAATAGTTCCTTAATTGTAATTTCATTCCCGCAATTAGACGCTCCACCTGTTTTTCTATGTTTATGTCAATAAAGAAAGTTGCTAAACTTCGATTTATCCTCACTTAAAGTGGTAGATCACGAAAGTTGAAATAACAACATTGCAACGCAGTTTCCTTAATGAAAGTTGCATCGTGTTAGGGTAAAGAAATGTCAAACAAATGGTGTGACAAATGGGGGCAGGGGGCCACCAAATTAAGAAACAAGAGGGAAAGTTACTCCAATGACCTGCGCTGTTTTTTGATAGGATATTAAATGGTTATTGCATTTATGGTTTCCCATGGTTCAAATCACTTAAAAGTATCTTTGAATGGCTAAATGAGGCTTTTACACCTAGATGACGCCACCCAGCGCCAAATCCAATGACAGATTTGAAATCTCCAAATTGAATAACCATATGTCCCATGGTCATATGGGTCATGTCATGGCTCTAAATGGGTACAAGTGAACTTTACTTCTTTTAAAAAAAAAGCGACGCCTATACCTGGCGCTTCACCGCAAATAAAAACGCTTAATTTTTTCACTTGACCATTTGGAATTTGAGCTAGTATGCAAAATCAGTTTAAGGATACTTATCCAAAAATAACTAATATTAACCCTAAAAACTAACTTTCTATCGTCGAAAGAGCCAAAGTACTAGTCCATCTCATAACACTTAAAGATCGCGTCGTGGCAGAATTCTTGCAGTGCAGAATCGGGTTGAAGTATTAACTGCTCCTGATGTTATAAAGGATAATACACACCCCCACCATCAATATATTACTCCTCGGAAACCATTTTAACGATATGAATAAGGAGTAAAGGATTAAGTATCTTAAAACGCGGGTGTTAGTTTTATTCAAAATTACAAAGAGTATATAGGGAGATGGCATTGTGTTTTTGGTTTATTTTTCTGAGTAAATCTAAAAGATTGTTCGTCACTTTTGGTATGTCACCAAAGAGAAGTTGAGGACTCTAAGCATATCTTTTCGAAATGATAAAATGTAATAAAAGAAAGTAAGATAATAAATAGCATGTTTATGATTAGGTCTACACAACTAGTTGTTTGTTCTCTTCCAAGCTATGTTAAGAACAATCTTCGTTTAAAATCTACAAAAGCGTAAGAAGAACAAAAGTTACCATATTAACCGCATTAGCTTTTTAGAAGTGAATTTATGAGGAATTAGCCTGCTAACTCAGCCTCATTTTTCTCATGGAATAGCGTAATAATTAACAACAAGCTTTTTGGCTAAATATCATTTTTCTAATCTTTATGAGCGCAAGCGATTAGATTTGAAATTACACAGCTAAATGTTTGACAGAGTGCAAGCAACCTTTGTTATGGTTGGGGAAACTATTGAGAACTTGGTTGACTTGGTTGTTTTACTTACCTGAATTAGCTAACAGATTTCAATCTTCCAAGAATGCCCATGCCAGTATAGTCAATAGGTCAGACTAAAAAAGTGATATAACTTTATATAGAGGCAACTCCCGTAACAGCAGGTCAGAATGCAAAAGAAACAAAATTCGAGAAAATTAAAAATCAATATTCTTCGACTCCTCTTGCTTAGGTGGTTCCTAGACACGAACTACTTACAATATTTGTTATACTATACAAACAAACATGTAAAATTGAGATTTTATATGGTAAATAGGGCAAATATGGTAAAAAATGTCACAACGTTTTATGATTTCTAATATCCGTCTAGGGTAATTGCTACTTTGATAAATGTTAAACAAACAAATCTGACAACTGAACATCAGTTTTTTCAAACTTTATAACTCTTTCTGACAACGATTCTCAAAAACAAAGTCTACAATTTTATTTCTGTCTCTCCTAATACGTTATATGAACCACATATGAGGAATGAGAGCATGTAGCACAATTATATGTAAATATTTCTTCAATTAGTATGCAATTGTTACCTCAACATGTAACAATTTTGTCCTATTTATAATGTATCATTTACTACCTTTGAGGTGTTGAATACATGCACTATGAATAGGCTAAATAACGAAGCGGCGACATAAAACACTAAAATTATCCCAGCTCGTCTACAGTATTCTTTCACGCATCGCGCATAACAGCCTAGAGCAAATATTTCAAACTCCATTGCATAATTTGACCGAACTAGAGTGCTTGTTTATGACACGTAATAAAGTACACGATACTAATATAATCATAATCTATTCTTAAGCTTGAGGGATGAGGGTAAAGTTGAATATGGTTTCGACACTCTGTGCCGACGCAGACGGTGAGAGTTAAATAAAAGTGTTTTTATTTGTTTATATTTATTTAAATTATTACTGTACTCTCGAGGGTGACGGAATAAGAAAAAGACCTGTCGATACGTAATTTTAACATTCTCGCTGGGATGTCGGTGGTGCGTGGAGAATCTTAACTTTCCCTATGTTTTCTAAATACGTTGGCGTCCTAAACACAACGATGAAAACATGGAATAATAATTGTATCAAAAATTGTCAGAGAGACTTTAAAATAAGTGCCTAAATAAATCGCTGAAGTAACAAATGCTGAAAATGTGTTCGAGCGCCAATCCAGCTCCATTTGAGGTGAGAGAAACTTAGAAGCACATAACTGTCAGGTACTACAAAGCTCACAGACCACAGCAAGGAAGAAGCTAAATAATTTTGCCTCTGGAAATATCCTAACTTAATTCGTTTACAAGTTAAAATAGAAAAAAAAGAAATACATTTGGGCAGTTCTGGAATTAAAAATATTTATTTGCAAATATTTAAAGCGTTTATTTACTCAAATCTGTTTTAAAATCAACTTTATACGTTATATACTATAAGTGAACGTGAAATGTAGACTTAAATGAGAAGGTCGGATGCTATACACTTACAATTAACCGAATTAATTCTATAAAAGAGTGGATTAAGAAGCACTTTCAGAAAAAAAGAGCTTCACAATTTACACACTTCGAATGGAAGTTTAATGTCAAGTATGATTGAAAATACAATTCATTGTACAATAGAGAATAGTCAAAGACCATCAAATCTCCACATCTTTATTTTACCTTGCATTTAGTCTTTAGTCTAGTTTTTTTCTGGTCTTTTGAGTTAAAGGAAGAGGGGTAGGAAAGTTAAGCATCCACTGCATTTCGGGCATTTCAAGTAAAACTCTACACTTTCTACTTTGAGGCAATAAGTGACGTGCCTATTCATACGAACCAGTGAGATGATAGTCAATTATTTTCGCTCTTATTAATCGGTAAGATGAACTATTTCTTAACTAAGGTGTCAGTAGGTAGCGCACCATGCATTTAGAAGTGAATTTTACTAGACGAACTGATGTTCACGTATTTGCATGTACACCAAAGGTAAAAACTAATTTTACAGTTTCTAATACCGATAGGAAGATTTCGTCAAATAGCTATTAGAAACTAACTCATGCAGAGTTTATATATATATATATATATTTTTTTTGTTTTAGAAACAGGGCAATATTCTCCGATAATATGCTACGTTGACCCCATTCTAAACCGCACATAACACAGAAATGGGTAGCAATATTTCCTCTTGCTAGAATTACGCATCGTTCAAGCTTCGATTTATAGTCGTATATATCTTTACATTGGTAATTAACTCTTGCTTCATTTTCTTAGTGTTTATACCCCTTCGTACAGGTTAAAGGAGGTTTTATCTTATATATTTAAAAGACATTCACACAAGGAATATCAAATTCAATAACATGAAGTGAATTCCATTTTGAATTTATCTTGTACTTGAAAAAATGGCTGCAATCGCTGACTGGAATCGTGTCCCATTGAGTTGAAAAAACATTTGTTCTTTTACTATCATTAAGTGTTCGTTCAGAGCGTAGTTCTCAATTTATCTCGTCAAATCGCTTAATTATCTTAAAGCTTTAAATCAGCTGGCCACACAATGGGCGACTTTCCAGAGAAAGCAAGTTCTGTGCCCTTAACCTTTCCTCGTACGATACAATGAGAAGTTCCTGGATAAGCTCGGATGCGCGCTGTTACACATAGATTGGTTAAATTATAGGAGGAGATGTTGATTGTGATTAATCCGGATGTAGTAAGGAATTAAAGGATGTGTGACGTATTCGATGTGAAAGCTGTAAGAGTTATGAGTACGTGATTATCTGATCAAATGATAATGCTATATGAAGGTGAATTGGTTATTGCATGGATGATAAGACGTGAGAAAGGTGGAAAGAAACAAATTATCTGAAGGGAAAGACTAATGAATAATAGAGAAATGAGAGATTATATGAAAATGCATGAGAGTAATAAACACGAAAGAAATGCGAGTATAGAGCTAAATGAAATGTGGAAAAAATTGAGCAAGTAATAGTAGCTAGTGCAAAGCTAAATGGGGTAGAATAATGTTATTAACTCTGTAATGGATAGAAAAGTATGTCATGGAGATGCGGTTGAATATTTATTTATTTGGAGATGATAATGAAAATGAAACAAAGAAGGAATTTTGACACACAAATAAGGATCCTGATTAGAAGAGGAAGCTATTCTAGAAGAAAGGGGAAAGGGTGACGAATCCGGAGAAAAATAGCTGTTTGAACATCAAAGACATGATTGACAGTATATTTGTGACCAATGAGAAGGTCATGGATTGTATTTTTAGTGTATGGAAGATAATGCAATTTGGATATAAATTGAGAGTTGTATCTGGGTATGGATGAATTAAGCATAGATGAGATTTTTATTCCTGTGAGAAGTTTGGAAAGTGGAAATGTAGATAGAGGAGACGATATAGTCGAAGAGATGCTAAAAGGTGGCGGTGAAAGTGTTATAGTAATGTTCATGTGGCTTCATTAAAAAGTATTTGAAAGTGGAAAAGTTCCTAAAGACCTGAAGATTCCAATATGATCACCGTTTATAATTGTACAATGGAGAGGTGGAAATATAAGAACAAGAGAGGCATAAGTCATTTAGGATGTTGCAGATAAAGTGTATGTAAAAATTCAGATTGGTTGCATGAAAGAGGTAAATGAAAGATTGAGAAGGGATGAACAAGGTAGGTTTAGATCGGATGGGCAGTGAATTGAACAAGTATTTTTAGTGAATAAACAGGGGATAATAAGTGCAAACTGTGTGCTGATTTAATGAATCTCAAGAAAGCTTAAAATCGATAGATAGAGGGACATTATGACGTGTGCTATAATTTTATGGAGTGGGTCGTAAGCTATTGGATGGTGTAAAGTGTATTTATGTTGGGAGGTTGGTGTGCGTTATAATGAGGGATGGCCTCAATGAGTGGTCTGATATACGTGGGGGTCTAAGTAGTGGATCTGTGATGTACCTATTGCTGTTTAATATCTTTAAGGATGGAGTACTGAGAGAATTACGTATGGAAATAGGACAAGAGGCGTGAGATTTATGAGAAATGGTACGTTCTATAGAACATGCTGGTATATGTTGATGACGTGCTCTTGGTGCTGATAGTAAGTTGCATTTTGAAAGGTTCGTCGAAACATTTTATAGGCTGTGTGAGAATAGGGGTCTGAAGGTGAATGGTAATTTTGTGGGAATGGAATGGAGTGTAATATAAAACTTTAAAATGATTGTAGAGCTGCTGAACAATATTAAAACCACAAGGTTTTAATTAGTAGGAAAGTTTCTGAGGCAAGAAAAGTGTTATCGATTGGTGAAGGTATGAGTGTGGAATCTACCAGGAGGCCGTATTAGATGAGGCTAGGGCAAACGTTGGTTAATGAAAGTGAGACTATATTTTACATTAAGAAGGAAAGTTCTGAGTGATAGCAAATATAAACACAACCTAAGAGAGAATGTATCGTTTAACAGAGGTCGATAAAATGTGGATCGAGTGGTTAATAGATGTTTGTGGTGTGAAAAAAGTTGAGAAAGAGGCTGTGACTGAAATTGTCCTTAAGTGGTCTGAACATGTAAGAAGAATGGATGGAAAAAGACTTCAGAAGAGAATATACGAGGATAAGTGTCATGATGTGAGAAATGTTGGAAGACGGCATAAACATAATGGAGGGGTGAGGTGGGGGTGGGGGGTTATGCGAATGAGTGAGTGTTCGAAAGAGAAAGAGTTGCCCGAAGAGTAAGTTAATATTACTGGGCATGATAGAGATGCATAGAGGGTGTTTGTGAATGTGCGTGCTAGGGGTTAATGTTATTCTGCATGATATATGTGAAGGTATGTGCTAGGGGCATTCTGCCCACTCTGACTAGATGAGATGCTACAGTACAAGGCACCCCATCACTAGGTGGGGACTTCAGTGTGAACAAGATAATGGGAGGCCTTTCGGTAATGGAGCATGCAGGAGGGTGGGAAGAGAAAGCAGTTAGAGTGGCATTAAATTACTTCGCCCCAAATTTGTGGTAAAGTGATTGATGTTAAATTTTTTAGGTCAAGTGGTACGACTGCCTAAAGAGAAAAAAATATGACCACTAAACTTTATTGGATTTCTACAAGACAATGAGGTTTTACTGTAAGTCGGTCAGATATTTTAACCCAACTTTATATGGCAAACTTTAAAACAGTGCATTAAATGTAATGGCATTTCCACTTTGAAAGATTAATTGATTAAATGCAATATCAAGTTTACATCCTGGACAATTTTCCTGGAAAATGAAATAATAATCTCAGCCACTTAAACGAAAATGTATTACGAAGCATATAAATTAGAGCTGTAGGAAAAGCAATTCGTACATAATTTCAGAAAGAGACTTTCACGTACACACAGGAACACATACACACGCAGATATTGCATATAAGTTGATGTCGTGAAAGTGAACTCCGGTCTAGTGGATAGTTCAAGACCGCTTGACAAGGAACCACTCGCTTAAGGCAAAAATATATAGAAGTGACAATAAATAAATACGATTCCGTGCAATTTATTTATCCGGATCGAATACGCTTAACATAGAATTAACCGACTAATGCATAAAGTTACATTTACATTACATAAAGATACACTATGCCCAACTTAATATTTAGGATGAAAGAGAAGGAAACAACGAGCGCCATCATTTATAAATGCTACTAACGTTAGGGCACATTTGAAAACGTGCAGGATAAAGCTGTATTCACTGCCTTTACCGAAGAATACCCCAACTTCCCTTTGCAGGGATGATTAGCAAAGAAAGGAGATGAATCTCAATCGCAAAGAGCCGCAATGAAAAATAATGATAGCGTGAATCGACAAATGTACCGCTAGAGTGACTGAAAGAGGATTAAAACAATTACCGAGGATTAAAGCGTTAAAAAACAGACCGGATAGGAATAAATACGATGATAATTCAGCATGAAGGAAGACGTGAGACGATAAAGAAACTGATGACGTATGATGGCGTTAGATTAAGGTGGGGGAGCAAGCTCATCTAGAACAAGGCTACTGTAATACCTCAGACCACGGTCCGCATAGGTTACCCGACCCTGTAGAGGTATAAGAGTTTAGTGTATAAATGTATAGAGGCCTCCCTCTTGGTGGAAAGATCCAAGGAAATAATAACAAAAGACATCTGGGTTTAGCTTTGCCCCTCTGATTTTCTCCGGTAACAAAGGAGAACGGTCAAAATAGTAAATTTTAGTAGACAGATTCCTGACCTCAGCTCAAAAGGCAGGCCCTTCGAGGGTGTACTTATAAACAATCCATTCATAAGTGCAAACTTGCCGATTTCGTATTACGTGCTCCCCTAAGTTCAAAATGCCGAATACACAAAAAACCGACACAAAAAGGGAAACTCCACAAGTCCCCTCTGTGAGTCCTCCACACCCCCATTTACCCCGTGGAGTTAATGGACGTATAAAACAGGTTGATACGAGGAAAGGAGGCTCTTTGTTCGTTCCCATCGAAGATACAAGAAAGTCACCGGTTGACAGAAGATTTTTCGAGTTCGACAAGATTAATCAAAAATCACCGGTACAAAGTTATTGCAAGTTGAAGAGAACTTGCAGTCCTTGTAAAATAGCAGATTGTACCAAGGAAGCTCGGCGCCGTTCGAGCTCCAATATTATTGAGTATCAATCTACCCAGCTTAAAGACTTTAAATTTTACTCTATCTGAGTTGGAAAAATCACAACTAGATAAAAAACAAGAGAAGACAACTATTTCTTCTCGGCCGGAAGAAAACGAGGTCAAGGTCACCACGACCGCCTAGAAAGAGAAGAATTAAGCTTTCGCTTGAAGCCGCCTCCCTCAACACAGATCTCTAGTGCCGTCACCCGTCAAATCGGCAGGCTGGTCGACGAACGCCATCTATTGAGTAAATAAATAACTACTTGAGCTACGCCTCTCAGGAACAAAATCTCCGAAGATATTCTAACTGGTCTCGGGTATTAATCTCCATTACCTTAAGTAAGTAAAGAATAATCCTGTTGTTTATGTCCGCGTGCATGATAATTAGTTTATTGGATGTCTGGCTAATGACAAAGATATTAACTTAAAATTGTTTGCCCGTAAAATTCTATCTAGAATCGAGCCTCGAGAGCTCGCCAAGTAATCCCATTTTTTTATACGTGTATTGGATCTGTATGTTTAAATGTTATGTTAGTGAGATGGTTTATGTTCATTAAAGTCTATTTTTTTAGTAAAAGCACTGTTTTTATTATCCTCGAACGAGTTCAAGTGGTAATATTTGATAAAGTCAAGAAAGAAACCCCTTTTATTCATTCCTTAGAATAAAAATAAAGTTTAACTCACTTAGGAAACGATCCTCAATCGATCACCGAGGCACGAAACAACGCCTCAAGGTAAAGTTATTTGGTTTATTAAAAATAATAAAACAAATAAATATATATATATATATCCATAATCTCGGCTAACCCACGACAAACCCTTATGTGGGGATATCCATAGTACATCTACATGATCCAAGCACAAGCGCCAGCACCCTCATGCTGACTGGGTTGTATAGAACGCATCCGTTGTCTTTGCCAAAGGGCATCAGCAGTGGTTACTGGAAGCTAGATTCTTAGGTGCCTTTCTCAGGTTTCTCGCCCCTTCTCAAAATCCCCCAAACCCAATTAATCCTCTCTCTCCCCAAATATATCCCTTGCACCGCATGATTTGTTAAGTACTAATCTTGGTGCAGGGGCTCTCCCCCTCACACCAACCTCAACCAATAGAGGATCTTCACCTCTCTTCATATTGGAGCAGCCCTTATGGACTCTTCCTTTTAAAGGAGGTGCTATCACCTATCTGCTGCCTTAGATCCCCCTCCACGTCTCTGCTATTATAGAGGGGCTATCCCCTTCTCCAATAGATACAGGTTCAGGGGCTCATCCCTTACGCAATTTTGCAGAGTTAACTTCAGCCGACTCATGTCTAAAGGTGGGGACCCTCTACATTCTTAGGGGTCCTACCTATTTTCTCAGAGCTAGCAAGAGAAAGGGTTCACACCAGCCTCGTCTAAAACTAGTGCTCCAACCCTACAACAGTCGGACCATTTTCGTTAAGGCGATGCTGACTAGCGGCTCCACTATATCGTTAAACTCACAGGAGGCAAACCTTTGAAGGTGGTTGTGAAGCCGTCTCCTGGGTTTGTAAAGCTGTATCCCAAAACGAGGACAGCACCAAAGGAGCTTCTGTTATTATGGCCCGATCTAAGGGAGGAATGGGTAACTAGGAGAGGCGGGAAAGTATAAACAAAATTCCCGCATTCAAAGCCGCACCTTTCACCTAAGTTTTGATACAGAGGGAGGAAAAGCCCCGCAAGTCCTCAAAAGCGACAGCAGCTTCATTTCGTTGTTCGACCAACAACAACGGGAGCTTTGGATCCGGCAACCGTACGGCCATTCCTGTGAGGGTCTTCTCTTCAAAGACGGCCTACGGTCTAACACTGGAGGGCCTCTTCTTTAATGGAATTGCTATGGATTCCGAGCTAATTAGCAAGGGCTGCGGAGGCTCATTTCCTCCTGAAAACGTTAGCAATCTTTTTGACAGCCTTTCTGGGGAGACTATACGGTCAATGTCAGTGGTAAAGTCCCTTACTGACCTGATCAACGAGCTGGAATTAGGTGTCCTAAAGGTGGATGAGTTCATACACCCTTGCCCACGAACCGCTTAATTTTAATACCTGGATTGATCCCAGCGATCTCGGGATGCTCTGTCTGATTTTGCATTAGAAGTTTACGATAACCTTCATGTTAGTGACCACTTACCCGTTTAACTATCATTTTGGGGCCACTGCCGCTTAAAACCTGTCTCACTGTTGCTTGGGGCGGGTGCTATGAACCGCATTAAGGATATGACTTATTTCTTTGTCTCAGTCGAAGATTTCAGGTGTAATTATGAGGCCTTTGAGTTCCTCCCTGGAAGCTTCATCGACGTGGGCCTAACTACTATTCTTAGAATGTCTAATGGTTGGGCACTCCTTTCGTTTCTTTCATGATTGAAAGAGAAAAAAAACAATTAACTACATACGTATAAGCGCTAGACTAACGACTTCACCGTCAGTGAATTATTGGGTTGAGGAATAAGTTCTTGCGGTTTTATCAAATTTATTCATTACCATTAACAATTTTAGAAAAACTTATTTTTAATTGATAAAAAGAGGCAATTTAATCAATAATGTATTCTCCGTTGTTATTTACGACTTCGTCCAAACGTTCAGCTAGTTTTTCGATGCCTCTGCAATAAAAATCTTTGGATTTTGACTAGAAAATTTCGTATAACCAGGTTCATAATTCCACATCAGTATTGAACGAAACGCCGCGCAAACTGTTGGAAAAGGATCCGAACAGATGAAAATCCGATGGAGACAAGTCTGGCGAATATGGAGGATGCGGCAGGTTTTACAATTAAGCGTTTGGATGGCATCTTTTGTCATATTGGCAATGTGAGGACAAAGCATTGTTGTGTTGCAAAAGGAGTCCATAACGTCGATGAGGTAGCTTTTCACGAATAGCTTCGGCGAGTCGGTACATTTGTTGAAAGTAGAGTTCTGCATTGCCATCTCGTTGTTCGCAAGGAGCTCATAAAGAATGATGCCTTTACAATCCCACTACACACACAGCATCATATTTCGTGATTGAAGTCCTTGCTTTAATCGCGGAATTGGTTTTTTATTGGTCTAAGCCATTGTTTTCGATGGTTCTTGTTGACATAAAAACACTACTTAGTGTCTCTAGTGACGATGTGGCGAATAAATCTATCCTTATATCCACAAGTAGCCTTGTGACGAGCAAGCAGACCTGCGCCAATCGTGGAGAGTTGAAGTTTGTTGCTTTTGCTCAAAGCGTCCGGAACCCAAGCACCGACTTTTTAACTTTCCCCATCGAATGAAGATGATACACTACAGTTTTCTGATCACACGCAAATTGTACAGCCAATTCTCTAGTCGATTAACGAGAATTTTCATGAAGAAGGTCGTTCAATGGATCTTCATCCAACTTAATGGGGCGACCAGAACGTTCTTCGTCATCAAGTTTGAAATGACCGTTTTTGAAACGTGAAAACCATCATTGAGCTGTCCTTTCTAATAAAGCATTTTCTCCGTACACAGCACAAATTTCGCGACGAGCTTTGGCTGCGTTTGCATTGTTCCATCTTGATTGAAAATGAATAACAACAAGTGTTGAAAATGCTTCTTTCTTTCAACTTGACATTTTATTTTGAGGGTACAGCACATAAATTAAATTAACACAACTTTTAAATAAGCCGCAAGGACTTATTATTCAACTTCAAGACGTAGCCTAAGCAAAAGCCTAATAGTCTACGCTGTTAAGAGACGTAGCCTAACCTTTGCAAATTTTGCTCTTATTATTTATTATTCTTTCTTAATACTCGTATGTGCATAAATCACGTCAGCAAAACTTAAATCAACGCAACATTAGAAAAAACTTATTCCTCAACCTAATACATCAAGCTAGGCCTATGTTATCCCTATTGCGGGGATGTGGAAGCGCGGGAAAAGGATTCCGAGGATCCATCTCTCTATTCTCTAGGAGAACATGACCGTAATCTCGGACTCAGCATCCCTATCAGCGTGTTTGGCAATCGCTTCTGCCACATTTTCTAGCCGAAATGCTGCTTCCTGAGCATTGAATGGACGCCGTGATGTAACCGAGGGACGCCGACTGGACTTTACCTCCAGAGGCAAAAAATTCCTTTACGAGAGATCTACTTTGAGTCAGTTTCATTCTGCTCTTGCTCAATGAACTGACACCGTCCCTGGCCTGGATAATGTCCCCTTATGCCATTCTTTAACACTTACGTGAGCGAAGTATCGCATTTCTGCTAGTTCAACAGGAGGTTGCCAGAGGGTTTATTAAGATTCTTTGCGAATGATTACTGCCTTTGCTTTTCGCAGAGCAGGGAGAGAGATCATCCCACCACGAGCGTTTTCTGCCCAATTTTTCTAGCCTCTTGCGTGTGCAAGGTGATGCAAATATTAGTAAATGTTAGAGTAGATTTCTTCCTTGAAAGCGAAGGCCACCTATTTTCTGCACAGTGCAGTTCTGCAAGTTTCACTGAAAGTCGGATGTTCTGGTCAGGCAAGTTAATGCTATCTGTGAGGATTTCTTTCGTACAGACAAGTGGGCAACGATATTTCTCATCTGGAAAAAACCGATGATAACGCATGGCGATTGGGTATCTTTGAGACCGTTCTCACGATATGAGCTCGTGCATGCATACCATTTTTTATCGCTGAATTTATTTAAAATAGTTGATCGCGTTTACGGGTGACAGGAGCCCCATACGACCAAACGGAGCTGGAAGAGTGCTTCCTGCACGGAAGTCAATTCAGTGTCACACTCTGTCCTGAATACCAACGGTATCGCCTCGCTGCTACCAGAAGATGTTCTCGTTACGTTTTATGTAAACGAACTTTCTTTCTCTTGTGGTACACCCAGATGCCAGTTCTGGAGCATTAAAGTTCAACACGCATTCAACCGTGTCTCTTGGCATGCCAAAACGCACAGGTGTCGATTTTTCTTTTCGCCAAGAATAATGTGGTGCATTTATGTCACCACCACAAATCGCCCTTGTTCCTAAAAGGGGCTTTCCTAAACCCCGTGAATTCACATCCTTTCCTTGGTCTTGTTTTCGAACGACGCCTTACTTTGTAGGCTCATATTCATAGCTTTTTAGTCTTTTATACTCGCACCATTAAGATTCTTCGTTCCAGGAATTTTAGTAGTTAGGGGACTGATAGGCTGAATGCCTCACTTTTGTATCAATCAGTTGTTCGTTCAAAACTTGTCTATGGAAGCGACTTTTACGGATCCACATTGGAGTGTGCATTGCGGAATGTGGAATCAATCAAGCACACAGATCTATTTCTGGCGACCCGTTTCCTTCCACACGTTTCCAATTTAAAGTCTACATACGCATTGATGTCAGGGAGATGCAACTCGCTCTGTAGGACCCGCGCCCGACGTCATCCTCAGTTGCCAACGCTCCCACTGCATCAACGTCTGACTTTAACTCTGCTTATGCCACCCTTAAAATACTAATCTTACCCTTTGAGTTGAGGGCTTAAAAACTCCTCCGAGAGCAAAGTGTATGTATCTCTCGAGCCTTTGGCTCCTCTGGTTCTGGTTAGAATCCCACTCCCAAGCGATTCTAAGCATTGATTGTGTACCCATATTTTCAAATATCATGCTAAAACTGTGTTTGCCTGCACCAAGACGTTTTATTGGAGATTCGTCCCACATTTACTAAATAATAATTTATTCGTATTGAAACCCAGCCAAAGGGTGCCAGGTAAATTAGGTACAACCTTACTACAGCTGATATAGGGACGATTGCATGGCTTCTTCTGCTACGCCACCCACTGATGAATCTGAAACTGTCTTTACCTCATATTCGCCCCGTTCTTTATAAATCTATCTCTACAAACATTATCGATGAGTAGCTTTCTCTAGTGTTCACTTCTTTGTTTTAGGTAATAATAATAATAACCGTATTGAATTGTTTGGCCATGTGGACAACGCAAATGATGCTTCCTTGTGAAGTGGCTGGAAAATTAATGAGTTTCTTTGCAAAGCAGAGAGAAAAAGAACGAGTTTCCTTGCAAAGCGGCAGGAAAATGAACGGGTTTCTTAGTAGGGGATTCGAGCATTGAGCATAAAAAAGAAGTATTTATCGTCGATAGATTTAGAAATGATTATCGTAATGATTTATCTAACTATATCGGTCGGTCCCGTTTTGCTTCTTTTTTTTTGTAATAACTTTGTAACTACTCGACAGATATCAACAAAATTTGAATCCCTTATGCTGTTTGAAATTCTCTTTCGAATGATACAATTGCCAAAGTCGTCCTAAGATTAGCCCGGGAATTACTTTTTAGAGGGCAAAAACATTATAACTATTCTGCCGATTCTAGTGAATTTGAGACACTTATGTTGCATTACATTTTCTTTAGAATGATATAGTTACCAAAGTCCTTCAAAGGTTAGCCCGGGAATTATTTTGTTTTCGCAATATAATCATAACTATTAGGCCGATTCTAACTAAATTTGAACTTCTCATGTTGTTTTGCATTTTCTTCCGAATGATATAATTACCAAGGTCTTCCCAATGTTAGTCAGGGAATTATTAAAAGTTTTGAAGTTCCTAAGGTCATAAATCAGAGTAAGTGAGAGCACGCGACCTTTTATTCAACAGACCTTGTTAACTCTTAAGTGGATTTGCAGTTTAGAGCCATGTATTCCTAAACGGGGGTGGGCAAATCTCTCTATTATCAGTGGCAAATTTGGGCGTAGATATATTTATTCTTTCTTTTTCTGCTCTTATTATCTAATATAACCCTTGCAGAAACCCCAGGAGTCTAACCTGCACATATGTACATCTCAACCCGCTACAACCATGAGTAAGAAACAGCTCAATACATCCAAAGCATGCCTGACACTCGCACAACTTGGACAAAATCAGCAGATACACGGAGCCTGGAACTCTGAGAGGTCTCCGTCCAGTTGTCGGATTTCGTTCAGCTGAGATCACGATATTGGCGAATCATTTTTGTGAGCAAAATGTTGTACACGTTCGATCATTCTTACACACTTCACTAATAACTTATTACTCCCTTCGCATGTGAATTATTACACTCTTCCTTCATAAATTATTACATTCTTCCCATATAAATTAATACATCATTCACATATAAATAAATACGCTCTTCACACATAAATTATTACACCACTCGCATATAAATAAATACTCTAAAATATTATTTTACCTTTCGCACATATATTTTTGCCCTATTCCTATATAAATGATTGCACCCTTCGTACATACTTATTATTCCCTTCCCTCATATGTTTTTATACCCTTAGCTCACATTTTTTTAAGGAAATCATTAATATTTACTTAAAACAAGGAATAATAAAACGAAGGCATATCCTACACAAAGTTTGTATACAGAAATATCTCATAGAACATTCATACATCTCAACCTCTTCCGTCCTCAATTCTCTCTTTCACTCCTTTCATCCCTTCTCACACAAACAAATTCACGCACGTATATTCTCTTCTTATGTCTATTTCCATTCATTCTTCTAAAATGTCCACACCATTCCAAAACGATTTCATTCAGAACATCGTTCACACCCTTCTACACACTCAGTCGTGCCCCTATCTAACTTTTACGAACCAAATATACCTTTCAACTTGCACATTTTAACTGTTCTCACTTGAGAACTTACCTTCTCCTCCCATGCCTTGGTCTCATTTACCGCAGTCACGTATGCAGCTTCTTTACACATTCCACACCAAACCCTTAGCCATTTTATTACTCTTTAATCACTCCAGAAACCTTTGCACCCATTTGAATGTGTAGATGTAATCTGCTTCTTCTGTACCACCATCATTTACTACGAATGTTCGATACTAAAAGGTTCGCACTTGTTCAATGGTGACACAAGAGACTCGGATATCACCCCCCACTCAACTATGATAACAATCTCCCCAATACAATTACCTTACTCTTTCCTGCATTCACTTCTAACCCCCTCCCTTTACACACCTTAGCCAAAGCTTCAGTTAACACCCAGGCCCTCTCACTATCGGCCACCAACACCAGATCATCTGCATATAACGTCATGTATAGAACCATTATCCTATGATTCCTTATCAATCAACCTCACATGCATTTCCTTCATTGCCATAAGTAATTCTTTCAATACTCCATCCATACTTGCATCGAGAGATCACACAACCTCCGCTTACCCCCCTTCCTTCCTTTCTCATATATGCCAGACCACTCATTCTAACCCAAGCCATTACCTTTTTTTTCAGGCTGCTCTCCCAGTGCAAATAATCGATCCATATCCCCCTCCTTGCATACCCTATTAATCACTCAATAATCCAATTATACACCCAATCAGAATGTTTCAAAAGACTATAACTACAATTATCAAAAGAATTAGCTAATGGTATTTCTTACATTAAACTTTTCCAGTTTTACACCTATACAATGGTACTATCATGGCACTCTTCCAATTTTCGAAAACTCTCTTACTTTAAAATGACTTAAAACAAAGCCACCAGAACCATTCCATAACACAATAACCACCACTCTTTGGCATCTCAGAGCCCATATCATGTCCTCCAGCTCATTTTTGTCAGACGTCTCACAAAACTAACAACCACTTGCATACTTCTCTTTTCCGTACCTCGATACAGGACTTGATTTACACTCCGGAAGCAACTCATATTTACATTTGCATTATCTTCTCTACCCATATCTACAACCAATCTACATTTGACCTGCACATTGCTCAAAAGTACCCGGCTATTCTTGTTCTTAATGTTCACAAAGAATTTCTACTTTGGTTCTTCACCTTTCTCACTACCTTACAGAATAGTTTCCTGTTCCCATCTGGATCCTCATTCGTCCAATGTCGAATTGCTTCCAATGCTGTTTTCCTAGTCTGTCTGATAATTTCTTTCATTTTCTTTTCATTATCTTTATATGCATCCTCATGTTCACTATTTAGCAATTAATGATGGGTCTCATTTTTCTCTTTCTATTACACTGTTTGCGTATTCATTACAGTTTGCAGCATTTTTCTTGTTCATTTTACTTCTGGCACACATAAACCCTTGCATTTCCTGAAATTTGATGCACATTTTCTTCCATCGCCATGCTTAAATTTATTTCTTCTCCTCTAATATCTAGCATTTCATCTGATTCAATAATATTTTACTTCCAATTATCTCTTGCTGACTACCTTTTTCACTTCATTTCATCAAAGCACAAATCATTTTAATCGTAAAAAGAACAATCATGTGTTCTGACCAATCAAAGTGTATTTATGCATGTCCCTGTATCAAAAGAATGTGATTGCTAGGCATAAGTTTCCTCATGCAGATAAAACCCTCACTTTCTCTATTTTCATTCTCTCCAGGTGTACCGAAATCTTATGTTATCTCCTCTTTCATTCTGTCACCTATTCTTCTATTCATATCTCCTTTTATCAACCACCTCTCTTCTTCAACTAAACTTCTCTCATAACCACTGTCCGAGAAGAAAGAGCTATTAACTATTTCTCTATGAAGGATCCCTTCGACATTGTTACAGGAATTTCTCGATGAATTAAGAAAAATAGTGGCGAAAATGTGAGCCGTTTCACAGAGCCCCGTTGCCTCAATGCATCTGGTTTAAAAGCTCTTTTTCCACCAACCAAACTAATTGTACAGTAAGAACAACTAGAAGTCGAGACTCTAATATGCTGAAGCTCATGTTGTTTGGAGAGATAGAGATTGGAAGATAATTCATTTTGGTCAGGCAAATAAATTTAATTTCCTTGGATCTGATGGCAGTCGCTTTGTTATACGTGCTGTAGGTGACAGACTTAACTCAAACTGTTTTTCTGGTATTCAATTATTTAGGAAAAAGCTGACCGCATCCTTCTCGGTATTCGAATGAGACTACAACATTTTGTGATTTTCTAACTTATCACTCATAATTACAATTCTAAAAGAAGGGATAATGATTATTAATTTAAATCAACGCGTTTGAAATTTCATTTAATTATTTTAACAAATTTTTTATAGGAATTACCTAACCTTAGTTGACCTAACCTAATAATCCAAAATAATAATTTCTTCCCCAAATCTCTCCTTCGCTCATCCCCCCGGCTGGCTCAACTGGCTTTCTGGCAGCGATGTCTGCTGAATTTGGTTCACAGAACCAATTTTTGCAGACAGGCAACATACACGGAAACTATTCATAAGGCTTTAATCGCGCTTGAACTAAAAAGCTTGTTAAAAAGATAGCAACTCTTTTTCATTCTTTAACAACAGTCACATTTCACTGAGACAAACGAGAAATTTTTTTAAAAATTAGCGATTTCTTAATTCTATGTTGTTGTTGTTTATCGCTACCAGGGAGCAGATGGCATATCTACTGCCTCCAATCGCTTGGGAGATTTAAGAAAAAGGCTTCAGTCCTACATATTGTGCTGTAGGCTCCGCCAACTTTGCTACAATTAAGTGGAGCTGCGCCCTCTCTGAGAATGTCTTTAGAAATCAAGTTAGAGAGGAGGGAGGCTGTTGCATGCTGTAAGAACTTTAGACACAGAACCCCTTGTGCTAGCGCTCCTTGGCAAAGAAAGCGGAAGTTGTATTAGAACTTGGCCTCACGTGGAATCCATCCAAGTTGGGTAGCATAAACTCAATGATTGCATCCAGAAAGACCCGGGCCGGGGGTCGTGTCCTATCTACTTGAGAATAACGGGACCAATTCATTTTATCTTCTCCTACTGGTTGGCTAGAGTTTAAAATACACAGCTTTTTTTCTGCTACTGGGCAAATTATTAATTCTATGAACGTAGGACTAACTTGCGCAATCTAATAAACGGTATTTTCATAGCATCCCAAAATGGCCGGAAGATAGGTAAGGGATAATAATTTTCATGTTCTTCCATTACCAGCCTTATTAGCCTTACTCCCTGCAGTTTTGATAAAAACCTCGAGTCCTCTACTCAACAACATATACAATGATTATAGACACTACGACACTATTCATCAGATGAAAACAAATAATAAAACTAATAAGAAGAGATAAATAATAAAAAGAGGAAGAAAAGATAGAAACCATAAAACTTAACGATTTCTTTGAAACCAAGTTTATTTCGAAGCCATAATAAAGAACAAAAAGAGCGTTTTCCGGTTCAAAATATCTCATTAAAAGTAGGTTTAAGAGAGGCTCGTAAAAGGTGAGTTAAAATAACTTTTCCTTCCTCCTTAAGTCAACGATAAAATAAAGGCAAGATTTCATAAGGCGATAATCGAAATATTTTTGGCTTCATTCGCCAAGGACATCCAGAGAGCGGTCCGCTTCACTTCAGTCTATTCAGAAGAGCCGCATAACATTCTACTCCATAGACACCTCTTTTTTTTACTACTCAGGTTCTGTACATTCAGCACATTTTTCGTAACCCTAACTTCACCTGTCTTTAGTAAACTCCTTCCATAAAGTTGAGTTTCGATTTTTAAAATGAAATAAAATTAAAATATTTTTCAATCTTTAAATTGAATTATTTTCGTAACAGTGCGGTCTGAGGCATCAAGTCCACTAGATCTCTTTGTTACTCTCACACCTATACATCAACAGGGCACAAGGCCACCTTACATCATTCCCCTCTAAATTGGCCCTGTAAGGAGAGTACTGTGCTGTAGCATTTCACCCAGTCAGTTTTAACCCCTAAGAATAAGACCCTAAGCATCCTCTTCACAAGTCTTCCTCATGCATATCTATAATGTGCAATATCAATTAATAACCTTTCGACATAACTTTTATTTGGGAATTTCATCGAGGTAGATGATGATCTACTGCAGGGCATCAATCTGCACTAGGTTTAAAGAAGACTGAGTGGCAAAGACTCCCTGACTAGGACAAGAGAAGGACACACTTTTTTCTGGAAAGGACTCCGCGAAGGTGAACGACGGCTACATGGGGTCAGTTTTGCCTTAAAATCCTCTCTCCTCCAGCAAGTCCACAGTACACCAGTAGGTAATAGTGTTTAGACCGATTACTTGGCGCATACTCCTAAGTAAATGACGGAACGTAACCATCATAAGTGCCTATGCTCCTACAAGGACGGTTTTAAAGCTCTCTTGATGCACGATTACAAGCAATCCAGCGAATCGAACAAATCATTCTGCTTGGTGATTTTAATGCTAGAGTTGGCTGTGAACACAACCTCTGGCCAGATCTCTTTGGCAAGCATGAGATTGGTAAGGCAAATAACAACGGCCTTAGACTACTTAACCTTTGTTCATAAAACCATCTAAGCATCACTAATACAAACTTTCAACTGAAATTGAGATACAAAACAACATGGCAGCATCCAAGATCAGGCCACTGGCACCAACTAAACAACATTCTAGTAGGCCAGTTAGATAGAAAAGAGGTGCTTATCACAAAGCGTATGAGGGGACAGAGTTCTGGATAGACCATCCCCTACTCCGTTGCAAGATGCGCCTTTATGTTCGGCCTCAACCACGATGCCATCCACGTGCAAGAAAGATTAACATTCAAGCTTTGCAGGACTCAGATAAATGCACATCCTTAAGAGGCAAAATAGCAGAAACACTCTCTCACCCTGAACAATACTATGACCTCCAAACTAAATGGCAGTAACTCTACTCAGAGTTTTCAATTGTTGCAAGAGAAACTATTGGCTGCTCCCAACGCAAAAACCAGGACTAGTTCGATGAATGTGCTTCTAGAATCCATTAGCTGCTGGATGACAAAAATAGAGCTCATGGAGCACATCTAGCCAATCCCCAGTCCATTGCACTCAAAATACGATTCAAGTACATCAGAGCTAAAGCGCAAAGAGTGCTAAGGAAAAATTGAGAATGACTGGTGGCATGAAAGAGCCCAGGAACTACAACAATTTGGTGAGACCAATAACATTCGTTGGTTCTATGATGCTGCAAATATGAAAATTTATGGGCCAAGGAAACCCAACAGCCATACTGTAAGGTGAGCGGATGGAAACACCCTTTAAAAAACCATGAAGAAATCGTAGCCAGATGGGCTAAGCAGTTTAAAAACTTGCTCAACCAGGCAAACCCCAAAACACTTCATGTCTTGGATGCCATGCTAAACTTAACAACATTAGATCCTCTCTATGAAACCTCCAATTTTAATGAGACCTGAAAAACAACAAGAGTCCTGGACCAGGAGGTATCCCAGCAGAAATATTCAAGAAAGGACGATATCTTCAAAGGCAGAATACACCAACTAATTAATGGAATATGGACAACCAAAGAAGCGCCACGGATGCTAAAAGACGCCAAGATCGTGACTATCTTTAAAGAAAAGGGTGACAGAGCAACCTGTGGAAACAGCCGGGAGATTTTACTCTTGTCAATTGCTGGGAAGATACGCTCCAAGATCATGTTGTCCCACCTGGTCTCTCATATTACAGAACAAAACCTTCCTGAGAGCCAATGTGGTTTTATAAAAGACCAAAGCACATCAGATATGGTCTTATGCTTATGCCAACTCCAGGTGAAAGCAAAAGAACAAAACAAAGGCATATTTGTTGCTTTCATTGACCTGACAAAGGCTTTTGACACCGTAACTTGTCTTCTACTTTGGAATATCCTTTTAAAAGTTGGGGTCCAGCCCAAATTCCTTACCATCTTGAGACAACTGCATGAAGGGATTCAAGCCCCGTTCCAAGCCTGTGCTCCATTATCAGAAACATTCAATGTGGAAGTGGGAGTCAAACAGGAGTGTGTGCCTGTCCGTGTTATCTTCAATGTTTACCTCATGGATCTCATCAATCTGGTCCATGCTGCCCTAGGAAGAGATGCAGATATTACCATACAGTACCGCCTAGATGTCAGTTTATTCACCTCCCCCGATTTCAGTCCACAACTAAAGTTTCTTCAGAGTAAATAATAAAACTGCATTATGCAGATGATTGTGGCATTGTTGCTCATTAGGCTGAAGCACTGCAAGTAACCCTGGATGTAATTTCTTCCACATAATTTGCCATGTTTTTAAACTTAATGCACAAAAGACTGAAATCTTAGTTCATTGCATAAACCAACCACAAGAACTATTTCACTTTAACATAAATGGTGATGGCATCAAAGTGGTAGAACCCGCAGTATAAAAACCCTCCTAGCACAACGATAACTCTGCTGGCTGGGTCACACCTTAAGGATTTCAGACCTCCGACTCCCAAAACAAATACTGTACGGTCAACTTGAGCGAAACAGAAACCTAGGAGGCCAAAAAAACGTTACAAAGACCAGTGCAAAAACCTGCTGAAAAAAGGTACCATTCAGCCTCAACAACTGGAAACAATTGCAACCGACAGACAGGCCTCAAATCATCCTGTTTAAAAGGGCTATCCAAAATAGAAGAAAGCAATTGAAGAAGAACAGAAGGAAACCGCCGTACGCGACACCAGGGAAACGAAGGAGTAGTACCTGTGGATCAATATCCTTATCTTTTCTCTAGCTTTTGCTTAAAAAGGCAGAACCTACAAGGGAGTGAGGGGGGTGCAGTTGTTGGTAGGCGCCAGGGCGCGTCCACACACAGGTGGGCTTGCACTTTAGTGTGAAATGCCTGTTTTGCTCGCCTTCTCTCTTCCAGCATCTGCTGCTGGCTAGCCCTTGTGATTAAACCATGATTAATAGTATCATTACTTTATAATATTAAATGGCATTTATAATATCATATTTTTTTGAAAATATAACTATGGTCAATTTTTTTTCAGACCATCTGAAGTGGCAGAAGATAAAAAATTATCTCGTTATTTAGTAGTTGTCGAGACTGAGCAGGAATTGCTAGAAATATGTATTTGTCCAAGGAGGACTCAACATCCGAAAAAGAAATCTCTCTAGCATTTAGGTCGAGTCTGTCCTTCGGATATGTTTCATCGTTTCTATCAGAGAGTTCATCATAACTTTTATACCAACAGACAGATATACACAAGATATACGTAACATAGTTCTCCATTATCAGAAATTTCTATTTAGTTTTGAATTTTTAGGCGATATTACCCATCGCTATATGTGTGAAGCAGCTCGCTTTTATGGTCCCTACCGAGCATTAAATATACGTATCTTGGGAACATCCTGAAGAGTGAAATAAGTATATGATGGAGTTCCTTGAAACCTGAATATTTATATTGAAAAAGCCATTTGATTTTTAGGGAGCCGATTTGTTTCGTGAGCAACTAGAGTTTCGGCTAAGAACTTTATATCTAAATCTGGCATGATTAAATAATACTTATTTTTTGCTGATGTTATCGGCAGCTGTATGGGCTGATACAGTAAACGATAAAATGTGCAGATGGACTTTATGGCATGTATTTTGGAGCGAAATGATTTGGAAATAAAGAGTTAAGGTAGCTGAATTTATTTGTTTATTTTTATCCATTGAAAAAAATTGTATCTACGAGCAAGTAGTGAATTTATTAGAAATTCTTTTTATTATTTCTCAAAAGAACTGTATAAACTTAAACTATTGAGGAGGAAAGTGCAATAACATATACACTGCTCATCATGCAACGTATTAGACTCCAGTATATGGCGTAATGGAGGTTTTCAAAGTCTAAGAAGTGAAATTTTATCGAATAAAACATCGTCATTTAGAATAAAATTCCAACGGTGTTGGAATAACACTATGTTTGTTCTTACCTTGGTTTATTTTAGATCGGAACTGATGTATTATTCCATCATATTAAATATTTATATATTTCGTGTTAAATAAAATTAAAGGATAAATTCTGAGGTAAATATAGGCAGTAAATTATATTTTCGCCTTTTCCTCCGGAGTAATTAATGAGTTCGTGTTTAGAGTAGATTAAAAGAAATGCAACTAGGAAATTTGGGTCAAAGTAAAAAGGCTTTATTTGACAGAAGTAATATTGTGGAGTGTGGAAGCGTTATTTTTAATCTGGTGGATGAAATGGAATAGGCTTTTTAAATGGATGTGGGCACAAAGATAATTAATTTTACGTAAAGTGAAAGGATGATTAAGTTATTGACGGAAGTTTCTTAAATAGATTGGACTATTGAAACTCCCTTGTGCCTAAAAGCTGGTTCCTAGTACCCGAATTAAATTAGTTTTCACAGTCAAATTAAGATTTCGATATTAGAACCAGGGTGACCCTGGAAAAAATGAAATTATAACTCTTTTTAGGGGCGAGCCTAAAAATTAACCAATAATATTTTGAGTTCTTCAAACTATTTGGAAGAAAATCTGAGAAGGCACCACATTGAGTTACCTCCCAGCGAATCCTTTCGATAGGTAATATAGGTCAGCGACTAATAAAATCATAAATGTCTTGTGGGGTATGTGAAGTAGTTTATTATAGGCCAGTTTGAATATCACCCACAAATTCTCTATTGGTTCAAATCTGGCGAACTCCTGAGCCAAGATCTTAATAGTTTGATATTATTTTTTACTAAGAACTTTATTATTGCTTTTTTATGACATGATGCTACATCATACTAAAACTACAGTTATAATCCCCAAATTGCTTCTGAACTGTTGGGTGAAGATGCTGATGAAGCATGTTTTGGCAGCATTTTGAGAGCTTATGATAGTGTTCTTGGGCAAAATTGTTACTGCTCCAGTTCTCTTACATTAAAAGCAGTTCGAGACATGGAGATTGTCTAGATGCTTGACTTTGGGCAGGAAATGGGTTTAGTGAAACCCCTCACCTTTTCTCCTTATAACGAGTGGCATTCCAGAGCTCCAAATAAGCGGATGAGTGTTTCATCAGAGAACATCACTTTGCTTGAGTCTTCAATAGTACATTTTTTAATTATACAAAAGCGGAGCCTATCCGTAAGGTTCGTCTTGGTGAGATGAGGCTTCTCTATAGCCCTTCTTAACTTGAGATCTTTGTCTGTAAGATTTAGCCACAGTGTGCGTGTTGAAGCGTTCATACCTGCCTCTTTCAAATTTTGAACTAGTAGGCACTAAAAGAAACCAGATCTTTGAGCAGGGACTTTACTTGGAGAGGATCTTGACGTTAATTTGAATATAAGAACATAAAAAAGAAGGAGTCAGCAAAATACTAATCAATAGTCTATACGAGGCAGCTCCTGTTCCCATAGCCCTATTCAATCGCATCTAGTATCCTTATCCATAAATCTATCCAATGGATTCTCTGAAACTCTGCAGGGAGGGCGATTCCATCACATGACTAGTGGGCGTATTCAATTCATCTACTCGTCGATTTTTTAAAAATTTCTCCCAATTTCTTTCCTATACCTAAACTTGTCTAGCTTAATCCCATTGCTCCGGGTTCTATCCTGTTCGCTAAAATTAAGAACTTTACCTATGTTTCCACTATTGTAACATGTGAATCAAGAGTACCTTTGCTCAGGGTTGTAACTAGTCTTTATAACGTCATATATGATCGTAAATACGGTAGTCTCAAAATTACAGGTGGCAAGTGGTACCTTAATCCCAAACTGCTGAGACTGTAAAAAAGAAAACTGGACCTGCGATTTAAGGGTTAGACGCTCTTTTACATGGAGAGTTAAAAGTTTGCATACGTTATTCTTGAAGCCCATTTCCCAACTCTTTTTTACCTACTCGTTAACCACAATGAACGTAGGATAGTCGACGGACAGAAGAAATTCTGCTCTATGGGAAAGCAGCATACAACTTCTGGTGTGCAGGACCTTTACATTAGAGTTGAACCACTGTACTGTTTGCATCCTCTAATTTTGAGACTGAGCTAACCTAGTTTGTTCGGGAAAAGTCACCGGCATCACTTTGAAGGCTACTCCAGAATCCGACAGGACATCCGATCTTAGTGATATCGTCAAACATTAGAAGAATGAGATTTCGTATATTTACTACCCACATCAGCTAATAAGCGAGGATAGGTGTTTAGTTTATATAAAAGACACAGCAAGAAACTCATTACGACCCTTTTCTTTAAATGAGCCGTGGTAGTAACAACCGTGCTCTGTACATTTCTTATTTGATTTTCCAGAACTAATCCGCCCACTTCAAAATGATGAAACTTTTAAGCATACAGTAACTCACTATATCGAGACAAACGGTACTCAAGCAAATATTTTCCCGGATAAGGTTCCCTTTTCAAAAAATTGCAGCAACAGGAAGTAGCTCCAAGAAATGATGGTGTGCCTGCAGTATTCTGCCTTCCAAGAGCAAGTGAGCGTCATCTCTGTTCATATAGTTCCCGATTTTAGGAACCTCAATGACCACTAGGAACGCAACCGTAAGTCTCTTACCAAATGTAATGGATTTTTAGGCTTATCTCAATGGAAAATTAATATTCTCCAATGTCAAATTGTTTAAGGTATATTAGAAAGTCCCCCTTGATCCAGATTTAATCTGCAACTTAACACCATATTATAATGTGGGTGTTTTGAGTGGGTGAAAGTGCAAAAGGCCTAAATCTCTTTGGCCAAACTTTTCAGTTCGACTCGATTTCGTCTTCGAATCACAAGTAGCAAGAAAATCTCCTATCTACGAACACGCTTCGAACGTCTACAGGAAGACGATGATCGAATTAACCCCAGCAAATGTACTTTAGGGGCCTTGAATATTACCTTTCTTGATCATCATGTAACAAAGGATGCCATTTCTCTCACCTGTGACAACATGATTCAATAACGAAAATATTGCAACTGAGAAATTCTTCAAGATCTTTTGCCGTCGATTCATCACAAACTTGCCACATTGTTAAAAAATCCCTTAAATTCTGTCTTCAGAAGGGGAACAGTAAAAAACTACTCACGAGAACGGATAAATCAGTGAAGGGATTTAAGGAGTTTAAAAGCGTTTTGGCTGCATAAGCGTGTTGACTCATTATGGGCTCTTTAGGCAAACCTTTCCTCACCACTGACCGATCGAGCCATGGCAGAGCAGGCGTGTTAAAGCAGAAAAAAGAAAGAGACTGCAGCTTCATAACATTTATTTCCCTGATGCTAAGCCTGATGAAAAACGTTACAACACCTTTGGACACGTGTTATTTCCATTGTCCCTGAAGTAAAGAGCAGAATTAAGACTTTTGCTAATAGTTTAATTGAGAAGTTTATTTGCTCTCTCACACTAATCCTCTAAAGTGTAGTGTGTTTTCCAAGCTCGTTTGTATTCTGAACTTGTGTTTGCAATTTGAATAAAAGGATGGAAAATCAAGAAAAAGTACGCTCAACGAAAGAGCTCAAAATTGGAAAAGGTTTAACGATGACAAATAAAATAAACAGCTTATTGGCATTCTAACCTCTCCGATGAGAATTCCTAAAATTATTACTTAAAAAAACTCGCTATACAAATTAAAATTAAAGAAAGTGTGAATGAGTTGGATAATGCAGGTGTTTAAATGGAATGGAATGGTAATCAGTTCGAAGATGGTTTACAATGGGGATATAATAAAGGAAAAAGATAGTACCGGATGTTGATGCTCTTTCCAGGGTCTGTGGAACCGTTGAGATTTTAAAAGTGAAACAACTTCTACTTGAAAAAAATCCCCTCACCGCACACGAATGTGGGGAGCTGTTGTAAAAGCAGCAAACTGTCATCACGCATAGAAATGCAAGTAGTCTACACCCTCGCCCCTATCAATTGCCCCTGCCATCACCCCAGAATAAATTTGAGAGAACTAGAGGAAATCCATTTAGCGGAAGCTCCCAAGTTTTGCTTTCCGTATGGGCCATATCGATCAGAAGCAACAAAGTTTGAAAGAAACAAGGCCATAAAGGAACAGCTCGAACCATGTAAGGGTCCGAAGCTAATAAGGATATTTAGGAGATGTGCTACATGAGAGTAGAGGAGAAATATCGATCGTTTCGATATATAATTTCAATACATTAGCTCTTGGGGGTATTTCTTGAGGTGAAACATTTCTGTCAACATGGAGAAGAGCGAACGTATCGACATAAAGGCCGGTTTGTCTAGAAACACAGTACATCATTTCAGACGAGTCAAGCCAGAGCCATTTCTCCGTTGCTAATGAGTGTCTAAATTTAAAGTTAAAAGGTCGTTGCAATTCCTCATTTCCTTCGACGTCGTCGATGCAGGTTCAAACCAAGATGTAATTCAATTGCCAGGAAGTTTTACATTTGCGTTTTCATTAATCTTTTAACTTAAAGATCCTTCAATTCATTCTGTGCATTTATTAACTTTAAAATATGGTAAAAAGCATAGTTATCCACTTTACATATTTACATTCTTTTACAGTGCCTAGAAAAGAGACAATAAATCCAGTGTATTAAAGGCAATATAATTCTAAGGAGGACTTCTAGATCAAGTGAATTGCATCTTTTATTTACTAAAGTATTTGACCTATTTTATTAATATAGTTAAATTAATTACTTCCAATAATGAAACAAAAATCCCAATATCTTTCCTTGCATCCTTCCAAAGTATAGGAATATAGTTATGTACATTAGCCGTCTTCAAAATTGACACCAAGCCGGAGGTAGAAGCAAATTTAGTGTTAAGAACTGGGCCGATTTAATGTCAAGGATCGGGGCCAATTTCAATGAGGGGTTTGTTAAGACACAAAAACAGGCAGAGCAGACCTTATTTACAAATATTGGGAGAAACCACTCCAGGAAAGGTGTAAGAAAGTCAGACTAAACTCTCCCGGCTTGTAGTGCCAGGAAAGAGCATATATTATATAAACAAAGATTCTTCCAATCCCCTCTCTAGTGCGTGCAGCTAGTGATCACTGGTGCCCGGAATTTATTGTCATTTGAAGATTGCAAGAGCGATTCTATAATCTCGAATTTATTATAAACAAACATACTAGATATACATATATTAATAACTTTCTAGAATCGCATAATGTATATATGTTTTATCTCACTCATGCCAGTCAGAAAGCAGCAAAGGCAAACACACATTTCCTTACCCTTTTCTTCTCTTTTAATATTTATTTTTATGTTCTCGTGCCAAGATTTTTGCCCTCTTTTCCTTTCTCTCTTTGAAGTGAAGGCGTCTCGAGTCAGCGTTTTATGCCTCAAACGAGGATCCATTTTTGACCATTAGACTGAATGACGCGTTCTTCTTAATCTCGCCTTTCCATTTTCGGTTTGGTGAGTCTGTCACCCCGTCCAATTATTTGACGCTCTCGTTACAAAGATTTACGGGCAGTTTGTCGTTCGCATATTTGGGTCCCCGTAGGGGATTTTTTCCTCGCGGATTTAGGTAGCGTCTCTTAATAGGTGCTGTTCGTTGATGGATTTTAGTATTGCGGTTTTATAGGGTCTTTCTTCAATTACGCTTCGTTGTTTTTTTTTAGCTATCTTGTCGTCACATTTAAAGCATTGGGGTCATTCACTTTTTGGCTAATTCACTCTTTTCTTCTAATTTTCACACCAAGATCAGAGGAACTCTCTTTAGGCTATTAGATGCGGCGGCGTTTTCTGACCTCTAAGCATGAGTTTAATCCTAGCGAGCTCAGACACGAAACTTTCAGGGGTGTCATGTAGCTAGTCGCTCTTTAGGAGTTGATCCCTCCCCCCGCGCATGTAAGTAGCTCCTTAGGTGCCATCACGCAAATATCCAATCACAACAGCGCTATCATTTCCTTTCCCACCTTTACAGAACAACATTTGCACTCTGGATCGGCCCCTACTTCCCTGGGTTAATGAAGGGGCCCACCATCGCTGTTTGGTGTCAAATAAAACAGTCGTTTTGACCCGCACACCTTACAGACGAGCTTGGGTGCCTTTCGGATCACCATTATATGTCAGTCTGATTTTTCTGTGTATTTCATTATTTGCTCTATATGATGAGGGATGAATATCTTTATCTTCCTACCTTTATCAGGATATGAGTGAAACAGGAGATTAATTCCCTTCGCACAATATTGTCCTGCTTCTTCTTTGTTTCGTTCGCCCTTGAAATGTTGCACGTCCCATAAGCTGCCAGTTAGAGGAGGGGGGGGAGGATGGGGCTAAGGACAAAGGATCACGTCAATCTCGGTGGCGAATCACCTAAACCACTAAATTTAGAAGAAACGAAAGCACTCTAGCCCTTCGGCTAGGGCAAATGACCGTGGATGGCGACTTGCACCGCACCGAGCTGGCCGATATCAGTTGACCCTTCGCCTTTTGAAGTTTTTTTATAATAAATGTCATTATTTACTATTTTTTTATCCACGGTTTTCCATTATTTGTTCTTGGGAGGAAAGTTGCCCCTTTCGCCACTCAATCCCTGCCAGGTGCAATGGGTTTTTCGTGTATTCGCGAGAATATTTCAGCCTTCGTTTCATATATGACTAAGTATATGGAGGTATCCAATAAATATATGAGCTCAAAGAAAATTCAATAATTTGTAGAGATTTGAACATAGGAAAAATAAAGAAAATAGTGGAAAAAAGAAAGTTTGGAAATTTATATAGATTTTGTTTATTTACTATAGAACATTTCACCCTCCATTATTTGTTGCACGTAGCCTAGTGGTCTGAGGGACGGTTTAATTGAGATCAAAGTGGTTGCTCGCTGCTTCAGTGTGCACGGTTAGAATCCCACCGCCGCTCAGATTTTTTCGAAGTAGGAAATTATTTCCGAAGAAAAATTATTCCGTTTTCTCTTTCTTGCTGTGGGTTAGATTTATTATTATAGAACAAATATATACTAAGCTTAATGGCGATAAAGTACTAGCCCCATTTAAGGATTGATCAGACCTGACCTGTTTTGCACCCTCCCCTCGATATAATTATTATATTAGAAACAACAGAGATTTAAGTTTAATAGTAGCTTATTATTTTACAATTAATAATATTCCCTATCATCACTCAAGCTTACAACATCGTGAGACTCGCTTTCCAAGAGAAACTCAGAGAAATCATATAATCCTTAAATGGGAGCGGCGATAGATCCCAGTTAAGCTTCACATATGATGATTCAGAATATATAACATAAAATCGAAGATATAGAAATAGCCTTATTTTAACTGATATCAACATATTCCTATAAGGTTAAATCAGTACGAATTATGGATGTAATTATTAGAGAACCTACACCGAACTTCTCGTCCAACCTTCTCTCATAAATTAGCCTTCTCAAGTACTTAAGTTCTTCGGACAGGTTCTGCCGGCAAATTCTTAACAAGTTCATTGTTTCAAACAAACTTTCGAAAATATGAAATAAGGCGAATACGAGTAAACCTCCATTAATGGGCATATTTTAGGTAAAGCAAATGCGCGTAAACCTATTTTAAACGATCTATTTAAAGTAAGACATATACGATAAAAGCACCTTTAATGCGGCCTATTTGTGGTAAGTCATATACAGGTAAACTTCCATTAATGGGGCGGCCTATTTTAGGTAAGGCATTTCTGTATAAACCGCCTTAAATGTACAAAAGAAAATGCGATTAAATGTACTTTAGTGGGACTTATAGTAGGTAAAGCGAATAACGGTAAAGCTTCATTAATGGGGTATATTTGAGGTAAGGCTTATAAGAGTAAACCTCATTCAATTGGCCTATTTGAGATAAGACAAATACGATTCTACCAGCTTTAATGGAGAATATTTGAGGTAAGGCATCTTCAAATAAACCAATATTAATGGGACCTATTTGTAGTATGGGATATACGAGTAAAAACTCTTTTAATATACCTGTTTGAGGTAAGGAAAATGCGAGCTAACCTACTTTAATGGGACGATTTGAGTTAAAGAAAAAGAGACTAAACAAGGTTTAATGGGGCTTATTTGAGGTCAGGCATATATGAGTAAACTTCGTTTAATGGGAATATTTGAAGTAAGACTTCTTACAGTAAGCCTCCTATAACGGGCATAGTTGAGGTAAGGCATATACGAGTAAACCTCTATTAATGGAGGCTATTTGATTTTAGCCATATACAAGTAAAGCATCTATAATGGCGGCAATTAGATAAGTCATATAGGACTATAACTTAGTTAATGGGGCCTATATAAGGTAAGGCAAATACGAATAATCCGCATTTATTAAGGCTAACAGGATTTAATGAAAAGTGAATACGAGTTAACCTGATTCAATAATGGGGTTTATATTAGTAAGGCAAATGCAACTAGACCTCATTTAATGGAGCCTTTTTGAGGTAATGCAAATAAAATAAACCTCGACTAATGGTGCCAAATCTATTAAAACAAATAAGAGTAAATCTCCGAATAATGAAGCCTATATGAGGTGAGACATATGGCTCTCATTTTAGGTAAGGCATATACAAGTAAACATCTTTTACTCGGCCTATTTCAGGAAAGACATACGATTAAACCTTTGATGTGTCTATTTAGAGTAAGTTATATAAGAGTAAACCTTTATTAATGGGGTCTATTTAAGGTAAGGAGTATATGAGTAAAAATAATTTAATGAGGCATATACGGATAGATCTTATTTAATTGGGCCTATTTAAGATGAGGCAAATACGAGTTAATCTCATTTAATGTGGTATATATTAGCTAAGGCAAATGCGACTAGTCCCTATTTAATTCTGACTATGTATATTAGGTAAGTCTAATATGAGTAAAGCTTTTTTATGAAGGGCTATTTGAGGTAAAGTAAATAGGAGTAAAACCATTTAATTGGGGTTTATTTGAGGCAAGGTGAATGCGAGTTAACCTCATGTAATGGGGTTTATATCAAGTTTGGCAAATACGACTAGACCTCATTTATCTAGGCATATTTGAGGCAAGGCAAATACGGATAAATATCATTTAATATCTTTAGTTGAAATAAGTGGTATACGACTCTACTTCATTTAATAAAGCCTATTCGTAATAGGGAGAATAAGAGTAAACCTTTTTTTAATGGTCCTATATTAGAGAAGGTGAATACCACTAGGTTTCTTGTTATGGGGCTCACTTGAAGTAAGGCGACTACAAGTAAAACTCATTTATTAGGGTCAAAATAAGGTGAATCAATTACGAGAAAACCTATTTTAGGTAAGGCGAATACGAGTAATCCTCATTAAATGGTGCCTAATTGTGATTAAGCGAATAAGAGAAAGCTCTTTTAATGGGGATAGTAAACTTCTTGTAATTGGGTCTATTTTAGCTAAGCGAATGCAAGCAAACTTACTTTAATGGCGCCTACTTTAGTTAAGCCAAATACGAGTAAACCTTCTTAATTGCAGCGAGTTTAAGCAACGGCGAATACAAGTTAACCTCATTCAATGAGACCTATATGAGGTGAGGCGAGCTCATATAAAAATTGTTTCCAGATTGAATGAAAGAATCTGGTTATTGAGTGGCCGATTTCAAGGTGTGTGTGAGATGACTGCCAATTTATGGCATTATAATGACTGAAGCGATGCTTAGGGAAATGTAGGTCATTGCCTTGCTTGTGCAATCATGTCTGAACCTTGGTGATCCACGTTGATCAGCGAACTTATATATAATAAACAGTTATTTCGATGGATGGTTGCACTCATAAAAGGATAACAAGGACTATGTTACAAATCTTCAGGGATAACAGGACTTTTAACTATTAGAATAATTTGTAAGTTGTACCTTTGGTCCCACACATTGTGGACGAGATCTCCCAAACAAATTTTGAAATGCATAAATAGATCGGAATAAAATTCTTTGGCAAGACCGAAGGCACCAGAGGCCGATACGAGTATGAACCTTGGTGGCGTGTACTAGAACATCATAACACCTACTAGTGATCATAGAACTTTTTGAAGTTCCGCATGAGGAGTATGAGAATATGAATCCTCTCGAAGGGTACGTTAGTAGTGCATCGTTAGGGTTCTAAAACAGAGAAAAGAGACAGGGTATGATGTACTTTCAAAGACAGGCGGCGTTGTCATCAGTTATGTGTTGTTATGAGGCGTTAAAATTAAAGCAAAGAACTAAGCACATGAAGAAAAACTGTGAATAAAGATCTATAAATGGAGTAGTCAAGATAGAGGAAGTTACAATGTATCGGATACATGTTAAACAACCTTGTGGATTATACAATATGGCCAGGTGGAATTGGCCTCATTCGTTGAGGTTTCAGTTTTAGAATAACCAGAGTTATGTGAGAAGCAGCCCATGATATCTGACGCTTACAATCACTCTCACTTTCTCCTCACACCCGATATCTCAAAAACTCTCTTTCAATCTTCATTTAAATATCTCTTTAAATGTATATTTTAATCTCTAACTCTTTCATGATACATCTTTCTCAATCTTAATCTTTCTCAATCTCTATCTTCTTCTACTTCATCCAAGGAAAAATAGAAAAAAAATCACTGATCGAAAGAAGAATAAGTCCCCTGGCCGGGTTTCTACCTAAAGTGTTAAAAGAAGTGCGCTATGAAGTGTCACAACATCTAAGCACAATATTCAACATGTCAATCCGAACCGGATGCGTTCCTAGAGACTGGCGTGAATCGGAGGTGACTCCTATCTTCAAGAAAGGAGACCGTAGCCAACCGTCGAACTACCCACCTATCAGTCTGACTTCGATAGTCGGTAAACTCATGGAAAGCATCATGGTGGACAAAATGACGTCGCATTTAGAGTCGAACCTGCTACTGAGAAGTTCCCAGCACGGCTGCCGAAGGCAACGGTCATGCCTGACGAACCTTGTAGAATTCTTCCACTTCGTCTTCAGTGAGCACAATCGAAACAAGGCAGTGGATGTTGTGATAGAACGAGTTGAATCTGTGTTAAATTCAACTCCTATCCCATATTAGTTAAAACCTCGAGGAGGCCCACGTGCATCTTCGATTTGAGGCTTGGAGTCTTATCAACAGCTGCCGGACGTCAATGTTTAAACAAGGAGGTTATCGTCCCCCCGTTCGCCCCCATACGCCGACCTCGCTAGATCAAGTTAGGCTTATGAACAGATAAGGCATTTTTCTCCGGCCCAGCTGTGCGTTCCCTCGAAGCTTCCACCCCATTCTCCCCCACGCCAAGGAGATTTCCTGGCTATTTATATGGAAACTTTACCACTAAGATCAGATTGGAGATCCAGATTTTCGTCGCGAAACATCACCACGACCCTCTCTCCCTTTGTGCGCCAAGGGACCTCGGCCTCGAGATTCACCATCACTTGTCCAGGAGGACAATATTCCTTGAGTGCCAAAGGTTCGAGCCTTTAGTGACGTCAAGTCCCCAAGACATCCCCCCCCTGTTGTTCAAGGAGAACAACATTAGAACAGCCATTGTTCGTTTTGAGCCCTTCGCCAAGAAACGGTTCTCATCCCCCCCCTATTGTTCAAGGAGAACAGTATTAGAACAGCCATTGTTCGTTTTGAGCCCTTCGCCAAGAAACGGTTCTCATCTTCCCCCTATTGTTCGAGGAGAACAGTATTAGAACAGCCATTGTTCGTTTTGAGCCCTTCGCCAAGAAACGGTTCTCATCTTCCCCCTATTGTTCGAGGAGAACAGTATTAGAACAGCCATTGTTCGTTTTAAGCCCTTCGCCAAGAAACGGTCCTCATCTTCCCCCTATTGTTCGAGGAGAACAGTATTAGAACAGCCATCGTTCGTTTTGAGCCCTTCGCCAAGAAACGGTCCTCATCCCCCCCCTCTATTGTTCGAGAAGAACAGTATTAGAACAGCCATTGTTCGTTTTGAGCCCTTCGCCAAGAAACGGTCCTCACCCCCCCTGTTGTTCAAAGGAGAACAACATTAGAACAGCCATTGTTCTTGAGCCCGTAGACAAGAGACGGTTCTCATCCCCCCTTTGTTCAGAAGAGAACAACCTAGAACAGCCATTGTTCGTCAAGCCGTTCGTCGAGAACGGTTCTTCTTCCCAAGACGCCACGTCAGGATCCTTTCACCCCCCCGTCCTTCGGCTGGAACTCGCCAGCAGACCGAATATTCCTTCAAGTACCTTCCACTGCACCCTAACGGAAGTTACGTAAGCCAAGCGTCACCTTTTGAGTATTGATCCCTTATTTGTCAATTCTATCCTGATCTTTAAATGGTTTATCGAACCATCCCATCTCTTTAACTCCATATTTGTTTTACCTTTTTTGATCCCTTAAATCCTTGGATTAGCCCGAGTCTCCACGACCCTTTCCATTCTGTTTGTCAATATTTTCCGTTTTTGTGTTTACCATAGTTATTATTAATAAAACTCTATTTTATTAATGATAGCAATATTATTATCCTTGAGCTCAGTTCCACTTCTTAAGCATTTTTGAAGATACATAATATCGGCCGCCAAGACAGTAAAACGCACTCTAGAGATAATTAAGGAAGTTCCCTCAACGAATAGTGTTATATATAGTATCGTCGGGAGTCATTCTACGACATATATATATATACTATTTAATTTGGTATCAGGTGTGTAAGGTTTAACGCTATATCTTTGCAAACACTGGTCTCAGTCGAGTAAAGCATAGTGTTATTCGTTATAATAATAGAATATAGTAGTTCCCTTTTGTTTTAACGATTGCTATCCCCTTTTTTTTTGAAACTTAAGAAGCTGGAGTAGCTCAAGGAACGGTTATAATAATTTGTTTGTGTTTTTTGTGATTTTAGTCAGTGGTTATTTAGAGTAAGAAACCAAGTACGAATAGGTCAGTGCCCATATTTAGGTAGGCTAATTCTATAGAGGCATAATTCTTGTTGCGAGGAATTTTAGTTGGTTGACTAGTGCGCCCCAAGTGCAAAGATGACTCCGTTCGAAATCTTTAAAGCGCAAGGAGAGTCCTGTGGACTTTCCGGAAAAGAACTAATTAAGTACATTCGAGAGGAGCAAAGAAGAAAGGAAGAAAGAGAAATACAAAGAAGAAAGGAAGAAAGAGAAATACAACGAGAAGAAAGAGAGGAACGGATAAGACAAGCTGACCATCAGATTGAATTAGCTCGGATTGAAGCAGAATTTCAAAGAAAAATGGAAGTAATAGAAAGGGAAAGAGTAATCCAACGAGAAGAAAGAAGGAAGGATTCGCGCCCCTTCCCAGGAAAGCTGACAAAGTTTCCGAGCCCCGTAAAACCCCCAAACTTCTTTCCCCAAAACCAACAACGGGACTCCAAACCTCCCGTTAAGACTTCTCCTCCATCTCTCTTCCCGAAGCGACCAACCATATGCTTCACCTGTGGTGTAGAAAACCACATGAGCTGGAATTGCCCCCAAAATTCTAGGCTTAAAAGCGGACCAGGCAACCAAGTTCACCAGATTAATGCGACCCCGGCTCCTTCGGTGGTGCAGACCCAAGCAGAAACTTCTCCCCCTCCGTCAGGCCACCAGGTAAATTTTGTTTTTGGTAAAAGTTCATCGGGAACTTTCAAATATGAGGAGGGCAGCGTAGACAGCTGTCGAGTATCGACTCTCGTCAGGGACACAGGATGTTCGTGCTTCATCGTGTCCGACGAACTCCTCCCAGTGGCCTCTAACCACAAAAAATTTGCGGTGGTACGTGACTACCTTGGGCGGGCGAACAGATTCCCCGTCGCTAGATGTTACCTGCAGTGTCAATATTATAATGGCTGGGCTGAAGTCATTGTAGCACCAATAAAATTCTGTTCCGTACTTATTGGAAAGAGCCCCCAAGTAAGTTTCGACCCTGTATTTCAGGCCGCCCTTCCTCAAGGCCGAGATAAGAAAGAAGCCCAGGAGCCCGTCCCCATCAGAACCCCGATACCGTCCGATTTCTCGGAGACCCCTAACCAGGACTTTAGGACGGAAAAAGAGGAATGTGATTCACTAAAACCCTTAGGTGATAAGGCCCCAGACAAGGACACGGAGACTGTCCTTGGACCCCAAGAAAAAAAGAACCCCCAACGCGCCCATGGAGATACCTTCGTAGAACTAGACGAAGCATCGGCGCTTGAAGAGGATTGCCCCGCGGAGTCCCTTAAGGTAATCCAGACAGTGTGCATCCAACCTGATGCCGATTACCCTCCTCCTTCCCTACCAGGCAAGTCTTTGGAACCCTCTGACCTGGATAGTGACGCGCAGCTGACACCCTGTCACAAGAGTCAGCTCCAAGAACTAATTAAATGGAATCACCATTTATCCACCCTATTAGCTCTTTTCAAGCAACTGCGTGAAAATGGCCTCACCATTGGCCCCAGCAAATGCCAGTTTGCCCACGAAACCATCAAATATTTGGGTTTCAAAATAGGACAAAGCAAGTCAGGTCCCCACGAGAACAAGATTAAGGCAATCGCCCACATGCCCATCCCGATTACAAAGAAGCCATTAAGATCGATCCTAGGATCAGCTTCTCCCTATCAGCGATTTGTTTCGAATTTCGCTGCAATTTCGGCCCCCCTATGCCCCCTTCAGGAAAAGAATTTCTCCGATCGTTTACGTTGGAATGATGTCGCTGTTTCCCATTTTAATCAGCTCAAAAATAAGTTCATTTCTGCCCCCATTTTTAAGTTGCCCAACCCGGAAAAATCCTTTGGGGTTAAGACCGACGTGATCAACGAGGGCCTTGGAGGTGTACCCCTTCAATACGAGGATGACAGAACGAGTCATCCAGTTGCATATGCTAGCCATCTATTATTACCACGCGAAAAGAGATATGCCACTAGAGAAAAGATAGCTCTATCAATTATCTGGGTCATAGACAAATTCAAGCTGTACTTGATATGTAAAGAATTTCGAATAGGAACCGACCACCGTCCGTTAGCCTATATTAGGAATTTGAGACACTCAAACGGCCGCATCATGCGCTGGAGTTTACTCTTGCAAGAGTATCGATTTAAAATAAATTATATCAAAGGTTCCGATAACCAGGTCGCTGACGCACTCAGTAGGAATGCGTTACCGAATAGTGTAGAACAATTGTATTCATAGGATTAGTATCTCCATGTAGGTATATACCGTCTTGTACGACTTAATTTAAGATTCTTTTGTAATATAGTTATTTAATGTATGTCTGAATTTTGTAACGCTCAATGTCTAATTTTTTTTTTGATGTATATATATTTGTTCTTATTAATTTACGTATAAATTATTTTGTCCCGTATGTACTAAGTTTATAACACTTCATTGTTCCATGCCCTTTTTTTTTATTAAGTTGTATTAAAGGTTATTTTCCCCTGTAATCTAAAGATCAAAATAATCATGTACTGAGGTAATACTAGTTAGGTGCAGGAAGATACGGTTGGTACAAGAAAACGAGTTCCCTACAACGGAGCTCTATCGTTGTCCCTTCTCTCTTTTTTTTTCGAAGTGACAACTTCCCCTGGAATGGAGGGGTGTGATAGAACGAGTTGAATCTGTGTTAAATTCAACTCCTATCCCATATTAGTTAAAACTTCGAGGAGGCCCACGTGCATCTTCGATTCGAGGCTTGGAGTCTTATCAACAGCTGCCGGACGTCAATGTTTAAACAAGGAGGTTATCGTCCCCCCGTTCGCCCCCATACGCCGACCTCGCCAGATCGAGTTAGGCTTATGAACAGATAAGGCATTTTTCTCCGGCCCAGCTGTGCGTTCCCTCGAAGCTTCCACCCCATTCTCCCCCACGCCAAGGAGATTTCCTGGCTATTTATATGGAAACTTTACCACTAAGATCAGATTGGAGATCCAGATTTTCGTCGCGAAACATCACCACGACCCTCTCTCCCTTTGTGCGCCAAGGGACCTCGGCCTCGAGATTCACCATCACTTGTCCAGGAGGACAATATTCCTTGAGTGCCAAAGGTTCGAGCGTTTAGTGACGTCAAGTCCCCAAGGCATCCCCCCCTGTTGTTCAAGGAGAACAACATTAGAACAGCCATTGTTCGTTTTGAGCCCTTCGCCAAGAAACGGTTCTCATCCCCCCCCTATTGTTCAAGGAGAACAGTATTAGAACAGCCATTGTTCGTTTTGAGCCCTTCGCCAAGAAACGGTTCTCATCTTCCCCCTATTGTTCGAGGAGAACAGTATTAGAACAGCCATTGTTCGTTTTGAGCCCTTCGCCAAGAAACGGTTCTCATCTTCCCCCTATTGTTCGAGGAGAACAGTATTAGAACAGCCATTGTTCGTTTTGAGCCCTTCGCCAAGAAACGGTCCTCATCTTCCCCCTATTGTTCGAGGAGAACAGTATTAGAACAGCCATTGTTCGTTTTGAGCCCTTCGCCAAGAAACGGTCCTCATTCCCCCCCTATTGTTCGAGGAGAACAATATTAGAACAGCCATTGTTCGTTTTGAGCCCTTCGCCAAGAAACGGTCCTCACCCCCCCTGTTGTTCAAAGGAGAACAACATTAGAACAGCCATTGTTCTTGAGCCCGTAGACAAGAGACGGTTCTCATCCCCCCTTTGTTCAGAAGAGAACAACCTAGAACAGCCATTGTTCGTCAAGCCGTTCGTCGAGAACGGTTCTCCTTCCCAAGACGCCACGTCAGGATCCTTTCACCCCCCCCCCCTTCGGCAGGAACTCGCCCTCGGACCGAATATTCCTTCAAGTACCTTCCACTGCACCCTAACGGAAGTTACGTAAGCCAAGCGTCACCTTTTGAGTATTGATCCCTTATTTGTCAATTCTATCCTGATCTTTAAATGGTTTATCGAACCATCCCATCTCTTTAACTCCATATTTGTTTTACCTTTTTTGATCCCTTAAATCCTTGGATTAGCCCGAGTCTCCACGACCCTTTCCATTCTGTTTGTCAATATTTTCCGTTTTTGTGTTTACCATAGTTATTATTAATAAAACTCTATTTTATTAATGATAGCAATATTATTATCCTTGAGCTCAGTTCCACTTCTTAAGCATTTTTGAAGATACATAATATTTGCCGCCAAGACAGTAAAACGTACTCTAGAGATAATTAAGGAAGTTCCCTCAACGAATAGTGTTATATATAGTATCGTCGGGAGTCATTCTACGACAGATGTGTTCTACTTAGACTTTCAGAAAGACTTTGACAAGAAACCACACCGCCGCCTTCTCCGGAAAGTGCGAGCGCCGGGCATAGACGGAAAAGTAGCCGGCTGGATAGAGAACTGGCTAAGTGGCAGACAGCAACGGTAAGTGGTGAATGGACAAGCTTTTGAATGGGTGCCCATTACTAGCGGGTTGCCTCAAGGTTCTGTTCTGGGACCACTACTATTCATCATCTACGTCATAGACATGGACGGTGACATGGTTGCCAAGATTTCTAAATTTGCCGCCGATACCAAACTTGGTATGAACGTTGCAAAGGATGGAAATACTGCCCGCCTGCAGGAAGATCTTGGGAAGATTGGGGAGTGGTCGGACACGTGGCAAATGCCTTTTAACGTGAACAAATGCAAAGTAATGCATATCGGCCACAGAAACCCCCAATCTCAGTATATCCTTAAGGGCACTGCTCTTGAATCGAGTGACACTGAGAAGGACTTGGGTGTAACTATCACTAGCGACCTCAAGTTCTCGAAACAGTGCATCGGCGCGGAAAAAAAGGCCCAAAATATGCACGGCTACATAAAGCGGCAGTTTGGATATCGGAACAAAGAGATTGTACTGTGTTTGTACAACTCACTTGTCCGACCGCACCTAGAGTATGCTGTATAATTTTGGAGTCCTTCATTTCTAAAGGAAATCGCGAGATTGGAACGCGTGCAAGCCAGGGAAACCAAACTGATTCCCTCTATCAGACATAAAAGTTATGAAGATAGATTAAGGGAATTAGATCTGTTCTCGTTGGAAGCCCGTAGACAGTGTGATCAGCTCATCAAAGTTTTCAAAATACTTCGAGGGTTCGACAATGTTGACTACAGGGATATTTTTACACTTGTTGAGAGCAGAACAAGAAATCACGGCTTTAAACTTGAACTGAAGCGTTACGACCGCGATTTGTGTGTAAAATTTTTCACGTACAGTATCTGCGGTAGTTGGAATGCACTTCGAGTGGAAGTTGTCAACAGTGAATCTATTAACCAGTTCAAGTCAAGACTAGACAGGGTCTTGAAAAGTGGCCGTTTAAGGACGTAAAGCATTTGAGCAGAGATGTGCTCGCTCGCCTGCTAGTCCAAAGGTACCCTTATTGAATGGACAGTAAGGTCTTCTAAGCTATCCCTCTTTCCTTGTTACTCCTTGTTACCCTCTTTATCTCTATCTATATATTTCTCAATCTATTGAACTATCTCTTACTCTCGATCCTTTCATTTATTCGCTCTTTCTAAATCTCTCTCTCTCTCTCTCTTTAACTTAACGAATCTCTTCGTCAATCTCATATATCTAGCCGGAGGAGAAACAGACAGAGAATCCCGTCCCCGTTCTAATTCACATGGTTAGATCTAATGAAATGTTTAGAATAGTCACGCGTTTAGACGCATTAATAGCAAAATATCGAAATTTCTATTACTAATATGAAAGCTAAATCGAAACGCGTACTTATTATTTGGTAATATACAGCGATACCATGTAACAACAAGGCTTAACTCAAAACCGATTTATCTAAGTGAGAAGCTGCGTACTCTTTGCGACGAAATGGACGTCTGCTTTGATAATTTTCAGGGACACTTTAAAGAAAATTTACTGTTTGTACTGGAGAGAATCCATCAAAATGCAATAGAGAAGGCGATAATAGGTTGTTCTCCAGAAAGGAGCGTGAAAAGTCTTTACCAATGCTAATCTCAAGAACAACCGGATCTGGAAATGACCTGCCCGGTGAATGGGACGCAATGTTGTAAAGAGGTATTTGAAATTGTCTATTCCTTAATAACTTGCAGGCCTTCATAATCAATACTCGTAGCAATTATAACAAATTTTCAGATATAGAGAAAATTCCGTTAAATTAGGACATAATCGGCATAACAGAATTGTGGGTAAATATCGGAAACAGAGATTTCCAGCAGTGTATAAAGTTCCCTATTTCATAATGGTACAGGATGAAAATAGTGATAGCCTTAATATAGAGAACCCTAGCGCATCTAGTTCATAACGACTGCGATATCTATAAAGAAATTAGCAAAATAAGGAACAAGCATGATACTGTAATTTTTGGCGATTTAATATATCAGTACCAAAGTGCTCATTATAGACACGATCTCGGTACAAATTTAGAAGAAAGTTCACTGATTCAGTTTGTACTCCGCCGACTCACGCAAATTTGATAATGGACCTGATATTTGCAACACAAGAAGCATTGGTAGAAATATTAATGTCAGAGATGAAAGTAGTAATAGCGACCACTGTACAATCATATTTAGCATAAATTTCATTAGAAACTATGTAATGTTCAGCAACGAAAAAGTTCCTGAATTTACAAAAGTAAATTTTATTAACCTCAGACCATTATTTTATAGGTGCTAGTCAGAGGTAATCCTCTTTGATCATAGTGTGAGTACCAAGGTTGATTTTTCACCGCATTTTTAGTACCACACTTGGGGCAGCCAAATCGGTCTCTTAATTCGGCCATTGTTTCATCGGTGAATGCCTTCTATTGGCAAGGCTATAATTTCGAAAGTAAAAAGCTATCTATTGCTTGGTAGGGTGGGGAAATATTGATGGGAGATTTCCCCAAGGGTAAAAGGAATTTCGGAGCTGAAGTTAATATTCTTTATTCGGCGGAAACTTTGGAATCCTCTTAAAACGTATTTTTCTTATGAAGGAATCCATCCTTGAATGCAGTCCATCTCCCATTTTACATAACAGCTCAAATACATGAACGCGGTCTTTTAAGAACCACTTAAAATAAATTTATATATTACCTCGGTTCCCATAACATTAAATTTGTTCTTTCAACTTACATTAACATATTTAATCAATTCTTACACAACTATCAAGTCTTATATCAAGCGGAAAGAATCACTTGCTTCTTAGACCAAGGATTGTTGCCAAATTTCACCTTTTCTTCTATTTAGTGCCGCAAAACTTATTCCTTTTGTTTGTCAAATAAACTCGATTAAAATAAATATATTAAAAGATGAGATTGTAATTAATTCATATAGACTTTTACACTATTATTATATTTATTAACTAATAATTACTATATTCCACTCTTACGTTTCTTTTTTTAAATATACCGGTAAAAGAAATATAAATTATTTAGTTAGTGGTAAAAATAAGAAAGTGATTGAGAGAATGACAATGATTTGCAAAAATATAACTAAGCTGTTTAATTTAGGTTACAATCCAAAGGAGAAGTATTTACAATTTGGGAATTGTGCTCTTTTCAGAGCACTTATTATTCGGATTCCCTTTTCTTAGAATGTTATTTGGTTAAAGCTGCCCCATTATAAAAGACTTTATGCAACTCCAAAGTGCTCATTTTTGAGGTATCTTTGATTGTCTCATTTTAACTTGCAATGTAAGCACTATATAACACCCTAACAATAATATCCTTCAAGAAAAACTGAGTTTACAAACATTATGGATGTATTTATAAATAATTATTTCGCACAAATTTTTACGGTATTTAGAGGTTCTCTAAAAGGTTTCGGAAGCAGGAATTGCATCTTTTAAATGCGAACCAAAATTTGTTTGTGTGTATGTGTGCGCGCTACTACTTTATTATTGTTACTTTTATTGTTCCTACGATCAATTTTTATTTCTGGCTACAGCATAATATTCAATTTTTAAGCGCTCATGAGGGTTAAGTATTATTTATATTCTTTCTATACATACAGCTTTGTTCGCGCGCATCACAATATCATTTTTGTTATTCTTGACTGCAAAACATAGAGTTCAGAGGGGTCACCAGTCATGAGGTTCTCTAATTAACCTATGTTATGCCAAGCATTTTAATATCATTGATTAGATCGTCTCGCATGTAGTAGCTGCAGTTCTTCACCGCCAACAAAACCTCTCTGGGGGAGTACGTTACTATATGTGTCTGCACCATACCACTTTCCTTAAGCTAAACGGAACTTAGGAATAGGAAGTTAACATTATATTAATAATTACACGGACTTTCTACACTTTGGTCTATCGAAATTAATATTATTATTCATATCAACGAAGACTGTATTTTTACTGATTAGATTTTCAAAACTAAATAAACACCTAATTTACACAATTAAATAAAGTCGCACTGGGATTTTCAACCACTATTATCGTCATTATTAATTTTTTAAACACTGTACCCAAACGAATGGCGTTAGTTCGTCTCTTCTTGGTCCAGTGTTGTCCCTTTGAGCTGCGATTAAGGATGCTGTGTACGAAGGTAGAGACTGGAGAAACTTTTGACGGATTAGGTCTCCACCTACTCCTACTTGTAGCGGTTCATTGTAGCTCAGCCAAGTTGCTTGTAGTAGTCAGGTGCTTAGAACCGAGCTTATTGAGTTATTCGGGCCTCTACCGAATCTCGCTGAGCTTACTGAAGAGTAGCTCTGCAAGAAGGTGACCGTAGGAGGAATTTAGTCTACCATCTCAGGAGACAAACAGCAAATGTCCACGGTTGCTCAGGTGAAAACGTGAGGCTCTATGGTGGAGGAATTCACTCCACCGTCTCGGGCGATAAAGCAGCAAAAATCCACGATTTTCGGACATTCTGTAACGGCTGCTTATTGAAGACGGGAGGCTCGATGGTAATTGAATTCGATCCACCACCTCGGGCTGCAAAGCAGCAGAACTCCACGATTTGGGGCGATTCCGTAACGGCTGCTTCGTTAAAGAGGAGAGGCCGATGGTGATGGAATTCGCCAGGCCCTCTTCGATGGTGGTTAAGCGAGCAACTTTAGCTTTCTTCGCGAATCAAGTTTCTTCTCTACCATCCTTCGCTAGAGTCATTGGTTATATAAGTGCTTATCTCCCTGGGAGAGAAGCATCCCATAACCGGTGACAGGACTTCTTCTTTTCAAGTTCGGGTATTTTCAAAATGGCGTCGAACTAGGAGCTTTCCCTTATGATGGTAACTTCTGCATCTCGTAGAAACGCCTTCTGATATTGCTTTCTCTCTCTCTCTCTCTCTCTCTCTCTCTCTCTCTCTCTCTCTCTCTCTCTCTCTCTCTCTCTCTCTCTCTCTCTCTCTCTCTCTCTCTTTCTCTCTCTCTATCTCTCTCTCTCTCTTCAGATCTGGATTTTTGTAGATAAAGAATCCATCCTTGAACGCAGTCTTTCTTTATTTTTACATAACAGCTCGAAAACATGAACATGGTCTTTTAAGAACCACATAAAGTAAATTTATATATTTACTCGGTTCCCATAAAATTAGATTTGTTCTCTTAACCTACATAAACATATTTGATAAATTTTTACACAACCATCAAGTCTTATAATTGCTAAATAATAGTAAACAAGGAATTAATACAATACTTCTTCATATCATGCAAAAAGAATGACTTGCTTCTTAGGCCATGGATTGATGACAAATGTCACCGTTTCTCCTATTTAAGCGCTCCAAAACATATTCCTTTTTTGTTAATTGAACTCGATTTATAATAAATATATTAAAAGATAAGATTGTAATTATTTCATGTAGACTTTTACAATATTTTTATATATATTAACTCAATTCGTTTAAAGTTTCTTCATATACCTATAAAAGAAATAAAAATTATTTTGTTAATGGTAAAAATAAGCAAGTGATTGAGAGAATGACAATGATTTGCAAAAATATAACTAAGCTGTTTTATTTCGGTTATAATGCAAAATAAAAGTATTCACAATTTGTAAATTGTGCTCTTCATAGAGCACTTATTATTCAGATTCCCTTCTCATGGATTCGATTAAAGCTGCGCCATCATAAAAGACTCTAGGAAAATCCATACTGCTCATTTTTTAGTTTGTGAGGTATCCTTGATTGTCCCATTCTATCTTGTAATGTAAGCAATACATAACACCATAATTTGAACAAGATGACTCGAAAAATTTGTATGACACAAACAATATTAACGCGAGATGAACATTGTTAACTATCTTGTATGGGGAAGTGAGTAAGGACTGTATATCTTTAAAAAACTTGACGTTCCTCATACAAAAATAAACCTGTTGTTTTGCATATCCATAATAAGGATGATCTCATAGCGTTCCTCTTGGGTCATTATCGTTGTGCATTAGTATTGCAAAGCATGCAAAAGAAAGCAAATTTTTTTTAGCCAGGGTGCTTGACTTTGAAGACACCCTAGAAATCCTGGAAATTATTCCAATATAAAATTAAGTCAATATTTTAAATCCTAGACCTAGCAAGCCTCTTTAACCTTCTGATTGAATATGTACAACAATTTATTAATCTCTATATTTTATTTTTTCCCTACGTCTTAATTAATCTGTGACCTATTAACGGAATTCAAGTGAGCTTTACTCTCGGGACAACCAATAACCTTATTTACAATGATTAATTTTGTGATAATAAAATCCTTGAAAGAAAGGTGATGCCAATTCATATCACAGGGAAAGGTCAATTGCTCAGATTGCATATTCAAATACCATTACTATTGATTTAAACTCATTTCTATTCTTGATCGAACTAATTTTAAAGAGTGTTCGAATATTCACAACTCACAAAGTTATCACAGGCAAAATTTCACACACCCGCTTAAAGTTGTGTCTGAATCACTTCCGACACGTTCCATATCAAAACTCTTTTTCTCATTTGTATTTTGCAACCAAATATGAGTAAACCCAATTCTGTCCAGTCGTTTCTGGATGACAATGAAATATATTAATCAAATGTTGCGTGATTTGTTGGGAAGAAATAATTCTTTGCGGTGATTAAACGACAAAATTTTATTAACTTTAAATACTCTGGAGGAAAAAAGAGGTTTATAAAACTCCAGGAACTCAATATTCAAGTCTTTTTTAACTTATCAAAGTTAATTTCTACCTGCACGGCTCATTTTCGGTACCTTTAGACACAGTAACATTGTCCCCATTAAAATAACCTATTTTATTCGATGATTTACAATTTTAATCTTAAATTGCCTAAAGTGTAAGAACGATGTGTTTTTATTTCAAATTCCACTCCTTTCAACCACTTCCATTTAATTTCACCGCACGAAAACTCTTTCATATTCCCCAAATTCTGTAATTATCTTTGCTTTTTGCCTTCCTAAAATTTATGACTTTCTTATAATTACCCCGAAATTAAATGACCTCTTACAGTCTTGCTTCCTGGAAGCCATTATTCAACTTAGGCTGCCCTGCTTTACTAATTTTACACCTAAGCCATTCCATTAATGACCGCGTATGGAAAGGATATATCACCCCTCTTAGTATAAATTTATAGAGGATACCTGAAAAAAGAGAGAAAGTTCAATCTTGCGTATTTGATTCCCACAAAGGTGAGTGAAATTAACTGGAAACGTCTTTGTGCCTTTTAAACGTCTTTGTGGCATCTCATTGAAACCAGATTAAAGTGTAAAATGTTAGAACTTCACCCTAGATCAGAGTATACCTGAACTTAAACTTAACCTAGAAACCGGAAAAGCTTTTATCCTTGAAATAAAATTTCCCTTACTTGCACTAGGTATTGCCCGATGCTGCAATGGGATTTCGGCAGAGTCTTGCCTCTCTCAATTCATATTGTTAACTCATAAGGTTACTACGTTAAAAAATGATTATTTTAGATTTCTCGAACTGCTCCAAAATAAATTTCAAAAATTACATAAGAATAAGTCAATAGAAATATTGGAATTCTTATAATCTTCGTAAACAACTTACATAAAAGTTAAATAATAAACTTAACTGAGCCTCATCAACTAAATACTCACGAGAGAAAGGTAAAATCAAAATCTTCCAACTTAATTATACAAATATGGGATAGTTATTATCAGTTACTCAATTTCACAGCTATCGATAGCAGTAATAACATTTGGCCTCGAAAATATGTTTAAATGGGAAAAAAAAAAAATTCTATATCTTTCCTTTCTTCTAAGACCTTCTCGTTGGCAACGTCTCTCGTTATTGAGATTTGGGATGAAATGTGGACGAAAAACAAGGACTAAACTTCCGTTTATATGATATTCACGATAAAACGAGAGTCCAACTTAAATCGTTCCTAATGCATTTCTCTTGTTGCTAGTATCTAGATATGCACCCCAAATTCCCACTCCGACGAGGTATACGAGTATATACATAGGTATTATTTTGGTTTTGATATAAGGTATTAAAACTACTCACGAAGACGGATGTTCTTCACTTATCTTTATAACAAAAAAGAAATACAAGTATTACCACAAAATTCTTTCTGGAAAAGATTATGAATAAATTATCCCTTGTTATTCCAGCGATAATGGTTATAAAGAAATAATTAGTTGTAATATTCTCATTGGCTGGATAATGCACATTCTCTCTTTCGGCGGGCATGTCTCGTAGAAGGAAACTAAGTTGAATTTGTGGTACTGGTCCTGGGTGACGCGTCACACAAATCAGTGTGTAGTGAGTGCATTATGCGATAGATGTAAGATCAGTTAACCCTAAACTCGTCAGTCGATCCCGTAAATCTGGTGCAAAGTTGACTCGAATGAGTTTATGGAGTGTGAGGGAATAAGTGTCTAAGGAAAATGGCAAAACCTAATGAAAGTGTTTAAAACAAGGCAAATGCAGATCCTTGCCTCATGTAAACCGAACAAGATTGGATAATGGATGAGTTTGTGGAGGAAGAAGTAAAGATGTGTTATGAGATGTACTCGGATGTGCTATTGAATGGGGTGGGGCAGGATGTAAGGAATTGGCAGTAATGTGAACTAGAGAGTTACGTGGGGAAATTGACATTTGTTAGGGTGAAACAATACTTACTTACAATAAATGAAACATGAATGTGGGGGAGAAATAAGATGAAATCACATGATGATCGGTGAATTAAGTGGGTTTTTTAGTTCTCGTGGCAAGAATCAGAATAGAGAGAAAGAATGGTAAGGTTCGGTGCCGAGATAAACTTCTGGGTAGCAAACACGTTCTTTCACAACATATAAGGGCGCATTAGATAAAAAATAGCGACTGGATATAAAAGTATAAGTGATTGCTCTTGGGGTGCGTGAGGATTAAAGATGGCAAGAGTGAGCGATTTTATGTATGAGTGCTGGAAGCTAAAACGTATGACTTCACTGTGGCTGTTTAATATCTTTTTGGGTAAAGTGGTGAGAAAAATATAGCTGATGATGAGAAAAACTTGTAAAGTTGATGTGGAATGTCGATGGAGGGATTTTTTTACGTTATGTGTGTTCGTGCTAGCTTATGGTCTGGTGTTGGTAGCTGTATGAAGGGGATTTGCAAATATGAATAAAGCGTTTGACAGGATATGTGTGAGGAGAGGGGCAAAAGTAATCTCAGAAAGAACAAAGCTATTGTTTTGGTAGTGAAAATGGGGTGTGAAGTGATATTACATTCCCTGATATGTACCTATAGCAAGTGTTATATTAAGTTTGAGGGGGGAATGTCTAAGAGAGTACAAGTGATCCAATTTAATTGCTTAGAATACTATGCATGGAAAGATAATGAAGGATAGAGATGAATAGATCAGTGCACGTGAACAAATAGAGAGAATTGCTGAGTGTCAGCGGTTTACATTAACTACAGATCGATTTGTTAAGAGACACGATTATTTGGCACGAGAAAAAATGTGTATGAAGTTGTGGCCAAGAATTTTCCTAGGAGGTATCAACATGTAGGAAGACTGGAAGAAAATTTACTTGCAAAAAGAATATGAAAGTGGGGGAAGAGTTGCAAAATCAAGTGAAATAACGGATTATTTTGTGAGAGCACTGAAGAAAGAGATGACTGACATAAGAAGAGGTGGACAAGTGTAGATAAGAAGAGACCCTACTGCACATAGAGCCTCATTGCTATAAATCTACTAGTGCAGAATTGTGGTTTTGTACTTAATAGAGCATTTAAGGGATAGGTTGAGAGGGTACATATTTTGTGGGGGTGGAGTGCTGATACCTACAAACTAGATCCTGTGAAAAAATGCTTAGGATAAGGTTGTTTATAAATAGTTTGTACCATTGATAAAATATGCTGCTGCTTGCTGTTTATCGACTGCAGAAAGATGAAGAAGGCTGTGTTATGGCCATTATTTATTTAGAAATAGCTTTTCTTTTGTTATCTGCATAATTAGGCAGCATTTGGACCATTGAAAAATGGAATCCAGCATAAAATATGGAATTCTATTAATTTGAAATTAAAAATTTACAAATAGATTTCGTTAGTTTGAGAATTAATGACTAAAGAGGTTTGGTTTATTGAAAGTTAGTAAAACAATTACGATTAAAACTAATGTAAAAGGGGCCAAGGTAAAACTCTGCTTAATTCAAAGAATATTAATGAATCAATTTTGTTGATGAATGAAAAGAATTATAATGGGTTGAGTGTTATTAATCTCATTATTTAGTGCTTTATCACTGAATAGTTGTAGTTAGCTAATTACGCTAATAACAAGGTCTAAATCTTTGCAACTTAAATGGTCCTTTCATAACTCAATTTTAGTATAGAAGATTTTACTAACGATGCTAAGTTTACTAAAGCAACAGGAGTTAAACTCAATTTTAACCCTTTATTGGGGATCAGTAACACTTATTTCTTTCAACCTCGCTAATGTGATGAATTGAACATTGAATTTGGCATTGTTATGTGCCATCTCATATATTTTCACATTTTCTCTCGATCTCTTATTCGTATTGAGGGTTTACAAGGGGAGTTTTCACCATCTCTTTCAAAAATCATTGTTCGTGCACCACAGTTCTTACATTTATCATAAGTTTCATTCTCATTATCAAAACAAAGTTCACAGATTATCTGCATAACCAATATATATGGATAAAGTATGAATGATCCCACATTTTTATAGGGTTCTATGTCATAATACACTGCCTTCCATTTCTTGGCCACTGACTTCTTTGACCTCTTCATCCAACACGTATGCTCTACTCTGTCCGCTTTATAGTATGTATAACATTTTAAACAGAACAAATTCTCACACTCGTGTCGTCTCGTCCAGTTTGCACTATGTATGATTCTACGATTACATTTACCGCAACTCCAAATTTCCACATATGTATGTAGCCTATTGTGCGTATTAAAATACGATTTGTTGTAGAATTGTGGGGGTGCGAAGATGTATCAGAGAAAAATTCATTCCAAATCGATGATATAAATAGCCCATTAAATTACTAACGCAAAACGGACTCGCCGTAGCGTGATGGCTAGAGTGCTGGCATTTGGATCCAAAAAGTCCCACGATCGAAACTCCTAAGTCCACAAAATTTTATGAAGAAATCTCCAGAAGAAAACGGAAATCAAGGAAAACTATTTCAAGGGCTAACTCATGTCAACTCATCAAATCATCAAGGAGCAAGAAGAACTCGTCCCATCCCCCACCCACCCCCATAGAATCTTCGATTACACTTATTACATAAAATATATCGATTTCTTTCTCTGTCACAATGCCCAAGACATTGATTGCACACGCCTTCACATCTTTTAGATGGGCCGTTACGTTGTCATTGAACGTGTACCAAGAAAAACACATACCGCGATTAAAAGTATCTTGTTTTTAATATATGTATTCCTAATGTTTCGAATTAGATAATAGGTCTCATTCTCAAGACCAATGAATATGAGTGGCTAATTTCTCAGTATATGTTGGTCGATGAAGTAATTTGGACTTGTGTTTATCCCCTGTAGCCGTAAATACGAGGATCCTGCATCTAAGCTCGCATTCTATTAAGGAGAACTGATCTACAGTGACCTCCTCTTCGTACACGAGTTTGCATTTTCTTGCCAACTCCTGAGCTTCCTTTGTTAAAGGCGGAGGCCAAAAGTTTTTTGAAAGAACATTCTCCATTTTTTTGCGAGGACAGCGGAAACAAAGGCGAATACTGTAGAATTTCTATGTCCTCTATATATTCGATATCGATCAAATTGAACATTCGATGGAATTATAAAATAGCCTGCGGGAATCCTATAAATTCGAACTAAGAGATTGAAAGTTCTAAACTTGATTGTGTCTGCAGACTGGAATGCAGTCTCGAATCGTTCCATGATTTAATCAATCAGTGTCGATTCACGAATTTTAACGAATGGTATGTGTAAATAGATCGTATCACTGGTTGCATCCACAATTTCAAAACTTATATTTACACGATAATCACCTCCCTGAAACCATTACAGATTTAATATGTACCGTGAAAGCTCACGCATCACTTGACCAAGACCAGCTTCTTCCGGTTTCTCCACAATTATACGGTCGAAAATGATGAGAAGGTTTCCATGTCTGTTTTCTCTTAAGGGTATAATTTTTACATGGGAATGATTTTCTCTTCGCTTTAAAGAATTTTCTTGCGTATGAGGGTACGAAGTTCTACCCAATTCATTTACTGCTCCCTCCGAAAAAAAGAATAGTGTTGTTACATGATATATCTTGTATGTCTGAACGTTCACCTTCTAGTTCAAGTACTACATCTTCATAGTCGGAGCTCAGTGTAATGACATTGTAGGTACTGTTGCGTTTAAAAAAAATTTATTTGTGTCGTCTTCTTCATCAGATTAACTAGTTGGAGCAGAATAGGATATAAGTAAAATTTCACAACTGGCACCTTCAATCGATGAGAGATTGAGAAAAGAGTAAATGTTTGGCTTGTTTCGATAGATCCGCATTCGTTTTCCTGGAGGAATAAACATAATTTCTGATGAACTAAAAAAGAAAGAAAAAAGATTTTGTATATAGTTATCTGAAAAAAGTTTACTCATTCATTCAGTATACAAATGGAAAACATGAGTAAGGGAAGTATGAAAAAAATACCAATGAAAAACCTTATCACCCCCATCAGTGTCGTCTTCTTCTTCATTAGACACATTGTTGGAGCAGAATAGGTTATGGGTAAAATTTCAGTGCTGAAATTTTCACTCGATGATGGGTTGGTTAACTTCATTTCTGATGAACTACAAAAATAGTAAAAAGATTTTGAAAAGAGTTATTAAAATATGGTGGTTCATTCATTTATTATACAAAAAGAAAGCATGAGTAAATTAAGTATGTAAAAATTTGTATATAGTTATTTGAAAAAAGTTGGCTTATTCATTCTACAAAAAGAAAGCAGGAGTGAAGGTAGTATGAAAAAGAACTAAGTGGAGAGTAAGAAATTGAATATATTTATCTGAAAGAAGTTGTATCATTCATTATACTAAAGGAAAGTATGAAGGAAGAAAGCGTGAATAAATTTAAATTTATATCCCAATGTACTTCATCCATCACTGGGCCAACGGCGAGCGGAAAAATCCACTTCTTATTTTGTATAGTCAATGTCTAGGAATTGTCTCTCCACTTTTGTAGGACAATTATCCTTCCACTGTTGGCCGTTTAATATTTAATCCGATACAATCCCTTTTTTATCAAAGTATTTATTTATTTACTGACTTTTAGCTAGTAAGTCTGACACCACTTTGGAAGGGAAATAATTCCTCTATTGGCTGCGTGGACTCCGAACTCGTCTAAAGGAGTATAATTACTGAATTAGTAGAGTATCACAGCGTTTAATCAGTTTTAAAGAAAGAACCGATCAGCACGTAAGGATCCAATTAAACACAAAGTATTAAACAAAATATATAACTTTTAATTTATCATTTAACTTAAATATTTATATTTACACGAAATTTTCTCAGTTTAACATGGTCTTCGATCACACGATTCGAATATTAGCCTACTCCTAACGAGAGCTCTGATCAAAACATTGTATGCTTCACGTAAACAAACCAATTGCCAGATAGCTAATTTCTGGAGGCCTCTAAGTTACAGAGTTAAGCCACCATTTACTCTCCCTAATCTAACTAAAATAATACAGAAGTCACGAAATACTATTTCTCCCTTAGTTAGCTTGAGAGAGTTTTAAAAATCCTAATTAACCAAAACAAATATATATAGTCATTCGGACTTACATGACCTTGATCGGAACAGGGGTTGACGGATGTTGCTATACTGGAATTTTCATCGCGTCTTTGGGAGACTCAAGACTTCACGATTAAGGGAAAATTCAGGTGTCCCGTTATAACGTTGAAGGGGGGGGGGGGAATGAGTGGTTATCACGGTGACAGTAGAAACTGATGTCGATTTCTTCTTATGATTTTATTGACCAAGTTATAAGTCTAAATGACTTCTCAGCTTATAAGTACTTGCGGCGATTACTTAATCTCAATGAACGGCAAGGCATTCGTTGGAGAGGGGTTGTGCTCTCTGGATCAAGAAGAACTGTTCTTTGTAGCTCTCTAGTTCTTCTTGTATCCTTGTCTACTTCGCAGAGTTACCAAACTGGGTTTTGGTATAGGGGGTGATCTCGAAAGTAATTGGGAATCCATCAAAGGTGAGCTGCAAACTTCTTTTATCTTGCTCTCGAAGTTCCTGTTTGGCACTTAGGAATTTTGATCCAGTCAGATCTCTTGCTAAGTCTGCGAGGGAGAAATCAGTATGACACCGATACAAAAACGAGACAAACTTGTAAATCTTAGAAGTCGAGTCTGGAGCAGTGCGAGGGACTGATCACAAAAATCTAGTCCTTTATCATCTCTAACAGAATTATAATGTTGTTTCCTTTCTTATAGGCTTATTTATAGCCCGGTGACTGCCCCAACTAAGATGGACGGGGTAATGCCACTGACGGGAGCGTGAGGAGGGTGGGGGGTGACACCGCGGAGCTAAGGTCTGCTTCTCAAGGAGAGGCACTGACAACGTCCCACTATTTCTCCTCGGTGGTCTTTTGTTCATACGCCGCTCTTTGGCGCTCTAACCGTGGGCCTCCTGACCTCGTAGGTAATCGGATCTTTGAAGTTCGGCGATTAACTGGGTGTTTTTCCTAGCGAATATTTCAAACCGTCAGCTACATGGATTTCATTCGCCGTTTCACTGGAGTCAGTTTCTTATTAGATCTGCCTAATGGCCTTTTGCGGCTTCCTTGGGACGGGCAGATCGAGTCGACTATCCACCGGGTTGAGGGATCAGAGCCATTAGGCAGTTTGACTGTTAGCAAAACGCCTACCGTTCTCACGCACCTCAATTTCCTGTTCTTTTCCCTCGCTCTCTCCGAAGAGGGATTTTATTATATATTTTCCCTTGGCCCTCTGGTTGGCGTTACATTTTAATTTCTCTATATTTACCTCCCTTCTAAGGAAATTAACAAGGGAGGGGGGATATTCAAGTCCGATACTTACATTACTTCAAAAAGGAAAATTACTGACTAATATTTCATACAATAAAGTTCGAGTTCACCAGGGAATGTCTCGATGACGTCTGCGCCTGACCATACATCAATACATATATTACTGTCCCAGCTTATGCGATTCTTATTTACAATTAGGAGGTCACTCACCCTTTCTTAATTACAACTCTACCAATCATCAATTTACATTACACTTATATAGCTAACCTTACTTATCTTATATTCATCACAATTACTATAATAACTTAGTCTGAATGCACCTAAGGCTGAGACAGGATTCTGAATTAATGATTCAGCCATACAATAGTCAGACACGTTTAGGTAGTAAATGGAGGTTTGATAATCCATCAAGAGTAAGCTCCATCTGAGGAGCCTTCCATTCTTACTCTTATTTTTACTTAAATATGACAAAGGTTTATGATCACATTCTAACTTAAACTCGCGCCATATTAGATAATATTTGAAATTACCTATTGAATATATTATGGCCAAAGTTTCGACTTCGACAGGATCGTAGGCTTTTTCTCTACTCGAAAGCTTCCTACTGATATATTCTATGGGATAGTCAGTTTCTTCATCTTCGTATTGAAGCAATACTCCCCAGATATCGTTTTTGCTTGCGTTGGTGTGAATTCCGAAGGTCTTGTTAGGATTCAGTAAACGGAGATTAGGCGCAGCTATGAGTTTTTCTTTAAGAACCTCCAACTGAGTTATTGTATGGGGGTTTCAAGTGATAGGGTCTGACGATGTCTTTTTTAATAAATCATTCAGTGGGGCCACGATGGAAGCGAAGTGCGGGACGAAACGCCCATAAAAAGTAACGGCTTTCATGAACGAACTGAGTTGTTTCTTTGTTTTCGGCAGGGCCATTTTGACTATGGATTCCATTTGTTCTTGTTAGTTAGTCAAGAGTCTTTTCCCTATTTTGAATCAAAAGGTAGTTAATATATTCGTAGGCAAAATTACACTTGGTAGGCCAGGCGGTTAGTCCTTGCTCCTTCAATTTCCCTAGCAGCGCGCGTCGGTGAAATTTTTTTAACATGTTTATGTAAGAGATTCTTCGCCCTGTTGGGGTATCTATCAAGTAATCGACTGGTCCTCGTGCCTCGATTACTTCAAATGGTCCCTTCCATTGGATCCATAACTTACTATTTTCGGTCGGGAGTAATGATGAATCTTCATCCCCTGCCTGTAATTTTTGCGCCTTAGCTTTCACATTGAGGTAGTCCCGGTATTTAACTAACTTTTTCTCGCGTTGTCTCGAGCTAATCCAGCGCAGTATTCTAAGCGCTTGCGCACTTTCATTAGTACTCGTTAACCGATTTAATCTCGTGGTCGAGATGCGCATTGCTAAATAATTCTTTAACGATGCTCATGGGACCTCGCCCATTTATCCCGTATAATAGCTCAAAGGGCGAGAATCTCAGCGTCCGGTGAAGGATTTCTCTTATTGCTAACAGGGATACAGGTGGTATCTATGCCACTGAGTCAAGTTGTTTTGACATAAATTCAATATATTTTGAGAGTCCCGTTTAATTTTTCACAGATTCCGTTTGTGGGTGGATGAAATGGATTTGTAAAAATGGGCCTGACTAGCAGTAGCTTATTAAAGTACTCCATCAATTCTGATGTGAACTGACGCCCTCCATAGCATAAAATTTCTATAGGCACGCCTACTCAGGCAAATATTAAAATTAGTGCTTCTGCGCATTAAATAGTGTCAATTTTCCGGAGTGCCACAGCATCTGGAAAACGTGTGGCACAATCTACTAGTGCAAGGATGTAGGAGTGTCCTCCGCTTGAAGAGGGGGGGAAAGGGAATTGGTTTTACCAAATCAATAACCACTCGAAAGAATGGTTTGGTTATAACTGGCGCTTATTGTAATGGCGCGCGAGGTACCTTTCCTCTGGAGGGATCTTTCTGACACACTTCGCATGACTGGCAATAGGCCACAATTTTACGGGCAGCCTGGAGCCAATAAAAGTGTCTGAATATCCGCTGTGCCGTTTTATTGTCCCCAAAGTTTCCTGCTAATATTCCATCATGGGCAGTATTCAAGATTATTTGCGTGTATTATTGGTGTACACACAGAGCTTTGTTGCCATCTCTATTCTCCTCGCTGATAGTACGGTATAGAAGCGAGTCTTTTACAATATACTTGATGGGCTTCCTTTCTTTCACTTGAAGAGTTTCACCCTTAATCGTCTTTTCCCATAGGAGTTTAAGAGTGGGGCCATCTTTCTGGGTAATAGCAAAGAAAGTCAATTTTATCCCATTGTCTTCAAGGATTGTCCTAGTCTTCAACTCAGCAGGCTGCTCCCTTCTCTGTTTTTCTTGTACCTGGGTGACTACTTGTTGGGCCAATTCTTGTTGTGGGATATGGGGATTTTGTCCGATTAGCACAGTGCAGAACATAATCGGGGCTACTACCACGTCCGTCCAACCCGTAAAATATCTGCACTGTATATGACATCTCACGACGAGGAACCGGTTGGCGCGTCCTAAAACGTCGTGGACGATGGCGAATTTTTATTGTTTAGGTTTACTGGGGGCAACAACTTGTCGGACACCACTATGGAAGTCCCTCCGGTGTCTCTGACTGGCGTAGATACTCGGAACCCATTAATTTTGTCATCTTCAAATTGTAGGCTGCCTGGGGAACTTTTTTTGAAGAGAAAGTTTACCTGTTGTTAGGGGCCTTCGGATGTTGGGGAGGGAGCTTTCTCTTTCTTATACTCTCTCGAATATAACCGATTATTTACCGCGTAGAGGTAAGATTCGTCCATGCACGCGTTGAATGTAGAAGCTTTTTTGTCCTTAATAAACGCATGGATCTCCAATTGTAATGTGCTCAGAAATTGATCTTTTAGAATGAAGTCGACGACTTCAGTGGCCTCATTCTCTAACCCTGCAGACTCAATCCAAAACTGTAGGATTCGACGAAGCTCAAAGCCAACATGTTTGTAAGTTTGTTCAGATCTTATACGGACCTGCCTGAACTTCATCCTATATAATTCGGGTTTGAGGTTTGTTGCAGAGAGAAGTTCGGTCTTGCGAGGCGGGTAGTGCCGTACCAAGGATTCTCACTATAAAAGTCCCACTTGTTACTGGGGGGAGGTTTGTGATCGTTGAATTCTAAGAGTGCATAATACAGGTTGAATAAATTAGCCGAAGGAATTTTTAATTAAAGTCTTGCCAAGGGTACGTCAAAAAGGAGGAGCCACAAATAAAGACACATACAAAAAATAAACTTTACTTTACACAAATATAATAATTAGCAATATTTAAACGGGAAAAATTAAGGATTAAATATTAAACACTGACGTTAAGCGTCTAGATTTATAATGACTCAATGGGAGTATCAATCACTGTTAATTAAATAGGTAATTTAAGAATAGAGGGACACTGGGTTTGCAGATTACCATTAATTGTGATGGATTGGAGAGATGACTACTTAGGTCCAGACGGGGTGGTTCGGGTGACGTTAATACGAGTTCTCGGGGAGAGGGGGGATAAGACGACGAGTTCGGGGCTGCTGACTGCAGTTCCGGTTAGTTCACTCCCAACTGGATGTGACACTAAAAAATAGTAACTTCCAGTAACTATTTGGATGTTCCTTTTCTTCGTCAAGTTACGTTGAGCAACATAGCGTATTCTTCTAGTCACGGACTCTGCAGGGCGGGATTTACCTCAGGAACACTTTGAGACAGCGACCAAGTTGACTCGGCGGCGCGTTGGCACTGTATACGTTACGGCAACGACTATCGTTCAACGTGAGGGTTACGCGTTACGCGAGTTTGCTGTAGAGAGATGAACGGCGATGTTATTTATACCGCAGATTGTGGGCAATCGAGAGACAGATTCCATTCACGACAATTCGCTTATCGCAGTGCCTTCTGGACAATCTCCATGGTATCATAAAAAAGGCAAATAGAATTTAGGCTTCTCTGTGAGATAGGCGTTCTTTGGTCAGAGTTCCTGTCGTCAGTTGGGGGAAGGGTGGGGGGAAGAGAGAAGAGACGAAGATCAACTCAAACGACAAATTTCTTTCGTTCCTACGATTGTCTGGCGGCATGATGGTATGTATGTTCCATACCCTCACACTTGGGAATCAATTCTTCTTCTTTCAAAATTAATGAGATTTTGACTTGGGAGTTCCTCGAGGGTGAGCTGCTAACTTCTTTTATCTTACCTCAGAAATTCCTGTTTGGCACTTAGGCATTTTTATCCAGCCAGACATCTTGCTAAGTCTGTGAGGGATAAATCGGTATGGTACCGATACGAGGACGAGACGAACTTGTAAATCTTAGAAGTCGAGTCCGAAACACTGTGAGGGACTGATCACAAAAATCTAGTCCTCTATCGTCTCTAACAGAATTGTAATATTGTTTCCTTTCTTACACGGCTTATCTATAGCCCAGTGACCGGCCGAACAGTGACGGGGTAATGCCAATAAGGGGAGCGCGAAGAGGGATGGAAGTGACACCGCGGAGCCCAGGTCTGCTTCTCAAGGAGAGGCACTAACAACCGTGCCACTATTTCTCCTCGTGGTCTTTTGTTATTACGCCGCTTTTTGGCGCTCTAACCGCGGGCCTTCTTACGGCGTAGGTAATCGGATCATTTGAATTAGGCCATTAACTGGGTATTTTGCCTAGTGAGTTGTTCAAACCGTCAGCTAGATCGATTTTCTCCGCCATTTCACTGGGGCCCGTTTCTTATTATAGCTGCTTAATGGCCTTTTGCGGCTTCCTTGGGACGGTCAGAGCGAGTCGACTACCCACCGGGCGCAGAGATCAGAGCTATTAAACAGTTTGACTGTTAGTAAAACGCCTACTGTTCTCACACACCAATTTCTTGTTCTTTTCTCTCGCTCTCTCCGAAGAGCGATTTTAATCTATATATGTCCGTTTGGCACTCTGGGTGGTTTTACGTTTTAATTGCTCCACACTCAAGAATAGATATAAAATGTTTACTCAACGCTTTGATAAAATCATTTGCTGTTACATATGGCAGAACGATTATGAAGAATTTAAAAATAAAGTAATGTTTCACGAAGGTGTGTTTGATGTGTCATCTTTGGATGGACGAAGTCATACACTCCTTATTTTAGATGACTTATTGCAGAACATAGATGCAAATAGATCAGAGATATTTACAGTCACCTCAAACTATAAGAATATCTCCAAATTTCTAGTGGCTTAAAATCTATTTTATATGAATTCTTATATGCGTAAATATTGCCTTCAATTGTCACAATCTAGTCTTATTTAACTAGAGGAAAGACATCTTTAGCATTATTTGCTGGGCAAATATTGCCTGAGAAAAGGAACAGATTCATGAGAATATATAAAGAGACCATCTCATAGCTCTATGGTTATCTGCTCTGCAACTTCACTCCGAGAAAAACTGTACGATTTACATTCCGGGCAGGAATATTTCTAAACGAAATCGAGAACGTATATCTTTTAGAATGGACCATAAAATGAAAGGTTTCCCATATCTACGAGTATTTCACACGTTCCCTACACTCTCTGAAATGTGTCTTAATCTAATAAAAGATAATGTTCCTATGACATTCTCGCAGATACAAAAGATATCACGATTCATACGGTTACTCTCTGTTCTAACATCTATCTTCTCCAATCTTCTAAGATAAAAAAAATTATTGCTTATCACGAAAAAGAGATTGAAGTAACCTCAAACTTAATCCCACCACAAGAAAGACTATGATCTTTAGAGTGAGAGTTGACCACTATACTAAATAATTCGCACATCCCACCAGTTAGACGTGTTGTCCTTTACTAGAACACGCTGGGGCACTATTTGAAACAGTACGATAAGGTTGTGAATTTATCTACCATTAAAGTTGATGAGAGTAGCAAGAATCAAATAAACGGTTATACAGATAAATTACTGGATAAATTATCAGACACTCAAAGATACACAGGGATTCAGTTAGTGTAATGATGGGGTGATTATCATCGATGATAAAATACTTCCACAATCTAACATTATGGACCTACTTAATGATTTATTCAGAACGTGGTAAGGATCACCACCCACCTACTGGAAGGAAGTAAAAGTAAAATTAATATCTTCTAATTTCCCTAAATATATCATAAATACTCGCAACGTCAAAAAGAGTTAGAAAATATTACTCACACGTCAACTTTCTATACGTCAAGCTCAGTTAATCACGCAAAAACACGTTCTACTTCTCTTTATTATCAACAGATAAAACGAAGGAACTGGTTGAATTATTAATCAATTTAGCGGATGGAAGATTTCAATTAGAAGGACCAATCAAGGGATTGTAAAAAGTTAAGTGGCAACTCTACGCAAGGCAAATCATGAATATTTAAATCATGTCAAAGAAACCCTATCCTATCGAAGTTTGTATCAGTGGCGGTCCAGATCTCTTCGAATACTCACACGTAAGAAGCTATGTCTCGATTCTAAGTAAAGCAAATTATACAACAAGAAAATAAATTAATATATTCAGCCTTTTGAAGAATACTAGAGCAAATTCGGTTATGTTAGAGTGATCTTTGAAAACAATTACGATAAACTATTCCTTAGTGAGGAGGAGTTTTGGCTTGTGTTCGGGGCAATACACAGGTCAAGACAGGAAATTTGCCCTATGTAGATTAAGTGGTGAAGGACTACGGTGGAAAACAGCAAAAGTGTGTAGTGAGGGTAAATACAAACAGTCTATTTCCAAGTATACATTTCGGGATTTACTGGAAAAGGGATGGAGAGTTCATTCCTACACGATTTCAAAACGCACTGTAAAATGATTATGAAGTAGATACTTTTCTAAAACTTGAAGACAAGTTTCATCAAAGTTTTCTTCGGATGAAGTGTTTACAGAATGCGGTTGATGCTTATTATCTTGCATTCAACGGTGGACTCGATGAGTGTCGAAAGCTTCAACTTACCATCCTAGAAGATTAGTATATAAAAAAATGTATGGTTTGATAAGTTCCATTGTTTTCTCAACAGGAGAGGGAGCACTATCAAACTTTTGAAAGAATTTGTCCTTAGGTATCTTTATGACTCCGTTACCATTATGTGTAAGGAAAATTTAATAGAATATCTATCTATCAATCAGTCTCTCCTTGGAAGTCCAGAAGATGGAGTGTCACCAGCCTGCTTCATCAAAACTTGTAAGAAGAAAGTTTAAGTTCACCCCAAATAAAAATAATTTTTATTAGAGTAGGATTCCTTGACAAATATGTGTATTCAAATTCTACATCATTTAAAAAACCTTGTGATATTTTAATTTAAAAAAAATATAAGTTGAATTTAAAATACATATTGAAAATTTTATCCGTTGCATATCGAATACCGATTTCCTGACCGGATTAACCCAGCTCTTTTGATTCAGAGAATCAGTAAAGTGCTAAATCTCCACACTGCTCCTAGCTCTGCAATGCCATCAGATCACACCGGGTTTATCACGAAAGTCTTAACTTTGTCTATTCAAATTCAAATACTAAAAAGAAAACCAGTATTCAGGACCAACTGGGAGGCATATAAATCCCATCCTCTCGGATACAACATCGCCTCCATTGATGAAACCTGCCTAGAAGAAATAGAGTCATTTAAAAAATATCACACCTAATAACGGAAGCTGATTCGCTCCATACTCTTGAAATAAGCTATACAACAATCTTATGGACAGACGAAATCAAATGAAAAATGCAACAAATTAACACCATGTTCGAAGATATTCGCCAACACGGAAACAACATGGAAAGGAAAATACGACGAAGAAACCTACGTCCAGAAGTAAACAAACTATTAAAAAATAATGTGCATGCATCGACCGATTATAATTATTCCCCCAAATATCAAATTTATGCCAATTTAAAGGATGATCTTTAAAAAATAGGAAGGTTGCCATATATGATTTAAAAAGGGAATTTCATACGAAATATAATGGTAGAAAACCAATGCCCCTGCCCATCACCACTACCACTACTCCTGCCCACTACCGCCGCCCCTGCACATGACCGCCAACACCACCACCACCCCTGATCCACCCTCCTCCTCCTTTGTTTCTGTAAATGAAATCATTGTCTCCTCTTCTTCCTCTCCTCCCCCGTCTCACTTGATTAGCCAATTTATTACTGTGAGAATTCATTTGATTCGCAACACTGGCTATAACAGAAGAAAAGTGATGGGTTTTGATGCATGTGAATAAAAATCAAGATCTGTTGCTCTCACTTATTCCTATTGATGAACTTACGGCCTTAAAAACATTCAATACTTCCCGGGCTAACGTTAGGAGCACCTTGACAATTGTATCATTCGAAAGAGAATGTAAAAAACATAAGGCTCTCAAGTTTGGTTGGAATTGGCCAAATAGTTATGATTTTATTGCCAAATAATTCCCCGCCTATCGCTGTATGGACTTTGGCAATTGAATAATTTGGGAAGAGAATATAAGACAACATAAGCGTTTCAAAATTCGTTCGAATCGGCCGAATAGTTCTGATTTTATTGTCAAATAATTCCACGGCTAACGTTGACAGGACCTTGGCAATTTTATCATTCGGAAGAGAGAGTGTAAAACAACATAAGGATTTCAAATATTTTTAGAATCGGCCGAATAGTTACAATGTTATGCACACAAAATAATTCCCTGGCTAACCTAGGAACGACCTTAGCAATTATATCATTCGAAAGAAAATGTTTAACAACATTAGGGTTTCAAATTTTGTAAGGATCGGCCTAATAATTACAATGTTATTACCCCGTCTTCCCCCCATAAGCAAAACGGGGACCGACGCACCGACCAACATAGAGAAATATACAGTCGCATGCGACTAAAAAGTGTGTTTTTTTGGTAAGGCATTTAGGAAGTGGAAAGAGAAGGAGAGTTGCATAAGATTCGGGAGTATATGAGGTTTCTGACTCGACTTTGTAAAACGAACCGAAGACACTCATTTGATAAGGATCTTTTGACGGAGCAAATTGTGTGGTATCGCAAATTTCTTGAAATCACGAAGCAAAACAAAGTTTAACAATGTAAGGCTTGCAAAGGCGAACTCCCCCAAGTGTCCTAAACATTAGGGTTCTTTTTAATTTTCAGTTATTCTTTTTAGGTATTTGGCTGTATGAAGACTAAGCATTTTGAGTGTGTGAAGAGTTTGCCTTTTATTTTTGTTTGAAAAAAAACAACATAAAGTACTTTAATGCAATTCCATCATATGCTATATTGCTGCTAAAAGACTGTCTAAAGTTTAAAAACATTCTTATTTTGAATATCAATGACTTTCTTGATAAAGCTAACATATTTTGTGAACTAGTCATTTAATTGGCAACCAAGCAACCAAAATTACATGTTACCTTGTGCAATTCATTCTTGTATATTCGTTTATTTGATATTTGGATTGATCACAAATGCTGAGAACTAAAATTATCTAATTAGATAGTAAATAAAGAGATATTTCAAAGAGGATTCCAGGTCTTCGAGAATAAGGAAAAGAGAGAGCAAGAAAGAAAGAGAGCGGAGAGAGAAAGAGAGCGGAGAGAGAAAGAGAGAAAAAGAGAGGGAGAGGAAGACAGTCATGCAAATACAAAGAGAGGGAAAGAATGAACAAAAAACGAAGCGTCAAACTTTTATACTGGTTTTTCTCATTGCGGCAGCCGCTCTATTAGTAATATTATTACTCAAAATCTCCAACGCATCCCTAAACACAGGATACTTTCCAGCCGCGTTGAAGACAGCAAGAATGATATTTTTACTAAAACTTGGCAAACCTAAAGGGCACATAGAATGCTACCAACCGATACTGCTGTTAGAATTTATTGTCAAGTTACTCGAGAAACTTCTCAATGAAATACTTTGGAATTTCTTGGAAGAAAACGGATTGCAGAAGAACAACCAGCACGGAATCAAAAACATCGAGGTACCGAGGCAGCAAAGGGATTCATCACCGAGAAACTCGCAGTATAAATTGCAAGGGGCAACAGACTAGAGTTAAAACACTGCGATGTTGCCAAAGCATTTGACAAGGTATGGGTACCAGGACTAAAGCTAAAATTTGCTGACCTCTGACTAAACTCAAACTTCACGCGAATTCTCCGCAGTTATCTTACAGAAATGTAAGCAGGAATTTCTATTAATCGGTTCACCGGCGATGTCTTCATCTGAAATGCAGGGGTCGCACAAAGGTGGTGTTAAAGCCCCAAGCTCTATACCATGTATAAGAAAGACCTACCCCAACTCACTGATGACTGCGCAATATATGTCCAATTGGCAGATGATGTCCCTCGATTATTGTTAGGGAACGCAAGAACCCGAGAGACATCTCGATATCAATGAATACCAGATAACACTAAAAAATTAAAACTAATACGGAAAACTTTCGCACAATTTCAGTGATTAGATACAAAGTCCCCCAAGTTAACGCAAACAACATCATGTATCTATACAATACAAAGGGAAAAGTCCTTGTTCTGAAGATCACAAGCAAAGGATACAATTGCACGTCTCTGAAAAAATCTATTTTGCAAAGAACGACCTCTCAACACTGTACAGGTTCTACAACCTGTCAGCGAAAAATAAAAGAAAACTATACCTAGCATTAGTACGCCTACAGAACTTACCAAAGGAAAAGATCCTGTAAATGCAGAAAGTACAAAACAAAGCGACCAGCTTCATTACGAGATCTATAAGAAGAGAAGAAACACCATCAAGTAAGTGTTCTACATCAAAGATCCGAACTGAAACCAGTAAGCGTTTTGATGCACAAAAGTAAATTCTCGAACAAAGTCCAAGAAAAATTCAACTGGCAGAAAGAGAAAACCAAACAATTAACTTCCAAAAGTAATTTAAAACCGGTAGATAAAAGGTTCAAACGAAATGGAACTACTTTACTGCTAAAAGGTGAAGAAAAAGAGAAAAACAACAAAAATATAAATAAAATAGAAAAACTAACATAAAAATAGATAAAAGAGCTACCGAAGAAGAAAAAATCATAAAAGCACAAGTATGCACCAATAACCAGAATTATAAAATATATGACAAAAACAACCAAGCCCGCAAGAAATACAATATGAAAACAATGTTTCAAATGCAAAAACTAAACAAATCCTAAGACAAACGAAAGAAAAAAACATCAAGAAAAACAAAATACCCCAGAACAAAGGCTTCAATGCTGAAAGTAAAAATAATATAACCAAAAAGTAAAACATACCTCAAAGCGAAAGCGTCAGCCACGCAACCTGGCTCATATCACCATCATCCCCATTCTAGTCATTTATCATAATCATATCCTCTCCTCATCCATATCATTAACACCACTCATCCGACTCACCACAATTCGCCTTAAGTACAAACCCAATCAGTCCTGTTGGAAAGTATTCGAGCTCAGTCTCCTCCCTTCGTGCTCCTCTCGAGCAGCCGAATCTTTGGGTGGTAGATCAATCCGGAATTGTTGTCGGGCGTGTGCGGCCGAGTGTGTATACCTTGATTTATCTTTCATGTCCAGTATTTTAGTTGCGCTTGTACTATGGTAAAGTTTGTTTTATTTCACCCAGTTTGATATACAGAACTTTCGAGATAGTTGAATAAATTCTGCCAAGTTTAATTAATCACTCGTAGAGATTTAGTGGAACTCAAAGTTCAATTGCATTATTCGAGGCAAGGGTCAACTATGGAGTTGCCCTGCGTGCTATCAGCCAATCGTTCTGAGACACGGAAAGCAAATGGAGGTCAGAAGATCTACTTGACCTACGACACACTGTGTAACACGATTTTTGTCTTTGGGTAGCAACGTTATTTTCTATTCGTCATTGTCTAAAATAGATGAAAAACACAGTTATTTATTTCAAACTTTGCATTTATGTCCAGGATAATTATATTCATATGAAATTTATCTATTCTCTCTGGAAAGAAGTGGTGAATTTGAACTTTCATCTACATAGAGTAGAAAAAAACGACATGATACAAAAATAGCATTTATTTATTCTAGAATAACATAAGTGAGACAATTAAAATATTAAAAATGAGTAGTTTTCCGTAATTTACGCATATACTGTAAATTACTTTCACGAATTAGGCCACAAATATATTCTCCCATCAGATTTTCATTATACGATCCTTGATAGTGGCATTCAAAGTCCCGTAGATCATGATGAAAGTGCTTGCTATGATCTTCAGAGTACGCTCCTATGTTCTCCTTAAATTTATCAAGATGAGCATCAAGAATATGGACTTTCAGGGACATCCTGCAACCCATCTTGCCGTAGTTTCTCACCAAACTCTCAACAAGCTCTACATAGTTTTCAGCTTTGCGATTACCTAGAAAGCCCAGAACCACTGCGATAAAGCTGCCCTACGCTGTTTTCCCCGTTCTAGTGAGCTTTCCGGAAAACTTGTTGCACTTCATGATCTTTTTTTAGTTTGGACCACCGATGAAGGCCCCGGCTTCCACCTTTGACGCCGGTAGCTTAGAAAAGAAATCTTGGATATACTTGAAAGCTGCAGACTCCTTATCTAGAGCTCTGGTGAATTGTTACATAAGGCCCAATATTAAGTGCAGAGGAGGAAAAAGTACTTTTCGGGTGTCAAACAAAGGCTCCCATTTGACGTTGTTTCTCCTCACACTAAACTCGGTCCATTGTAGCCAATCCCGCTGATGGTAGTGTGCCATGGTGTCTAGGTTGTGCCAAAGGCAAAGATAACAAGGAAACTTGGTAAAGCCGCCTTGTAAACCCACCAAGAGCGTCACCATTTTGAAGTCTCCGATAACCTCCCAACTCTACTCTTCATATTTCAATGCATTTAGCAAGATCTGGACACTGCTGTATTCCTCTTTGAGGTGGACTGAGTGAGCAAGATGGATATACCTTCCCGTTATGTAACAGCACTGCTTTGAGGCTCCTAGATGAGCTGTCAATGAAGAGGCACCTTTCCTTGTGGTTCCAGGAGATTTTGATTGCCCCAAACAGATCGGTCACATTGTGACAAAAGCAAAGTTCATTTTGACTTGTAAAAAAGCTTGAAAAACACTGGTGACGGTTTCTCTGACCTGATATTTGCATACTGTCATCTAACCAATCCCACTGCTTGAGTATCGAAGTTAAAAGCTCGGCATTGGGCAATGTGAGAACAAGATCTCTGACAAGGTCGTTTAGATCCTTTTAGTTGGGGTGGTATGCGTATCTCTCCTCAGTTGGACCTTTGTAATCTGGATCAATGACTTCATCCTCTTTTGAACCGATTTTTCTTTCTAAAAACTGCTGCTCTCTTTTTGGAGATTTTTTTTTATAGAGCCTATCTGGCAACTACCCACTCGGGCATTTCTCTTTTTGGAGAAGTGGGTGCGGAGGGCTCAGAACTGTGCGCCACTGACGCAATAGATAACTGAAGGTCTGGATACAAGATAACAGGCGCATTTTTGCCTGATCGACGTTTGAAAGGGTTAATCAAGCAGAAGAAACAATTACCTGAGTGGTCAGTTGGTTCCATCCAAATTCGTGGGATTGCGAAACTTATAGCTCTCTTTTCTTCATTGTACCATTCTGTAAAAAAAAACAAAATGAAAACATAAGTATAAATATACAAATACTTTTTATTTAGTGTTATTATAAATGTTAAAAAAATCCAGTATCCAAATAAACAGAATACATTACCTATATATAGATATATAAATTACCTTCCAGAGTTCTTTTGCAGAACTCGCAGGTGAAATGAGGTGCTCAAGGTTTGTTTTGATCTCCGATTAGCATGCCAAATTATGCCTTGTAGGCCTCACACATTTTAGCATATATCTCTGCATACTATCTTTTTGCTTTTATGTTAATAAATTCGCTGTAGAAAGGCAAAGTGTGACATTTTAATGCTTAAAACACCTTTATGCCATATGTGACGAATGTTTCGATCAATTACTAGTGACGATGTCTGCGCTGTAGCGGCTAGAGTTAAACTGATCTATTGAGTAGAAATTCTAAGTAAATTACCCAGTCATCTAAATTGCCAGAATGTTCTCGAAATTCTTCAAACCTATACAAAATTATCGAAAGTTCTAGAGTGCTCTACAGTTTATTTTTCACGAAATTAGTGCTGAATCTATGTGGAATGTAAGAGAACTACCTTTGCTTTCCAGGTAGCCCCCCTCCCCCCGCAAAATAGAAATAATAGCTATTACTATTGTATTACTCTTTCTATAACTTTTTAAATATAGTATATGATGTTTATACCATGACTGAAAAAATGTAACCTTTGAAACTTTTGATATATTTTTACTATTTGCATAAAAATAATGTTATTTACCATAAATAGGCTAATTTAAAAATTCACTGTCGTATTCGTAGTTACAACAGCAAAGTTTGGGGATTAAAATTGCTCATTTTTTATTTAATGGAGCTACAAAATTTGGGGGATAACACCTTTAACCAAAGGACAAGACAAAAGTGAGATTTTGTTACACAGTGCAACAAAAGTATTTTATCATTGGGAATAGGAAAAATATGATTCCAAGAAAATTGTCTTGCCATATATCACAAAGAACGAAATGGACACAATCAGGAAATTTTAATGGAATAGCTGAAATATATTTAACTTATTTCTATAATCTACTTGACACTACGTTCTATACATACTTAGAGATTACATCATCTTTTGTAGATTTGAACTGTTCTATAGACGATTTATTCACCACCTTGACCGGAAGACGATTCCATGTACCGCAGATTGAGCACTAACCTCATCCTGAAAAAATGTAAAGGGCCCAAATGAGCTTGAAAGAAACCGGAAGACTTCTCAAGCTAACTGAAATTTAGAAAAAAACATCTCAACTTGAAAGGAATCACAATCTGAAACAAACTTCAAGAAATTCTTACCCCTCAATAAAGTAAAAGGCTTATCTGAGCCTGAAAAAATAGAGAGCATATCACAGCTTGAGTGGAAAAACACAAATTTTAGCTTAAAAAAAAGGAAAATTTTAAACCATCGTCCTGAATGACAATGAAAGATATCAGCTTTAAGTCAATGGAATGAGGTTCTCAAAAGGAAAATATAAGACACCTTGTACCTTTCCTAGGCTTAGAAATTAAGCAGTAACCAGTATGATGAACTCTAGAGAAAATACAGGTGATTATGTGTCTCATATCTAATCCAGAACGAATAGAGTAGGTAGGAGTGTAGGATGAAAACCTAAAGAAAAAAGTTGTTAGAATGCTGAACTTTTGTGGGGCGGGGAGGGGGATTTTTATTACTGGCTCAGTGATATACCAGCCTCAGTCGACTGGTGCGTTTGTCCTTAAGGATCCTTAGATCCTTTTCCCTTTAATTTTATTATAGCCATGAATTCGGAATGAAGTTGGATCTTTATGCGTTCCATCAACTTGGAAAGGAGTTTATTAACTCATTAACGGCTTCTAATTTTTAATCCTATTTTCTTTTAGGAAACATGAAACATTTTTAAAAGATTATCAATAAAATTATTAAATATTATAATGTTAAAAAAATGCATGAAAAAGAAGAAACATTCAATTTTCCGATGAATCTATCAACGTGGAGATGTGCAAGAATTAAGAGAAAAATTTGGGTTTATCTGTCCTATTTTTAACACCGTTTATGTGTATGAGATAAGTAAGGCATAGAAACTAAATCCCTCCAGACTCTGCTTCTCATTTACCATGGGATTAGGGGCGAGAGAGAATGAGTTAAATAGGATGAAAAGGGTTAAGGAATGTAGATAGAAGCGCTGACAACGAGCGAATCCCTAAGATGGATAAGAGGTTTTGCACAATCAACAAGAAAACTATGCCAATAGATCACATGGATCGAGCTGGAGCGAAATGAAGGTTGAAATCGAAGTGCTTTTATTCTATTAAATCCCCACACCATTATTTTATTCTCTATCAAACACAGTGACATATATCAAGGTTTTATTGTAGATCTTATTTTTTACCTTAAATTGGAACTTGATATCAACGGGATGTTATGAACAGTTTATGGTGTTTTTAAACCCTTGATTTGAAAGCTGAACCCAACTACTGGTTGATTAAATAGTAAATTGTGAAATGCTGAACGGAGAAAGGAAAATTGGGAAAATATGTTCAATTGATTAACTTGTGGATTGAAAAAGAGGTTTTACCTCTTTAGAGCTTCTCTAGAGCGATATTTAGCTCCAGAATTCAACTCTTTAGCTTAAATCAAAAGAGAAAATTAGAGGATTAGAGGAGAAGAGAAGGAGTTTGTTTGTTGTTGTTTGAATATTATATGTTTAAATCAAGGAAGAGAGAAAAGTAAGGGCGAAAAAAATTGATGATGATTAAATTAGGTTAAAATGTTTTTTGACGCTTGAGTTAGAGATATTAAAAGTATTCTTTTAAATTAGATTAAAATAAAACAGACTTTGTCTTACCTTGCTATGAGTGAAATGAATACCTTACAGTGACGTGGTTTGAAGTCCTAGAGTAGTCAACTGAACACTCTTAGAGACAATTTGTTAGATTGCTCCAAGTTACTATTGTAATATCATTCATATTTCCCCTACAGAGAATGTTTAGATAGTTCCATTTTTTTTTATATATGAATCAATTGTACATATATATCTATATTTATAGTAATACTACTATTTAGTTTAAGCGTGCAATTTAGAAAATTCCTTCAAAATATTTAATCGCCTTCTGTATTGAATCCGAACACCAATTATGACGTCACATCACGTGATTATACCGACCAATCAGAGCGCAACAATCGCGTTCCTAATTTTCGCGCTCGCTTCATTTTTCGTTCAAGCAAACTCTTGTGATTAGTGATTCCGGAGGAACAAATTGGGTTAAAACTCTAAGGGTAAATTTGTTCAAAGTGTACTCTAGATTGTAAAAATGTAAATGTTAATTCAATTTTCTTTTCTAATTACACTTCTTCCATTCGTTTCTACATTTCGTCATCCTACAATCCTACAATTGCACAAAATCCACTCTAACTATTCCTACTCGACCATATTGAATTTTATTTCCATTCAAACTCATTTTCAACTTATCATTTTAGAGCTATTTAATATATACATTCCTAATTATTTGTTCACATCAATCTCGCCTGGTTATTGAATTAAATATTATTACAGTTTTTAATATATAGTTATAGTATTTCCTAACCAAATTAACTTATCATATATTTAATAAATAATTCGAAAGCTTATGTTCAATATATATTTGTTTTCAATAAATAGTTTTTATGCTTAATTATCTCTTCATTTTTCCTCATATTTTCCATTTAACGATTCGTAGGTGTGTATTCTCTAGATAAACTTATTTTCTATCATTCTCATTTAATTACATTAACAAGAAAGATATTGTGATAGCTATATGATTTAGTTTATATCAATAATGACCCTGATAAACTAGAGCAAATTAGGGAATCTTAAAGGGAAGAAGAAAAACGAAATTTATGCCAATTGCAAAGAGGAGAATGAATACGTCGAATTTATAGATTCTGCCCCTAATTAATTGTTCCTGACTAAGTGTGATCGAGTTGTGAACGGTTATTTTTTGGTTATCAGAGACTGAGTTTGAATGTTTGAGGGAGAGGAGGCATCCCACACAAACCTTTGAGATTGGGGTTCACAGGTGCTTAAATTTATTCTTAAAATTATTCATTCAAATTTGTGCGCAGTTTCAATTTTTATCTGAAAGAACAGCCTTTCTCTGGAGCAGTGACGTGTGAACGCCGGATTCCAAAGAGGGTTAGAATTCATGAGTTGGACCTCACTGCTTGTGCCGTATGGCTCCTGTTTTCTTTGGCTACGAGGGTTAGTAATCGAAACTTGCGAGCCAGCATGGGTTGGGTCATGGAGAGTTCGAGGAGTATATCAGTTTGATGGGGACAAATTACGCAGACGCCCATATATTTTCTGAGCATAATGCAAGTCCAATCGATTTTTAAATATTTTCATTTGAAATCGTTACACGATAAAAAAATAAATTCTTGAAAGACGAGAAACTTCAGTTGATGTTTTGGTGAGGGATTGTTCTCTAATGTCGCCTAAGATGAGCCATGTAGCCAAATGTTTAATTTAGAATTAAAAGACTTAAGGAAACGATACGGGTTATTGAATCTGTGGAATTGTTTCCCGTAATTATAAGCAACGTTGAATATATATTTGGTTGAAAGTGCCTCCCCAGTGACTTTAATTTCTTAGAGCCGATTTTGGACAAATATTGATTTTAGTTTTACTATAGTGAAATCGTTGAGAAGCCAAACTATAGTCTAAGCATTAACAGACGGCTTCTAATCATTAAAAGGATAAAAGGCTCCAAAGTTCGAAAACCTTAAAGTAATCAAGAGAAAATTCCGCTTAGTTTTAACAAGGGGATCAAAATTAGGGACAAGCAGAATGGAGGTTTATAAGAAATATCACTTTGCCCCAGTCTTCAACAGTCCATTCTTTATTTCTTACAAAAAGTGGAGCCTATTCATAAGATTATTCTTAGTGAGATGAAGATTCATGACACCCCTTCTCGACTCGAGACCTTCGTCCAAATGTTTCCGCCTCATTCTGTGCAGTGAGTCATACGCACCTGGTTCTTTCTATTCGTGAGCAAGCTTGGCAGTGAGGCCAACCTAATAATTGAGCTGATACTTTATCAAGAGATGAACTTGGAGTTCATTTGTATCTCTTAGACTTTCAGAAGATTTCTTTCCCGGACTATAACCAGTCTTTTTAGTCATTAATGATCCTGATGGTTGTATTTTATGATATAGTTTTAGCAACTATCTGGATTCATTTCAGACCACATTTGTGCAAAGCAACAATGGCTGCACAGTTTTCTTTGCAAAGAACTATTTCTGGAATGAAAAAGATTCAAACATTTATTTAAAAAAAAAATAGAAATAGATTTTATTTAAACATCATTCATTTATCCCATATTGTCATCATTTTACTTTACCCCTTTTTTATTGGCTAGTAAAGCTGCAGGAATTGAAACTCACCTCCTGCAAGAACAGGACCAGAGCGCGATTTTGGATTCAGCAGGAAAATACACTGTATTTTCTTAATATTTTTTAATATAGAGGGATCCACTAAAATGGTATTTTTCCACCTCCTAAGATATTACTTCGGGAGAGAAAGCGAGCTTGTACTCTCCCTCCTCCGACTTCACCCTTTTTTGGACTTGCCACCAGTTGACTGAGAAATTCATCCCGAGGCATGACGCTGAAATTCAAGTCTACCTCCCCGCCATCTTAATCTACCTCCCCCCCCCCCGGGTTGGGATATTACTTATCTATTTAGTAGGTTGGCCTCGAACAACTTTTATGGCTCCAGCCGCTGGTCGTTCCGTCAGACCCGCTGATCCCAGCCTCTTACACTTTCCCGTAAGGACATGCTCATTTGTCCCGGCCGATAATGAGGGTTCGAGAAGGTCCCTCTCTCTCTCCCTGTTTTGTAGAAATCCGGGAATATATGCACCCTCAAAAGGATTACCCACATATTCAGTTAGACGACGCTTCGCTTCCTCGAACAAAGGCTCGATTTAACCACGCTCTCTCCCGAAAAGTGTTTAGTAACGGTGGCAAGCCACGAAAGAGCTTGACATCACACTCGTATCTTTGAGTCAGGGAGAAGAGTCTCATAAGGCAATGTCAGCCTTTCTCAACCACCTTCGGATCAAAGATTGGAGAAGCCGTCCTCCGAAGTTGTTCCGGTGACTTCACGAGGACAAGAGGCCCGATAGCTCGCTCAATCCGAGTTTGGAAAAGTGACCCCCCTCCCCACCGAAGTTCGTCCGGTGACCTCTTGAGGAGAAGAGGCCCGCATCTCGCTAAATCAGAGTTCTGAGAAAGTAGCACCACCCACTTGTGGTTCCCGGCTACACCCGTGAGTAACCAACGTCACCAAGCCCCCCCTTCCCTGGGGTTCGCCCCGCTTTACTGTCGAGGTTCAAAGGAGCTAAATCGCCCACTACCCTAAATCTCCCATTATAACCATTTAATAACTCTGGTTATCCAATTAGTATTCGCAAACTAATTCCGTCTTATTCATGTACCTATAAATCCATATTTATTGTGTACCTTTTAGCTAGTGTATATTAAAAATCTATTTTGTCATTGTGTTTCGAATATTCTTTGGTCACGAAGCTGCAGCTATCTATTCAAATCGCACTCCTAAAACAATAACATTCGTTGCCTTGCTTCGCCTAGCTTAGAGCCCGTGTGCGTATATTCCCGTACACTGGGCCATACTTCGACATTGAAATACTGACTTTTTAATAAACATACAATAATTGTAATATTATAATAGGGATTACTATCATGAAAATTTTAAAAACGAATCAAAAGACTAAAAATATATATATTAGTCTCAAAACTTTGGGCCATGATTTTACAAGAACTTTCTCTGTATCTCTGATGCCTAAAGCTTCCAAACTAAACAGGTACTTAAGTCCAAAATTCAAGTTGTGAACAGGTTTGAACAAATCTAAGGTGTTGAAATAGTTAGTGACTGAGTAAAGAGCAGCGTTAACGCTAAGAGTGAGGGTTGCCCTCGTCTCAGGTTTTTAGTTTGAATTCTTTTCAGGCGTTTTGAATTATGTCCCGCTTCACTCCCACTGAGATGCCACTCCTCCCCCATTACCAAGCCAAGCGTACCCCTTCCAGCGTAGCTAGTACCACAGGCCCCAACTTTTCCTCAGCTTTCTGCTTCCATTAAAAGTCTGCTGACCCCTTTGTCAGGACTTTCATCCGACAGAAGCTTGCCAATGATACCATAATTTGACCACTCAATGAATTGGGTAGTCCAACATTCACGCCTTCTTTTAGGAATTCTATGGAATTAACTTGGAAGGTAGAGAGGGATATACCATAGCTTCCTTGCTAGTAAAGCTCTTTTCCCTTATCCTCGTACACGGGTACGAGGATATATTCATGAATTGGATCATGCGAATGCAGGTAAACACTTCACTTCATGACTTCAATCCTTTTGGTGATCATCTTAACTCTAAGTAAAATGCCCTCATTTGAACAGTGTGAAGTCCACTTCCGACCCTTATGGTAAGATTTCAAGAAATTAGCCTATATTTTTTCAAAATGGCCTCCAGCTCTCCAAAGAATATGGTTTGTTTGTCACAGAAATATTTGAATGTACATGTGTAATTAGAAAGCTCCTTGACGTTACCACTAAAGAAACCTTCAAGTCCTCAGAGGTAGAAGACCTCTGAAACACGAAGACAATGAGGCAAGTTACAAGTCTAAATTTTTACCCCAATCCAAGATCGATCTTTAAAGTGGGAAGCAGAACTTGGATTCGAGTTTGGAAGTTTGATTAACCTCAACAAGTTTGACCCAGGCCATCAATGTCACCATACTGTCCTTCCTAGAATCATAAGGCTTACTTTTCTATGACTGATTTATGACATTGGGTTAAACTATGATTTCTAGGTTGACAGAAGCGATATTCCTAGGATAAATTGGTACGCTCGAAAAGGAAGATTTAATGCAATATTTTATTTTAAGAAAGTCGTATAGTAAATGGGGCACCGCAAGAGAGAGTGGGCACACACATTTTAGAAGTATAACTGGTAGGCATTTGGTCTTCACCTGAAATAAAATCTTAATTAGAGATATTAGTTTGTTGGAGGCATCTCTACGGCCATGGGACAATTCTGTCTTGGAATTTGAAGGAAATTAAACGGAAATTTGAAGGGCAAAGTTTTGAATGAGAATTTGAAAGGAGACGTTTCGACAGTAAATTCGAGTTTGGAGGGGAAAGCTCTAATAGTTTGAATGTTTAACTTGATTGAAATTTTAAGTAGGATTTGGGGAAGGTTATAATGATAAATTATCTTGAAATTGTTCAGCAAACTGTCATTTTCCAGACTTCAAATGTTGGCTAAATTGCTGTTAAAAATATCCGATAAGTTAAGGTAAGTTTTTGTTGTTAACCTAAGTTATATTTTGTAATTTAATTCGAGGGCAATGTTGCGATAGATGATGTAAGAATAATTTTAAAATTAGATAAGATGAAGCAAGTCTCATTCAACCACTTAGCTAATTTATGAAAATTAGACTACTGATTCAAAGGGAAAGTCATAAATTTTCTAAATCTTGGACAATTATGGCCTCTCTACCCAAAATTCGTCTCTTACGATTTTAAGGGCAACCTTTTAATTTTTCGGCATTATCCAAGGATTTTATGATGGTATAATCACACTCTCCCCGATATCTCTTTAGATACAATAGTTTGACCAACTTAGAGATATTATTATCCTTGGAACGCAAAAGGAGTTCAGATTGTGAGAGGAAAATATGAAAATTATCTTGAATCCAGGAAAATGCCTTATGCGAGTTGACTGGAAGGGTATGTTCAGTTAGTCTATTTTAACCAAGACCAATTAATATTTCTCTGAGATTCGAATACCAATCGCGAGAAAAATCGAAAGAGTTCGGTTAACCGATTATTCCCTTCCTCGTAAGAGAATTAATTTGAGATGCGACTTCAAACTCGTTGTCGATTTAGAGAAGACATCTCTCCCGCGAGAAAAGACTCATTAACTACCTCTAAATCGCTAGATTGAAATGTTTGAAGATTTTGTTCGTCAAAGTAATTCATGGACGCAAAGAAAGGAATAATGAACTTTACTTCTCAAACTTAGTTAAAAATGAGGGTTCTCTTTCTTTTGAGTATAGATCGTCCTGTAACGAACTCTTGAAATGGCGGTTCCCATTTCACGAAGATGGTTGCGCTGATCTCACATGCCATTTCGAATGAAAGATTTTTTTGCAATTAAAAAGAAATTAGGCTACTTAGCAACAAGAACTATGAGAAACTCTAATAATTCAAGGAAAAATAAAATACTAACCCAGCAAATCGATTTTTAATATTAAAACACTTTCAATTTGATACACAATACACTTTTCAAGTGTTTTAAATCTTGCGACTTTGATTGCAAATCTGAACCAACGTACTGGTGGATTTAATAGTAAATTGTGAAATGTTGAACATAAAAAAGGAAAAATAGGGTAAGATGATTGGTTAATTAACTTCTGGAGTGAAAATAGATTTTGCCTCTTTAGAGCTTATCCAAAGCAATTTTTAGCTAGGAAGTTTAACTCGTTAGTTGCTTTAATCAACAGAGAGAAAATTAGGGGGTTTAAAAAAAGTAAAAGAGTTTGTTTGTTTGTTCATGTTTGAATTATGTTAAATTGTAATTTGATGTTAGAATAAGAGATACAAACAGTATTCTCGTAAATAAGTTTTAAATGAAACAGATCATCTTCTTTACCTTGCCCGAAGTAACATCAATACATTACCGTAAATTAGTTTGAAGTCATATAAAAATAAATGGAAATTAAAGGCAAAGGGAGAAGTAGAAGATTTATGGCAAAGGCAAAGAGGAGAAGGACGCTGGTCGAATTTAGGGATGTCTCCCAATAAATGTTGCCCCCACTGCGTCTGAGTAAGTTCTCAGCAGCTATTTATTGGTTAGCCTGGGTCAAGGTGAACGTAGAAGGTGGCTGTAGTGAGAAAAGACGTGAGGGTGCATGGCTCTTTGCCATTCACTGCCTTCACGCAATATTTGCTATGAAATTGGCGGCCAAGCAGTGTAATCAAGGAACAGGTGCAAATGGTTATAGAAAGGATAAATAAAGGAATCTAAATCTAGTGGTAAATTTTAAAGATATCTCGTCGATTCATGGTTCATCCCAAGGTCGAATAACCAGAACACGGCGCTCAGAAGCCCGCCTTATGCACACTTATAATATACGATCCCATCTGTGGGTTCAATGATGAGTCCTTCCTCTCTCAAAATGTCGTTCTCAAACAAAATTTATCAAACTATCCTTTACCAGATAATAAAATCCTACGCATAGCCTGGCAAACAATCTCGTATATTTTGTTTACCACACAATTTCTCTCCATTCTTCTTAACTTATTATACCATCTCTCAATAAAATGTATCTTCAACTTCATTTATATACTTTTTCACACGATAAATATCATTATGCATTATATCCGCACTTTGCCTACCGTTTGCATACCAAGCGTCATTCTCAAACTTGTAAATACACTGCCTTAATTCTAGATCTTACTTTTTCGATTCACAAATTGGTCCTACATACATATACCGATGTTGTCAATAGCATACGCTATGGAAGCTACCTAGCACATTCCAAACTCAACCCTTTAGAATTCACTAACTCTTCGATTGCTTCTGCTACTTTCTTATCTTCCAAAACCATTTCGGTCACAATCTGTGTGTTCAATATTCCTATGAGTCATTATGCTTCCTAATTACTTACACCTTCGCATTCATTCGAAAATAACACCACAGTCTCTACTAATCCCCACATTCCCCCTCTCCTCACCTCCGAAACACCATCATCTCACATTTCAATGACTTCAATTTTAGCCCTTACTTTCCGTCACTAACATCAAGTCATCAGCATTTACAAACATTGCTAAAATCGCAGTCCTACCACTTCTCACACTCTCATATCCATTTCCTTCATTTAATTCCTATTTCCCGTCGGTGTTAAGTGCCTTAACAAAAAAGTAAAAAAGTACTGCCTCTCTCTTTCATACATAAGAAACATTTATATATATATATATATATATATATATATATATATATATATATATATATATATATATATATATATATATATATATATATAAAGAGAGAGAGAGAGAAAGAGACCGGCAATCAGCACACCCGGGTTTGAGTCATGGCCAGGAATTCTCCACCATTTTTCCCTGGCCTTGTTTCTGTCTTATCAGTAACGATTGCCTTCATTGTGACACCGTTTGGTCTCTTTGATTCTAGTCTTTCTTCAATGTCCCTTTCTTTTCTTACCTTTATAAAGAGCTATTTTTGGCAGACACTCTCTTCCTCGAAGCCATCGGACGTTGCTCCTCTCACATACACGAGAAGGTAAAATTAAATAGACATTCTGTCAGATAGCCAAAAAAAAAATCTTTCGATTGGCTTTTTCAAGAGTCACCCTTGCTTTTCGAAGAGAATGGAAAATTTGTTTTATTTTCCATCTCCGCCACACCGTTATAAATTAAGAAAAATTATTGCAGTAACACAATTAATTATGAGGAAGGAGCTCTTCTCACATACACGAGAAGGTAACACGTAAAATAGGCTTTCTCAACGATAGCCAAAAAAACTATCCTTTGAATGGCCTTCCCAAGAGTCACCCTTACTTTTCGAAGAGAATGGAAAATATTCTTAGCGTAGAAAGCCTGTTTACGAACGTGCCAATCCCTTAGACTATCTACATCATTAAGGAGCATCTTACGTCCATGGACATCAAAGGATGTGTTCAGGACACCGGACGGTAATCTATGCACGCAAGTGCATAGTTCAACTTAAAGAGAGATTATTAGAGATCATGGAAAATAATCCACACACATATTGCCGATACGTAGACGACATCTACATCAACGTCCAAAACGAAGGGCATCTGATAAACATCAAGCAGCAATTTGAGAACTCCGTGTTAAAATTCACTTATGAATTGAGCACGGGCAATAAACTTCCTTTCTTGGACGTTGATGCTCAAAACATCCATAGTTGCTACATCACTAAAGTACATAGAAAAAGTGCAGAGATGGGAAGTTGCCTCAATGCAGAGAGTGAATGCCCAGAAAGGTATAAAATAAGCGCGTAATCGGCTCATACATATGACGAGCATATAAATGCTGCCCGCTATGTGGGAACTTTTCCTCCAAGAGATAGCACAATTAAAACAAACACTCGTGAACAACGGTTTCTTACTCAGCATGATGGACAAACAACTCCAATCATTTTTAAATAATCATTGCGAAAATAGGGATAAAACTGAAAATAATCAGGGAGAAGCTAACAATATCAAAGTGTATTACATAAACCAGATGAAAAAAACATCAAGGAGATTATTAACCGGAACATCAAGGTTAAAAATCAAATGGATAAAATTCAACTCATCATTTATTATAACAGTTGCCTAAACTCTTTGAATCTCAGGTCAGCCAACATAGTTTACGAGTTCATCTGCCCCGATAAAGACTAATCTTTATAACAACTCAAAATGTATTGACATGACAACTACTACACTTTAGAGACGTTTAACTATGCATCTAAAAAGCGGGGGACCTAAAAATCATATGGAGAGTGCTCATAACATTAACCTCACGAGAGATATGCTAATTGATAACACCCTTATTAAAAGAAAAGAGGTTAATAAAGCTAGGGTAAAGATCTTAGAAGACATATTAATAAAAAAGATAAGCCGGCCATCAAGAGTCAAGCAACAAGTTTAAATCACACATTAAAATTATTTTAAAATCCACTCACCGGAATGGCCCGTTTCCTCTAATGTTATGCTTAACCTAGGTGGAATAAATAACGCTTAAAATCATTTTCTTTTATTCTCGAGGCTGATAGATATCCCAGTTGGCTATTCAGCAGTCTGCGAGAAAGATGCAGATGTGGAAACGCTCACAACGGAGGAAGGACAAAAGGTCCTGAACGAGATAGGCCTTCAACCAAGCACCCCTGCCCCCTTCAGATCCTGGCTCATTGCAGCGTGGTGTGCAGACAGCTAGATCCATGGATCAGGCAGCACAATAACGAGAAAATAAAGGAGAAAATCAACAGGAACCAGTCATGGGCTTACGTGGTTGAAATAATAAAGTTTCGAAATAAGCGGAACAACATGGACTACCAGCACGTGTTTAAAGTCATTTTCAGTGACACGAAAATGTCACAGATAGCAAAAGAAAGGGGTCTACTACTCTCCAACGCCAGGGTCTGTGCAGACCAAATTGAAAGAGAAGAGTTTACCCCTGTTCTGATTTGCTTCAGGTGATACAAGATGGAGCAGCATGCAACTAAAGATTGCAAAGAACAATCTGTTACGTGCTCCAAATGCAGCAGGAAAGGCCACGGTCGGCGTGAGTGCAAGGCGGCGACAGAGATATGTTCAAACTGTGGACTTAACCACGGGGCAATGGCCATGTCCTGCCCCCAAAAGAAGGAAATCATAAGGAAGAAGAAAACAGATGAAAACACGAGAAGCTCCAACTCCTACGCTCAGGCAGCAGTAACGACTACTCCACTCACATCCACAGAAAAGCAGCCGTCGAAGACTTATTTCAAACTTGAGAATGAGAATTTGACTAAGATACTCACGTGCATACTAGTTGCGCACGTGAATAATCTTACGAACTCGGGAACGTTCGCGAAGACCCTCAATCTCATGCTGAAGAAGAATGGCATGGCTGACATGTGGTTTCCGGACGACCCACCATCGGGTGACGGGCTGCAGCTACAATTTCAGGCAAAGGAGGCAACCGAGGCACCGGTGACTCCATTTCCCCAAGAAAATGGAGTGACGAAACCAGCAAAAGAAGCGAAAACCACGACTGCGAAAGCCAACCCCAGCAGGATTGACCCGAGGCTAGAGGCACAGAAGCGCCGAGAGAAGAGGGAGAGAAGGGCAGCCAGAAAAATAAAAGAAGCTGAAGGCAACCTGACGAGCCAATCGTCTTCGGAGTCTGACGCTGAGGAGGTCGAGGACAGGGTGACCAAAAGCCCCGTAAGCTCGAGAAGCAGGTCAAAAACTTTGAAGCGTACTTACAAGTATGACGAAAAGGAGATTGACCTCCGAATAATCCCGAGCGAGGTGAACCCATACCAACAGAAGCTCTCTCCCAAGGAGATATTTCAGGGTATTCACCACAAAACATACAAATGGACCTAATCAGCAACGGATAAGGAGACAGACGTCGAAGAAGCAATGTTGAAGGGCCCCGTTAAACTACACAAGGACTCCTGCATCAACCTAAGTGATGCATAATTCAAGAAACAGAGAAACGGCAAAGGAAACTATACATAAGACACAACAAACACCAGAATACAACTACAAAAACAACATAGAGAACAGAAACAACGCTCTAAAAATACTCACACTGAATGTGAATGGATAGAAGGGAAAATCTATTCTTTATGGGAACATCTTCCGGTAAGAAGACCCAGACATCATTCTCATATCAGAACACGGAATCAACACAAACACTGACAATATAAAAATACACAGCTACACAGTCATACAGAAAAATCACACACAAACACGATTCGATGGCTGCTCCATCGCTATCAAGAAGAACTTAAAATTCAAAACGCTTCCGGACTTAGATGAATCATTCGTGGCTATCGAAATCCCAACCCTGGTTGGAGGTGTAACGGTGGCGGCAGCCTACCAGCCGCCCAGGTGACAATACCTGCCGATTAACAACTTTTACACCCTCTTCGGGCACAAAAGACTAGCATTGTTAGGCGGAGATCTAAACGCCTGTTGCCGTGCTTCCGGCTACAGGCGAGTCGATCCAAGGGGACGTAACCTGGAGCTACTATTTGAAAGAAAAAAGCTCCAGAGAGTTGGACCAGACTTTCCAACTTTTTTAACACGGTGTACGGCGACAAAACCGGACATCGTGTTAGCAAGTCAAGAATTCCCCTTCAATATAGCCAATGCTCCAGGACCTGTGGTCCCGAGCGATCATATCCTGATTATCACCTCCATTTCGCTTGTGCCTATGCTCAAGCCCGTTGCACTTAGGAAAAGTTACGCGAAAGCTAACTGGGAGTTGTACAGAGAAATGCTCAGCACCTACCAACCAGCTGACCTGAGTGACGCTAATCTCAAGGAAATTGATGAGGAGATCGCAAAGATCACTAATCTCCTCATTCAAGCCGACGAAAGATGCGTACCCAGAATCTCGTACAAAATGCTCCCGCAACCGAGGTGGACGGATGAAATGAGGGATATCGCCAGGAAACACAGGGACATTTATGAGGAAGTCGGCAGGACAGTCCCGAAAAGGGAAAGGGCCCCTCGAATGAGACAACTGAGCGAGGAAATGAAAAACATAATCCTCGAAAAGCAAAAAGAAATCTGGAACGATATCATAGGCAAACTAGAACGGGAGACTAATCCTGTAAGTTTTTGAAACAGCGTCCGAAGACTTAGAGGATTGCCTCCTAGGCCAGGAATAAAGATCAAGGATGGCGATATCATCATAGAAGATCCGGACACTCTCGAAGAGAGATTCAGAAGACATTGGGAACAAGTCTTTACAATCTCACCTCAGGAAAATGACGATTTCGACCAGGACTTTGAAGACCGACTGCTCGACGACCTCGGAACGTTGTTACATAGAACCCACCCACAGCCTCAAGTATCTAGAAAAACAGAGATGGTTGACCACGGGCGCCCGATTACAGTTGAAGAGACTTTGAACACCATTAAGTCCTTCAAGCAAAGGGCCCCCGGCTGGTCTGGGCTCACCAAAAACAACTTGGTAAATGTCCCACGGCAAATTATTCAGGGCATGGTGAACACCATGAAGGCATCCCTGAATACAGGCTACTTTCCCGACGGGTATAAGTTGGCTAAAATCATCTTTATCCCGAAGAGGAACAAGCCCAAAGACCAAGTGGCCAACTATCGCCCAATCTCTCTCCTAGAATTCTCCGGAAAGATCTTTGAGAAGATTATAGCCAACAGGCTACAAAATCAACGTGACGAGTGAGGAGCGCATAACCCCCAACAACATGGGTTCAATCCAAAAAGGGGCACGGAAACGGCCCTAGTGCTTCTAACCGAAAAGATCGCTTATTGCCGAGCAAAGGGTCAATATGTAGACATCGTGATGAGGGACGTGCAGAAGGCCTTCGACCAGGTTTGGCTGAGTGGACTACATTACAAAATATTGGGTCTCCAGCTAAACCCGGTCCTGGAAAGGATCTTTTGTGACTTCATCATGGACAGAAGGGCGCGTATCATGATAGAAGAGCACAAAGAACCTGATTTCGAACTCCAAGCGGGCGTTTTCCAGGGGAGCTGCCTGAGTCCCTTGCTTTACCTGGTCTTCACCATCGACCTCCCTACTCCTTTACACCGGGACACGATGTATCTGCACTATGCAGATGACGTCACACAGATCGTCCTGAGTAGGGTCAGGAAAGCGAGGAATCAGGCAATCAACACAGTTGCAGAGATCTGTAACATTCACCGATATGAGAAAAAATGGAAGATCTTGACAAACAGGAGAAATTCAAGATTGTCCCGTTAAGCCAAGAGTCAACGTGGCCCATCGTAATAGATGGGAGGAGATACGGCTACTCCGCCAAAAACACCATCCTGGGCCTAAAGATCTCCTACCACAGATACTCGAGTCACTACAAGGAGAGGCCGATTATGGTGAGGAGAGAGATCCCCAAGCTATATAGCTTCCGTGGTCTTAGCTCGACGAACATCAGAAATTTATACCTGATGTTCATCCGAGCTAAGCTCATCTACCCTGTAGTGACTCAAGCGGCTAACAAGACCACCATGGAGAGGCTCCAGCGAGTGCGAAACTCCACATTTCTCTGCATCAACAAGACAAGAAGAAGGGAGCAAATTTGGCAGAGGGTACTGCACCGCAGACAGCGTCTGGAGCCCATTAATATCGCTACCCCAAAACTGGCCAAAAAGGTCTGGTCTACAATGGCCAATGATATCATTCCAGAACTAAGAAGAACTGGCGGCAGAATTAACATCCCTTCCAGATTACTCGGGAAGGTCGCACGAAATCGACGCTTCCCAAGCAGAAAACACTGCTCCGAGGAGAACACAGAAAACATATACACATAAACACAAAACCACAACATACAAAACTATAAGACAGACACCAATCATATAAGAAAACAAGAAAAACAACGAAAGTAGAACACAAACGCGAAGTGCAAATCTAACATCGAGCACTAAAAGAGGCTCGAATGATCGAAATCGCGACTACATTCAGAATTTAACACAATAAAGACAAACGATATGAAGAACACTAAAGACATACGATTACAAATACATACAACAGACAACAGCAAAACAGAAGGAAACACAAGTTACACCAAAAAACTAAAAAACGCCTGCGATGCACCTAAAACGAAGGCAACTCTACCCACATTTCACCATATTTTTATCTACTACTATCGAAATTTTTCAAAGAGTGATTATACCATTAATTTCATTCTGTCAGATCCACAATCCACTTATTACATCGGTAAAGGAGGCAAGAACATATCAAAACGCTCCTAAGATCGTCGAGTAAGATCGAAAGCTCAGCAATTTAGTTTGTTTTTTACCAAACACATTCATTTAAAAGAAAAATGAATACAGGACAAGTGATCCACCATCTACAAGATGGAATAAAAAAAATAGTTAGAAGAAGAGAAAGTTGTCAAAGGAAATTAATTAAAGCGAAATACACAATGGTCTTCAACAAAATTTGCATTCAAGTAAGACTGTTACCCAACTCCACTAATATATATATATATATATATATATATATATATATATATATATATATATATATATATATATATATATATATATATATATATATAAATACGTAGGTATTTTGCGGCTTTGGGCCGAAGTTGGTTGAAGACCGTTCGTGAATGGGGAAATTGTTATTAGTCTAGGGGGAATCATCTATTATTAACTTTGCGGAGTCCTTTTTAAACCAAATATTCCAGAGTACAAGTTGGCCAAAGATTAACAAGTAGCTGGTACGGGTTGGGATTGCAAAAGAAAGACGATGACAAAAATATATCTTTACTAACAACTAAATAATATTTAAACATAGACAAATATTGGGTTTAAAGGGAATGGTCGTACAGACGGAGTTAAATGACCAGGCGAGATATAGGTGTGTTAATTAGGGGATTAAGGAGGTCAGATTCAGGTCAGTGATTTAAACGGGGATTTTAAACCGGGGTACGCACACAAAGAATAGATAAATTATGTAAGCCAGATTCTAGATCAATCGGCAGGCGGCAACGGTTACAATTGCTTATGCTCGTTGCAGAAAAGGGGCCAGTAGGGATACGATAAATGCGAAGGGGGAAGTCAGGTTACCTCTTGCTTTAGATGAGGGAGCATTAGTAGATGGCCTTCGGAAATGGGAATCCTCGTCAGATCCTTGACTGCGAAGGGGGAAGGTCGGGTAACCTCTCGCTTCAGATGAAGGAGCACTATGGCATTAGAGATACTGCGTCCTCACAGTAACAAAGGTTGTTTTCCATCTTAAAAAATGCAGATAGATCTCTATGTCGGTAACGAGCTGTAGTGATATGTACTCCAGCTTCCAACAGTTTACGCTGCTTCAGTTTGTATCCCAGAATTTAGTCCTTTTCTTTAGTCATGAAGCGCTTCTTTAGTAAAGAGTTTAGGCCCGATATTTTCAGAGTCATTCTAGTAGTCGACTTCATTTAAGGGATAATTAGAATCAGAATCACTCATCAATTCTTGTTCAGTCGGTGGATTTGTGAATGGGTGTTCAGCGCTGTGCCGACTGGTCGGATTGTAGAAGCAATATTGGAGTACTGCACCTTGCCTAGTGTTTTGATGGTTATTCCTTTGATGTTTGTGAGACAGAAGTAGCAGTCACTGCTGTGGTCTTTGGGTTAACACCATATCATTGGTACAGCAAGCGGCACTCTTGAGCTTCTCTTACCCCACATCCACTCGCTCAGGTTGTTGACATAAGAATTACAAGCTATATGAGGGGCCCATTTCTTGTATATGTCACCCAAAGGACATTTGAATTAATTTTTGTAGTTCAGTCGAACAGCTTTTGTGATTGGTTTCTTGAGGCTACCAGGGGTGAAGGCGCCACATATGTAACAAAAACGATCAGCATCGTTCACGCACTTGCCACGATCCATCTTTTGTTAAATTCAGAGTAATTATAAATTAGTCAATTCTAGATATGCTCTATCATGAACCAGCAATCTGAAACAAACAAAAAAACACAAATTAGGACAAAATAATTGCATAAGTGGAACCAATGAACATATAAATTAGTGTATAAATAACATGGTGCTCCAAATATATAGATATGCTGGTTCTGGAAAACTAAGCCCGATACAGCTATACGAATGTCATTATTGATTTCAGCACATACAATTAATTACCCTAGAATCAGACTAATTTGATCCAAAACTATGTGATTTTTGGGGGGGGACCAGTGTAATAGATAGACAAATAAATATAAACTAATGCTCAGCTGTTCACAGAAATTTACATTATATTTCAAATCTCATCTCTTTTTGTATCCAACTCTCTCATATGCTGACCGAATTCTATATTTCATTTTTTTCAAAATTTCAATGATATAAGCAAAAAAAATATGTATGCAGCCAAACCAAGACACTGCTAAAAAAAATCACTTTTCTTAAGGATTTCTCTAAAGTAAATGGTTATGAATTTGTTATAAGATCAAAATCCTTTTCTGTTTGACGTCTTATCTTTCCATGCCACCACCTATAGGTTGGAAAGAACTAGTGCCGCCAGCTGGTCGTAGAAGTAGCCAATTAAAATTAAGTTTTATAATAGCATTAATTAAACCATTAAATTAACGGTTGAAATAGGCTAACTTTTCCCTCCCCAAAATAATTGGATAGAGATGAGTGATATTTCCTCCTTGAGAGCACAGTAAATCAAAGAAACCCCTCCCTTTGAAATTTCTATAAGACTTCAGACTTATTTTGTTTAAGGATAAAAGAGACATGGCCACTCAGGGCCACACGCTCTCCTCCAACGAGATATCACTTTGCTGTGAGAAGCTTTCAAGCTTCAGGTCCGATTTCATCCTGCTTCATAACGTCGAGCAGTACTCAAGCTAACACGAGGAACTCCGTTGCAACGACTATCTGCTTACCTACCTTCGTTACCTGCCCAGTCGCCTTACTCCTCCTCTTACTACTTGTTCCTTTCAATGAGTTTATTGGTACTAACCGGATGGGAAGAGATTTACTTAATATTGAGTAGGTTCTTCGTCTGACGGAGGGCCTCTCCCCCCAAAGTTTCCATATAGTACTGACTCTCAACTTCCGGGTCAAGCACAGGATACTCTAATTCTTCTCCATAAACAGTGAGAATATAGTCTCGTTCGGTCTTAGAAACACGAATGCTCTATCTATTTGAACTTACAAATCGATTCCCTGTGCGATCGGTACAGGTTCGTTGTGGTGGTTTCGATGGAAACATTTTTGCGTTCCTCAGTGCTACAGGTGTTTGACTGTAACTTTCACATATTATTTTGTTTCACTGCTCCTGTATCCATTCTCACGGCATACAACACAGTATGGGGGTTCCTACATTCAGTAGCATAACATCCTTTTTCCTTTTCCTTCATTCAATCCATATTTCCTTACATTACTCCATCCCTTTGGACCTTAAACAGCCAGAGTGAAATCAAACACCCTTATCTTACACTCCCACCCCTGTCTAGCAAATTAACCAGAAAGGGAGCGGCCCGTGTAAATTAATGTACCTGGTTCCTGGAGGAGCGACAAGATCCCCTCATCTTCCGGTTCCATCGACTTCGGCAGTCTTGAGCTACATTGAGACTGCCTGGGCTTTATTCCTTCTAAACATTTTACACCTTTGCGGCCACTTTCTTTGCAGGCCTCATTTTTCGTATTTTCTTGGTCGGAGGCTAATATCGCAGACTAGTCGCCGAACAGCTTTCGTAAATTCATCTACGTTTATGGCCAAGTGGGGTTGGCGCTGGTTCAACCCTCCCAAGCATCTGTGAAGCATTCTTCACACCCCTCTCTCCTTTTATTGCACATTGGATATCATGTTTCTTTTCTTTCACGGACACTAAAGAGGGTGACATTTGGAGGCTTCTCTTCTCTTCCGGTCACATCAGTGGTGGGAGCTTCTGCGGCTATAAATCTTCCGTACATTTTCACTTTCTCTTACTTCACTCTCTTTACAGATCTCTTAAAACAAACGAGGGCACGATACGCCCTCATTTGTATTGCGTTGTAAATTAGACGATATATATATATATATAGTGATGAAACCACAGTAATAGGACTAATTTTATATGCGAAACTAGGTTTCGACGGAGACATCCGTCATTGTCAAACGCTAGTGGATTATGCGAGAATGTGTGGGCATTTTTGAGAAACGGAACTACGAATTTCTTGCTTATTAAGGTATAACTATTGAATTAGCCGTCGGAAGTATTAAAGTTGTGAATTTCTTTTATAAGTTTCGATTCAATTAAGCATCTATGTATATAATTGTGAGACTTATAAACTATCTTAGCATTATCAATATCAATTTGATGATTTTCATTGGAAATATGTAGAAATAAAGAGGAGGGGAGGGCACCTGTCGCATATCGCACTTATGTTCATTCATTCGCTTGGAAAATCTGCTGCTTTTGCCGATATATAATTCATTACATGATGTGCATTAAATCAAATAAATTCCCTGTTCTTTATCGATAGATCTATTTTGGGATAGGCTATTTCTGATCGTATTCTCGTACTGAAAGGCAACATTGATGTTGTTGGTCCGTGCCAACTTTGAGAAATTTATTTACTGGGGGGAGTATAGAAAGGTAACATAATATTTGTCACATCTGTTTTCCTTATAATTAGCTGGGGAGTAATAGATAGTTCTGGCTTTATAGTGACACTTTTCTATGAACCAAAGGGGATATTGAAGTTTAATGAATCTTTGAATGATTGTATTAATTTCGTCTTACAAGAAACAATGATCACAAATGCAATATTCTCTCCGGAACATGGAAGAAACTACAGTCCTTTTAACGGATACATCGTGGCACGATAAATAATGAATATATGCATTAGAATTAGTTGGTTTCCAGTATACGAAACAATATACTTTGTCGTTTATTTTAGATATTTTTACATCCAGAAACTGCACGAGTTGTTCAGTTCTCATTCTACCTTAAATGTAATAGTTGGGTGGATCTTATTTAATTTTTCAAAAAAAGAATCAAATCTGTTATCATTGATAGGCCATGTGGCACATATATCGTCTACATAGCAGAACCACGTTATGGGATTGTGTAAAATGGGGGGAAGGAGGTGCTTTTCAAAATCCTCCATAAACAGATTGCATAATATCGGGGCACCTGGGTGACTTTTAAATTTAGGCCCCCTCCCCCTTCTTAGCTACGCCACTGTATAGAAGGATACTTTGAAAAAGGTAACGAATTGAACTCCGACGTTGCTGATATCAAATGGGTCAGAAAACTACGTTCAATCCGAGCCGAGAAGTCGCCCGCATTTTTCCTTCAGCCATCTGGTAATAATATTATCGCTATTTAATTTTGAGTTCGTTGCGCTCAAATTCTTTATTTTCTCATATTTTACTCTGATTAGCCTTTTGAAGCCTTTTCCTGCCTTATATTCTTAAAAGGGTGTACAAAAGAACTGGAGGTACTAGGACAAATTGCCTTTGGAAAATTCTTTCCTTTCTTTAGTTATTAAAATGGTGTCCATAAGAACTGTAGGTACTAGGACAATTAGCCATAAGTAGACGCCTTCTTTCTTATGTTCCTAAAAGGGTGTCCAAAGGAACTGTAGGTACTAGGACGATTGGCCTTTAGAAGTGTCATCCTTTTCTTATAAACTTAAAAGGGTGACTGAAAGAACTGTAGGTAAAAGAACGATCAGCCTTTGGACGACCCCTTCCTTCCTTATGTTCTTTAAAGGGTGTAAAAAGAACTGTAGGTACTAGGACGATTAGCCATTTGTAAGGTCCTTCTTTCCTATGTTCTGAAACGGCTGTCCAAAACAATTGTATTTATTAGGACGATTATCCTTCTAAAGAATCTTTCCTTTCTTATGTTCTTAAAAGTCTGTCCCCCCAAAATGTAGGTACTAGGACGATTAGCCTTTTGAAGACTCCTTACTTTCTCATATTCTTAGAAGGGTGTCCAAAAAAAGATAGGTACTAGGACGCTTAGCCTTTTGAAGACTCCGTCTTTTTTCATGTTCTAAAAGGCTGTCCAAAACAACTGTATGTAATAAGACGATTAGACTTTTGAAACTCCATCCTTATGTTCTTAAAAGGTTGTACAAAAATACTGGAGGTTACTAGGACGAATAGCCTTTGGAAGATTCCTTCCTTTCTTATGTTATTAAAATGGTAGCCAAAAGAACTGTAGGTACTAGGACGATTAGCCATATGAACATGATTTCTTTCTTATGTTCTTCAAAGAGTGTCCAAAGGAACTGTTGGTACTAGGACGATTGGCCTTTGAAAGTATCATCCTTTTCTTATAATCTTGAAAGAGTGTCTAAAATAACTGTAAACAAAAGAACGATTAGCCTTTTGAACACTCCTGCCTTCCTTTTGTTCTTAAAAGGGTGTACAAAAGAACTGGAGCTACTACGACGATTAGCCTTTGGGAGACTCCTTCCTTCCTTATGTTCTAAAAAGGGTGTAAGAAAGAACTGTAGGTACCTTGACGATTGGACTCTTGAAGACTCCCCCCTTTCTCATCTTCTTAAAAGGGGGATCAGAAGAACTATAGGTAATAGGACCACTGGCCTTCTGAAGACTACTTACGTACCTTTGTTTTGAAAATGGTGTCCAAAAGGAGGGTAGTTACCCGAAAGATTAGCTTTTTGAAGACTACTTCCTTTCTTATGTTCTTAATACAGTGATCAAAAGAACCGTAGGTACTAGGATTATTAGCCCTTTGAAGACTCCTTCCATTTTATGTTCTAAAATTGGTGTCCGAAAAAATTGTAGGTACTGAAACGATTAACCTTTATAAGACTCCTTCCTCTCTTATTTTCATAATAGTCTATCCATAAGCACTGTAACTAATAGGACAAGCAGTCTTTTGAAGACTTTTTCTTTTTTACGTTAATAAAAGTCTGTCCAACAGAACTGTAGGCACTAGGGCCAGAAGTCCTCCTCTAGACCAACCGGAGTAATTTTGGAGTAAGCTTACGTGTAGTCTTTAAGTATAAATCCAAACGCTTTACGAGATAAAAACAAACAAACAATCTTTACCAATCATTTGTGACTGGCAGACATATACATTTAAAGCTTCCAGATACAAATTCCTAATTAGAAGTTTGGCAACATAAATCGCAATTTTGGGATCGTTGTTCAACCCGCAATCCTCTAGTGGTCACAGTGCTTGGTATTGTGTCACCTGACATCGAGATACCATACTGTTGCATAAACACTATCTCGAGTTTGGTTCCACAGAACCGAAACTGGAGAAACAAAGAGTGGGAGTGGTTCTGATTACTTGCATAGGTTATATCACCTAATTTGATTTATAGGCGTTTGCATTTAATATTTTAATTATTTTATACTTCTTTAGGTATGCTTAAGCTATATTCCGCAAGCTTAAACTAATAAGCATGTAAAATACAAATGTCTAACAAAACAATAGATGGCGAGACCCATAAAAAGCAAAAGATCTTCAGTTAAAAGTTCCTTGCGGAGCAAAAGGATGATGAAATTTTCATGTAACCCTAAATTATCTCTGTGCACCGATAATCCCTTAAGCTTACGCACATTAACAGACGCACATTAACAGAAAAATAAACAAGTGTCCCCATGTCTAAGGATACAATACCAACTACTTTGATCGCTATAATATTGTTCTAAGTAGTAGTAAATATGGCTGTGGGGAAAATATTATATTATTAATATGGCGATTATCCCCAAAATAGGATTCTAAATAAGTAACAGAGGTAACATAAAAGATTTTAGGGAATTATTTGACCTAGTGCTCTATGAAAGATCACTAAAGTACTTGAAGCCCAAGTTATGTTAGAATTTATTAAAACAATTATAACTTGGATACGACAAAAATAAAAGGGGATAAATTATATAGAAACTTATCTTTGTTATAGTTGCCAACGAAATGAATATTGATGTACTACATATTAAATCAAAATTGGCGCATTTCGCGACTTGTAGTAAAGTTAAATACGGGTAATAACTCAAAACTAAAGGTACTGACTCTTAGAAACTAATGAGAAATTTTGCTTAAACAAGGTCGAGAGACCTAAGTCACGTGCTCTCGTTTATTCTGATTATAACCATATGGTTATAAACTTAAAACCATATGCTTTTACAACCTTCGGAACTTTCAACAAGTGGGGGGCAATCCGACTCATATTTACCTTTATTTTAATAAATCCGGAACTAACCTTGGCGGAACCTTGCCAATCAAATCATTTGGAAGAAAATTTAAAACAACATAAGGGTATCAAATTTCGTTATAATTGGTTGGAAAGTTACGATGTTATTGCCAACAAAACTCATTGTCCGACCTACAGAGCGACATAGCAACTTATAGATTCCAGAGAACTATTTGTTTTTTTTTACCAAATTATTCATTTAAGAGTATAAAATTTACGTGAAATATGAAATTCCTCTTTCAACACCGTACATGCAAAGAACATTGTTCATATTCAATTAAAATGGAGTGCGGAAAGCCTTGTGACCACACGTCGTGACCACAAGTTTCTTCTGGTGTAGTCAAATGGCAAAATTATATTTTCAGTATATATGTATTACATATTAACAAGAATTTAATTAAACTATATTAACCTTTGCCGGATCATTACCAGGTGCGTTTTTTTAATTAAAAATTTTGGAGGTGTGGACTACACCTCCAAAATCTTTGAATTTTGAGACAAGCCTGAATGAAGTATTTCAAAACTTTCTTCCGCCGGGAACAAATAACTAACTTTTAATTTGATAAATCAACAACTGTACAATAAAAAATCCCCGATCCATCCTAACACATTTTTCGATAAATTTTTTTCAAGAAGAATGATTAAAAGAATTATTTCCTGCACTTAATGGAAGGAAGGATTTGCGTGGATAAAGTTAAGAAACCACTCAGTTTTATTCACAACAAATTATTTATATAACAAGTGTTATAGGTGCACGTCTTTATTATTTTTCCATCTTCTTTTAAGAATCATGGTAAATATCTTTCTACCAATTTGAGAATAAGTAGGGCTTCGTGGTCCTATTTTATAAGCATGTTGGATATAATCCTGCAAAAATGAAAGGAAGAAACTGATCTTAAATTCACGGGAAAGAAACGAGGATAAATATTTTATGAAAATAACTCCCAGAGAATTTTGAAATGCTGAAATATTTGGGGGGAAACACATCGAAACGAAGCAGAAGGTAAAATCGGGTCGTACCAAGATATAAAAAATTTATAACGAATATTTTATTTCACAGAACAGCCTTTATTTCATTTGAACAGCCTTTGGAAACTGTTGGTGGTAGCAAAAAAGTAATCAGAATTTTTTGATGACCACATCGAAAAGTATCAATTCGTCTGAGTGAGGTGAATTAGGAATTAGACCCTCTAACCCTAGTTAGACTCTGTATAAGATAACACGTATTGGCCTACTACTAGCTACGCAAAGGGGGTACGCAATGGGGAAGTTGCTGCGGCTGACAGCTGAGAGATTACGTACCTTCTAACACCAAAGCTTACAGATGCGTTCCCTCACAGCCCCACTGCTCACAAGAGGATCCAAGTCTATATATCTTTGACACATATTCAATTAATCAATCTTCACTTTCTTTACATATCCATCCTTAAAAAATATCTGAGCTAAATTTCCTCGTTGCTATTGCACTTTAAATTCAAGGTAAAAAAAGATCTACTGTGCGCAACTCTGTGCATAAGTGGCTCTGATATGCGAATATTGGGCCAAATCTGGCGAGAAACAAAACCGAACACAACATTTCAAGATACCATAATTTGCCTTCCGTTCCCTTTAAAATCAATACCACTCAGCAGAACCCATCAGAAATGGAAGCAGGGTCAGGGGAAACGGCGGACGCTCAGCGAAACGCACCTCGTCGTGAATGAATGGCCCCTGTCAGCCAGCGATTATTTCCTATATTTCCGACGCCCTCCTCTTTTTCGATTCAGGGTTGTGCATTTTATGGACGAGAAAGACGTAGGGCGATAGCCAGGTTAGAGGGTCAATGAGGAAAAAAGTTCTTATTGATGTATCTCCACCTCGCCATATATGAATTTGCCCCCGACTTTACTCGCAAGGAAGTATGAATTATCCTCTAATTAGGATAAAATTTTCCTTTTCTTTCTCTCCAGCAATAAAAAGGAAATAGCAAAAAAAGTTTAGCTCACTTGCGGTAAGAGAAATGTCTGATATTTTCAGATTTGACATTCCTCTACGCATGAAACGTATTTCAATCAATGCATCTTAACATTTGTAACTTATTGAAGTGAAACTTGGGCACTGATCACTACAATGAAGAAGAATTAGAAAAATTTAAAAAACGCAGAACGATTCATCTTAAGCAAAAAACGCAGACACAGAAAAAAACCCTCTTAAATAACATCACAAATGCCAGTTTTCGGATATACCAAAATTAAAAAAAGTACTGAAGTGAAAATAGGGATGAAAGATTGCTAAAATAAGACAACAGTTGGGAAATAAAACTATTCCTAAAGTCTATGCCTAGAAAAGACACAAAATATTATTTCGTGTTACTCGTAGCTATGAATATGAGGTTAAAACATAAGAAGGAGACTGCAAAGGACCATTCATGGCCTACACTTGGCAGCTCCTGTTCCAGTCAACACACAAAAGATTTCTTACCAGAGAAAAGTCATCAACATTGTCACCCTTTACAGGAGTTCGTCAGATCTAATCTACAATATACATAAAATGCCCCTAGAGGATTATGTCCATTCATGCAACCGCAAAATATAATCTCCATACTCCTTAGAAAAATATATACATATGTACATAAAAAAGTCAGTCCCATCTAGCAGCTTCATCCATATATTTATCTAATCTATTCTTAAAACTACCCATGGAGGAGGCTTCTATCACATGTCTAGTGAGCCTATTCCATTCATCTACCACACGATTTGTAAACCAATTCCTCCCAATCTCCTTCCTAAATCTATACTTATAAAGCTTAAACTCATTGCTACGTGTCCTGTCATGTTCACTAAGTATAAGAACCTTACCCAGATCCCCTTTATTATTAGAATGACTTCAGCACTCTTATTGCTTACACTCCTCCTGATGAATACCAATATCCTATTAGCTCTTTTCTTAGCATTTAGGCATTGCTTTCTAGGACAAAGGTCTGAACTTACCAAAATACCCAAGTCCCTCTCACAATCGGTCCTCCCTAAAATTCTCCCATTTAATTTATAACTATTCAATGGATTATTTCTACCTATACTAAGTACACTACATTTGTCTATGTTAAATTTCATTTGCCATTTCTCGGCCCAATTGGACAGAATGGTCAATTCCTCCTGCATTACAACAGCATCAGAATCAGCCCTAATGGCCCTACCTAGCTTAGAATCATCAGCAAATTTACTCAGGTCACTACTTATACCTATGTCAAGATCATTAATATAAATTAAGAATAGCAAGGGACATAAAACAGATCCTTGCGGAACTCCACTGCTAACACACCCCCACTCAGATTTAACTCCATCTATACTAACTCTTTGCTGTCTGTCACCAAGCCATGACTGAATCCACCTAAATATACTGCCATCGATCCCGTGTGCTTTAACTTTGCTCAGAAGCCGTAAGTGTGGCACTCGATCAAAAGCCTCACTAAAGTCCAAGTATAAAATATAGTAGTTTTCATCATTATCTGCTGCTTCATACACCTTACTATAAGAAGACAACAAATTAGTCAGACAGGATTTACCCTTACTAAAGCCATGCTGTGATTCTTTTATCAACTTATGCTTATCCAAGTGATCTCTAATATTCCTTGCTATAATAGATTCCATCATTTTCCCTACCACTGATGTCAAACTTACTGGTCTGTAATTAGACATATTTGTTTTATCCCCTTTCTTAAATATAGGTATCACATTGGCTTTCTTCCATGCCACTGGCACAATGCCACTCTCCAATGATTTTCTAAAGATGCATGCTAGGGGCTCACTTAACACATCCTTACATTCTTTCAAAATTCTAGGAATGGTGGAAGTGTTCAGGGCAAGCATCCAGGTGAAGCTTTTCCAGCAGTGCAATATAATAGGCTAAAGATGATGGATATATATATATATATATATGTATGCAAAATTTGCAAAACTGACAGCACTGGCTGCTTGGTTAAGCTTGCGCTGCAACTTTTTAACCTTTTCAAAGACTTTCTTTACAGAAAACGAAAGGTGGAAATAAAATGCTGGCATGTGGCATATCTTTATTAGCCAATACTTCTTTCAACCTTTTCAAATCTCATCTTCTGGGCAAACGATGAAAAAATTTAATAAAGTGGGTCGATTCACAAACTCATACATGAGAACAGTGGAGGATGTCATTTTCAAGAACAATTATTCCTTGATGCAACCGATTTTCGCCAGATATATTGATGACATATTCACCAATGCAGATAACCCTACCCTGTTCCTTACCCCTATTCAAAACTTCAATGAAAATTCATCCCTCAACTTCACTCATGAAACGAAAAAAACTCCACGTTATCATTTCTCGACTTCCTCGTCCAGGTTCTTTCCAACACGTTTTACAACTGAAGTTTACATCAAATTAACAAATATGAGCTTCTGCATGAGCAGATCATCCGAATGCCCTGACCGATACAAAAACTCCATGATGAAAGCCCTTGTCAACAGAGGCTTCTCTCATTCTGATCCAGTTATATCTCTGGATTATTCCTTTGTCGTGTTGGTAAATCCTACTGCCGACCTATCTTCTAGCCCTGCCAGGTTTTGCTCCACCCAAACGGATCCGCCGCTCACACAGGTCTAACCCATCCTGGGCTATGCATCGGCCTAGGCCGAGTTAGCCGCTCGGTTCAGATAAGGCTCGTATCCCTATGGGTATCTATGGAGGCTCAAGCTTCCCTAACCGAAACGCTCTAGTAGAAATGGGATAGAGAAGTAGAGGTCTTGTCAAGAGTCGAGCCAGAGTTAAGTGGAGTCCTGTCGAGTCTCTTTTTGATTTTTTTTTTTGGTCTTCTGATCACCTTTTCTCCAAGTAAGAATAGGAAAACAGTCATCAAGCTTTGCTGATCCTCAACGACGATCAACGATCGTAAAAGATAGAAGGTGTGGGACTAGAGTGTAGAAAATAGTTAGAAAAGGGTGGTATTCTAGTAAAAGAGTCTGTGTGCCAGGTTGTCTGGCTACCTCAGTAGTTGTTCTTTTGTTCTATTTTTTTTAATATTTTTCGGTTACTCATTTTGATGAGCCAGCATTCAAGCCTTTGTCATTGATAAGATGATCTCATGAAGATGATGATAGACTTGTTATTGAACTTCCGTTCTTTAGTGCCCTTCATTTTTCAATTCTAGTACGGTTGTTATACGTAAATACATTGTACATTTTTATTGGATTTATTACTTATTCATTTATTTATTTTTATTATTTTTCTTCCTTAACATTAAGTTGTCCACTTCGGATCTTTTTTTATTATATTTGACCACTTCGAATCTTTATTTATTTGTTTATTTATTTATTTTTTAAAAGAGTTGTCCACTTCGGATCTTTTTGTTCTTAGCTTGTAATAGGTTTTGGTTTATATGCTGTTTATTCTTCTGTTATATTCGTCAATAAATAGGGTGAGTCTTTTGTAAGGTTTATAGTTGACTGCTTTTGAATGCTCGTTTAAATGCTAAATCTGGTATTTCTTCATGTGATAGTCTAGTTCGATGCAGCACTATTTCAGGCATGTTTTGGTATATCTTCTGCCATATATTCTGTGCCCGTCTATGAAAGTTAACGTTGATAGGTTCAATATTCGTTGCTTTATGTAAGACTACGGATGGTATGTGGTCCGACAGGGTGACCTTAGTAATGAATCTTATCGCACTGTTTTGAACAACTTGTGCTTTGTTAACAGCGGTCTTGCTCAGGGTACAGGAGGATTGGCCTTACTAAAAACATGTAGCGTTTACTATTGCTACATGGAGAGGGCCGTTTTAAGCGGAACAGACCCCGCAGCGTTTTCCTAGCAGCGGCGATCTTCTCTTTGTAATGGACGTTGTACCCGTCGGAGGTTAAGTTCAAGCCAAGTACCCGGCCTTCTCTGTAGTAAACGTAGAGTTCATCTCGCACCAACACCTCCGCTGACTTCCAACGTCCCACAAAAACATCATCTTAAACTTATGAACATTGGTCTTAATTTTGTTTATTTTTTGAAGTCATTGATGTATTCGATTTCCCTGCATGTCCTGTTTGCAACCTAAACAAGGTTCTTTAGATGCTGATGATGATCTCTGTGATGTCATCCGCCATCTGGACTTACTGAGCGAGGTCTTTGTCGGGGTAAAGCATATAGATGGTATACACCGCACATAATTTAGAGTTGAGCCCCCCTCTCTGGTACCACAGTCTACAGGTTAAATGGTTACCCTTTAATGTTGTTTACTCTTACGACTGCCTTTTGATCTCCTATCTAGTCGCAGATTATTCTTGTTATTTTCTCATCCATGCCCAGATCACCGAGCTTCTTTTATAACGTCGATAACCACACCTTGTCAAAGGCAGAGGCCAGATCTCACATAACGACGTCTACATGGCTATTTCTGGCCCTGTGAATAGCAATCTTTTAGGTAATAAACTTTAATGCCGTTTCGGTACCAAATTCCTTCCGTAAGCCGTGTTGCTGGTTGTTGAATAGGCTGCTAGTTTCTAGGTAGATTCTTATTATGTTGTTGAGGAGTTTTTCCAGCAATTTACACAGGAATTCCAGCAGAGAGATGGATCGATAGCTGCTATTTTCTTCTTTGGCTTGCCAGGCTTTAGTATGAATATCATATGGGCTCTTTTGAACTGGTCCGGAAAATAGCCGACATTGAGGGAGTCATCAAATAACTTTAATAGAGCTGCGTTGATATTACGACGAGCGTTTTCATATTCTTCATGGGAGAAGGGCCTTCATTCTTCCCCCGCGAGACGTGTCGCGTCCACGAAGTGAGTCAGTGTGAGGTCACCCCAAGCTCTCGAAATCTTACAATAATTTGCTCCTCGTACCTTTTCAAAGAATTAGTTCTCTTCGTCACTTATACGAAAACGATTTTGCCAATATCTTCTGAATTGACGTTCCATATCTTGGTTCTCCAGGATTTGCACGCCATTGACTTTGATGTGTATACGACTCCTGGAGAGTAGTGCCCTGCAATCTCTTTAGTTGACTCCATAACTTTTTCAGGTCCCTTTCTCCATCAATATTAGCTATCATTTCAACAAACTGCTCTTTTAATTTCTCCATTATAAGATCCTTGATCTCAAACCTCAGCTCTCTGAGTTCCTGGTATCGACGCGCCATGATCCCATACATGTAAATAGAATGATAAAGTCCCACCTTGGAACTGGTAATATTTTGTGTTTCATCCAAAGGAAAGCTAGGTGGTCAGCTTCCAAGATCTTTGACTTTAGGTGGTCGAGTTTTTCTCCGGTTTCTTCCAGTAAAGCACCTTCTAATTGGTTAATCTCCACATTTTGCAAATGTTCACGGTATGACTCCCAGTTGGTTCTCTCCAAGCAGTGCGTCTAAAAATTTGGACTTGCATCAGAGAGGACGATATTTCCGTGTAGAAAATGGCAAAATCAGATAATTCTCTCTGTATTATGCCTCTGTAAATTAAAATGCTTAGCGAGCAACCGGCTCCATTGAATGTTATTGTTTAACCGGCCTCCCTACAGCAGGTGTTTAAATCCACGATCAAGATAGTTGAGTCTTCTCTCCTAAAGGTTCGTACAAAATTAGGGATCGAAAGGTATGGACGCCTGGGAGGTTGGTATCCGACCACAACTACCAGGTCATCATATATCATGCAGATCTTAATTGCCAGATTAGACTCTTCTAAGTCCTGAATTTCTTTGAACGTTATCTCTTTCCTGATGGCAATGGCTACTACATCGTAGCTCTCTTTTGAATGGCTAGCCATCAGAACACATAATTGTATATTTTTCTATACTCATTTTCATCAATTAAAATATGTCGGAAAAGAGCACAATGTCTGGATCGACGTCGGATCCTATGATTTTGTTATAAATCCTACGTTTAGCGTTCCAACTGTTTACGCTGAGCGACAAGATATTCAAATTACTGATGTATCTAGTAAAATTAGCTATGTTTAATTTTATGAGGCTGTTTGACTTTTCTTCCCATTTTCCTAGCCGAAGACCTTACCCTCATCGATCTTTTCTTCTTAAATCATTCCTGGTTTAGATTGTAGCAGGATTCGGGATAGATTGGAATAGGCCTCGTCTGGATGTTTCTAATAATTCTTTTTTTACGATGTCAGCACTAAATCCATCTTGTATTTACCTTTAATGATCCTTTCAATCAATTTGCCAACCTTGTATTTTCTAGGTATTAGTGCAGATGTAGAGCCATAAATCTTTATGCATAAATCAAGAGTACTTTAGAATAAATTAGCTATCGTGGGAGTTTCTGCTGCCTCTAACTCAATTTCTTTTGGCGCAATGGCTTTTCCTGGCAGGGTGTTCGGCTCCATTTGAGATTCCATATCTTTAGCTTGATCTTGTTTAACTAGGCGTGTTTCGCGAGAAGCCGAGTAAGACCTCGGCACCGTTTGCGACATGCTTTATATTTGGACGTAGAACAGGTCCCCTGGCGATGGGTTTTAATGAAACCACATTGGTTTGAGACCATTTTGGACCAAAATTTTATGAAGCTCTGTTACATAGCTTCCCGTTTTCGTGATATTAGTGATATTGGCATGCAAAATGCACATTATAAGTTTGGGTGTCATACTTTGATCGGTCTGCAGCATGGTCTTTTTCAGTTGGGGAATCTAAGTCGCCTGGGCATATGTAGTGGTAGCCCTTCTATTTATTTATTCTATCATTGCCTTATTATTGTCTATTAGCAATGCATTTTTAATTGGGCAAGAAATCGATGAGGTGCAGGGGGAGTTGCTACAGTTCAGGCAGTTCTTGTTCGGATTCGTGCGATCCCACCAGGTGTGACCAGATTCCGTGCACTCAGAGCATACATTCTCCTCGACATAACACTCTTGTCTAGCATGCTTCTCAATGGCGTAACATGAAAAAATCTTAAATGGGACAAATACTTTTCTTTCGATACAGCTGGCGGAGACTTTTAAATTGAACATAACCAACTCGTTTTCAACGGCTTTCGCTGCCATCTCAGTTCTTAGGAATGTCACCTTGAACACATGTCTGTGCTCTTGACCGTAGCGATTTTTAAATTTAAACGTCTCATTGATCTTTACCTAATCATATTTGTATTCATTTTCTTTTTAGATCTCTTCTGCGGACTGAGTAGCAACGTAGGGGTCAAAACGCGGGAATATAATCGATCTCTTTGCTGAGACATGCGGAGGAACCTTTGGTATAAGATCGATTTCTTCTAGTTTTTTTCGTGATTTTCAGCTGAGCAAGTTGTCTAGATATTTGTTCGTATCAGAGAAGGCCATGTATTCATTAACCTGATCTTTAAGCCTGCAAAACGCGATTCCCAGCTTAGAGTAAACAAGTTCAAACTCTTTTTCGCGCGTGGGATTCTGACATCACTTCTTGACCTCGAGCGAGAAGGTTTTCGCCGTCGTGGTCCTCCATGACGGCCCCAACGGCGGGGTTCTTATTTCAAATTTAGCAGGCCCTTATCGCGGAGGGTGTGCCTGAATATTCCCTGGTTCAACCTTTCTGCCCTACATAAATAAATTTTCTAAGAAGATCCTCTTACCTGCCTTGACCACTGCGGCTCAAAGTGGGGTTACCTTCTTCGCGACCCGTGCGAAGAACAATCTCTGGTTATCAGAACAACCAGAGGTGTGCTGCTGTGGTGGGAACATACAAATACGAAGCTTCTGAATTCCCTCGTAGGCGTGTGAATGACCAGTCGATTTCAACTGGATCCAAAAGCGGCGCTCTTCCAATTTACGGTATCTTCTTCACCTAATAATCACAATGGAGAATCCCTAAGGTGGTGTAGTAGGGCTTTGCTTTTCCAAGTGCGCTAAAGTCTTCCAAAAGGAGCACTCTTTGCTGATAATTTAATTTTTATATACGCTTTTATTTCGCTGATCCTAACATTGTTTAATCCTTATAAAAAAAAATTAAATTTGATTGATCCAAACAAATATTTTAGGCCAAAAGGAAATAATTTTTTTTATCTAAACATTATTCAATCTCTATAATTTTTGCCCCTTCTGATTTGTCCTAAAACCAACTCTTATGTTAAGATAATAATGCATATATAAAAATTATTTTTGTAAATATTTTCATTTGTCCAGAATCTGGGCTATGAAAAAGTTTAAAGACCTTTCGGCTTATAAGAAAATGCCACTCGCCAGCATTTTTTGCCACCCTTCGATTTCTGAAAAGAAAGTCTGAAAAGGTTAAAAAGCTGCAGCGCGAACAGCCATCGCTGTCGATCTTAACAAATATTTCAAACAACATGGTCTCCTACCATGTTATATATACATATATATATATATATATATATATATATATATATATATATATATATATAGTAGATGTGATTGATTTGTTCCTTGGGAATCTAATTGGCAGTAGGAATAGGAAGACCCAGGAAATGGCTCTAAGTATTTATTGGCTGGATATTTCGGACCTCAACTCTGACCAACATCAGCCACTGGCATTCCCATTTCTAAACCAGAAGCTTTTTCCATTAGGCAACACTTGGATTCTCACCAACATCCTCTTGATCCTGAATCATTTATCATCTTATCTTCATCTTCAAATTCTCTCGATTCGTAAAGTTAAGAGTCGCTGTACATCGATAAAATAAACCCCAACCTAAATAATTACACCTCTTCACTTAAACTATTAACCGTATAATCAACCAACACACCAATACATTAACCAACCAACAGACCAACCGAACATAGTTCGTTATAAATTTTTTTTATGATTTAATGGAATAGGTTATTTTATTTTTTAAAGCAGTTAGTTTCAATTTTTTGATACTCAAGTCAGTGTTTGTCAAAATTTCACTTGTTCACTTTTTATTTTTGTTTTTTCATACCTCTCAATATTTTGTCAATTTGATTAATTTAACCTGCCTTCCCCCGCTTTTTAGCCATTATATAATGTATTTTTCTAACTCTTTAACTGATATTGTTAATATTTTTTCCCCTTCTCATCAGTCGTAGTTGGAGTCCGAAACGTCCGGTCTTTATATTCCTATATATATATATATATATATATATATATATATATATATATATATATATATATATATATATATATATATATATATATATATATATATGCGGTAAATGTAAGCCCTAACTGCAGTGGGTTGTACCCACAAAAGATGATAAGCTTGGGCAGTGTTCTAATAGCTGGTCCAACTTATCAGTGTGGCGGTTGCACCAAAGAAGTTTGCTTTGCTGATTGACTTTGAAGAGTTCCTATAATATTGTAAAGATGAGTTTTGGCCTTACTTGACTCTGGTGTGCCTGGTCTGGTGCTCCTTTTCTTTGGTAATGGTGAGTGGGCTTGTCCGAAGTAAAGTGTGGTGTTCCATTTTTTGCAGGTGGTGTGCAAGGATTTGATATTCATGTGTGTGTGTGTTATCTTTTTGCTGCGGTGGGCGAATGGGTGCAGAGGAAAGAATCAGCGAGCAATGAGAGCAGAATATAGACCCCTTGGTACTAGCTGGTGATGGGTTTATTGTGAGGCTGTGGCATGACTGGGAGGAATTATTTGTGCTTGTGTGGAACTTGGCACTAAGAATGTCAAGGTGCGTGACGATGGAGAGCGTTTTAATTTCTTTATTCAGCTGATTTACTGGGGTGGACTGTGTGCATCCAAATTATTATACGGAGGGCTTTTTTGTGTGATTTGGAGTGTATCGGTGTTAGGAGGAACTAGTACGTGATGCCAGCAAGAGAAGCAGAATTAATTGTCGAAGGATGAATTGCTTGTTGAGAGTACCATGATAAGTGTTGCTTTATGTCTACCAAAGATGGAGCCAGTGAGATTTCTTGATAATATTTTATAATAATTAGTTTAAATAAGTACTTAAGTAAATTCAATTCATTCCCACTTGCTCCAATAACTTTTCAGATTTCATTTGATACAAAATTACAAACTCTGAAGCAATTATAGCTTGTGTATATGAAATTCTATATGCTGACTCTCCCTAAAACTACAGAGCAGAGACTATTGATTTTGAGAGAAAAAAATTCACAATATAAACGGAATCTACAAATGGATACCTTTAATACTGAACTATAAAACAAGCGAAAAAAAGATGAACGGATATATCTGAAGAATTCTAAACTCTTTTTAAGTAAGAGAATTTGAAAATAGGCTGATTGCCAAAGCTTTACACATTCTAGAAGAAATTCATTTAAAGATAATAGAAAATCTTATATAGTAGATATTTAAATTTTTAATATCATTAACTAATCCAAAGTGTTTGAGTAGTTACAATCCAGCGAAGCAATATTGCTTTTTCCTTCACGTCATTTTCTATTTGTTGCAGGTTGCCATTTTATGTTTACCCTAGTGCTGTTTCACACTCTGAATAGGATAAGTGGTTACTTATACAAATTATTAGTCATTGATTTGTTTATTTTCCTACTTTTTTCGCTATATATATATATATATATATATATATATATATATATATATATATATATATATATATATATATATATATATATATATATATATATATATATATATATATATATATATATATATATATATATATATACATATAGTGTGTGCGTGTGTGATCCCCACAAAAGTTTACTGAAATTGAAATTATTATTACTTAAAAACTATTAGAGATGTATTTTTCCTGTAAAATATGTTTGTCTAGCAACTATTTATCTTTTGATTATGATAATTTTATTTGATTTCCTTAAATGATATTGATACACAAATGGTTTGGGTTCAGGCAAAAATTTTTTTTTTCTCAATTAAGTGCAAAAAGAAAAATTCGAAGTTGAAAATGAACAAATTTACCTAGAGAAAATAATTTGAAATGAACCCCAGAATAATTCTCTTTTAGGTTTTTAAGTAGATTTGACACCAATGGAATGCATAAAATAGTATGTACTATTCTTTGGTTCATCAACTACTTTCTACGCATCACGGAAAATAGTACTCCAGATGACCATTTTATTATGTAGTTAACAGAAAATCAACAAGTATTTGTTATCACAAACATTAATAGGACTGGCAGTATTCAACAAGTACAAAGAGTTATTTGCGAAATTTTTATGATAGGCATCCACCAAGTAAGTCCTTGATGTGGAAAAATGTCCATAATTACAAAGAAGTAACATGGCTAAATCTTAACAAAGATCGTTTGTGTTGTAGAAAAATGATAAGAAAAGCATAAAATACTGAAAATGTTCGAAAGGCACTTCTTCAAAATCCAAACGTATCAATCAGAAAAAAATGGCTCTCAACTTTCCAGGGCAACATTTACCCACATTGTAAAATATAACTAAAAATTGCACCCATATAACCGAATTTTTGTCGTCTTAGACAGTTTGTAGAAGAGCTAAAACGTGTTCATTTCTTGTGCAACATTGTGAGTGGTGACGAGGCAGATTTTTCATAAATGGAAAGGTGAATGGCTTTAACATTCAACAGTATGAACTGCTAAACAATCCCACAGAATTTTAATTTGAGAGATGTATTTTTCGGCAAAAATTGTCTCTGTGGATCGGGATATGATGGAATGTCCATCTTATCAGCCGAGTTTCGCGACAATAATCTCACATCTAGCTGCCTACTTGAATATTTTCAACATCAAATCATCCCATTTCTCCTGCGTATCCATGGTAATCAATTCAATAGAATTTAGTGGCTTCACGGCGGAGACTAAACTCTTAGACCGCTTGCTCTAAGTGAAAGACGGAGATAACGTTTTAGCAATGGCATTGTCGCGCTAAATCATGCATATGAATGGCACCCTTGATCCAGGGTTTAAGACCTTGCGAATTCTTCTTATTGGCTCATGTAATGAGTAAAGTGTATTTTACTCTTCCATAAAATATAAACATGTTAAAAAATTTTATCACACATCAAGTCAAATTAATTAAGGAAAATCATCAGTTTTTGAAAAGAGTAGTGCAATCAATTTGATAAAAAGCACAAGTGTGCTATTCAGGAAATAGAGGACGGGTGAAGGAAAGGGTGTTTAGATAATTAAAAAAATACTTTTGTATTACCCATATGTAGAAGAGTTTTGTAATTAATGAGAGATAATTTGTTAATTTTCAACTTCGGATTTTCATAATTTAACTTCCCTATACAAATCCATTTTTTTGTACCTCCACCACACCAATTCGTGTAGCAAAAATGATATTTAACGAATATTTTCCAATTTCAATCGAAAGATAAATAGTTGTTAGATAAATCAAATTTTACAAGGCCAAAATATCTCAAATAGTTTTGAAATAATACTAATTCAAATTTATGTGGTAGAAAAAAATTCTTCCGAATAGACAAGCTTTTAAGGTATGCTTCGCAGGTCTATCTGGACTATGAAAGCTAGAAAAAATTAATTGGTAATTAAAATGTCAAACAGGAAATAGAGTTAAACGTGAAGCGAATATACAATGTATATCTCTCAATATGCGAGCGACTGATGAAATTAAATCAGTCAAAGCGCAAAGAAACAGAAGATAAAGAAAATAATTGGCGGGGGAGGAATTTTGTTTCCCTAATTGTGAAAAATCGGTGCAGGTCTAATAATCAAACCAAACACACTGAAGCATCAAATGGAATAAAAGTCTGCTTCAATTAAGAAAAAATCGGTTGTTTGTTGCATCAGTGTGCTTGGTTTGATCCTCACACCCGCACAATTTATTTCGCAATTAAGAAATTAAAATTTTTCCGGAAAAAAATTATGGCGTTTATTTTCCCTTTTTTCATCTAAGAAAAATAATAGAATTTCTCGGAAGTTTAATTTTATTTAGGCTGTTTATATCATAATTTGAGGGTGAAATGTACAAAAATCTGGAACCCAAATGCATTTTCTAAATTAAGGAAGTCAATTGATGAGTGCAGTCACTATTACAAATAATGTGCCTTTTTTTCAGGACAGCTTCGATTCTTTTCGTCTTGCAGGATACCAAATCTGTGATGATATTTGGAATAATATTGCCTTATCTTTGTTCAACAAGCACCAGCAAATAATCAGAATTAGATGGCCTTTGTTTAGCAACCAGCAGTTTTACTATCGCCCACAAATTTTCTATTGGGTTCAAATATGGCGAATTCCCAAGCAAAGAACCCCAAATTCGATGTTATTTTCAGCCCAAAACTTTGTTATTACTTTTGCTTTGCTACAAGGGTCAATTTATTCCCTTAAAATACTGTTATCATTCCCAAATTGGTTCTGAACTGCTGTAAAAAGGTGCTGATGCAAGACATTTTGGTACTATTTTGAGAGTTCATAGAAATGCTATTGGGCAAAATTATTAGTGCTAGAGTTCTCTTTGATGTAAGGCAGCCGCAAACAAGGAGGGTGTCTAGCTGCTTTGCCCTGGGCACGAAGCTTCTCGAAGCTCATTTCCAGCGAAAAGGATCTTCAATATCGATTTGCTTTTTCTTCAAAAGTACATTCTTTATATTTCTTACAAAAATGGGGCCTCTTATGAAGTTATTCTTTATGAGTTGTGACTTGAGACGTTTGTTGAAAGTTTCACGGCTCACTGTGTGCGTTGATGCGTTCATACCAATCTCTTTTCAATCTTGAGCAAGCTTTCCACTGGAAGCAACCCGAACCTTTAGCTAGGGTATTACCAGGTGCGACCATGTCGTCCATTTGAAGCAGTTGGAGATTCAAAAGACTGCTTCACAGTAGTGTAACCAGTTTTTTTAACGTCACTCATGATCCTAAATATGGTGCTCCTTGATGCAATTTCCTTATTAACTATATTCTTGCATTTGAGGCTACAATGGCTGCACGCTTTTATTGGGAAAGAACCATTTCTGGAATTGAAATGTTTCAAACATTTATTTTAAAAAATAAGAAATGAATTACAATTACACAACATCATGTATTTAATCCATATTAGTCTTCATTTTATCCTTTTGATTCGAAAGAAAAGCTCCATTGAGTGGGAATAACCTACAGCAACAAGTCCAGAGCGCGATTTTGGATTCAGTGGAATACATTTTTTTAAATGGAGACTTTTTAATAAACCATCAATAAACGAACAATTTCCAAATTCGAGGAGACAGAGAGTGGATGAGACAAATCACGTTTATTGCCGCTAAAGAGAGGAAATTTTGCTTAAAATTTGTTTGTAGATTTTTCATCTCTAATTGGAATCTTATATTCTTATTCATCGCATTAAAGGCTGCAAACTCAATTTAAATGAACATTGAAATGGCCATAAGTTTTGAATGGCGATATGAAGTTGTCTCTCACCTGTTCTTGCAAACTTGTAGATAGATTCTTTTAGGTTAATTACTTGACGTTAATTATAAACAGTTTATTAATTCGGTTCAGGTATGAATATGAGGTGGTTTGTTTGTGGCCTAACCATCAAAATTTAAGTACGTTTGAAACATGCTTTAACAACCTTAGACTTTCCATAAAATTTACCGTCGAAAAAGCATTGCGCTGCACCCTTGCGTTCTTAGATGTGCTAATTCATGAACCTCCGAAGGTTTCAAATATAAAGTGAATCGCAAAGCAACCAACCCAAATTTCTTCGTTAATTTGTATTCCAACCACCATAGCAATGTCAAACGTAGTATTTTTATTTAATTTTTAACGTGGCCCGAGTATTGTTTCCCCTGATTTCATGGACAAAAGAATTTCCAATATTTATAATATAAGACAGAAGGTTTGTTATCCCTCTCAATGGTTAGAAAACTGTTATATTCTAGGTAAAAAAATTCTATCCTTCTAGTAAGAAACAAAATACTTTTAACCTTTGTGGTAATCACAATATAGCGTCAATACCTTTCTCTAGGCTTCATTTAACTAACAAAACATGAATACAGTCTGAAAGTAAAAGAGAAACAATATAAATAAACATACGCATTCTAATAAGGTTAAGTAAACAAAGTAATTTAGTGTAACCCATTAGGCAATTATACATATAAGGTTATATGAAGCTTAAAGTACCACATTCTCCTGTGACTTGCAGAATCATTGTTCTATATAGCGAAGGGGCTTGTTGCGTTCCCGCGTAGATCGGCGCAGTTGTTCCGGGCCAGCATGCGCAGGGGTGGATGGTTCATCCCTACGTTGAAGATTTGCTGGAGCACCAGATACCCGGGGCGGAAGAGAATCCACCTTCATATCTCCTTCCTTGATGAATATACTCTGATCACCTGCAGCATTAGAAGAATTCAACTCAGCTGAAACAATAGTAGGTACCGGAAGAATCTTCACCAAACTAGTCCTTGTAGAAGGATCAACGTTGAGATCCTCTTGCCTCTCATATAATAATACGTTACCAGTCGGAGCCAAGTCATGCACTGATATCGTTAATTCGCGTCCATCGACAAATCTTACATGAGCGTAATGTAGGTTTGCCTCAACAACTGAACATCATCAACGAGGAGTTAATATTTACTGAGGCAAACGTGACGTCGTACTAAGACGGATCCAGGAACAGCTAACCTTGTTGGCAACGAATGGCCACTGGAAGATCGACGCTGGTACGAGAAAAGCCGCTTATGTGGCGTAGCATTGGTGGCTGTTCAGGGCAGAGATCTAATAGAATGAAGGGCGTCAGGCAGCACTGTTTCCCAATGACATTTTTGAAGGTTTTTGGATGCCAGAGCAAGGATTATGTGTTTCCAGATTATAGCATTATACCTCTCACACTGCCCATTACCTCGAGGATTATAAGATGTCGTTCGACTAGTGGCGATGCCTAGATTGTGCAAGAATTCACGTAGATCCTTGGCCACAAACGAGGATCCGCGATGAGAATGCAGATAAGAAGGCATACCAAATATCGCAAAAATCTGGTTTAGACAATGGATTATAGTACTAGTAGTCATGTTCTGAAAGGCAAATACAAACGGAAAACAAGAATACTCCTCCACCCCCGTGAGCATATCGTGGTTTCTAGAGTTTGAGGGTAGAGGCTTATTGAAGTCCAAACTAAGATGTTCAAAGGTCTGCGTGGCCTTGAGAAGGTGAGTTTGGTGCGGTTTGCAGAACGGAGACTTCAATCGGGCACACTGAGGGCATTCAGAACACACCCTCCTCAAATCTTCAATGGAATAAGGAAGATTTCTCACTCTGACAAAATGAGCAAGTCTTGTTGCACCAGGATGGCAAAGTCGTGTGTAGAGCTCAGATAGTTTTTCGTTATTGACAGTAGTTCCACAGTGAGTACGTGAGAGAGTGTCTGCAGGAATGTTGTATTTACCAGGACGGTAAAGGTCATAATTGTAGCACCCAACTCGATCTTCCATCGTTGAATTTTATCATTCTTGATTTTGCTAAGCCGATTCGTACGGAACATAAAGTTAACAGCCTGTTGGTCCGTAACCAACGTGAAACCTTGTCCTGTCAAGTAATAAGACCACCTCTTTACAAATGTTACAATTGCACATGCCTCCTTTTCTACTGCAGAATTTTTGCGTTCAGTATGTGTAAGGGTTCGAGAGAAAAAGGCAACTGGACGGCCTGCCTGATTCAGAGTAGCAGCAATGGCTGTATCGGAGGCATCAGTCTGAACTACCAAAGAAATAGTTGCATCAACGAGTGCACAATAGCCTTCCCAATCTCTTCTTTGAGATCATCGATGGCTTTCAGAGCCTGTGGACTCAGGAGAAGGGGTCAGTGGCAACAAAAGCTCTAATCTGGTCAGATAATCGGGTAACCCATAGCGAATAAAAGGGAAACATAGCAGTAACACGTCGTAACTACGCTCTTTAGGGATCGGTGATTCATTTAATTCACGTAAACGTTCAAAATCTGTTTTGAGAGAGCCGTGGGTTATTGTGTAACCAAAATATCTATTGAGTTTTTGAAATGACAGACTTAGCCTCATTGAAGGTAAAGTTGTGAAACCGGGCAGCCTCTTGAACTTTCGCCAAGTTCTCATCGTGCTCCAGCTGGGTTTTCCCTGCCAAGACAATATTGTCCAAAAAGCATAAGTTCCATGCAGATCGTGTTGCTTGATGATGATGTCAATAGTCTTTTTGAAGCAAGCAACGCCGTTCGTAAACCCAAATGGCACTCTGCGGAATTGATATAGCTTGCTATTCGCTTCAAAAGCAATATATGGCTTCTCCTATTTCCGTATAGCTATCTGGTGATAAGCAATTTTCAGGTCTAGTGAACTATAGTACTTTTAATAAGACAGTTCCGGGACAAAGTCGTCTATTCTTGGAAAAGGGTACGCATCCAACGCATGAATCTATTAATGATCTGTCCATAGTCAATAACTAATCTCTTTCGGAGGAGCTCATTCGACACAAGAACTTGCACCCTCCATGGAGATGTGCTCTCCTCAATAACACCATCATTTAGCATTTTGTTAATTTCAGACCTTATGAACTTCTTTTCATCATCCCCAAAGCTCCGAGATTTTGTTGTAACGGTTTTGCAATAAGGAGCAAAACTTGAAAAGAGACGAGGTGTATCCACCAAAGCAGACAGTCCACTGCATGTGGCAGGGTTGGAGATATTTAGATCTTTCTTGAATCCACCAATCTCCACGGTGACACTAGCGTTCTGGTTTATAAAGTCTTAACTAAGCATGACATCATAACGCAAGTCTGGCAGCACCGAAAGCCTTTTATTGTAGTAGCACTCACCATTCAAATCGATGTCAATCGTGCAGCGTTGCTTTACAGGAGACGTAAATGATGAAGAAGCCATAGATACGATCCAGTCGCTGGAACAACCTTCAACTTGTGCTTTTTGGCATAGCTATGTGAGATAAAAGATTCAGAGCTCCCTGTGTCATAAAAGCGGTCGTTTCATTATTACCAAACAAAACATACACAGTAGCTCTCCGTAGTAGTCTCGGGGAAGAAACAGAGATTACGGCCAGTGTATAGGACTGAGTAGATGCAGAAGTAAAAATGTAGTAGACTGGCACACCTTAGCAAAGTGCTCCTGTTATTACACTTATGACAAGTGATGTTTTTGCAGGGTGCTGCCTACGATTGTGACGGGGACCACTACAGTAATAGAATCGGGACTTCAAATTGGCAGCAGCACAGATCCTTGCAGCAGAATAAGCAGTTTAAGTTGTTGCAGCAGCACAGGTCCTATCATCAGTGCGAGCAGGCTCTGATGACGCAGCAGCACTTACACCAGAGACAGTATAACGAGAATAAGACTCTGAGGTCTTCTAAGCAAGATCGAGTGCCCTGGTTTGATCAACAGCCGTACTTAGGTCCAAGGTTTTGTTTTCAAGCAATCGTTGCCTGATTGTATGAGAGAACAAGTCATTGATAAAAGAATCCTGTATGTAGTCATCCCGATCCTGTGAAGAAGTAGCAGCCTTGAAGTTACAATCCTTGCTGAGCACCTGAAGCTCTTGTAGATATTCATCTATTGTCTCCCCTTCATGCTACATACGAGTAGCCAATAAATGTCTCGTAAACACTTCATATTTAAGCTTGACATAGAGGTCTTTGAGAAGATCTATAGCTGAATCCTAGGTAGTTCACTCTGCAATGTAACTATATACGGTTGAAGAGACAAAATTGATCAATCTATCCAGCTTGTTAGGATTAAGGCTTGCGATGGATTCCAGGAATGCAGATAAAGTACGATTCCAGTGAATCCATTCTCGTGCAGCAGTAAGCGAGTTGGGGGATACATCCAGGCGTTCAGGTGTCGAAAATTTATCCATCTTTAGATCAGACGCAGCTTGTTTTTATTTTTATGAAGCTATGATAGGGCTCTCATTATTTATTTAAAGCAACATTATAGCCTTTGGATCGGCACTGGCGGGAGTGTTAGTTAAATAAATTGTGGTAATCATAATAAAGCGTCAATACCTTTCTCTAGGCTTTATTCAACTAAAAAAACATCAATACAGTCTAAAAATAAAAGAAAAGCAATATAATTAAACATATCCATTCTAATCAGATTAAGGAAACAAAGTAATGTAGTGTAACCCATTAGGCAATTATACATATAAGGTTACATGAAGCTTAGATTGTAGGAGTGCAAAGATGTATCAGAAAAAAATTCCTTCCAACGCGATAATATAAATAGACCATTAAATTTCCAACTCAACGACGGACTCAGCCTTAACGTAAGGGCTAAGAACATAGGCGTTTATATCTAATGGTACCGCGTTTGAAACTCAAAGTCCACAACCTTTTATGAAGAAATCTCATGACAAAATGGAAATCAAGGAAAACGCTTTAAGGACCAACTCAAGAAGACTCAAGATAAATGGATCGCCTCAAGAAAAAAAAACGGAAGAAAAACGACTCCAAGGACAAACTCATCAAATCATCAAGAAGCACATCAGGAATCATTAACTCATTAAGAATCAAGAAGAAATCATCAACACAAGATTAAATGCGATAAAATGAAGATACATCAAGAAAGGAAGGATAAAAAGATCAAGAACTAACCCAGCCAACAGGAATACTAGAGTCAAGATAAATGGAAGACAATGTTTGAAGGGCCAACTTAAAGAAAAACAGAATCTCAATAAGTAAAAGAATGATGTTGATAAATAAACAAAGAAAATAATAAAAGGAGCGACCACTCACCATAAGATCAACACAACCTTAAAAATATTCTGCCTCCTTTTCATCTAACCCTTTACACCTCTTAACGTCGCCTTCGGCATTTAGAAATCAACGTGTTATGCAAATACACTTCAACTTTGTATTCCGTACCGATGAAGAATTTTCCTCCCAATTTAGACATTGTTTATGCTAAAAAATGTAGGGATTGCCTGAAAGTATACATAGGAGATGATTAAGTTTCAACCTGTGCTGATTTAGCTGCTCGGTTCTGCTATGGCTCCTACTTGTGTGAATATCTAAAGAGACTTAAGTGTCCTAGCCGACACGCAAGAGAGTAAAGTATATCTACTCCGAGGTAAATAAAGTCCAGTCAAGTCACTTCTGGGTAGATCTTGATTCTTGTCAAAGGTTCGAATAGGTCCTGGCGAAAGTGCTGTACGCTTCTTCAGTAGTAAGTGTAAGACAACTGTTTTGCATCTCAAAGGAGAATTGTTCTAGAAAATGAACGCCTCCACTGTTCCCATCTGAACATTTTGGAATCTTTATAGATTTTATCCCATCTGATTGGTCCAAACTAAAATTCTTATGTCAAGATACTAATGCATAAATAGCATCCATTTTCCGCAATCTTTATCCTTTGGGGAGATTATGACCATTAAAAGGATTGAAAGAGGCCTTGACTAATTAACAGGTGCAGTGCAAGTTCAACCAAACAGCCATCGTGGTCGACTTATATATATATATATATATATATATATATATATATATATATATATATATATATATATATATATATATATATATATATATATATATATATATATATATATATATATATGTGTGTGTGTGTGTGTGTGCATGCATAGAGTCATGCTTAGAATTTTGAGACTACTATACTTATCATGTAAGATAAATTAATATTACTAATCCAACGTTACACTTTGTTTTACTTTTGGATTATAACTTGAGGGATAACTATACAAAGATTTGGAGCAGAAACACATTTTATTTATAAATACTCGGAGCGTAAATCGATTCACAATCAATATTTACAATGTGTTCGTTATTCTTCAGGAGTGCCACAATTGTTTCCCGCAAGCTGAATATCAAATTTTGATGATTACTTGACTCATATTGCTCAAATTTCGTTCAATAATCTCCTACAATGTCCCACAGATAGGTAGATCTGTTTATCAACTTCCTGTTTAATTATCAGCCACAAATTCCCGATTGGGTTAAAATCTGGCAAAGTTCCCAGCCATGGTCCCAGAAAATCGGTGTTATTTTCAGTCAAGAACTTTGAAATTAAATTTCCATTGCGCCGAAGTCCACTATGATGCTGAATATCATAGTTATCATCCTCAACTTGGTCCTGAACCTTTGGAAAAAAGTGCTGATGGAGCACCTTTGGGTACCATTTTGAGTTCATGGGTGTTCTGAAAATTAATTATCGTTATTTTTATTATTACTGGTCATTATCACTGTTATACTTTTTGACACTAGTAATAGTATAACTCAAAGTGATGTATACCTCTATATGCTCATTAAAAAAAGTCGAACAAACGCCTTTGGTAGGACAAAACTTGTTCATAGTTCGACTCCCCACCCCCACCTCTCAAAACATCCACTATTAACCCATGTCGCCTATAAGAAGCTTATCTAATAAAGATTAGCAAAAGAAATATTTCAATCTACCCTAACACTACATATGCACTGTGCTACAAGTATATATATATATATATATATATATATATATATATATATATATATATATATATATATATATATATATATAAAAGCCTCTGTTCTCTTCCTTAACAGGAAGAGCTTGGTTACACAAGCACCCCTGCGGGGTGTGGCCTACGGCCTTATTTGCTAATCTTAACCACCTTTTTTAATCCCCTTTATAGACTCTTTATTTTAACACCCTGAACACCCTTTTCTTCTTCATCTTCTTCTTCTTCTTCTTCCTTACTTCTTTTTCTTCTTTTTTATTTTTTTTCTTATTCAAACACCTTCAAATATTCTCGTTCTTAAAATATAGGGTTATGGTTATATATATATATATATATATATATATATATATATATATATATATATATATATATATATATATTTGGTTAGTATATCTGTTGTAAGGACTAGAATATTAAGGAAACTCATGCTAAAGAATTCTTATAATTAGCCTTACCTAATTGCATATATATTTTTATTGATAATCATACAATAATGCTCAAGTCAATGCGATTACGTAAGTCTAATAGTAAGAATTCTTTAATAATGTATAAAAGGCTCGTGGATTTCCTCAACCTTCTTCAGGAGCGCCACCCATACGACTGGGGAACAATCCATTTCTCTAAAGAAGCGAAATTTCAAGAAGCCATCTGAAAGAGATAGCGTTTACCTTACACAGAAAACGGGAATTCGAAGGGACCCGCAGTTCTTCATCCAGTCGTCTTGGTGGATTAAGTAATTTTTAGTATTTATTACCTTTACTTAAACGCCGTGACTTGAACTTTATTGTTCATTTATCTAAAAAAAAACCAAAAAAAAAAACCCTGAACGTCGTAGATGCTTGCTAGTTTGTACGACCACACCAACTGACTAATAGTTTTCGGTCGTACAAGGAAAGGATGGGTTCCCCTTGCAGTATTATATATATATATATATATATATATATATATATATATATATATATATATATATATATATATATATATATATATATATATATATATATATATATATAATATATATATATATATATATATATATATATATATATATATATATATATATATATATATATAAATATATACGAGGGGTGGTCAATAAGTTTTGCAATTCAGATATAAGGAAACGAGATATGAGGAAAAGTGTTTGATTATTTTTCAATATAACTACACTCGACTTCAATGCACATTCGCCACTTGTCCCTTAGGCTTTCTTATTCCCGACAACTATAAATCTCTCGACTGCTGTTCAATCCATACCTAGACGGCGAGCTAGACATCTTCATCGTCCCCAAACCGGCGTCCACGCAGTGCCGCCTTGAGCTGGCGAAATAAAAAGTAGTCTCTAGGGGCCAGATCTGGACTGTATGGGGATGGTTGAGCTCCTCGAATCCGCACTCGAACAGGGCAGCTTGTGCAACTCTGGCCTTGTAGACTTCGATGAATTTGAAGTCGATCATGGGGCGTCAGGTTTCTAGGGACCCAAGAGGCAGAGACCTTAGTCATGGCCAAATTGTCGTAGATGATGTTTGTAGAGAAATGGCTACATTAAGCATCCTGCAGGAGTATTGGTACATTTAAGCCCCCCCCCCCTCATGAGGAGAAGCGTGGGAAAGGTAGCCGGCGAAACTGCTTACCATGTGTGATCTCCCCACCGCTGTGGGCAGTTGGAGCTAACATCTGTTTTAAGGCGACCACCTAATGTCCTTAAACGACGATCTAACGTTTCAATTACCTACGAGACCCATAAACCCAAGGTTATGGAAAAAAAAGCGGTGCGATTCAGAAGGCACGCCAAGTAGCGGTGCGGTTGCGAGCCTCTAATTTGCGAGCTGACTTGGGCACCCCAGTGCCACCTCAGGAAATCTCACTGTCCCCAGATGCTAACTCACCATTCGCCCTCCCCCCCTTTGCCTCTGTGGCCTAATCACTTCTCCCTTTAGATGGGGGGGCAACCGGCCTATAAATAAGCCTCGCAAAGAAAGAGAGAATGATGATCAGAAGTCGATACGCCAGAGTAGGATTAGTTTGTGAAAAACGATCCATCGGCCAGACAAGAAGATTATTAGAAGTCGATTCGCCAGAGAAAGATTAGTTCGTGAAGATCGATCTTTCAGCCAAACAAGAAAATTAGACGTCGATACGCCAGAAGAAGGGTTAGTTCATGAAGATCGATCCTTCAGCCATACAAGACTATTTCCGTGAGAAACGATAGGATCAGATTGAGAAAATCGATCCCCCCTTTCAGAGCCGTATTAACCTAAATAGTCAAGCTTTATATCGGTGCCACACCGAAGAAGCCTTTTCAGTCTGCAAAGAAGTCCGACTGAAGAAAAGCGAAGCCGCTCACCCTCGAGCGACTCTCACATCTCAAGTTCCGTAAGAGTGAGAAGAGAAGAACCCAGCACCAACGAGCTCCCGTTCTTCAATTACGTTAAAGAATCAGCCCCCGTCACAGGCGACAAGCAATCCCTCCTCGACAAAAATCCAACCAGTGGCCACAACACTTCAAAGCGAGAGGTAAGGCCTCCAGCAACATCTGGCAATCCCTAATACCTACCTGTAAGTTAAAAATAACATTTATATTCCTATTGCGATAGTAGAAGTTTAGTACGTCCCATGTTTTAAAGGAGAGAAGAAACCATTGTTCTTGAACCTAGATCATATGTGTTTGTAGACAAGAGTACGTTAATTTAATGTTTAACGCTAATTAAATAGAGTCGCGAAAAAAAATACTAATCGGCAATTGGTATTGTGATAGAACGAGTTCAGAGCTGCATTCATTTCAACTTCTATCACATTTTATTTAAAACCATGAGGCTACCCACGTGCATCTTCGATTCGAGGCTTGGAGTCTTATCAACAGCTACCGGACGCCAATGTTTAAACAAGGAGGTTATCGTCCCCCCCGTTCGCCCCCATACGCCGACCTCGCCAGATCAAGTTAGGCTTATGGGCAGATAAGGCATTGTTCCCCGGCTCGGCTGTGCGTTCCTCGAAGCTTCCACCCCATTCTCCCCCACGCCAAGGAGATGTCCTGGCTATTTATATAGAAACTTTACCACTAAGATCAGATTGGAGATCCAGATTTTCGTCGCGAAACATCACCACGACCTTCTCTCCCTTTGTGCGCCAAGGGACCTCTACCTCGAGATTCACCATCACTTGTCCAGAAGGAGGACAATATTCCTTGAGTGCCTAAGGTTCGAGCCTTTAGTGACGCCAAGTCCCCAAGGCATCCCCTCCCCCCTGTTGTTCAAGGAGAACAGCATTAGAACAGCCATTGTTCGTTTTGAGCCCTCCGCCAAGAAACGGTTCTCATCCCCCCCCCTGTTGTTCAAGGAGAACAGCATTAGAACAGCCATTGATCGTTTTGAGCCCTTCGCCAAATACCGGTTCTCATCCCCCCCCTGTTGTTCAAGGAGAACAGCATTAGAACAGCCATTGCTCGTTTTGAGCCCTTCGCCAAGAAACGGTTCTCACCCCCCCTGTTGTTCAAAGGAGAACAACATTAGAACAGCCATTGTTCTTGAGCCCGTAGACAAGAGACGGTTCTCATCCCCCCCCTTGTTCAGAAGAGAACAACCTAGAACAGCCATTGTTCGTCAAGCCGTTCGTCGAGTAACGGTTCTCCTTTCCAAGACGCCACGTCAGGATCCTTTTATCCCCCCCCCTTTGGCTGGAACTCGCCAGCGGACCGAATATTCCTTCAAGTACCTTCCACTGCACCCTAATGAAATTACGTAAGCCAAGCGTCACCTTTTGAGTATTGATCCCTTATTTGTCAATTCTATCCTGTGCTTTAAATGGTTTATCGAACCATCCCATCTCTTTAACTCCATATTTGTTTTACCTTTTTTGATCCCTTAAATCCTTGGATTAGCCCGAGTCTCCACGACCCTTTCCATTCTGTTTGTCAATATTTTCCGTTTTTGTGTTTGCTGATAGTTATTATTAATAAAGCTCTATTTTATTAATGATAGAAATATTATTATCCTTGAGCTCAGTTCCACTTCTTAAGCACTTTGAAGATACATAATATCGGCCGCCAGACAGTAAAAACGCACTCTAGAGATAATTAAGGAAGTTCCCTCAACGAATTGTGATATATGGTATATCGTCGGGAGTCATTCTACGACAGGTATGTTTACGGGAAGCCTATTTGTTTATTTTTTGTCATTGAAAGATCTTTGATGCCAAAGATAGAAATGTGGTAACTGTTGGTTTGTAATAGTTAAGTGTTTCATTTAAAATACATGTTTATTTTGGTAGATTCTGGTGTTTCCTCTTATCCTTATGTGTTTAAAAATAGCTCTTCCTTAAGAACAAAACTACTAAATTAGCACTCTTAGAACAAAGCCTACTTCATCATAGAAGTAACTGACGCCCCTTAAAGCATACCACTACTAAACGGGTGTCAAAGAGTATAGTGATCAAAAACAAGGGTCATTTTACGACATATTATAAAAGTGGTGTCAGGCTTATAGGTTTTATATTAGAAAGAACCCAGCATTGTCTATTTAAGGAAGAGCTAACACATAAACGGAACACCAAGAATAATAGAATATTTGACGAGTGGAAAATTGGTAAAGTTAGAGGTGGATACAATCTGAAGGTAATTGTTTGTCCAAGTGGTAAGTTTCGGTGGTGAAGTAGGTCAGGCTTGATTAAAAACAAGGTAGATGACTGACATAAGCGCGATGGCATTGTTTGACCTTTATCGGAAGCAAGGTCAAAGCCTCGGACTAGGAGGAGCCGATCTGAGCTCGTTTATTCAGGAGAAAGAGAGAAACGAAAGAGAAGAAAGGAGAGAGGAACGTAAAATGAAAATGGAAGCTGATTAAAGAGAGAAGATAAGGGCCCACGAAAGAGCTCTTAGTAAAGACCAGTTAGAGGTGCAGTCAGTGTCATCCAGAACAGGAGTGTCACCAGCAGCCAGCATGAAACTCCCGGAGTACAAGGACGAAGAAGATTTATGCTCATATCTCTCCCATTTTGAAAAAATATTTGAAGTCAATAATTGGCACCTAGAAGAAGATGGGGTCGCCAGACTCTTACCGCTACTCAATCGTAGGATGAGATAGATATTCGTATCTTTACCCTGAGAAGCGACTGTGGACTATTCCACTCTCAAAGCCGAACTTCTCTCAGCAACAAACCTTAACCCGGAAGAATATAGGATTAAGTTCAGGCAGTCTCGTATAAGACCTGGACAAACATACAAACATTTTGGCTTTGAGCTTCGTCGAAGCCTACAGTTTTGGATGGAGTTAGAAGGGGTAGAGAACGAAGTCGCCGCGGTCGTCGCCTTCATGCTTAGAGATCAGTTACTAAGTACACTACCCCTAGGAAATCCGTGCATTCGTTAAGGACCAAAAAGCTTCTACCTTCAACGAGTGTCTGGACGAGGCTGAACTCCACGCGGTAAATCATCGTTTATATCCGATGGAGTACAAGAAAGAGAAGGCTCCCTCCCCAAAGAAAAATAGGCCGCCACCCAGGCATTTACAGAAGAAGCCCTTTAAGTTCTCAGCAGCAAAAGGAACTTATAAACCAAATTTTGGAGGAGGAAAAAATCAAAAAGAAGTTAGGATTCCACATTGATCATACCCTAATACCGGCACGTATCCCAGGAAGCCCGTCACTTGTTATACCTGCGGGATAATAGGTCACCTGAGTTTCCAGTGCCCACAGAACTCCCGACTGAGGGAGACCTCGAGACAACAGGTGCAAAAACTGACTGCCGCGATCCCAGCAGGACAAGCTGATTCGTCCTACGTCCGAAGGGCCCCAGCAACAGGTAAACTTTCTATTCAACAAAAGTTCGCCAGGCGGCCTACAATTTGAAGAATGCACTGTTAATGGGTGCCGAGTATCCACTTTAGTAAGAGACACCGGATGTACGTGCATAGTGGTATCCGACAAGTTGCTGCCCCCAGTAAACCCTAACGATAAGAAATTCGCAATCGTCCACGACATTTTAGGACGTGACAATCGATTCCCCGTCGTGAGATGTCATATACAATGCAGATATTTCACCGGTTGGACGGACGTGGTAGTAGCCCCGGGTAGGTTCTGCGCAGTACTAATCGGGCAAAACCCCTAAGTCCCCAGCAAGAAGTGGCCCAACAAGTAGTCACCCGGGCACAAGAAGCCCAAAGGAAAGAGCAACCTGCTAAGTTGACCCTGAGGATTACCCTCGAAGACAATGGGGCAAAAATTGACCTTCTTCGCCAGTGCTCAGAAGGAATCCCCACTCTTAAACCTCTATGGGAGAAAGCTATTAAATGTGAAACTTTCCAAGGGAAAGGAAAGAAGCCTATCCAGTATATCGTAGAAAACTCACTTCTCTACCGTACTATCAGCGAGGAGGATAAGGAGAACAAGAAAGCACTGTGTGTACCTCAAGAATACACGCACAGAATTTTGAATACCGCGCATGATGGAATATTAGCCGGACAATTTGGGCACAACAAAACGGCGCAGCAGATATTGCGACACTTTTATTTGCCCCAGGCCGCCAGGAAAATTGTGGCCTATTGCCGATCATGCGACGTGTGTCAGAAGGATCCCTCCAGAGGACGGGTACCTCCCACACCCTTACAAAAGGTGCCCGTTATAACCGAACCATTCTTCCGAGTGGCTATTGATTTGGTGGGACCAATTCACCCCCCTTCAAGTGGAGGACACTCCTACATCCTCACCCTAGTGGATTGTGCCACCCGGTTCCCAGATGCCGTGGCACTACGGAAAATTGACACTGTTTCCTGCGCGGAAGCATTAATTTCAATATTTGCACGAGTAGGCCTGCCTAAAGAAATTCTTTCGAATAGAGGGCGCCAATTCACCTCAGAATTGATGGAGTATTTTAATAAACAACTGTTAGTCAAGCCAATTTTTACGAGTCCATTTCATCCATCCACTAACGGAATCTGCGAGAAATTAAACGGGACTCTCAAAAATATATTGAAGAAGTTGTGTCAAAACAACCCTATACAGTGGCAAAGATACCTGCCTGCAGCCCTTTTCGCCTGCCGAGAAATACCTCATCGGACGTTGGGATTCTCGCCTTTTGAGCTATTATACGGGAGAAATGTGCGAGCTACTATGAGTATTCTTAAGGAATTATTTTCCAACGCAAAGCTCGACCAAGAAATCAAATCGTCTTACGCTTACGTGATGGATATGCGCGAACGCCTAGAATACTGCTCTGGCTTAGCTCGAGAGAACGCCGAGAAAAATTAAGCCAAATACCGGGACTACTTCAATATGAAAGCAAAGGCTCGAAAATTAAAGGCAGGAGATGAAGTCTTATTATTACTCCCGACCGAAAATAATAAGTTATGGGCCCAGTGGAAGGGACCGTTTGAAGTAATCGAGGCACGGGTTCCAGTCGATTACTTGATAGATACCCCAACAGGGCGAAGAACCTATCACATAAACATGCTAAAAAAATATCACCGCCACGCGTGCATAAAGAATATTACCCTTCTAGACGAAGAAGAACCGATGGATGCCGTTTACCCGGGTACGCCCCTGCAAGTCATACACACCGTGTGTGTGGAACAAGACGAGAAATACGAACTTCCCTCGCTCTCACCTAACTCGGAAGACCCTCACGTGGATTTAAAGATAAATCCCCACTTAGAGATTCAACAAAAAGCGGAAATGTTGAACTTGCTCATGGAATTCCCACAAGTCATTTCTGAAAACCCTGGATGTGCCAAGTAATTTATCCATGAAATAAAACTGAAAACTAATTCAGTGGTTCGAATAAAACCATATCCTTTAGCGAACCACCTACGAGAAGCCTTCAATAAGGAAGTCCGGAATTTACTAAAATTGGGAATTTTAGAGCCATCGGAGTCCGATTATTGCTCCCCCATAGTAATGGTTAAGAAACCTGATCAATCATTTCGGATGTGCGTGGACTTCCGAAAATTGAATTCAGTGACCGTTTTCGACGCCGAGCCCATCCCACTAATAGATCCAAATCTTCATTCATTTGAAGACGCTAAATTCATCACCGAATTGGATTTGTGTAAAGCGTACTATCCAAAAAACTGACGGCTTTTGCGACCGAGAGAGGTCTGTTACAGTTTACCAGGCTACCCTTCGGACTACTTACAGCCGGTAGCAATTATAATAGGATGATGAGGCGAATTATCGCTGGCCTAAGTGACGTGTCGTTTTACTTCGACAACGTGTACGTAGCTACCCGTACATGGGAGTCACACTTACACGCCTTACGCTCATTGCTGGAGAAATTGAAGGAGCAAGGTCTAACCGCCGGGCCGACCAAGTGTTATTTTGCCTACGAATCCATTGACTACCTGGGATTCAAAATAGGACAAAAACACTTGACTACCCAGCAAGAAAAAGTGAACGCCATAGTCAAGATGCCCCGGCCAAAAACAAAAAAACAACTCCGATCGTTTATGGGAGCGGCCTCGTTCTATAGGCGTTTTGTACCACACTTCACTTCCATTGCGGCCCTAATGAATGATTTGTTAAAAAGACAGCGTCAGACCCTGTGACGTGGAATCCCCATGCAATAACTTAGTTGGAGGTTCTAAAAGGGAAACTCGTAACTGCGCCCATTCTTCGCTTACCAAATCCCAACAAGATCTTCGGCCTTCGCACGGACGCTAGTCAAGACGGGTTAGGCGGAGTATTGCTTCAATACGAAGATGACGAAACATCCTATCCCATAGCTTGTGTCAGTAGGAAACTGTTGAGTAGAGAAAAAGCCTACGCTACTATCGAAATCAAAGCTTTGGCCATAATATGGTCCATAGGAAAATTCAAATATTATCTAATAGGGCGCGAGTTTAATTTGGAATGTGACCATAAACCGTTGTCATACTTAAGTAAAAATAAGAGTAAGAATGGAAGACTCCTGAGATGGAGTTTACTCTTGATGGCGTACCAGTACTCCATTCACTATATAAAAAGGTCCAACAATTGTATGGCCGACTCGTTAAGTCGGAACCCTTTTGACGATTAAGGAGCAGCCCAACTATTGTATTATAGCAAAGTTAAGTGTAAATCAGTAGAATTGTAAGTAAGTAGGGGCGAGTAACCCCCTAGTGGTAGGTAAGAAAATCCTAAGTTGGCACAGTAATATAGGAATTAATTTAAGGTCAGGTGAAATGTTATCGAGGCATTCCCGAGTGAACTAGAATTTATTGTATAATATAATGTTCCGTAAGTTACCCATGTATATTATTGTAAGCGTCGGATTGAACCCTCCCCCCCTCCCGTTAGATTCTTAAGGAGGAGAGTAAATGTAGAGAAATGGCTACATTAAGCATCCTGGAGGAGTATAGGTACATTAAAGCCTCCCCCCCTCCCTCATGAGGAGAAGCGTGGGAAAAATAGCCGGCGAAACTGCTTACCATGTGTGATCTCCCCGCCGCTGTGGGCAGTTGGAGCTAACATCTGTTTTAAGGCGACCACCTAAGGTCCTTTTACGACGCTCTAACGATCTAATTACCTACGAGACCCATAAACCCGTGGTTATAGAAAAAAAGTGGTGCGAGTCAGAAGGCACGCCAAGTAGCGGTGCGGTTGCGAGACTCTAATTTGTGAGCTGACTTGGGCACCCCAGTGCCACCTCAGGAATTCTCGCTCTCCCAAGATGCTAACTCACCATTCGCCCACTTCCCCTTTGCCTCTGTGGCCTGGTCACTTTTCCCTTTAGATGGGGCGGCAATCCGCCTATAAATAAGCCCCGCAAAGAAAGAGAGGATGATGATCAGAAGTCGATACGCAAGAGTAGGATTAGTTCGTGAAGATCGATCTATCAGCCAGACAAGAAGATTATCAGAAGTCGATACACCAGAGTAGCATTAGATCATGAAGATCGATCCATCGGCCAGACAAGAAGATTATTAGAAGTCGATTCGCCAGAAGAAAGATTAGTTCGTGAAGATCGATCCATCGGTCAGACAAAAAGATTATCAGAAGTAGATACGCCAGAGTAGGATTAGTTCGTCAAGATCGATCCATCGGCCAGACAAAAAGATTATTAGAAGTCGATTCGCCAGAATAAAGATTAGTTCGTGAAAATCGATCTTTCAGCCATACAAGACTATTTCCGTGAGAAACGATAGGATCAGATTGAGAAAATCGATCCCCCCTTTCAGGGCCGTATTAACCTAAATAGTCAAGCTTTATATCGGTGCCATACCGAAGAAGCCTTTTCAGTCTGCAAAGAAGTCCGACTGAAGAAAAGCAAAGCCGCTCACCCTCGAGAGACTTTCACATCTTAAGCTCCGTAAGAGTGAGAGGAGAAGAACCTAGCCCCAACGAGCTCCCGTTCTTCAATTACGTTAAAAAATCAGCCCCCATCACAGGCGACAAGCAATCCCTCCTCGACGAAAATTCAACCAGCGGCCACAACACTTCAAAGCGAGAGATAAGTCCTCCAGTGACATCTGGTAATTCCTAATACCTACCTGTAAGTTAAAAATAACATTTATATTCCTATTGCGATAGTAGAAGTTTAGTACGTCCCACGTTTTAAAGACCGCCCCTCGTATGTGTGCCATTTGCTTATGTTCTTGTATCCTAATGAAAAAGATAGATATGCAGAAACTATTTTGCCTTAACCTATATTTTCATAGAGTGCGAAAGAGAATTATGTAAGATTTGGAATGAGCAAGTGAGAAGCGTGTTTTGGGTTGAATTAGATTGACTGACGTACGGAATTAATTTGGAAGACAAGGCCTGGTAGCTATGTAAATGGTTAGGCACATAACCACTGATTTATAAACCCATTTCCAATCCCGATAGGTCATTTACTGTTGTTTAAAATCATATTATTTTGTAGGGATTCACTCAAATTTGGAGAATAACAGAAATAGAATTTAAATAAAATAATACCGACTGAAAATGATGAAGACTTGAATCTCTGCTGTCAAACACTTGTTGTTCTTTGAACCAATGGTTTAAACCGGACAAAGTTCGAATACTTACCATTTTCAACAAGTAGAATTATGCTCTAGTTTCAAGTCACTTCATTGAATGATATATTTCTATTCCTCCTCTTTTGCAATACTCTTTTGCTTCTTGTTAACTCGCTCATTCTTACTAGAATATAATTCCTACTTCTTGTTGGAGGTGAGCAAGTTCAAGAGAGTTTCACTTTGAAGGAGAGCATGAGCAATAGAGTTCCATGTAGAAGGAGAGGATGATAATGAGAATTCCATGTTGCAGGAGTATATGATCAGGAGATTTTCCTTTTGAAGGATAGCATGTTCATGTAAGATCCATGTTCAAGTAGATCATATTCGTTAAAGTTATGTTTTGAAGGAAATCATGTTCATAAGAATTCAAATTTTAAAGAGAGCCTCCTGTTCATTCGAATCTTATGTTGAACAAAAGCATGGTCAGGATAGTTATATTTTGAAAGAAAGTATGTTCATGAGATTCCATGTTGTAAAAGAGCATGAACAAGTGATTTCCATTTTGAGAAAATTTTCATGTTGAAGGAAAGCATGTTCATTAGATATCAGTTTTAAAGGCGAGCCTATTTGAGACAGTTCAATATCGAAGAAGAGTATGTTCATGAAAGTTCTATGTTGAAAGACAGCGTGTTCCTTATAGTTGCACGTTGATGAGAATTCTATGCTGAGGGGAGAGTATGTCCATGATATTTCCTTTTTGAAGGAGAGTATGTTCTCTAGAGTTCCATTTTGAGGGAAATTATGTTCATAAATGTTCTAGTGTAATTTGGAAATAGAGTATGTTAATGAGTATTCCATGCTGATCCAGATCATGTCCATTAGAATACTATGTTGAAGTAGAGCATGTTCATAACTTTCTTTGACAATGAGGGAATGTTAATGAGAGATTTATTTTGAGGTAGACCATATCTATGAGTATTCCTTGTTTGCGGAGAGCATGTTCATGAGTGCCATGTTTGCGGAGAGCATGTTCATAAGAATTCTACGCAAACTAACAATTTTCCTCTCAGCGCAGTCCTTTTGGCACTTTCACGCATTTTCTTTCATCTTAACGTCGATCTTTTTATTGAACCCTTACCAATATATATCTATCTGTTCTTTTTGCCTTTATTTTTTGGATAAATATTATAAATACTTCGACCCTTTGCTATATTTATTTAATTCTATATAATCTTTTTTTCAATAGTTGTTGTCACAACAGCTATTGTCACAGGAAGTTGTCTTCAAAATTTATTGTCATAGGATGTTTGATACAATAATTAATCATACAGGAGATTTACTAATACAGTTATTGTCATAGGAGTTGAGCTGCAACAGTTGCCTTCATATTAATTTTGCTGTAATGGTCACAGTCACGGGAGAATTGCTGCAACAGTTACTGTCCAGTAGGTTTGCTGCAACATTTACTTCTATAAGAAATTTGCTACGACAGTTAATAACAGGAGTTTGCTGCATAATTACTGTTATAGGAGGTTGGTTGCACAGGCACGGTCACAGGAGGTTGTTTGTAACAGTTTCTATCATAGGAAGTCTGCCGTAGCATTTTCATAAGAGATTTACTACAACAGTTAGTGTGACCGAAATTTTCTGCAACAGTTACTGTCATAGGAGGTTGGCTGTGACAGTTACTGGCCTAGAAGGGTTAGTGCAAAGCTTGCTGTCACACAAGATAGTGTGCAACAGTTACTGTCACTAAAGTTTGACTGTAATAGTTACGTCATATGAAGTGGGCCGTAACATTATTATAAGAGATTTGCTACAACCATTATTGTGACAGGAGATTTGCTGCAGCAATTGCACCTACTGGAGTTATATTAGAAAAGTGGCCGCCACAAGAAGAGTATGCAACTGTTTCTGTCACAGTTTTGATAATAGTATGTGCTACGGGGGGATTGTTGCAATGTTACAATCAGTACAGGTATGTTGTAAGAATTGCTGATACAATTATTCATTTTAACGTCTTCTGTGATTCATCTCATAGAACCCAAGTATCTTTGGTTCGGATTATTTCCAAGTTGTGTTTAAAAAGTAAAATGAAATGCCATAAACAAAAACACCTTTTCCGTATTGAAAATTTTTATTCATTATAGTAGAAAAAATGATCAATTGTTAAGATGCAATACGCCAGGTGGCTCTGATGCACGGGATCAGAATAATAAAACATCCACTTGAGTCAGGCCTCAACAAAAATTGAAATCAAGATGCACTTGAAATCAAGTGCATCTCGATTACAAATGCAGGATGTATTTGTTGTACTTAATTATACACAAATGCAAGAGAAATTTTAAGGTGAAATGTCTATTGGGCATAAATTTTCATATCCTTATTTCATACGATAAAGTTTTATAGGAAAATGTATGTCAAATAAACCTAGGTAAATTTATTTTTTAGTTATATGAATCGTTTACATTGGCTGTGGATTTATGTCACTTATCTGTTTGTGGTTTCATTGTAATCCCCGATGTGAAAAGGAAATTAGAACGAGAATTGGTATTGCAAAGAGTGGATTCACAAGAATTAACGAATATCTGACAAATTGAAAGTTGTATATGGGAATTAGAAAGAGAGCAATAAAAACCTTTGTCTGGTCAACATTGTTGTATGGATGTAAGATGCCAAAAAAGTTGGAAGCAGCTGAAATGTGGTTATGAAGGAGAATTCTGAAGATACCATGGGCAGCAAGACGAACTAATGTAGACGTGCTTAGGCAGATGGGAGGGGAGAGGGAGATGATGACAACAATAAGAAGACGACAAGTGAATTTCCCAGACAGGTGATGAGGAGGAATGAGATGGCGGGCGTGGTGTTGACTGGAATAGTGGAAGGAAAAAAAGCAAGATGAGGACAAAGAGAGAAATTTATTTACGGTGTAACGAGAGTGGCAGGGGTGCATCATAAGCCTGCAGATCTGTTGCAGCTAACAAGAGACACAATCACGTGGCGCTCAATGGTTGCCGAAGTCCAGGTGAATGTGGCACGTCGGTAAGGTAAGGATACCAAAGGATGAAATTGACGCATTTTAATCGCGGTGATCACTAGGATATATGATCACTAAGAATTTAAATGTCATTTAAGAAATGAAGGAAAGTTGATTGCTGTAGGCGTATAAATGGATAATAAATTTGTAATTAATCTTTACTTATAATTGACTTTGCATTTCACCCTGAATGGTAAGAAAATAAGTTGCCTTTTTTAAAATTGATAAATTGATTTGGGTAAAAAGTATTGACTTGCGTGCATTAGGTAAAAAAAACATTCTTTTTAAATGCATTGCCTTCTACTGTAGGCTGAATATATCATATGAAATAATATAAAGTGTAGTTAACACACAAGTATTTTACGACTTTTTTTCCTACTTTACCAACGATTACAAGTCTATAAATAACCTTAAAATATTTTTTTAGATTTTAGGCCATTGATAAATGCAGGTGTTCGAGGAAGATTATATCCTTCTACAGTTCATTAGTTCGTATAATTCCACTGCCGAGCACAGGACTACCAAAGATGTTTTCCCTGATTCATCGCCTGTTTGTCGCTTTATTCCAATTATTGAGTGAATTTCTATTACTCAACTGCCAGGACTTCTTCGAGGTCTGTTTATGTACATATAAATAAATCCATTTTAAGATTGCACTGTATTAATTTTATCTTCCTTCTTTTATTGCAATACTGATTCTTGCCCATTTCCACCTGGGAAGTACTTACTGTATGTCCTTATTTTATGTTCCAAGGTAGCTTACGACCACTTGCCGATGTGCGTCGTTTTTATGAAGTCTTCACGTAAGAATAATTCAACTTTTACACTTTATACATCCTTAATTAAAAAACCTGGATTAGCCTCCTCTCAACTTTTAGAAGGCTGTAGATTCACTTGCACCTGTTACTCTATATGAAACGTATGTGTTTTGGAGAAACAAGTATCTGTTTTGCGGATGGTTCTCCTTTTAAAACTGTTATACCATTTGAGCAATTAAGGAAACAGAATATATTGAATATTCAAGTAAGACGAAACAATGGAGATACGGAAGTGCGATTTTATTTCTAATTTATTAAATACTTGAAATTAAAATATTATGTTAATTTGTAAATATTTAAACTGTATTTCCTAAAGTTTATTTATCTTTGAGTAAAATTTAAATTACATTGCGTATAATATTTAGAGTGTTGGAGACATTATGCGAGTTTGTGCGGGAAATCCCCATGAGAACTAACATCACAGTTTTTTACATTCCAGCGGTCTCATCTAACCTCAACTTTGAGGAAAAGCTGCTAAAACTGCGGATGCAAACCTATCTTTATTCTAATTTTAAAAAATGAGAATAACAAACAATATCAATAACCAAGTATAACGATAAAATTAAAAAGGGAACAATAAAGCAAGGCAACACCAGGTGTCCAAATTGCGGCCTACCTTCCATAGTATAGAAGAAGCCAGCCTGGTATAAAAACTGTATCGCCTCACTGTCTGGTAGGCAGTAACCAGCCCCAACTTCCAGAGACATGGAAAAGAGACTCGCTGGTCACCGTACTCGGATAAATAGAGAGCAAAGGTTGATAAACAGCACTGCATCAGGTCCTGGGTTCCGGGCATCGTACAACCCCTTAATCGCACTAATTTATCTTTAGATATCTCAAAAATTTTGTATCTTTAAAATAAATTTCGGAAAGATAACTTTGGAAGATAATAAATTTCCCATTATCAGCCGATTTTTATAGTGAATTACATTAATTTTATTATAAAAAAAGAAATGCAAATTTATCGATAAAGGAAATTAGTGGAACAAATTACAGTTAAGATATAAAATATATCAATGTCTAAGAAATACAGACACACTAACATTAATAAATGTTAGCGATAATGATGCACATCATATGTAAGTTCACATATATATAGTTATGTAAATATTTATCATAAAAATAAAAGGTTACCTAACAAGTAAAAAACAGAAACCAAAATGATCAAAGGTAAATATTCGAACAAAAGAAAACTTTGACTGGTTAAAGTAAACAAAAAATAAACAACATTCAAATCGATAATTAAAAATCCAACTGAAAGAAATCTAAATTTTGACTTAGAAATTTAAAACAGAATTTAAGATTGACTATTGCTTACTTCTATATTTAGTCAGCATTTAAAACAATTGTGAATCCAAAATTTGAAGTCTAAGGATTTTTCTCCAGAACCCCAAATTTTAAAATTTTAGGGGAAAAATGAACAGTTACAATAATTAAAGTTATTTCTACCGAGTAAAATTTTGGCTCAACAATAAATTTGCATTTACAATGAGAAACACCATTCGGTATACAAATCCTGAGCATTAATTTACTGTGATTTATCTGCATCGAAAGTTTGGTAATTCTCGCACAAATATTCATAAATTACTGAGGAAATTATTATCATGCGGAGCTTCTCTTTATGAGCAAGGTAGCTTGTAAGAGACATTGTATTTAAAGTAAAGGTTTGGCAGTGGATAGTCCTATAGAAATAACTGCTTTAAGACACACACACATTCACATTAATATATACATATATATATATATATATATATATATATATATATATATATATATATATATAGAGAGAGAGAGAGAGAGAGAGAGAGAGAGAGAGAGAGATTTCTTGTACAAAGCTTGAGTCTTATATTCAGTAAGAAGGACAAAACGAAGAAGGCGGGTCCCATCTTTAATTCCAACGTTTCGGGTTATTACAAAACCCATCTTCAGAAGCTAAACACAAATTCTAAAGGAGCAATCTAAGCCTAAAAACATAAATAACAGCACAAGTTCAAAGTTAAAAACTTCAGATAAGAGAAAATAACAAAAACGACGTTCAAAATATAAAATGAATTTTACGTTAATGAACAAACAAAATAGTGAGGTAAAGAACAGCAAAATATTTGTAAAGAGATACTATCAATTAAGGACAAACAAAGTAAACGTAATATTACAAAATTAAACAATTAAAATGGAAAAGTAGAGAATTGGATACAAACAAGGTAAAACTAAAATATAGACACTGAACATTACCTTACATGGTCGGATCACAATGACGAGTGAAAACAGGAACGAATTCAAAGAATGAATACAGCTTGGTTAAGTTATAAACAGAGGAAAGGATGACCTGTCCTCATTTAAATTTGGGCGTTTGTATTTAATACAGAGTGATTCTTGAATGCGGAGAGAATCCGCATATATATACTGTATATATTTATATGTAGGAGATTTTTGTATACATCTTGTGGTTTAAACAAAAGAATTAATGGGGAACTTAATGCATCCTAGTTAAGCAAGTTCAACCGACCTAACGCGCGTACTCTCATATCATTTTGACTTATGATCTTATGGCCATATGACCTTAAAATGGCCTTTAAATCTTTCAATAATTAAATAATAACCTTAAGAGGAACTTGGAAATTATAGCATTCGAAAGAGAATGTAAAACATCATAAGGGTCCCAAATTTCGTTACAATCGGCAGAATAGTTACAATGTTATTGCTCCCAAATTCATTAAAAAGTAAAATGGTTACAACCAAACGACAACCTATGGACCTACAGAGTAACTTATTGATTCAAGTACAAGCGACTAAAAATCCCTATCCATTATATTAAGCAAAGAAGCTTGGAACAATTAAAATTCCAAAAATCTCAAATATACGACCTATCTTTGTGAAAATAAATCAAATACCATATTTTATAACAAGAATTCTATAACTTATTGATGATATTTTTAAACAGTTTGGTAAACATGGACAATAATTAGTTTCTAGCAGAGAGTATGCAGGTGTTCTATATACCGTATTGAAAAGGTTTTTATTAGACAGGTACATTATGTCTAGAAAAATAAGGGAGCCTTTCGTTTCATGCATGAGAGTTAACCTTTTTTAAAAACCCGAAACAATTGTTCACATATCTTTTCAAGAGTAGAGCTTTGAACTGTTGAGGACATTTAGAGACCGACGCCAGTTACAAATTACGTAAAAATGCATTGAAAACGACGAACCCGACCCAATGCCGTCTCATCCCTCTCTCTGTCAAGATTGTTATTAAAATGAAATATTGTCTGCAAGTCCAAGTTTAAAGAGCTTTGAAATGTCAAACTCGTTCAAAACAACGATCGTGGAATGAGTGTCGTAGAGTAAACCGTATATTATATTACAGGTTTCAAAACAGGCGTATTTATAAATAGTGATTCAATATCGAAACTAGTCCTATATATAATATAGTAAAAATTTAGATGAATTAATAAAGTAAACTTATACTTAGTAAGAGGGCTTGTGATAGGTACAATAAAATTGCAAAAGATTATAACTAGGTAGACAAATTGCAAATAGGATCAGACGGAATAGGAATCCAATTTTGTGGGTTTGCCATTGGTCATAAAGTGTAACAGGATTTGAACATGAGCTTAAAAGACCATGTTCTAACTTTTAACAATTTGAGAACGATCTTGATTAATTTTAAGAAATTTAGAAACATTATTCAATACTGAATGTATATTACTCATATAACCAAAATCTAATTTAGTAATATATATTGGTGAATTCCATGACGTTTTTCCTTACTGCTTGTCGTAGAATGACTCCCGACGATACCATATATAACACTATTCGTTGAGGGAACTTCCTTAATTATCTTTAGAGTGCGTTACTGTCTGGCGGCTGATATTATGTATCTTCGATATGCTTAAGAAGTGGAACTGAGCTCAAGGATAATAATATTGCTATCATTAATAAAATAGAGTTTTATTAATAATAACTACCAACAAAAACAAGAAGGAAAATATTGACATAAACAGAGAATTGAAAGGGTCGTGGGGGCTCGGCTAATCCGAGGATTTAAAGGATTTAAAAAAGGTAAAACAAATATAGAGTTAAAGAGATGGGATGGTTCGATAAACCATTTAAAGCACAGGATAGAATTGACAAAAGGGTTAAGTACTCAAAGGTGACGTTTGGCTTACGTAACCTTTGCACTAGTGGTGCAGTGGAAGGTGGCGCAAAGGAGTTTCGGTCCGCTGGCGAGTTCCAGCCGAAGGGGGGGAATAAAAGGATCCTGACGAACGGCTTGAAGAACAATGGCTGTTCTAGGTTGTTCTTTTCTGAACAAAGGGGGGATGAGAACCGTCTCTTGTCTACGGGCTCAAGAACAATGGCTGTTCTAATGTTGTTCTCCTCTGAACAACAGGGGGGGGGTGAGAACCGTTTCTTGGCGAAGGGCTCAAAACGAACAATGGCTGTTCTAATGCTGTTCTTCTTTGAACAACAGGGGGGGAAGCCTTGGGGAATTGGCGTCGAATAGGCTCGAACCTTTGGCACTCAAGGAATATTGTCCTCCTTCTGGACAAGTGATGGTGAATCTTGAGGTCGAGGTCCCTTGGCGCACAAAGGGAGAGAGGGTCGTGGTGATGTTTCGCGACGAAAATCTGGATCTCCAATCTGATCTTAGTGGTAAAGTTTCCATATAAATAGCCAGGACATCTCCTTTGGCGTGGGGGAAAAATGGAGTGGAAGCTTGGAGGGAACGCACAGCCGGGCCGGAGAACAATGCCTTATCTGCTCATAAGCCTAACTCGATCTGGCGAGGTCGGCGTATGGGGGTGAACGGGGGGACGATAACCTCCTTGTTTAAACATTGGCATCCGGTAGCTGTGATAATACTCCAAGCCTCGAATCGAAGATGCACGTGGGCAGCATCGTGGTTTTAAATAATATGGGATAGGAGTTGAAATTAACGCAGTCAACTCGTTCTATCACACCCCTCCATTCCAGGGAAAGTTGTCACTTCGAAAAAAAGAGAGAGAAGGGACAACGATAGAGCTCCGTTGTAGGGAACTCGTTTTCTTGTACCAACCGTACCTTCCTGCACCTAACTAGTATTACCTCAATACATATGATTATTTTGATCTTTAGATTACAGGGGAAAATAACCTTTAATACAACTTAATCAGAGAAAAAAAAAGGGGCATGGAACAATGAAATGATATAAACTTAGTACATACGGGACAAAATAATTTATACGTAAATTAATAAGAACAAATATATATACATACAAAAAATTAGACATTGAGCGTTACAAAATTCAGACATATACATTAATTAATTATATTACAAAAGAATCTTAAATTAAGTCGTACAAGACGGTATATACCTACATGGAGATACTAATCCTATGAATACAATTATTCTACGCTATTCGGTAACGCATTCCTACTGAGTGCGTCAGCGACCTGGTTATCGGAACTTTTTATCTAATTTATTTTAAACTGATACTCTTGCAAGAGTAAACTCCAGCGCATGATGCGGCCGTTTGAGTGTCTCACATTCCTAATATAGGCTAACGGACGGTGGTCGGTTCCTATTTGAAATTCTTTACATATCAAGTACAGCTTGAATTTGTCTATGACCCAGATAATTGATAGAGCTTTCTTTTCTCTAGTGGCATATTTCTTTTCGCGTGGTAATAATTGACGACTAGCATATGCAACTGGATGACTCGTTTCGTCATCCACGTATTGAAGGAGTACACCTCCAATGCTCTCGTTGATCACGTCGGTCTTAACCCCAAAAGATTTTTCCGGGCTGGGCAACTTTAAAATGGGGGCAGAAATGAACTTACTTTTGAGCTGATTAAAATGGGAAACAGCGACATCATTCCAACGTAAACGATCGGGGAAAATCTTTTCCTGAAGGGGGCATAGGGGGGCCAAAATTGCAGCGAAATTCGGAACAAATCGCTGATAGGGAGAAGCTGATCCTAGGAACGATCTTAATGGCTTCTTTGTAATCGGGAGGGGCATGTGGGCGATTGCCTTAATCTTGTTCTCGTGGGGACCTAACTTGCTTTGTCCTATTTTGAAACCCAAATATTTGATGGTTTCGTGAGCAAAATGGCATTTGCTGGGGCCAATGGTGAGGCCATTTTCACGCAGTTGCTCGAAAAGAACTAATAGCGCGGGTAAATGGTGACTCCATTTAATTAGTTCTTGTAGCTGACTCTTCTGACGTGGTGTCAGCTGCGCGTCACTATCCAGGTCAGAGGGTTCCAAAGGCTCACCTGGTAGGGAAGGAGGAGGGTAATCGGCATCAGGTTGGATGCACACTGTCTGGATTACATTAAGGGACTCCGCGGGGCAATCCTCTTCAAGCGCCGATGCTTCGTCCAGTTCTACGAAGGTATCTCCATGGGCGCGTTGGGGGTTCTTTTTTTCTTGGGGTCCAGGGACAGTCTCCGTGTCCGTGTCCGGGGCCTTATCACCTAAGGGTGTTAGTGATTCACACTCCTTTTGTGCCGTCCTAAAGTCCTGGTTAAAGGTTTCCGAGAAATCGGACGGTATCGGGGTTCTGATGGGGACGGGCTCCAGGGCTTCTTTCTTATCTCGGCCTTGAGGAAGGGCGGCCTGAAACACAGGGTCGAAACTTACTTGGGGGCTCTGTCCTATAAGTACGGAACAGAATTGTATGGGTGCTACAATGACTTCAGCCCAGCCATTATAATATTGACACTGCAGGTAACATCTAGCGACGGGGAATCGGTTCGCCCGCCCAAGGTGGTCATGTACCACCGCAAATTTTTCGTGGTTAGAGGCCACTGGGAGGAGTTCATCGGACACTATGAAACACGTACATCCTGTGTCCCTGACGAGAGTCGATACTCGGCAGCTGTCCACGCTGCCCTCCTCATATTTCAAAGTTCCCGATGAACTTTTACCAAAAACAAAATTTACCTGGTGGCCTGACGGAGGGGGAGAAGTTTCTGCTTGGGTCTGCACCACCGGGGGAGCCGGGGTTGCATTAATCTGGTGAACTTGGTGGGCTGGTCCGATTTTAAGCCTAGAATTTTGGGGGCAATTCCAGCTCATGTGGTTTTCTACACCACAGGTGAAGCATATTATTGGTCGCTTCGGGAAGAGAGATGGAGGAGAAGTCTTAACGGGAGGTTTGGACTCCCGTTGTTGGTTTTGGGGAAAGACGTTTGGGGGTTTTACGGGGCTCGGAAACTTTGTCAGCTTTCCTGGGAAGGGGCGCGAATCCTTCCTTCTTTCTTCTCGTTGTATTTTTCTTTCTCGTTGTATTTCTCTTTCTCGTTCCTCTTGTCGGATTACTCTTCCCCTTTCTCTTTCTACCTTTTTTCTTTGAAATTCTGCTTTAATCCGAGCTAATTCAATCTGAAGCTCAGCTTGTCTTATCCGTTCCTCTCTTTCTTTTTCTTCTCGTTGTATTTCTCTTTCTTCCTTTTTTCTTTGTATTTCTCTTTCTTCCTCTTTTCTTTGCTCCTCTTGAATGTACTCAGTTAGTTCTTTTCCGGAAAGTCCACAGGACTCTCCTTGCGCTTTAAAGATTTCAAACTGAGTCATCTTTGCACTTGGGGGCGCACCAGTCAACCAACTAAAATTCCTTGCAACAAGAATTATGCCTCTATAGAATTAGCCTACCTAAATATGGGCACTGACCTATTCGTACTTGGTTTCTCAATCTAAATAACCACTGACTAAAATCACAAAAAAACACAAACAAATTATTATAACCGTTCCTTGAGCTACTCCAGCATCTTAAGTTTCAAAAAAAAGAAGATAGCAATCGTTAAAACAAAAGGGAACTACTATATTCTATTATTATAACGAGTAAGACTATGCTTTACTCGACTGAGACCAGTGTTTGCAAAGATATAGCGTTAAACCTTACACACCTGATACCAAATTTAAATAGTATATATATATATGTCGTAGAATGACTCCCGACGATACCATATATAACACTATTCGTTGAGGGAACTTCCTTAATTATCTTTAGAGTGCGTTACTGTCTGGCGGCCGATATTATGTATCTTCGATATGCTTAAGAAGTGGAACTGAGCTCAAGGATAATAATATTGCTATCATTAATAAAATAGAGTTTTATTAATAATAACTACCAACAAAAACAAGAAGGAAAATATTGACATAAACAGAGAATTGAAAGGGTCGTGGGGGCTCGGCTAATCCGAGGATTTAAAGGATTTAAAAAAGGTAAAACAAATATAGAGTTAAAGAGATGAGATGGTTCGATAAACCATTTAAAGCACAGGATAGAATTGACAAAAGGGTTAGGTACTCAAAGGTGACGTTTGGCTTACGTAACTTTTGCACTAGTGGTGCAGTGGAAGGTGGCGCAAAGGAGTTTCGGTCCGCTGGCGAGTTCCAGCCGAAGGGGGAGAATAAAAGGATCCTGACGAGGCGTCTTGGGAAGGAGAACCGTTTCTCGACGAAAGGCTTGAAGAACAATGGCTGTTCTAGGTTGTTCTCTTCTGAACAAAGGGGGGATGAGAACCGTCTCTTGTCTACGGGCTCAAGAACAATGGCTGTTCTAATGTTGTTCTCCTCTGAACAACAGGGGGGGGTGAGAACCGTTTCTTGGCGAAGGGCTCAAAACGAACAATGGCTGTTCTAATGCTGTTCTTCTTTGAACAACAGGGGCGGATGAGAACCGTCTCTTGTCTACGGGCTCAAGAACAATGGCTGTTCTAATGTTGTTCTCCTCTGAACAACAGGGGGGGGAGGGTGAGAACCGTTTCTTGGCGAAGGGCTCAAAACGAACAATGGCTGTTCTAATGCTGTTCTCCTTTGAACAACAGGGGGGGGAAGCCTTGGGGACTTGGCGTCGGAAAGGCTCGAACCTTTGGCACTCAAGGAATATTGTCCTCCTTCTGGACAAGTGATGGTGAATCTCGAGGTCGAGGTCCCTTGGCGCACAAAGGGAGAGAGGGTCGTGGTGATGTTTCGCGACGAAAATCTGGATCTCCAATCTGATCTTAGTGGTAAAGTTTCCATATAAATAGCCAGGACATCTCCTTGGCGTGGGGGAAAAATGGAGTGGAAGCTTGGAGGGAACGCACAGCCGGGCCGGAGAACAATGCCTTATCTGCTCATAAGCCTAACTCGATCTGGCGAGGTCGGCGTATGGGGGCGAACGGGGGGACGATAACCTCCTTGTTTAAACATTGGCATCCGGTAGCTGTGATAAGACTCCAAGCCTCGAATCGAAGATGCACGTGGGCAGCATCGTGGTTTCATAATATTGGATAGGAGTTGAAATTAACGCAGTTAACTCGTTCTATCACACTGCTTTTAGGTGAAATGTTTCTAAAAAACTTCAACGTGTTTCCTGGTTTCCCCTTTTTCCACCCATTTTCACATATATATATATATATATATATATATATATATATATATATATATATATATATAGATATAATCTTAAATAAAGTTGTTTCTAGGTTTTGTACCGCCTAATTAAGGTTTAGATGTGGGTTGTCTAGTCCCCCCTTTTACTTTTTAAGCCAATGTATGTCCAGCCTCCTGTTCATTCCTTGAAAAGGTCTATAAAAATAAAGACGAAAGCGCACGGAATCGTTTTTCACTTTTTCTTTTGTGGGTGTATCTGCATAACTTTGACTCACGTGAAATTGTAAGCTTTTTTCATATATATATATATATATATATATATATATATATATATATATATATATATATATATATATATACTTGCTCTCAGCCAGTCAATGTGTTTTTATGCAGAGAGATTCCAGCTCAGAATTCTAGAATCTCTCTTAATGAAAACACATTCGCCCACGTTAAATTTAGACTCGACCTGCCACCCATTATCGGTTTTATCCACAACCAACGAGATTCAAACTTGTTAATATTATTCCGACAACAAACTATCCATAATTGTGTCCGGTTTTGGTAAATTCCTTAGTCATTCCCTTGACTCACTGATAGCAGGTATGAATTTGTTTCTCTTCTTTTGCTTTAAGCTTTTATGTATATGTTCTTGTAATTATTAATACTTTTAATTTCATAGGTTCACTATCATAATTATCTGCTTTTCATTTTTATTTATGTTTAAGTTAACATTTGTTCGCCTTACAAATTGTGTTTATCCGTTTAGTCTGATCATGGATTAGGAAATCCGAAACTTTGCTTGGAATAAATATATAAGAATATCACTGATGGTCATATTCTTCCTACTGCAATTATTTATATATATATATATATATATATATATATATATATATATATATATATATGAATATGTACCACGGAAGGAAACTGAATAAAAAGCAGATTGGAGTTAGTACTTTCATCTATTAGATATTTTCCAACTCAATGGTGAGAAAAAATAAGACACCCAATATTTATACAAAGTACGTTTCCCCAATAATGATAATAATGTAGTTGACCGAATTCCATGTTTAGATTGTAATTTATTCTATGTAGACCAAACTTCTAAAAATGTTTCCATAAGGACACAACAACACAAAAATGCAGTAATTAAAGGTTATCTGAATAATGCCTTGGCTGTCAACAATTCCAAGATGGGACACGGAATTAACTGGTCAAAAACTGATACTATAATCCATAGTAATGATTTTATAAAGAGAAATATCCTGGAATCCTTTTTTAATTTGAGACACAAAGGAGAGTAATCTCAACATTAGCCCAGGGCTGTTTTCGCTAGATCCAATTTTATCACTTTTTCTAAAATCCGACTTATCTGATAGCAGTAAAAGGTTGACCTCATCCCAGGGAAACGTGCTTCGTATAAATACTGGGTGTCTAATTTTTTCTCACCCTTGAGTTTTAAAATTTCTAATAGACGAAAGTACTAACTCCAATCTGCTTTTTCTTCAGTTTCCTTTCGTGGTACACATTCATATTTATAGTTATCACGTACTAACTTTTGTGATATTTCGCATATATATATATATATATATATATATATATATATATATATATATATATATATATATATATATTAATTCTTTAGTATTATTTTCCACTATTTATGATAACAAAATACCCATATCCCTCTAGCTTAATTCAATAGTTACTCAATTAATTTAAGTAGCTGTCCTTTATTAATAAACATCTCTATTTCTTTATTTAACTTCATTCACTGTTTGGGTCAATGATTTCACGTACTATAAGCCAACCTCTAAATTCTGCGCCTTCTTTCAACCCAAAAAGTGAAATTAAAATTTACTGCATCTGTCTGTCGATTTCCTCACTTTTACGACGCAGTTAAAATACTTTGTTTAATTGCAGCATTATCCTTTTTTCTTCTTTCAAACAAAGAAATCTATTCTCCATTAGTGGGTGCAGTGCGGTCAGCAAATTTGCGTGTACAGTTTTCTTCTAATACTTGAACAAACTCCCGTAACTTTCTGTTCGCGTCTGTTTTCGCCTTCAGAAAATAATAAATATCATTTTTAGACAGAAATATTTTGAGAACATATCATCATATAACTATACTGATTAAGAAAAATCTATATCCTCCTTCTAAAATCCATTAAACTCTCTTATTTTCTACTTATTTCTAAATAAGGGAAGATTTCCCCTTTTAAGTGATTGGGATAATTTCGATTTTTAATTAATGCAATTAATTTCGCGACCAGAGAATTGAGATCGAAGTAACTTAGTTTTGATTCAGAAAATCCTTCTTTAATGACCCTTTACGAGAGGGTCTTAAGAGACGCCTTTTGTTAATCTATCTGGATTTCTATTCGAATCTTTGTTTATGTTGATGCAATTGAGCATGAAGACATTTTAGTTTGGATTTGGAGAATGTTACGAAAGCTATGATTTTAAGTTTATTAGTGACCTCGGATTAATCAAAATGTAAGCGAATGAATATTATATAAGATATAATTCATCTAGGGGCTGATTTTATGTTTGTGACAGAGAAGGAGAACCGCTGTTTGGACTTGATTTTGTTTTTCTAGTGTTCAATCCATATGAAGTACCCGTGACTGCTTCTTCGTCCGGGTAGCTGGGTTTTCCTTTTACCTTCTCAGGCCAAGCTAAATATCGCATTATAAGTTTTGGATCAAGTAAAGATAGTCCCTCCTAAGAAAAAAAGGAGGGATTAAGCTTTACTTGGTTAATTTGGGGAGGGATGACCTTTACTTGGTAAAATGGGAGGTATACGAGGTTATGACATCGTCATTTTAAAGCTACTGGAATAAGCATAAACTAAGAATTAAACGCATGTGAGGATGTAAGAGAGAAATGCTCAACTCTTATCTACAAGAATTTATGTGGCTTGAAAGACATATATATAATGTTTTCAATGATTTATGCGATAAGATTGCCAGCCAATAGCGTTTTAGTTAAGTTATTAAAATTTAATTTCTAGAGTTCTACAAAGTTTACAATTTTTCATTTTTTTTAAATAAACTACGAGTATCTAACAAATATGTTCCTAAATAGATTTTCTAACAGTTATTTTTTTATTATATCCTTGAGTAGTATTAGCTTTACTAGTGTAGCTTTGAGAGGGATGATCTTTATTTGGTAAAATCGGAGGGACGATCTTAACTTGTTCCGAGGATTTTTAGAGGTTTGTATGACTATTACTCACGGACGACTCTTGGTAGCTTTATTCATTTCTACCTATACATGAATATTATGAGTACGTGTAAGCGTCAGTGTAGGAAATTAACCTACACAGAATTTGCTAGAGAAATTTTCAGAAATAACATACATGGTAAACAAATGTAAACTACTTGCTGTATAAACGTTACCGCTAACGATTCCCGCCAGATTATCTTCATGCACTCTCTATCAAGTCTATTTCTTCAGTGGCGAATTCAAGAAAAATGAAGACATAGTCTCGGGAGGATACTTCAGAGACCGGAGCTTTAATAAAAGAAGGAGATTCATTTGCCATTTAGCTCCCCCAGGCACAACTAACATTTCGAGGCAGCGCAAGATGGACTTAGACACCAACTCATTCTTTTACAACATAAAAGAAGATGAGAAAACATTCAAGTTTGTTGAAATTGTTTATATGAAGATGTTAGATAAAGTAATAGAAAAAAGAAACATAAAACACAAGAGAGCTTTTAATCGTGAAATCGCAATATACCAAAACTTTTCTGCCACAACTTTGCTACACAATCTAGTGCATAGACAAAAAATTACCAAGAGACGCTTTCAGAAGAACTCAGATGGATCTAAAAGAAACAAAAATGAAAACTAAGCCACCTGAGTTTACAGTCCTAAAAAGATTATAAAAAAAGGGCTGCAATGAAGATATAGAGGCTTAAATAGAAAGTAAGATTATAATACAACTAATAATGTTAATTAAATATTTTATTAGAAAAAGCCAACACTAACAGGGGCAACTAAATAAGTCTTATAAAGATGTCTGCCAAGAAAGTGGAGGTTGATTGAATAGTGAAAATGGGAGGGGGGTGGGGATTTAAATTTGCTAAACTGGTCAAAAGAAAAGAGTACTACGTTCGTTAGGTAGCAATAGGATATACAAGTCTTATTAATATGTATTCTGCAATGAAATTGTTTATTCCAATCTAACCTAAGTTAACTTAAGTACTATTCTACTTTGATCTAACTAACCTAGGTTAATCAACTTTGAAATAACATAACCTAACATAACTGTTTATTTCAATCTGACCTTGTTTCCTGCCTTTATTTCTCTCCTTAGACCGACTCCGATTGCATCTTAGATGGAAAGTAGTGAGATAGACAGAAATATGACGGAAATTCGTAGAGAAATAGAGAAAGATAGATTCAAATGGAGAGACAAACATATAAGCAGACAGTCAGAAAGGTAGACAGAATTCAGATAGACCCAATTTAAAAAGAAGTGTAAAAATAACTTCTGAGAGACAGACATATTTTTCTTATCAAATTTAAGAAGAAATAATTCTGACGACGCATACAACAGAAATGTTGAAGGAGAGATTTGTAACGAAATTGGTCATGTTTGAAAGTTAAATTGCGTCATCCAGGACGTATGTTCTGTCCCTTCCGCCATAATATGTAGAGCAGCATTTAGAATAGAATAACATCTCCCGTTCGGGTCGTCTCATTATATTTTCACCCTGAATGATTAGTGGACTACATGTAGGACATATCCAAATCTTCGCTCAAGTAGGAAGCTCCCTGTGGGTGTTAAAACATGATTGGTTGTAGAATGATCCATTGCACTCTTTACATTAAATCTCCAGAATTATTTTTCCATCACACTGCCCGCTCACTCCTTCAGAAAGTTTTAGATGGGTCGTAAGGTTATCATGAAATGTATAGCAAAATAACAGGCCATTTTTAAAAGGAGGTATGTTTTTTTAAATATACGTATCAGTAATGTTTCAAATTGGGTATTAGGTCTCACCTTTAAGAGCAACGAACAGGAATGGGGCCGATTTTTCATGATATGTTGGCCGATGGAGTAATTGGAATATGCCTTTTTCCCCTTTAGCTGTTAATGCAAAGCTCCTGCATTTATGTTTATGTTATATCAAGGAGGACCGATCTATAGTGATAGTGACTTCTTACAAAAGATTACACTTTCTTGCAAACGTCTAGGATACTTGTATTTTTGATGAAAGCCAGGAGAATTTTAAAGGAACATTTCTCTTTATTATTTTTGCGAGAACTGAGGAAACAATATATGCTATTATCGCATGTCCTCCTGGAATCCTAAAAGGCAAATTTTTTTCGGCGATTGTAATGCTCTCTCGAATCGTTGTATGATATAATCGAAAAGTGTCGATGTATGCAACAGTTAAAAAATGAAAATATGTAAATAGATCATATAATCGGAGGCTTTCCTGCTTTTGTGAATGAGGTTACGAAGTTTTATCCGAGTCAATAACTTCTTTTTCATCCAATAAAATAATGTTGTTGTGGCTATGAGTAATTTCGTTCTTGAATGTTCACCTAACATTACGCGTTCTACATCTTCACCATCGGAGCTAACTACAATGATGTCCTGGCTAATGTTCGGGAAATCGGGTCTTTTTCGTCGATGGGTATTTTCCTCAGCACCTTTATCAGAAACATTAATTGGAGTTGAATTAACTGTGGCAGAAATTTTCTCCATATTTTCGGTCGATGAGGTTTGAATAAATAGGTTGGTTTGCTTTGGGAGATCAGCTTCCATTTCGCAGTTGTAGTAAAATCCATTATTTTTTTTCGATGATCTAAATAGTAGTCTTCAAGAAGCTATCTCAGCCATTCCACAAAAGGAAAGAAGTGAAGGAAATATGAAAATAATTCATGTTTTTCTCCCCATGTATTTCATTCATCATTGATCATCCAACGGAATGACGCACTTCCTTTATCGTATACAGTATAATATAGATGTTTATTCACCGCGTTCATATGATCATCTGGTATTACAGTTTTTGGAAGAAAGACAATTAAGAATTTAAAAATGAAGTTATGTTTCACGAAAGTGTTTATGATGTGTCATCTTTGGATGGAGGAAATCATACCATCCTTATTTTAGATGATTTAATGCAGAATATTAATGAAAGATAACATATATATTCATACTGCCTTCTCACTACAGGTATATCTCCATATTTCTTGCCACCCCCAATTTTTTTGATTAAAACTCTCACATGTGCGATATTACTTTATACTTTCACGATCTATGTATATTTAATATATAATAACGTAGCAGTTTCATCAAAGTATATAAAGTAGCAGTCTCAAGACCCTATAGATGTTTAGCCAAATAGTCTGAGACTTCAGTCTGAGCAACACTGTACGATTTACTTTACGGACAGAAATATTTCGAAAGGAGGTCGAAACCCATATATGTTTTAAAATGAGTAATAGAATGAAACGGTACACACATCAATTCTATGCATTGCCCACTCTTTTTAAAGACATGAAAAAATCGATTATCGAAGGCATAGATAATTGTTTTGTTAAATGTGTGTGCGAAGCATGTCTTTATCCAACAAAAGTTAATTTCCCGATGGAAACATCGCGGAAACAAAAGATATTACGATTCAAAGAAGAATAATAAATCGAGATGTAGAATAGTTTCTAACAATATTTTTATATGTTCTAACATCTAACTTTTACAGCCTTCTGAGATGAAAAAAATATTGTTTATCTTTAAAAAGAGAGCCCCTTAAATCTAATCCTATCAAATTACTTTTATCTTTCAAGAAAGAGGGTTGACTACGATACTAAATAATTCACACATCCCACCAGACAGACGCAGTATACTTTACCATATGTCGTTAGAACGCTATTTGAAACAGTACGATAATGTTGTGCATACCCCTACCGTTAATTTTAATAAGAGTGACAAGTATCTATTAAACTAGTACTCAAAAGAATTACTGAGAACACTGGATGTGCTAGTGCTCGTGAAAGAGTTAGACAAATTTATCAGACACTTAAAATACACAAAGATTCATTTGAGGTAATGATGGGATAATTACATTCGATGGTAAAAAAAATCGCAGGGAAAACGTTATCGACGTAATCGATGATTAAACTAGAATATGGAAAAAATCACAACCCACTTTCTTATGTGAAGTAAAAGTAAAATAAATATCTTCTAATTTCCATAAATCAATAATAAAAACTAGCCACATCTGAGAAAGTTAGAAACGATTACTGACAGACCAATTTTTAATGCATCAAAATCATTGGTTCACACAAACACACGCCGTACTTCTCTTTATCCGCCACAGTGAAAACTAAAGTGGTTGAATTACACTGGGGAACAATGTATTTGGTGAATGAACAAAAGTACATTTTCCTACTTCCTTCGAGCATACTGAATTTATATCTGAAATCAAATTCTTTCTAAATGATACAGATTTTACGTAATATCAATAACTAATATTATACAATAATTTTAATTTTATCACGTCTTTCATTATGCCCTGAAGTAATTTCGAATCATCCTTTTGCGTTATTTATAGTAAAGCAGATTTATTTGCACAAACGTTTTATTGTATATGAGAAGGAACTTGAATTACACATGAGGATTCCAAATACTGTAATCAAATAGATGCTAATTTATTAATGACCGTACATCAGGCTGGAGGATCTCTTCTTGATTTTAATCGGCCAAAGATTTGCGTTTGTAACTCTTTCTCTTGTAAGTCTTCTCTGGATGATCTCTTTTAATCGTCCAGCAGTAGTCCGCCATCATGTATTTATCCCAGTGACCTCGGTAGCGCTCTTCCATCGTCATCAAATCCTGATGGAAGCGTTCCCCTTGTTCGTCGTTCACGGCTACCAGATTCTCTGGGAATTGGTAGAGGTGACTATTTAGGAAATGCAGCTCCACACTCGTGTTGCATCTCAGATCACGATATGCTAAAAGCATATTAGTAACCAGCTCTTCGTAGTTATGTGTATTTTTGTTTCCCAAGGAGTTACGAACAACGGCAGAAAATGAGAGCCAGGCTGCCTTCTCTTTTTTATTCATGGTATTCACGAATCTACAATCCCTCAGAAGTCTTCGGATTTGGGGACCATCAAATACTCCTGCTTTTATTTTTTCTTATGAGAAAGCAGGAAACGCCGATTCTATGTACTGAAAACAATCATTATCAGTGCTCAACGCCTTGACATACTGCTTCATCAACCCCAGTTTGAGATGAAGTGGAGGGAAAACGATCTTCTCTTGACTTACGATTGGCTTATTAACAAAGTTTGGCATTCCTGCTTCCAAAGTTTCCCGAACTGGCCAATCTTTTAGGGACTAGTGTTTGTCACGGGCTCGACCGTTCCACATATAGATATAGCATGGAAACTTTGTATATCCCTTTTGCTGGCCAAGGAGGAAGTTGGCCATGTTGAGGTCTACACATACGAGTATGATCCAATTGTGTTCATGGTACTTACTCGTAAGTAAATCCAAAACCATTCTTATGTCATCTGGAGTTTCTCGCAGATGGACAGAATGACCGAGAGGAACTGCATCAAAGTCATTGTCATTATGCAAAGGACTCAATTGAGGCTACGCTTGGAGTTATCTCAAAACAGTCTCCATTCAGCAGTCTCCAACTCGGTAAACAGACCAGGAACATCGTGGCTGTATACAAATTCTTTCTCTTCAGAGACATACTGAACAAATGTATTCTCCCTTGTTTGGTAATAGGATACCCGTACCGACCTGTCAAGCATATGTCTTCCAGTCAACCTGGAGGCTAAAAGTTCTGCAGCTTGTTCAGAGAGCGCCAAATCACGTATCAAGTCATTCAAATCCGCTTGATTGAAACAGTGAGGAGCTAATGACTGTTCAGCAACTGATTATGAATCTGCAGACTCTAAATCCATTCAGTGGACGTCCATATCAGGTACATTATTTTCATCCTCGGAGGAAGCATATCCACTGAAAATTGGAACTGGTAAAGAATAATGTACTGGCCGGATCGCTGAGGAAATGCTGGGGTAGTCAATCTTGTGCTGATTTTTCTTGACAATCCCTTCATATTCACCAGACATAAATAACAGTCTGATACATGATCCTTTATATCTCGCCACACTATGTCGATTCCCAAAGGAAGACCATTTCTCTTTCCTTTCGTCCACTCACGAAGATATTCCACACAACTATGGCAAACAGTATATGGGGCCCACTTCTTATCTTGATCGCCAAGAGGAACATCAAAATATGCCTTATAAGTACGGATGATAAAGTTTGATATATTGCGCCTTTGATGAACTAGCATGTAACAGCCACATATGTAGCAGAAGATTTCTGGTTTATTAACGCAATTTCCTCTTGACGAAGCCATTACTATAACATGAGACCTGAAAAAAGAAACAATAATATCAATAATTTGCACAATAACACTTATTACTATCTTACTACTAAGTACTGTGAAGTATTTGCTTTCTACACGCACTCTCTTTGTCCGCCCGGAGGGAAGTTTTCGCGGAAACTAGAAAATAGAAATTACAGAATAACTATAGCATATAGGTAAAAATGGATTATATATTTGAAATCAGCATGAAAAAAATAATCAAAATTGGCAGATATATTTACATCACCAGAAAATGTGATGAAAATTGTTCCCCTGTTTTTTTAATCAATTACATCGATGAAAGAAATGACAACAACGCAGACCAATTAACGATGTGTCGAAACTGAAGTGGCAACTTTGGAGGAGACCAATTAAAGATTTGTCGAAACTGAAGTGACAACTCTGCCCGTATGCTAAAACGAAACAATAAATGTATATTCAGAGCACTGCAAAGTCTCTTTAACCATATCAGACTGTCTGTCACATTTTCTGCCTAGAATCACTCGAGTACTCATGGTAAGAAGCTATGTCTCTATTTCTTGTGAAGCAGATTATACAACAATTATATAAAAATAATATATTCAGCTCTTTAAATATTACCTAAAGAAAAACTTGCTATTTTAGTGTGATCTTTCACAATAACCACAAAAGATCTCGTTATAACAATAAACTACTTAGTCAGGAGGAAATTTGCCTGTTTTTGAAAAATACCCAGATTAAAATAGGATAATATCCCCATGAAAACCGTCTGGTGAAGGACAACAGTGCAAAACAACTAAAGTAGATATTGAGACTTAACCATAATAGTATATTTACAAGTATACGTCTTGGTATTTATTGGAAAAGGGACGAAGAGTTCATTACTATATGATATAAAAAATGCATTGTACAAAGAATATGAAATCAATAATTTTCGAAAACTTGAAGGACAATTTAATCGAAGTTTTCGTCAGATGAAATGATTGTAAAATGTGATTGATGATTTTTATCTTCCATACAACGCTGGACTTGATGAATGTTAAAAATTCCACCCTAACTCCACCGAAGCTGAGTAACATCCAGATCTTTTAGCGTTAGAAAAGGGCAACAGCTAGCTTTTAATTTGAGGAAAACAACAGGTCTTATATTAAATCATATTTAATAAATTATAAACCAGCTTTATGATTCCTAATTTGAATAAAGTTGAACAATAGTTATTAAATAATGATTTTTGTTTTTTTGAAAATTTCAGAAATCTCAACAAACCAGCAAGATATAGATAATCGTGTCATTAGCATTGGAATGAAAAATGAAGCAAGATGACGCATAGCAAATATACGCATCTCCGCCGACCTAAATATATCACTGTCGATACAAATAGACTGATTTGGAGATGGTAGATAGTAGTGTAAACAGTCGAGGTTTTTTTAGAGCCTCACAAGAATCCAGAAGAAAAAAAGTAGAACAGTTAGTTTAAGATGAACGAACACCGCCGAGAAATTGAGAACTAGTGGAATAGAAGGACTACTAGCATCAGGGATATGACGTCTGAGTTGCTTACCTAGAGGTGAGGAAAATAGCCGTCTCTTATGTTGGAGCCTCCCTAAAGAATTTTCTCAATGTTTGAGGAGGTGATATGATCTCATATTCGGGCCGGCACCAGCCTTTTAGGGCCTTAGAAAGGAAGGGGAGTTCAGAGATTGGACAATAGCTTGATACGCTATATAGGTTTAGCCTGGCTTTCTTAAGGCTTGGGCGGACAATAGCATATTTGAAATCCTATGGTACCAATTCTGGTTTAGATATGAAAAAATGAAAAAGGTCTTAATGAAACGAGTTCAAAGAAGATAACGCAGATAACTTTGGAAAAGGAAGGAGTCATGTTAGTTCTTCAGGAAGAACAGGGGCAAAAAAAAAGAGTTGGAGTAGGGTTGAAGGTAGGATTACCGGAATAGAGACAGAGAGAGGGATTCCTAGATCTGATATGAATTTCTCTCAGGGAAATAAAATAAATCTTCCTGAGTTGTGGGAGGGGAAGAAGGAGATATTGAATCTTCAGATGGAAAAAGAGACGAGAAATAAATTCGAATTGTGTCTGTAGTTTTGTTATCGGCTATGCTACAGCGGGGGTGAGCTACATTGACTAAATTGGAAAGGAGGAATGGGATTCACTTGCAAGGGTGTAAGCGAGGAAGGATATTGCCATATCAGTACCACGAACATTTATAAGATGCCTCTCAGATAATAATAATAAGTATTTATAATGCGCCATTCAAGGCTGTTAGCCTCCACAGAGCGCAGCTGGGGGAGCGAGTGAAGAGAAAGTTTACAGGGAAGAAAAGGCAATTCTGAAGAGATGAGACTTCAGGAGACGTTTCAAAGTAGCAAGGAAAGGAGAGGATCGGACTTCGGCAAGAAAAAGTCATTGAACACGCCGTCGGTGAAAGGAGCTGGGAGAAAGGGCGCATAGACATCAGCACAGGAAGAAAATCCGAGATAAAGAGCAAAAGAACACGATGAGCTCAGCAGCACTTGTTGGTGAATTCAGCCAGAGAAGGAATGAGACTAGATCCCTGATTATCAGAATCAGATTTTGTAAATGAAGGAGATCCAACACTGAGGAAACATCTTAGCACAGTGTGCGGGAGGGTTTTGTGAAAGAGGAAGAAATAAATAAAATACAAATATATAAAGAAGAGGATGAGAATTACTGTAAATGGTGTTGTTGTGTAAAAGCTATGAATAGAGTAGAAGTAACAGACGAGAATCGAATTTCGGACATATGTGGAAGATTGGTATTAGATTTTTTAATTTCCAAGGATAAGGGCAGTTTGAGAAGGGTTAAAAAGGCCACTTTAAGTAATTCTCTAATATCATCGAAGAACTACCAAAGGGAGAGTAGTGTGGACCCAAAATAACCAGAATTTTGTGTTTAAAAGGGAATTTCAGTGCCAAAAAGGGCTCAAATACATCAAAATGTTTTAACGGGTGATCAGAAAGATGGGGTTGGGGGAGCACTGAATAACCCAACGAATAATTATAGGGTCAGGCCGAAAACAGATAATTTTTGATATATTATAATGTCACAAATAAAATAAGCCGTATTTATCCACAGGGAGAGCTAGTTTAGAAAGCAGGCAAAGAAGGAAAGTATAGCAAGGTCAAAATGGAGTAGGGATTCGTAGGAGGTTGACGAGCTAGTGAGTAAAGAATTTTTAGAGAGACGGCGAGAAAGAACCCCCCGTTATGTGTCTTTGTAGAAGGTCTTAATAAATTAAAAGGACTTAATTGTATGATGGATTATTAAGTGCCCGTTGGAGTAAGGCCCTCTAGTTTGGAGGCAGTGAATGATGAAAAAGAATTTTGCTAGACACAAATGAACATAAAAAGTGGAAAAGCAGTTAGACAGAAAATATGCAGAAAATCAAATAAACAGTGAGATAGATAGGTAAGCATAGAAATATAGACCGAAATTCTGAGTGACAAAGGGGGAGAAATTCAAGGGCTGTAGTTCAGATAGATAAACGTCTAGATGGAATTGTAGTTGAAAAGATAGACATAAATATATATATAAATATAGGTAACTTACAATTCAGATAACAATATCGAGTGATAGAAATTCAGATACAAAAACAGAAACACATTAATACAGATAGACAACTATTCATGTTGGAGAAGCAAACATACCTAGAAATAAGGATAGACAGAGGTAAAAAAATCGAATAAATATCTAGTATGAAGTTCAGATTAAGAGAGAGTGGTCTATATAAATAGACGACTAAAGAAAGAGTCAGATAAGCAGAGAACTGATGAAAATTCAAATTAATAGTCAAATGACTGAAATTCTGATAGAGAGAAGTGTGATAAATAAACATAAATATTCAGTTGCGAAACATATATATGTATATGTATATATATATATATATATATATATATATATATATATATATATATATATATATATATATATATATATATTATATATATATATATATATATGACAAATAAATTCCACAAGAAATTGAAAGGCGGATTCCAAGTACTTTTGAACTTGTTCAGTTCATTCTCAAGGAATAACGAATTACTTTACGGAGGTAGTGTATATATATATGAGAAAACAGAGTGGTGCCCCGCCCCTGTACAGTGAAAGGACACAAACTAGAAAAATATTATCAGGAACGAGATTAAATATTGGATACGAAGGATAAAAACATACCCGTAAAATCTCTTCCGGAAGTTTCAAGTGAGATAAAAGAATGTAGACATACATTGGTCACAAAGAAATGAGTACATACGCATGCAATTATAAATACATTGAAATAAACAAATAAATATAACAAATTTTGTAAATCAAAGAGCTAAGATTTAAAATGGACAATTTCGTACAAATAAGCTTTTTAATTATAGGGGCCAGTTTAAAGTGACCAGTGGAAATATTGAGATTGGCGAGGAGTTTTCTATTTTGTGTCCTTTAGCTGTACATTGGGGAGTTTTCGGACAGCGGTAGTAAGCGATTAAATATTTAGGTACGGGCGAAACCTTTCTCGTGCTTGAGGGGTTCCTAAACACTACTTTAATTGACTTAAATTCAAATTTTTCTTTTCTTAATACCAATTACATATTACATATTTACATACTATGTTTATGAAACAAATGCATAAGTAGAGTTTGAAACCAAGAAGAGCGGCACGCATCCCCGACCCCAGTGCTCTCTCTCTTGATCGTTTTGTGCACTTCTTATAATTATCCCACTATCTTTTACTCACCTTGATATACCTCGGAAAAGGCGAGAGAAGCCGTTAAACATTACTAAATAAAAACAAACAAACAAATACTGCGGTCCTACAGTGAAGGTGCTGCCCTATAGGAGACTCACCGATGCCTGTTGTAACTAATTTGACCTCCATATTGAAATTCTTTTTTTTTCATAGAAAATTCTATATTTCCTGTCGTGCTATTTTAAGATGTGAATGAAGATAATTTATTTTCCCCAAAAAATTGAATAAAATTTCACGTTTAAAAGTTACCCAAAGTCGCGATAGTTTAGTTAAATAAGAACAAGCAATGAATGAGGAAAATTTGGAAAAGACCTCAAATGGCGGAGAGAGAATTAAATTTGAATAGTTTCTGAAACCTCAATGCAATGAAACTTTTGACGTTCTTAACACTTTAGCTGCCATGACGGCATTTTTCTTGTCATCTCTCTTTGAGGGTTGCCATGTGGTCAGGTGGCGTTTCTCATGCCATTCGCTTTGAGGCTGTTTGTAGGACCAGGCGCCCTTTCTCATCCCTTCAATCTGTCTGATTGTCTATCTTGTGATCAGATAGTTTTTTTTCGTGTCTTTTCTATTTGTTAGCTGCCATGTGGCCAGGCGGCGTTTCACATGGGCAGTGTTTGGATTAGGCAGTGTTTCTAATGTATCACATTGAAGGCCACCGTTGGCTGCTTTGGAGACAGGAAGCGTTTCTCATGTAATTTCAATTTGACGGCTGTCATAGAGCGTAGAGCAAAGCGGCATTTTTTTCATGTTGTCTCGCTTTAAAGGCTGCGGTGGGGCTACATGGGACTTTTTTGGTTTGCTTTGAGGCCAGGGAGCATTTCTCATGTCACTTTGCGTTGGGGGCTTCCTTTGTGCCAGAAAGCGTTTCTCATGTCATTCTCTTTGAGAGCTGATATGGGGCTAAGCGTTATTTCCTCTGGCGTACTTGTGGTCGGATGGCTTTTCTCATGACCTGCCTGTCAGCCACACTCATTTCTCATGTCTTCTCCCTATGAGTAATGCTTTAGGAGAAGGAGACATTTCTCATGAGTTGCCTGGGGGCGGGGAGGGGTTTCTCGCTATCTCGCTTCTAAGGCTGTAATTGGGTCCAAGTGGGGTTCTTCATGTGCTGCGTTGATGCGAGAGAGCATTTCTCATGTCATCTCGCTTTGAGGGCTGCCAGGGCGTAAGGCGGCGTTTTTCATAGGCGGCATTGGATCTTGGTAAGCGTTTCTCATGTCTTATCGTTTTAAGGAATTATTCTGGGCCAGGCATCATTTCTCACGTCATCTCACTTTAAGGGCTGCCGTGCGACCAGGCACCCTTTTTTATGGTTTTCCTTGGGGCCAAGAAGCAATTCTTACACATGTTCGCTTTGAGGGCTACTAGGGGGTAAGACTGAGTATCTAATTTTCTGGCTTGGGGGTAGGCGGTGTTTCTCATTGGTTGGCTTGGGGACAGGCGGCGTTTCTCGTGGGTTGCCCTGGGGACAGGCGGCGTTTCTCGTGGGTTGCCTTGGGGACAGGCGGCGTTTCTCGTGGGTTGCCTTGGGGACAGGCGGCGTTTCTCGTGGGTTGCCTTGGGAACAGGCGGCGTTTCTCATGGGTAGCCTCGGGGACAGAGGGCGTTTCTCATGGGTTGTATTGGGAACAGGGGGCGTTTTTCATGGGTTGCCTCTGGAACAGGTGGCGTTTTTTAATGGTCTCGCTTCAAATGCTGCCCTATGGTAAGGCAGCCTTTCTCATGGGTTATCTACAGATTAACAAGTTGGTGATTTATATTTAAAACATGACTTGGAGGATTAATTATGCATTAAAAAAATAATCATTGACCTTATTCCAAGACTAATTAAGCATTATTTTATTTAGGAATATATAAGAACGCTATTAATCATACATTATTATATCCAGGCATGATAAATGACTCTGCTGCACAAGAGGCCCTCACTATCCTTACCAAATACTATGACAAACCTGATCATATGGATTTAAGAACAAACCTAATATGACCCAAAACGTGCATTTTTTAACATCCACCCTAAACACATCTACATCAAGACACTCCAGGATCATACCAATCCAGAAATAAGCGTATATGATCAAGCATTTCGCCGAATACAAACGCATGGTTATCAATTTTATAAGACCACCAACCAACATAATCGCAACCAAACACACTTACATTCTTAAACAGTAGATCAAACAGATCGAAGAGCAGGTTTATAAAATAAAGAAATTCCTCGACTGCAAACATATAGCTAGAACTTTGAATACGTCTTAAGTCCCTCTTCCAAACGCATGCATGAAAGATAAAGACACCAAATCATACAGATCTGAGAAGAGGCTCTTACATTGAAGGACTCTTTTAAAAATCTAAACACGCCGATTACAATTACATTTGCCTTAAATCCACGGTCGATGCACGACCCAATTCACAAAGACCCGCTTACCTCGTACTCAATTTCACCCGGGATAAAATCAAAGCAGAGAATAAAAGCCTTGAATAATCAATCATCTAAGTTAATTAAAGTGAATGTGTTCATACAAAATGGTAAAATTTGCAGCTAAGGAGAGGTTTTTTCTAATGCTTAGAACACATCCAGGATGTTTTGTAGGTCCAAACTCTTCTTCGACCAAAACGGTCGTTAAGGTTTAACGAGAATCTTCTCCGTAGTTCGAGAGCCTTTAGAGCAGGATGTGCCAAGGGCTGCTTAAATGAGATGAGGTGGAAAGAAGGGGTGTATATTAATTCATGGGTGCATCGTAGATAGGAATTGCGTGTTTCATCCATAACCGATGTTCAGCTTGAAGATTCACAATGGTACTTTATATTTAGTCGAGTGCACGCAACTCTCTAAGTTACTATGTCTGTCCGTAGGTCTGTCGGTTGGATGGTAACCATTTTAATTTTCAATGGGTTTTTGGCAATAACATCGTAAATATTCTTCCGATTCTAACGAAACCTGAAAGCTTTTATGTTGTTTTAGATTCTCTTTCGAGTGATATAATTACAAATGTCCTCCCAAGGTTAGCCCTGAAATTATTAAAAGAAAACTAACTATGCGTCAGATTGCCTCACTTGTTTGCAAGGTCGTAAGGTCATAAGTCAAAATAATTGGGAGCACGCAACTTAGGTCTTTTGACTTGTTTGGTCAATCTCTTACCCTACCATTTTCGAGACATTCTCAATTCCTATCCATCCATTCTCTATTCCACTTCTTTGTACAAATGAAAAAAGAGACTCTGCTCTCCTTAGGATTGAACACCCGTACGCCTTGTCCAGTCAGGGTTCATTCCTTGGCGGAGCCCCTAAGCACACCACCTCCACATGTCATCTTCATCTACACAATATCATTCACTTGTACGGTTCTTATCTTACTCTGGAAAACACATAATTATTCTAGCTTTCAGCATTGTGCAAATCTGAGACCTTCTCTCCTACACGTGGATTGTCCTAACAAGTAGATTGCCACTACCATCCGTTCCTTTCCTATATTATCTCTCCCAGTCTATTTACCCTTCTTCCACTTCCGATCGTCCTCCACCAGAACATTGGCTCTCACATGTCCATTCTCATCTATTTTTCTTTTAGACCCTAATTGCCTCAAAACATCCACCATAGTAGGTCTTAATTCACATTTTTCTACATACCCTATTTTATCAAATTGTTTTACGTTCTATCTTCCGTTCTCACACGCAAGGCTTTCTTAATCTCGATCTTGGCACACCTCAACACCTTCGTTTTACGAAGATCCTAATTGGTGCTTTGTACTTTAACATCTTACCAGGCGTAGATTCTACTTCATGATCGTCTCACATAACAACATATTTATGCTACTCACTTTTTCAGTCGCGGACAATGCCTTTATAAGTTGTTTTGTCGGGTCGTTGGTAAAATGGTAACCATTTTACTTTTAAATGAGTTTTTGAAAGTTTTGAATTTCGAAAGGTCATAAGGTCATAAATCAGAAAAAGTTCGAAATTCAATACAAGTTAGTTAGTCAATTAAAGGTTATAAGTCATTTGAAATAATTGTGAACACGCGACATAAGTCTGTCGACTTTGTTTCATATCATCCGTTTGCTCTTCCCATTTTCCATTATCAAAGTGTGTCCCTTGATAGATAAAAGTACTGTGTGATGTACCATCTCGCCTACTCAGACTCTATCTTCGTGCAGATGGGATGTAATATGATTAAGCAATTCGTTGTGTAGGGATTCTTCCAATTACAGAAGAAAAATTAATTTTCCCGTTTTTGTTAAAAAATTAACTTGCTAAAATACAAAATTAAAAGACAAACAGAAAATAGAACTATTTTTTCCTGAAGCACAGATTGTGAAAATGTTTTATTAATTAAACAAATACGAACCATCAGACATGAGTGTTTAAGTGTGTGTATACACGGGCAAATGTATGTACATACTGGTAGTCAAGGATACATATGAACAGTGTATTTGGATATTTATCTCAATAAAATAAGGACAACCGTTCAGGAAGAAACGAATTCAATTTTATCAAGTTTAACGCAAAATTATACGTGTTCCGGATTCGCTATTTCATTTGATTTATCACATTTGATTAAGTTTTTCACCCTTAAAATATTTAGCATTCTATGAACCAAATTCGATCTTTAATTTCTAAATTCCTAACAGAATTTTTACCTAGAGATGAAGCTACAGTAGGTACCTATATTAAAAAAAAAATTCTTTATAGAATGAAGAGTAAATGATGTAACAAAGGCATTCATCAGTATTTTTTTTATCCTTTTTTACTCATTTTATTTTAAATGATAAGATAATGAGTCAACAAAAGCATTTTTACCATTTTACATTTTTTACATCTTAACTTTAAACAAGAGGGATAACTAATTTAGCAAGGGCATTTTTACCTTTTACTTTTTCATCAAGAGCAAGGAGGTGATGAAACAAAGAGATTTTTTACCTATTTTCATTTTTCCTCTTTCATTTTGAGCAAGATGTGTAAAATGATGCAACAAAGGCCTTGATACTTCTTAGATTTTGAGCAAGAAGGAAACAAAGAACTTTTTGCCTTTTTACATTTGCCCTTTCACATTATTTAGCGAGATGGTTAAATTGTTATGACAAAAGCATTTTTACTTTTTTTGCTATTTAGTACTTTTTTCAGATTAAGCAAGATTTGTAAATGGAAGCAACGAACATATCTTTGTTTTCTGATTAATTTACATTTTCATTTTGAGTAAGAGGGGGTAGAATTATCTAATAAAGGCATTTATACTCTAAAATTTATTCATTTAGAGCCAGAAAGGATAAATAAAGAAACAAGACACTTTTACATTTTTACCATTTTCATTTGGAGTAAGAAAGGCAAAATTATGTAACCATGGTATTTTTATTTTTTCATTTTTTGCTTTATTACACCTTTTTTATTTTTGCCAAAAGAGGGAAATTTATGTAACGGATGCCTTTTTATTTTCCATTTGGAGCAAGAATGAAAAAGTGATGTAACAAAGATATTTTTACTTTTTTAAATGTTTACATTTTCATTTTGAGCACGGGGTAAAATGATGTAACAGCAGAATTTATACCTTTTTTAGCAATAAGGTCATTTTTAATTCTTTTCATTTTTAAGCAAGAAGGGAAATATATTATAACAAAGATATTTTAGTTTTTTTACTTTTTCATTTTCAGCAGTTGAGGTAAAACTTTGTAACAAAGGTATGTTTTACTTTTTTTACGAGTAAATTGAGAGCTATCAATTGGTACAGCGGCAGATATAATAGCGAGAAGTGCTGGCATGGGACTGATAAAGCTTTGCAAGTAAGAGTAGGTCCTCGCTGTACAAACTCCTGATCGACTCTCTCGCTCTCACTGGGAAGTCGGATCAATCTGGGCTCGTTACGACTCTCCCTCTGTTTCCAGGACAACCACCCTCTGTCTATTGCCTTACTGCTTCCATGACAGGTATTTGGAGTACTTTTTTCCATCTTATGCCCCATTCTTTGGTCCTCTTTATCGAGACCTACAGTTATTTGTTGTCGAAGTACAAAAGCGTGTGACGAAAAACTCTCTAAAGGTACAAACTAAGGTAAGCCAGGCAGCCACTATCGGCGCTGTGCTCGGGTACAATTGAATTGGGAAAAAGGTCAGGACATTCTACTTGGGTGCAATACTATTAGGTTGGATTTTTAAAAGGGAATACGTTTGCCTGGTTCGTCTCAAGGGTTATTAGAAAGATAAGCACCTCTACAAAAATAAACTTTAATGCAACTAATAAGAACAAGTGCACAAATACATATGGAAATCTAAATAATAATCAGTAAGACAAAAGAATATTATGAGAGGCCAAAATTGAGGAAACTCAGTCCGGGAAAATATATAAGTAATCCAATTAGCTGGATTGAATGAAAGATTTAGCAAGACTATTGGCGTTACACCAAATGGGGAATTCTTCTTAGGACTAGGAAAGAAGAGGTGGGACTTACGAGGAAAGGACTCCTGGTTACCTCTGGAGGATAAACTGGAGATGTGGAAGATCAAGGGCTATATCTTCATCGATGAGGTCTCGATCCGAAGTCGTCCAGAGAGTCTCCCGAAGGGGGTTGAGATTTCGTCGGCTCCAGGGAGAAGTAATCACAAATCGAGATTCGTCTGGTGACGGAAGTAAGTCTCAATCAATGTAGCGAGACGAGAGAGAGTCAGGACAATCTTTCGGGGTATAAACGGGTTTCCGTAATCTTCTTCTGATCATGGCGGATTACACAAAGACGATCTGTTGACCAGATCACAAGAGCGAGGGGACCACTTCACGGGAGAAATATACTAGGGTCTGGTCTGCAAGAAGCTTGGGTTCTCTCTATCCGCTAAGGATTTGGATACATCACCTTAATTAGGAGCCACAACCATGGTTAACAGAGGGTTGCACGCGCGAGGGTGTCCCAACGGGACATCCGACGTGGCTTAAGCAAACAGGGACCTTGATAATTTCGGGCATCGACAAGGCGAAAGAAATTAAGCGAGATTCCAAAGGAATATTGAACGCGGCTTTAACTAACATAAACCTTGATAATTTGGGTCATCGACCAGGTGAACGGGGAATAAAAGAGATTTCCCTCTACGCCAAGAGGAGGAAGATGGACACGGCTGCCACCTGGGAGCGGGACAGCGTTATAAAACTGGAGGCAAGACGGTGATGGAGCATCGGCGCTAGTCTGTCTTAACCAGAGAAATTCTGTGTGATGACAGCGTATTAAGTTTCATGCTTCCACATTATAAAGGACATAAGACGGAGGGGGGAGAGATAAGCCTATACGATTGTTTGGAGTAGCAGTGCTTAATTTATAACGCCGTGTTGTCGTTAGTGGTTTAATCCTGTAATATTTGTGACCTGCTTGAGCACTGGATTTATTTAATATGTAACTTATTTGTGCACTATATTTATTTAATGTGACCTGTTTGTGCATTGTATTTATATAATAATTGAGGAATCATTCCTTGTAGTTTTATAGCCTCGCAGATATCTGAGCACCTTCCTGCGGTACCTCTCTTGATTAATATTTGGGCCAAGAGAACTTAGTTCCTCGTTTTGCCTTTACATTCTTTTACTTTTTCATTTTCAACAAGAGGGATGGACAATGATTTAACGTTTTTTTTTTTTTCATTTTGAGCATGAAGGGCCAAACATATAATCATTTCATTTTTACTTCTTATTTTCTTAATATTAATTTTGATCAAGTAGAGCAAAGTGATGTAACAAAGACCTTTTTAATTTTATACTTTTTCATTTTGAACAATAATGGTAATATATATATATATATATATATATATATATATATATATATATATATATATATATATATATATACATATATATATATAAGAAATTATTCGGAATGACTACCATCTAGCTTCACGATCTTTACCAGGCGCAGCTTGAATTGAGTCCATGCCATGTTTAGGGAGTACTTCAAAATGGATGACATTACGTCCGGAATGACGGGTCTCAAAGGCTAAAGTTTGCGACCAGCCATGTTGTTATCCTCCTTAACAAAGCCCTACACAATATAGTTTATTTGGTGGCAGTCGAATGATGTGGGCGACAACAACTTTGGAGACCAGTGGTTGGGGACTTTGTTGAACAACCACACATGTCTATCTTTCCTTGTATGTGGAAGCAGAATCTTGATATCAAATATGAGGCATTTCCTTACCTACTTGGTCGCCCTAAGGCTTGATTACAGTCACCAGCACCTCAATTGTCGTGTCTGCGTTGACTTTGAGTTTCTATGGGAAGATGTATGGAAGTATAACTTGGCCCTCGCTGCTGACCGCGCCTAGAATCATCAACGAGATGGCAAATTTGCTGTTCATGACCGTAGTATGCACTTCATCCTTATTCTCAACCTCGTCATACTGCCGTTTCAACGAGATTTAACAAATTCACAATCTCCTTCAACTGGCAATTGGATAAGAAACCGAGTAAGGTGTTAACCAAATAAAAGCTAGACTGTTAACGAACTTGTCCAAGGTCAATTGACCTACATTGATGCGGTTTTTAGCCCTCATGCACAGTTCAAATTTCATATGGTGCTTTCTTGAACGTACTGTATAGATTTCATTATCTGAAGCGGTGACCTTGTCTTGAGTTAACAAAAATTGTTGGCGCAATTAAGTAACTGACTGCCCCTCTTCCCAATACGAGCCAAATATATCCAAGTCTAAACTCTAAAACGTGAGTTACTCTGTTCTGGGAAATAAAATAAGTTCTAGGACATTTATTCTTCCTATAGTAAAGATTTTGTTTGATAGAGTATATAGAGACAGGGGCTCTAGCTAAATTCCAATAAGCATCTTACTTTTTCCATTGTTATTGCAATTGTCACTACCCCTATCGCTTTCCATCACCTAATTATTACATATAAATATTCCAATAACATTTGAAAATCCTTGACTAGACTGCGCCCAATCAATTTCGATGCTGGAGTTTACAGTATACCCTTGATAAAATTGCAAATTAACAAACATCGGAGAATCAGGTCACTTTGATAAGAGGAAGAAAAAACATTGAGCTGATACCTGTAGGTGTACAAATTCGTCAAGGCTCTTTACGCACATGCAAACGCACGACCATAGAATTGATTTTAACCATGCAAAAAACATTTATAAATTAAACAATTGTATTGAGAGGAGAATTGCGGAATACATCATCATCAACAAAGTTGATAATTTCAATTGATCTGAAAGGCAATAAAAATTTAAGAAATATATAACGAATAGAGTCGCCAATCGTATCTATAAGCCCTCGGACGCAATGCGTTTTGGGGATTAGCAACCCTCCAGATTGTTTCCGGCTCTACTTCATTTTGTTTAGCTTGTTTTTTTTCCAGATTGTTTCCTGCTTTTTAATTTTGTTAATAATGTGTCTTACCTTATATATACCGTACGTCTTGCCTAGCTTCTTCATTATTAGTTAAAAATGGCACGTTGCCGAAATTAGTCCGATAGTTATACTAAAATCTTGATTCAAATATTGTGGTTTACCATTAACTTCTACTGATATACATCACGTCACTGTGATATCCTCTATTATATATATATATATATATATATATATATATATATATATATATAAGGTAACCAAAACGGTACGGTTCGCGTATTTTGTAAAACCTGAGAATTTGTTCCTCACGAAATTCATTAATTACTTGATACAAAATAGTTTTCTTCCATTACACAGATCTTTTACCCACAATAGGTGTCGATTCTGGTTCTACCCAGGACGCCACTTTAAGTGTTCCATCTTTTAAATTTTTGGCTACGCCTCTGATCTTAAGGATTTTACAGCGTCGGGAGTATTGCGCTCGACCGTTTGGGATCAAATAGTGTCACGTTAAATCCTTACCAGTGTACAACGATGGCTAGAAGTCCGAATAGGTTCTCGACTTCTAAAACATATTTGCCTTTTTTTAAGTCACTGGGGCTCTACCAGGCTCTAGATCTCAGTTGACGTCGAAGTTAGTTACACTACACCCCTTGGTACGGGAAAAGACGCTTTGTGCTCAGTTTTGAGGACTGGCCATGATCTACGGCGACTCACAAAACGCCTGAGTCTCTAGGAGAATTGGAATCTCAGCACCCTCCTGATTCGTGGTATCTTGATACCTCGGTTGTCGCTTGCCGAGTATGTAGGAATTTTTGCTCCCACGGGTAGTATATACGTGTCAGGAATCAGATCAGCACTCTGGGCCGCCTAAAAAATAAGATGGGAGACGGCTGATGGGAATTTAAAGTTGAGTCTCATCGCGTAGCGATACTACTATGTACCTCCCTTTCAATTCTTCGTCATCTATATTTTGCTTTTTTTTTAATCTAAATTGGTATACTCGCTGAACACTCAGCCATTTGATAGAGCGTTTCCCTCATCTTTACCGCGATGATTGAGTTTCCCTTAGAGAGTTCGGTACATTCTTGTTAAATTTACAAGTCTGGCAGATCTTTGTCCACGTTACCTATCTCAGTACCGGGACGAACAGGGTCGCTACTGTCTTGCCATTGTGTTCGAGAAGAGTTCGTTGGCACTGAATTGTGGACTCTTTATTTTTTGTGAAAGGTTGCCTTATTCATTGTATTTGACCTTATTTGAGGTTGGGGCATTCTCCGGCGCTAGTATGAGGTGAGCCTGCCTCTGACGCTGGACCATGCCTCCTTTTTGATCCAATTTTCTTTTGGTTTGTTTTTTTGTTTATACGAAGCCTAGTAATAGAATGATTTACAGTACGCCTCCATATGCCATTGTGCCAGTCGTAAGATTGGTCCTATAAATGAATAAGAAATATTCCTAATAAAATAAAAGTATATACAAGGCGTCCCGCAAGAAAGAAAACTGAAATTTCAATAATTCAAGTTGAAAGATTATTTACAGTAATTTCCCAATCTCAAAACAAACAAAACTTAAATCTCACAGAACAATTATAACACTAATGAATTTATGCACAAATTATACATCACATAATTTAATAATTTCAAAATCAAGTAATTTCATTTTCATTTTAGGCTTTATCCTTCCTAGCACGACCACTTTTGACTTTGCCTATATAAAACGAGTGGGTACCTATTAATTTCAATTTCTCTGAAGATGTCAAATAGGCTTTGACGAAACTTCCGAATAAAATATATTACACAGGAAAACCATTAAGTCTTTTCCTCTCAAAAATAATCGCGAATAAATTGATTTTTAATAATGTGAAAAGGATATTTGCTAAATTTGAAAAGATATTTATATTTTTTACATTGTATAAACGCCTAATTTTTTAGTAGTTACTAGGTTTAAATGGTAAAATTTTCTTCAATTTGATTGGAAAATGATGCAGCTGCATTTAAGTCACTGAATCTAACTAAAACTACGTTTTCGCAAGGCAAAAGAATTAATGAAACGCCACAAATTTGAATTAGAAACAAGAAATTAATTAATATTCGATAATACAGTAATTCGACTTCACAAAATGGTACAATATTCCTCTCTATCAATTCGCTCTACATGCCCCAATCTCATTGCTTGCATAACATTTTTGATTAAATGTGGATTTTCCTTGATTAAATTGACTTCTTGTGCTATTTTTCCTCTCAGTGTGTTTACATTTATGTGTTAGGAAGAATACACCTTACCAATGAGATTTACCCTCAAGAACAAATCGCAATTAGTTAAATCTGGTGATCTTGTGGCCATCTAATTGAATGAATCAGGGAAACTCTCAGACCAGAAATTCCGAAATTATATGTGCGTTAATCAAGTTTAGGTAGAGCAAGCAATGCAGTTATGTTGTCATAAAACAACGCACAATAGAACAGCTATGGTCGTATATTCCTATCCGCAGACACTTTATTTTTCACAAATAGCACGGCTTAAGTTGAATTTAAGGGGGTTGTTCAATAATGAAGACTGTGGAACTTTTTTGTTTGATCACTTTGCTCTATATTGTCCAAAAAACGTGCTGTTAGATGGACAAGTTCTTGCTTTTCAAATGTGATGGATCAAAGGTAGAGGTAAAGTCGAAGATTTGTTCCACTGAGATGTGGCTTTAACAGTTAAGGTGGCGCCAAAGGCAGATTGATCTGACTCCAATTTGATCTTTGTCGAATATAAAGTTGCTTCTTGATTCAATTTGTGAAGACGAGAAGACCAAACAATTGAAGTAGAGATCATGAATAATTCAGTTCTTCAACGTTTAATACACTCTTTTACCTTTTTCCTGGATCTAAACAAGCGCGAAAAAATAGTAGGGGGATTTTAAAGAGCTATAATGAATAACTCGTGAAAGATCATTAACTAATTTCACATGCCATATACACAGGCACTAGCTCCCTCTGAGTTAAATCTGAAGATAACATGTTTTTCATATACAATCAATAAATAAATATCTTTCATTGTTAATATTATCATAATAATAAAACAAAAATAAATATATTTTAATGATATCTTAATTAGATTAGATCAGGCTCTACAAGAATCATCAGCCGATAAAGGAGGAAAAGTCAAAGGATGTGAACTCATAGACCGCTTCGATTTCCTGCAGGACATGCCGTGGACGGTACTCAAAACCTAACTAGCTACCTACTAGACGTAGGAAATCTTCGGGCCAATCGCCCCCTGCCCCCACCCCCTAAATAAAAATGCCTTTATTTCCATGGCACGTCTTAGTGGTAAGACGTGCTAAAACCCTCTCTATCCCTGCCCCGCCGTGATCTGGCACTGTGAATGTGACTCTACACATAAAGCTCCGTTGCAACTATGCCGTTCTACTTAGTAAAGGCATAATTGCAAACTTTGGGGAAAGGAGGTCTGAGGCTTAGCCCGCTGCGGAACTCAAAGGAAGGAGCAACCTGGATTGGGATTCAGTTAGTAACGCTGGGATGCATAACACCCTACCCTGCGGTACCACCCAAGACCACAGAGGGAGACTCTACCGTCTTTGTGAGATGTCGGATATAACTGGGAAATACCCAAAACCCAATAGAGGGGGTGGCACCCCCACTGGAGTCAGTTAATTCTGGCCTCAGTCATCATTAAGTCCGCCATGTTTTTACACCCTCTGAGGAGTCCAAACAAGTCCATACCCACTTATCATCCATCACTACATCTGCGTCATGTTCATAGGGTCGTAATCGGTGGGGCGGGGGGACTCACATAAAGAAAGAAAGAAGTAAAGAGAGAAAGAAAATGGCAAGTAACACGTCATACCTCACACTGCTACATACATCAAACACAAAACCTACAACAAACAAAGAACACACACTCCTAAACTTAGCATCTACACATGACACCCGTATCACGAACATCATAAAAACACATACAGGTCATAAGCTCGTCTTCCGCTCACAGGATGATACAATGACATTCCATCAAAACGCATCTGACACACTAGCCGCACTAGATCTCTAAACAAAACTAGCCGACGGTGTACTAAAAAGACACCAGATACGTATTACAAAGACCAACGCCCTATGGTTGGCCTTCTCCCCTGACGACCTCCGCACACACCTCAGACAGAAGTATGGGGAGTACATCATCACAGACCTGTACTGTAACCGTAGTACACATTGGGCAGTAATCACACTGTCCGATGAAAACAACAAAACACTGCTGCTAGACCAAGGTATCAAGGTCTGCGACACACTGACATACTCACACAACATGGAGTCACAACCTAACATAAGACCAACACAATGCCGCTGGTGTTACAAAACTGGACACATAAGACGAACATGTCAAGCAAACCTTGTCTGCTCAAAGTGCAGTGTAGTGGGGAACCACTATACCACATACACAGCCATCACACCTCTCTACTCTAACTATGGTGGCGACCATTTCGCCATCAACCCAAAATGCCCTTACTTAAGTAAGGCCCTCTCTGACGCCATAGCAGCTATATGGCGTCCTCAACCCATCCACACAACCACACACTCCACCCCCCCCCCTCCCATTACAGGAATATTCGCCGCAGCTGCAGGTGCGACGGTGTCCGCACCTCCCAGCAGCACTCCCAACTCACCCACATATCCCGTCCCCCCCCCCTCTTGTACCCCACACCCAGAGACCCCCACTACTATCGACACCCATCCACACCCCACACCACACACTCACCCCCACTCCACATCACACACTTAACGAGACCACAAACCCGAAACTACACCTGGCCGCCTTGCTCTCCACGGTGGCAAAGGACATGTCGAGATGTGACCCCCGACTATACGCAAACATACTTAAGGCACTATTCGCCTCGCACGGTCTGAAGCAGATCACCTTCCCCGAAAAGGTGCTCGCTCTAATCGACGAGCACACACACAGGGAACTCGCACTCCTCCCCACCCCGGTGGGCACGTACACCTCTCCCCATGGACCAACCGGCGTCCATTTACCATGCTCCCGCCTCCTCCCGCCCTTCTTTCCCTGCACTTCTCGCCACTGCAACTTCCTTACCTACCACTCTGCTTACTGCTCCCACCTCTCTCTAAACTCCCTCTTCTGCTCCCTCCATAGTTTTCACTCCTTCCACCTCTTTACCTAAACTCCCTCCTACCTACAGAACTCCCCCCTCATCAACCTCCACTCCTCCTCCTACTGCCACCAACCCCCCTCCAACCGCCCCCACCCCCCTCTCACAGCCTTTAACCCCACTCCCACTGACAATAGAACCCACACCTCCCCTAATCCCACAACACCCCGTACCAAACAAAAAAACTTTACCACGACCCCCCCCCCCAAAATAAAATAAACACGCATAAAGCCGACCACCCCCTCTCCTGCTGTTCCTTCTCCTTCCCCTTCCACCCCTCATTCTTCGTCCCAACCTCCTCTCTCTCCCGACACCCCAACTCTCATAATTTGCACCTCCCCTACTATCTCTAGCCCGTCATCTCCTAGCTTTACTCCCTCTACCTCTGCTCCTAACTCCATCCTCCTATACACAACCCTCTCCAACCGTGCTTCCAAGACCGCTACCTCGAAACCTCCTTCCAATAAACACACTCTCCCCTCCACCACGGCTTGCCTACTCAAAACACCGCTGACAACCCCCATAAACAACAGCCGACATGCGTAAAGGTATTGGCTCCTCACGCCTCCTGGGCAATAACCAAGGTGAGAGAAACGGTCCCGAGTAAATAAGCCTCACGCGGACTCGGCCCACGACAATAGGTCGCCTCAACGTGACACAGTTAAATGTACGCAGTGGGCACGGTATTCACCATAGTGTTGCCAACTGGGTCCTAAACACACAAATACCTGACGTAGTACTCTAGAACTTGACCAGCCTACATTTTCCAAACAACAGACTCCGCATCACAGGTTACCACACGTATCTATCTCCACGGGCGCTGCACCTAGGATCAGCGATCCTAGTAAAGCGCTCGATACACCACTCCTTCATCCAAATACAAGACGACTCCTTTCTAGCCTGCAGGATACAGACAAGCTCCGGCCCCATTCTAGTGGCCACACACTACAGACCACTACGCCTACAGTTAAACATAGAAGCCCCACTCCGGGCTCTATCTAACCACAACTTCTCTATCTTCTTCGCGGGAGACCTCAACGCCTTTCACCCGACAGTCCTTTCTAACAGTGCGAATGACGGGGGGAAGGGTACCTGGCCGATGCCTAGCGGAGTTATCCCTGCGAGCACATCGGCCTTACCTTCCCCACCTTCTTTGGTCCTCACGGAGATACCACGTCTCCGGACGTGGTCTTCCGCAACGACCACGCTGCACGCTTCCACGTGCACATATCAGTGTGTCTCCACGTACTCTTTGACCACATACCGATATCACTTATCATATCCACATTTCCTATACTCATACCGACACCACCTCTCTTCGACTAAAATAACACAAACTGGGAAGAGTTCAAGAGTCACATAACAGGAAAACACGCCACAAAATCTTGACCTGGAGCACACCAATCTAGACCTTTTAGACGACCACAGGTGCTCAATCATAAACACCATAACCACAGCACGCAATCTAAACACACCACAAAAAATCTATACTTGCATAAAACATTTCACATTTTTTATACACAGTCAGAGACTAATTACACAGTACAATAATCACTACACCAGAGGCACACGACAACATAACATTAATCACTTACGTGCCCGCCTCCTACAGTGCGTGTGGCTAGACAGGAACCGGTAGTGGCGTGAGGTCGTCCACATCGCGGACGACACCCGTTGCGCTAACCCCTCTTCTTCTAGCAGCAAGTTAAAAGGATGATGGGCACCGACCCGCCAAAACCCAAGTAGTATTATCGAGTGTACCCCGAGTCTCTCTCTCCCCCTTACCGGTCGAGCGACCGAGTCTCTCCTCCCTTCCTTATCAGACGGGCGACCGTGTCCCTCCATCCCCCACTTGCCAGGCGAGCCCCCTTCCTCCCACCTTTAACGAACGAGCCCCCTCCTAGGCCCCCCCTACCCTGGTGTATTGACATACACATTTATTTTTCCTTTATCTCAAAATAGTTCTAGACATTATCTTTATTGGAATCATTAATAGTTGCTTCAATACCTTACTACTCCATAAATATCTAAGTATTAATGAAAAAAAGGTCGTCCATTAAGATTTATTACAGGAATTTTTATCTGATGACTATAAGACTGTTATCATTTTTTTGTATCATTGACCTAGTCCCTCGGTCCATCCTTTTCTACCGCCACCATTATCTCTAATGAATTTTCTGCCCTTTGATGGCCTATTCCACTTATCGCTTTTGGAAATCATTGACCTAGTCCCCTTTTCCCTCTTCTTTCTACCGCCATCATTATCTCTAATGAATTTTCTGCATTTAAATCCAAAATCATTGCATATTTATTTTATCTTGACTCCGGACAATTGGTCGGACATCTTTAGAGTGTAAAAGAATGAAAATGTGACCAGGCGTAACGGAATTGTTTTGTATTATTATTATTGTATGCCCTGTCTTACTGGATATCTATGGTATTATTTTTTAATATTTTATTAAGTTCTGCCATTGAGTTTATATTCATTGTATAGTGTGATCATCCATAAAAGAGAAATGCGATTCCTTCTCCTGCTGGTCAAAAAACGTATCAGGGAAAAATACTCTCTTACAAACAGACAGACAGATAGACTGAAAATACAAAATAATAAATCGCAGGAATAATTATTTACCTGTTTAGACAGAGCTTTGCTCTAAAACGCTTTCCAGGATTTCTTTCGATGGTTTTTATTTGAATATTTATACCCTCATCTTGATTCACATTTTTCACATATTCTATTTTCTCATTCTCTGCAATCACTTCTCGAGGGAATCCAGAAGCTTTCATTTTTTCTTCTAGAAAAGTTTTGATATAGTCTGCGAACAATCCATCTCATTTTTCGAAATCCCCAAACTCGTAAATTTTATTAATCTTTTAATTCTTTTGCAAGGCAAGTTTAAGTTCCGGGATGGTTTACACTCCGCAAATCATACGTTCCTTTTCAGAGGGATGGCACTCGCGGGAGTTTGGCTGAGCGCATGTGGGACAGAGTGTGAAAGTAAGTTTACTATCTATGGATTGGGGAAGAACTGGGATATACAGATCATTAGGAGGGATGACATCGACTTTCACAATACCAAAATATGTATCATTGATACCATCAGTCAATTCCTGAATAGACGGAATTTCTCGTGCAGATACGCAACGCTGTGGCGGTTCCTACGGAATATGGATTGTTTTTCATACAGTAGGGGTATAAAGAGCAAAAATCGACGTAATGTATTTTGAGACCTTCAGTTGGTGGGTAGTATAGTATAAATGGGTTACATCTGCTGCCAAAAAGTGCAGCCCCCATATTCAATGCACCATTCACTACGTCAGATGAAATTCTATTAACTATCTCACGTCGTCCTGGGTTGGATTGCATCATGGTTTCGAATTCACACTCCCAGAGAAGGATCACTTGATATTTACTGGCGAGAATTCGATCATCCTCTATTGTGTGATAGTAACGGTCCAATGACCCACATCCACCAATGGAAACATCTTGTTTGAGATTGCATTCCTCTTTCTGACAACCATGCCAATAACATCCATGAAAGAGAAATGCGATTCCTCCTTCTGATGGTGAAAACCCGTCCGGGAAAAATACTCTCCCACCAACAGACAGACTTCGCTCACCCCCGTTTCTTGCATGGAATATCGGGATTCTTCTCACATGTTCTTCGAACATAAGCGAACATATAGGCTTATACGAGAAAGCTTTTCATTTCTTTCTATCAATAATTGCAATTGAATTTTCTGGTAAGAAGATATCTTTATACACTTTGTAGCATAAGGAGGCTATTGTAATGCAAGACTGCAAAGGAGCAATGTTAAATCTCATGATGAATGAACACCTAAACTTCTCAAAGCACATACGGAGGATAGAAACATCTTGAATGCAATACTTAATACACTCTGTACGGATATTATATATTCCATCCTTAAAATTCGGGTAAAAATTGCTGTCAAAATGTAATTTTTGATCATCGCTCATTTTGTCATAAATAAAATAGCTTCTTTCTGGAACCGAACCAATATAATTCAGCGTTTCCTCTGAAAGAAAATCGTAAGGAAAATATATTTTTTCCTATCGGGAATTCCCATTGTCTTGGGCAGTATTTTCAACGATGAGGGCATGAAAAGGAATGTATCCTTAAAAATTATGTCCTTAACGAGCTCTAACTTAAAAATTTTTCGTCCCCGCTTCATTGGATTTGAGGTGAAGAGATCAGGATTAAAATGCTGAAGCAGCTCGCCATAGATAAATTGGAAATCTAATTTGGCATTGTTATGGGCCATCACGTAAGTTTTTACATTTTTGCTCGATCTTTTTATTCGTATTAACTCTTCTATAAAGGGTATACAAAGTGAATTATCAACATGTTTTCAAAAATCTTTGTTCGTAGACCACAGTTCTTACATTTATCATAAGTTTCATTTTCATTATCAAAACAAAGTTCACAGATTATCTGCATAACCAATATATATGGATAGAGTACGAATGATCCTACTTTTTTATAAGTTTCTATATCATAATACACGGCAGTCTATTTATTGATCAATGGTTTCTTCGACCTCTTCATTTAGCAGATATTCTCTGACCCGTCCGCTTTATAGTATGTATAACATTTTGAACAGAATAACTTCTTACACTCGTGTCGTCTCGTCCAGTTTGCACTATGTATGATTCTACGATTACATTTACGGCAACTCCAAATTTCGAAACAAGTATGTAGCCTATGTGTATTAAAATACAATTGCTGTAGAATCGGAGATTCTACATCCAATCGTTGTAAATGTAATCGTAGAATCATACATAGTGCAAACTGGATGAGACGACACGAGTGTGAGAAATTGTTCGATGCAAGAAATCCATTGGTCTTCTAGAACTATTTTGAGATGAAGGAAAAAATAAATGTGCATGTCAATAAACCAGGGTAAGGAGGGGGGGGGGCCGAGGAGGGGGCTCGTCAGGTAAGGGGAAGCGCTCGGTCACTCGTTCGGTAAAGGGGGTTATGGAGGAAGGGGAGCAAAGAAGTGACCACCACTGATTCCATGACTAATTATTTTCTAAAGATGCTCGGCCTCAAATATCGTCCCGTCCCGTACGGTTGATTGCACGATAAGAAACATCGACCGCGTTCTGTAAACAGCCTCTTAAGCCATAAATGATAATAAGTTCTAAAGATATTCGGCCAATGGTCGGGAGTCAAGTTAAAATAAATATACAATGATTTTGGATTTGAATGCAGAAATCTCATTAGAGATAATGATGGCAGTAGAAAGAAGAGGGAAAGGGGGACTAGGTCAATGATTTCCAAAAATGATCAGTGAAATAGGCCATCAAATGAAGAAATAAGAAGACCTTTTTTTGATTAATAGTGCAGAAAATTCATTAGAGATAATGGTGGCGGTAGAAAGAGGATGGACGGAGGGACTAGGTCAATGATGCATAAAAATGATAACAGTCTTATAGTCATCAGATAAAAATTCCTGTAATAAATCTTAATGGACGACCTTTTTTCATTAATACTCAGATATTTATAGAGTAGTAAGGTATTGAAGCAATCATTAGTGATCGCAATAAAGATAATGTCTAGAACGATTTTGAGATGAAGGAAAAATAAATGTGTATGCCAAAAAACCAGGGTAAAGGATGGCCTAGGAGGGGGCTCGTCCGGTAAAGGGGGACGCGTTACTCGGTCGCTCGTCCAGTAAATGGGGGAGGGGGAGACTCGGTCGTTTGTCCAGTAAGGGGGTAATGTGGGAGCTCGTCCGCTCGCCCGGTAAAGGGGGGGGGGGAAGAGACTCGGTCGTTCGTCCGGTAAGGGGGTAATGTGGGGACTCGTCCGCTCGCCCAGTAAAGGATGGGGGGAGGCTCGGGGTACACCCATGGCCCTCCAAGTAAACAACCTAACACTAACAGACATTAACGTCATCCTCGACGCATTTAGGTCCCATTGGGACACACTACATACACACAATACACCAAAACCACACGTGCAAGAGAACTTCCAGGAAGTCCAGGAGTGGTGTCGGGCCCACGCTCACGAGCTAAGGCACTCCCCCCTGATACGCATAGAGCTGCTCGACCATACATCTATAGTGACCACTCCAATCACCATCGAGGAAAAAAACACTAAATTAAAACAACACCAAAACGCGCCCCCGGTCCCTTCGGGCTACCAGCCACATTAATACACAACCCCCCCCGCAAACATATACTCCAAACTTACACACCTATTTAACGCCTCACTAGCCTCAGGCCACTTACCCAAAATATTTAGTCTCTCTCAACATACTTCTACACAAAGCAAACAAAGACCCCTAGCACCCAAACAATTACAGACCTATTGCTCTATTAGAGCACCTAGGCAAAATACTACAACGCATGATCAGCTGCCACCTACGGGAATACCTGGAAGAGAGGGATTGGTTCTCGCCCCACTAATATTGGTTCAGAATGGGCCGGGTCACTCAGGCGGTCGTGACAAACGTTCATGACAGAATACAAAAAAAACGCCAGATACATCAAATGACACTCTCCATCAGCAAGGACGTGGAAAAGGTATTCGATAAAGTGTGGCAAGAGGGACTTCGTTGGAAACTCAACAACAATACGGAGTTACCTCTCTGTACCAGAAGGCTCCTCTCGCACTACCTCACTAAACGGAGATGCCACATAAAACACAACAACACCCTCTCACTGGCACCCACATTATACATCATGTACACAAACGACACCCCACGCCCACCCGAAAACTGATGTCACACATATACAGTGTCCTACGCCGATGACTTGACCTTTCTCGTCAGTAGCCGTGGACCAGTAGAAATCGCGCTTTAAGCACAAAGAATACTAGACACGCAGACAGATTACGAGGATAAATGGCTGATTGCCCTGAACCCTCAGAAGACACAGATGACACTTTACGGCGCAAGAGACCACTTCATTTACAACCTACAAATCTTCCTACACACACCAGACAGAAACCACCTACATCCAACAAGGCTTGAATATACACAACATACAAAAATCCTCGGGTATCTTTTGACAAGACCCTCAGATCCAATATACATCAAAACATAACCCCATCAAGAGCCTCATGTACAAAAACATCGCTGCGCAGGTTCTACCCTGCGGGCAAAAAAACTACAGTTACAAATATATGAAACACTCGTGCGACCTATTCTCACGTACGCCCCACTGTCACTCGTAGCCGCGAGTGCCACGTGGCAGCAGAAGGCTCAGCAAATTCAGATCTCCACTCTGAAGCACGCTTGCCGCTCTCCCCTGCAGAGGAGAATTGCGACACTACACGACAACAACAAATTAGCACCCCTCAACACATACGATCACACCAGACTCACAAAACAACTCTGAAAACTCACCAGAGACTATACACCACACTACATGTAAGAAGGTATGCGATGGCACCGCGATACCCCACGACCCATGAGCACTCGTAACCCATACGGTTCTTCGCATAAACTAAAGGCACCATAAATAACGCGTTTCCGACCGAGCTGACACGCCCCACTTCCTGACCAGCTTCCAACCGTCGCCCAGTCACGATCACATCGAGTCCAACCTAACTATTCCACGCATCGGTGTCTAGTCACCAACCAATCAACTCCTCATATCGTTTCTTAAGTTATTTCCGCAACCTTTCCTCTTCGACTGCCTGTTCCCCTGTGTTACATAGTGATACCTCTTTGTCTTTTCTATACAGGAAATAAAAAAAGGCCCGCCAGCAAAGGGCACTGCCTCCCTGAGCAGCTGCGCCAGCACGTCCTTAGAGCCATGCCTGAGGTCACGGAGCCGGACAGCGCAGTCTACTTCACCCACGGCTCCGTCGACCCTGACAGCGGGAGGTTTGCCGCCACCTTCGTCACGAGCGGTCTGAAGCGGGCTGGAGGACATCAGACCACTGCTTTACCCTTCAGATGGAACTAGTAGAAATCCTGCACGCCCTCCAGCACATTCTGCTCCGCCGGGAGGCCACTGTGGTGATACACACGGACTATCAGTCTCGGCTTCATGCGCTGCAGCACGCCCACGCCCACACCAGGGACAACATCCACCTCACCACCACCATCCTGTGCAGCCTGCAGGACCTGGCAGTGCAGTGCAGTCGAGTCCGGCTCCACTGGATTCCTAGCCACATGGGTGTGCGCTGCAAAAGGCTGCCGACGAGGCCGCCTAGCGAGCCACCCACGGCCCCACCATTACTTGGATTGTGCGCCTCAGCCTGCAGTAGGTCAAGGCGCAGGCCAAGGCGCAGGCCAAGCGCATGGCCGCCTGCAACGCCCATCAGCAGCACCAAAAATTGGAGGCGACCAAGAAGCAAGCCGCATGGTATGCTGCAGCCACAACCTATCGTTCAATGGACGCAGCCTTCCAGCAGCCCGGAGCGAACGGCGTGCTGCTGCAGCGTGTGGGGCTGAGCTACTCCTTGCGGGAAGAGCTGCACGCCTTCTTTGTGGCAGGGAGGTGCGAACACTACGGTGGCCGCTCCCGGCGCCCACTAGTGCACTACCTCTTCTCCTGCCCAGCCATCGCCCGCCTCAGGCCAGAGCCAGCGCCAGCCCCTCACCCTGCAAGAGGCGCCTTACTGATGGCGCGAAAGGCAAGAGCCCTCCAGGTGGTCCGCTACACACCGAAAAATGAGCTGCAGGAGGTGTTGAGAACAGCACCCCCTCCGCGCTGATCGCCGGGCAACGGGTGGTGAGGACTGCCGCCACCCACTAGAAGCAGACAAGCCACGCGTGGGACACTCCGCTGCGTCTTGCTGCACGCCGACACCGGCGGGCTCAAGGCTTTGTGTAAAGTGTACGCTTATGTTATGTGTATTTATATATTATGTCATATGTTATTATTGTATTTGTATTATATCATGTATACAAAAAAAACCAACATGGTGCAGGTGGCTCACTAATTATACTGGTGGCTAAGTTTAGGTGATGCATGTTGCAAGAGTTCAACAACTGCATGAGCTTAGGGATCGACTCAGACAAAGACCCAGTAGTTATGACTAGGTTTTTATATTTCCAAAAGAGATATGATTGAATGTGTTTGTGTGAACCCAAATTTTAAAGTAATCATCTTCACAAATTCTTTAAATCATTTATTTGTTTTGCTAAAACTTCAATGAACATTTGCACGCAGGAGCAGATACTTTTAATTGCAAACAAAACTTACTTTTGTTTATATTGCTTTTTTTCTGCCCGACATGACTTCCCTATATGAAATCGGAGTTTGTGACTGCGAAATAAAATATGACCTTAAAAATGATGGTAAGAAAGACGGGTTTTCGCGTAAATTATCTTCCGACCAACGCATCATCAGTCTGGACGTTTGGAAATGTTCGTATTTCGTCGCTGTCATTTTCGCTATCATGGGGAAAATCTATTTCATTAGAAGAAAGGAATTCTTGGGCCCATCGCTGTCTGAACGAGACCAAAAATTGGGTAATCTTATCTTTATGTGAATTGCTTGGAATCCTCACTGTTTTTAGCATATCAATCAAAACTGAAGTGGGTGTACCATTAGGTAATTCCAAAGTAAATCTTTATATCTGCGCTGATAACTGGGAAAGGATCTATATAGGGTGCTTCGAAGGTTTTCGGACGCGATCAATTCAAATCCATACGAGAGATGCATCTTTTAAGTCTTTTAGGAAGGTAAAATTTTGGTACACAGTGCAAATTTCCTGTCCCTAAAAAGAATGCATTTTTGGCCTAGTTTTTTTTTAATTAAATATTAAATTTGGAATCTGTTTTGGAAGAGGAAGACGTAACGAAACTTTTAAGATGAAAAATGATAATTCTCATGGCGGAGGTAAACGGTGAGAAACCTGAATTACTAGGTATGGATGTGATACGTAAAAGGAGAATGGAAAATGCCATTAGCCACCCTTGAGGACGAGCCATTATGTAAGTTTTAAATAATTACATTTGCCTTAGGTTGGTAGTATGTGTTATGAAACCAATGGAAATCTACCAATGAAGAAATTCTTTAAAAGATCAGGTTTAACTATTTCGCCTAGAGATCCAAGCATCCAAAAAGGCCAAAGCTGCCGTTGCCTCAGTTATGTCTGGAATCCGGATGTCTTCTATTCATACTGTCGCTCTACAAATACATGATAACAAATATCAGTGATGTAATGGATATGATTGTCCAGGGAAAGTACATGGAGGAGCGGCTGAATTTGAGACAGCGTTCGACGATAAACCTCTCTTGATTGACATTGAAGGCATTGTCCTGACCAAACATGTATATCTCTTTTCACATTCGTTTAGAAGTATCTCGCCTTGATTATATGGAGCGAAACTTTAATCCCCGATGAGATATATCGTATACATGGCCAAATAGATACTTTCTGAAGTTTAATGGATAAATGGCCGAGAGAAAGGAGAATACACGTCACACCAAAGTTAAATATGATCAAAAGAGCATTTAATTTATTAATTGCTGATTCTGTTATATCCTGTGCTTACGAAACTGCGAAATAACGTATGTTAAATAAGGCTATCTATGGTAATACTTCAACATACTAAAAATATACGAACTCGTTTATAATCTGTTAGTAGTGTCATTTCTTTGATTTATGTGACCTTATGAAGTGAAGGACAGGATCCTGCAGCAGATACTTTGCCTCTCAAGAAATCAATTTCCTCATTCATAAACTCGAATTCCTCTAAGAAAATTTCATATTTGTTTTGTTATAAAATCTTTCAAACTTTGGTCAAGTATTCTATACGAAAACGAAATCTAAATGGTGAAATAAATTCCCGTATGTAGTTGGAATGTGCAACTTGCTTTCCTGAGACCAAAAGTCATCATTAACTAATACTCAAAAAAGACAAAAAGCTATTATTAGTCTGGTCTTCTCTTTATCTACGGGGTTCATTAGTATCTGTTGATGTGCCCGAACTAGGTCTATACGACTCAAATGGATTTTACCATGTAGATAATAAGACAAGCTTGGAATTCGGTGTTAAAGATAACGCTCTGGATTTGTTGCAGATTTAAGCGAGCGAAAATCACCTATGACATGATGTTCCCTGGGAATTATTTTTCTAAAGATCAAAGAACTTCGAAGTTAAGAAAAGAATGGGTGTATCATAGTTGGAGGGGGGGACAGGTAGAAATATAAGTGTTATTTTAGTAGATGAGTATGTGAGCCAGTACGTCTCGCAATTTTTTAATATAAGCCTATATTCTTTATGTCAGAGATATTACATTATATTCTATTTTATTCTCCAGTACGGTTCTTTTCCTTTTGCTTTTCCACTTGGGATCTTTATATTTCTCTCTTTGTTTTTGTTCATTTTAATATTAATTTACTGATATTGTCTTTATCTGTTTTATCCACTACGTATTTTTTTTCTCTCAGAATAATTCATGTGTGCACATATATAGACATATGCATAAAACTATATACGAGTATGTATATTGTTTTTAATGGTTGTCCTGTTGTTTAAATTCTGTTTTACCGTTGTCTTATTATCATCTATATATTTCTAGCTGTAAAATCCTCGTGCTATGGCAAGCAACTTTAAGTTCCTCTCGACTCTCTCCCATCTTCTTTGCAGCCCGGAGATCTGCACGTATTTTGGCAATGTAATCGATGTCAGGAAGAGTAAAACGCTGGTTTGGTCGCCCAGACCTCGCAAATTCTTTGGCGCCGTCATCGGTGCGCTCATTTTCCACAATTCCTACAGTTCCTAGAACCCAGCAGAAGATAATCTCGACATCCTCCCGGTTCGCCAAAACCAAGGCGTCACGGATATAGCAAACCAGAAAATTCGAAGAGTCTAATGACCCGAGGGCAGTCAATGCGCTTTGTTAGTCGCTATAAATCACAATCTCGTCTCCCGACCGTCGCGTTATCTCACGTACCGAGTGGTGGATTACAACAAGATCGGCCGTGAAGAGAGACGCAGTGCCTGGCACAGCCCCACTGACTTCAAACAAAGGGTGCTTTAAAAAGGCCGAACGCAATACTCTCGATGCTGTAGAGCTTTGATAACAGAGGCCTGGAGACTAATAGTCAAATGTTGTACCCGAGAGGGTGGCGTCCGGGGCAGAGTTAGGCGCGCCACCGGTCTGAGAACTATACCGAGCTCTCGAAGGAGTTTACTATCCCTAAACCCGAAGGGCTTATGGTAAGACTGGCATCTCTCGGCAGCATAGGCACCGTAGAAATCAGCTGCGGATGCAGTAAGAGCTGTTGTAGAATGAGAAAGGCGCCTGGCTTGCGCGTACAGGCGAATAATACACTGTGCACGGCGCAGAGCGAGTGGCATCTCCCCAGCATCGACAAGTAGGCTATTAATGGGGACGTGCGGAAGGCAGCAGTCGCAAGGCATTCTGAGTGGCTGCTGATCATTAAAACTAGCATTCTTCTTTGAGCTTCGAACAAAAAAAAGGTCGATATAAAAAGTAAGGCAGTATCTCTATTAGCGCTCCAGGTTCTGATGGTCACAGAGCTAAGAATACCCATGGCGTGGGTATAAGAGACCCGAAGGCTGCAAATATGAGCCTCCCAGGTGATGCGTCAGTCAAATACTTGACCAAGTAAACGGTGCGAGTCCACCACTTCCAGGCGAACCTCATTTAGAAACAAGTCTGTGTGAGAGTGGAGCCGTAGATGACGGCAGAAGTGCACCACCTTAGTCTTGGCCAAGGAAAACCGTCAGGTCGGTAAGGATCTGACTCCTAGGAATGATCAAGTAATTTCCCCAGAGAGAGTGTCTACCGTTCAGATCGCAAAACAAAAGAAAGCGCTTCAGCAACCGTGTCACGACGTTGCTGAAGTACCGCGCGTGGAAGTGGGATGACGATAGAATGTACACAGAAATAATCAATAGCTCCTATCGAAAGACAGCTGCACAGCTACTTCCTAAGAGGAGCTATCTAAAGCAAAGAGAAGAGCGGAGACATCATGCTGAGTGTAAAGGGTGCAGCCTCTTACCCGACCCCCTCCCCAGGTGGTTGGATAACAAAAAACATATACCCACGAAGAGTGGGGTGGGCACGCGCCCAGCATAGTTTATTGCAAAAAGATAGCTAAGAGAAAAGTGTAGGTGATGAGCCTTGGCACCTCCTCCCAGTTCCATCTTTTTACATATAAGGACCTGTCAGCTACCTTATGCATAAACAACCTCTATAAACAACGCCAATCAACGCTCACTGGTTGCGAAAGACTAGGACTAGAGGTGTCCTAGGCATTGGACAAGATAAATAGGAAAAGGGTAGTGCTCCGTTAACCCCTTCCCTGGAGCCTAATTATTGACCATTCCTAGAGACCGTTGATGGGTGCCTCTGGTAGCATCGGCCCGTGGTGACGGCCCTTTGTTACCAGGTTGGTTGCCAGGCCAATAAAAATCCTTGGGTCGAGTCTCTTGGTGTGGCGGGATATCCATTGAACGCTACTCCAAGATCCTGGCCGTCGTGAAGGGAACTAGTAGAAGTTTAGTACGGGGCATGCTCCGTTGTTCACCTGGTGAGAAATCGATGGCACCTTCGGGGACCGTCAGTGCTGCTTGGTTGGAAGCCACGGCACGCCGAGGTTTGACGACTCGGTCGAAAGAACAGCAGCACATGGAGCGTGCCTTCTGAAAGATCCGAAATGTCTCCGATGGATAGGCGGGAGCGACTAATCTTTTATAGCTAATAATTATTCCTCTAAGTTATAGATCTCTTTGAATTCTATACCTTTACGCATGGCAATTGCAACGCCATCATACCTATAATTAGTATGGTTGGTCATTATAGTATTCTAGTTATATACTTTGAAACAAGTAGTAGCTCCGTTCAGACTGCGTTTGGATATTAGGATTGGATATTAGCTATCTATTGCCGTAAGCACATCCTCCCCATGTGTATTATAATCATAGTGTAACTTGCATTTTCTTTTGATTATACCTTCCATAATTTCCCTTGTTTCAGATAGTTTTGGTAGTGGAACTGATGGTAAGGGATATATTCTCATATTAAGGTCGATTGTGCTCTGTACAGGTGTAGTCGCCTTGACTTCCTTCGAGTTTCTCCTTTGTTAGTTTCCTTTTTGAGATGTTTTTTCCTAGAGCGATTGGCCTGTTTTCATTCCTTCTCTTTTTTTCTGGCGCACTGGGATTGTTTAGTCGGGAATCTCTCGAACTAGATCGGTTTCTTGATGCTGAGGTTGATTTCCTCCCTGTCTGTATCTGGTACAAGTCTCTAGATGGGGGATTGTCCGGAAACTATATCGGTTTCATCTCATTTTGTATCAACATTTTGTTTAACTCTGCCACATAGCTGCCTTGTTTGGCTACATTATAGTATCGAAGGCAGAAGAGAGGTTGAGTAGAACGAGGATGGAGGCACAACCCCTGTTCGCGGCTCTTCGTAAGCAATCGGACACATTGAGAAGGGTGGTTTCTGTGGAGTGACCTGACTTGAAACCAGATTGATAGGTTTCCTCAATGTTACAGGCCAACATGTGACTGTTGATGCATGAAGCAACCACTCTCTCCAGAACCTTAGAGAGGAAAGGAAGTTGCAAAATCGGGCGATAATTGGAAGGGTCAGTGGGGTTCAGTTAAGGTTTTTTAAGAATCGGACGGATGTGGGCAAGTTTAAAGGAAGAAAGAACAAGACCAGTTGCAAGTGAATTGTTGAACAGGTAAAGAAGCGTTGGGAGGATAGCAGGCAGAATTATACATAACAGTTAAGGCGGAAAAATTTCCTTTGGGGAGCCCGATTTCTTAGAACGCGAGAGCAGGGATGTAAGCTCCAACGCGGTCACAGCGGGGAAAACGATAAGCGGCTGAAGCGGGAAGTCAGGAAGAATGGCAGGAGCCGGGGCAGAAGGCTGAGGGAGGGAGGCACGGAGGTTAGTGACCTTATCTGCTAGGAAATTCGAGAGTAGCAGAGCTAATGGGTGGGGAGACCTGGGCTGGGGAAGTAAGATGGGAGAGCAGGTGGAAGACGGAACGGGGATCTTTCCTACTATCAGTAAGCAGATTACGTGAGTAGGCTTTATGAGCAGATTTCAATTTCACTACGTAAGAAGCTATTGCAAGTCGGAACGCCAGAGAGAGAGGGGTCGTGTCTTGTCCACGGGTGAGAGCCTTTCTAAGGACTCTTTCATGGCCACGCACGGACTACCTAGCACGGAGAAGTTCCATAGAGTGCCATTGGAGACAGTGACAACGGGAGTTCAAAGGAGTGACAAGGGGAGAGTGGGCATCAAGAATAGTGAGAAGGGATTGCTCCAAAGAAGAGGGAATCTGGTCAGGAGAGGGAGAAGCATCAATGGGAGGAAGTTTGGAGGCCACATCATTAGATAGGGAGGGAATATCAATGGAGGCTAGTCGACGGAAATGCTTAGGATTATGAGACAGCTGGGGAGGTATATGGAATGGAATAGAGAAGTTGAAGTTGATAAGGAAGTGATCAGATATAGCATTGGACACATTTGTAGTCGTTAGGTTGGAAATAAGACAGTCAGAGATTACAAGGTCTAAAATGTTACCGTGAGAGTGGGTAGGGGAAGAAACGTGTTGGGTGAGGGAGAAGAGATCAAGGATTTTAGAAAAGGCTTTGAAATTAGGATTGTGGCCAGGAAGGTTGAAATCACTGAGGATTAACAGAGAACCAGTAGGGGAGAGGCCAGTGAGGAGGTTACTAAATTCCTCAAGAAAAAGCCCGAGGGAGGAGCTGGGGGGCAGTAGAGGACTAAGTTAGTTAGAGAGGGGGTGGAATCAGAGACATTGATGAACACCTCAAAAGAAAAAAGAGGGGGAGAGGGCAGATTATTCAGAGGGAAGGAGGCACTGTTAATGAGAGCAACTCCACCACCGCGAGAGTTACGGGAGGTATGGGAGTGGACGTGACCATCAGGAAAGGCGAGATCTAAACAGCAAGCAGAAGGGGCAAGCCAAGTTTCCGTGAGGCTAAGGAAAGTGACTCGAGTGTTAACGAGCAAGTCATGAATGTAGTCAGCCTTCTTCGAGAGGCTTCTGACATTGAGGAGAGACGCTGAGAGAACGGGTGAAGGATGAGGTGAAGAAGAATCAGGGCTAAGTGGGGGGGCTTGATTCAAGTAAAAAAGTTTTCTAAAAGCAGGAGCTAAACGGAAACCACGTTTAGTCTGGAGGCGGGAACGAGAAATTTCCAATGCATTAATGTGAGTCAGGGAGTTATGAGAAACACTGGTAGCAGTTCCATTGAGGGCAAAAATCGTTAACCTATCAATCATAACACAAATTAGTTAACTATATAAGTAGAGTGGCTAAACGACACAATAATGGGAGAAAAGCAAATTAACTATATAATTAAAGTGGCTTAAGCGACACAATAACGGGAGAAACAACAATCGAGAAAAAATAAAGAGTAATCGAATAGTGTGAACAAATAAAATTACGATATAAACAAGAAACGAGGGAAAAAAATAGTGACGAATCAGCATTAGCTGTCGGTGAGGGGTGGGGGAGAGGACGCGTGGGCGGGAAGACAGAGCGGAGATAACAACAAGGCAGCTTGAAAAAAAAAACACGTGGATGCGAAAGAAGCAGAGAGAAGAAGAGAGGCGAGGAAAGGGGAAAATAAATAAATAAAGGACAAAGAGTTACTTACTGATAAGATGAACATGTACAATAGCAGATCAAGCACACATCACAGATTAGGGGGAACACAATTCAACGATACACTCGAGCAGTCAACACAAACGAACGAACGGAAACGGGTAATAAGTGACTTACAAAGCTAAGGCGGGCAGGGTAGTAAACAATATCTAAAAGCACAAAAAAGCAACACAGCAAATGGTGAGAGCACATGCAATAACACTGCAAAAGACAAAATTAAAACACAGCACAAACGTGCCAGGCGTTATGTAAAAAGAAACTTGAACCGTAGAAAGAGCCACAGATAAGCGCATCGATCTACTGGCCAAGAAGGTTCTCAGAGGTCTTTACTTCCTATAAAAGGGTTGAGCGAGTATCGAAAAATTCTTAGGGCCCCACAAAGCCATTCAAAGAATCTTTTTTGGGTAGGAAAATCAGTCTCTAAGAGCTGATGCCGGAGGTTCATCTTATAAGGATGACATTTCAAATCAAGTTTAAATGATTATTTTGACACGCATTCCATTCTTTCTGGTAGATACATTTGGATTTTCAAAAGGTTGTCTTCTAACATCTTTAATAATTACTTATTTCTTACTCTCTTGCGGCAACCAGAATCACCTTTCTTTAAATTTGGAATAATACCTTCCGTTTTGTACTTCTGAACACTGCTAGAAATGGTGGATTGAGTTGGAGGCTGCCTTTTCTTAAAGCAGGCCTTGACAATTCTTGTATCTGTTCGATGCTTTAAATCTCCATCCAAAGTGTAACCAGGGATATTCGTTGTTATATTGTTAATTGCATGAAGGGATTTTGCATGGTGATAGGTGAGTTCAAGGGAGAGTTAATTTAAGGAAGGGGTGTTAAAAAATGATAAATAATGGCCAAAGGTTTATAGAGTTGTCAGCATGGACTGTCTAATCTCTTGCATTTGATGTGTAGTTAATTTTATTCATATCCTGTTTGATTTTGTGGCTGAGATATCTGCACTCCTAACAAACCTTCCTCTTTTCTCGGTAAGATAAGGAACCAGAGAAGGGGGAAATAAGATTTTGGTTCTTTATGTACTAATACTTGGCATAATGGTTACACATGAAACGACTAGTAAAAGTAACTAACTTATCAACTAGTCGTTTCCATGTTTTTCATTAATTTACTTTCCTTGCATGAACGTAATTTTGGCTATCTTCCCCAACATTAATGTAGCTTTAACATTTTTAAAGCAAACCTGAGTAAAATTTACTATTTATAAATAAGTAATTAATGAAAAAATGCATTTACATAATGCAAAAATTACAAATATTCTTTCAATTATAATCATTTAAATTCTGGTTCGCTTTATCGTGGGACAACCTGTATATGGACTTGATTAAAATCAGTTATATGCTTTGAATCAAAACACGTCTAGAGTCTCTTGGAGTGCGACCATATCAAAGAAGCGTTCGTTGTCAATCTGATTGTCTGGTTATTTTTCGGTTAATGCCCGCCCTCGAATTTCGTGCGCGCTTTGTTATTAATATGTCTATTTTTAAAAAATACGCAAATGCTATATAGTGTATATCTATTATATACACTATATAGCAATTTCCGTACTTAATATGCGTAGATCTCTAATTATCATGTTATGACGAAAAATAGATTGGCCGCCATCTTTGAATTAAAAGAATCTAGTTAGTTTGTTTTGTTTGCATTTTTGTAAAGTCTTCGCCACAAAAGAATCGGTTCGGTAGGGGTTTATATAGTTTAGTTTTTTATTTTTGTAAAACACTTTAAATATTTACTTTTTCATTAAGATATTATAATTGTGTACCTACATATGGGTGCGAACGGACCTAACGAGATTTGGCAATCGCTCCTTTGAATTCGAAAATAAGGATAGGCGTTTTTTTTGTTTTAATTGTTACTTAATTTATCAACCGACAAGTTTCCACTACCCAATGCGATAATTTGGAAATAGAGGGTATTTAAGAGGAGCTTTCAATCACAATAGTAGCCCAGGCTTCCCTATGCAGAAGACTGTGGCAAGGTTTACTATCACATTTGCACCAAACCATAGAAAGGATGAAAGCTATCTGCATCTAGCCTTGCCTTGGCATTCATAAGTTCTGGTTAGCATTAGTAGAAATATGCTTGTATAGAGATTCGGAAATACGAGCAAATCAATTTCGACAAGGAAGTCATTGAACCAGTGCTCAAACTACCTCATTGCATTATTGACATTAGTGAAAGTTTGTCTTAATCACATGACCAAAAGAAATGAATTAACATGAAAAATATTCTCTTAGTATTTTCAAATATAAACTTCTTGGCCAAACAAGATTTGAAACTGCAAGTTAATAGGGATAAAAGTGATTCAAATTACTCATATATGCAATTGTAACATTTGAGAAATGAAGACAATCCTGATCTTCTCAAATGGTTGGATATCAAAGGCGTAAATACACTTCTGATGAAATACAAAATGAATTGCTGAAAATTATGGCTTTAAACGTACTACGTGGATTTGCGCATTAAGTAAAAAATACTCCTTAATTTTCAATTAAAGTTGATGAAACCACAGATGTATCAAACAAGGAACAAGTCATCAGAATATGTATTTGGTGGGTAGATGATGAATTTGAAGCACATGAAAATTCCTTGTTATGTCTGAGGCAGACAGCTTTATTTCTACGTCCCTTGTATCAATTATTAAAGATGTCTTGTTGACCTTGAACCTGACTTTAGCAAGGGCTAGAGATCAGTGTTATGACTGAGATTCTGCTATGTCAGGAAGTAAAACTGGTGTTGCTATAACTTTTTACGAATCTGAAAAGTGATGCCTGTATACCCATTGCAATGAACACGCCCTCAATTTAGCTTGCTCGGATACAATTAAAAATTTCAATTGTCTAAAGATGCTCTGGAGATATTACATGAAATTGGAAAGCTTATAAAACTCTCCTTTACGAGATAAACAATTAAAAAAATTTAAGCATGATCTATCTTCGGATTCCCCTGGTATCAGATGATTATGTCTAGCCCTGTCGACCTTTAAGGCACTCCAAAGTGTACATTTACATAACTTTCGATGAATTATGGACGTGGGGGCTCAACAATGGAGGCTTTCATTCATGGAGTACAAACATACGCTACCAAATTGAATTTTATTTATAGTGTAATGTTAAAAGGATAGAAGATTTTTTCATTAGTTACTTTTCAAATTCTTTCATTCAAACTTTGAAATTTTTGGTTTTGTATATCATTATATTGCAGAATTCTATGCACTTTTTTATGATATAATTATTTTTTTAGCAATATGACTAGAACATAGTCAAAATTAAGATAATGCAAAATTGTATACATTCGTGGAAAATATTTCTTAGATAGTTAAAGTGAATTTGTGAAAAAAGAACTACACCATTGATTTTTATATCATTTCATTTCAAATTTTATGCACTTTTATATTATATATTTTGTTTAAGCAACATGACTAGAACATAGTGAATAATATGATTGTGCAAAATTGTATACATTCTTGTACATTCTCCATAGATTTTTAAAGTTGATTTCTGAACAAAACGAAAAACTATACAATGCAATTTTAAATATTTGCTAAAAAAAACGAGTATGAGAACTGGTTTATATTTTTAGCATCATTCGAATATAGATTTAATTCAATTTCAGGGCATTCAGAAAACCACTACTATTCACCTAACACCCTCTTTGCCAACTGAGAACAAAACATATAGTTAACCTTGTCCGAAAAATATATGTTTTAGTCCACCATTAACACAAATATACATGGAACTAAAGAAAACTGGCATTTAGGATATTAAAAACCCTTTAACAATTTCGAGATGACAAGTTTTTAAAAATTTTCTTGGAAATTATCAATTAAAAAGCGCAGTTTGCATAAAATAGTAGATGAAAGAAAATTCCACGCAAGATACGCAGACCACCTCAGTATATTAGTGGAAATAATAATCCTCATTATCCAGCAACAATAGAAGAGAACAATGGATAAAAATTTTTTGAATCTTTAGAATTGACCATTAACTATAGAAAATGTCGTTTCGATAAACTAGACTTTAATAAGTACAAAACCCACTGTAGGGAAATCGATATCCCACCCTGAAAGCTAAGGCCCTGCTCGGTAACCGAAACGTCCTAGCATTTTTGGCGGCGTAACCCTATTACTTAACCCCCCCTTCTCTCTCCCCTCACCTCGAGGATCACCAGAAAGGCCTTCGCCCAACCACATAATGCACTAATCATCACATTTCGACCCCGGCGAGCCTTACATTGGTTAAACCGGCGATATTTCTCTTAAGAGGTGATTTTTCATTTCACTTCATTGACGAAATTAGAGGAAAGTTTACCAACTGCCAGAAGGTGCCTTTAGGGCTAGGTAAAAGACGTTCTGAGAAAAGCCGTTAGAAGAAGAGACTTAATTCCACCGCCGTCCTCATCTCTCCCTCATTCTTCTAACCCCAGTGGGGTGGCGAAGTATATAAGCAAATAACTGCAGAAGAACGAGGAAGATCGATTTTGCGATCGAGACAACCAAGTCCGGCGAAGTGCCCGGCAACCCTACGAAAGGAACACAGAAGAAGCTCATTCTGAGCTGGTTCCTTGTGGTCACACCGAACTTTAAATTAACTTGTATTGAGAAACAAGTTTAACTAGTTCTCGTCAAAGAAACCCCCTATTCTGGTGTACAAGGAAACTCAGAGATAGTCCTCGCCATTGAGGAATACCCAAGAGTAAACTCCTTCAAGTACTCCCCCCTGTAAAAGGATTCACTCTTTTGCTCACCGCTCGTCAGTGCGAATTATTTCCAGATTAACCCGAAGAGTGGAAGAAGCATACTTTCGATGTCCCGTTGGTAAAATCATCTTACCAAGACAACGTGCTTAACGCCATCCATCGCACGCACCGAATTCATCTGTGGTTTTAAAGATATCCCCGCTTCAGTTAAACATCTGGATTGGCCGTGAAGACGTCCACGCGCCTGCCCGGAAACAACATTCTTAAGGCGACATAAAAATTGAGGTCAAGGTCAGTCTCAAACTCGATTCTCGTGTGGATTTTAAACGTAAATGAATTCCATCATCTGTTTCTTTGAAGGTCAATTAGCGTTCAATACTAAAATGAGCCTTGGGTCAACCATTCCCTTATATTTAATTGTCTAATTTAATAAGTCTCACTTACACTTGTTCATTTCAAAACTGTGTAGTTTGTTAGTTAGATTTCAATTTTTTCACGTTTTAATTAGAGGTCTAGTTTCTTAGAAGTATTTAATTTAATCCTCGAAACGCTGAGCAATACCACAACACACACCAACAATTGATATTTTCAAGTATCAAAGGTAAACTTGATGCTTTTTTGTTACAAGTAACAAATATACAAAATTTTATGGGTCTGACTTAGACAAACATTTGCTCAAAACAAAAATCAATATCCTATCTTGCAAATCTTATACATGATCGGGTGCTTACTATACATGATGTCATCGGCCACGTGAAATCTTTGTAACACGCACAGAGAACACGCATTTTAGTCATGTTTGCAACAAATGCTGTCAGTGAGCAGAGTTTGAGCTATCTGAGGAGCGTTACAACCTATTTATCTGATCGACTATGTCACAACAAAGATTAAATTATGTGATGATGTATATAAGGACAGACTGGTCACTATCATTCTGGTAGATGCGGCCAAAGTTTTCGTGTCAGGCCATGAAGTACGGCAGGCTCGGTTTGGACAAAATCTAGTTTGAAAATTTTAGCTTCCACCACTGGCTAGCCCTGTGTGAACTAAAGAGCCGGGTGCATAAGTCTCTCCTTCCTAGTACATAGCCTTTCCATCGTCAAAACCTCTGTTATGCCTCCTGGTGGCCACGCAGGGTAACAAGGAGCCTTGCGGCTCCAGCAGAGGATCTCGGAGCAGCAGGGAGCCCCCGAGGTTCTATGCAAGGGCACACTGACGCGTAAACATGCCCTGACATATTACCAATTACTGACTCACTGCCGTGTGGGTCCTCTTGGTTGAGGATAGACTATGGGAACAAACCCAGAAAGTAAAACCTGCTGTGGAGCCCAGCATAAGCGAAACCCGACAAACCGTGGGCATTGGAAGGCTCCTGTGACCATCTCCGGCTAACGCTTGTATATAGCTACTTTTGCCAACGCTATAGGTTGTGAATGGCCAAGATAGTGGGAGAAAGGAATGCGCAACCTGTCATCCACTCAAATATTTCTCTTTGGTGCCGGCTATTGCTCTGATATCACTGTCATCATACTTATCAGGCTGTAGGTGTGACTGAAAGTGCCTAGTTTCTACCTGCACGTAGGCGGTGCAGAGGCGATGTCTCCAAGAAGTTGGGGTAGAGCGGCAACTCTCTTCGGCAGCTCCCTGCATGATTAATCAACTCCCGCAATGCTCTTCCCACATTCTGAATGACCTAGAAAAGGTGGTCTAAAAACTGATCGCTTCCCAGTTCCGAACGGTTAACTGTGGGCCGTTAGGACACCTCTATCATACAGTCGACAAAAAAAAGAACTTGCTTATTGCTACATCGAACATCAGAATGCTACTCGACCACTAGGAAAACTACAGCCTTCCAAAGAGAAGATCTGTGCTGGTGGCACATGAACTACATCGCTATGACATAGACATAGCAGCCCTTAGCGAAACACGACTGAGTGGCGAATAATCCCTGACTGAGACAGGAGAAGGATACACTTTCTTCTGGAAAGGACTCCCCGAAGGTGAACGACCTCTACATGAAGTCAGCTTTGCCATCAAAACCTCTCTCCGACAGCAAGTCCACAGCACACCAGTCGGTATTAGTGAATGACTCATGACATGGCACATACGTTTGAGTAAAGGACGGCACGTAACCATCATAAGTGCCTATGCTCCTACAATGACAACTTTTACAGCTCTTTTGATGCATGCTTGTAAGCAATCCAGCACACAGACCGAATCATTCTGCTTGGTGATTTTAATGCTTGAGTTGGCTGTGAACACAACCTCTGGCCAGATGTCCTTGGCAAACATGGGATTGGTAAGGCAAACAACAACGGCCTTAAACTAATTACCCTTTGTTCATAAAACCATCTAAGCATCACTAATACAAAATTCCAACTGATATTGAGACACAAAAAAACATGGCAACTCCTAAGAGTAGGCCACTGGCACCAACTAGACAACATCATAGTACGCTAGTTAGTTAGAAAAGAGATGCTTATCACAAAGGTTATGAAGAGGGCGGCCGAATAATCGACAGACCATCGTCTACTTGGTTTCAAGATGCGCCTTGATGTTGGGCCTTAACAACGATGACATCCACGTACAAGAATGTTTAAGATCCAAACTTTGCAGAACCCAGATAAATGCACATCCTTAAGAAGCAGTGTGGGGGGGGAGGAGGGAACCTCCTCGCCATGACCTCTAAATCACAATTGACACTCCCTTTGAAGGTGGCTGGGTCAATATGAGCCAAGATGATCTAGTGGGGTGAAGTAGCCATTAGCTGAATCTTAATATTCACTTAAAGAGGTAATTTTATGCATTGCTTTAAAAAAAAAACAGTAAAAATAATACCATTCTAAATTTATAAATGTTGTTTCTTTTTTAGAACGTTTACCGCCCTTTTCGCCCTTCGCTCGATCTAAACAGGCAAGATAAAGATAGTTGAAGATTTTTAAAGATGAGAAAAAGACGATCCAAGAGAGAGAACCAATTTCTTCTGGGGCAATAGGGTATGGAGAGCGGGCTACTGCTCCAGGTTTGAGTTGTGTCTTCATATATCCCCTTTGATAGTTTAAATGTTAGGTGAAAACGACCCGTATGATAAATCGATTTGATTTGATGTATTAGGTTTGAAATCGGGTAAGTAATTGCATAAACTGTTATTAAATTCATTAGAATATTTTAACTTGGGCATTTTTCCAGATTTCTCCTCAGTTTTCTCTTCGTTTAAAAAAAGAGGTTTTTGTCGACCGTAAGATAAATCGATCTGGTGAAGTAGATTTGAAATCGGATAAATAATTATATAAATTGTTACTTTCATTAGAATATTTTAACCTTGGGATTTTTTGAGATTTGTGCTCAGATTTTTTCTTTTTAAATAAAGTTTGTGTTTAGATAAACCATATGCTAATCTAGAGCCTCTCTGGCTCGAAAAAGACAACACCTGCGAGATGTCTTTTAGGCATTCCACAAAAAAAATCCATCAAAAGATTGCATTTTTCCTTTACTCCGAGAAAATAGGTTATTTGTATCTGTAAAATTTGCTGAAAGTTTTCTCCATTTAAAAAAAAAATATGAAGAGCATTTAATTGAATTGTAAAAAAATAGAGGAGTGTTTTCTAATCTAACCTAACTCATTTGAGGGGAGAGGGCGCTACCCTGGTTCACTCAAGTTCACCTCCTTCCCTAAAGAGAAAGGAAGTTTCATACCTGTTTTTTCTTTAGTATTTACAAAGAGTAGGTCGAAAAGAGGGTTAATGGGAATCTGAAAACACACACACAGACAAACACTCCGTTTCCAGACCTTCACATGCTGGTGACCACACATTGAAAGTCAGTTGCGAGAGGCAAAGTCATCCTTTAAGGAGCAGTACCTCAGTTTGCCTTGTTATCCCTAAAATTCCAATTTAGGAAGGCAATTTTTTTAACGGTTTAATTAGTTTTTTAAAGAGTCATGGTCAAAAGTTTTAACATTAGGCTATCGATTAGAGTATATTTGGAATTTGAAATTTTTGGAAACTAAAATGAAATTAACAAAAATAAATATGATTATCGATTATTTTAGTTATTTCTAAAATGAATTTTCAATTAACTTTAGCATGAATAAACAGTTACTGGCCCCTATAAAACGAGTAATCGTTCTATTCCCACATAACTAAATAAATAAAAGGGTTAAAAATAAATTTATTTTTAAACAAAATTCAAACCTAAAATCATGGGCGATTAATTCCTTCAAATGAATCGGTGAAGTAATTTTTCTAGCAATAGATTCACAAGAAGAGCGGCGTTGCCACTTCTGGAGCTTGTGCTTCGCGGGCAGACTCTGTTCTGTGGCCTACAGCGTATCTGGCTCTAGCCACGAGGTTTAAGTTTGAAAAAATTAAAAGTTTTTTAGTGAATATCAGCTAATAATTTACTCTTGATCCAGAGTTTTTCAGATCCAGGCTTATTTTCTTGGCCAAAGGCAAGAAAACCTTTTATGGAAATTCTTTTATACGAAAAAAACAATCTTCGGAGCTCTTTTTTCGATCTTAATTTGCTTTACATATACAAAAAAAAACAAGTCTGCTGACCAGAAGGTCACTTATTCGAATTTATTACCTTACGAACTTCAAAACTTTCAATAATTCCCGGACTAACATTGGGAGGACCTTGTCAATTTATGATTCGAAATAGAGTGCAAAACAACATAAGGGTTACAAATTTCGTTAGAATCAGCTGAATAGTTACACTGGGACTAAAAATGTCAGGCCTAAATTTTAATACATTTTCTCAGTTTCAAGTTTGTAATTAATTTATTTTAGAAATTTTCAAAATCTTCGATAATATATATATTTTTTGTGAATTCTTAGATAATAAAGTGGTTCCAATATATCAAAAGGGCCCTACGCTTGTTTTTAATCACGCGCACGCCGCTGTATGTCACTATGTCGGGCGGAGGGTAACCATTTTACTTTTCGATGAGTTTTTGAAAGTTTTGAAATTCGTAAGGTCAGGTATTAATTGCCGACACTTTTTTCAATTATTTCTTTTTTTTCCAAAATTATTGAAATAATAGAGAGCACGCGACGTGCGTCTGTTGACTCCCAAACTAAATTCAAAGTGTTAAAAAATTGCATTTATAAAAGTGTTATGGATGAAATTAAGCAAGTTTATAAAGTGCTTCAATAAATTATTTAAAAATACAAATTCACACGGAATATAAATTTGAATAGGTGACCAAAACAACAGTGAAGTATCGTGGTGCTGTGTAGTAAGATTGAAATTCATTTACTTTCTCTTTCATTGCTTCCTCTTTCCTGTTCGCTACGAAATATATAAATGAAAATTGTTTTCCATCCAAAGACAAGCAAAATATTTGATGTACCAATTCTTTGAGCTAAGAATTTTCTCCGACACCATTTTAGAGCTCAAGGAGCCTTTGGGAAGGTTTTAGGATGATTTCTCTTTTGAGATTATTTTATTTTGTTTAAGAATATCCTCTCGTCTCTCTAAAACCAGCCGGAATATCCTCTCGTCTCTCTAAAACTAGCTTGAATATCATCACATTCCGTCTTTCTAAAACCGGCTGGAATATCCTCTCGTCTTTCTAAAACCGGCTGGAATATCTTTCCGTCTCTCTGAGACCAGCTAGCATATCCTTCGGTCCTTCTAAAACCAGCTGGAATATTCTCCCGTCTCTCTAAAACTAGCTGGAATATCATCCCGTCTCTCTAAAACTAGCTGGAATATCCTCCCATCCCGTCTTTCTAAAACCAGCTGGAATATCCTCCCAGCTCACTAAAACTAGCTGGAATATCATCCCATCCCGTCTTTCTAAAACCAGCTGGAATATCCTTCCGTCTCTCTAAAACCAGCTAGCATATCCTCCGGTCTTTCTAAAACCAGCTGGAATATCCTTCCGTCTCTCTAAAACTAGCTGGAATATCATCCCATCCCGTCTTTCTAAAACCGGCTGGAATATCCTTCCGTCTCTCTAAGACCAGCCAGCATATCCTCCGGTCTTTCTAAAACCAGCTGGAATATCCTCCCATCTCTCTAAAACTAACTGAAATATCATCCCATCCCGTCTTTCTAAAACCAGCTGGAACATCCCCCCATCTCTCTAAAATCAGCTGGAACATCCCCCCGTCTCTCTAAAACCAGCTGGAATATCCTCCTTTCTCTCTAAAACCAGCGGGCGTTTTATCCGCAATTTTTTTAAATAAGAAAACCGCAAAATTGTGGAGAACATAAAAGTATCATAAAAAAGCTGCAGACGGTATTAAGCTCGAGTAGCCAAAGAAAAAATATAAGGGAACATTTCTTTTTACTCCGCCCCATTCCACCCAAAAGTTTGAGTCATTAAAACCGTTCGTGTATGAATACATATAACCTGAAGTGGCTGTTTAAATTGGGTGAAATTTGGTTCAATCTAACCGGTTTCAAGCGAGCTCAATAGAGGAAACGAGAAGACGGTGGTAGTGTGAATAAATCGATGAATATCAGCGAATTTCTCTTTATTTGAGGCTTTTGTTAAGTCGTTAGATAAAATTTCCTCAGACTGGCCAAAAATCTATGTTAATAACTACAGGATAAGGGGCAAAATGAGCCCTAAGATACCTCTTTGCTAGCTCAAAAAAACAAAAGAAAGAAACCATTCGAGTGTATGAGAGACAAAACAGAAAGAAATATAAATCAAGCATCAGTTAAAATTAGTGTTTATAATAGTGATTTTTAAAGCTTTAATTTGATGTGTAAATGAATTTCGCATAGATAAATAAAATCATCCCAATAATGCGAAATACAATATTAATACTTTCCGAGGTAATAAGTGTTAAAGAGTCAAACACTCCATACTAAATTTATCTGTGACGTTATATATATATATATATATATATATATATATATATATATATATATATATATATATATATATATATATATATATATATATATATATATATATATATATACATATATATATATATATAAATATATGGCTTAAATGCATAAAAGCCATAAAACCGGGTGTAAACATGGCAGGTTCATATAAATTTTAATACTTGTTTCGTCCTTTCCTGGAACACGTTTTATTTTCCACGACGATGCTTTGATCAGATAATAATTAATTTTTTGCTCACAAACGTTATCCATGTCATCTGGGAACCAAAATAATAAAAAATTTTTATCAAAATAATGGTGTGGAAAATTCAAATTCACTTGTCTGTTTTTTTTATTTTTGGTGAAGTCCTTATGCGGCTTAATTAGACATCTAACTTATCTATAAGCATCTCATTTAACGGATTTTTCTAATAGCTCCCCTGAGAACGTCTGACCTTTGAGACTGTTATCCAACCCTTACTCCCTCTCTCTTGACGAACTTTTTCTTTAGGTCCACCTACACCTTGCCACTTTTCAGATTATTATCCAAACCTTAGCCTCTCTCCTCTGACCGACTTTCCCCCTACGTCCCGTTCGAGCGTGTAATTTTTGAGACTGCTATCCAATCCTTACCTCTTTCATTTGATGTATGTTTTTCTTAGGCTCCCTTAGATCATGCAACCTTTGAGATATCTAATCAATCCTTAACCCACCTCCCACCTCGATTAAAATTACAACCTGTCTCAAGTCTTCTTCTCGTCAGGTCATCCAAGAGTAGGTGGCTTACTTTACTGAGTCTCTGTCATGTTGGCTTTTCACATTAAAGACGTCCCTATCTGAACCTCCCTGATTACCTATACGCTTCTCACTTAAGGGCGGCTGCTATCTAAACTGCCTTGTTTGCACTTGTGTTTCTGAATTTAAGACATATTCTATCTGAACGTCCCTGTTTGCCAGTATGTTTCTCGATTTAGGACTGACGCTATCTAAACTTGCCTGATTGTCTACACGCTTCTTTCTAGATATAAAGTTCTTACACCTAAAAGAGTATTTATTCAATTTGAGTTTACACATGCTTTTTACTTTTATGATCTTCATATCTAGTTCTCTCTATTTATCTTTTCTGTCATTCCGTACTCACTCTTGCCAGTATTCTGCCTGTCCTCTCCGATGCCTTCTGCAGAATACTCCCTAGTCTAGATTGTTATTCAACTGGTACGTGACTAACATTTGTACTTTATTTTTCAGACACTTTATGAGCCTTACCTGACTTCTCTCTTTCTTGAAGAGAGAAGTTTAGTGTAGAGTGAGGGTGGGGATACCGTTAATGTAGCCCCACCCTCACCCCACATAAACAGCGAGGTGATGTCAGTTGTAGCATGCGGAACTATGTTACATTTGACATATGGAGGATTTTGAGTTTTATTATGTGTGTATGATGATTTTGAGGTGAAATATACCCCAAAATTAGAGCAAAAATCCATTTTATCAATAAATATAATCAATGATATTCCTTGTTCTTCCGGGCTGCTTTAATTCGTTTTAGGTATGATGGAGAACCAATTTGTAATGATATTTGGACTGATATTTCTCCATCTTTGTTGAAAAGTACCACCAACTGCTAAGAATTCGATGGCTTATGTTTATCAACCGCCTGTTTGATTATCGCCAACAAATTCCCAATTTGGTTCAAATCCGGCGTATTACAGGGCCAAGGTCACAAAAGTTCTACGGTAATTTGAGGCAAGAACTTTGCTATTGCGTTTGTTTTGTTACAAGGTCGGCCATCAAACGGAAAAATACATTTCTTTTTTCAAAATTAGTACTAAACTGTTGTGAAAAGCTGCTGATGTAGCACGTTTTTGTACCGCTTTGAATTCATGGCAGTGTTCTTGGTCAAAATTGTTGGTGCTCCTGTTTCCTTTGATAAGAAGCAGCCGGGGGCATAAAGTGTGTCCGGATGCCTCGTCCTGGGAACGACACAGGACTCGTAAAAGAGTTATCTTTTTCGCTTACTAATCAAGGATCTTCCAAAGGGTTCAAACAGGAGGAGTGAGCTTAATGATAGAATAGCTCTATGCCTGAGTCTTTAGCAGTTCATTTCTTATATTTCTTACAAAAAATGGAGCTAATCCTTGAGGCTTTTCTTGGTGAGATGAGGCTTTTCACAGCCATTCTCGACTTCAGAAAAGGAGAGCTGTTTCTCTACTCCTGTCTCGGCCCCACGGTTAGGACCTTGCACAAGGGTGGAGTCTGTTTTGGTGTTTGGCAAATTGCCCAGGATTGCCTACAAGGAAGGCGATGCCATCAGGGGCAGGGGCACTTCCGGCATCACATCTACTTCAGGAAGGGCCACCCCGTGGCAGTTTTCTCCTCCTCAAGGTTTTCAGTATCCCGACCGAGGTCATATAGGGCCTATGGTCCATCACATACGTCACTGTGACCAACATGCCGAACTGCATAAAACAAAGGAAGAGAGGGGATGGTCGGTCCTAGTAAGCTCAAAAACCTCTCACCAACAAACTACACAAAAGTAATAAGGTTTACACACACAAAATTAAAGGGTTTTGACAAAATTTATCCGAACCTCGATTCACAACACGGACCAAAATTTTCTCCTTATAAACTGGGGATTTTACACTCCATTCAAGATACCAGAACACCACCAAATTGCTCCAAAATTAAGTTCCTAATTTAGGCGTAAATTATGAGGCTTCTGTTCAAATTAACTTTAAATTAAGCGTAAATTATTGGTGGAACTTTTGAGAAAACCTAAGACTAATGCAATAAAATTACATACTAATGGGGTGATACACCTGAGTTGATTCGGGAAAAGGTTTAGGACAATTAAAAAAGTAACCTAAACGCAAGGGACTTGCTGCAAAGCTATTCGTGAATAGATATCGGAAAAATGTAGGGCAGCAAATTGTGATCTTTATAATTTATCTACTCTTAAACGTAAATAAACATTGATGACATTCATGCATCTACCTAGCTTTACACAATTTGTGTTGACTTAACCGAGGGAGCACGGGCAAACTCCAAACCGAATTTATTCATACTGATTTAAAATCGCAATTATGGGAACAAAGTGTTTCCTCAAACTCTTCAACAGCAGAAACTACTCACGGTTTATATCTGGAAGCAGAAGTTAAAGAAACCTAAATTTATTTACGATAAGCCTACCTGGATTACGAAGATGTCTCAAAAAGATAAAGTCTTGGGAAAGTATACTTGAAGAGCAAAGTGTAGGTCATTGTGAGGGAATTCCACGAGGAATCTCTTGTCCAGCACGGAACTTCCATGCGCTGTAGAAGGCTCTGTTAGGCTTAAATTGGTTATGCTACCCGCCCCCCCACCCCAATCTTCCACAAGCGGTAGCCTCGAACTGCGTCCACCACGATTCACTTTTACACGGGATAGAATAGCTTCGGCAAGAAGATTCGAGGCCATTCGAGTGTAGAGCTGTTTCCCACTATCATCCCCCCCCCGCGCGGGGAGAGCCTCAGACACATATATATTGCTCGTTTCCCATGAAACTGACACATAGTTGAGAAGTCTCGCCCGGACCCAAGAAGATTCCCCCTAGTTCCCAGTCAGGTGCTAACAACAAAGCAAAGTGACAGCTGAACTATTTGTGTATTGGAATTAGCCCCAGCCAGTGAGGTAATTCCATTTAACGATCGATACCGAGTGATTTTTCCGACTCCTCTCATTAACTCCAGCCGAAGCCCTCTCGTTCGCCCCTCGTTTTCAGGCGGCCTGGAAATACTCTCCCCTGGACCGAAAGTTACCCCCCCCCCCTTTTGGAGGACCGTCATCACTTCAAGTTCCCGCTGCGAGGTTTTGAACACCCTCGCCTCACGTGCAGAAGACATCCGTGAAGCCTTACCCCGTCTTCTCACCCGGAATCTTCCGTAAGCCAACCCCTCTCCCCCTTCAGTAACCCATTTGCGTTAATTCACTGCATTTGAATAGTCGTCTCCCGTAACGCATTAATTTTAACTTCTTAGTCTGATTCATAACTACAATCACCCCCCCCCCCTCGTTTATCTGATGTAATTTTTCCCGTCAATTTTCTCATGTTTTTTATTTCAAATAAAATTATATTTTTGTTATGCCTCTTTAAATAACCTTGAGCTTTGCCGGTGCCCATAATTTATCTGACCTCGTTGCACTCTTTCTCGCTACTCAGCTCGTTTAAACTAGTGGTGTTAAATCCCTTTTCGGTTCGCCTTTAAGTTTTTGGTCCCTTCCCCATATATATAAAAAAGTATTGATGTAATATAATGTCATACCACGAGAGTCATAACTGCCAATTAATATAAATGAAACAATGATTCAGCTGACCGGTCTAGGCAGTCATAACAAGGAGAATCACGTGAAAATTCAAACGCCAGCTCTTTAAGAAGTAAAAGAAAAGTTTTGACGCGGCATATTTTATTTAACTGAGCGGTAGCGGAAAATTAATAATTATTCTGGGAATTTGAAGTAATTTAATGTACAGTCTCTCTCTCTCTGTACCTCTACTTATACCTCTCTCTCCCCTCTCCCTCTTCCTCTTTCTTGCTCTTTTGTTCTCTTTTTTTTCTATCTTTCTCTCTATTTTGCTGACGGACCGGGAGCAGAGGTTGAAAGTCAGAGGAGCAGCCTCGGAGTGGGCCCTAGTGACCAGCAGGGTTTCCAAGGGCTGAGTTCTCGTTCCACTGCTGCCTATTATTTACATTAACGATATAGACAAATGACCTCTATTCACAATACCAAAGTTTACGGACGATACTAAATTTATCGGTGGAGTTAGCGCGCAGGAAGGAGTAGAACGCCTGAGTGAGAGCCTTTGCAGCTTTGGTGAGTGGCACAAGATGTGGCAGATACCATTCAACCTCGACAAGTGCAAACTGATGCATATCAGTCAGGCTTACCCTCAAGAAGATTACTATTTGTTAGGTAGGCCCTTGGAAGCGCCTGAACTTGGAAAAATATTTAGGGGTTCAAATCAGCAGGGTACTGAAGTTATCTCGGCAGTGCGTCGAGGTAGAGAAAATGGCACAGGCGCGGGGCAGAGCAGAGTTAATGAATAGAAGTATGATGTTTGCTCCTTTGCTGACTGTTATGTGGATTCGAAGGTGGTGTGCGCGTTTTTAATATAGCTATAGATAGTTTTTCCCAACCGGGCTGCCATACCATATCCTTAAGACCATTTATATTTGTGATTTCCAGATCATCGACAACTTTAACAGTCAAAGCACATACCACCGTATATTTTTTCGGCTCCCCCCTGTTATCTAGCCTTAAGATCTTCTCATCTTGCAGCTGTTTCCTTGCGTGTTTATGTTTGTGTGACCACGTGGGGAACTCAGATTATTCGCTTGCTTACCCCATGTTTCTCTTAATTTATATATACAGTAGTTGTGATATAAGTATTTCTCTATATTTTACATTGGTTTATTACTTATCACATGACATATTATTCTATTCATTAATGGGTGCACCCAATTTCAGGATTTCATAGGCTAACAGGGTGCACATTTGTGAGGTTACCCGTTGGGTTTACTCCACCTTGCAATTTGGGTGGCACAAGCTAACTTTCTGCCTGTAATTTCCTGTGGATGAAAGAGTACCACCGGTAGGTAGCATATAAGGGTCATGACAGGTGATATTAAATCATCCAATTTTCTTCCAGTTTTGGTGGTGGTTTCCTTGAAGACAACTTCTTCCGACTGCCAACACACCATAAAGTTTTATTATAAAAGTTTTTTGTTTGAGTTCTACCTAGAAATAGATAGCGATGCTAGTGCCAATTAAGTTATAGTTGCTCAAGAGGGATCCGTGTATAACAAGTGAATGGTTGCCCCTTAGTGAACTTACATATTTTATTAGTGGTAGGTCAAGGTTAGATCCATAACCTTCGCTCGCATTGGATGAGGAAGAGGGAGCACGATAAATTTGGAGGGGAATTTAAAACTGCGGAGTGCGTGGATATTAATAGATTAAGTAAGAATGCGGTTGGCCAAATTGATATAACTTCTTAGAGGTTCCTGGTATAGAAACCGGTGAAACAAAAATAAGCTTTACTATTTTACACATAATTTACAAATAATAGAATGGATACGCAAAGTTAAAATTTCAAGGTCAGATGTATTCGGGGATGTTAAAGGGGCATTGGTGTAGCGGCCTGGGGCGCAAACAAACTAACAAACAATTCAAAGAACACGGGAAACTGGATTCACGATTGAGTCACTCACGGAGCCTTATTTTTAGCGGGATGATTTGGGAAGTTGTTAGGGAGAGACACTGAAAAAGGGGAATCGAGGGGTACGGGAACCGAATCGAAAGTTTACGCGTCGCGTTTGGTGGCCAGCTGCCACTAGTTACTTGAGGCCTGAAATTGATATTTTATACGGGCTCGCCGGAAATGACTTGCCCGAGGCTCCAGAAAGAGGTTCCAATTTATCAGACGCGGTGCCGAAAGAGGTGAACCTTACCTTGGTTGACACAATCTCACGCAGCCTTCGCTGCCACCCTTGGGTCGCTCAATCCGTTAATCCTTTAGGTCATCGCTGAAAGTGGGTTAGCTTGGTTAATTGTCACGTTTAACCTGGAGGGAGTGTTACTGCGGACAGAAACGGAGCTGATATCAGAATAATAGTCATGTTGCTAGACTACTGTTAATCTGAAGAGAATTCTTGCCTTCAGGCTCGAGGGGTGCGGGAACCCAAGGGGATGGCTGATACTAGTTACTTGAGTCTGACATCTGATATTTTATACAGGTTAGCCAGAAGTGACCTGCTCGAGGCGCCGGAAGGGGGTTCACACATTCTGGCGGAACGCTTCCGCAGCTACCCTCTGTTCGCTCGATCTGTTAATCCTTCTTGTTATCGCTGGAAGTGGAGGGGCTTTCTTAGGGCGCTGCTCGATGATTTCAGTCTATGGAGCGCTTTTCTCTCTCTCTCTGAGACTTTCTTCCCTCCCAAGTTGGAGTTTCTGGGAGTAGTGCCATCCGAATAATAACAAAAGCGATTACACGTCTCAATTTTTGCAACATCAACGCGGATGCAACAATGGAGAATACATGGTACTAAATTTAAAGAAAACGCAAATACTTAAAAAAAATAGAAAAGTAAATTCAACTAGATGGAATTGGGTGGGGATACAATTGTATGTCAATTATTATACAAAATTAAACAAAAAAAATAACATTAATTAAAGAGAGACACAGTTATTACCCTGACGTTTAAATAGAGGCTCGTTAGCTTCAGGTCAATAGCGACCTAAATTTATATATACAAAAAGGGCTACAATTCAAAAAATTAAGATGCACAAACAAAAAAAGGTATATGTTCTTATAACTTAAAAAAAGATCATCAGTGTATATATACAAAAAGCAAACACACACAAAAAAATCCTAAAATTAAGGGAATAGCCCAAGGTTAATTTGGAAGAGAATCCAGAGGATTCCTGCTCAAGCTGTCTCTTATACAATTGTCAGAGCCTTTTATATACAAAATTCCAAATTGAAATTCTTCGAGGAACAGACTCCAACACATAAGGCGACTATTATTATTTTTTACGTAAGTAAGATAAGTGTTTATGATCCGTCTCTATAATGAATACCCTGCTTACCAGGAGATACTGTCGATTTTCTTAAGAGGAACGGCCTAGAGAAACCTGGTGGCAAAGTCGACTAGGGTAAGCACGTAGCTATGGCCTTTACTTGACGAGGGGTGAATCGGAACAATTAAATCGATTGCCACTCGGAAGAAGGGTCTGGAGATACAAGGACCTTCTTTAAAGGTGCGAGTTTAACTCGCTCCTATATGGCAGATGTCTTTTGAGAGATGTCGCACGAACGACAGAAGGGTAAGATAAAAATACATGAAGATTCTCTGTGCCCTCTTCGCATGGCTAAAATGCCCCGAAAAAGGACTATCATGGGCGGACTGCAGAATTAGATAAACGTGGGAGCGGGGGACACATAAGGCTCGCGGCTCGGGGTTATTGAGTTCAGAGCAAGCGCGATAAAGTAGGCCATCCTAAACGATGTAAGAGATTACTTTAACACCTCTAGTGGCTTCTTCCATATTTGGAACCTTTGTCCCAAAGGGACGAAGGGAATCGCATGCTTTCTGATTTTTCTCAAATTTCTCGTTCATTACATTCTTGAATTCCGAAACACAGGAGGATATTAGCGGTGCGGGCGTATTTAATTCCTTTTCCGCTTGGAAACAGGTTATCACGGGTTGAGCCACTGGATTAGAGGATATCCGCGGAAACTGGACAGTTAGGACAGTACAGAATTTGATAGGGGCTGCTACCACTTCTGATCAGCCAGTAAAATAAGTGCATTCGATAAAGCATTTGACAATGGAGAATCTATTTGCACTCTCCAAGTAGTCGGGCATTACTACAAATTTGTCGTGATCCGGAGCTACATGTGTGAGTAGCTTGTCTGAAAACACGATGCAGGTGCACCCTGTATCGCGCACGAGGGTGGAGATACGGCAGCCGTTTACTGTTCCAGTTCCGAATTTGAGGACCCGAGAGTGCTTTATCGAAAAAAAGTTCAACTGGTAGCCAGAGGGACTCGATGTGCTCAAAGGGAGAGGAGATTCTGGTCGCGACGATGGTGGCGCGGACGTGGCACTGTTTTGGTGTACCTGATGAAGACGGTTGTTGCGAAGTTGGGAATTCTGGGAGCAATTGTTCTGCATCAAGAGTAGCAGAAGGTAGGCCTTCGTGGAAATGATGAAGCAGGGGAATTAGACGAGAACAGTTTGACGTCACGTTCGTTGGATGGGAAGAAATGTTTAGTTGTGGAAGGGTTAGTCACCTTTACGAACTTGCTTCCGTTGTGGGGAGTAAATTTAGTCTTACTAGCCTTGAATTTGGGAGATGGAGGTTCCGTCTGCTTTCCTTCTTTAGGGTAGCTGTTATGGCTAGCCGCATAGACATCGGCTTGCTCGATACATTTTTTGAATTTAAACACTCCAAGACTTTCACGAAGGATCTAATTTCTGAAGGAAGTGAAGCCAAAAGTTGATCCTTCAGGGCAAAGTTGACCAATGCATCATAGTCATGTGGAATTTTGGAGGCATCCAACCAAAAATTAAAGTGGCGTTGAAAAGTATAACTAAACTGACGGAAGGTTTGGTTTAGCTTTATACGGCAGTGGCTGAATTTTGCGCGGTAGAAATCCAGGGTCATATGTAGGCTACCAGTAATTCGGATTTCAACGTAGAGTAGTCAATAGTTGCCTCTGACGTTAGTGGGATGAAAATATCCCTGAGCTGAGTGCTCAGAAATAGTAACAATTTGGCTATGCCGTCGGCCTCAATATCCCAATGGTTGACTTCGAAAATGTTTTCAAAGTTAGTTAGATAAGACTGAAAATCCTTACCTTCTTTAAATACGGTTAATTTTATAGATGTTGTTTGCATTGATGGAAAGCGTGTCATTCCTGCTCCTACTCATTTCTAATATATGGAGACGAATTCTTTCCCTTTCTTTTCTTTTTCTCCTTCTCTTGTCTATACTCGTTATCTCTCTTTCTTCTTCTTTCTCTTGTTTTTCCCTTGCTCTCCTTTCTTCTCTTTCTGTCCTCTCCTCCTCTTGGATGTACGCTAATAACTTTTTTCCAATAAGCCTAAAAGACTCTCCTTGTGACTTAAGGATATCGAAGGAAGACATACTATCGAGTTTTACCAACTCTTACGCTAGAAAAGCAAGCAGCACAAAAAAAAATCATAAGGGGGTTGTCGACCCCGATTTTACTGTAATTTACACGAATCACTTAAATGCACAGCGGGAGTGCCAGGCGGTTTTGATTGACCCAAGATAAAATCGCCACACTTTAACAAACACACGCAATTGTTTCGCACGAAGCGATAATATTCCGTACGCACATTCGAAATATATCCACTCACTGAAATTGAAGAGAGAGCCTGGCGTCTACACTTTAACTATTGTACTTTTTAATTAGGGCAGAAAAATATGGGGCATGAAATCAACAAAAATTCACCCAGGAAATACACATGATGCACAGTCACAAAAACATCACTAAAAATAAATTCACAAAAAAATGAGAAATTTGTAAAGAGAAAATTGTTTTGCAAGCTGTCCAAGAGCGGAAAGTTACCAATTTAATATATGAGGTGAATATAATTTTTCTCCACATTTTTCTAATCCGGAACATTACCCTTAAGGACCTGAAACCAGTTTAATAATGATTATATATATATATATATATATATATATATATATATATATATACATATATATATATATATATATATGCAAAAACACCCACAAATGAAAAGGGAAAAACGATTCCGAGCGCTTTCGTCTTTATTCTTTAAGACGAAAGCGCTCGGAATCGTTTTTCACTTTTCCTTTGTGGCTGTATCTGCATAACTTTGACTCACCTGCACTTTGTCAGCTTTTTCTTATATATATAAATATATATATACATTATATGTCGTAGGTCAAGGTCAGATCCTTGACCTTCGTTCGCCTTGGTCGAGGCAGAGGAAGCGTGATAATTTTGAGTGAAATTCAAAACCCCGGAGTGCGTAGATAAATTAAGTAAGAGTGCGATTGGCCAAATTAATATAACTTCTTAGAGGTTCTGGGCATAGAAACTGAATAAACAAAAATAAGCTATTATAAGCCATAATACTATTATACAGACAAATTAGAAATAATAGAATGGATAAGCAAAGTTACAATTTAAAGGTCAGATGTTAAATGAACATTTTTGAGGCACCTGGCGGGCCAACAAACTAAGAAACAATTAAAAAACACGGGAAACTAGATTCACGATTGAGTCACTCGTGTGGCCTACTTTTAACTGAATGCTTTGGGAAGTTGTCGGGAATAGAGATTGCAAAATGGGAATCGCAATCACGATTCCCAGACTAGAACGGAGCCGATACCAGAATAGTCGTCATTTGTCGCTAGACTATCGTTATTCTTGAGAGAATTCTTGCCTTCAGGCTCGAGGGGTGCGGAAGCCGATTCGAGAGGTTACGCGTCACGTTCAAGAGGTTCGCTGATACTAGTTATTTGCGGCATACATCCTGATATTTTATACAGGCTGGCCCGAAATGACTTTCCCGAGGCCCTGGAAGGGGATTCCATTTAATCAAATGCGGCCCAAAGGAATTGAATCTTAGCTTGATTCACCCCATTTCGAGGAGCTTCGGCCGCTACCGTTTGTTCGCTCAGTCCATACATCATTCTTGTTATTGCTGAAATTGGTTGGCTTTCATGCAGAGCTGTTCGATTATTTCATTTGGCGTGGCACTTGTCTCTCTCTCTCTCACAATCACTTTGGTTTAGCGCTTCCTAATTTAGCACAAACTACAATGTAGGGAAATCGATATTCCACCCTAAAAAGCTGAGGCCCTGTTCGATCACCACAACGTCCTCGCACCCGGCAGCGTAACACGATTACTAACCCCACCGTTCTCTCTCCCCTCAACTCGCGGACCACCAGAAGGTCTCCCACAACCAAGAGATCCACGACTCATCATATTTCTGTATCTGCTAGCATAACATTAGTTAAACAGGCACTATTTACCCTAAGAGCTGGGATCTAATTTCGCGTCATAGACGAAATTAGAGGAGAGGCGACCAAGAGAGAGAAGATGCCTTTAGGGCTAAGTAAAAGACGCTCGGTGAAGAGCCGTTAGAGGAGAGAGGCTTAATTCCTAAGACCTTTTCCCTCCCCTCCCTCCTTTCCGTAACCCCAGTGGAGTGGTAATGAATATAAGCCGATAACCAGAGAAGAAGAGGAAGATTGAGTTAGGGATCGACACGACGAAGTCCGGCACCGTGCCCAGCAATCAGAGGAAGTAACAGAGAAGAAGCTCACGCTGAGCCAGTTCCTGGTGATCACATCGAAAATTAGCTTAGTTTGTATTGAGAATTACTCTCGTACATCTCTCATCAGAGATGTACGTGGTATCAAATAAATTGCTTCTCCCTGTCAGCCACCAGCACTAGAAGTTCGTAGTCGTCCAGGATTTCCTGGGCAGACCAAACAAGTTCCCCGTCGTCAAATGATACATTCGGTCGGAGAATTTTACTGGTTGGACCGAGGTAGTGGCAGCGTCTATTAGATTCTGCTCAGTCTAAATAGGCCAGAGCGCGCAGTTTTCTTCAAATCCAGTGGCTCATCCCGCAGTTACCCGTATGCTCGCAACTAAGAGGTCTACGGTCCCAACCCCTTTCTCTCCTCGTGAGAAACATGTAGACGAAAAGCTTAGTTCCCAAGCCTTCGATACTGCTACTAAAGTAGGTCCTACCCTCCCCCTCATGCATGGGAAGGCAGCGAAAAAGGAAAAAGGAATCGATGAAATGAGAATATTGATGGACATAAAAATAGAAGAAAGAAGAGTAAATCGAGATAGAGAAGTGGAAGACGAATACCAATAAAAAAACAGAAGAAGAAGAAAAAAGAATACAGACGAGAATTGAAGCGGAAAAAAGAAGAATACAGATAGAAAACACAAGCAGAAAGAGAAGGAAGAGAAGAAAAAGAAAGAATGTTCGCATATGAAAGGGCATCTAGGAAGGATCAGGTGGAAGTCGATGCGGTTGTATCCCGGCCTTGACCTAGAAAAATACTTAGGATGAAAACCCAGCTAAACGGGATGACGATGGATGAAGAAGTAAGTAGTGACGCGGTATACCCATGTAAAGCGAGTCAGATGGTAGAGTCGGATAATGAGTATCCCCTACCCTCAGTAGCCGTCCCTCAGAACGATACGGCCACGGAGTTACATATAAAACTCTAATTCGCCGTGAGAGCCGCACCCATTACGATCTCTCAAAAGAACTTTTGTCGATGATGTTTGTTTGTTTGTTTTTCCTTCCACTGAAGTTATCCCCCTTCATTTACATCCTCGAAGGGAGGAATGTAGGAAAATAAATATCACAGCCAAAGAGCAGAGGCCGTGCTCGGTCATCACAACGTCCTGGCACTTAGCAGCGTAACACGATTACTTATCCCCCACACTCTTTTCCCTCGACTAGCGGACCACCAGTAGGGCTTCCACAACCACGAGCTGCACGAATTATCCTATTTCTGGGCCGGCGAGCATAACATTGGTTAAAAAAGCACTATTTACCCTAATAGCTTGGATCTAATTTCGCATCATAGACGAAATTAGCGGAGCGGCGACCAAGAGACAGAAAATGCCTTTAGGGCTAATTGAAAGACGCTCATAGAAGAGCCGTTAGAGGAGAGAGGCTTAATTCCTAAGACCTAATCCCCCCCTCCCCTTCTTGCCCTAAACCCAGTGAGGTGGTGATACATATAGGCCGATAACCAGAGAAGAAGGGGAGGATCGAGTTAGTGATTGACACGACGAAGTCCGGTGCCGTACCCAGCAATCAAAGGGAGGAACAGAGAAGAAGCTCACGCTGAGCCAGTTTCTGGTGGTCACACCGAAAATTAGCTTTGTTTGTATTGATAATTACTGTAGTATATCTCTCGTCAGAGACACCACCCATACCTGGTTCGCAACAAAAACCAGAGCTAGTCCTCGCTATTGAAGAATACCCCAAAGTGAACTCCCTCACCCACCTACCCTCCATTCGTCAAAGGATTCACTTCTTTGCTCATGTTTCGCCAGTGGGTACCATTTCAAGATTAACCAGAAAAGTGGAAAGAGCATACCTTCACGGTCATGTTGTTTAAATCATCTGACTAAGACAACGTGCTTAACGCCATCTTTCGCCTGCACCGAAATCAAGTATTGTTTCAAGCCTGTTCTGACGCCAGCCAAACACCTCGAGTGTCTGTGAACACATCCACGCGTTCGCCGTAAAAACACTCTTTCGTCTATATACAAATTCAAGGCCTAGGTCATTCTCCACCAGGAGTCACGTGTGGTTGTTTTAAAGGTAAAGAAATTCCATTATTTTTGAGTGTCAATTAGCGTCCAATGTTAAAGTGAGCTTTGAGTCAACCATTACTTTATATTCATTTGGTTTAAATTAGTAAGTCTCACATAAACTCGTTTAATTCATAGCTGTATAGTTTGTTTTTTTTAGACTTCACTTTTTTTAATGTTGTAATTAAAGATATATTTTTCTTAGAAGTATTCAATTCAATCCTCAAAACGCTGAGCATGGCACTAGAAACCCTCATAGATTAAAATAACGTAATAAAATAATATAGGACTCTTAGAGAAAACGCAATCAAGGACTTATTCAAGTACGTAAGTCTCACATAAACTCGTTTAATTCATAGCTGTATAGTTTGTTTTTTTTAGACTTCACTTTTTTTAATGTTGTAATTAAAGATATATTTTTCTTAGAAGTATTCAATTCAATCCTCAAAACGCTGAGCATGGCACTAGAAACCCTCATAGATTAAAATAACGTAATAAAATAATATAGGACTCTTAGAGAAAACGCAATCAAGGACTTATTCAAGTACGTAACAAAACCTACGTATATAACACCACTCGGCCCTTACAATACCACGACATAAATATTTGATATAAAAAAACAGCTTAAAACAGTTGTATAATAAATGGAAAATAAAAAACATATAATTTGGTTTTATATAGAAACCCCATTGAGGACAAAAGAATTTTATACACGATGATACTATCCATTTAAACCATTTCTATAAAACTTAGGATTAAGCCAACTTAAAATAGTTACATGACCTTAGGGCTTTGAGACAAAAAATGTCTAATGGGGCTAGGTTATCCGACCGTTTAACTTTGTTTATTTCTGTTTTTTATCCTTTAACTGAATAGTATCATCACTTGCAAACTTGTGTTGAACTCAATAAAGCTTGTTTTAAATGGAAATTTATACTCCTTTTTGTTTTCATTTTATTCCATTTTTCTATCATCTTTTTAAAGACTGCTCGTACAACATTTCATACAACCTAAGCACTTAGCCTTTCCAGGGTTCTTTTTGCTCCAGAACGTCTATCACTTGTTCACCTTCCTTGCATTCTGATCCAAGGTACCAACCAGGAAGAGCGTTTTATAGAAAGGTATTATGATTACATATTAATATGACAACATTCACCAAAAGCAAAACTCAATATCATTTTAGTCACTGCAGAGACAGAGAGAGGACCAGAGGTGGTTTATTCTATTATACTGGTCCTTTATACAACGTCTTGTAAGTGTGGAAGGGATTTGAAACAATTGCTAAAGTTATGACAGAAGTTGATACTGCGTGATTGGAGAGAGTGACCGAAAGTGACCTATCGCTATACACTTCCTAAAACATTTTCGCAAACTACATACACTCGGATACAACGTCACTTGCATTCCATCAATTCCAAATACACGAATAGGTAGAAAGTCCAATATTAAAAGTTCGATAGTCCAGTATATACTAAAAGTAAAATGTCTCAGACTATAAATTCTGACGCGTTAAATATTAAGTAGAACAGGTATGCAAACCCATTCTCGTGTTAAACGGAGCCGTTAACTCATTAAGCTCTCCTCGACTCTAATTATGAACTTCTTCCAACGGCCTGAAAGGAAAAACTCCTCAATTTCTTTTAGAAGAGTTGTGCGTATTACTTCTTTAACGTCGATCTTGATGAATAGCTCAAGCCTAAGAGCGACTTAAGTGCCTCTATGTTTTGCACGTGATCATTAGAAGCAAGATTGCTTTTTTTTTTTACTTGTGATTTCGTTAGCTTGTTTGTTTGTTGACAAGAAAAAACCCTGCTTGGTAAGGTGGAGCATCGTAAAATGAGGCTTACTGGTAAAAAAGAAGCTTAGGAACGCTCACAGCGTATTTACAAAGTGTCTTTTACGATTCTCCTCTTAGAAGCGCCTTTCTCAACTCATTAAATTTTACGCTCTGGCAATTAACATCTTTTTTCTAGTATTCTGCTTGATTCTTTAATTCTCTCATTTTCTTCCATGTTTAATTTTGGAGTATTTTATATAGCCAAGAGCTTAGCGTTTTTCTGAAGGTGAATTTTTAAAGAACTTATTCATCATTAAAGGTTGTGAACTTGAGTACAATAATCAAAATGGAACTGCCTCAGCAGAATAATTAATTATATTTAATGAAAGCTTTTTAAAAAAATAGAAGCGTAATATATGAGTTTTTTTAAAAGTAATCATCAAATGTTCCAATCTTGCTATGTCAAAAATATCATAGAAGAGGATTAGCGTTGTTATTTACGTGAATGATCTTCAAGTGAGGGAAAAGGGAGAACAATGTATGTATGTACGTACGATTCTACATTATTATAAGGAATATTTTAATTTGGCAAGAGTAATTAATTTATAATCTATAACAACTTTACAATTTAATTATTTCCATTCATTCTCCCCTGCTTCCTTTCTTTCCTTCTTTCTATCTTTTTTCTTGGTTCCTCTTTTATTTCTTATTTTATTATTTCTTTTTGAATTTTTATTTTTCGTTCCTTGCTCTCTATTTTCTTACATCATTTCTTCCTTCCTTACTTCTTGATTTTCATTTCTATTTTCCTACTTTCTTTCGGAAGGCGATACTATAATCCTTCAAGACAAGATGATAAAGAAGCAGAGAAAAAAAGAGTAAACAGAAAGAGAGAAAGTGTGAAGGAGAGAAAAAAAAGAGTAAAGCGATATGAGAGGAAAAGAGAAAACATAAGATTAAAGATAAAGGGAAAAAAAAGAAAAGGAGAAATAGATCAAAGAAGAAAAGTGAAAAAATAAAAGGAGAAAAGAGAAACAGAGAAAAGAGACAAGGAGAAAAAGAAAAGGAGAAAAGGGAAAAATAAGAAGATGAGAAAATAGTAAAAGAGAAAAGGGGTAAAATTAGATAAAGAAAAATAGGTAAGGAAAAAGAGAGAAGCAAATTGAGAAAAGAGAAAAAGAATAGAGAAACAGAAAAAGAAAAAAGAGAAAAAGAAACAGAGAAATATGGCAGAAAATGATAAAAATATAGTAATAGAAAAAGTAAAGAGAAAGTATAAATTAGAGAAAAGAGAAAACGAGAAAAATAAGATAAAATAAAAAAGACAAATAGAAAAAGAGAAATAGAGAAAAGGAGAAAATAGAAAAGAGAAATAGAGCAAAGGAGAAGAGAGAAAATGAGAAAATAGAAAAAGAGAAATGATAAAAGGACAAAGAAGAAAAAGACAAATTGAAAAAATAGAATAATAGAGAAAGAGAAAAAATAGAAAATGGAAAAGAGAAAAGAGAAAAACGAAAAAGAGAAAAAATAGAAAAATGGAAAAGAGAAAAGAGAAAAACGAAACAGATAAAGAAGAGAGAAAAGGGAAAAATGAAACAGATAAAGAAGAGAGAAAAGAGAAAAATATAATAGGAAAAGAGAATAAGAAAAATATAAAATAGAGAAAAGCGGAAAAGAGAAAAGTTAAAAAGATAAAAAAAGACTGGAACAAAGAGAGAGAGAAACCGTGAGATAGTAGAGTAATGATAAAGATTCTATCCAATCCCCTCTTACACTTGCTATTTGGGCGCAGAAAGGCAAAAATAATACATAATGTGCAGTAGAACTGTTGTGACAGATTGTAAGAATTTTTATATTAAAGCTATACTTTTAAATAAAATATAATTTTATTATTATTATTAATAATAATAATAAGGAGGACAGGTATATTAATTGATAGTAAGGCCAGCTATCTGCTTCACATGAGTCGTCAGAATAGTAAGTAAACATGAATCGACGGATGATTGCCATGTTAATGGATTGGTCAAAGCATTCCTTCCCAGAGTGCTGCAAAAGGCCTGAATTCATGTTAAGAGCGCTAGAAGCTGCTGATCAGCCTTTAGTAGAGGAGACGTCAACTGATTGGGCTACTTACATAGCGCAACTAGACCCTGTGTCGCTGTGGACGTATCTTATGTCCTGAAGTGTCCACGTTCGTGTTGTTATCGAGCCCGGCAACGCTAGAGTCCGTAGAAAGCTAGATTATAGGTAGAATCGAGCGTGCGTAGTGTGACAGTAAAGCATGGTGGTTCCTCTGTAATGATATGGGCTGCATACCAAGTTCTGTGGTGGGTTATTTCACATTTTGTGTTGGCACCATAACTTCAAGCTGTTTTGAGAGGTTACATTCTGCCGTCAGCGAGAGACGCCGCTGCAAATGCCCGGAATTTGATTTTCCAGCAGGACAATGCTACATGTCAGAAGATTGCTTCTACCATACCATGGACTGGGACAACATTATCACGGTGATGTACTGACCATCTTATTCTCTGAATATAATTAACTCGAAAACCTCTGGCAGGAACTGAAAGAGGGCTAAGTCTTCCTCAGCCAGCCTCCAATAAGCAACGGAAGTCAGGCCTCAACGAAGAGTGAGTGAACATTACACCCTTTAGTTGTTGCACCCTCGTCGAGACCAGGCCTAGAAGAATAAATGCTCTCATCAATGCCATGAGACTCTCGACCCGCTACTGAGTTTCTGTCACTTTTTTGTTGCAGGTTCTGTAACATATATGTTGCTGATGTTATTTGTAAGTTAAACTTTGTATTTTGTTAATTTGTGTTGATTTTTGGGGGCATATATATATATATATATATATATATATATATATATATATATATATATATATATATGTATATATATATATATATATATATATATATATATATATATATATATATATATATATATATAACTTATTGTTCTTTATTGATATGCCAATAAAAAATTTAAACTTTCCATTTATCTAATTTTCTTACATTTTCGAGGGGCCGAAAACCTTTGGGCCTGCCTGAAGTCCTGAATGGCGGTAGTTAAATATTGGTTCATGGATCGATTTTGGTTAAGGACGAACAATTTCTTGTGATAAGAATTCTAGAAGTTTTTTGAACACTCCTCTCTCTCATGCGCAGTCTCTTGGGCTCTAGCGAGAAGAGAGCATGAGATAAAGTGAGAGAGATAGAGTTGAATAAAGAAGTGAAGAGCAATATAAATTGACTAACTTCTTGGTTAAAATATTTAGATGCTCTCTAAATGAACATAACGATTTCCTATTCAGTCAATAGCGGTGGTTCTCCGAAAAGATTTGGGATTGCGTCAAACATTGCATTCCCTCACCTTACCATCTGACAAATTTTCTCTTCCTCCACTTTTCGAAATGACCCTTAATCCCGTCATGTCCCTGAATCTTGAAAATATGACCAATTGCCAAGCAGAGCCATTGGGAATTTTCTTTATTCTCTATCTTTCTCTCGTCCACACGCAGCATTAGAAAAAGAGGAGAGAGAACGGAGGAACGAGAGAGTCAGAGACGAACATAAAAATTGAAATAGAGTATGTTTGAGTTCGATGCAATAATGATATTGACCATAATTTATCTATCTATCCCTAATTTTTTAAGTGTAGGAAGCAAGACGGAAAAATATAGTGGACCTTTTTTATCACATTGAATATTCGTTTTTAGCTTTTGCGACGAAGCAAAAAAATATGGTGCGCTGAAATGCGCATTTTACCATTTTGCGAAAACAATTAGGGTGGCGATCAGGACTAATTCACATTTGGCATCGCTTCGCACATTTACCTGACAGCTTAAATCAATCATTTGACTCAAAATTCAATTATTGCATTAGTGAAAGTGTGGGGAAATTTGTGAATAGATTCGTGTTCGGAGAGACAACTCAATATGAGTTTCTTTGGACACATAAATTAAACAGAGATGCAGAGTGTATATATATTGGTTTTGCAAAAGTTCTGTTACATTCGTTTTTTTTATCTTTTGAGTGGTTTGCGTATGTGAGAGAAAAGGTTCCGTCAAACAAACTTAAAGTTCTACTTTCCCAGCATATATCCTTAAAATGTTTTTTACATTGTGTACATACAGGTGTGTTGAGATGGAAGTGAAAAGTGCCGAGATTTCTGCTCTCCTACACGCAGGAGACAATAAATGAGAGATCGCCAAACGACTCAACTTCATCTGGGCAGAGTTGCGGAGAGGCGCAAAATGGGGGAATACTTCACAGATCGGGGCTGGTTAAGGCTCACCGTGGCCGATTACGGGGATATTTTTTGCCACGAATTCCCTGCTCTTTGTGAGAAAGGTCACAAAAAAGGAGGACTACCTTTTTGAGCAGGATGGTACCCAGCCCTAAATGGCCATGAACGTGCAGGAGTGGTTTGAGTCGAACATGAACTTCTGCTGTTTTGGCAACCGCAGTCGCGCGACCTCAATCCCATTGACTGCAGCGCGTGGGCGCACGTCGAGGGCAATACCTGCAAGGTCCGACCAGGCAACGTGGCCGCCGAAGCCGGTCACATTGATCAATATTTTAATTTAACCACATATTTATTTGCTAAAACAAGAAAAACATTTCTATCTACATCGAAACTATCATTGTGTCTGTATTGATAGCGCTGTAGTGAGTGTAACCGGAATTTTTGCAATGCTGGGTATATACATATATATAGAGGTTGTTTAAAAAATTGACAGCATAACTTCAAGATTATGTTCCCTATGTCAAAATACTAAAAATACTTCCCATGAACATATGTCTGGAAATAAAGGAACAATACTTAAATGTTTGCTGTGTTATGTTCCCATTTACATACTTATGCCTTTCTATTTCTTATTTTTGTACAGGATGCCCACACTCACGTGGATCCCCTCCGATAATAATCCCACGGACATTCCTTCACCCCCTAAGTTATGAGGCGCGGATGATGACTTCATGACTCTAAAAGCGTCACGTAACCATCCATATTCGGCGACTATGAAAGGACGTACGCGGAACTCAGATACACATCAGAACTCTGCACTTCCGACGATCTCTCTCCGTTTCCCTGCTATCTTTTGGATACAGGAGGTAAGGCCCACAGGAAATTTCATCGACACTTCTCACTGAGAACAGTGATTCAGCAAGCTATACCGTGGACGAAATAAACCTCGTGAGGTATACAAGATTCATTAAAGCTCCCTCCCCGATCACGCACCCCCGTGGATAAAAATTCATTTATTTCCCTGGCTCGTCATAGTGATATGACGTGCTAAACCCTCCCCTTTCATGCCTCGCCGTGACTTTGCTCTGTGAATGTGACTCTACACATAAGAGCTCGATTGCAGCTATGCCGTTCTACTTAGAAAGGACATAATTGCAAACTTTGGGGAAAGAAGGTCTGAGGCTTAGCCCGCTGCGGAACCCAAAGGAAGGAGCAAACCTGGATTGGGACTTAGTTACCAACGCAGGGAGGATTAATACCCTACCCTGCGACACCGTTCAAGACCACAGAGGGAGAGACTACCGTTTTTCTGAGATGCTGGACGTAACTGAGAAATACCCCAAACCCAATAGAGGGGGCGGCACCCAGACTGGAGTCAGTTGATTTGGGTTTCAGTCATCATTCGGTTCCCCATGTTTAAACATCCTCTAATGAGCCCAACCAGGTCCATACTCACTCCTACACATAACAAATTAAACACCCACTACCAAAAAACTCACTACCAAAAAACCCACTACTAACAATGAAAACACACTTCTCAACCTAGCCGCTACACACGACACCCCCATCACAAAAGTAATAAAGACTCACACAGCCCACACACTCGTCTTCTGCTCACAGGAGGACGCTTTTAAATTCCACGAACTTGCGTCGGACACACTCACCGCACAAGACCTTCAGACAAAATTAGCCGACGGTGTACACAAGAAACACTAAATACACATCCGCACACACCTAAGACAGAAGTCTGGGGAGGAGTTATCAGACATGTCAATTACAACTGCACGAAAGAATGGGCAGTAATTACACTGTCAAACGAACAAAAAAAAATACTGCTGCTAGACCAAGGAATCAAGGTCTGCGGCACTCTAACACATGTACACAATATCGAGCCACAGCTAAACATAAAACCAACAGTACTACAAAACCAGACACATGACACGTAATTTCCAAGCAGACCTGGTCTGTTTAAGGTGTATTGTAGTGGGCTACCACTACACCACCTGCAAAGCCACCTCACCCCTCTGCATAAAACTGCGTTGACGACTATGTCACCATCCACCCAAAATGCCGTTATTCTAAATAAGGCCCGCTTTGACACCGAGGCGGCAATATGGCGTACACAACCAGCCAACACAACCACACACTCCGACCCCACCAATCTTCCCCTCAGAAGAACATTCGATGCTGCTGCCGGCACAACGGTGTCCAGAACTCTCTCTGTCCTACCCCAGACACACCCCAACCAAGCAGCAACACAGACTCACCCACATGTTCCGTCACCCTTCCCCACCCTAACACCCTACACCCAGAGAGTCCCACTATTTCCGACACCCACCCCTACCCCACACCACACAACCAACGAAACTACGCCCTAAATCTACACCTGGCCGTCTTGCTTTCATCGGTGGCAAAGACATGTCGAGGGGTGACGCGCGACTATACACAAACATACTCAATACACTGTTTGCTTCGCACGGGCTAGAGCAGATCACCTTCCCCGAGAAGGTGTTCTCTCTAATCGTAGAGCACACACACAGGAGGCCTGGACTCCTCCCCACCCCGATTGACACGAAAACCTTCACACACACCGCCCCCCAACATTCTGCCCTTCTGTACCTGCACCTCTAACTACTGTATCCTTCTTACCTGCCCCTCTTCCCACTGCTCCCACTTCTCCTTCCACCGCCCCCTCTGCTCCTTCCACAGCTACCACTCGTTCCTTCTCTACACTTAAACCCCCCTCTACCACCAGCACTCCTCTTTCGGTGACCTTGACTACCCCCCTATTGCTACCAACCCCCCTACCACCGTCCTCACACCCCTCTCACAGTCTCCAACCCCACTCCCACTGATAGCACAACCGCCACCCCCTCCACCTCCCCTAAACCAACGTCACCCTCCACATAACTCCACATTAAACAAAATAAACTCAACCAAGACCCTCCTCACACACACAACCGCGCGTGGTGCTGACCAACCCGCTCCCTGCTGTTCCTTCCTCTCCTCCTTCCACCCCTTCTTCTTCGTCGTCTTAACCTCCTCTCTCTCCCGACACACCCTCTCCTAATTTGCACCTCCCCTACTATCTCTAGCCCCCATCTACTAGCTCTACTCCCACCCCCTCTGCTCCTAACTCCCCCCTCCTAGACTCTACTTTCTTCAACTCTCCTTCTACGACCACTACCCACTCTCCCACTATCTCTAACCCTCCCTCCACAGAACACACTCTTTCCTTTACCACGGCCTGCCCACCCAATAACACCAATGACAACGTCTCCACTCACTCGAAACCACCACAGTCAACACGCGTAAAGGTACTCGCTCCCCACGCCTCCTGGGTGAAAACCAAAGAGAGGGGAACAGTCCCGGCTAAATCAGCCTCACATGCATTCCGCCCACGTCAATAGGTCACCTCAACATAACACAACTAAATGTACGCATTTGGCACCGTATTCGCTATACTGTTGTCAACTGGGTCCTAAACTCACAATGACCTGAAACAATACTCTTGAACTCGACCAGCCTACACCCTTCGAACAACAGACTCCGCATTGCAGGCTTCCACACATATCTAACTCCAAAAGCGCTTCAACTAGGATCAGCGATCCTAATCAAGCGCTCTATACACCACTCTCTTATTCAAACATGCGAGGACACTTTTCTAGGCTGCAAGGTAGAGATAAGATCCGACCCCATCCAAGTGGCCACGCACTACAAACCACCACGCCTACAATTAAACATAGAAGTCCCCCTCCGGGCTCTATCAAACCACAACCCTCCTATTTTCTTTGCGGGGGACCTCAACGCTTTCCGCAAAACACTCCTTTCTAATACAAAAAATGATCCAAGAAGGTTCCAGGCAGGTGCACTGCAGCGTTATCGCTGCGAGCACATCGGCCAGGCCTTCCCCACATTCTTCGGTCCTCGCGGAGGAACCACGTCTCCGGACGTGGTCTTCCGCAACGACCACGATACACGCTTCTAAACTTACATCCCACCGGGTCCTTACGTACTCTCTGACCACATACCGATATGTCTTATCATATCCACATCTCCCATACTCCTACCCACACCACCTCTCTTCGACTACAAAAACACGAACGGGAAAGCGTTCCAGAGACACATAACAGAAAACACGCTACAAAACCTCGACCTGGACAACACCAATCCAGATATGTTAGACGAGCACTGGTGTTCAATCCTAAGCACTATAACCACAGCACGCGACCTACATACACCACACAAAACCTACACATGCATAAAACGCTTCACATATTCCATACACACTCAGAGACTAATCACACAGTATAACAATCACTACACAAGAGGCACACGACACCACAACATCACTCACCTACGTGCCCGCATCCTACAGTGCGTGTAACTGGATAGGAACCAAGAGTGGCGAGAGGTCGTCCTCATCGCGGATTATACTCGTTGCACTAACCCCTTCCTCTTCTGGCGGCACGTAAAAAGGATACTCGGCACGGATTCATCCAAACCCATCACCCTCCAAGTACTTAACCAAACACTCACAGACACCAACGTCATCCTCGACACATTTAGGTCCCACTGCACACAGTACACACACACAACCCACCCAAATCACACGCGCAAAAGCACTTCCAGCAAGTTCAGGAGTGCTGTCGGGCCCACGCTCACGAGCTAAGGCCTGCTCCCCTGATATGAATGGAGTTGCTTGACTACATACCTACACTGACCAGTCCCATCACCATCGAGGAAACAAAACACTACATTAAAACAACACCAAAACGTGAACCCGGCCCCTCCGGGCTACATATACCCTACACTTACAAACCTATTCAACGCCTCACTAGCCTCAGGTCACTTCCCCAAAATATTCAAAGTCTCTTATCGTAAAATAGGCTCCCGACGATATACTATATATAACTATTCGTTGAGAGGATTATTCTATATTTTGAGGGCGTGGTAATCAGATTCCGAAAACGGTTCAAATGGGTCGGGGCTTGGAGAGGGCTTATTTATCTCTAATATACTTAAGAAGTGGAACGGAGCCCAAGGATAAATAATATGGCAAACATTAATAAAATAGAGTTTTATTAATTAATCTATCAAAACAACACACGTAAAATGTTTACCTTACCGGGGATTAAAATGGGAGAAACACAAGAAATGAAAAAGGTCATGGGAATACTTGACTAAGCTGAGGATTAAGACTTGGAGGAATTTGAAACGGCAAAACAAACAAAAAGGGAGAATGGTTGGATAAAATCGTTAAAAGCACAGAGTTGTGTTGACAAAAGGTTGAATGGTTAAATGTAATACGTAGCTTACGTAATTACAAGGTTGTCGTGCATAGAAAGGAGATGGGAAGGAATCTTCGGTCCAACTGGTGATTCTTTTCCAGGAGAAGGGGTTCTTCGGGGGGTTGTCCTTAACGAGAGGGAAGGACTGTCTTCAAGTAGTGAGAGCAAAGTGGGGCTCGGAAGTACGAGCGATCCTTGAGCTAGAATATCGAAGATGTTCTAAATGAACAATGGAGGTTATTGTTATAACCAAGCTTTCTCTTAAAGAACGTTAAAAAAGGAGGGAATTAAATTACCCTGACGTGATGTCTTGGGAACGAGAACAGTTTCTTGACGAACGGGCTTGAAGAACAATGGCATTCTAATGTTGTTCTATTTCTGAACAACAGTGGGGGTGAGAACCGTTTCTTGTCGAACGGGCTCGAAGAACATTTGCTGTTCCAAAGTTGTTCTCTTTCTGAACAACAGGGGGGCCCCTGTTGACTTGGCGTCTCGAGGGGCACGAACCTTGGCACTCAAAAGATATTGTCCGTTTCTGGACAATAAGAGGTTTCTCGGGGTAGAGTTCCTAGGTGTACAAGAGAGACCGGATCAGCGTGATGCCTCGCGAAGATAATCGAGATCTGGTTCAAATGCGAAATGCTATCGTATAAATAGCCGGAGCCAGCCCCTTGGCGTAGGGGACAATGGAGGGGGATGGACTTCGATGGAATGTACCGGTATGGCATGGGAAAATATCTTATCTTCCCATAAGCCTAATTCAATCTAGCAAGATCGACGCATGAAGTCAAACGGGAGATTGAACCTCCTTGATTAAACTTGGGGATGGTGGCGATAACGCGCTTTCTACTTACTCTCTCAGCATACACGTGAAGAAGCATGTGTTTCGACATGGGATAGGGGCTGAAGCATAGCGGCCTCAGACCGTTCTATCACATCTCACATAACATACTTCTACACAAAATGAACAAAGAACCCAAACACCCAAACAATTGCAAGCAACTAGGCAAAATACTCGAACGTATGATCAACTGCTGCTTACGGGTTCAGGAGGGGCAGGTCCACTCGGGAATCTGTGACCATCGTTCACAACTGAATACATAAAAAACGACAGTTACTTTAAAAGACATTTTCCATTGCCAAGTGCTGGAGAAGGCCTTTGATAAGGTGTGACAATAGTGACTCCGTTGGAAACTCGCCAAGAATACGGAGTTACCTCTCTGCACCAGAAGGCTCCTCCCGCACTACCTTACTAAACAGAGATGCCACATAAACTACAACAATACCATCTCATAACCCTTCACACCACGCTCAGGCGTTCCCCAAGGAAGCGTACTGTCACCCACATTTTATATTATGTACACAAACGACACCCCACGCCCACCTGAAAACTGCTGTCACACATACACAGTGTCCTAACATGAAGACGAGAGCATTCATGTCAGCGGCTGTGGACCCAACGAGATCGCACACCACGCACAAATAATACTAGACGCAAAGACAGAATACGAGGATAAATGGATGAGTTCCACGAATCTACAAATCTTCTCACACACACCAAACATGAACTACCTAAACCCAACAAGGCTCGACTACACACAACAGACAAAAATCCTTGGGGTAACTTTTAAAAAGCCCCTTAGGTTCTATATACATACACCAGGACATAACACAAGCAAGAGCCGCACGCACAAACAAAAAGCTACACAGGTTCAACCCTTCGGGCAAGAAACTACAGTTACACCCATAAAAACACTCGTGCGACCTCTTCTCACATACGCCCCACTGTGACTTGTAGCTGCAAGTGCCACGTGGCAGAAGAAGGCTCAGCACATTCAGAACTCTGCTCTAAAGCGCGCTTGCCGCTCTTCCTTATACGCAAGGACGTCCACACTACACGAAAACAACAAAATAGCACCCCTCAAACCATATGCTCACACCAGACTCACAAAACAACCGGGGAAACTCTCCAGAGACCCCATATATACCGCACTACACACAAGATTGTATTTTTCGATGGCACTGCGATACCCCGCAGCCCATGACCACCCGCAACCCATATCCTTATATGCATAAGTTAAGAGCATCATGAATAACGCGTTTCCGACTAAGCAGACACGTTCTCCTTCCTGATCACCCCCCAATCGTCGTCTCCTTTTCCTCTACAACTACTTCTTCCCCTGTGTTACACAATGATGCCTCTCTGTTCTTTCTATATACATCATTCATTTAATTCGGATAGTACCGACGCAAATTGGTACAGAAGACTAAGAAGATTACCAAAAGTACATAAACTACCATTGAGAAGACAATGTACGAAGAAGATAAGATAAATAGAAACATGCATGGCAGATTGAAGAATTTTAATGAGATTACAACATAAACAAAAGAGATAAGTATTTAAAATATATCATGTAACAAATACTCACACACAAATAAAGGTTTGAACGCCAAGTATAGGTATTAGAATATAAAACGGATAGCAAATGCTCCTGGATCTTAGGTACTAACTCTTTACTTACAATACCAACTTTAAACTGTATAAAATGGCCAGAGATTAGCTTGACCTCCAAGCAATTTGGAGCTCTCAGCAACTCTCCTACTTCCTTCTTTTCCTCTATAATTCTCTATTACTGTCCACAACACGGGTTCTACACTAATACGAGGGTGGCTTATACACAACGTGGTATCAGCACCGCGTTTTAGATGTAGGGCCAAGTCGACCTAGGTCATCTCTCAGATCTAATACTAGTTTTTCGATGTTCTATCGCTCTTTTTTATCTTCCTGTCTCTCTGTTCTTCTCCTATCTCCCCCTATGTCCTTCTCCCCGGTTCTTCAAGGAACTCATTCGCCCGCACGCCTCCTCAACGCTTCTCCTAATGAGTCATTTGTAAACTGTTTTCATTTAGTGTCTAAATATTTATGTAATAATATAAAGAGGTACATAACATGTACCTCTTTCAATGCCCTAGAGAAACTATTCAAAATGTCCATCTCCTGCGGTAATGCAGGCCTCACATCGAAGTCTCATGGACTCACTAACACCCCTCCCAAATTCCTGGCGTGTTTCATATTGCCTCGCACGCTGCTACAATTTGGAGCGGAGTGTGTCCTCATCATCTACCGGAGATGAATACACAAGTGATTTTAAATGGCCTCACACGTAGAAATCCAAGGGATTCAGATCAGGTGAGCGTGAAGGCCATGTAATTGGTCCAGCTCTTCCTATTCACTGACCAGAGAAACTTCTATTAAGGTACCTGCAGGCTACGAGACTGAAGTGTGCGGGAGCAGCATCATGCATGTAATACAGTTGACAACGAGTACATGGGGCCCAAATAACGTATAACCAACAACACTGCCCCAGACCTTGAGATTAAACTGCTGTTGCTGGCGTGATGATACAATTGCATGTGGATTTACCTCTGACCATACATGCTGATTGTGGAAGTTGACTATTCCACCTCGTGTGAACTGTGCTTCATCAGTGAGTAAATCGAAGCTAGAAATGTTTGTATTTCTAGCGCACTTTTCCAAGAACCATTGACAGAACGTAACTCTTGCAGAATGTAACTCTTTACGCCTAGGTGAAAGGCAAAAGGCTTTGCCTCACGTTTGGCGTACCAATGTTCTTTAGGGAGCCAAAAGACCATTCAACGGATTGCTACTTCTGCTTAACAGATATTAAACGTGTGTATACAATGTGTTTTCTTTCCTGGTTTTTAATATAATTTCAAGAGATCTATCAATTAAAAAGATCAAAATACATACTATGTTGTACTTTCACTATTTCTCCAAGTGAGCACAGCCAGTAACAACAATTTTTAGACCGATTTATTTTATTTCACTGCAGGGGGCAACAGTAAATGCAACATATCTATCATGTATCCAGATCTTCAGTCTGCTATTAGCCCAATTCGACATTCAAGTGCTATTCCTGTACCACAGCCGCCTTCTGAACTACTAAGCGATGACACGAGCAGCTCAGACGATTCAGAATCTCAAGATACGCCATATGTAGCCCAGATTGAATCTGACAAGAAACCATCACTCATCACCCAATCTGAACTGAATTATCTAGTTCGTGAGTTAACAGTTACTAAGCAACAGAATGAACTCCTGGCCTCAGGTCTGCAACAATGGAACCTGTTGGATGAACATCATCGAATTACAGCATTTAGATAGCGTTCTGCAGATTTACCACTATTCTTCACTTTTAAAAACAACTTAACTAATTATATTCATATCAGAGTCGTATTCATTGCACTTGAGCTGACCGATGAGCCGAATGAGGGGAGATTATTCATACATTTCTCCCTTTACAGCAGAAAGGCGGTTCTGCTGCACCTTGGGAACACCATGCCTTCAGTTGCACTTGCTCACTCAGTCATTTTAAGGAAGATATATGAGAACCTTGCTTTTATTCTAGACCGGATAATTTCTATCAAGCATAAGGGGCTAATTTATGCCACTCATTGGCTACAACCTAGATACACCAAGTTTATGTGCTTCCTTTGCAAGTGGGAGAGCAGGGCCAGATCAGAACTTTATGTACGCTCAGAATGATCACTTCAGGAAACTATGGCCCCCTGAATGCCAAAATCTAATTCATGGGCTACTAGTTAAAAAGGAGAAAAATCAATTTGCCACCACTGCATATAAAACTAGGCCTAATGAAGCAATGTACCGAAGCACTGTAACATAACAAGCCAAGTTTCTAGTAAATCAAATTGATCTTCCCTAAAATAAGTGATGCCAAGATTAAGGAAGGCATAATCGTAGGTCCTCAGATTCTTCATCTGATGAGGACTTCGATGCCACAATGGGTAAAAGTGAGTTAGCGGCCTGGCATGTATTCAAAGATGTTGCAAAGGACTTCTGGGAAAGCACCAGTGAGATCATATAGTGAAGAGGCTAATGAAGTAATACCCAGATATCGGATGCAATATGTCACTGAAAGTACACTTTCTTCACTCTCATCTGTCCTTCTTCCCATAGAATGCGGAGATGTGAGTTATAAACATAGAGAGAGGTTCCATCCATCATTATATAGTGTCAATGCAAAACAGGTATAGGGAAAAATGGAGCCCTGTTATGCTGGCTGATTTCTGCTAGAACCTGAAGCGTGACACACCTGAGACGTCTTACAAAAGAAGAAGTAAATAGTAAAATGTAGGTTAATACATTATATAATACTACAAAACATGCTGATTCATTATATATTTATGAAATAATTACAATGGAGAGATTAAATCTGACTTTGGGGCGAAATACATTTATGGTATCGTGAACATAGGTATCAATTGCATAATTATTAAATTGGCAATTTATAAGAAAATAATACGTGATGGAAATTTTTTTTTAGCAAATTCGAATTCAGCAAACTACTCAATTTCATAATAAAATACACAGGAGATCTGTTTTTTCTTGACAATGAAATTTGTTGTACAGTGTTATTATTCTTATTATTTGTAAGGTAAAGGTAGATTTAGGAGAGATGTGCACTCCCCTTATTATATAATATCATAGAATATACTTACAATAAATAAACATTTCACCGCGCTCGCCCGGAAATTTACGAGCACGCGTGAATGACCGTTAGTTATTTGCGACCGACCCTGTGACCGCAGGAAATTGGTGCAAATAATCTTGAGTATCGTTTTAAAATGCCTTTCGATGAATGTATCCTTAATCTTAGTGATTTCTTCAATTCGTCGTCTTACATCATGACATACATGAATCTGAGAGATTGAAAGGTGTTTTCAGAGTGTTGGTTTACCTTTCTCTCGTTGACTACCTATACGTGATAGTTCAGTGGACTGAGGTCGGGTGAGATAGAAAGCCATGTGTCTGACAGAACATGGACGTGAAAATTGGCACACATCTCCCTCAGTACGAACAACTCTTAGAACCATCACAGTTGCTGGAAACTTGGTATGAATGACAATGAGAACCTCGCTTGGCACTCTGCATAGCCAGAGAAAAAACAAAGCATTCTACCTTTTTGATGTTTAACCATGAAAAGCAAGCGCATCGCTTGAATCAAACGATTCTCTTTCCTCTTCCCTGATATCATTGGCCTCTCCGGAACACTTATGACTTGTAACGGGTATATTCATACACAACTCTTCAAGAGGTGCTTTCTGAAATCTTGAAGTAATTTGCAAAGGCTCTGATCCACTTTTCGGGATTTTGTTGAATTTTTCCTGTCCTTTCTGCCCACATTATTGAGTACTTATGGTATTACAGCCCTTTGCATGTGTTTTAAGTTTCGGGTTTTGCTGCTTATGTTGTATCCCTATGAGCAGCTTTCAAGTCCTATCTAACTTAGTCAACTAAGGATTAGACAACTTTCAGAAAGCAAGCAATCTCTGTATCATTTTGCTGAGCTTTTATGCAAACGATTACAGCGTGCATTTTCATTTGCTTCGTCAATTTAGTGCAATTCATTATTAATTTAAAAAAAATTTTTAAATTATTAGTTATAAGAAAGTTAGAGCTATATATGCTCAACACTCCAAGGAAATAAAAAAAACTGATTCATAAGGGTTTTCGACGTTTAATAGGACCAAAGACGGATTAAACAGAGCATAAGAAAGAAGGAAGAGAGAGACAGAGATAAAGATATATTGATCTTCCCTCTGAATGAAAAAATTACGGCCCAATTTTTAAGCAATATTTTCCACCACAAATTTAAATTCCCTACTGTTTGCAAAGATATCCGTTACATAATCTTTCCGGATCTGGGTTTTTTAAACCAAAAATTTTCAAAAGAAATTACATCTCTATTAAATAAATTCTTTTTCCATATCGACTTTAAGTTAGTTTTCATAAATAGACACCACATAGGATTATACTTCAATTGTAAGGACTAAATCCCCCCTGTAGCGAAGTGCTCCGTTTTGTATGAGTTTACTTGCCCCAATTGTAAACTGGGGAGATACATAGGCAGTACGGTGCGCTCGCTGAGGGCGAGGTTCTGTTCACATTTGGGTGTTAGCCACAGGACAGGAAAGGTTCTCTCTACGAATGAATTCTCACCTGTTAGGTTTCACTCTATTAATTGTAAAGCCGAAATCACAACGGACGATTTTAAAATCCTGAAAACCACCCCTGATCCCATATCACTAAGGATTCTTGAATCTATGTATATTAAATACATTTCTCCTTCCTTAAATTCCGATTCCTCTTCTCACCCACTACTTCTACTCTAAACAAATATATTACTAACCTCCTACCCTTCTCTTCCTTCTTACGCTCCTCACCCTTTCTTCCCAGTTATCCTCTAACGGCTGATTGTTTAAGGTTGGTTTATCCGGATGTGTTTCCTGTGTTTCCCCAATCGTTAATTTTTAACTCTTAACATAATAATCCAGAAATTATCAATTGCCTGTAAATTTATCGCTAACATTAACATTAAATAGGTTCCATAAATTCGTCAATTTGATTATCTGTTTGATTCTTAACTTAAATTATTTTCCATAAATTGTATTTCCAGTACCCGAAGATGAGTGAAAAGTTCACCCGAAACGTTGTAATAAGAAAATGAAATGGATTTCCCTTTATGCGTCTTTTCGTTCATCCTTCAAATTAAATTGAAGGTTTATAGGAGAAGCCCTAACTAATATATATATATATATATATATATATATATATATATATTTATGCTAATAAAACTACTGTTGAAGAGCGTAGTATTTATTATCTCCAGACCAATTTCGGCATAGAGTTTGTCATGCCATCCTCAGTCGAACACTAAGAACACATGCTGTCCTACCAAGCGTACAATATATATATATATATATATATATATATATATATATATATATATATATATATATATATATATATATATATATATATATATATATATATATATATATATAGTTTACAGAGATTCCATTGGAGTTCCTAATCAGGGGATGTGAATTAAGTTCATTAAGGATATTTTTTAAAATTTGATCTTTGACGTAGGGGCTGCATTTGTATTGCCCATCCGAAAGGTTAAAGTTGGAGATTTGATCTTTAAGGGTGGGTTCGATGACTTTTGTTTAGCGGAAATCCTTACACGGTTAGATTTGTTTGGCCTGTGAGAAGTCTATCAGGTGTTTAAGTTATTGGTGTGTGTGAAAAGACTAGAGACTGTGTTTCCCCGTTTAACGTCTCCTCTGTGTTCGTACATTCTCTAGTCTTTCAACACACACCAATAAATTTAACCACCCGATAGACTTTCCACAGGCCAAGCTAATCTACCCATGTAAGGACCCGAAAAATAAAGGTTATCGAATCCACCCTTATAGATAAAATCCCCAACTTTAACCTTTCGGATGGGCAATTTAAATGCCGCCACTACGTCAAAGATCTAATTTTAAACGATATCCTTAATGAAATTAAATTCACAACCCCGTATTAGGAACTCCAATCGGACCTCTGTAAACTATACATATATATATATATATATATATATATATATATATATATATATATATATATATATATATATATATATATATATATATATATATATATATATATATATATATATATATATATTGTACGCTTGGTGGGACTACATATATTCTTAGTGTTCGACTGAAGCTGGCATGACAAGCTACATGCCGAAACTGGTCTCGAGTTAATAAATACTATGCTCCTCAACAGTGATTTTATTAACATATTTTGAATCTGTCATTGGATTTAACAATTGTTCTGATATATATATATATATATATATATATATATATATATATATATATATATATATATATAATCGATGGGAGTGCTGCTAGCCAGACGAATCTTTAATTTCACCAGGAATGAGAGTACATAGAATGCAGAGAAATTCATCTTGATTTATTGGGTATAAACAACGTTTCGAGCTATCCGCTCATCTTTGGGTTCTATGATTAATATATTAAAAGTGTTGACAAATATCTACAAAAAAGGGAGACTTTTTTTCCAATAATACAAAACCTAAAAAAATACATAATTTATAATGAGTTAGAATATTATAAATCCTAGAGGAATATAAGGGAGAACCATCAAAACACTTGCCTAGGTTGGTTTGACTCCATTGTTTTGCAGTTTAGCCTCTTGAAGATATCTTCTAGATATGACCAATTTGAAAGTGATAATATCTACTCATTTTACACCTTTCTTCAAGTAAAAGTTTTTTGAATCTTTAGACAATGCAATGAAAAATCTCCAATATTGGTATATGTTTCTAAAGTGTTGATGTAGACCGGATCTATACGTTGATTCTTCAAGGCTGTTCGAATGACTGCTCTTTATATTGAACCAAATGCTTTCTGGCATTATACAAATACTAACTATAGATGCATATTGAACTCTGGACTTTTCTCAATCAGCTGGTTGAGAGTATTTAGGAGGTGGTAACTTTTAAGGTCCATGTGAGAGAAACATTATTAAGAAGAAAGAAAGTTCCTCCAATGACCTGCGGCGCTTTTTTTACAAGCTGAAAAATGGTTATTGCATTGATGGTTTCCCATGGTTCTAATCGCTTAGAAGTGCTTTTGAATGGATAAATAAAGCTTCCGCCACTAGATGGCGCCACCCAGTGCAAAATGCGTTGGCAGATTTGAAGTCTCCAAGGTGAATAACCCTATCCCCCATGGTCATAGAGGTCATTTCATGACTCTAAATGGGTATAATTGAACTTTACTTCTATTGAAATCAAAAACCGACACCTAGACCTGGCGCTTCCCCACAGGTAAAAATAGCACACATACGAGTAGACTAATGCAAATTATTTTCCAAAGAACCACTTTGGTCTAATGATACAAGAGCATCTGCTACAAAAATGATTGTGGTTACAAAAAGATTTGGAGAGAAAAGACGAAAGAATTAAAACATATAATGCAGATTTCAGGAACAAAGCACTAAAATAGATGAAGCACTACCTAACAATTGACAGGCAGCAAATGAGGTCAAAAAGAACAAAAAATGGAAATTTATTTCACAATCTTAGATAGGAAAATGGAAAGAGTTGAAAAATTTTATTTAAAAATATAAGATAGAAAAAGCCACTAAACACCAGATGAAATTTTTTTAAGAAAAAGGAACAAGTTTAATCCTAGATAATTAGAGTACCTATAATGAATAATTTATGTAGAGAACTAATGTATAGCTTTAAGATAGCATCAAGTTCTGTAAAATACACTAGAGACAAGAAGGTAACAAACCATACATTGACATACTATCCTAATGCGGTTAGTATAGTACTGATTAGCTACTTCAAGACTACCGTGGGTGCGTCTGGGTAGTGCTCTTCATCCAAGCCAAAAGAGTGACGATGTGCTTCCCCCAGGCTTATTTGACGCGTTGCTATACTATCCACATAGTATCTAGATACAGTACAGTTTTACCTACTAAGACTCTTCTAAATATTCATGTATCATTGTTATTAAGTCTGCATTCCTCGAATGTTAAAAAGAAGTAAGAGTAAGTCAGGTGGATCGTGTCTGAATAGAGGAGTGCTTTAGGAGATTTACATAGATTTGGAGCGAGAACAAAAGGGGATTTAAATTAATGGAAAATATTTAATTCACCTGCGCTTTGTTGATGACAGCGGATTAGTCGCTTCCAATATTAAAGCAAAGCTGTCGGTGAAAACAAAATACTCAAAAGCGAGTCGCACATTGTGACTTTATCGGGAGGAAACGACCAATAATTTTGCGGAAGGTAAAGTAAATAGAAATAACAATACAATTAATTTTAAGATGATACAATAATAACCATATTTAAGATACTTTGTGATTCCTGATGTGATCATAGAAAATAAAATCAGTTGGACAAAATTAGGTTGCTAAGCGACAAGAAAGCTGAGATCCATCTTCAGAAGCGACATGATCGAAACTCAAAACGTTAAAGATTCAATTAATGCATCTTACTTGTCTAACTAATGAAAATTAAACTTTGACATTAAAGCAAGATTAACCTGAGGACAAATAAGAGAAACAGAACAATAAATAATAGGAATAGCCCTCCGGGCTATTCCTATTATTTATCGTTCTAACTAGGCTGCGCCTAGTTAGATTTGTGCTTTAATTTTATATAAATTCCCTTCCTCATGTTGATAATTACGTACTTATATTGGTAGTACAATCAGGTTATTATTGTTTGTGAGATCATTCAATAAGGCTCTAACTGGCTTACGGGTTAAACGTTCTGCAGAAAAGAAAATTCTCTGATGATAGATGCAAATTGCAATTCCATTGTATACCATTTACATGTCTTTCCTGCAATTTTGAGAATTCTATTAAAGGAACAAGAGATCGTATATTGGCTAGTGTAGCAGCAATTTTGCTCCCACAACAATGAGAAAAATAGTCGGTGGAAGTAGAATGGCTTTACAATGAATTATCTTGTTTGGTGGAAGAAAATTCCCTTGTCTTGTAGATCTTGCACATCCGGTTCAGAACGGTATGGCTAATCTTTAAAAGCATAATGTGTAAATTAATACTTTTACTCTAAAAAAAAATAGCGTACCAGGGGGTTGCAATGAAAGATCTCAATTTTGCATTATACTTACACGTGCGAAAATAGTTACCAGAGTTTACTTAACATACTGGCCTTTTACAAGGATCATTTATAGACTTGTGAGAAACGAATAATTAAGGAGTTATAATTTCAAAGGAATTTTTTCAAGCGTATGCCCTCATGAATGATGCCCTTAAAAATGAAAGAGCAGTTTGTTTATTAGTTGGATAGTATGAAAAATAGTAATGAAAATAGAATCATTAATTAATTTGACTTTGCTGAATTATTTAATCATAATCATTGAATTATTTCCTCTATTATTATTGACAAATTCTATATTTTAAACCATAATGACAAGAAAAAAGTAAAGAATGACTATAATTATCAATATGAAAAAAAAGAAGTTTTTAGTACAATTCATTATTATTTAAAGTGTTTTACAAAGAGTTTCTGATTAGCATGGAACTATCTTATCAAAATTATAACTTCTATAAGATTGTATGTGACTTATAAGAATGTCTAATATTTGCTAAAGAATTTAAGATTGACCGCTGCAAGAGTTCAGGAAGATACCAAGACGATAAAGCTCAGCTAAATTTGGAGGTCATCGACAGAATAAGAATATGCATCAATATTAATTCATAAAGAACATTGAACTCGTTGATCATACACAGGAGCTGCCAAGTGTAGGTCATGAATGGTCTTTTGCAGTCTTCTTCTTTTCTTATGTTCTTATGTTCTTATAATCATGTCGTTCAAGGTGTACACTTTTGGCAATAACTATATTTTTTGAAAAAATCGTGAAAATACCGCGGCATCCTTTGTACCTTTAATTTAGCACTATTGAGAAAGGAAATGAGAAATCATACTAAAACTTTATAAATTTCAAATGAGATTTTAATGGGGCAAAAGTAGTAGATATGAGAAAATATTCCGTCAGAATCCGCCCAAGAAAGAGTCCCGAAGACGTACCCCTCCCCCCCCCTTTGGAGAAGACTCCAGGTTGTGGTGGAGAACTCTGTCTACGTGGTACGTTGCTCCCGAGTGAGCCAAGCCGGGAAAATACAGAAGGTATTCGGCGGCCTCTTTTATGACGTTTGTGGAATCATCCACTGACGGCGCATATCCTCGAGCGATAGAACCCGGTGTCATACCGGCCCGCAACTAGGATCTTAAGGAACGACGGGGTCAGGATCGAAGAACCCATCCACAAGAAGCGCAGAGTCTCAACCCCGCCCCCTTGATAGTTTTCCCCCCCGAGTGTCTACTGGAGAATCTTCCCCCTTTGAGCGTATACTTGGAGAATCTTCCCTGAGCGTCTACTTGTGGTAATTCCCCCCAAATTATAAGGTATTTACACCTTTCCTCTCCTCGCCGAGGCAATGTGGCGCCCTCCGACTAAGACTCGTCACGTAGTCTCCTCCCAAGTCATTTCGGATAACAAAGGTGAACTATTGTGCCCCTAAGGCTAGGAATCCATTCGTAGTTTCGTCCTAAACCCTATCGGGTTAGTACTCGGAGTATCGAGTCCTTGCGGCATTAGGAATTATTGATAATTATTGATAATTTTCCCATTGCTGAATTAATTAATAACTAGAAAGTGTAATTATTGGTATTATATGTTTTGTGGTGTAGTTAAAGATTATTTTTGAAATTCTTGTTTAAGTCCTCCAACCACCAAAGCCTAATTAATTAAGACTAATCCAGGCCAACCATATTTAAAGGATTCGAATGACTAAACTCGGCGCACTCAACGAAATTCAATTCCAATTATTATTTTGGGCTGTCATAGTCATTCCCAGAACAAACGAAGGAATCGAGAAATAGGCGATAACTTACTAATTCTACGATACTCACAAATATAATATTCCATTTTATTTTTAAAAAGGTGCATTTCGAGGAAACGGTCTAAGATGTGATTATTACAAAGAGTCGTTCATTGCACATGTACTCGATAATCCGAGTAAGACAAAAATAAAAATTACTATAAAACAACAAAAGATTAGTACAATGATACAATTCCATTATTTCAACGCTATTTGAGTAAATTATATATATATATCAAACATTTTGGTGACGTGTCATCAGTTTTTCCATTTTCTTTTATTGCAATTCAATCGCGATTTAAGCGTCGACTTAAACAAAATAAGATTAAACTCATGATTCAAATTTGGTGTTTTCCATTTACATATTCTAGACCTGAGAATTTTTAACATTTTTACTCAGAAGTATAATACAATAACGCTACCATACCCACCACATGTATATATAAGTACACTTCCGAAAGCACGACACATACACTCACATATATAATCCCACCACCATAACCACCACATATACACATATGTATCTGCAAGCAGAGTTCTCACCACACCACCTATACACACATATGTGCAAGTAGTCACAATTTCTAGAGCACTAAAATACAATCCCACCACATAAATACACATCAATATAAGCACACACCTTCCTATGCACTACGCAAACACTCATACATTACAAGAGAAGCAAAATTATATATGCTTATAGTTCCGTGGCCCGTCTAGCTCCCTAAAGGTGCACAAATTCGTGCTTCTGAACATAGGCGCTTCCGTTTACGAACTTTCCTCTGAAGGTTTCTAATACGCACTTACGACTCCCATATTAGGGGTTAAATGATGCAATCTTGTGTTCGTTGATTCTTCTCTATTATTTTTCCCCACTGCAGTGAGATTGTCCCTGTGTGAAATGATATTGATTATGTAATGGTTTTTGAGTGGCACTCAGATATTTACATTTGCGAAGATATGCACTACACGCAACGTGAGAGAATGGTTGAAAGAGCATTCATACATGCGGTGCCTTTGATACGACCCACTGCCTTTTGTCATCCGTAATACTTTCTTACATTATATTAAGATACAAACTAATTGTTTCTAAATCTTAGAGAAACATTAGTTAGAAGACTTCGTTCTGATGATATAGGAATGAAAACAACCATAAAGTTATGCTTCAAGAAGAGTTCTCGGGTGAAAATGCGGCAAGAGGGTAGGAAAATAGTTCTTAAATATGATATAAGATTGTTTTCGTGAATAAACCAGAGACCACCAGGTTTTAAAAAAGGACAACGATTAATGCTAAAAATAATTCTTTCGAAATAGTTGTGTGACAATTTCTTGAAGCAAACTGTAGATGCAACTCTGGTTGAGTGGAACGATTTATGGCATTTATCTTATATAATCAATTTCGTGAAGTCCATCTGCAAGGCTCAACTGGATCGCGCAATTATGCAAGGACTAGCAAATCTCGACAATTAAGGTAGATCGACTTTAGTGGTTGCAAGAGTACCCTTAATACAAGGAACTGCTGGAACCTGGGATGGTATGGAACTTATCAGAACTTAACAAAACTAAAAGTAAGGCAAATCATCCTGTGTGGGGCGTGAATTACCCTCATTGCCGGAAGTCAAAGGCATAAGGGACAATGGAGTAAATGTTAAAAAAAATCACCAATTAACTCCGACAAAATCAAAATGGCTTCCACGTTTTAAGCACTCGTTTGACGATTCAAACTTGGAGTAAAAAGACATTTTCTTCTTTCCTTCGTCTTTTTCCGTGAATGAAATTTGCACGAGGTCCGCATGCAAATAAGCTTCTTCTCGGAGACTTGTCTTCTCTCAGGTGGAAATGTAAAAAAGGCTGCGAGATGTGAACCTTGGAAGAGAAATAAGTGTAAATTGGTGCGATATCTTATTTCCCGTGATAAAAAGGAAGTAAGTTGAATTTGCACATTTCTCCCTTTTACGGTAATGCTCTCGTAATGATCTTATGGACATGGCTGCGTTGATATGGGGGTGTTTTAAGATGGTTTCAAAATATACTTTTCCGCCTACTTGGATGGTGTTTGTATGATGGCTGCCCTGCGCGGGATGTATCAACCGCTATGTTCTTCCTCTCTTCATACACTTCGATTGTATTTACCTTTATGAGAATCAGGAAATATTTAAAATAAAATTATTTTTAGAAGAATTATGAGTATTGGATTAATTTTGATATAAAAGATGATGGAGGAAAAGATGTTTGAGAAAAAACTTAAATTGTACAAAATATTCTAGGCAATAACGTGTCTTAATTTGATGACTTTTACCGAGTTCACTTTATGGAGTCTTATGTAGAAAAGATAAATTTCATTTACATTCTCTCTTTAAGTCACTTCAAAGTTCGCACACCCTTCTTCTCTAGCTTCTTCACAAGGCATTTATTTATCCAAAACCTTTGTGTGAATATACCTCCATTTGTTATCGGTTTTTTAACTAAATAAAAAAATAAAAAACATAATTCCAAAGCTAAATTACAGGCGACACAAACACAATAATTAAATTTTTAGCAATCATAAAAAATCAATTCAAAAATCATTTTCATGGTGAAAATATTAAATTATTTAATTTGCTAAAACTTTATTTCCATTCATCCAATGTCAATCACTGGGAATGAGTACAATAGTATACTTCTCGAAAACACATAGCTAATTGAAACACTGCTTTTTTTCCTCTCTCATCTTCGCAGCACAAAACACACACATACTCTGTTCCAAGGAATTCTACTAATGAGTATCTATATCCACATACCTTTGACGCGGACCAGGTCGCTCTGCTCTGTATGGAAGTATGTTCCATCCCAACGGTGTTTGGGGTCAAAACATAACACTTTGTGCCACCTTTCCCCAAAGAGGACCGCCCCTTGGTACTTCGAGCTCACCAGCAATTGTCATACTGATCTCTTTTTCATTATCTGGTCTGGATCCACCTGGATAAAGGAAGAATGGTGAATCATTACTAATAGTACTACAAAGACATGCCAGTACTGTTTAATGTAATGTTCGAAGGAAATTTGCAACGAATATTTTTGTACGATCAGGATGATACCAACTGGCATTCAATGATCTCGGTTGGCTGTGAATGAGAACAGTCATGTGTCGTAGTTTTACTGAAAGGAGAATTGTCCTTAGAGATGTAGGTTAAGCAGTAGAACAATTTCTTTGTATAAATCAACTACCGTCTTCATACACCGCATTTTATGCAGCATCAATCAAAACAAAATTGCATATTTTCACGCCCATGAAGTTAATCGCATGTTCTTAGATGGAAAAATGTCCTATAAGAAAGCAATAATGCAAACTCCTAGTACTCGAACTTAATTCAGTTGATTTACGCTGAATTCCTTATTATGCTCTTCATCAATATGTCGAGGTATGACCAACTGTACGTGAATATGCGCACATGGGACTAAGGTAGGCCAAGAAAGGCGACAACTATTATTGTTTCTAAGAGTGCGATTTAAGTAGATAGCGGCAGCTGCGTGACCAAGGAATATAACAAAAACAATGACAAAAATAGATTTTAATACACATGAAATAAAAGGGGACAACAATAAATATATATATATATATATATATATATATATATATATATATATATATATATATATATGGTACATAAATGAGACGGACTTTAGCTCCGAATACTAATTAGATAACCGTAGTTAGGGAATAGTTATAATGAGAGATTGAGGGTAATGAATGAATAAGCTCCTTTGAAACTTGAAGGTAAGGTGGGGCAACTAGCACGAGGTCTTGGTGACCTTGATTACTCACGGATGGTAGCTACAGAAGCTACAGCGGGTGAGGCTACTCTTCTCGAACTTGCGTTTGCGAGATACGGGCCTCCTGTCCTCAAGAGGTCACCGAACGAATTTCGAATGGGGGATGACTTCTCCACAGTCGGCTTGAGTGAGCTAATGGGCCTCTTGTCGTAATAGGTCACCAGAAGAACTTCAGAGGACGTCTTCCTAAATCCTTGATCCGAAGGCAGATGAGAAAAGCTGACGTTGCCTCACGAGACTCTTCTCCCTGACCCCAAAACACGGGTGTGATATCCAGCTCTTCCGTGGCTTGCGACCGTTACTCTCATTTCTTGGGAGAGAGCTTGTTGAATTGCACTCCTTTCGGGGAAGTTGCATCTAACCGAATCTGTCTGTCAGCCTGGCGCGGGTGTATATATATCCGAGTTATTCAAAACAAGGAGAGAGATTGGGACCATCTTAACCTTCGTTTTCGGGCGTGATGAACCGAGCGCCTCCTTACGAGGAAGTGCCAACGGCTGGGATCAGCAGTCAGACGGGCGACAGCGCCGGGGACCATAAACGCGGTTTACAGCAAATCTACAAAGCAGTTTCCCGACCCACTGGGAGGAGGGAAGGTGAGACGACCGGGAGGAAGCTTTGGTTTCAATTTCACGGGAACCTGTCGGTGGGTCAAAAGAAGGTGAGGTCGGAGAGGATGAGGAGTAATGGTTCACTTTCTCTCCCTAAATACTGTTTTATGAAGTAGGGAAATAGTATTCAAAAGGGGATTTCTTTTCACAATATAATTTGGGGGGTGGAAGGAGATTCCTCATTGTCAGTATTCTTTGACACCAAGTCGCATTAAAGCCGAATTTCAATGCTTCGGTTTAATTGAATTCTATTGACTCTTTCTTATTCCTATTATATAAGCTATAATAGCAGCATATGGAGTTGGTAAGCATAAATAATAAAAAGGATTTGTATGAATGGAGCATTGATAGATGTCTTTACAATATAAATAGGATTTTTTATTATATTGACAATTTTTTATTAGCTTTCACTTTATTAAATTTTTAAGATTTTTCATCCATTTGGCGAAAAATCTTTTGGGGATTTTCACCGATTTTCACTATGTTTTTTGATAAAAGTACAGATATTGCTTAAATTATTTAATGCGTAGTGACTTTTCGTTAGTTCTCACGGAGGTTATCTTCAGAGTGCGATAGGATAAAGTTCACCTATATTTCGCATAAAGGAGATGAGTTGCGAAATAAAAAAATTAAAACATTTAAATTATTTAGCTATTAGAGTTTGCATGGCTTGATCGACTTTTTCTTTTCTCAGAAATGTTTATCACCATTTTTCACCCTTTTTTATGGCTATATAGTCATGGAACAGAAAATGGGAGTCTTTAAAGAAGTACTAAAGAGGAGAAGCCAATTTCTTTAAGGGCAGTGGTATCGAGAGGGCACACCGTTCCTCCTGTTTTTATTTGTAAAAGGTGCATTGATTACCCTTGTCATACCATCCATGCTCTTACAGGTCGGGTGGAGGTAAAGTTGAATAGATGTTTCTTACGCGTAGATAGAGGTTATTTCTGGTAAAACCAACGTACGGCAATGTAAAAATCTCTTCACGATAAAAAAATTGGTAAACCACATGATTATTAGTTACCTTTCCTTTTTGGCCAAGATGAGAATTAGGAATTAAGCGTAAAGGTTATAATTGTAATGATCATAGCGCGCGCGTGTGTGTCTTTAAGGGTGTGTGTCCGTCTGTGAATATATTATTTAAATTATCCTAGCGTTAAAAAAAATATGAAAGGTTTTTTTCTTGCACACTAATTTTGAATGTGTTGCAAAATAAAAAAACCTTTTGCTCTCGCACATTTTCTCAATTTTGTGAGCGAAGGGAACAAGTTCTGCAAGTCTAGCAAAGCCCCGCCAAAAGGCGGATTCTGCTAGTCTCTAGTAACGATTAAATTGTACTTTATCTCCTTGTTTGCTTGAGCTCAGGCGTTTTCCTCTAGTGTTATATCGGGATTCTCTTCTTCGATAAATTACATTGTTGATTCTTACGATCTAACAAACGACTATTACATCGGGTATGTTATTACTCTTTTCTTCTGGGTGGCTATATATAGGTGTTCAATTTAGAAATTATTGTGTGTCGTAGAGTCGAACGTCGATGCTAGCCGATGATTGACTCTGCCGTGACGCGGGAAGGGACCACGTCAGAAATTGGGATATAGATCCCATTTTGCGGGTTAATTAAACAGCTCGAGTGTAATTGGCCTAAATAATAAATTCTTAGAGGTCCTGGGTTTAGAAAAACTGATTGTACAAAAATCACTTTAGCATATACAAAGAAAATATTATTAGCAAACGTAAATAAATGACAATAAATAAGATGAGACCCGTGGGAGAAGTGTCCGAGAGAGAATATACGGAGATTGCTTCCAGGGATAGGGAGAGAGTGCAAATGAAGGCGAGACTCACTGAGAGCCTGATTGACTGGAGGCTTTGTATACAACGAGTAATCGGGGCGTTGCAAATTGACACTTTCAAAATTCCTTCTTCTTTAACCTCGCTGAAAAATGAATGAGGAAGTACTCCAGACGAGAAGGAAGTCGATACCCGTGTCTATCTTTTGTCGGGCGGGAGCCCTGGCCTTAGTTACGAACGATACCAAGTAGAGAGGTGACGCGTCGCTTTCGTAGCAGGAAGCCGTTGTAAGGCGGGGTAGGGCGTACGAGACCGTACGTGGCTACTAACCAAGAGGGCGCTGAAGGCCCCCAAGGCCGGACGTGGATCTCAGTAGACTAGGCGCGCCAGGGGGGGAGGGGATATTCTCAGCGAGCATATTACAAGCTCGCATAAAAGTTCTCGAGGCTGTAGGTCTGGCGCCAATCAGGCGATGCGACAGGGGAGAAAGCGGGAACCCAACACGGATCCCACGACCTCGCGAAATTCTCGCTGCTTCCTTGGGGCTCTTTATGTGTGCCGGTGCATTTTTCTCAGACACCACGAGTAGACTTTAGGTTCCAGGGGAAAGGGGATAACTTTCACTCTTTGATATCTCCTTCCCTCCCAAGATGAAGCTTTTGAAGAATTGACATCAGAGTAATTATGCGTCTAAATTTCCATTAGAGACACAAATACAAAATGGATAAGACCGGGTACTTAGCACAAAAATAAGTCAAATGAAGGTAACTCTGGAAATGCTCGATATTCCTATTATCGAACCACATTAAGTAAAAACTAATAATAATAGTAATAATACAATAAGACAGACAGGAATAGTTATCAATAGCCGTGGTCGACATAGTCTCGAGAACCATGGGCTTACATACAAGGATATTAAGAAAATGAAAGTTCCACAATATAAAAAAGGTACATAGGAACAAGGTAACTCATCAAAAATATATACCTAATAATAAAACATATAATGGTACATATTCTTATAAGGATTTACATAAAACTAGAAAAATTATTTAGAAATATATTCGAAAGTAATCTGTGGAGAATGGAGGTTCTTTGCCGCCATAAGCCCCGTCGAAACCACGAGGCCTGGCACGAGATCAGTACATGTGAGTGAGGACCGTGGAAACAGTCAGAATCTCGAACTGCTTCCTGCAAGCGAAGGATTGGAAAGTCAAACGCGCGCTTCTGTCGTCTCTCAGGGTGTTAACAAGAAACCTTCGCGGTAGTACTCCCCATCCCTCAAGCGCCGTGTTGGTTCGTGGAGAGATTCCGCTGCGCCCACCCTTGGCGGAAGCAGTAAAGGTTCCCGTTTTCCCTATATATTGTTGGTCCCAATTGGAAATCAACAGCATAGGTCTGCTTTTTCTAACGAAACACGTCATTCTCGATCGCGCTCCAGGCCTCTACAAGCCTAAGGCTAGAATTATAGCGAAGGAACAGAGCCTCAGTCAATTGGCCTATCCACAGTTTCGGTACATTTCGTTTGGCACGAATACTCACTCCAGTTAGTGTTCCTACTAGAGGTTAAACTCCCCGTGGTTAAAGTCCCTCCAATAACCATCAAATCCCCGTTTTATCTCTTAAACATTCGAACCCAAGCTAGGCTGAGACGAATCATCTGTGGCTACCTGGCCATTCATCCCTGTGTGAGTATGTACAGAGGTTCATATCACCTATCCCCCCCCCCCATCGAGCTCGCACCGAGTTGCTCTGTTAGCTCGGTTCTTGTAATATCGAATATCCTTTGCCATTATTCTATTTAATCTATTTATTGTGTACAACTGTGTAAATATTAAAGTATATTTTGTTTCTACTTTTTCATAAGCTTTATAGCCCTCAGCCTTCATTAGATTAATATCGGCCAATTGCATGAAAATCGTTTTGAATTATAATATCCTACGCACTTGGCCAGGGAAGTTAGACCCCGACCTGCCCCCACTTCTATCCTCATCTCTGTCGTGACCAGAGTTGAGTCAAGGTCACTCTTTGATCTTAGGCGTCCATGCATATTGTGTAGAAGTGACATAAACGTCGGTGAGTCATTCTACGATATAATCCATTAAAGTTTAAAATTAATTAATGCGAAATTACTCCGGAAACAAATCCAGGGGATTTCTGTTTAAGCTGTCCACCAGGCAATTCTAGGAACCCTGAAAGTATACAATTTTAAATTGTAATTCTTGGAGAGAGGGGCTCCACCTCATGAGGCGACCATTATTGTTGTTAACGTTCCGTAGGTAAGAAAGGGATTTATCGTCAGTCTCGAACATGTGTAAATTCTGATCGATGAGGGAGATCAGAATACCCATCTTCAATAGCTTGTCTACCTCTGCATTGAACACTTCTTTTAAGTGGTTGGAAATGAGATACGGCTTCGAAAAGACAGGTTCCTTGGTGGAGAGCGAATATTGTGCTCCTACCAGGCAGCACAATCAGAGGTATCCAAGATTACATCGGTGAATTGGGTGAGTAGTGCTGGTAACTAGCTCTCCTGGAGTTTCTAAAGGTGAAGGTTTATACTCAACTCGATTGATGGAAAATATATGGTACCTGGCCCGACGTAAAGAGGCTATTCCGCGTCTTGTTCTGCACAGGCGACTTGGACCATGACCCAGGGGTCAAGCGGGTAGCTGAACTCCAAGGCGGATTCTTTGTCCAGGGCCACAAGTTGGTTGGGACAAGCGCGTCGATGGTAAATTTTTAGCATGTTCACGTGGAATGGTTTAGTTCCAGACGGTGTTCGGATCAAGTAGTTAATGGGGCAGCGTTTCTCGATCACTGAGAAGGGGCACTTCAATTGGCTCAAAAGTTTCTTGTGCTCCGTGGGAAGTAGTAAAACGACTTCGTCACCGGGTTTAAACTTTCGTTTTGGTGACTAAGAGTTGAAGTAGGTTTTATACCTGCTCATTTTGTCTCGGCGTTCTAATGTGCAATCTCTGCGCATTTTTCAACCTTTGCCTCAGGTATAGTAGGTAAACATAGGAGGATTAAATCCCCTTGTCTGATTTCGAATTAGAGAAGACCTCTTTTAGAATGCTGAGGGAGCCTTTAACATTACGTCCATACAGGATCTCAAATAGTGCAAAACCTAAGGTGCGATAGGGAATTTTTCGGTATCCGCAAAGGGCTAGCAGTAAGAAAGGGTGCCATTCTCGGGTTAGTAGGCGCACAGTTTCTTGAAGATGGATTTTAGGGATCTGTTGAACCTCTCACACATGCCGTTACCAGCTAGGTGAAAAGTGGGTGGTCAAAAGCGGTTTTATAACCAGGAGCTTGCCGACGTAGTCCAGCAGTTGCGACGTGAATTGACGGCCACGATCAAACAGGATTTCCTTGGGTAATCCAAGATGGGAGAATATGGAGATTAGTGCTTCCGCGCAAGAGATGCCCTCTATATTCTTCAACGGCACGGGCTCGAGGAACCAGGAGGCAAAATTCACTAAGGTTAGCACGTGACTTTGAGCTTCACTCGACGGGGGGTGTATCAGAAAGATGAGATCAATTGCAACACAGAAAAAACTTTGAGATTAGGGTCCTCTCTGCAGCTGTACAGGCTTAACTCGCCCCTTAACAGGAGTATTTTGGCATATGTCGCAAGAATCGAACTGGCGAAGGATTTCTTCATGGGCTCCTTGGAGATAAAAATATTTGAAGATATTCTGGGTGGTCTTCGTGTGGCTAAAATAGCCTAAAGATAGGCCGTCATGGGCAGTGGTTAAAACCTGACCAACGCGGGAACGCGGAACACACAATACTCGCGTCTGGGGTTTACCGTTTTCTGAGCACGCACGGTAAAGTAAGCCTTCCGTAACTTGGTATGAGATCACCTTGTCTCCTCGGGTCGCTTCTTGCTCTTTTGACTGTGCCTTAGTACACAATGGTCGGAGAGAATCGCAGTTCTTCTGGTTCCTTGCGAAGTCTTTAGTCCTGACCTCCTTGAATTCTGAAGAACGTGAGGTTCCTAAAGGCGAGGGCATCTTCGAATATTTTACCACTTGCTTATTGGTAACCACAGGTTGGGCCACGGAGTTAGGGGAGACCCGTGGGCACTGGCCAATGAGGACGTAGCAAAACTCAATAGGGGCTGCTATTAACGATGAGGAACCGATTGGCGCGCCCCAAGTAGTCATGTACGAGAGTGAATTTACTATGTTCCGGGGCTATTGTGGGAAGCAGCTTGTTTGATACCATTTTGCAGGTGCACCCAGTATCTCTAACAAGAGTGGAGAAATGGCAGCCATTAATCGTTCCACATTCGAACTCAAGGCTTACAGGGGTAATCTTATCAAACAAGAAGTTCACCTGGTGGCCACCGGGACTTGAGGTGCTCGGGAGAGGAGAATATTCTAATAGTGTTGACGGTTGCACGGACGTGGCACAGATCTGCTGTACCTGGTGAGAAGAGTTATTCCTGAACTGAGAGTTCTGAGGGCAGTTCATTTTCACATGACCCTTCACACCTTAGAAAAAACAAATGATGGATATCCTAGGGAAAGATGACTTAGGGGTGGCTGAAGAGAACGGTTTTACATCCCTGCGATCGAACGAAAAAAGTGGTTTCGGCTTCGACGGCCCAGTTACCTTGGCTAACTTGCTTCCATTTTGCAGGATGAATTTACCTTTGTTTGGCTTACCTTTTGGAGAAAGGGGGGCTTTCTAAATAAATGTCGGCCTCTTCTGTGCACTCTTGGATTGTAAGGCACCGCCGATCTTCTATAAAGATATGATTTCAGCCAGAAGTGCAGCCAACAACTGGTCTCTCAGGGAAAATTCAACGAGGGCATCCTAGTCATGCGGGATTTTAGAATCATCTAGCCAAAAGTAGAAGTGATGCTGGAGGGTGTACCCAAACTAACGGTATGTTTGGCAATGCTAAAGGCGGGCATGTTTGAATTTGGATTGGTAAAAGTCTGAGGTCTTGTTAAATGACGCTAGTAACTCTAATTTTAAGATATGTATGTATATATCTCGGAGTTGGAAATTTAGCAAGGGCAAAAAATTGAGCCACTCCATCTGCCTTGATGTCAAAACGGGTGATTTTGAAGATTTTCTCGAAGTAAATTAAATAGGCACCGAAATCCTCGCCTTCCTTGAAAACCGGAAGCTTAACAGACGCAGTAGGGTGAGTTTCGTACCTTAAGCTGAGGGGCAGCATCTCGTTCCTTGTCCTACTCATTTCAAGTTGATTATGGTGGATTCTCTCCCTTTATTCCCGTTCTTCTCTTCCTCTTTCTTTCTGTTTTTTCTTCTTGTTCCTTCTTTTCTCTTTTTCTTTCTCTTCTTTTTTCTTGTTCCTTCTCTTCTCTTTCTCTTTCTCTTCTCTCTTCACTTTCGGTCCTTTCCTCCCCTTGGATATAAGCTAAGAGGTCCTTGCCAATCAGACCAAGCGACTCTCCTTGCAACTTAAACGTGTTAAATAATAAGGAAATTTGATCGCGTTCGACCAACTTTCAGGAAAAGCACAACAAAAAACGGGGAATTATTTAGAAGCACAGCGTGAGTGCTGATAGGCTTTGGTGGACCTACGATTCTTCACTTAAAATCAAACAAACAAAGCGATAATTATTTCGCACGGCGCGAATTCATAATTATACTCGAAATGTTCACTCCACTATTTAGCGAGAACCTGTGTTGCCCAATACACAACGAAGAAAACAACAAACACAATACCAAGTAAGAAGAAATATAATTAACTCTACAATACGCCAGACGTTTTATGAGGCCTGAAAAGGGTTCAAGTTTCAGACGATCACAAAATTCAATACAAAATACGCAGACAAAAGGAAAAATGGGAAATGGATAAGGTCTTTTCTACAATTTCCTTAACCAGAACGTTTAATATACAAGAATAACACCTTTTAGAATGGATCACACGTCTAAAAGAAATGAGATCAGATACTGCGGGTGACCATAAAAGCCTGACACCTGAAAATAATATCTTAGAGTCGAACGTCGATGCTAGCCGAGGATTGACTCTACGCTGACGCGGGAAGGAAGCACACCGGAAATTGGGATATAGATCGCAGTGCGAGGGTTAAATAATCAAAATCGAGTGCGGTTGGCATAAATGATAAATTTTTAGAGGTTCTGGATTGAGAGAAACTGATTGTAGAAAAATAAATTTACTATATACAAAGAGAATATTATTAGCAAAAGTAAATCAATGGCAATAAATAAGATGAGACCCGGGGTACCAAACGGGCAGGGGGTGATACAAATGACTCGGTGAGGACGAGAGTCCGAGAGAGGATGTACTCTGATTGCTTCCAGGGAAATGGGGACAGTGAAAATGATCGGTAGACTCATGTAAAGCGTAATTGAATGGAGGATTTGGCTACGACGAGTAAGCGACCGATGCAAAGTTCAACTTGCAAAATTCCTTCTTCTTTATCCTCGCTGAAAAATGATCGAGGGATTACTCCAGACGATAACGAAGTGGATACCAGAGTGATAGATGCCTATGCGTGTATATCCTCTGTCGGGCGGGAGCTCTGGCCTTAGGTACGAGCGAGGCCGGGTAGAAAGATGACGCGTCGTATTCGTAGCTAGAAGCCGTTGGTAGGCGGAACAGGGCGTATGAGACTGTACTTGGCTGCTAACCAAGATAAGACTGTATGCTACTATTTTCTTAAAGCTTTTCTCGAATTATTTATCCTTCTTCGGCGGAAGAAGATCGCCAGAGGGCCCCCAAAGGAGGACGTGGATCTAATTAGACTTGGTGCACCTGGGGAGAGCGGATAATCTCGGCGAGCACAGTACAGGCTCGCGCGAAATTCATTGATGCCATATTTCTCGCGCCGATTAGGCGATGCAACGGGGGAGAAAGGGAGAAAACCAACACTGATCACATGATCGCACGAAATTCTCGCTGCTCCCTTAGGGTTACCTGGGTGTGCAGGTGCATCTTTCTCAGGCGCCACAGGTAGACGTTGGGTTCTAGGCGGGGGAAGGGTGTAACCTTCTCTCTATGACATTGTGTCTCTCTTCTCTTGTTTCTACTAGCAATAATTCCTGTCAATTGCCCCTTCAAACATTTTATTATTTTTAGTATGTCACTCATTCTTGTGTCCTTAACAATATATGTCTCTTTTAGTCCCTCTCATTTAGTATTAACATATATCGTTTTCTTTCTCTAAGTTGTTCTCAGTCTGCTTATTTTTTGTTCGTGACTTTTTTACATTCATCTTTGCAAGTTAAACATAGGAAAATGCACTGAAGAATTTTTTTTCGCGTAGGTTGAAAGATGTCAATTTAGAAGATGTAGGTAAGTTTTCTCACCATTCAGCAACCTAATTTTCTCCTGATACTATGAGGCTCCTTTGTATTTATTGAGTTATCATTAAAGGAGTCGAGGCAAATTACTCTATTCATGGCCTCGCGAACGAAGATTGCGGAAAGTGACTGGACATGCCTGCGGCTGACTCGCTGTTGGATTACTTGGCCGATTTGGGACAGGCAGATCCAGCCTCAAAGTTTGCAATGGAAAGTCTGACTTCACTTAGCAGGGCAATGGTATTGCTATCTTTGTCCATTTTATTTCCTTCTCAAGATCCACGGTGTGTGCGATATCGAAGAAACAGACAGACAAATTTGAAGTTTCTCCATTTAAGCCAGAGATGATTACTGGTGTTGGTCAATTGTTGTACACGTAGGCCCCTCAGATTTGCAAAAATGGAGTTTCTCGTGCAGTATACGAATTACTAGCTTTAATAGCTACGAATTGCTAGCTTCGCTCTGTACATCCAATTTTCATCTACCATGTACAAACAAGACGACCTAGCCACAGTGTCTTCCTCATGCTGCAGGTGTCACATCGGCGATAGCTGGCCTCACAGGGCTATCGATCTGCACATAAACGAGTTTGAAGTCAGGGATATCTTTCTCTGAGCTGGCTGTCACTAGAGCTACTAAAGCCAACTTGCCCGTCCAGTTTAGCCTCTTAAATCATGATTAATATCATATGATCAGCAAATCTGTTCCTCTCCCGAAGACTTAAAAGCCTCCTTAAGCAATGGGGTAAATAGGATAGCTGATGACATATCTCTATCTGAGACTTTTTCTAATCTACGAATGTAGTGAGAAGATGTATTTTGTGTTTATTAATTCTCAGCAATAATTACTTACCTGTGGATGATCATAAGAATTATATTTACCTGACTGTTCTGCTTCTGATTAAGGTCGAAATTTTATTCTTATTCTTTTAGTTATGACTTTTGTAAGTTATTCTAATGTTGCGTATAAAAGTCTTCTTGGATATTAATTGGAATCCTAATTTCAACTTAACGAATTGTAAACAGACAAACAAGTGTTGGTTAGGAAGACTTCATCTGCTGTATGGTGACCACTGCTATCATGTAGTTCCTGATACAATTCCTTAAATCTTACAATAAAATCTCTCTGTTTGTGATTTATTCTTTTATTAATATTTTAGGGTTTCGTTTGCTGTCTTTCACTTAGTAGTTGTTTTATGTGTTTTAATGATTTATTGTTTTCAATATATATTCTTAACACTAATATTTTATTATATGTTCTTTCTTGAGTCTTTATTTCAAGATTTACTTTAAGTTTATCAGTTCAATATATTCAATTCTTACTCTTAATTTTGTATCAGGCGTCAATTCTTGCATTTTGTCTTAAATCATGTTCGTAGCGTCACATTTTTTCATGTCACTTGATCGTTAAATTTATTTATCATTTTACTATTGTAATTTGTAAGATAAATTGCGATTGGTTTGCAATGACGTCCCCTCTTGTTAAAATAAATATTTATTGAAAGACATCGAAGAGATCAATAAAATAAAGGGTCGAGTTCGAATTAAAGAGCATTGGTAATTGAAATGGAAAATAAGAAGACGCTGATAGTCTCAGATTTCTTTCCCTGTCGATGGGTCTCGCTCGATGTTGACGAAGTATAGTGTTCGAAGACTCGAGGGTTGAAGGAGATGGCTGCGGGAATGCATCAAATAATGAGTAGTAATTGCAGAAAGGGTAGCAAAGTGAAGCGGATGCAAGCGTCGAATTACAAGGGAGCTGGCGTGAGATGTGAACGTCAGTTGGTAAATGGCTGATTGAGTATGAGGGGAGAGTTTTCGCCACAAGAATGGTTGTTTCGCTTTTGAGCGTAAGCTAATCGGGCCGCATATCTTTCAGGAAAATCTAGTCCGTGTGAGGACGGACAATCGAATCAGCTACACCGACCGTGTTTGTAGACCTAAGAAGTGCCGTCTTTATATTGGATAGCAGCCTCGCTATCACTGTTATCTCTCAAATTATAGAAATACATCTGTGCGGTTTTAATGTAGCTGAAACAACGCTAGTTGTTTTCAGAGCTTTGCTTGACCATCATATTTCGGTTGCAGTCCGGAAAATTTGGATTCGAGAGCCGTCCATTTCTTGATCCGGGGTCCCATGTGGTTCCGCTACAGGTATCTCAGTTGTACATCAAGTTTCACTGGGTTTATTCATTGTGATAAACAAATTAGTTTCATTTCGTGAAGCCCCTCAGATAGTTATTCCCAAATTTATTTCCTAATGAGGCTTTTCAATTATTTATGATGTTCCTATTTTAATTGTCTCTTAGGCATCAGTATTAAGAATTTATTCTTTCTATATCATATGTCTCAAGTTCTTTAATTGCACAGAAATAATCCTAAAATACAAAATGTTTATTTATTTAAGATGTAAAGTAATTGGTAAAATCAGGCTAAGTAAAACTCCGTATACATAACAAGTATAGGTCAAAGAGAAGACTGCAATCAGTGCTAGGGAAGGGGTCACGGAATTGTTAATTTTAGACATTAAAAGACCGAATGAATAGATATGATTTATTTGAGAAATGTCGTCGATGATCTCCAGGATTTCAGCGACGAATTTTTGCTTTCTGATGAAGTCAGATCGTCGGCCAAGGGTTTCCTCTCTGATGTGGCCTCGTAGTCGAGTCATGAATATTCCAGCTCCTCTCTGACATTGTCTGCCATACTTCTGCTGACATTGAGGAAGTCTGAAATCTCCTTGAGTGTTTTTCCTAGATGGATTCCCCAATTTGGGGGTTTAAAATTTTTCCAGTCAATTGTTCTGACAAAGATAAAATATCAATCAAATATGGTTTTTAAATTAATAAAAAAAATAGAAATAAAAGGTAAATAAAATGCGTAAAATTAGCAGTCAAAAATTGCGAACGAATAACCTACAAACACTGTATAACCTACTGTCCAAAACTAGAGAAGAAAATACTAAAATCTATATTTTCGTGAAAATATTCGTTAATTTCTATGAAAATTACACGCAATATCTTTTTTTTAAAATTTTCTTCAAGCAGGGCCAATTTTCATTTGAGAGAACAGTGATTTAAAATAGTTGTGAGGAAAGTAATCTGCTTTTGTGAAGGACGCGTCCAAAACTAGAGAACGATTAATATAAATGCATCCATAAGAAAAAACAAACAAACATGTTCTAGATAATTGAGCAAAATATTAATAAGAAGTATGCATTTCCATGTTCTAAATGATGTAAGCACATTTCTGCTAAAGTACTTCGCCATTTTTCGAATCGTTCGGACGTGACTTTATTCTGACTTTTTCCAATTTTTTCCAAAGATCATAAACATTCGTTCGTCTCTGAACCAAACCCTTCTCACTGAGTATCTTCGATAGGTTTTCAATCTGATTTAAATTAGGGCACTAGGCAAGACAGTTCATCACCTTGATATATTTTGGTTCCAAGTACTGCTTCACTATCTTTGTTATGTTGCACTTATCTTTGTCCAGTCTGAAACAGGGTCGGGTAAAATCGTTGATCTGAAAGTGATCATCACATGTTCCTGCAGCAGGTTCTTATATACTGCAGCGTTTACTTTGCCCAGTGAAAGTACGAATGGACAAACTACATTAATTAATATTGTGTCCACAACATAACGCTGTTATGTCCAAATTTATTCCTCTCTCTCGTACATGGAGGTTTTAATCTTTCACCCGTAGGACGTGTTCCACGCTGGTTACGATCCGAACAAAAAAATTAAATTTGCTTTCGTTGCTAGAACACTCTTTTCCACATTTCAAACTCTACAAGAAATGTTTAATAGCGACGGACAACCTAAGTCTCGTTATTGTTTTTACGGATCAGTGGTTGCTTAGTGGGGTGGGGTATATGATTCCCAACACTCTCAACCAATGTGAGACATTATGTTTAGACATTCAGGATAAAATTCTCGCCAAATGACAGGAAACACCGGTTGATATCTCATATCGGTCTTCCATTGCCATCCAGTACATCGCACGTTGTGGTACCTTCGTTGTGCTTTATTTTACATGAAATCACACTTTTTGATCGATTACAATTACTCGAAATACCAGTGTCCTTCCCTTACTGTTCCACTGGAGGCGCTGTTTTCTGAAGAATTTGTTGACTTTAACTAGTCTAGTTATCCTTATAAATAAGTAATAACATCAGTTTCAGTCTAAGATAAACGCGGGACAGTGTTGACATACACGTTAGGAATTTGTCGTGCAAACTGAAAGTTACTCGTATGTTATTGTTCTCGAGTTTTGAACGTATTCTTACTTCAAACAAATGTTAACTTCCTCATAAACTTTTCGGCAATTGTTCTCTAAAATAAAACTTCGACACTATCACAGGCAGATTTTAAAGATCATTATAGGGAATTCCTATGGAAATTACGCAAGTATTTTCAAGAAAATGTAGGTTTTTCTCTAGCTTTTGGACGGTATTGTATGATCAGGACCTTCCCCTATACACTTTTAATCTTTCATTCATCCACGGTACCAGGATTGATCTATTAGAACGTCTATGTTTATAGTAAATTATTTATCTATTATAATGAAAAGTAAACGCTCAAAAGCTCTATTGATTTTATTTTTTATATTTGTAAACCTTCATAATTTTGTCTTCCTATCCCTCCATTTGTCTTCATTGGACTTGTATGCCTTCATTGCTTTATTTAGTTTCATTCTTATTAATTAAAAAATGCTGAAATTTTTCCAAATATTCTACATATTTGGAAGTTTGGCTTCAAAATTGTATTTAACACATCATTACTTTTTTCTCAAACATAAATTCCTGCACTATAATTAAAATAGGAAATATTCTGAATATCTTAAATCTACCCACAAAATTGATGAGAAGCAAATAGCTGAAAAGTAGCACAAAAAAGTTTTAAAAGAACACAAGAGGATAAGAAAGGTAAAAATAAGGTACATACGTGGTTACAAATGATATAATTAGAATATAAATACAATTACAAAATAAGTAAATAAGAAGTTAGGAAAGTACGGAGGGAAGTTGTTCAGAACTAAAATTATAGTAAGTAAGAATACAAAGAAAGTAAAAAAGAAGTTAGGAGGCAAGTAGTGAACAAATTAAAATGTACTTTCAAAAGATCAAAGCGGCAAATCTGTCTTTATATGTAACCTCTACCTTGCTAGAAATTATATGTAATTCCTCTTTATTTTCCTGTAGATACATTTAAGAATATAATAAACATAATTTCGTTGATATCTACAATTATATTTATTTTAGTTCTACTAAGTTTTCCGTCGATTTTTCCAAATTCAATTACAACGCCCGTCCAAACTTCTTTTAATAGAATCATTTACTGATAAACTAGCCATGAAAATATAATTTTAAATGATGAGAAGAATTGTATCGTGACGGAATTAAGTAAAGGAAAGTCTTATCTGCAAATATAAAATGATTTGAAGTGTGATCATAAAAGTGAAAGGAAAATTGCAGGAAATGTCATTCAACCGAGAAAAACTGGTGCAAAAAAATGTCGCTCTCATGCCTCTAGAGATCTTGTTCAAATCAAAAATAAAGTGCCTTAAAAACCCTTATGCAAACACAAAGCTACTTTACAACCTGCTAGCGCTCATTTACTCTCGAAAGATGTAAACGTTTAAGGCTTCAGGGAACTTTCTATAATTATAAATAATACCATAATGTCATTCCTGACCAAACACAAAGATAAAAGTCTGTTGTGAGCGCAGACACAGATGAAAGCTGATATTAGCAAAGTTCTCCTCACAGAATGACTAAAAGTCACTCTGTTTAGGCGGGATGGTTGAGGAAAAGGCTGTGTTGTAAATGGAAGACGAGTGAAGCATTCATCAAGCAGAAAAAGGAAGAGAAGTTATTGATTATTTTTGGCCACAATTGTAAAAGAAAGGGTAGTAGGACCTTTCAAAGTGAGTGATGACGTTAAAATGGATTCGTGAAGGTATTGCTAATTCTTGGAGAAAGAAAAAAATCCTACCTTGGTTTAAAAGATAGTAAGGATGAGAATGTCTCTTCTCTTAATTCGGGATAATGCCGCTGGACATGCCTCCAAATTTTCAAAGAAGGGGTAAAATTTATAGAAGACTCAATCATCAACTGGACTCTCAACATTTGCGACTTAAATCCAATTAAATATATTTGGAGTACCATGAAGAGTGACGTTTACACAAATGACAGACAAATTGAGAGCAAAAATAACCTTTGAGAAGCAATTTAAGATGCTATAAAGAATGATTATGCTGAGTGCAGCAAAGTTTTAACTTTAACAGTAGACAACAAATAGTTCAAAGCTATGGGGAAGAAAAGCTACATTCTCCAATAGCTCTTGTGAAAATTATTTATTTAAAATTGTTTTACCTGAATTTCCTTCCTTTTATTTTTTTAAAATTATTCCATGTCATTAAAACTCATTATAATTTGTTGTTATATGAGTTTTTATATATTTAGATTAAAAATAATATGAATTCTTACTAAGTAAATATCTGCAAATCATCTCGACAGAACATTAGTTTAGGGGGTGAAATGATAATTATGGTTGGAGTGCCATACGTTCTTGTCATAAGCTTCGGCTCAGAAGGGAATTCGTTTGACCGAGGCTTGAGATCAGATAGGCTAGGTTTACCCAAGGTGTCTTCGTGATCGGGGTAAGTAAAGGACTTAGAACGGACGCGGTAAAAGAGAATTTTATCTTAAATTGGCCTACTAACAGGGCAAATGGAAATGTCTCGAGTTCCTTGCTGTCGGTGTGTAGGCTTCTGTTTTGCATGAAGTTTCGAGTCAAGAGGCAGGATAATTTAGGCGAGTTAACGGAGTTTCGTGCCGCTGTGACTTAATGGTCGAATGAATTAACTGCCGAATATTGACAGTCTGTCTTTCGCTTTCTCTATATATGTCTTGTGTGTAGTCTCCAAGGGGCGTAACATTGAAGTGTATGTGGGGCAGACCCAGCGATATAATATTTTGGTTACTTCCGCCCTTGGGCAGAGCTCTGACAGCTATGTGTACCTATTATCCCTACATATTTCCCATGTCTCAGATTTATCTTAATTATGGGGAATCGCTTGTCTCTCACACTTCTTTGGGAAAAATTTCCTAATCAAAGCCTGTATTTGTTCAGCTTGCCTGCTGTGAACTTTTTCTGATAATTATTTTTAGCCGTATTTGTTAATGTGTTGGACCTTTGATAGATGTGCGTATGTACTTGTGTTTCCGCGTGACTTCCGACGAACCGCTTGCCTTATATTTATTTAATATATGTACAATATATCTATATATATTGTTTCTTTTACTAGTTCTATTTTGTTCTTAATATATTTTTTCAAAGAGACATTTTTAGGATGTGATCGATCATCCGAGCGTACATTTATGAACTTCTTCGCTAGGCCTATCAAATCCTCCAATTTGGGTGCTATAAGCCTACCTTTTTTACAACATGCCCCCCACAAGTCAAGCTAACAATAAATTTTCTTATTTTCATCTCATAAGGCATTTAAAATCCATATATTCACATTATGTTCTATGCTAATCATTGTCCGAATATTTGAAGAGCATTGTACAGAAGCTGAATATTTTAGAATAGCTTGGGCTCTTTATACTATTTGCATATATTATTTAGACATTTTAGTTTTAAATAGAGACAAGAGCGAAAAATAATTCTTCTGACCTAAGATATGAAGAGGATTTCAATAAAGAATTAATGTAGTTAAGGGCATTATAAATATAAATATTAATAGATATGAAGGAGAAAAAATGAGCATGAATATGAATTAAATTTCCTCTCAAACAAAAGGAACAAGAATGCATTATTTTAACAAATATTACAAAAAAATATTGTGAATTAACTAATAATTAAGGAGCAAACTAGGAAGTAAGTAATACGATAACTCTAAAGGTATGGAATCAAGCCATGCTGTTTTTCTGATTAGTAGAAATGGATTAAGAAAAATATGTGAAAAAATTATCCACTTGTCATTTTTTCCTATATTCATTAAAAGGAAATTGGACTTCGATGTAGATTCAGCGTTGCTAAATATCAAAATTAAGCCATTTTGATATTTATATCAAATTGAGAACTGATAAAATAGAGTAGTTTTTAAAAATTTAAAAGCCAAAGAAGATCGTTGCTGACAAATCATTTTAATTTGGAATTTATTAAGTTTTCAAAGGATAATAAAGCAGATAATTTGAAAAATAGCATTATTTAAAAGTTTATGGAGACATTTATGGCAGCTCAGCGAGATCATGGCTACTAGAATACCATAAAATTTTACCACGTTCCCTAATTGAACCAAATAACTAAACGAGTTAGAAATGGACATTATAAAAAGAACTCAAACCCGAATCAATAACCCGAACTGAAGAAAAAAAACGGGTCAGAATAGGGACAAAAATTCTTCAAATAAATAGAAAGGTTAGCACTTTTTTCTCCCAAATATAATTAAAAATGCATAGCTGGCTCAAAATATAAAATAATTCGTCCTGATTTAGCCCTAACAATATTTTTTGAAGCTTTATTAATATATTAAATGATGGCAATTAATAACAAGGTTTCGAAACAATATCGACGTAGCGAATAAAAAAGAGGGATGGGATGAAAAATAATCTCTTCATCATTCGCTAAAGGTCAATTATTTTTTTAATATAACTAAAATAGAGAAATTCAACTATTTATAACAAAACACAAATCTCTCTATATATGAAAATATCCAGGATAAACCATGACATGGTTCCGTCAAAAATGAATACAGTAAGATACTGAACTTACAAATACAAATTTTAAAATATCAACCTGACCTGTGATTTTATGAGGGAAAAGTTTTTGAAAAGGCTCTCATTAAGGTTGTAGCATAATGAGGTCAAATGGTGGCCACGTGTGCTTTTGTACCGAGGTGGATCCGGAGATCACTGCATGGAGCTTGTAAAAGCATGGGAACCTAGGCAAGGAGGTGGCTGACACTGTTATCACTCACCCCAGCTGTATTTGCCTAGGGACCAATGTCATCTCCCCCCGCCCCCTCACGCGGCCACCTCTTCGCGAGCATTCGGGCCTTTCTTCTCAAAGGTAGGAATCCGTTGGACATTCCAACGAGCGTTATCAAGATTCCACCTTCCCCGTGAAGGGTTCGCCAACTTTTCCTCAAGATCGCGCGCGCCTCCTCTCCAGGCGCCTATATAACGCTTTGACTGAATTTAAAGAGCAGCACTGTTAAACTTCCACCTACTAAAGGACGCTCTCCCTATCCCCCCCCCCCTCCCAGCGGCGATTTCGATTCAAGTGAAGGCTAAATCGATCCGTGAACTCTGCCTTAGTCAATAGGCAAGCTTCGATATCAGTGAACTCTGCTCTAGTCAATCGGAAAGGACTGACAAGGATTTCCAACACCGAAGTTGACTAGTACTCCCTCGTATGAAGCCAGAGGTAAACCACCTCTTCTGTCGCATTCACCGTAGGCCCAACTGGCCCCTTTTTGGCAACAAGCAGGTAAAATATTCGTAACCGTTGTCACCTGCAGATTGATCTTAAATCTGGCTTATCCGATTGCTCCATTATTTGTGTGAACGCCCCAGTTTAAAATCCTCTATAAATCACCAACTGTATCTGACCTCTTTAATCCCTCAATTAACCTACTTGATCGCGCGTGGATCTTTAAGCCCATCTAAGCGACTATTCGATTTCAACCCAATTTCTATGAAAATATATATATCCTTTTGTTGTGAGTAAAGTTATATTTTCGTCATTGTCTTTCTTTTTCAAACCCAGCGCGCACCAACTACCTGTTAATCTTTGGCCAACTTGCACTCTGAAATATTTGTTTAAAAGGACCACGCAAAGAAATAATAAACCATCCCCACTGGACTCCTAACAATTTCCCCTTTCACTATTCGGTCTTCAACCCACTTTGGGCCAAGCTCCAAAGTACCTACGTATATATACGAGGGACGGTCAATAAGTTTTGCAAATCGGTAGGGCAAAACAGAGGAAGGGGGATGGCTGTTTGTGGGAGTGTTAGGGCAAGTTATGACGAGTCAGACACTGCAACCGCACGCTCCTGCCTCGTCTATTTAAGAAGAAGTAGCTGATCGCAGATCGTCAGTCACAATTTTTTCAACAATGGAGAAAGTTGAGCACCGCGCAGTGATCAAATTTTTTATCAAATTTTGGGTCCCTAGAAATCTCACGCCCCATGATCGACTTCAACGTCGTCAAAGTCCACAAGGCCAGAGTTGCACAAGCTGCACTGCACGAGTTCGGATTTGAGGAGCTCAACCATGTCCCCTACAGTATAGATCTGGCCCCTAACGACTACATTTGATTCCGCCAGCTCAAGGTTGCACTGCGCGCACGCCGATTTGGCGACGATGAAGATGTCCAGCTCGCCGTCCAGGATTGGATTGAACAGCAGTCGGGAGATTTCTGGTTGTCGGGAATTCGAAGCCTCAGGGACAAGTGGCGCAAGTGTATTGAAGTTGAGGGTAGTTATATTGAAAAATAATAAAACACTTTTCCTCATATCTCGTTTTCTTATATCCCAATTGCAAAACTTATTGATCGCCCCTCGTAAATTTATAGTCTGGCCATTCCACGACAAAGGCTTTATTTGGCAAAGGGGTGGAGTTTACACCGGTTTTCGAAAGAAATCAAGTAGGGAATTTCCCTAACGAGAACGAATTCAAGTATTCGTCTGTGAAGATTATCTCTCGAAATATTAATTAATTTAGCAATTTAAAAATCCATTGCAACGTGTCCATTAGACATATTTAATTGCCAGCCAAAAGATATTTATATATATATATATATATATATATATATATATATATATATATATATATATATATATATATATATATATATATATATATATATCGGGTTCCCCAAGAAAAAATTAACACATTTTTAAAAAAAAATTAATATATTAGTAACCTCCTTTCTATTTATGACAACTTTCATATGCAAAATAGTTTTAATCTTTCTTTTTCGAATGCCACAAATGAAATTCAGATATCTTTTTTAGTTTTCTCGTAGTTTATAAAATAACAACGAGGGTCATATGAACGAATATCGAGAAAAAATATTATTTTATTGTGCAATATCCTAAAGAAATTTTCACGTTCTGACAAAAGCCTACAGGAATGAAAATATCATATTATGGATATCTTTATTTACAGTTACTGAGTACTTATAATGACGTTGTCATGAGAAGATCGCATTCTCTTTAATTTTGTTAGTGTGAAAAGGGATAGAAGACGAATAGTATTGCGAGAATTTCCTTGAAAAATGTGGAAAAGACATGCTGTGAAAACAATAGTAAAAATGATTCGCGAAATGAGAAGCACTAACAGAAAACCAGGCAATGGTAGACCAAAAACAGCTTCAGAACCAGAAAGTTCGAATTACATTATCAATAACATCTGCTCTCAAGATGATAATCGCAAAAAATAATTGCTACAAACTTAAATATTGGAAGTTCTGTCAAACGAATAATTAAGACACAAAACTAAAAGCCTTTAAAAGAATATCATCTTTTAGAAAAAGTGGTAGTTTTAAGGCTAAAAGAAAAAAAGATACAAGCAGTTACTCGATAACGTCTATGTTGTTGATGTTAAAAATATTGTCTTCACGGCTGAAAAAGATTTCACTTTAGAAATTCTGTGAAACCGCAAAAATTATGTTGTCTAGGGGCGTGGTAAAAAGTGTTACATTACGATAAACAGATTGCATCATGAAACTTCGAGATTTTCCCAAAAGGTTATGATATCTACAGGATTCTTTTGGAATGGCAAAGCAGATGTTTAGTTTATTGATACGGAAAAGACAAAAGTGAATTCTGCAAATTATATTGAACTTCTGAAAACAAGGTTGTTGCCTAAGTAAATAAACTTATAATGCAACAAGAGGGAGCACCTTCGCATACCTGCTATGCCACACAGTCGTTTCTAATTAGTAATATGCCAAGATTAATAACGAAAAATGAGTGACCACCGCAAAGTCCAGGTTTTAACGCCAATTTAGGCGTTATTAAAACAAATGGATTATCGAGGTCGGAAGAAAATTTAATAAACCGGAATTGAAAAGCAAAATAGGTAAATCTTGGAAAGAAATTGGCATTAATGAAGTAAGAAAAAGTTTGTGTAGGTGGAAAAAAAGACTCAGCTTAGTGATTCATCAAAATGGTGGTCCAATCTATCATTTACTGTAGGTTAGTTAAATTTAAGATTATGTCGTAGAATTGCTCATAGTCTGGTCCAATAATTATTCTAGTCCTTGATCTGGACACACCGCTTTTGTTCAAGTCGGTGGTATTGACCCTATGACTCAATCCTACGATCATATATATATATAGGTAGGCTTTAATTCCGTCTGAACGTATTATCCCCCCTCTCGGGGCTCGGGGAGAGGGGGGATAATACGACGGGTTCGGGGCTGCTGGCTGAAGTTCCAGTTAGTTCACTCCTAACTGGATGTGACACTAACAAATAGTAACTTCCAGTAACTATTTGGATGTTCCTTTTCTTACCCAAGTTACGTTGAGCAACAGAGCATACTCTTCTAGTCATAGGCTCTGCGGGGCGGGAATTACTTCCAGGAACACTTTGAGACAGCGACCAGGTTGACTCAACGGCGCGTTGGTAGTCGATATGTTACTGCAACGACTATCGTTCAACGTGAGGATTACGCGAGTAGATTTGGAACACTGCTGCTAGAGGGGTAAACGGCGATGTTATTTATATCGCGGATTGTGGGAAATCGAGAGAGAGAGAGAGATGCCATTCACGACCATTCGCTTATCACAGCGCATTCCGGACAATTTCCATGCTATTATAAAGAAGGCAAATAAGATTTCAGCTTCTTCGAGAGTTATGCGTTCTTTCGTCCGACTTCCTATCGTCAGTTGGGGGAAGGGTGGGGGGGAGAGGAGACGAAGGTCAAATCGAACAACAAATTTCTTTTGTTCCCACGATTGTCTGGCGGCATGTGAGTATGTACGTTCCATACCCTTACAGATTATTTACGAGTATTTCCTTACACTCGATATTCGTTTTTTTTACCTATGTTGTTAATTTTGTGAATTGCAAAAAAACTATAAAAGGTATCTAAATACTCTTTTTTGAATTCGAAAAAACAAGATTGAACGTATCTTGCCTAAGAAAGTTTTAGGAATAGAAAATAGATTACTGCATGGTTAAACGTCTCAAAAGTGTAGTAGTTGTCATACCAATATATTTTGAGTTATTATAAAGCTTGCAGTCTTTATTGGGGCAGATGAACTCGTAAACTATGTTAGTTGACTTGAGATTCCAGGAGTTTGGGCAACTCTTGTCTTTCATCAGAAGATTGCGGGCTTTTGTTGTTTATAATAAATGATGAGGTGAATTTTATCCATTCGATATTTAACCTTGATGGTACGGTTAATAATTTCCTTGATGTTTTTTTCATCTATTTTATAGGCCGTGAACATCTGATTTCTGTAATATACTCTGATGTTGTTGATTTCTCCCTGATTACTTTATGTTTTATCCGTATCTTGACAATGATTATTTAAAAATGACTGGAGTTTTTTGTCAATCATGCTGTTTGAGAAACCGTTGTTAACGAGTGTTTGTTTTACTCGTGCTATCTATTGGTGGAAAAGTTCCCATGTAGAAGAGCATTTCTGTGCTCAGCGGATGTATGCACTGATTACGCTTATTTTATACCTTTCTAGGCCTTCACTCTCCGCATTGAGGCATTTTGCCATGTCCATATTTTTGCTATGTACTTTAGTGATGTAGCTACTATTGATGTTTTGAACCTCAACATCCAAGAAAGGGAGTTTATTGCCCGTGCTCAATTGCTGCTCGATGTTTATCAGATGTTCTTCGTTTTAGACCTTGATGTAGATATCGACAATATGTGTGTGGCTTATTTTTCATGATTTTCAATAATCTCTCTTCACGTTGTTTCATATAATAGTTGGAGAACGTCAGCCCTAAGGGTGACTATATAGCCACGCCATCCACTTGCGTGTATAGATTACCGTCCGGTGTCCTGAACGGAGACTCTGATGTGCATGAACGTAACATCTTCCTTAAGATGTTTGTGTCGAGATTTGGAGGAGACATTGTAGGATGGTGGTACACGTTCAAATAATGATGTCGATGCTCTAAGCGATAGGCAGGTTCGTAAAAAGGATTTTCACATCAAGGGATGCTATTAGTCCTGCCGTTCTTGTGAAGTGGAGTATATCAATAAATCCCTCCGTGGATTTTATGCTGTACTTCGAAGCGATGTATCGTTTTATTACTTCATTTATGGTTTGAGCTAAACAGTACGTTGGTGTTGTGACTTGCAAGATGATGGGTCTCAATGGGTTGTTCGGCTTATGGACTTTTTCATTTCCAGACAGATATCCTGGTGTGTAATTGCCGTTGATATTTTGGAAGTGAAGTCCTCCGATGAGTGATTAGCTTTAGTTATTTGTCCATTTATTTTCTTTTTTAAGTCTTCTGTTGGATCTTTTTTCATACGTTTAAATTTAGTAGTGTCACTTAGGATGGTATTCAATTTGTTTTTATATTCTTCTTTGTTTTTAAGCTTTTATTATGACTATTTCTTTGTTGTTTTTTAGAGAGATGATGGCCTTACGTAAGGCAAACAGCTCTCTATCTAGGAAAGGGAGTGTGCGATCTTTTTCATCTTCTAAAGTAACACCTTAGAGCTCTCGATTTAATATACTTTAGAAGTTGAAAAAGATCACACATTCCCTTTCTTAGATACTCTAAGTCATTAGACAAACCATTGTTTCAAATATGAAATATATAGAAAACCCACAGCCATAGGCTCTTATATACATTTTTATTTGTAACCACCATAATAACATCAAACAAAGTGTTTTGTCCTCTATGTTTTTGCATGCCCTTAGATTTTTCTCTCCAGAATACCTAGACAAATAAGTCGATGGAATATATAATATAGGGATAAATTTGCGCTACAGTCTGTACTTTCTCGAAAATTGTTATAGGTCCGCCACGCGTTCCTTTAAATAAATTAATGTTAATCTCCTTAAGTTTCAGGTCAAAAACTTATTACCTCGTTTACTTGACCTCTCAACATAAATGTTATTTCTAAGTACGAGAATACAATTTATCCCATCCTTGTCAAAATTCCCCCTCCTTCGAACCTGGCATTGCTTATTCGATAGGTTCCAACAACTGCTAAAAATATTATTATGGACAAACCAGGAAAGAACTAGATGTCCGGGTTAAGCAACATCAAGGAAATGTATGTAATCACAATGACCAATATGCGCTTTTTCCACATATGTACAAGCTTAACCATGGCATTAACTGGAAAAGTGCCAAACCAGTCATAAAATGCAGTTATTATATTTCGGGAATTATATTAGAATGTATTTCCATTAACGACTTCCCAAATTTCAACCTTAGCCCTGGTTTGTTCATGGTAGTCCCCATTATAACTACATACATAAAATCTCAAATAAAGTTATTTCATAATTTTGTAATCCCTAATTAATGTACAGAGGTGGGTAGTCTAATCCACCTTCCACTATTTAAGGCAATCTATGTCCAGCTTTATGTTAATTCCTTGAAAAGGACTTTAAGTATAAAGACGAAAGCGCTCAGAATCAGTTTTCATTTTCCCTTGTGGGTGTATCTGCATATATATATATATATATATATATATATATATATATATATATATATATATATATATATATAAGAGATCTACATTTATTCAGCAAGCCACAAGCTTTATCCGGAAGAAGGGAAGAAAAAGGCCCTTTTACCCGAAAAGCTAAGCCAAACAAAGGTAAATTCATCCTACAAAATGAAAGCAACTTTGCCAGGGTAACTGGGGCGTCAAAGCTGAAACCACTCTTTTAGTCCGAACACCAGAATGTAAAACCGTTCTCTTCAGGTTCACTACGTCATTTTTCTCCAGGATACCGATCATTTGTTTTTCCTGTGGTGTGGAGTTTCATGTCAAAATGAACTGCCCTCAGAACTCCCAGATTAGGAATAACTGTTTTCACCAGGTACACCAGATTTCTGCGACGTCTGTTCCTCCGTCAACACCATCGGAATCTTCTCCTCTCCCGAGCACCTCAAGTCCCGCTAGCCCCTAGGTAAACTTCTTGTTTGATAAGAATACCCCTGGAAACCTTAAGTTCCAATCCAGAAGGATTAATGGTTGCCGCGTGTCCACTCTTATGAGAGATACTGGGTGCACCTTCATAGTGGTGTCTAAGAAGCTGGTGTCCCACTAGCCCCGGACCATAATAAATTCGCTGTCGTGCAAGCCAATCGGTTCCCCATCATTAAGTGCAAAATAGATTGTGCGTACTTCATTGGCTGGGCAGAAGTAGTAGTAGCCCCTATTAAATTCTGTTCCGTCCTGATTGGTCAGTGCCCACGGGTCTCTTCCAACTCCGTGGCACAACAAGTGGTTACCCGTTCGCCAGTGGTAAAAGATTTGAAGATGCCCTCGCCTCTAGGAACCTCACGTTCTTCAGAATTCAAGGAGGTCATGAGTGAAGACTTCGGAAGGAAGAAGAAAAACTGAGATTCCATCCAACCCCTGTGGACTAAGGCCTAGTCAAAAGAGTAAGAACCCACCCGAGGAAACAAGGTGATCTCCTACCAAAAGGTAAACTCCCAGACGCGAGTATTGTGTGTTCCGCGTTCCAACTTTGGTCACATTTTAACCACTACCCATGACAGCCTATCTTCTGGCCATTTTCTCCAGATGAAGACCACCCAGGATATCTTCAAATATTTTTATTGGCCAAGCACCCATGAAGAAATCTTTCGGTACTGCAGGTCTTGCGATATCTTCCAAAATACTGGCGTCAAAGGGCGAGTTAAGCCCGTACTGTTGCATAGATGACTCCTAAACTCAGAGCCCACTTTCCGTGTCGCAATTAATCTTATTGGTCCGATACACCCCCCGTCGAGTGAAGGTCACAGTCACGTGCTAACTTTATTGGATTTTGCCACCCACTTCCCTGAGGCCGTATCATTGAAGAATATCGACAGCATCTCCTAGGTGGAAGCACTAATCTCCATCTTATCCAGAGTTGAATTACCGAAGAAATCCTGTATGATCGTGGCCATCAATTCACGTGGCACTGATGGAGTACGTAGGCATGCTCCTGATGATAAAACCACTTTTTACCACTTCTTTTTATCCAGCTGGTAACGGCATGTATGCGAGGCTCAATGGCTTCTTCAAATTCATTCTCAAGAAACTATGCGCCGAAAAAACCGGATAATGGCACCGTTTCTTGCCGGTATCCCTTTTCCCATACGGGGAAATTCCCCATCGCATCTTAGTTTTTGTCCCATTTGATCTTCTGTATGGACGTAATGTTAGAGGGCCTTTCAACATTTTACAAGACCTCTTTTTCAATTCACCTGGAGATTCAATCCTCCTATGCTCAAATACTAGACCTGAGGCAGAGGTTCGAAAAGTGCGCAGAGATCTCTCATCAGAACGCCTTTGACAAGCTAGGACAAGTATAAAATCTATTTCTACTGTAAGTCCCAAGAGTTAAAATTTACACCCGGCGATGAAGTACTTTTGCTACACCCTACGGAGAACAACAAACTTTTGAGCCAGTGAAGGGGCCCTTTCCAGTGATCGAGAGACACGGCCTCGTCGACTAATTAATCCAAACCCCATCTGGCACTAAGGTATTCCACGTAACATGCTTATAAATTACCATCCGCGCGCTTGTGCCAACCAACTTGTAGCCTTGGACGAAGAATCTGCCTTGGACTCCAGTTACCCGCTTGACCCCTTGGTTGTGGTAAAAGTCGCCTGTGTAGAACAAGACTCGGAATATCATCTTTACGTCTTGCCAGATACGTCCTATTCCCCATCGACATAGTTGAGTATAAACCCTCAGCCTCCGATCACCCAAAAGACCTACTCACACAATTCACCGATGTAATCTCAAACCTGTCCATTCGAAGTCGTACCTCCTCTCCATTTGCTTAAGGACAGCGTTCAATGAGGAGTTTATCAAGCTTTTGAAGATGGGTATTCTGATTCCCCTCATCGATCAGAATTTGCACATGTTTGAGGCTGACAATAAACCCCTCTCTTACCTACAGAACTTTAAGAACATTAATGGTTGTCTCATGAGGGGGAGCCCCTCTCTCCAGCAATTCCAATTTAAAATTGTATACATTAAGGGTTCCTAATTGCCTGGCGAACAGCTTAGGCAGAAATCCCCTGGATTTGTCTACGGAGTAATTTCCCATTAATTAATTTTAACGTTAAATGGATTACTTATGTAGATATTCCTAAATAATTATTGTAGTATTATGTAATGGCTTATAAGAATATGTGCCATTATTTTTTATTATTGCGAATATATTTTTAAGGAGATTCCCTGTTCGTATTTACCTTTTTTATATTGTGGGACCTAGTTTTTAACATCCTTATATGTAAGTCCCTGGTTATCGAGACTATGTTGACCTCGGCTATTGATAACTATTCCTGTCTCTCTTATTGTATTATTACTATTATTATTTTTTTGTACATGATGTTGTTCGGTAATAGGATTACCGAGAATTTCCCGAGTCCCCTTTATTTGACTTATTTTTGTTCTGAGTACCTGGTACCATCCCTTTTGTTTTTGTGTCCCCATTGGAATTTGAACCGTGTAAATACCTTATATTAGTTTCATGTCACTTCCTTAAGAAGCTCCATCTTGGGAGGGAAGGAGATGTCAGAGAGAAAAGTTACTCCCGCCCCCACCCTAGATCCCAACGTCTACCCGTAGTGCCTGAGAGAAGATGCACTGCACGCCCAGACAGCCCCAAGGAACCCAAGGAGCCGCTTCAAGAATCACGCACGGCCGTGTAATCCGTGTTGGGTTTCCATTCTCCCACCGTCGTATCGCCTCATAGACGCCAGACATATGTCGTCGACGACTTTCGCGCGAGCTCGCGATGCTCACCGAGAATACCTCCCCCACTAGCGAGCAAAGTGTAATGAGATGTCCGTCACCCTTTTTGTGGCCCCTGACGACCCACTTCAACTGAGGCATTATAAATACTTCGGGAAAAGCTTTGATAAATAAGTACCATACAGCTACGGCTTGGTGAGCAGCCAAGTACAGTTTCGTACCCCCTCTCCTCGGCTTCCAGCTACGAATGCGACGCATCACCTCTCTACCCGACCTCGATCATACCTAATGCCAGAGTTCCCGCCCGACAGACGATAGACACGGTCAGGCATCTATCACTCGGGTATCGACTTCGTTCTAGTCTGGAGTTCTCCCTCATTCATTTCTCACTTAGAATAAAGAAGAAGGAATTTTGAAAGTAGAACTTTGCAGCGCGCTGTTTGCTAGTCGTCTCACAAAGCCTCCGGCCAAATTAGGCTTACGTGACTCTCCCCGATATTTACACTCTCCCATGTTCCCTGGAAGCAATCATCGTATACCCTCTCTTGGACTCTCGTCCTCATTGAGTCATTTATATCACACCCTCCCCGTTTGATACCTCGGGTCTCATCTTATTTATTGTCATTTATTTACTTTTGCTAATAATATTTCCTTTGTATATATTAAAGTTATTTTTCTACAATCGGTTTTTCTCAATCCAGAACATCTAAAAATTTATTATTTAGACCAACCGCACTCGATTTAAATTATTTTACCCTCGCACTGGGATCTATATCTCAATTTCTGGTGTGCTCCCTTCTCGCGTCAATGCAGCGTCAAACCTCGGCTAGCCTCGACGTTCGACTGTACGAGAAACATTATATAATTCTGGTGTCAGGTGTGGGGTCCCCCTACGACAATATATATTGTTATCAATGAAAACTTCACTAAATTCCAACTTAAATAACTCCTTCAAATTAAAAATGGATACAAATGAAAATTCTTTTACAACAATTTATATATATACTATATTATCTCTGATAATTTTAACAATATAAGTATGATAGTATTGCTACAATTTTAATAAATTAGTCACTCAAAATTTGCTCGACGAATCAAGAAAACATGGCATATTTGTGTGTAGGAAATACTAAGACTGTATGCTTAGTCTATTATGCTATAATTTGCCTTTTATTTATTTCTCTTTCATTCATCATTTAACCTTTAAAATTATAAGTTGTTTTATTACACCTCATCTCATAATGATGTTAATTTTTAAATGATAAAATTTATAATAAAAGCATGTTTTAAAGAAAAAGATTTGAATGTAAATATAATTTTTCCTGAATTTCCAGATTGAAACTGAACTTGTAGAAGTGTTTAGAACTTAATTAAAAGAATGAAAACTACTGTATCTATACCTCGAAAGAAAGGTGTTGGTGCCATAATAAAACTTCCGCGGCACAGAATAAATTCATTAAAGCAGAATAACTTGTTTTATCTCAGGAGAAAAAACCGGAAACTTATCTATCTCAATCGGACGATCTCAAGTGAATTGGGTATTTCCTGTTCATCTGTGCAATGGATTTTAAAACGATAAAAATTAAAACCTTATATAAGAAAGCGCATTTCCGTTCGTAACATAATGTAAAACAACGTAGAAAGACACATTCTAAGTTGCTCTACGATCGCTATTCATCTCAAGGTTTGTGACGCATTAGTAAATCACGTCGTAGCAGCTGGGAAGCGCGGGTCGGCGGGTTGAAACCGACGTGAATTTAGTCACGTCCACACTTACGTTTAAGATTCTAAAGTGCCCCCTAGATTCGAAGAAGGCAGGGCCAATCAGGTGTTCGTACAGCGAAGACCTACTCTTACCTTCAGAGCTTTACCAGAGCCCTGCTAGCACTTGTCGCTATTACGTCTGTCGCTCCACCAATTGCATGCTCGCGATTTACTCGTCTCTCTCACTCTCACCGTGAAGTCGGATCAATCTGGGCTCGTTACGACTCTCTCCTGTTTCCAGGACAACAGGTATTTGGAGTATTTATTTTCATCTTACACCCCATTCTTAGGTTCTCGTTATCGAGACGTACCGTTATTTATAAAGGAGGTAAGATTGACGGGGGGGAGCTATAATCCTATAGCGATTGTAGTGCATATTTTATAACGTGGTGTTGTTGGTGGTGGTTTAATCCTGAGATATATATGAGCTGTTTTTGCACTGTATTTATTTAATATATTTGAATCATCCCTTGTATCATTGTACCCTTGCAGATATCTGAGCTTCCCCCCCGTTGTACCTCTCAATGTATGGTTGGGGCAGAGAATACCTAGTTCCTCGTTTTGCCTTGCCATTGCCCTTATGGACTTTTGCATCTGGACTTTAGTTCAAGAAAAAGTTTACAGCAGTAAAACAAGAGAGAAAGTCCCTCAAATGACCTACGGCTTTTGTGATAAGATGCTAAATGGTTATTGCATTGATGCTTCCCATGGTTCTAATTACTTACAAGTGCATTTTAATGGCTAAATGAGGCTTCTGCCTCTAAATGGTGCCACTCAGCGCCAAATCCGATTCCAAATTAGAAATCCCCAGGGTGAATAACCATATGTCCCATGGTCATATGGGTCATTTCATGGCTCTATTGGGGTATAATTGAACTTTACTCCTCTTAAGAAAAAGGCGACCCCTTGACCTGGTACTTCACCTGCAGGTGAAAAATAAATATAGTGAATATGTACTTAAGAAAAAATTATTCTTGTATGTGATAACATAACTCTATCCGATTTCTAAAAATGTATTTTTTCATTTAAACGCGATTAATTGCTCTATGTGACTAAAGGTATATTCATTTTGATTTTTTAGACATTTATCCTTTTGGGGCGCAATCTGGAAGCAAATTACTTTTAGCAATACTATTATAGGTATAATTATCGAAATTTTCACTAATAGTAAAGTAAACAAATAAGTTGTATACGAATTTGAATTTATATCTAATTACATTTAACTGAGTTTTTCAAGCATTAATTTAGCAACGTGTTGGCTGTGCCCACATATATATATATATATATATATATATATATATATATATATATCGATAAGGATTGCTTCTAGAAAGCCTAAATTTAATGTTCAACAGAAATCCCAAGGCGAGGAAAATGGCTGGTATCATCCTTTTTATTTACCGGCGACGTTTCGACCACAATACGGTCATCTTCTTAGGCCTTGCCAAACGAGCGTGTTACGTGCTCCAGCTGACTCGGCTGGAGCACGTAACACGCTTGGGATTTCTGTTGAACATTATATATATATATATATATATATATATATATATATATATATATATATATATATATATATAAATATATATAAATATATATATATATATATATATATATATATATATATATATATATATATATATATATATATATGCCAAAAAATCACAGAAAAATGAAATGGGGCTTCCAAGTACTTACGAACTTGTTTAGTTTATTCTCAAAGAATTACGAATAATTTTACAAAGGTGGTAAATATATATGAGAAACAACAGAGTGATCCCCCGACCTTGTACAACGAAAGGACAGATAAAAGAAAAATATTATCAAAGACTAGTTTAGATACCGGATATGAAGGATAAAAACAAATAGATAAGTTCTATTTCCGGAAATTCCAACTGTGAGCAAAGAATGTAGATATTTAGGTCACAAAACTAAGTACACACATACGTAATTATGAATGGATAAAAATAAACAAGAGAAATATAAATAAATTAATAAATCAAAGGGATAAGATTTAAAATGGACTATTTCGCTATAAAAAAACCTTTTAATTACAGATTCTAGTTTAAAGAGACCGAGGGATATACTAAAATTAGAAGAGGAATTAATGAATGAGCATTCAACAATATTTCTTTGAACAAAGTCATCAGATTTGTAAAGAAATTTAGCCGAATTCCAATTGATAGGGTGACTATTTTAAGATAAAGGGACAAAGAAGGCACTATTACTTTCACCCCTCGTAATATTGTATTCATGTTGCGTCAAGCGTACACTTCATGATTTCCCGGTTTGCTCAAAGTATTGCTTAGGGCAAACTAAACAATCAGCAAAACAACTCCTCCCCCTATACTATTGTTACTATTATAAATCAACATTTTGTACATGGTAGACTGATACTTGAATATCACAAAAATAATTAACCTGCTTAAGAGGCAGGGAAGCAAGGAAAATGACCTTGAAAACGGTTAAACAAGGGAGGTCTTAAAATTGTATGCGGGAGGAATTTATTAAAGAACCAAAATTAGCCAAGAAGAGAATTAACTGGACTCTACATTGACTCAGGACTTGACTGTATGACAAGATCTATTCTCATGTCTGACGCCTATTTAGGGCGTGTCAGCCAAGACGCTCAAGTAAACTTAGATATCCACAAAATCGGGAGCCATAACTGAAACTTCCGGCCTACCCGGCGCATAGTTGAAGCTTAGCAAAGTGCAGTCTGACCATGTGTGCGACGGACTTGTATAACCGAACCAATTACTGTTAGGGCTAGGCGTTTAGGTAGGTAGGTAGGGCCGCCGACACGTCTGTGGAATAAGCCAGAAATATAATTGGATAAGAAACGCATCATTAATTTCCTCCAGAATTTACTTACTCTATCTTTCTCCACTCTCGTTTCGATGAAGCAGCCCATAAGGAAGAAGACGAAATAACATCAAGGAGAATTCAAAAGGAGTTCCTTTGTGCATCTTAAAGGGTGCGCAACAGATAGGACCAACTTATTTAGAGTAACTGCAGATAACTCGGAAGAGTTTTTTATCCGACAAACTGCCATACCGAGATGCACGTCGATAGGCTGCCCAACCATAAAGCAACTAAAAGTTTAAAATCAATAGGCCTTCAAGCTAAGGTTCATCTATAAATCAAAGCGAATAAAGCAAATTGACTGCAGGCAAATTGACACATGGATAGGAGAAGATAGAGCTGCTGAAAGAAAATATGAAAAAAATATGACAAGAATGGGCAAAAGTCAAAGAAGTAATGAAGTTTGTAGACAAGAACATCAATGTAGGATACACCCACGTCTTCAAAGTTATATTTAGAGAAACGGAAATAGCAAGGGAAGATAAAGAGAAGGGTATATTAGCCTCCAATCTCAAGATAACCCAAAATCAATTATAGGAGACGACTTTGTACGCATACTAACATGCTTTAAGTGTTTTGCTCTGCATGAGCATACCTTGAAAGAATGACCTCCAAAAGATATAAAGTGGTGTTTAGAGTACAGCTCAAAATCTCACACGTAGGAGAGAATGTAACATCGTAAATAAAAAAATGCTTGAAATTACGGGGAGGAAACCACCTTCAATGCCCGGTCAAAAGAGAAATCATTGAAAGGAAACAAAGAGAGAAAGCAAAACCTGAAGAAAAAAGGTAGAGCCAGACATATGCAAAAGTTGCAAAGGCCACTGCTAATCAATTCCAAACCAGGAAAAAATCATTGAACTAAAACAAGAAAATTCACTGAACAAACTATCATGCATACTACATACAGATGTGCTAAATGTTATTAACTCGTGATCGTATTCCGATGAACTAAATAATATAATAAGTGAATTGATTAGAACCAAGGTTGTTCCCGGATTTTCTACTATCAGCAGAAGTTGTAAATCTTTAATATAACCCAGCAGTTTCTGAAAAAGTTACGACCGCCTGAACCCACAAGTTTCAGCCAAAACCAACGAAAAAACCCAAACTCAAAAAGAGACCCAAGGCTCAAATCAAAAACAACCCATATAACTCACAATAATTTGGAAATTGAAAGGACAATGGCTAGCAAGAACATCATTAAAATGGAATAAAACGAGAATTTAGATAATGAAATCTCAAGCAACCAAACCCAAGAGAAATTTTTAAGTAAAATTTAACCTAAGATTCTCTGCGCCAGAAAAATAGAGCATTCCCTTGAATAATACCAAAGATTCTACAAACTATTGAAAAGAATATTACAAAAACGAGTTCATGGGACCATACACAGATAAAGAGGTGAATAAAATAATAGTGGGCGGAAATTTTACACATACCTGCACATCTATGTTTGACAGTAACAAATGAGGAATTTAATAAAAAGAGGGTGGCAGAACAAAATTACCTTGCCACCGAGAAATAAAAAAAAAGGGGAGCGAAAGTCTCATAAAGGAAACTAACTGAAATTAATATGGACCGAAGAAGAAAACTAAAAATATGTAGCCATAATGTAGTAGAGTGGGTCATAAAGTGACATTCTTTGTGTAACGCATATATTAAAGAAGACCCAGATGCAATATTATTGAATGAAATCAATATTGACCCAGAGATTAATCCAATAAAAATATTTAATTACCACTTCATAACAAAGACTACAGGAGAGATCAACTTTGATGGGGTAGCTTCAGCAGTTAAGAAAGACATCAAGTTTAATAGGCCACAAGACCTCGAAGAAGCCTACCTAGCGAGCAAAATATAAATATTCGCAGCCACTATAACGATAATGATAGGGAGGGCATCAACCACTAAAAGGGATTTTTTACCGTTCCATAACCTCTTGAACATTTTTGTGGTCATAACGAGCTTACAATATTTATGGGCGATCTAAATGCCCATTCCAGGTCTCCGGTTGTACTAATAAGTTTAAAAACATTGGGAAAAACCTGGATACACTAATTGAAAAGGGCATAGTGCAAAGATCAGGTCCAGCTTTTCCAACTTTCTTTGGACCAAGAAGAGAACCAAGCCTGAATTTGTTCTAGTAACACCAAATTTCAATTTCAACTATCTCATTAATAAGATTCAACCTCCGCCAGTGAATACCTAATGGTCATAAGGACCATTTCGACAGATCCTATACAAGGAAAATATCTGGTAAGAAAGTGTTTCAAAAACGCGAACTGGCACGGTTACGCAGAGAAACTCGCAAGTTACCTTCAACCTGACTTAAACGAGGCAACCTTAGAAGAAATCGACTCAGCTACCGACAACCTATTAGAGGGAATTGATGTTGCCCGAGATCCAGGAGATTGCCGTTTGCAGGCCGTACGTGTGGAACTTGTGTTGGTTCTCAGGCAATTTTTATGACCACATCACTCAAAACATCTGGTCTCCTAATTCCTCCGACTGCACCCCCTAGGCTATTATGCGTGGGGCGTGGTTGAGAGAGAACACAAAGTCCTCGTTCACTACCAAGATAGAGCTTAGGAAAAGAAGCAACACAATTTACACCCAGATAAACAGAGGGACTGCTAGATTGCCAGCCATAGCTTCCGATGCCGTCTGTAGGCCGTGATTGAGGCAAAAAAGCTATTTCGTTGAATGAAATTAATAGTACACCAGCGTGTGCTTGCTCATTGCAATCGATTATGTCCCTCTAAATTCCCCCCAATTTCTTTTGGCCAATCAGGTATCAATAGGCTTCACAAACCAATCCATATTTTTTTCTGAACAATTATTAAAATGTGGGAGTCGTGACTAGGATAGGATTTGTTTCCTGATTGGTTGTCCTCCTGGAAACCGCACTTAGAAGATGCAAAAAACAGGTTGCATAAAATTCAATTACAGGGAAATAAATCTATACATGTCATTATCCTATTTTCTTTTAATTAGAGGTTTATTTAGAATAAGTTGTTATTATTTGACATTGGTAAATGAATGAATATCCTTGCAACGAGGCTTTTCTCCCATGCCCTTTTTGTCAAGACATAAATTTAGAAGGGACTAATTTTCTTCCAGAAGTTTTTACGATAATAATAATAACCGCTTTTTTCACTACTTTTTAATTCGAAAGGAATTGATTAATAAGTAGAAATAAATAGTTAAAAAAGGAAAATTGATGGATATAACCAACGAGTGAATTTTTACTCAGTGAAAACGTATGAGGAGATATATTTCTTTCTCTACCAAGGTGGTCCCAAGAATACCCCAGTTAGCCTTGCCTTAACTAACTTACCTGTGGTGATTGGGAAAGATTTCCTGTCCGATGCAGAGGCCACGTCAGTTGCAGCACCTCTTTATTTTTTCTTCTATCTTTTCTTCTACGCGTGATCAAAATATACTTGATTTAATTATCTCCACAGAGGAGACTGGTAAAAAACGTTTGCGTGGGTGAGAATGTGACGAAGAGTGACGATAATGTAAGTAGGTTCAAAATTAATACAGGCGTAGAGGTAAAGGAAGGTATAAACTAATCCCTCGATTTGTGAATTGCAAATTTGAAACTTTTCATAACCGGATGAGAGGCAAAGATGTTTTTATAATAGGACAGTACAGGGAATGTTCTCGGACCTACATCAAACTGTGCTCACTTTGGATTCCGAGTTAGTTAAGTACGTACGCCGAAAGAATGGGAAGTGAAAGAGAAGACCGTGGGTTCGTTCATTAAAATAAACTTAATTCGGTAGCATGAAAAGAATATCAAAGTTTAAAAAATTGAGACGATAACAAATCGGGAGAGATGCGTACAACCTCGAAGGCTGGTAAGGGAAGCTAAGCTTGTATATGATAAAGATCTTGCCTTAAATTCGAAGCACGAAACTAAATGGTTTTATGGTTACGTAACCAGTAGAAAGCCCATAAAGGGTTCATTAGGGCCGATCAGAAGTAAAGATGGTGTTATGACGGACTTCCCAGAACAAATTGCTAAAATATTAAATGTCTATTTCGCAAGTGTTTTTACTGTTGAGGACGTGGCACAATTAACCACACTAGGCGAGGAAATAAATTTTGAAGGACAAAATATCCTATCAACATAAATATAAATGTTGGAAAGATTCTCACATATATTAATAAAATGAAAAAAAGTGAAGGCGTCCCGGCCCAATGGGGTGAACCCATCGCAGCTTAAAGAACTGAAAATGAATTAGCAAGACCGCTCTGCGCGATTTTTAATGGATCAATCGAAGAAGGCCTAGTTCCTAGAGAGTTCAAGCGTGCAAATGTTAAGCCGATATTCAAAAAAGGGAGAAGTCTGAGTCTACTAATTTCCGTCCCATTAGCTTAACTTCTGTAATTAGAAAGCTTTTAGAATCGATAATTAGAGATAGATTGGTGAGCCATCTGGAGGTGAATAATTTAATCGCAGACGCCGAGCATTGATTCAGACGGGGGCGCTCGTGCCTAACCAATTTACTCGAATTTTTTCATAACATGATTTGCATCTACGATGGAACTAAAGAGGCGGATATAATTTACCTTGACTTTAAAAAGGCCTTTGATACAGTTCCGCACGAAAGGCTATTGATGAAAATTAGAGTGATTGAAATGAAGGCTAATATACTTAAATTGATTAAACAGTGGCTCTCAAATCATTCAGAGCGGGTTTTTGTAAATAGAGCGTGTTCAGAGTGGGAACAGTGACCAGCGGGATCCCACAGGGGTCAATTTAGGGCACATTATTAGTTATTGTTTACATTAACGATCTGGAAAATGGAGTGATTAATAGGATCCTCTACATTTGCAGATGACACGAAGCTGGGAAGACGACCCCTTTCGACGTCCAATGTAGATCAAATGCAAAGACACTTTAATATATTTGTCGAATGGGTGGATAAATGGCAGATGGGCTTCAACATAAGTAATTGCCAGGTCATGCATTTCAGATGTCTTAAATTAAAAGTAGAATACCATCAGAAAGGCCAAATTCTCGACCCATTAACATGGGGATTTTAATATCTGAGGAACTTAAAGTATCGAAACAATGCGCAGAAGTTTGGACAAAACAAACTGAATGCTAGGAAATATTGATCGGAATTTTACTTGTGGGCGCTCGTGCACCCACACCTCAAATATCCGGTTCAATTTTGGGCTCCCTACCTACACAAAGATAATGGCACAGTTGGAAAGTGCAACGGAGGGCTACTAAACTAGTTCCTGGAATCCGAAACAAACCGTACAAGGATAGATCTCTGCACATTAAACGTACTATCCGTTGAAAGTAGACGATTATGTGGACAGGTGATCAAAGTATTCAAAATTTAAAAGGATTAATTAGAGACTATTTATTGTTCGAGCTAGACGAAAGGGCCAACACACGCCAAAGTGGTTGCAAATTAGTGAATACGTGCTTTAACTCTACTATAGCTGAAAATTACTTCACGTTTAAGGTCATGAAAACAACGTGGAATACAGCCCCACCCTTATAGTAGAAAGTACGTCAGTTAATATGTTCAAAAGCAGACTTGATGAGTAGTACTTCAATAGTATAAGTATAACGTAGTAGGAGCATAGAAGAAAACGTGCTACATAAAAAGGAGTAGGGAATAAAATGAAATGTGCAATAAAAAGATGCCAGCGACGCCCTCACTGCCCCTGCATGGCATGGAGTCAATGTTAATTCCATTTTTATTTTTTTATCTGTTCTATACGTATATTATTTTCTTCTGTAAATTCGAGTCTGTATTCCCTAATCGAGAACCCTGAGGTAAAGCCAGTCCTCCTTCGTCAGCATCCTGAGATAGAACGAGTACCTCCCTTCCCACATCAAGAACTCTGCGGTAAAATGTATTCAATTGTTACATCTTCGCCTTCCTGAACTACCATCCCTTCGATGCTTGCCCCGTGCAAGACGTCGACGCTGCGGACCTCGGGATAATCCGGTCTTCCCAAATCAATTTTTATTATTTGTACATCGGCCTAGTGTAGCCTCTCATTAAGACTCCGTTCTAAGTCAGGTAATTAACCACTTTAATCCTTTGGATTTGCCCCTTTGCTGCCTTCGAGTGTGACCGTTATTATTTGATCACGTATCTAACTTGAAACATTTTTGTATATATTTAATATTCCTTTTTTTGTGTGTTGTTAAAATATATTTTTGTAGCATTCTTTAAATAACCTTGAACGATTCTCAGCCATCATTCAACATTTAAGCCAATCTGAACACTCTAATTTTTTATAATTATTACCCCCACACTAGGGGACTAATTTCTTCCCATTCTAATTATCCCCCTCTTCAACTGGTCGGGCCAAGCCATTAACGTGTAATTATCCTTATATCTTATATATACATATATGTATAACTACTATACCACGACATGAACCTACATGTAAAAGGGTACACATGTAGATAGGTGTGTACAGTAGAATTGAAATAGTTAAAATACAGTACGTTGAAAAAAGCCAAATGCTGCACATGTAGATATGTGTATACCGTAAAATTGAAATAGTAAAAAAAAGCTTACAAAAAATTAGCATAATACAAAAAACATTAGGTTTTCAATAGTTTAACACTGTCTGTAAGCGGACTGGTGTTGGCGGACCTTAGGGTCTTTGCTGCTCCTTGTTTCTGTAGCTTATGTTTCCCATTTTCTTGAGCCGCAGCCACTTTCACCTGTATCTTGTGTGGCGAGGGATCTGTGTTAGCGTTGCTATGCCTTCTCCCTCATGATCGATCCCTGCGGCAGTCTACTCTGTAATCGTCTTCTGTATGGCAGAAGGAGGCAACGTGTTGAGAGTGCTTTGCAAAAGGTAGCAACAGCTCCCACGAAATTAGGCACGGTCTTCTTTCGTCAACATATGGTAGGTCTATAGGCCTGCCCCTGAAAAGAGGGGCACTAGAAAAAGGGCTCCAAAACTCATTCCTACCGCTTATAGGTGGAATTTTTAAACCATTCTAAAGGTAAGGCAAAGCCCGAGGATTCGACAGTATGCATGGAGCTTTGCCTAAAATAATGAAAAATTCATGTAGAAAAATGGGAGCCTCCTGAAAGCGGTTCCTACAGGTTTGCGGTAGTAGAAGGTAATCCAATTTAACAGTCTCGAATGGTTTAAAGGAAGCTACTTGACAAGTTTTGAGCAGGTTTTCTAAATTTTCGAAATCTTCCATAGAGACCTAGAATAGCACCGTAAACAGCGTCTAGATGCCACATCAGGTTACCTATTGAGCTTGGTGACCAAAGCGTCGAACTGCATGGCAACTCACTCCTTAGACTTGGATTATAAAATGAAACAAGCAGAGAGCATGGAGAATAGAAAAGGTTGGCAAAGGAGTAAAAGAAGAGCATGCTTGTTAAAAGTCTACTCAGGAACCGGGGGGGATCTCAAACAATGAGGACACGAACTTGCTCCATACATCTAGCCTGTTATCCAATGTTACAACCAAAGCCTTCTTGAGAGAACAAAAAGATCAGCTTTATAGAAGTGTTTGGTTGCCATTCTCAAACTTTCAGATTAGCCGATCAGAAGATCACTCGGTCGGATGGTTTGATACTGTTAATCATTCCTAAAAGAAAGAAAAATGCATCTTACAGTTGCCACTTAATTCACAAGAAGGCAAACAGTTTGAGATAGGCCAATGAGATTTCATATGTACCCCTTTACAAGTTTATTTACGTCATAACATTAGGTCCAAAGTAGCTCAAGCATCTATTTAGTACATCTCATATTTTAGCTAATATAGCTGTATGAGTATTTATGTTTCACTAATAGTGTAGGCTATATCTAATAATCAACAAAAAATCTCCAAATATACAGGGAATAGTCTAAATACCGGAGATTGTCTGTATGCAAACTATGTGCAAAGGTTGAATTTCGCCCAAGCTTATTATAATGAGAGAGTTGAAAATGGCGGAGGTATGGGATTTGTCTTGGCTATTTAATGTGTCTGTTCAGGGTTTCAAAAATAGCATTTTAACGATTATTCTGCATAAGTAGACAATTATTAAACATATAGCAAAAGTTGTTTATTAGGCCGTTTTGCCTCTCTTATTCTACAAATATATCTATCTTACGCTATGATAAGTTTGACCAGTGTTAATATTATTTTTCAACTTAAACAAGGCAAAAAGTGCCGTTATTGCCATATATGGCTTACTAATCTGTGTTCTGATTTTTACTTCTTAAAAGGGAAAACTTCTTATAATCATATTGAAACAAAATAAGGCTATATAGTCATAAAACTTCCTTTAACTCGGTTACATTGTCTAACATTTTTCAAGTTTTGAGTAGAAAAGTGTACTAGCGTTATAAAATGACACTCCTACTATTTCAATAGGTATATTAGGCCCCTGAATAATTATGAAATTACCATGCCTATGTATGGTGTATATGCGTGTATTTATGAAAACGTCACCTGCAAAGCAATGAATAAGTTGCATAGAAATCTATGAAAAAACGCAATTCATGCCAGATTGGAACAACCAAATTTATTTTATCTCATTTTTCTTAATAATCTTAGGTTAGGCAACGCCTTTCGGGCAAAAGAAATTTCTTTAGCTTTTTTTATTTCGTTACTAAAAAAACACACGAGTAAATTCAGAGAAGAGAAAACATGGTTTTCAGCATGCAATTTGACAAATAATTGAGGACGGAAAGTTATACTCAGTTTCACCCTAACGACATAAAGGATGACAGGCATAGGGGCCACATTACGGGTGGTATATGGAGATGGTTTCCATACACCGGTCGAGCATAGTCCAGCTTTCTTAGTACAGAATGTTGAGAAATGTTTAGGACGTTTCCAGCAAATTCCATTCTTTGAGCCTGAAAACCAAAAGCTGAGCATTTAACTTTGCCACTAGGATACCTGACAAACTCACTAAGGGCTCTTTGCTTTAGATAACATCGATTTTTCAAGAATTGAAAAAAAACATCTTTAAAGAAGTCAACAATATGACTTGTGATGTTTTTCAAAATATGGTGCGAAGAATCTTGCCTTTGCTTTACAAACAATGGAGAATATTAGAAGGATGATGTATTAATATAATAAAACTTCAAGATCTCCTCTTTGATGTTACATACCAGCTAAATTCATAACTTAATTAGTTTGTGTCTTATTAAGTTTTAAATATATGAAATAACTTTTGGGCCACCCTTTATTAAGGATTATCATAAACTTTCAACTCCATTACAGATAATTCACTCCAATTATATTTATTTTACATTTTACTTTTTCCTACTTAAGACACAATCCAAAGATTTTAATGGTAAAAAGATAAACGTCATACTTAACTTTATTCGTTTAAATGCTCCTCTTTTAATCCCCCTAAATTAAATTTGTCTGCCGAGAAATAAAGGAATATTATGATACATTTTTAGAACAAAATTGAAATTATTATGCATTTTTTCGTTTTTTTAAGGTTCTTGAGAATGGTTTCAAACCCGAAACATCAGTACCAAGAAAATAAACTTCCATGTTTGAAAAGCATAAATGCAGCCTAGTTGTCTATCGTTAAACTACGTTCACGCCTGGTAATGAATGAAAATATGGGAATCAAATTGGGAAAGAAATTTTTCAAGCGGAGTTTTGATAAATTCGATTATGATATTCTCATTCATTTTGTTCTGCTTTGTATTAATAACTGCATTTTCGCTTTCACTGGATAATACTATCGGTGGAAGTTTATAATCGCGACTGGAAATCTTCTCTCTCCTTTCCTTGCAAACTTGTATATGGATGTTATTTTCAAAGTTATTTACTTTCTTTTAAGTCCTACACCACTTAAATTCGGCTAGATTATGTGTTTTTTTGGCCTAAGCATTTAAATATACTGTAGATCAGTTTTTCACATGCTTTTAAAAGCTTGTCCTCTTAATAACATTGACCGTCAAGGAAGCAAATGAACTTCCGAAGGTTTCAAATATTAAGTCAATCGCAACCAACCAAAATTTATTCGTTAATTTTTATATCAACCAATGTAAGAATGTCCTTGAAGATTGACGCCCCTGAATTCTTGCACGAAAAAATTTATAATATTTACAATACGCGGCAAAAACTTTGTTAGTCCTCTCCTTGGTTAGAAAACTACAATAGTATTGCCAAAAAAATGTTTATTATATTATTAAAATATAGGTATTTTAAGTCTAAATATAAATTTTGCCTCCCTCCCAACCATCCATTTTTACATCATCTTGTTTAAATACACTTCCAATTTGTATTCTGTCTTGGTAAACAATTTTTCCATATAATATATTTGCGTCAGGGAAATATTTGTACTAACAAAGCTTTCTATTTTCCGGAAGACGTAATAAAATAATATACTATTACAGAATATTAAATTTATTTTTTATTTTTCAGGATCCAATAATCTCTAACTAATCCTTTGAAAGTAGAATCGGATAAATAACATTAAATTTAAACAATTCATGTTATTTTAGTTGAAATAAAACTAAGGAATAAAAGTCGTAGAGAATCATCAAAATAAATATTTACGCTCATTAATACTTCATCAAATATGTGACCGCTTTTCAACCTCCTACAACAGATTTGACAGGATTTCTTGACAAATGGGCAGGTTTGGGTTTCATTTTAGCCATAAGTGACGTTAGAAAAGGCCATAAGATTGAATCTTCTTGCAGGATATGTTTGTAGGAGCTTAGATCTGAGAGTGACACATGACTTACACATTGCTGTATGTGTGACATGGTTTGGGTTTCATTTTAGCCATAAGTGACGTTAGAAAAGGCCATAAGATTGAATCTTCTTGCAGGATATGTTTGTAGGAGCTTAGATCTGAGAGTGACACATGACTTACACATTGCTGTATGTGTGACATGGTTTGGGTTTCATTTTAGCCATAAGTGACGTTAGAAAAGGCCATAAGATTGAATCTTCTTGCAGGATATGTTTGTAGGAGCTTAGATCTGAGAGTGACACATGACTTACACATTGCTGTATGTGTGACATGGTTTGGGTTTCATTTTAGCCATAAGTGACGTTAGAAAAGGCCATAAGATTGAATCTTCTTGCAGGATATGTTTGTAGGAGCTTAGATCTGAGAGTGACACATGACTTACACATTGCTGTATGTGTGACATGGTTTGGGTTTCATTTTAGCCATAAGTGACGTTAGAAAAGGCCATAAGATTGAATCTTCTTGCAGGATATGTTTGTAGGAGCTTAGATCTGAGAGTGACACATGACTTACACATTGCTGTATGTGTGACATGGTTTGGGTTTCATTTTAGCCATAAGTGACGTTAGAAAAGGCCATAAGATTGAATCTTCTTGCAGGATATGTTTGTAGGAGCTTAGATCTGAGAGTGACACATGACTTACACATTGCTGTATGTGTGACATGGTTTGGGTTTAATAAAAGGACGTTCAGAATCCTTCCTACTTACGGTATTAGACCTCTTCTATTCTCACAAGGAAATGTAATAGTTAAGTTTTAGCAGTTTATTGATAACAAAATAAATAGAATGTTTTGAAGGTGCTAAATGTATACTTGGTTAAATGGTGATTTATCATGACTATTAGAGGAGACCTTTATTAGAGAAAAGAATTAAGATTTCCCCTACTTAATTTAACATTGAATCATGTTCCAAAAGTTAGCAGCATGAAGGCACGAGGATTCTGACAGGCTGAGAGGCTAAATCTTGGCCAAACATTGTTTGGAGAGTGTGCCTGCGTTGGATTCTAAAACAGCCTGCTTAATACCTCAAAGGTTTATTTTTAAAAAGTCTCCATTTTCGATGCTTTCTTTTTTATTTATATCTAATAAATGCAATATCCCGCAGGAATAAGGAAAAGGTGCTTCCAAGTACTTTCGAACTTTATTAAGTTCATTCTCAAGAATAAATACAAGAGAAAATATTATAATAAGGGTATAAATGAGCTAGTAAAAGATAAAGCACCGCCTCTGATACAATCAATAACCACTGAGCAAATAGGAGAAGGATGAGTAAATTCACATTAAGATTTAGCTATAACAAAGGTAGCAAGGTCAAACCGAGAGGCAGAAACAGTCAAAAACAGAGCCAAAAGGGTAAAACGATTAACGGATAAAGCGATAGTCTAAAGAGGTAGATTAGGAGAGACACTAGAAGAAAGTAGATATGTAGGGGAGATGGGCAAGGAGAGAGGAAGAAAAATAAAATAATGTTAATGCAAAATTAATGTAATGATTTAATTTACAAATCGGGTGCCCATAAAAATGAAAATAGCAAAATAATTAGAAACATAATTCGAAACTAAATTCTTTAAGAATGAGTTTGTTCATAACAGCATCAATTTTAAAAAGGTCAGGGGATATGTTAAAGTTATTAAATTGGCTTATACATGAACATTCAATAAGATTTCTTTTAATTCAGTCATTTGAGCTAAAATAAATTTTGCTTCATTGCAATTAATTAAGTGTTTATTTTCGGACATATACACAAAAAACGCACTATTATTTACAGCTCTCCTAACATGGTATTTATGCTGATTAATACAGACAGATAATTGCATTCCTGTCTGTCCAAAATATTTACTTGGACAAACAGAACATTCGACAGAATAGACTTCCCCAATATTATTACAATTATTGTGAACTAGAATGTTTTTTATAGTTGACTCGTAATTGAAATCAACTGAAATGATAAAGTTTTTTAAAAGACGGGAAAGGTCAATGAAACAAACAGAGAAGGGTAAAACTAAATGGTTTTTACATTAAAAGGGATAGCTGGAGTTGTATTATAGACCGTCTTCTTTACAACAGAATGACAGTTAGAAGAAAGGGATAAGGGGTAACGTAATTTATGGCCAATTTCAAAGATATTGCACAATTCAGAATCCTATATTCAGGAATAACAACTCGTAAAACCCGTAAAAACATAGAGGAAAAACCGGAACGTTTGACTTTGGGACTATGCGCAGAGTAAAAATGAATATAAGAGTTTGAATTAGTAGGATTGCGATAGATGGAGTATTTAAAACCAGTCTGTGTTCTATGAATATGAAGATTGAGAAAGGGAAGGGTTCTATTATCTTCAACCTCATAGGTAATTTTAATGGAAGGGACGAGTGAATTATGTTTGGTAACAAAGCTATTAACATCTTTAGAATTGAGCCACAGGCAAATGACATCATCAATATACCTGTAAAAAATAATATGGCAGTCAAGGATATCAGGGAGGAGTCTTGTTTCAAAGAACGAAAACTTACAATTTTGAGTACAAAGTGAAATGAGTTTCATAAACACAGTAGTAGGTAGGGGAAGAGCAATAATTTGCAATTTATCATTAAGGAAATTGAAAAGATCTTCAACTGGAACCTTAGTAAATAATGAGCAGACATCGATGTTAGTTTCGATGTCTGCTCCTGGTTTGACCTTGCTAGCTGTTATAGCTAAATCTCAATGTGAATTTACGTCCCTCTTCTATTTCTTCAATGGGGATTTCTTGTCTTAGAGGTGGTCCTTTATCTTTTACAAGCTCATTTATACCCTTATTATGAAATTTTCTTTTGTATTTAGCCTTGAGGATGAATTAAATAAAGTTCGAAAGTACTTGGAAACACCTTTTCATTTTTCCTGCGGGACATTACATTTATTGCGAACCTGACGTGCTACTTTGTGAGCTATTCATTCTATACCTAATAAATGGAGAAAGTTGATGAAGTGAGGGGAAATAACATGTGTGGAAGAGTACTTAACTAAATAATCTTCTGCTATATCTACCTGTTTGGCCAATTTGTTCTCTAACCACAACACTTTATAATTTAGTCAGAAAGTATTTATTGTATGAGAGGACAAAACGTTCCATTTTCAGATTGGGTGTATTGGATGGGGGTGGGCGGGTAAGCCTGGTATATCCTCTATGAAAATGTGATCTAAGAAGGTCGAAATTATGGAATATGGCCATTATGTGCTTGTTGAATGATCTCTCTCCTGCCACTGTCGATAGTTGTCATTTTTCATTTTGTCCTCAATTAATAAAAACATCCTTAATAGTTCGGGATACCAGAGGAAAATGTCACCGATGGTTCCCTTAGCTTATGTGCTTTTCTATGTTAAAAATAAATTTACTTGATAGGTCATTAGTTTGAAGAAAAATTTATCTTTTGATAGCTTATCGTACCGAGCTTTTTTTCCAACCAGCGAGTTTTCTTATAAGAAACGCGGTTGTTACCAGTGAACCAGAAAATACTACGATTCTCCTGAATTATCCATCATTCTGTAGGATCCTTGCTAACAGGTCATACGTCTGTTGTGCATTCTCTTTTAAAGCAACTTCATCTAAATACATTAATTCACAACGTCTCCAAAGAAATATGTCATTATATTCCTCAGACGTTTTCTCTATTCGTCTATTCAGCCTGAGCAAAAGAGATATCTCCATTTTCTTGAAATGCAGCAGTGCATAGAATGACAGTGAAAAATTACTTCTTTTCAACATATATCCGATCTTATCAAAGAAGATGCAAGAAAAAAGTATATAAAGAGATGTATATTTATTTCGTAAAGATGTATGTATGTATTGACGTGAAAAAGAGAAGGTGGGGAGAAAATAACGTTCAAGATTTAAGAGTGTGTTCTAATTTTTCTTACTGAAATATTGATTTTTAGTAATTGAACGCCAAATGAAGTGTCAGGATAAAGTGTTTACAGCCGAAAGATTTTATATAGATTCGCTAGTCAAAGATTTCTACCTTTCTCCTCATTAGGTGTGGAAATGTGTTATCGGATTTGGCGTCTTCCCAAACATAAGAAAAAAGATTTTGTAAAAGGGCAATGATGGTTACAAATTTCCTTAAAGCTATAACATATAGGAATGTTATGGAGCGATGCAAAACGTTGAATAATTGCGTGGAATGATGCGAAATGTTGGATAATGTTGCAGTAGCTGTAATCAGTGTCTTTGATCAGTCTCGATTTATGGAAGATGAAATGGAGAATGAAATAATCAAGAATATGCAGTGAAAACATTCAGAATTCTGTATCCTTGGCAGTTTCCCCTTTCTTTCATAATATAAAGGGAATTTTAGATTTTAAGAATTGAATAGCAGACTTAGAGGTACTATTTAATAACAAAGTTACTATGTACAAAAAAAAAAATTAGGCGTCCGGAGATGAAATGAGATGGGTGGACAGAAAATTATACTGACACTGAATAAATTATTAGAAAATCCTCATACAATTCAGAAGAAAACAAATACCCATCTGAAAATGTTATGGCCATGGATATTTAAAGTAATGGATTGTATTTATAGCCCTGAATATCAACTTTCTATTTGCTTCAGATAAGCCTAAAGGTGCCACCTCATCTTGCAGATCAAACAATCATTCCTAAAATAACAATTCTACTTCAAAATCTTTGGTTTCATCTTTATAACTGTTAGACTACACTATTGTACACTCGAAGTGCCCTTAGGGTTAGGAAAAATCTCTTTTATCTCCCTATCTATTTTTGTAAAGGTTCTGTTACACTCGGGATTCTTTTTTATCTTTGAAGAGGTTTATGTTTGAGATAGAAAAAGTTCCATCAAACAAACTTAAAGTTATACTTCTCCAGCATTTTTCATTACAACGTCTTTTCCATTATATGCATTTGTGTCGAGGTGGAAATGAAAAATCAAGCTACCTGCGATCCTACGCGCGGCTACAAAAATTCCGATATTACCAAGCGGCTCAACGTCACCCAAATGACCCACCATAGAGTCACGTAGAGTCTCAGCGAGGTGATGACTTTAAAGATTGACTTATTTCAGGCATATCTAAAGTTGTTGCCGTTTGACTGTGGGAAAGACCTTTGAAAGTGGTACGAAGCCCTGAAAGAACTTAAATCAGGAAGATAAATATCATCTCGTTGGCTACGGTTACCAGGGTCGGCAAGGAGAAGGAAAGAAAGAGATTGAGGTGCATATAAAGTCCTATGTACACCGACCGTATGCGGTACCAACGACTTAAAAAATCATGACAATCGAATTCTAATATTTTCTGATGTAAGTTTCTTCACAGTGAATCCGATCATTAACAAGCAGAACGACCATGTAGCACCCTCCACCTAGGACGACTCCGAGGTCTGCTACTTGACAACCTGCAAGCAACCTGCCTCATGATGATGCTCGGCGTTGTAGTTTCAAATGGCGGCAAAAAGAAACTGCCGGTGTGGATTGCGTCCAGATACAGACTTACATCCGCTTATTACAGGAATTCTTGGCAACGAAAACCTTTCCCTGGGTGAGGAAAAATATCACGCTGAAGGGTGGTTACGTTTTTACGCAGGATGATTAACCGACCCACACAGCTAAACCTGTGCAAGAGTGGTTGGGGTCGAATACAAAGTTTTGGTCGATAGAACTTAAAAATTTGGCCACCGCAGTTGGCAGACCTCAATCCATCGACTAAAGATTGTGGGCGCATATCGAGGAAAAGGCATGCAAGGTCCACCACAACAACGCTGATGATCAAACTTGCTTAGTCAACCGCGTTTGGGCCATCATATTTAAGGACTTCGTCCACAACGTGTGCGCGGCCTTCAGGTCACATTGTAGCGCGTGCTTGCCGTAGAGGGCAGCCACATTAATTAATATTACATGTAAGTATTCTCACATGAAATTAATTTCCGATTTTAGAGCATAGAATTAAAATAAAAAAACTTAGGAGAATGGAAATATTTAATCCTAAACATAAACTCCATTGTATTCTAAAACCTCATCCCATCTGTTAACAATCTTATGAATACTACGCTTGTAAAATTCTTTAGTTGCTGATGCAAAATATGAATCCAATTCATTTTCAGCATCTTCTCTTGATGTCAACCTAGGACCATGCAATCTTTTCAGCAATCCACTAAACAAGGGATCACGGGTCAATGATTATTGAAAAGTGTTGTGCTTCTTAAATGAGATTAGTTAATTCTTATATACTTTAATGCACTAAATACAAATATCACCTTGAACTTATGTTCATTGGCTATAGGTTCAAAGATCCACGGCATGTAATACTTGATTAATTTATTATAACGTACAGAATATGTGTCATTATTTTTAATCATCTCTTGCTAAAGTACAACAATAGTATGCAAGCATTGTTGTGCTCCATTTACCCTGCTACAACTTTTCATAGGTTGAAATATCTTGGTGATACCTTTCGTCATATTCGTCACTAACTGCCCCGCAGTTCGCAGGAAAAAATCGAAATGTGAGTCCAAAAGGTGAAGTTTAAGTGACAAGTTACATTCCATGTTCTTGGAAACCTTGATAAGATTTTTCAACAATTCTTTATAGTTTACTTCCCTTCTGTGTGGATCTGACGCCCGAGGATTTTGTACCCGAGAGAAAGGCTTGGGAGGAGGAGGGGTATGATCATGGAGCTCGATTCCTTTTCAACGGCACGGTTCGGTTTGCACTTGACCGATTAGTACTCCTCCTGTTTAAAGTTATGTATGAGAATACAATCTGTCTTCTAACAACCACTGCTAACCTCGAAAGTAAAGATCGAGGGAGTATTTTGCCGCGAAGAAGCTGAGTCGAATACAGCAGTGTGTTAGTCTCCTCGTTCCTAGTTCTTATTTCTTCTAAATAAATTTTCTTGTACTCGAGCTCTTGGGGTAAGGGGAGCCGAGAGAAAGAATTCTTCTGCGTCGATTTCTCTTTGTCAAAATACTAATCTTACCCAGGCCAACTCTTAACTATTTATACGGCCCGTTGGAAATGAACTTTATCGAGGAGGCGGAAGTGGGTTTTACATTATCTATACAGAGGCACTGGGAGTGAATTTAGACATTCACGTCATCTCGTGGATCCTCTCGTTGTTACAATTAGGCTCACATAGCGTGTATTATCAAACGGAAGTGACCTCAAATAGAAGCTGATCGCGGTTTCTTTTAGTCATACCCGTCTCTCTCTCTCTCTCTCTCTCTCTCTCTCTCTCTCTCTCTCTCTATCTCTAATCATCATTTCTCTCATCTTTTCCAGCGATAAATCCCTTTGCCACTAACTTGAATGCTTCCTAAGCAGCTTTGTTTTCCCAGGAAGGGGTAATTCACAGTCACAATCTTTAAGAAGCTCTTGAATCTGAAGACGATGGAAAACTCCCTCTTTTATCTTTGATGTCAAATACTTGAATCCCTGACGAGATCTTTCCATAGCTTTTACAAAGTTGTTCAAGAGCCCCAGTTTTATGTGTAGTGGTGTTAGCAAAGTTTTGTTTGGTTCAGTGAGAGGTGGATGTTGAACATTTTTCATCCCAGGCTCCAATCACTGACGAGGCGGCCAGTCTTTTCCTGTTATTGTAGGAACCACTTACACGGCTGTCCCATTCACAGAGAGCATCAGTACTTGCTGTATTCGCCCTGAAGCCCATCTATCAAAAGAGCAAAACCTTTAAGTCATTACAGAGTGGCTATAGATTTTCATCATATTTTATTCATTGCAACATATGCTTTATATTCCCATATGTTTCTTTCTTATGTGACGCATGGCCCACAGGAACTGATGGTTCACTATTACCGTTGTGCAGCAAGCCACCTTTCAGACTCGTTTTTGATGAAGCATTGAACAGCTTCCAGTTTCTGGGTTCGTATTCGATGCCAAGTGCTTCCATCAGACCATTAATATTGATGCAGGCCGCCAAATAACCTTCCATTACCTAGAAATCGTTGAACTGCTGCTGAATGTCACGAAAGTATGACTTTTTTACATCAGCAGCTAGGAGATTTCACTGCTTAAGACGCGAGCCTAGCAGCGTTGCCTTATTTAGGGGTAGTTGCAGATCCCTCACAAGGTCATGGAGTTCCCCTTGTGTTATGAAATGTGGCCTAGGAAAGCGTGCTTAATCAAAATTTGGATCACTCTTTAATCCAGCATTGTCATCCTTCTCCGCTTTCTCTTCACCACTTTTCTCATCTGACTCGTGGGATACCGAAGTTAGTGATCAGGAACAGGTAGACCTTCTACATGTGAAACTGGGTAAATAGCTGAGAGAATGGTGGATATTCAATGGACTCCTTTTACTTCTTTCACAAGCCCTTTTGTATTGGAGGTACCATGCAGAAATAACAATTGTTGTTATGGTCTGTTGACTCCCGCTACGTCATTAGCACAGTAAAATGCATTCCGTTTCTCTTCCTGTTCAACCATTGTCGAAGGTTAGTAGCACAAGTGTTGCAGCATATGTCAGGAGACCACTTTTTATGCTGGTCACGAATATTGCATCCAAAATATCGATGATATGCCTTTCTAATCATAGCAGTTATACGGCTGTTCTGTGATGCAATGGTCACCCCATCACAAATGTAGCGAAAGTTGTCTGCTTTATTTACACAAGTACGAGGCATCTAGAAAAGGGAAAACAACAAACAATTAGAAGATAATCAAAATATTTATTCAAAAATTTATCATTATAATACAGAGCAAGATGAGTTTAGCAGAAGTATTATACCATTCAGTCGAAAAATAAAATTAATATAAAATGCCTCACATGCATATCAATAGCTTGCTCAATGAATATTTATTATAAGTTTAAAAAGCCTTTAACTAGGAAAATCATCTACCTTTCATCTCAAAATGCAAAGTTGCACATCACAACCACTTCTATGACTGCTGGAACAATACTGAATGGCAGTGAGACTCTGAGTGTAGTAAAAAATCCACTGGCTCAAACCTGTTGGAACCTCTTGTGACAGGTAGGTGTATCTTGAAAGGTAGAGCTAATAAACTATTTTAACTATGATATTCATTATCAGTGACATAAAATTAGTTGGAAATTGCTACTCTTGTCTCTTATCATTTTGGTTGTTCACCAGTGATAATAAGAAGGAGCAAGGTTAGGAAAGGAAATATAGAGGATCAAAGACCATTTCCTGTGTGAGAATGGGAATAATCGTGATGGAGGATGACACCACTTCTGTTGAGTTAGGATGGTCGGAAACCTTTGGTTAAAACAGCTTTCAAACGAGGAAGTTGATTGCAATAAAGATTTGCAATTAATTGTTGTCTAACATTTCGTAGTAGACAATTCCTTCAATATCCCACTATACAGTAAACATGATAATCTTTGGATGAAGTTCTCTTTTTGATCGCTAATAAATTCTGTTTCCTCGACTGATCTATGAATGGCGGCCTCTAACGTTACAATAAAGGATCCACTTTTTTCACCAGTAACAAGCCTGCCAAAAAATGGTGCTTGAAGGTGTCGTGAAAGCAATGACTTACAGCGAGCAACACGCTGTTGCAGATTCACCGTAGATGGTTCGTGTGGGACACATTTTCCAATCACTAGAATCTTTTCAAACCTTTTTAGTCGGCGAAGGAAAGTTGTTTGGTTACGTTTAATTGTTCTGTGAATTCCTCTGAAGTTGTAGCTAAATTTGCTGTGACAACAGCTCCCAATTTATCGGAATCAAGTTCTTTTGGACGACCTTATTTTGGTCCGTATTTTAAACAAAATTACTTATTTCGGAAACGGGAAAGCTACGCCTTCCAACGTAATTCATTTACTTGATCATCACCATGGGTCCTCTAAATAAATTTGGCCACTGTACTTGCATTCACACATTTATGAAACTCATAGAAGAAAACGGATCTAATGTGATCTTTAGATAGGAGGACATATGAGTGTATATCGAAAAAAATTAAAAACAACATTCTTAATTCTGAGAGAAAAAGGTATAAATTACACATTTTAGCAAACAAAAACAATAACAAGTTGCACTACTTTCATAAATACTATAAAAATCTTTATTCTAGAAAATCGGCCATTAATTTGGTTCCATAAGGAATTTTTTTTTCTCGTTTTCCTAGTCTGGGGTTGGAACTCGAAATATTAACAGTAGGTAACGCAAGCAGATCAGCATCATGATAACACAGTAGTGCGGTCGAAAGAGAAAGTGGGCGGACGGGCGGACAGGCAAACATGACTACACAGGTGGCAGCAACGACTTTACAGCGTGCCTTAGGCAGATGGGCTCGAGTATATTTAAATATCTAAATTATTCGAGGGGTAGGCATGTTGATAATATCTGTTATTTCGTTTTTAAAATTGAATTTGCAAATTTGGTCTGTGAAACTATTTCCTTAAAATAAGCTTCTTGAAATTTTTCTTTTTTAAAATTGGATGGTTGCCTTGTCGTATAGGCGACGCTCCTGAAGAGGGTTGAGTAACTCTAGGAGACTTTTCTAGTGAATAAAGTAAGTCTTATTATTACTTTTACCTAACCTCATATATATATATATATATATATATAAATATATATATATATATATATATATATATATATATATATATATATATATATATATATATATATATATATATATATATATATATATATATATAGACGGACATCGGAGAGTCAGGCTACTTTAATAAGAGGATAAAAGAACATTTAGATGATATCAGAAGGTGTACGAATTCGTCAAGTCTCTTTACACACATGCAAACGCACGACCATAGAATTGATTTTAACCATTCAAAAACCTTTTTAAATCAAACAATTATATTGAAAGGAGAATTTCGTAATCCATCATCATCAGCAAAGTTGATAATTGCAATTTAACTGAAGGGCAATAAAAATTTTAAAAAAATATATATAACGAATAGAGTTGCCAGATGCAATTCGTTTGGGGGATAAGCAACTCTCCAGATTGTTTCCGGTTCCATTTTATTTTGTTTAGCTTGTCATTCACGCCAGATTTACTCTAGTATATATTTTATTTTCCAGATTGTTTACTGCCGTTTAATTTTTTTTAGGATGTGTCTTACCTTCCATAACTCTGCTCCTTGTCTAGCGTCTTCATTATTAGTTGAAAACGAGATGTTGCTGAAACTATTCCGATAGTTCTAAAAATTTTTTGGATTCAATAATATGGTCTACTATTTTCTTCCACTGATATACATCACGTCAATGTGATATCCTCCATTATATATATATATATATATATATATATATATATATATATATATATATATATATATGACCCTTATGGCAGCAGGGAATGGTGTTTATACTGCACTATCAATCTAGGTGGAGGAGCTGCCTCTAGCAGTGATGAAATAACTCAATAGCGAGTTCTGGAATATGATATTGAATCCAGTGTATAGTAGCATAGAATTAATTTACGATACTAATGTCTGTATGAAGCTCGCCATACCCTATTCAGTCCTATACTGAGAATGGAATGGACAGTAGAGTCTGCACACATCCTCAAATCCCCCCAAAAAGACATCAAGCCTCTAAAATAACAAATTGGCATTAGCAATGAACAACAAAATAACATTATTAATAAGAAACATCTTTAAAACGTAACAAAGTTGAAGGCTTCTCATAATATCCATAAATTCCAATGTACAAATAAGAATCTATTTCTAATAATTAAAACTTTAGAAGTACATAACTGTGATCAAAGCGATGCTCGCTGCCTCAGTGTCTATGGTTCAAATCGCTTTCCTGCACATGTTTTTCGAAAAAAGGTAATAAAAATTACTGTAAGACAAATATATTCCGGTTTCTCTCTCTTTCCATCTGGTTTATTGCATATATATATATATATATATATATATATATATATAGAGAGAGAGAGAGAGAGAGAGAGGGAGAGAGAGAGAGAGAGAAAGAGAGAGAGAGAGAGAGAGATATGCGGTTAAAAAGCTATTTTTGCCAAACACAGTCTTCCTTAAAGCCCTCAGATGGAGCTCTTCTCACATACAGAGAAAGTAACTTTTAAAATAAGCGTTCTCTCAGATGGCCAAAAAACTATCTTTTAATTGGCCTTTCAAATGTCACCCCTGCTTATCGATGAGAATGGAAAAAAATTTCTTCTCCATTTTCGCCACACCTTCTAAATTGAAAAAAAATATTGCAGTGACGCCACTATTTATGTGATTAAAAGGATATTTTTGGCAAAAACAGTCTTCCTCAAAGCCCTCGGAAAGAGCTCTTCTCACATACACGAAAAGGCAACACTTAAAATAAGCATTCTCTCAGATAGCCAAAACACTATCTTTCTATTTGCATTTTCAAATGTCACCGCTGCTTATCCAAAACTGGGGTGAATCACCTTCATTCGATAGGGAATGTGGAAAAACTCGCTGCATGGGTTCCGCACGCTTTTGAGCGAAAGCAACTAACTTTAACGCTCTATGTTTACCGTAGATATGCTTGCTCGTCAAAAGGCTACTCGTGGATATAAAGACAGATTTCTTCACCGCATCATCACTGACGACGAATCTTGGTCTGTTTATGTCAACATAAACCATCGAAAACAATGGCTTAGCCCCAATAAAAAAACACTTCCGCGATTAAAGCAAGGACTTCATCCACGAAAGAAGATGCTGTGTGTGTGGCGGGATTATGAAGGCATCCGTCTTTATGAGCTCCTTGCGAACATCAAGATTGCCAATGCAGAACTCTAGGTTCAACCAATGTACCGACTCGCCGAAGCTAATTGTGAAAAGCGACCTCATCGACGTTATGGAGTCCTTCTGCAACACGACAATACCCGTCCTCATATTTAGAATATGACAAAAGACGCCATCCAAACGCTCAATTGTGAAATCCTGCTGCATCTTCCATATTCGCCAGACTTGGCTCCATCGGATTTCCATCTTTTCCGAGCGCTCTCCCACAATTTGCGTGGCTTTTCGTTCAATCCTGATTTGGAAATATGAACCTGGTTAGGCGAATTCTTCGAGTCAAAATCCAAAGATTTTTATTGCAGAGGCATCGAAAAACTAGTTGAATTTGGGAAGAAGTCGTAAATAACAACGGAGAATACATTATTGATTAAATTACATATTGTTATCAATTATAAATGAAGTTTCTCTAAAATTGTTAATGGTAATGGAAAAATTTGATGAAACCGCAAGAACCTATTCCTTAACCCATCAATTTAAACTATTATATTCATTTTTACTCTGCGCATAGTCCTAAAGTCCTACATTCCGTTTTTTTCCTATATGTTTTTACTTTCTTTACGAGTTGCAAGTCTTTAATATATGTATTCCTAATTCTGCAATATCTTTGAAATTGGCCATAAACAATGTTACCCTTATCCCTTTCTTCTAAACTGTCTTTCCTCTGAAAAAAATGACATTCTATAATAGAGCTCCTGCTATTCCTTTTAATGTTAAAAATATTTTGGTTTTACCCTTCTCTGTTTGTTTCAGTGACATTCCCGGTCTTTTAAAAAATTCTAACATTTCAGTTACTTTCAAATCGGAGTCAAGTATTAAAAACATTCTAGTTCACAATAATTTTAATATTTTGTGGGTAGTCTATTCTGTTGAATGTTCTGTTTGTCCAAGTAAATATTTTGGACAGACAGGAAAGAAATTATTTGTCGTTATTAATCAGCATCAATACAATGTTAGGAGAGCTGTAAATACTAGTGTCTTTTTTTGTGCATATGTCCGAAAATAACCACTTAATTAAAAGAAATTCACCAAAATTTATTTTTCGCTCAAATGACTCAATTAAAAGAAACCTTATTGAATGTCGTTGAATAAGCCAATTTGATAACTTTAACATTTTCCCTGGCCTTATTAAAAGTAATGTTATCAAGAAAATCCTCATTCTTAAAGAAATTAGCTTGGACGTATGTTCTTAATTTTTTTTTCAATTTTCATTTTTATGGGAACCTGATTTGTCAATTTAATTATTGCATTGATTTTTATAAACATTATTTTATTTTTCTTCCTCTCTCCTTGTACCTGCCCCATTCATTTCAATTTACTTCTCCTGTCTCTCCTAATCTCCCTCTTTAGACTATTGATTTATCCGTTAATCCTTTAACCACTTTGGCTCTGTTCTTGACTCATTCTTGCCTTTGGGTTTGACCTTGCTACCTCTTATAGCTAAATCTTAATGAGAATTTACCCGTCCCTCTCCTCCTTCCTCATTGGTGATTTCTTGTCTTAGAGGCGGCCCTTTATCTTTTACTAGCTTATATATACCCTTATTATATTATTTTCTCGTGTATTTATCCTTGAGAATGAACTGAATAAAGTTCGAAAGTACTTGGAAGTACCTTTACTTTTTTTCCTGCTGTACATTGGATTCATGAATATATATATATATATATATATATATATATATATATATATATATATATATATATATATATATATATATATATATATATATATTTATATAGTAGTTCTAGCATAACCTTCACGAAATTTAAACTTGAATACCTCAGTAGAATTTAATTGGATTTAAATGAAAATTCGTTTACAACAATTTATATATATTCTTTATTATTTCTAAAGACTTCAACTATATTTGTGTAAAGGAAATACGAAATCTGCATGCCTGCGCTTGTTTGACCTTATTTATTGCTTTCTCTTTCATTCTTCATTTAAATTTTAAATTTATGTGCTGTTTTATTATATCTCCTATTATAATGGTGTTAGCTTTAAATAATTTAATTATAAAGAAACATCTTTTAAAGAAGAAGGTTTTAATCGAATTAGAATTTTCTTTGAATTTCAAGATTAAAATGGACTCGTAGAATTGTTTATAACTTAAAATTTTTACGACAGAGAAAAAATGATTGAAATAAAAGAACTTGTTTTATCTGAAAAGACAAAAACCCCGGTCTTCTATGTCAATGGAAAATCACCAGTAAATTAGATATTTCCCATTCGTCTCTGAAACGAAAAGAAAAATTTAAACATAAATTAAAGGCTTGAAAAATAACGCTCCGAAATATTCCTATGATGGCTATTCCTCTCAACATAGGAAAATTTTGTGTTTTCCGACGAAAAAGTTTTTACTTTGGAAGTGCCAACTAATAGTCAAAATAAAAGTCTATGGCTCTAAAAAAAAAGAAAATACATCTATCCAGCCTATACCACGAATCTTCAAGATTTAGCATAAAAACAATGGTTTCTGACGGAATGGTAAAACAAAGATCAATTTTACCGATAGACAAAAATCTTTAGTTCATTCAAAAAATTACATTAATCTATATTCTCATACAAGCAAAACAACATCCAATTATTAGAAGGAAATTGTCCTCATTTTATCAAAAATGATGAATGAACTCCTCAATCATATGACTGTAACCCTATTCTATATGTAATTTATTTAAGGAAAAGGTTTACAGAAATAAAAAAATAAATTTAGTGAATCTGTAAATAGGGAAAAAATCCTGCATAAGATAAAATAACGCTATCTGATATCAAAACATGTATTTCTTCTTTTAAAACGCTATTAAGTGCTGTAAGTGACCAGTATGGTGTGCATATTGATAATTAATTTTAATAAATTTGAATTTTTTCAGATACTATCCTTTGTCGTGAGCAATGGACAAGTATATATTTGATTGACTATATTATTTTCTAATTGTAGCAATACTATTGAATTTTTTAGTGATAATACGAAATAAATATAAGTTGTATATGATTTATAATTTATATCCAATTACACTTGATTCAGTTATTAAAGTTTTGGCTGGGCGTCTCCATATATATATATATATATATATATATATATATATATATATATATATATATATATATATATATATATATATATATATATATATATATATATATATATATATATATATATATATATATATATATATATATATATATATATATATATATATATATATATATATATGATGGGAGTATTTTTGAACAGATGTAGAGGGAGAATAATAGAAACTATAATTGTTACGATATTTTTTTATTATTGACGTTTTGCTCATGTAGAGCTACCTCAGATTAACAAAAAAGTAAGACGATAAAGTGTTTATTGTTTATTCGTTAGACAGATAAAGTGAAGAAGCCCTCCACGTTTCCGTGGATTGGGGCAGTGAGGGAATAGAGGAAATGCAATGAAAATTAAATATAGGAAGAGTTAGAAAGGTTGGCCGAGTGTCGGGCCATTTCACTTTCTACATTAACAATTTTAATAAACAATTTACACTTTGTTATAAGTACATAGTATGGTTATATGTACATGTGATTAATTATTCTTACTCTTTCATAAATTTGATATTTATTTATTAGTCACTACTCCATCATAACATTGATTTTTATCTGCATATTATTTGGTATTCCTAGTATTTCGAAAATTCAAAATTTAAAAGATTTGTCTCGTTGTTCTATGTTTTTATTCACTTTCTCCTCAAGTTAGATATTTATTTTATTCACATTTAGTTAACTACTAACTTTTATTTTAATCACAATAATTTAATATTTTGGTTCTTATTATGCTAATTCCTATTAATTTACTATAGCTGTTCTAAGATTAATTACTTTTTTATATATAATTACTCATACATTTTAGTTATTATTATTATCTATATTTATTATTATCATTTTTAAGCACTTTCAAGATGCCTTCTCCACTTTTAAATTATATTATTACTTACACACTCATAATTCGCTATTATCATATGTTTTTTATGTCACTTATTTTAATCACTTAAATATCCTTATTTATTCACTTTACGTTTAACATTTTGTAAATTAGTTACTGCACTTAATCGCCTAATTTACTAATTTACTATATTAAATTTTTTACTGTTATCGTTTGTGATTAGTATTAATCGCTTTGCATTCAATTTTTATTAGTAACTATTAAAATTAGTATCGTTATTTGTCCACTTATTCGCACTTTCGTTTATTTATCAATTTCTGAAGTTTTTTGCCTATTCCTCATCTTCTTGTAGATGGACATATTGACGGTGTGTATTCCGGAGTCCGGGATGAACATCGCGCGCTCCATTACTAAACCCTTATCTCCTTAGCCGAACATGCATCCTCGAAGCCCCAATTGTAGTCGCAAAGGCAAATGTCTTCGTGCAGTCGTTCCACGTTTCCCTTTGTGGGCCTACAAACGGGAGCCGGAAGATCGTTGGTGTCGAACAAGATACCCAAAGGTTAAATATCCTTTTTCTTCTTCTTCTTGCATCGACTTCTTTTTCTTTTTCCTTTGGCACCAGGGTAAATTGTCCTTTTTCTCCCTGAGGGATACAACACGATATTTCAGGTTTTCTTCTTCGTCTTCTTCTGAGTTTTGCAGAAATAGGCTTTTTTCTTCTTCTTGCATCGATTTCTTTTTCTTTTTCCTTTGGCCCCAGGGTAAAATGTCCTTTTTCGCCCTGAGGGGTAAAACAGGATATTTCTGGTTTTCTTCTTCGTTTTCTTTTGAGTTTCGCAGAAGTATGTTGTTGTTATTTTTCCTTCTTCTTCTTCTTGCATCGACTTCCTTTTCCTTTTTCTTTGTAGTTCCTTTTGGGAGCTCTTTTCGAGTTTCCGTTGTTTTCTACTGCTTCCTTTGAGATTACTTCTTCCTCTGTACTTTTTTGGAAGCGCCAGACAATAAATTACGTCTTGAAAAAGATAGAAGATAAAGTATATATTAAGAGTAGAGTGGCCGATGGGAGCTTTGATAAAGTGGTAAAAGGGAATGAGTTGATAGGTAGTGGTAGTCGCTGAGTGACCAGCTATCTCCTTGTTTCTCTTTACTAATTCTTATTCTTCAAGCTCCTCTTTTCGTTATTTGAGGCTCTAACGCCTCTAATGTTCTTCGTTATTTTTTTTTCTTTATTTGTTGTCTACTGCAGATTATTTTTTTTAAGGTTGTGAATTGCTTAACAATCACACCTACTCGTATATATTTGGGTCGGTTCCCACCTCTAATTTGTTTTTCCGCTCCTAAAACTCCCTCTGTTGTTTGCCTTGTCAGTTTGCGGGATCTCCATGTCCCTCTTCTCTTCTTCGCTAAGTAGGTCGTTTAACTTGTCCCACACCTTACAAGCTGCTTTGTGCAGGGACACATTTATGGCCGGAAGATCTATTTCGCGCTGCTGGTCGTTAGCTTTTTATGTTATCTTATTGTGTTGGAAATGTTATACACTGCTGCATTTTGGCCCCTTTAGAGTTTAATTGTATTTATTTTGTAGTCTATTCATCGGAATAGCTGGATAGAGAATTGTGGCCCTGTATAGTGTATTGTATGTTATTTTGTTGTTTTATATTTTTAGGCCTCGAAGTTGATATACCTAATTTCGTTAAGCTCACCTTACGCGTTTCCTGTATCCCTACCGGGAGATCTTGAGCATAAGCACTTTTCCCATGTTCCCGTACTGATACCTATTGTCATTTACTTGTACGTTGGCGATTTTTCGACCTCCTATTGGGATAATGGAGGACTTTTCGGGATTTATGCGGATCTTCTATTTGTTTGGGGATCCTCGCCATTGTTTGGGGATGCCTGTATAGGCTATCTGTTACTATCGTTATGTCATCTGTACATTGTATATACTTAGTAGATTCGTTGACTGGGCTAGGTAAGTCCATTATGAAACTAATGCAGAGTGTTAGACTTATGGAGCCCGCTTAAGAGAACCCCTGAAGGATATCGAAGCTCGGTCGATTGAAGCCCCCCACTGAAATATAGGCCTAGCTATCCGTAACGTAGTCATATAGGCATTTTGGTAAGGCGGAGGGTAGCCCTAATCTTCTGATCTTGCACTTAAGGCCGATTCTCCAGAGTATATCAAAAGCTTTTTCGACGTCCGTAAGTACAACATCCCTAAAGTTCTTGTTAAATTTGCTCTGGACACTGCATCGACTATAAATGCCAAGCCCATTTCAGTATTACTATTTTTCATGAACCCATGTTGGTGGTTCGGTATCGGGGATCTTTCTTCAAAGGGTTTGGTCAATCTGGCATTTAGCAAACTTTTTCAGTCTCGCCAGTCTCTCCAGCCATGTAATTGGTCTGAAATTATCTGGACTGTGATGGAACGAGTTGAAGCTGCGCTAATTTCAACTTCTATCACATATTATTTAAAACCACGATGGGCCCACGTGCATCTTCGTTTCGAAGCTTGGCGCCTTATCACAGCCACCGGATGTCAATGTTTAAACAAGGAGGTTATCGTCCCCCCCGTGCGCCCACATACGCCGACCTCGCCAAATTGAGTTAGGCTTATGGGCAGATAAGGCATTGTTCACAGGCTCGGCTGTGCGTTCCCTCGAAGCTCCCAATCCATTGTCCCACACGCCAAGGGAGTGTACTGGCTATTTATATGGAAACTTTACCACTAAGATCAGATTGGAGATCCAGATTTTTGTCGTGAAACATCACCCCGACCCTCTCTCACTTTGTGCGCCAAGGGACCTCGACCTCGACATTCACCATCACTTGTCCAGAAGGAGGACAATATCCCTTGAGGGCCAAAGGTTCGAGCCTTTCGTGACGTCAAGTCCTCAAGGCTTCCCCCTCGTTGTTCGGAAAGAGAACAATGTAGAACAGCCATTGTTCTTTTGAGCCCGTGGCCAAGAAACGGTTCTCACCCTTCCCCCTCGTGTTCAGAAGAGAACAACGTAGAACAGTCATTGTTCTTTTAGGCCCTTTCGCCAAGAAACGGTTCTCACCCTTCCCCCTTGTTGTTCAGAGGAGAACAACATTAGAACAGCCATTGTTCTTGAGCCCGTAGACAAGAGACGGTTCTCATCCCCATCCCTGTTGTTCAGAGGAGAACAACATTAGAACAGCCATTGTTCTTGAGCCCGTAGACAAGAGACGGTTCTCATCCCACCCCCCTGTTGTTCAGAGAAGAACAACATTAGAACAGCCATTGTTCTTGAGCCCGTAGACAAGAGACGGTTCTCAACCCCCCTTTGTTCAGAGGAGAACAACGTAGAACAGCCATTGTTCTTCAAGCCGTTTGTCGAGAAACGGCTCTCATTCCCAAGACGCAACGTCAGGATCCTTTTATTCCCCCTCTTCGGCTGGAACTCGCCAGCGGACCGAAATTCCTTCGCTGCACCACTAGCATAAAGTTACGTAAGCCAAACGTCACCTTTGAGTACTTAACCCTTTTGTCAATTCTATCCTGTGCTTTAAATGGTTTATACAACCATCCCATCTCTTTAACTCTATATTTGTTTTACCTTTTTAAATCCTCGGATTAGCCCGAGCCCCCACGACCCTTTCCATTCTCTGTTTATGTCAATATTTTCCGTCTTGTGTTTGTTGATATTTATTATTAATAAAACTTTATTTTATTAATGATAGAAATATAATCATCCTTGAGCTCAGTTCCACTGCTTAAGCATATCGAAGATACATAATATCAGCCGCCAGACATTAACGCACTCTTAAGATAATTAAGGAAGTTCCCTCAACGATTAGTTACATATGGTATATCGTCGGGAGTTATTCTACGACATATATTTATATACTATTTAAATTTGGTATACGGTGTTTTAGGTTTAACGCAATATCTTTGCAAACACTGGTCTCAGTCGAGTAAAGCATAGTGTTATTCAAGAAAATATTAATAGAGTATAGTAGTTCCCTTTTGTTTTAACAATTGCTATCCCCTTGTTTTTAACTTAAGAAGCTGGAGTAGCTCAAGGAACGGTTATAATAATTTGTTTGTGGTTTTTTTGTGATTTTAGTCAGTGGTTATTTAGATCGAACTATTTAGGTAGGCTAATTTCTCTAGAAGGCATAATTCTTGTTGCAAGGAATTTTAGATGGTTGACTAGTTCGCCCCAAGTGCAAAGATGACTCAGTTCGAAATCTTTAAAGCGCAAGGAGAATCTTTGGGACTCTCCGGAAAGGAACTAATTGAGTACATTCTAGAGGAGCAAAGAAAAGAGCGTGAAGAAAAAGAAAAAAAAAGAGAAATCCAAAGAGAAGAACGAGAAAGAGAAATCCAACGAGAAGAACGAGAATGAGAAATCCAACGAGAAGAAAGAGAAAGGGAAAAAGAAATTCAACGAGAAGAAAAAGAAAGGGAAAAAAATCCAACGAGAAAAAAGAGAAAGAGAGGAACGGATAAGACAAGCTGAGCTTCACCATCAGATTGAATTAGCTCGTGTTGAAGCAGAAATACAGTCATCCAGTTCCCGTTCGGAAGCCCCCCCGCCCCCAATCTTTCACTAAAGCTCGTTAATTTCAAGGATGGAGAGGATTTCGGAGCATTTTTAGCCCACTTCGAAAAGATCCTCGAAATCAATAACATGGATCTGGAGGCTGAAGGTGTAGCCAGATTACTTCCCCTGTTAAATTGCAAATTGCGAAAATTTTTTATATTTTTACCATCTGAGTGACAATTAACTACAGCAGCTTAAAACCTGAGTTATTTGCGACTCATAATATGACTCCCGATTTCTACCGCCAAGAATTTCGAGGAGGTCGTATTAAACCCGGACACACGTTCCGTCAATTCGGATACATTCTTCAGAGGAATTTTAAATTTTGGTTAGAATCCTCAAAGGTTGATCCGAACTACGAGTCCTTAACAGACTTCGTGTTGCAAGATCAATTTTTGGCGTCTCTCCCGACAGAGATCCACGCGTTCGTCAAGGATCGTCGGTGCCAGACCTTTAAAGAATGTACCGAAGAAGCGGATGTCTATGCCGCAAGCCATAATTTTTACCCAAAGGAGAATCAAACTTCTCACCAATCCCCCTACAAGGAAAGAAGGAAGGATTCGCGCCCCTTCACAGGAAAACCGACGAAGTTTCCGAGCCCCGTAAAACTCCAAAACTTTTTTCCCCCAAACCAACAACGGGACTCCAAACCTCCCGTTAAGATTTCTCCTCCATCTCTCTTCCCGAAGCGACCAATCGTATGCTTCACCTGTGGTGTAGAAAACCCCATGAGCTGGAATTGCCCCTAGAATTCTAGGCTTAAAAGCGGACCAGCCCACCAAGTTCACCAGATTAATGCAACCCTGGCTACCCCGGTGGTGCAGACCCAAGCAGAAACTTCTCCCCCTCCGTCAGGCCACCAAATCATTTTTGTTTTTGATAAAAGTTCATCAGGAACTTTGAAATTTGAGGAGGGCAGCGTGAACGGCTGCCGAGTATCGACTCTCGTCAGGGAAACAGGATGTACGTGTTTCATCGTGTCCGACGAACTCCCATCCCCCAGTGGACTCTAACCACGAAAAATTTGCGGTGGTACATGACTACCTTGAGCGGGTGAACCAATTCCCCGTCGTTAGATGTTACCTGCAGTGTCAATATTATGATGGCTGGGCTGAAGTAATTTTTAGCACCCATACAATTTTGTTCCGTACTTATAGGACAGAGCCCCCAAGTAAGTTCCGACCCTGTGTCTCAGGCTGCCCTTCCTAGAGGCCGAGCAAAGAAAGAAGCCCAGGAGCCCGTCCCCATCAGAACCCCGATACCGTCCGATTTCTCGGAGACCCCTAACCAGGACTTTAGGACGGCACAAGAGGAGTGTGAATCACTAACACCCTTAGGTGATAAGGCCAAAGACAAGTACACGGAGACTGTCCCTGGACCCCAAGAAAAAAAGAACCCCCAACGCGCCGATGGAGATACCTTCGTAGAACTGGACGAAACATCGGCGCTTGAAGAAGATTACCCCGCGGAGTCCCTTAATGTAATACCGATAGTGTGCACCCAACCTGATGCCGATTACCCTCCTCCTTCCCTACCAGGCGAGTCTTTGGAACCCTTTGACCTGGATAGTGACGCGCAGCTGACACTACGTCAGAAGAGTCAGCTACAAAAGCTATTTGAATGGAGTCACCATTTAACCACCCTATTAGCTCTTTTCGAGTGACTGCGCGAAAATGGCCTCACCCTTGGCCCCAGCAAATGCCATTTTGCCCACGAAACCAGGAAATATTTGGGTTTCAAAATAGGACCAAGCAAGTTAGGTCCCCAAGAGAACAAGATTAAGGCAATCGCCGACATGCCCTTCCCGATTACAAAGAAGCCATTAAGATCGTTCTTAGGATCAGCTTCTCACTATCAGCGATTTGTTCCGAATTTCGCTGCAATTTGGGCCCCCCTCAGCCCCCTTCAAAAAAAGAATTTCCCCGATCGTTTACGTTGGAATGATGTCGATATTTCCCATTTTAATCAGCTCAAGAATAAGCTCATTTCTGCCCCCATTTTAAAGTTGCCCAACCCGGAAAAATCCTTTGGGGTTAAGACCGACGTGAGCAACGAGGGCATTGGAGGTGTACTCCTTCAATACGTGGATGACGGAACGAGTCATCCAGTTGCATATGCTAGTCGTCAATTATTACCACACGAAAAGAGATATGCCACTATAGAAAAGGAAGCTCTATCAATTATCTGGGTCATAGATAAATTCAAGATGTACATTGATAAGTAAAGAATTTCAGATAGGAACCGACCACCGTCCGTTAGCCTATATTAGGAATGTGAGACACTCAAACGGCCGCATCATGCGCTGGAGTTTACTCTTGCAAGAGTATCAGTTTAAAATGAATTATATAAAAGGTTCCGATAACCAGGTCACTGACGCCCTCAATAGGAATGCGTTACCGAATAGCGTAGAGTAAGTGCATTCATAGGATTAGTATCTCTATGTAGGTATATACCGTCTTGTACGACTCAAATTAAAATTCTCTTGTAATATAATTTATTAATGTATATGACTGAATTTTGTAACGCTCAATGTTTATTTTTTTTGTATGTATATATATTTGTACCCATTAATTTACGTATAAATTATTTTGTCCCGTATGTACTAATTTTATATCATTTCATTGTTCCATGCCCTTTTTTTTCTTTGATTAAGTTGTATTAAAGGTTATTTTCTCCTGTAATCTTTAGATCAAAATAATCATATGTATTGAGGTAATACTAGTTAGGTGCAGGAAGGTACGGTTGGTACAAGAAAACGAGTTCCCCACAACGGAGCTCTATCGTTGTCCCTTCTCTCTTTTTTTTCGAAGTGACAACTTCCCCTCGGAATGGAGGGGTGTGATAGAACGAGTTGAAGCTGCGCTAATTTCAACTTCTATCACATATTATTTAAAACCACGATGGGCCCACGTGCATCTCCGTTGCGAAGCTTGGCGCCTTATCACAGCCACCGGAGGTCAATGTTAAAACAAGGAGGTTATCGCCCCCCCCCCGTTCGCCCCCATACGCCGACCTCGCCAGATTGAGTTAGGCTTATTGGCAGATAAGGCATTGTTCACAGGCTCGGCTGTCTGTTCCCTTGAAGCTCCCACTCCATTGTCCCCCACGCCAAGGGAGTGTCCTGGCTATTTATATGGAAACTTTACCACTAAGATCAGATTGGAGATCCAGATTTTTGTCGCGAAACATCACCACGACCCTCTCTCCCTTTGTGCGCCAAGGGACCTCGACCTCGACATTCACCATCACTTGTCCAGAAGGAGGACAATATCCCTTGAGTGCCAAAGGTTCGAGCCTTTCGTGACGTCAAGTCCTCAATGCTTCCCCCTCGTTGTTCGGAAAGAGAACAACGTAGAACAGCCATTGTTCTTTTGAGCCCTTTGCCAAGAAACGGTTCTCACCCTTTTCCCTTGTTGTTCAGAGGAGAACAACATTAGAACAGCCATTGTTCTTGAGCCCGTAGACAAGAGATCGTTCTCACCCTTCCCCCCTGTTGTTCAGAGGAGAAAAACATTAGAACAGGCATTGTTCTTGAGCCCGTAGACAAGAGACGGTTCTCAACCCCCCTTTGTTCAGAAGAGAACAACGTAGAACAGCCATTGTTCTTGAGCCCGTATACAAGAGACGGTTCTCATCCCCCCCCCCCCTGTTGCTCAGAGGAGAACAACATTAGAACAGCCATTGTTCTTGAGCCCGTAGACAAGAGACGGTTCTCAACCCCCCTTTGTTCAGAAGAGAACAACGTAGAACAGCCATTGTTCTTCAAGCCGTTCGTCGAAAAACGGTTCTCATTCCCAAGACGCCACGTCAGGATCCTTTTATTCCCCCCCTTCGGCTGGAACTCGCCAGCGGACCGAAAATTCCTTCGCTGCACCACTAGCATAAAGTTACGTAAGCCAAACGTCACCTTTGAGTACCTAACCCTTTTGTCAATTCTATCCTGTGTTTTAAATGGTTTATCGAACCATCCCATCTCTTTAACTCTATATTTGTTTTACCTTTTTAAATCCTCGGATTAGCCCGAGCCCCCACGACCCTTTCCATTCTCTGTTTATGTCAATATTTTCCGTCTTGTGTTTGTTTATAGTTATTATTAATAAAACTCTATTTTATTAATGATAGAAATATTATTATCCTTGAGCTCAGTTCCACTTATTAAGCATATCGAAGATACATAATATCGGCCGCCAGACATTAACGCACTCTAAAGATAATTAAGGAAGTTCCCTCAACGAATAGTTATACATGGTATATCGTCGGGAGTCATTCTACGACATGGACTAGTAGGGGTTTGCCGGATTTCGGTAGAAATATTATTTTTCATCTTTTCAAATTGTTCGGGGAAATATCTTACTAATAAGCGTAATATTAAATAGCGATACTATTTCATAAAAAAGTGGTCCAGCTCTCGAATTAGATTATCCTTAGTTAGTTCTAACTCACCTGGCGCCCTCTGTTAGCTAGCTAAGAGTGTTCTTTTCACTTCTTATATAGTAACTGACTCGATTCCTTCCTTCTCTAGAGATGTCGGTGATGTAGTGTTAATGGGGACAATTTCAAGTGAATTTAATTCTAGTTCATCAACCATTCTTAACTCGTGTTCTCTATCGGAGTCTTCGTTTTTGGGGGCAAAGATATCAAATTCTCTTCTTTAATGATCACGGAGAGCGGCTTCGAATTCGTGGGGTTCTTTGGCTTTCTCCCATCTTGTATGATTTCGATTTTGGGCTTTGATTGTCTTCTTCCTCTGGCTATATGTTGATTTTTTGGTAGCTTGGTGGGGTTGACTTCGCTCTCTATCTCCTCCACATATCGATCTCATCTTAAACTTCTTTCTTCTGTCGTTGCATTTATCAAGTCTTCTTTCACTTGCTGTTATCTTGCCCGTTTCTTTCTTTGGGGACCATTATGATCTATGTCTTCCCTCAAAGCTATATATTTTTGTTATAGGTTCTCAATTTTGGCAGTTCTTAGTGGGTGCGGTAGTGTTCTATATTCTCTGGTGGGGACATGCTTATTATCCGCCTTGACCAGTGCCTCCATATGCTTTTCAAGCTCTTGATCAATCTCCTCCAAAGTTTTTTCTGATAATATTTTTCTGCTTGTGTCTAGCTAGGTCCTTTGATTAACCGTTCTAATTGACTTTCCTGGGCAGTTTCTTGGGGCATCTAATTTGGATATGGTGTAGTGATAGCGTCATAACTATCATCTCTTGGTCATTTTTAGAAGGTGGTCCTCTTTCCATCTTGAATTAGAGGTTTATTGCTGCCGGTATTATATCGGGCTTTGTGGCCCTGTTAGGCCCAAAGTAGATTGGAAAGTCTGGTCATATACGCTCTACTATTCTTCTTTTCAACATCTTGTGGATGTTTCTTCCTGCCTTGTTAAAGTTTCTAGTGTATTCTGAGGCTCTACTGCGAGCGATTAAATCTCTAATAAAGATTGCCTGGTCTTTTTTTCCGAAAAGTTTTTAGGAATTATGAACGGGCAAAAAGTCCCTCCTTGGGAGTTGATAACTAGTCGGATGATAATATTCCTGGGGGATGTTCTTACGCCTACCGCCAAGTAGGTTTCGTCCAAATCTTTGCGTTTCTTGTAGCTTACGTCGCTTCTTATTGTTATTGCCACCCCATCAAAATTTACGTCGTTAGTGGTTCACGTTATGCTATTGTAGCTGCATATTTTGATATTTTGTTTCTGAGCTAAGATTTATTTCGTTTAGCAGGATTATTTCCGGATCTTGCTTTAGGTGTGAATTACTAAGAGAGAATATTTTCTCCTTTTAACCGGCCTAGTTATGACTTATTACTTTAATTCTCCTGATGTGGGCCATTATTTCTGTCTTGGGGGATTTTCTAGATTACCGCTTGTTACTATTTTATAAATTTCTCTGTCTGAATATGGGCCTTCAAACTCATATTTGTTTTTCTCATTTTGCTTTCCTTATATAAGTTTATTATTATTCTGCGGGAAGGGTCATTCTTCTGAGGCGAAAAATTTTAAGCTGAATATCGATGAGGCATGTAAATTCATAAACAGTGACGGTGAGGAGCACACACATGTGTTCAAGGCCGCCTTTCAGTCAAGTCCAATCGCTCCGGAGGCAGCTGAATTTGAGTTGGTTATGTTTAACTCCAGGCTTTACCAGTTTATCAAACGAGAAGTTTTTGTCCCGCTGCAGATTTGTTTCTCTTGCTATGCCATGGAAAAGCATGCCATCAAAGATTGCCAAGCCTCGGGGAAGGTATGTTCCAAGTGCGCGCAATCAAGCCACACCTGGAGGGATATCACATATCCGTACAAGAAGTGTCTGAACTGTGGCAACTCCCGCGGCACCTTATCCATTACCTGCCCAAACTGTAGAAGCGTTGATAGCGGATAAGAAGAAGCTAATGATTGACGAGATAAATAAAAGGACTACCAACGTATGCACAGGCGATGAATAGGACCGAGCAGGACAAGACCATGCGGCAAATTGATCAAAACATAGACTCGACCTTAAAATGTGCATTTTGCACGCCCATTGCACCAATATTAAGAACTGGTAAGTTATACAACAGAGCATAATAAAATGTTGGGCCCTAATGGTCTCAAACTGATGTGTTTTTTTGACGACCGAACGTCAGGTGACCTATTCCACGCCCAAATAAAAAGCATAACGCAAACGGTCAAGAGGTCTTGCTCGAATTCCCATGACCCCCGCCTACGCAAGAAAGATAACACCGAAGATAATGATTCTCAAATGGAGATGAGCGACCTGACAGGAGAAGTCGTTCAGTTCAATGAAATTGAAATTAAGGTAGAGACAACAGAAACTACCATGCCCAATAAACCATTCTAAATTACTCTGGATTTATTCAATTTGATTTATGGCTCCACATTTGCACCAATCCCCAGAAAATCCAAGGTCGGTGATTTGATTGAAGGAGGCATAAAAGGTAAATATAAATGGGATTTGGACGATGCTACCTCCAAATAAGATTTATTACAAGCATTCATACAAGGCCTGATCCAATTTTGTTCTGAATTACGCTCCAATTTAATCCAGAAACAATTAAGGAAGAAAATATCGGGGAATGTAAGTTCGCCGGCCAGGAAAATAGGAACAAAAAGTCAAGTATGGCTACTTGTACTAGATACCTCAGGAAGTTGAAGATTTTCTAGCTCAACGTAAACGGTTAGAAGGCCTAAAGGAAGACGTATAAAGAAATTATAAGAATCGTTGACCATCGACATTGTGTTCATTTTCGAGCATGGTCTGAATGGTGAAAACGAGTATATGTATAAAAATTTACAAACTTGTGGTCCTGATTGCTTCACAATAGAGGTATGATGAACTAACCACGGCGATCAGTAAGACATAAATTCAAGGAAATATATGATTTGGAAAATCTTATCTAGCAATTAAGATCTGCATAACATATTATAACTTGGTAGTTGCCGGAGGTACCGACCTCCCAGGCGTCCATAACTTCTGATGCCAAATTTTCCACGAATCTTCAGGAGGGAACCCTCAACCATCTTTATCGAGCATTTAAATGCCCGCTGTAAAGAGTCCGGTTACACCACAGCATTCAATGTAGCCGATAACTCGCTGAGCCTTTTAATTGACAGAGGCATCGTACAGAAAGAAAGGTCGCCGACCAAACCAGATGTAGTGCTAACCATTTCGAACTTCTCTCTGAATCAAGTTACCCTTTCTCCGCCCTTTCACCCCAACGGACCATATTAGTATGATTATAAACATATTTACCTCCCGATCCAAGTAAAAATTCTAAAACCCAGGTGTTGGCGAGAACTAACTGGGAGACATACCGTAAACATCTGCATATTTACCAACTAGAATGTGTTTCACTGGAATAAATAACGAAAAACTCGACCATGTAACGTCAAATATCTTGGAAGCTTACCACCTAGTCGTCCCTTGAACGGAGCACAAAATATTACTTCTTCCAAGGTGGGAGTTAACATCCAAGAAAAGATGGATCAGCTGGAAACACTTGTCTATTTTATAAACATGTATGGGAGCACAGCGCGTCGATATCAGGAACTACGAGAGTTGAGGAACGAGAACAAGAATCTCATAATGTAGAAATCAAGGGAGCAGTGGGATGACATGATAGTTAATATTGGTGCAAAAGTAGTCTCTAGAAAATTATGGACCCAACTAAAGATATTCTGGGCACTACTCCCAAGAGTAGAATAAACATTAAAGTCATTGGGGTAGAAATCAAGGAGGATCGATTAATTGAGCTTGAATTCAGAAGATATTAATGAAATATTTTTAGTATAGGTGACGAGTAGCATGAATTATGTGATGAAAGGTACGGGGAACAAACTCTCTTAAGACTTCGAGAGCCTGGGTCTGACCTCACACAGAATCACTTCATGAAAGGGACATGTCTTGCGGGAGAAAAAGGAAGACCCTTCTCCCATGAAGAATATGAAGCAGCCCATAAGAGTTTTAAGAAAAGGGGGCCAGAGATAACTGGTATCACATAAATGCGTTTGTTCAACGCTCCTCACAACATCTCTCCTCGAATTCATCTTTTCTATTTTCTTCAGGGGCTTATTTATAGGCTGGCGAAGGCCCCATCTAAGGGGAAAAGGACGAGGCCGCATTGGGGAGAGCAAGGGATGAGGCCGCATCGGATAGCGCGAGAGGTTAGGAGGGTGGCACCGCGGTGCCCAAGTCGGCTTGTTAATTAGACACACCACCAGCCATCATCATCCTTGGTGTTCCTTTTGACTGGCACAGCTTTTTGGCGATTTAACCACGGGCCTTCGGATCTCGTAGGTAATTGGACCTTTTGAGCGCTGTTTAAGGACCTATGGTTGGTCATCTTAGCGCAGCGGCTCGCTCCGACTACCTATGCGGCGGAAATATCAAACAGGGTAGGCAGTTAGATGGTTATTTGCTGGCTAACCTTCCCACCACTCTCCTCATGTGGCTTAATTCTCTTGCTTTCTCCGCAGGGGGAGGGGTGACTTTAATGTATACGTCAGCCTGGCCCTCCGTAGTATTTTTTTCAAATACTGCACTGCAAGATTATTTTATAATACAAATTTGAAATACTTGAATTTTCTGCTTGTATTAAATTAAGTGATCTCTGAAAACCCGAAATAATATCATATAAAAAGCTAAAGGTAACTGAAGTAAAAGATGGGTTCAATAACACCTCCAGGTAGCAAGACTTGGAAGAGGGAAGCAAGGAACGACCTTACAGCCCCAGTCCATCCTACGTAATTGTGAACATTGGTCGCTGAAATGGACTAATGGCTCACAAAAGCCTCGGCCCGACCCACTACCCATGTGAGGGCGGATCGTAAATCTGAGTTATCCGCCAGGAGGGGGAAATTCATTTAATTTAATTTGAAAGTGAACTTTTTAAAATTTAGAGTATTTTTTCATTTGAAATTCAACTTTTAAAAAGTAAAGTTGAACATTATTAATTTGAAATTCAAGTATTTGAATTTCAACTTTAACTACTAAAATATGCAAGTCAACTTATTTAATCAGAACGTCAACCTTTTAATATAAAGGTATTTTTTTAAGAAAATTGAGCATAAAAAGGTGTAGATTTTATCGGTAAAGTATTTGAAAAAAATAATCAGCACCCTTCTGTCAAAATACAAAGATATTAATAGCCTAAGGGAGAGCAGCTAATTTGTTTTGCCTATATTAATATATATATATATATATATATATATATATATATATATATATATATATATATATTGAAGACCATAGTATATTTCGCCTTGATAATTCACCTTTGCCAACTTTCTATTCTTTTTACTGTCTTCCTTAGTCCATCTTATAGTGGTAGATATCTTGACCTATGTTCATATCATTTGCTAATTAATGTGTTTGGTGAAAAAACATACTTAAATTCATTCTTCCTTTACCGATGGAGTATGATGGAGTCTGACCCAGGTTGAATGAAAAGAAAACGGTTTTCAGGGGATACTAGTTCCTCCTCGCTTAAGCGTAATGCCAAGGGAGACGAGACAATTCGGTGAGTGGAATTTTTAAAACAACTTTCATGTTCGATTCCAGCTCGTAGGCTGGGTGTTGAGGGCATTCTTTGCTTCGTTTATTAAGATGGCTCCTAAGATGTTCAGTCTCGCTCTATTCAACTCTTTTCTTTTAATCGTGGTGTTTTCAACTAGAATATCTCTATATATGTTGATGTTATGTGCGTTCTTCATATAGTTCGGGGCTCTCTGCTTTAAAGCTGCATGGTTAAAAGCCTCGTAATGATGGTGGTTGTCATGCCAACATGTTTTAAGTTATTATTATGCTTGCAGTCTTCATTGGGGCAGCTAAACTCGTAAACTATGTTGGTTGAATTAATGTTCGAAGAGTTTTGGCAGCTGATTGATTTTTTTACATAACCCATTTATTAAAAAGAAATATGAACATAAGACAACTTTTCTACAATTTATAAGATGAACTAAAAAAGACACTAGGAGGAAGAAAAATTTGCAAAAGAAAATTGTCAAGGCGAAATATACTATAGTCTTCAACAAAATTTGCATATATTTATATATAAATATATATATATATATATGTATATATATATTTATATATATATATATATATATATATATATATATATATATATATATATATATATATATATATATATGTGGACTACGGCTTAGACCAATTTCAACACCACTTCCATTATAAGCGAAGTTATTTGGCTGCCATACGCTCAAAATACCAGTAGTAAGGATTGTTCCCTAATCAGTAGATCTCCAGTGAGAAATAAAAGAAACTTACTTCAGTATAGTTTTGTGATAAAACCCTCCTCACCTTGGAAAAAAACAGAGAGGTGCTGTGGGTATTTTATCTCCGTTAGCAACTTTGAATTCTGTGCATGAGTGTTGTATGGCGACGAGTTTCTGTATTCTCTTTATAATATTAGACTCAGTTGTGCATCTTCTTTGAAGGAAGCAGTAACCTGAATGTATTAAATCGTCCAAAATTTTCCAAACCACAATCTGCGCTCCTTGTGATTCACGCCCCGAACTCCAATGGGAAGCTGTCCGAGTGCATGGATGACAATCTGAGGACGGAGCAGAGGAATAGGAAAGAGTTGGATGAATCAAGTTGTGATTATTAAGGTACTCTCGATCGAAAACCTTGATATAATCCTTGTGAAACAAAATATATCACTGATTTATCGCAGAAATCCAGGTCACCAGGGACAACGATCCCAGCAAGTCAATGAGGTTCATAGGCAGAGAAAATGAAGTGTAAAAGTCTATCATCAGCCAGCTAGTGCAGAAGATAAAAGATAATCATGAAGAAGATGCTATGAAGCTTGTAAAAAAACTGACGCATCCCCTCAAGCCCAACATGCGTTGGTTCTTCATAGATCAGAAGATTTTCTGACATGACGAGGTGGTGAACTTGTAAAACAACCGCTAGGTTGCCGATTCCCCCAAAGATATAGCGAGACTCAAGACGACTATGTAGGTTCCCGCTTCACATCATATTGTTTGAGGTGGTTAGGAGCGATAGCTACGTTATGCCCGTATTTAGCTTCCCGAAGGGCTACGTCACGTACATGGATAAGTTGATGTTGCCCTGGATCCCGGAAGTCGCCGTTGGCACGCCGTACGTGTGGCCTCAGGACTCGGTTGTCAGACAATTTCTAGGATCACAACACTTAGAACATCTCCTCTCCTAACTCCTTAGAATGCACCCAAAAGGCTATAATATGTGGGCATAGTGGGGAGAGATCACCATGTCCTCGTGCACTACTAAGTTAGTGCTTATGAAACAAAGGGACCGTCCAGACCATCAGCAGCCGCTCCCTACGCTGCTTGGAGGCCATGTTTGAAGCCGATATGCGATTTTATTGAATCCAATTAATAGTACCCTTGCATGAGGGTGCTTATTGACAATTGACTATTTCCCTCTAATTTCCCCAAAGTGGCTTTTGTCCAGTCAGGTATCAATAGGAGTCACCTATCAATCCTTTTTTTAACAAGTATTACAATGTGGGAGGGACAATGTTAGTATTTGTTTCCTGATTGTTTGGCTGACTGGAAACCACAATTTGAAGTTACAAAAAATAGGTTGCATAAGGGCTAAGTGGAGGAAATGAAATCTTTATATGTCATTATCCTATTCCTTTTTAATTAAGCGCTTAGTTTAAATTAATTGTTAATATTTAGCATAAGCAAACGAAAGAATTTGAATGAATGAATATCATTACAAGGACTTTAATTTCAAGATTTGTTTACGATAATAATAAAAAAATAATTTATTTTGAGCAGCACTTTTCAATCCAAAGGCATTCCATAATAAGAAGAAAAACATTTTTAACCAAAAAAAAGAAAGTTGAAGGATGCAACTTACGAGGGAATTTTCACTCGGGGGAAAGTTATGAAAAAATGTTTCTTTTTCTTCCAAGGTGATACCAAGAATGCCGCAAGAAGGCTCCAAAGCCAGTTAGCCTTGTCGCACCTAACTCACGGGTTGGGATAGGGAAAGATTTCCTCTTCGATCCAGAGGCCGTGCCATATCCAAGAACTTTTTTCTTTTTTGTTCCTTCATCTTATGATTCACAATTTCTTGAGCTACAGCCACTTCCAGGCGCATCTCGTGCAGTTGGGATTGCTATGCATTCCGCCCCATGCTCAATCCATGAGTCGTCAGTCAGCTCTGTATTCGTCTTCTCTATGTTAGGTGGAGCCAGCCTGGAGAGCGTGTTTTGCTGCGCGCAGCATCAGCGCCCGCGAAAGAGTGCACTATCACCCTTCGTCAACATAAAGTGGGCCTGTACACCAGCCACCCAAAAGGTCCCCAATTGTCAGTCCAACTTATTAGAGGTGGGATTTTAAACCTTTCTAAGGGTTAGACGAAACCCTGTGACCCGCGGGTATGAAGGCAGCGGTGCTTACAATAATGAGCCGTTCATGAGGAAAAAAAGAAAAGCTGCAGCTCAGGTTTACGTGCGGAGCCTCTTATAGGTTATTCCTACAGGGTGGAGATGGTAGGAGGTAATCCCATCTACCAGTCTTACATGGTGAAAAGGATGCTACTTCAACATTTATTAGCCAGTTTTCTAGATTTTCGAAATTGCCCGAAGAGACCCAGATTAGCATTCCGGAGGTATACATACCGTAAACATCTTCTCGCAGGAGCCCGTAATACCAAAGCTGCATCAATTGACAGCTTGTCCATCCAGTTGCCACTTAAGGTTCCTATTGAGCTCGGCGATTACAGAATCGAACGGCCTGGCAACTTGCGGAGAGCATGGAGAACAGAAAGATGTTGGAAAAGAAGTAAAAAAAGAGCATGCTTGTTAAAAATATACTCAGAAACCGACAGGATCTCACAACAATGAAGACACCAACGTGTCCCAACTATGCAAAGCTCGCTTTCCAAAGTAACAACCCCAACCTTTTGGAGAGAACAAGAATTTCAGCTCTATAGAAGTGTTTGGTTGCCGTTCTCAAACTTTCAGATTAGCCGATCAGAAGATCAATCGGTCGGATGGTTTGATACCGTTAATCATTCCTAAACGAAATAAACATGCATCTTACAGATGCCACTTAATTCACAAGAAGGCAAACAGTTTGAGATAGGCCGATGAGATTTCATATGTACCCCTTTACAAGTTTATTTACGTCATAACATTAGGTCCAAAGTAGCTCAAGCATCTATTTAGTACATCTCATATTTTAGCAAATATAGCTGTATGAGTATTTATGTTTCACTAATAGTGTATGGCTATATCTAATAATCAACAATAAATCTCCAAATATACGGGAATAGTCTAAATACCGGAGATTGTCTGTATGCAAACTAAATGCAAAGGTTGAATTTCGCCCAAGCTTATTATAATGAGAGAGTTGAAAATGGCAGAGGTATGGGATTTGTCTTGGATATTTAATGTATGTGTGCAGGGTTTTAAAGGATGCATTTTAAAGGATTATTTAGCATAAGTAGACAATTATTAAATATATAGCAAAAGTTGTTTATTAAGCCGTTTTGCTTCTCGTATTCTACAAATAAATATATTTATCTTAGGCTATGATAGGTTTGACCAGTGTTAATATTATTTTTCAACATGCATAAGGCAAAAAGTTCCGTTATTGCCATACATTGCTTACTAATCTATGTTCTGATTTTTACTTCTTAAAAGGGAAAACTTCTTATAATCACATTAAAACAAAATTAGGCTATATAGTCATAAAACTTCCTTTAACTCGGTTACATTGTCTAACATTTTTCAAGTTTTGAGTAGAAAAGTTTACTAGCGTTATAAAATGACACTACTACTATTTAAATAGGTATATTAGTGCCCTGAATAATTATGAAATTACCATGCCTATGTATGGTGTATATGCGTGTATTTATGAAAACGTCACCTGTAAAGCAATGAACAAGTTGCATAGAAATCTATGAAGAAAACGCAATTCATGCCAGATTGGAACAATCAAATTTATTTTATCTCATTTTTCTTTATAATTTTAGGTAAGGCAACGCCTTTTGGGCAAAAGGAATTTCTTTAGTTTTTTATATTTTGTGACTAAAAAAACACATGAGTAAATTCAGAGAAAAGAAAACATGGTTTTCAGCATGCAATTTGACAAATAATTGAGGAAAGAGAGTTATACTCAGTCTCACCCTAACCACATAAATGAGGACAAGCATAGTGGCGACATTACGGGTGGTATATGGAGATGGTTTTCCTACGCCTGTCGAGCATAGTCCAGCTTTCTTAGTACAGAATGTTGAGAAATGTTTAGGACGTTTTTAAAAGCTGAGAATTTAACTTTGCCACTAGGATACCTGACAAGCTCACTGAGGTCTCTTTGCTTTAGATAACATCGATTTTTCAAGAATTGGAGAAAAACATCTTTAAAGAAATCAACAATATCACTTATAATGTTTTGCAAAATATAGTGCGAAGAATCTTGCATTTGCTTTACAAAGAATGGAGAATAATATAAGGATGATGTATTAATATAATAAAACTTCAAGAATCTCCTCTTTGACGTTATATACCAGCTAAGTTTATAACTTAATTATTTTGTGTCCTATTAAGTTTTAAATATATGAAGTAACTTTTGGGGCAACCTTTATTAAGGATTATCCTAAACTTTCAACTCCATTACAGATAATTCACTTCAATTTTATTTATTTTACATTTTAATTTTTCCTACTTCACACAATCCATAGATTTTTAATGATTAAAAGATAAACGTTATACTTAACTTTATTCGTTTACATGCTCCTCTTTTATTCCCTCTGAATTAAATTTGTCTGTCGAGAAATAACGTAATATTATGATACATTTTTAGAACAAAATTGAAATTATTACACAGGCTTGCGTTTGAACATTTTTTTTATGTTCCTTGGGATTTCTTTGTCGTTTCTTAATGAATTCAACCTCCTGAGCTCAAAAATAAATGTATATTTGTTCAATCAGGTCAGATTTTCTTAGTACAGCATACACCTTTTTCATTGAGATTACCTCATTTTTTCCAATTTAAAAAAAAAAACTTTTTCTACCTAATAATGCATTATTACTGTTATATCATATAAACAGGAATACACGTATGTAAACTATAATTCTTTTAATAAACAAAAACTAAAAGAATGCAACATAATAAAGAAAATAATTATAATTTCAAAGAACAGACGCCCTTGACGATTTTCGTTTGTGCCTGTCATCTGGTGCATCGCGCTTTAAACACCAACAGTAGTCAGCAAGCATGTTTCCGTTCCATTTACACTGGTACCTGGATTCCATTGTTTTTATGTCCTGGTGGAATCTTTGCCCCTGTTCTTTACTGTAATCACCGCAGTTGTCGGGAAAATAATCCAGATGGGACTGTAAAAAGTGTATCTTTATAGACATTCGAGCTCCCAAATGTTTGAGACTTGTTAAGAGCTGATTGACCAGGGCAACATATTCTTCTAGGCTTCGTTTATTGCCTAGAAAATTTTTAACTTAAGCTTTGAAAGCTTTCCAGGCATCTTTTTCTATGTCCTTCATTGATGCATCAAATTGCTGATCAAGTTCCTGATTTGAAGTCCATCAAAAATTCCCCCATGGAGCTTAGCGTCACTGATTTGTGGAAATTTTTGAAGAAGAAATTTAAAAGCTTGGCCTACTTTATTAAGGGTTTTGACATAATTTTTTATTATGCCAAGCTTTATATGCAGTGGAGGGAGGAGTATTTTTTGAGGAGGCACTAAAGTTTCAGCTATCACATTGTTTGGTCTAATTCCAAATGCTTCTCGTGGAGGCCAAACCTTCTTCTCATAGTGCATACTATATGCACGACTGTCCCATAAACATAGGAAAAACAGGAATGCTTCGTGTAGCCTGTTTGCGTCCCAAGCGTAAGAGACACTACCTAAAAAAAATTTAGCACGGTATTTAAATTCAGTATAATATTCCCTGGTCAGGTCATTTAACTGAACTTGAGTGAATGGTCCTGCGACCATATCATGTGTGGAAACCTGATAAGACTCAGATGTGTCAAAATCTTGGTCAACTTCCATATTGATCTCTTCATGTACCTCTATATGTTCAGGGGGAGAAGGTATAGGAATTCTTGGGCCATGGGGCAGGGGTTTGATGGCAGAAGGAACATCCGGATATGCCACACTATGTTTATTCTTCTTATTTATACCTGTGGAAAATATAATTGCATATTACATAAAGGAATTGATTTGGAGTTGCAGATAGTACATAAATGCTTAGTAAAGGATATGTTCATGCTGAAGTGAACTATGTTAGTTTTTAATTTTATGCTAAGTCTTTGCATAATAATGACATTTTCAGGAGGCAGTATAATACAGAAAGCTTAAATACTTGATAGAATGCTCACCTTTAAGATTGGTCATGCAAAAATAGCAGTCCATAGTGTGGTCCTTGACATCTCTCCACACCATGGGAACACCAAACGAGAGGGACTTCTGGTTGTCCTGACTCCAGCGTCTTAAACTTATGTAGCATCTCTTGCAGCAGATATGTGGTGCAAAACTTTTATCTTGATCTCTTAGCCTTACTCCAAAATATGCATGATACAAAGATTTAATTACAGGAGGGATTGTACTTTGCTGCTCGGGAAAATTCACTTTGCCGCAAACATAGCAAAATCTGTCGGAGCTATTCTTACATTTTCTGTTCATTTTTAACTCAACCACTATTATTATTATTCTTATTATTATAATGCTAAGCAATTTTTAATCTGCAAAATATAAACCTTTTTGCATAATTACTTAAAATGTACACAAAATTTACTGCGAATAGAGCAGTGCAAAAACTATTGAAATTTGATGTAATATAGGAGATGTATAAACTATAAAATTATTATCACCCCCTGTATCACAAAAACTGGAGGTGATAGAGAAAAACGGATCACAGATTCAGATTTAGGAGGTCAATTTTATTAAGAAACACTATAGAAAACCAAGGTACATTTTTGACGCAGACCAGTGTTATGCATGTTTTCGTTGTTTTTAAGGATCTTGAGAATGGTTTCAAATCCGAAATGTCAGTATCAAGAAAATATACTTCCAAGTTTGAAAAGCATAAATGCAGCCTTGTTGTCTATCGTTAAACTACGTTCACGCCTGGTAATGAATGAAAATATGGGAATCAAATTGGAAAAGAAATTTTTCAAGCGGAGTTTTGATAAATTTGATTATGATATTCTCATTTATTTTGTTCTGCTTTGTATTAATAACTGCATTTTCGCTTTCACTGGATAATACTATCGGTGGAAGTTTATAATCGCGACGGGAAATCTTCTCTCCCCTTTCCTTGCAAACTTGTATATGGATGTTATTTTCAAAGTTATTTACTTTCTTTTGAGTCCTACACCACTTAAATTCGGCTAGATTATGTGTTTTTTTGGCCTAAGCATTTAAATATACTGTAGGTCAGTTTTTCACATGCTTTTAGAAGCTTGTCCTTTCAATAACATTGACCGTAGAGGAAGCAAATGACTGCACTCTTCTGTTTTTAGATTCGATAGAAGCAAAATTTCTTCGTCAATTTTTTTTCTAACCAATGTAAGAATGTCCTTGAGGATTGACGCCCCTGAATTCGTGCACGAAAAAATTGATAATATTTATAATACGGGGCACAAACTTTGTTAGTCCTCTCCTTGTATAGAAAACTACAATAGTACTGCCAAAAAATGTTTATTATATTATTAAAATATAGGTATTTTAAGTCTAAATTTATTTTTCCTCCCTCCCAACCATCCATTTTTACATCATCCTGTTTAAATACAATTCCAATTTGTATTCCGTCCTGGTAAACAATTTTTATATATAATATATTTGCGTCAGGGAAATATTTGTACTAACAAAGCTCTCCTCTATTGTTATAACAACGAAATTAAATAATATATCATAACAGAATATTAAATTCCTTTTCAGTTTTCTGGATCCAATATTCTCTATCTATTCCTTTGAAAGAAGAGTCGGATAAATAAAAATTGAATCAAAAAGATTCATAATACTTTGGTTGAAATAAAACTAACGAATAAAAGATGTAGGCAATCATAAAAACAAAATATTTACTCTCTCCCTAATACTCCATCTACATATCCGACCTCTTTTCAACCACCTGAAACAGATATGACAGGATTCCTGGACAAATAGGGAGGTTTTTGTTTTATTTTCGCCTATATGTGACGTTAGAAAAGGCCATAAGATTGAATTTTCAGGCGGATATGTTTGTGTGAGCTTAAGTCTGAGAGTGACACATGACTTTCACCTTTCTGCATGTGTGACATGGTTTGGGTTTCGTAAAAGAAAGTTTAGAATCCTTCTTACCTTATTTGACCTCTTCTCTTCTCACAAGGAGATATAATTGTTAATTTATATCAATTTATTGATAACAAAATAAATAGTATGGTTTGAAGGTGCCAATTGCATACTTAGTTGAATGATAATTTACCTTGACTATTAGAGAGGAGAATTAACGAGATTCGACCTTAGTAAATTAACATTGAACTATGTCAAATATGTTATTGATGAATAGACGTGCACCATAAGCTTACCTCCTAAGCTTTGAGGATTTGGGAAGCTCTAAGGAAAAATCGAGTTAAGACGTACAGGCGAGTTTGGACGAAAAAGAAAGCCAGACAAATTCATTTTAAGAGAGAAAAGGGTGACTGCTTTTCATCTGAGTTTTGTATGCGATGAGTGGAATCTTTTATCTAGCGAACGGCATCTTTGCTCTCGGCAGGAAGGCAAGACGATCGTCACAGGCTACGAGGCTAAACTTGGCCAAACATTCTGGAGAGTGTGCCTGCGTTGGAATCTAAAACTGCCTGCTTAATACCTCAAATGTTTAATAGAGATTCCATTCTTACTTGATGTATATTATTTTTCTAAAGTCTCCATTTTCAATGCTCTCCTTTTTTATTGATACCTAATTAATGGATTAGGGTTGATAAAATGATGGGAAATAACATGTGTGGAATGTACTTAGCTAATTAATCTTCTGCTATTTTTACCTCTTTGGCCAATTTATTCCTTAACCAAACACTTTTGATTTTAGACAGAGAGTAAATTTCCATCAGACGACAAGCCGTTCTATTTTTAGAGTGTGTGTAATGGGTTAGGGGGGGGGGGGTAAGTCTGGTACAACCTCTCTGAAAATTTGATCTAAGATTTCGAAATTATGGAATATGGCCATTATGTGTTTGTTGGATGATCTCTCTCTCTCTCCTGCCACTGTTCTGCTCCTGAGTGAAAATCGCGTCTATAGTTTTCATTTTTCCTTTTGTTCTCAATTAATAAAAAACACCCTTAATAGTTCGGGATAACAGAGGAAAATGTCCCCCATGGTTATTTAAGCTTATCTGATTTTCTCATTTAAAGATAAAATTTACTTGATGGGTCATTATTTTGAGGAAAAATTTATCTTTTGATAGCTTATCGTACCAAGCTTCTATTCAACCAGCGAGTTTTCTTATAAGAAACGCGGTTGTTACCAGTAAACCAGAAAAAACTACGAGTCTCCTGAATTATCCATTATTCTGTAGGATCCCTGCTGGCAGGTCATACTTCTGTTGTGCATTCTCTTTAAAAGCAACTTCATCCAACTGCATTAATTCACAACGTCCATAAACAAATGTCATTATATTTCTCAGACGTTTTCTCTATTCGTCTATTTAGCCTGAGCAAAAGAGATATCTTCATTTTCTCGAAACGCAGCAGTGCATAGAATGACGGTGAAAAATTACTCTCTCTCCTGAAGGTGCAAGAAAAAATTATATAAAGAGATGTGTATTTATTTCATTGATATGTATGTATGTATGTATGGACGTGAAAAAAAGATGGCCGGGAGAAAATAACGTTCAAGATTTAGAAGTGTGTTCTAAGTTACCCAACTGAAAGATATTGATTTTTAGTAATTGAACGCCAAATGAATTGTCAAGATAAAGTGTTTACAGCCGAAAGATTTTAAATAGATTCGGTACTCAAAAATTTGTACCTTTATCGTAATTAGGTGTCGAGATGTGTTATCGGATTTGGCCTCTTACCACAAATAAGAAAAAAAGAATTATGTGAAAGAGTGATGAATGAGGATGGCTACAAATTTCATTAATCCATAACGTATAAGAATGTTATGGAGTGATGCAGAAAGTTAAATAATTGCGTAATGTCGGATAATGATGCAGTACCGGGAATCAGTGTCTTTTATAATTCTCGATGTGTAGAAAATGAATAAAAGAATGAAATAAACAAGAATATAGACGGAAAAATGCAGAATAATGTAGTCATTGGCAAATTACCCTTTTTTCATTGTCGAGGGTTCAGAGGGTGGCTAATCTCAATCCCACTTTCTGAACATATATTATATTACCACACCGAGGTGGAGCGGAGGTTAAGTGTATCCATTCCCCCTACCTTATACACCTCCGGTAAATAAGAATAACCACGGTTCGTACCTTTTGATCAAAACTAAGATGATGATCTCCTGAGTGTAAAAGGCAATCATGGATGAATCGGTGTAAAATTTAGATTTAAGCCGAGTGGATTGCTTAATAATTCCCAAAGGATCGTTCAAAATAGTTAAACACACAGATACAAAAATAATATTTAATGTACATGAATTTGAAATAAGCAACAGCGTATATAAATATAAATAGAATTAATCTTGCACTGAATAATTAAGTGTACAAAAATGTCGTGGGGATTACTTGAAAATTAAGCACTAGGATGCTTGCGACTTAATGGCACCCGGCAGAACGAATGGAATATTAATATTGAGTCAAACACTAAATTAAGCACTTCTAATTCTCGAGATTATGGGCTCAGGATGGGAAGTCTAGTTTACAAACAAACTGGTGAAGTTAGGGGAGGTGATAATTCAATTAACGATACCTTTGAGTTCATAAGTATGTTTGAGAATGACGGTGGAGATCTTTTTCTGGTGACGATGATCGCACTTAGTCCGGCCGTCCAAGGTTACCGAATGAGAAGGTAATCCTAGACCGGTGATATGCTGATCCTATGCCGGATCACGAAGGCGAGCCACCTGTGGCTCAAATCCGATTACCTAGCTACGTCTAGCATAATACACAGAGGGAGGTCCTGTGTAACCTCTGACTCTGAAAGAAGGGGGGTCTGCGAAAAGTTTGGCCCCTACAACTACCGTGACCGTACTTGCAACGGGCAGACTGTTTCTTATTTTGATCGAGCTCCACCTCACAACGTAGGTCCAAGGTCTTCTGCCTGACTCCAGGGAGAAGTTTTCCTTTTATTTCTCTCGCGAGCAGAAATCGAGAGAGAGTACCGAATTCTCATAAAATCCGTATCGCCGCGCGAAAGACCTTTTTCATCTGTGGCCAGATAATATAAGTCTTTCACACCTTAGAGCCACATCGCAGTTCACGATGGCGCCAAAAGGGGCGATAGAGAATTCGAGGCGATGGGTGCATTTATAAATACGGGAGAGGCACGCAGCTTGTGTCGGAGTATTTCTGCCACACTTATGTATGCGGTATTTAGACTTCTACATTCATAATATAAGAGAAATTTTGGACTTCCGCAATTGTTTTGGCAGACGTAGTGTTAGTATAAAATAATAATGGTAGTGATCAATAAAATTTGGGCGTCCGGAGGGAAATAAGGTTGGAGGACAGAAAATTATGCTGAAACTGAATATCTTATTAAGAGGTCATCATACATTTCAGAAGAAATGTACTACCTCCCTGAAAATTCTATGGTCATGGTTATCTATAGTAATGGATTTTATGCATGTATAGCACTGAATAGTAAATTTCTAATTGCTTTAGATATGCCTAATGGCCCAGCCCACTCTTACAGACCAAACTATTTTTCCCATAATAATTGTACCAGTTGAATATTCTTTCTTTCATCTTTAAAACGGTTAGACTGCACTATTGTACACTTAAAGAGTCCTTAGCGTTAAGAAAGAGCTCTTTTATGTCCCGGGTTAAACCAAAGTTCAGTTATACTCTGATTTATTTTATCTTGAAGAGGTTTATGTTTGATATAGAAAAGTTTTCGTAAAGCAAATTTAAAAATATACATACTTCTCCAGTATTTGTCATTACAACTTATTTTCCATTATATGCAGGCGTGTTAAGGTCAAAGTGTAAAGATCAAGCTCCCTGCTCTTATACCCGCGGCCACAACAAGTCAGACATCGCAAAGCGACTCAATGTTAGTTGGATGATCGTCCACATGGTCACTTAGAGTTTCAAGAGTGCTCAAAACCTCATAGATTGACCTCGTTCAGGTAGACCTCAATTTTTTAACTGTTTGGCTCTAATAAAGACCTTTAAAAGTGCCCGGAAGCTCAAAATGACTGCCCTCACGAAGAAGAAGAACATCTCCGTGGCCACGGTTTCCAGGGTCGTCAAGGAGGAGAGCGGCAAGAGCTTGGAGTTCATAGAAACGCCTTGCTCACCGACCGTAAGCGAGAACAATATCGAGATTGCTGTCGTCGCATTTTCCATGACTATAAGGTTCACAGCCATCGAATTCTCATTTGTCTGATGAAAAGAACTTCACAGTTGATCTGATCATCAACAAGCACAACGACCGCCTAGCATGCTTCGCCTAGGATGCCTCCTTGTTTGTTACGTAACCTTGCACAAGCAGCCTGAATCTATGATGATGCTGGGTGTCGTGTTTCGAATGGTGTATTGCGCAGAAAATTCCAAGCTTATTACGGTCGATGAGAGCGAGATCTTGACCACGAAACTCCTGCCTTGGGTCAAAAAGCTCGCGCAGAAAACGAAATACATCTTTCAGCAAGATGGTGTCCGGCCCTCACAACTAAGACTGACCACAATCACCTGGACTACAGTTTGTGGGCACATATCTAGGGCAAGGACTGCTAGGTCCACCAGAGCAACGTCAATGAGCTGAAGTCTTCCGTCAGCCATTTGTGGGTCATCATGAAGAAAGACTTCGTCGCAAGGTGTGGGTGGCCTTCAGGTCTCACCTGGAGAGCAGCCATATTAATTAATATTACATTCTAAAACGAAACTTATATGTTAAAACAATAAAAACGTGTCTAACTGCATTAAAACAATCACTGTGTCTTTTGGCGAGAGCGTAATAACAGGAGAAGCAAGACTTTTGCAATACCCGGTTTGTTATGTTATGACTATGGAAATATTTAATCATGTACATAAACCTTGCTTTCTAAAACCTCATCCCATCCGTCAACAAGCTTATAAATGCCTCACTTTAAAATTCTTTAGGTGGTGATGCGAAATATGAATCCAACTCGTTTTCAGCCTCTTCTTTTGATAGTTAAGGTTAAGTGTGTCTGTACTTGTAGGTATTGGCAGGTATGTATGTTAGTATAGGTAGGTAGTTAACAAGAGAGAGGTTTGTATAAAGAAGCAAGATGTTAGGTAGGATTACGAAGGTAGGTAATAGGTATAGGTAGTTAAGATAGTAGGTAAGCATAGTAAGATAGGTATCTATGGGCAGGTAGTTATATATTGGCAAGCAGGTAGCTTTAGTCGTATAGGTAGTTAGTTTGAAATATATAAGTATTTAAATAGGTTAGTTATGATTTGGGTAGGCAGAGTGGTATAAAGATATGTGCAGGTATGTACGTATTGTATGTAGCTATAACTAGGTTAGTAGTGAGGTATATTATAAATAGCTATGTAAGTATCGGTAGTTTAGTACGTATAGGTAAGTAAGTATTTTAAGTACATACGTATATGTAATTAGTTTTTAGATAAATATTTGGGGGGTTAGGAATAGTAAGGATGTAGGGTGTCGTCTTGGTCCTGTGTGGCGATGGTGGTAAAGACATTTTGAAATTTTGAAATTATAAACTTTCTGATGTCAATAAAATGAGATCCAAACTCGACTTTCTATCTTTCTCTTCTAATTGACCATTTTCGATCTTCTTGCCTTTCAACATCTGCTTGCTCTTCTCAACACTTTAATGTTTATGGTAAATTTGTATTTTTCTTTTTATTTGACGCAAGTCTTATTGCATTAATCTGTTAAGTATGTTCATAATATATTCAATTTTAGCCAAATTCAGCTTCAAAATCTGTTTATAATTTCAATCTCTTTATTGTCAAACTCTTAATACAATTAAATTTATCTATTGTAAGCTTCTCTTTCTAATTTCAAATGCCCTTTCAACTTTCAAAATCTAATTCAAACTTAACGACGAATCGGAGGACACAAATCGTCTTCGGGAAAAAAAACATTAAATTAAACTTGACTTTCCCATTATTCAAATTAATACTTTGGTCACCTACTTATTTAGGCGAAATCCTGCTATTAATATGTAGGTAGTTATAGATAGGTAAGTAGGTATAGAAAAGTATGAGGAGACAAGAAGGAATAGGAGGGGGAGAAGAATATTTATGTAGGTATAGGTATGCAGATATAGGTAGATGTTGTTGTTTATAGCTCCACGGGAGCAGATGACATTTTGGCTCCGTTCGACCGCTTTGGTCCTATAGGCTCCCCCAACGTTAGCACAATTAAATCGAGGGAGCCTGTGGGAATTTTATAGCACTCTCACAGGACCAGCAGTCTATGCAACAGCTTAGAAGTAGAAGTTCTATTGCAACTTGACCTCGCGTGGATTGCATCCAAGTGGGGTAGTCCTACATTAATGATTGCATCCAGGTGGTGTGCTCTTGACTAACCACTAGACAACCATTTTTCTCTTGCCCTACAGGCTGGATAGAGTTTTCAAAACACAACCTTGCCTGTTGGCTGTGTTATCAATGTGTTATAGGTAGATATAGGTAGATGTAGGTATAGGTAAATATAGATGGATTACGGCTCATTAATCGCGAACAATCAATAAATAAATACAATTAATCCCCAACTCTTCATAGCTAGGAGAATTCATATCCATCAGGTGATATCGTGGAGAAATAGGCATCGATTCGCACATAACATTAAAGTGCTGCTTCTTCTTCTTCTTTTTCCTATTTAAAGAGTTTTGGTTTTTCTAACTATTAATTGATAGTGATGATGAATTGTTGGTAGGTGGGTAGTTATAGTTGCAATAGATTGGTATATAGTCTTGTAGGTATAGGTTGGTATGTATATTATAGGTGAAAGCATCTATAGGCAAGTGTAGGTAGTTATAGGAAGGCATAGGTAGATATAGATAGATATCTATTAAGAGTTGTGTAATGATATTAAAAATAGTGATATATATATATATATATATACCTAGTTAGAGGTTTAGACTAAAAGACATAAATATATTCATTTCAAAATCTAATTTAAAAAAATATATTACAAAAATTTAGGAACATACATAAACCAAATTTAGAACATAATTTATGATACTGCAAGAATATCACTAGCTATCCTCGGGTGTCCTTCCTGGTTTGTGCAAGCTCCATACTCGCAAGAATAGCGTCCTTATCATTAGTAAATAGGTCATTCAATTTATCTTATTTCCTTGTCAATAGTTTTGAATCATCAAGAAACTTCGATTCTTCTCTTAGGTTACGAATAATTGAAGCCATTAAAGAGCTCTGTGAACTATAAATTTTGAATACGAATAATTCATGGAGAGCAAACATAATGATTAATTTATTTTGTAGTTAAATTTATTATTCGCTCTAAAGCATTATTAATCTGGGTTCAGAAAGAGTGAAAATTGCTAAAGAAACTCATAAGTCCAATCCAAGACTTGAGCGAAATAGAAATATTAAGTTTTAAAAAGTTAAGTCGAACTAAGTAGAATTACGAAAGAAATACGCTTCTAATTACGCAGAAATATCCGCGAAAGCTAATATATGTATACTTATGCAAATCATTCTAAGTGTACTGGACCCCTTCTGGATGCTCAGTGTATCATTAATATCAACTTGTCCACGTTATAATGATATCAAATGAACATTTACCTAAGATACAAAGGTAATAAATTTTCAGATATTAATATAAACGAAAAATGAAAGTAATTTTTTAGATTAAAAATAAAATTTCCTAAGGGCCAGGGTCGAATTAATCCTAGCCGTCCAACCTTAAAAAATTAGAAAACTAACTTTTAAAACCCCTCTCTACAATTTTCAAAATAAGTATAGGTAAGGTAATAGTTGCTTAGTTCTAAAAGGCAAATCTAAAAGCAATTTTCCAAAAGGGCATAAAGAATGATCCTGGAAATTATCGCCCCATTTCCCTTATTTCGTATGTTGATAAACTCCCAGGAGTCTATAGTTAAAGATTGGATCGTAGAGCATCTAGAGGTACAGAAATTAATAAATGTCACAAAAACATGGTTTTCGCCGCGAACGCTCTTGCCCAATATAGTTGGGTTTGTTTTCACGAAATGCTCAAACTATTTGATGAAAATGTAGCTCTACAGGCATATCTAATAGTTTCGGGACTATTATATTTTTTCATATAATAAAACTAATCAAATGTTTGATTTTTTTTGGTATGTTTATATCATAATTTGCAGGTGGAATATATGAAAATCTAGAGCCTTAACAATTTTATTAACAAGTACAGTCAATTGAGTCTGTCTCTTGTTCTATAGGGCTGTTTGAATTCTTTTAAGTATACTGAAAAGCAAATATGGGATGATATGTTGACTAATATTGTTTGATTTTTGTTCATTAAGCAACCGCAACTGCTTTTATTTTTTTATTATCACTTCAAAATTCTCTATTCGATTCAAATCTCGCAAATTCTCGGGCCAAAGTTCAATGTTTTTTTCAGCCAAGAACTTTGTTATTGTTTTAGAAGCCGCCCCAGAAATCGAAAGTCTCCCGATGCTTTACCGTTGGCACGTCACAGCACTCGTGAAATCGTTGCCATTTTTTCCTTCTTGAAGCTCAAAATAAACGGAAGTGATTTATACAAGAGAATAGTACTTTGGATCCATCTTTAAAAGTCCATTCTTTATATTTTCTACATAAGGCTGAGCCTATCCATAATGTTCTACTTGGTGAGATGAGGCTTCTTCGCAGCCTTTCTCGACTTGAAACCCTGGTCAATATGTTTCTACTTCACTGTGGCCATTAAAGCGTTCACACCTGATATTTTCCAATCGTGAACAACCGTATCAGTGTCCGCAACCAGATCTTTAAGCTAGACCTTATCATGATTATAACGTGTCTTTAACAATTCATTGAAATTCAAAAGATATGTTGTACTCCCTAATTCAATATTCTTAGCTCTCTGGGGACACTGCATTTAGGGACACTTTGGTGCAGAGCGACAATAGTTGCACGTTTTTCTATAAAAAAATAACATTTCTGGAATTGAAAAAGATCCCAAAAATATTTTCATAAAGAAATATCACAGAATATATTTTAACTACACAACAAAAATAATTCATTTCACCCATATTTGTCATCTTTTACCCTTTTGATCTAATAGTAAAGCTTACTGGAGTGAAACTCACCCTCCTCTACGAACAGCACAAAAGCGCGATTTTTAACTTAATAATATCAATTAATATGGAGATAAATTGTTTAAATTTGACCTCGCATTAAAAATAAATATATATATTTGACAGTCATAAGCTATATTATACAATAAAAAGAAGAAATGTTTGAACCACACAAGTTGTATCGATATTGAATTTCTTTCTTGGTCATAATGGCAATTGCAGTAGAAAACTCCTCTTTACAGCCAAACCTATTGCTGCTAATTTTAATTTAATAATTTAAGATTCAGTAATCCAAGAATTTAAGTTGGAAGAGCATTTAAAGTTATCTAATTCGTTCTTCACAACAAGCTTAATTTCCCTTTTATTCACCTCATGCATAAAAACAGTTTGCTAATAAACTCGTACAATTAATAGGAACCAAAGATTTGAAGGATAAAAATGCTTATTATCATTTGCCATACATAAGTTTAGAGATTGTAAAATTTATAGCTGCAAAATTACAACAATTTTCATCCACTATTTATTCAAACTACTCCATATTTAGCTGGCAGTTTCAGTCGTCAAAGATTGCTTTGAGTTTAGAAGTAAATAATTAAAAACTCGGTCATGACTAGATTTGACGTCATTTGTTTGGGAAAAAGATTTATTCCATGATCTTTACAATAAAAAAGTTTGATATTAAATAGAGCTCTGCTTTCCTTCATGTTATCAGATATGATTCCATACCACGGTTTTCCAGACTTTTTCCTAGGTAAGAAACTCTTTTGAGCAGCTCGATGTAGACCACTTCAAAGACAATTACTCTGGCACACACTTTGAAGATTTCCATGAGGAAACTGAAAATCCCTCGAAAATATGAGCAATGTTAAAATTCGACAATTGTTAGCATAATTTAATAGCCAAATGTGATCTTTATTATAGTGTCGCAATCAGAAGCTTCGTTTTCTTAGGCAAACAGTATAAGATAAGATTAGTAAAATATATTTGTTTATTATATTCAAAGATGTATCGCTAGTTCACAAACGGATCAGAGTTAAAATTTCAGAGATATTACGTAAGAGATAACTAAAATTAACTGCATTATATTTTAAATTATCCACAATGTGTTTCATTTAAATTTGACGTATTGAGAAGGCCTATTATTTTCACTTTCACTGCTTAATGCATATGTTCGGAATAATAAAGATTGTTCTACCAATTTTTCCTCTTTGTGTGCCCGTGCTCAGTTTCATAATGCTCTGAAGCATACACTACTTTGTCCACAAAATAGATTAATTATTATGTTTCTCTCCATGAATTCTTTTAACCTTTCTCTTTTTTATCAATAAATCATCTCTGTCTTCGTATTAAAAATTTATAACACGCAGCGCCCTTTCATATGTCCAAATAAAACCTACCTAAGATATCACTCCAAGATTCTATTTTCAAAAACATTTTTGTTGTTGTTCAGATTAAAGCCAGAGCTATTTAACGATTTTTTCCCTTTGTACACATATGCAATACAGGGAGATTTATTCATATTAATAATCAAACCAATCTTGTCCAAAAATATGTAGCTATATTTATATGATCATGTAATACCTGGAAAGATGGGGCAAAATAAAGGACGCTATCGTTTGCATACCCAAGTATATTATAAGGGTAGATGCACAAGCAACAGCCAGGTCGCGACATGGCTGTTCCAAGCACATCATTGAGAAATAGACTGAGGAGAAGGAGAAAGATATCCCATCCTGCGTTGAAAATTTTATTTCTGACAGTCATTAAAAAATTGTATTAGCCCATTTTTTGTTAGTTATTTTAATTAAGTATCATCTAATCGTAAATATCCATATAGGAGATTGGCCAATCTAATTTTCTTAACTTATATGTATATTAGTTAAAAATCCTTGAGTCTTTGTTCTTCAAAATATAAACTATAATTTAAATAATTACACCTTTTCAATTAATTACTCACCTTATAACCAATCAATCCTTCAACTTGCTAACAAACTAACCATCATTCTATTTTATTAGCTTTCGAGTGTTAGTTAGTTGCTCCCACAACTCCCATGATACAAGTTAACCCCGAAATCTGCCGAATGCTGTTCAATCCACTCCTGGGCGGCAAGCTGGTATCTTCATCGTCCCCAAACCGGCGTCCACGCAGGGCAGCATTGAGCTGGCGGAATAAAAAGTAGTAGCAAGGAAATCCCAGTGATGGGCCCACGTTACATCACCTGTCACTATACGTGACTCGAATCCCGCTGGGTCTTGCTTGTATAGGAGCAGCAGATCCTCCAAACTTTGACGACGTTGAAGTGGATCATGGGGCGTGAGGTTTCTAGGGACCCAACGGGCAGAGACCTTGGTCATGGCCAAATTGTCGTGGATGATGTTCCTAACACTTCTATGTGATATTCCAAGTTCTCGATCAATTTCTTCGACCTTCACCCGTCGATTTTCGAGGATCATCCTCTCTACACAGGCCACATTGTCCTCGTTGGTCACGTCTGACGGGTGTTCTGGACGTGGATCATCTTCAAGGGTCTCACGACCATGGCGGAACTCCCTATTGCACCGATAAATGGTTGCTTATTAAGGAGCGGTGTCGGTGTACACTGCAACCATGCGTTCATGGATCTCTTTTGTATTCTTGCCTTCCTTGGTCAAAAATTTGATCACTGCGCGGTGCTCAACCTTCTCCATTGTTGAAAAGTTGTGACTGACGATCTGTGATTAGGTACTGCTTCTTAAATAGACGAAACAGGAGCGTGCGGCTGCAGGTCCTGACTTGTCATAACTTGTCCTAACACCCCCACAAACAGCCATTACCCTTCCTCTGTTTTGCCCCACCGATTTGCAAAACTTATTGACCGCCCCTCGTATATAATTGGTTATTTTATGTTTTTGACTTCATTCAGTGTTTTTTATATTCTTGGTACTGAAATTAGTTTGTATTGAAATTTTTTTATCTCCGTTTTTTTCGCAAAAGTACACTATATATTGTTTTTAATGCCATTTGTTTTTACATACGACTCATTATTTGTCTATTTTACTGATTTAACTTTAATTTCCGTGCCTTTTAATTTGCAAAATTATTTTATGTATTTTATTAATACTTTTCCCCTTAACAATTTTCCCTCTTTAGTCGTTGTTGATGATTCCATTTGAATCGAATAGTTTCATTTATCAAGAAACTTTCTCAATGGATGGCTGACCTAAGATATAACAATAAGACAAGTACACTAAAGTTGAAGAATGTGTGCGATGATTGAAAGCGACAAATGGTTTGTAAAATTCAGCTCAAGTTTCTCGAAGAAGTCAGAACAGGAACTGTGCTAAGCGAATCTTGTCCAGAACAAATTGTTCCTCGGTCCTCCAGGCATCTAGGGAAAAAAAAACTCTTTTATAAAGTTTCGGCGATTGTAGATCCTATTAGAAATTACTGAGCGGTGTTCTTAAAATTACAACTCAATCTTGGTTGTGAGTAGAGGCATTCATTTTAATTTTCCTCTTCGATTGTTCATAATACTTAATGGATTAGCCTTAAATTAGGAAGATTGTATTGGTTTTTGTTGTTTGGAAAGCACTTCGACTACAATTTCCATCTTTCCCATTTCAGGAATCAAAGGACTCTAACAAACTTGTTATTATTAGCTAGTGATTGAATATTGGGGTCAAAATAAAGACGATTTAGAATGCTTTTTTTAATACTACAAAGCGAATAAATATTACTGTTAACAATAAAACTAGATTGAAAAACTCAATATTTGGACGAGAATAAATAATTTTGTAAATATTTTAACACGAGTAAATAAATCTATTAAAAATAAGACGATATTGATTATTTCTCTCACTATTACGACAAAGTAGAATAATTCTTTCATTATTAGGGTAAAATTGAATAAGCCTCTTAATAATAATACTATATTAAATAATTCACTCCAATTATGAAGCGATGGAATAAATTTCTCCATTTTAGTCTGCCATCGAATTGCCATTCAATTATTAGCAGGGGATTGCTCAGTTCTGTGTTCTCGCTGGCCTCCCGGATACAGCCTTTAAATCCCATCGTCGAGGCACGAGTTCAATCCCAGCGCTCTAGGACCCAAGACGCTCAACAGCGGCACAAGCTATTCACCCATTGGCTTATCCGCTGATCGACCCACGCGGGTAATTAGCTCAAAACCCAAATAGCCAATCACAATACCACGATCATTCGTTACCCAGGTTCACAACATAACCTACAATCTCTCTCTTCTCTTCTCAACCCTTTCATTACAGAACTAGTAGTAATGATACTCATATTCACCTACCCCCGATAAAGAACAAAGTAGGGTTGTATAATGTAGGTTAGTGTAAAAACACTAAAACTCGAATCCACGTGCCCCTTTAACGAGGGCCAGATCACGGTGCAAATGATTTTGCAAGCGATTGTCATTTTTATATTTGTTCATTTTCTTATCCGCCATTCGGTCTCGTCTCGCAAAACTGCATGGATCTTATTATAAAAGAAAGAATTTGAATGTTTTTTTAATCTAACAATATAATTGAATGATTCATTTAATATTAAAATAGGATGGCATTTTACTTTTAATAATAGAATCTGATTGAATGATTCTTTTAATATTGGAATCAGATTGAATGATTCTTTTTATATTGGAATCAAATTGAATGATTCTTTTAATATTAGAATCAGATTAAATGCCTCTTTTATTACAAGAACGAGATTGAGTGATTCTTTTAAGATGAGAACGATATTGAATGATTCATTTAACATGGGTATGTGATCGAACTAGTTTTTAATATAAGAACAATATTGAATAATTCCTTTAATATGAGAACGCGATTGAAAGATGCTTTTAATAGTAGCTCGAGATCGAATGATTCTTTTATTATTATCATCAGATTAAATTAATTTTTAATTGATACTCAAGATTCAATTGATATTTTAATAGTAAAACAAAATTGAATGAATCTCTTAATAGCACTCGAGATTGAATAAATCTTCTAGTAGTAGCTCGAGATTGAACTAATCTTTTAATAGTAGCTCAAGATTTAATTAATCCTTTAATAATAACTCGAGATTGAATTACATTTTTAATAGTAAATCAAGATTGACTTACTTTTTTAAAGGTAAATCGAGATTAATTAACCTTTTAATTAACTTAAGATTGAAGTAATCTTTTAAGAGTAAATCGAGATATAATTAATCTTTTAATAGTAGCTCGAGATGGAATTAAAAACTTTTAATAGTTGCTCCAGATTGAATGATTCTTTTAATAGTGAAATTAGATTAAATGGTTCTTTTAATATTAGAACGAGATTCAATGATTTCTTTAATATTAGAACGAATTTCGATGATTCGTTTAATATTATAACGAAATTGAACGATTCTTTTAAAATCAAGATGAGCTTTAGTGATTCTAACAATATTGGGACGCATTTAAGTAATTCCATTAATGTTAGAACAAATTTAATAATATTCGAAAAGGAATCAATAATAATTCTTTCAATATTACTAAGAGTTTGAACGATTTCTCCTTTTTACGACGCGTTTAAATTTTATTGTTAATATCAGAACGACATTGAATACTTTCATTTTTTTAGGAAATTTGAATAATTCTGTTAATAATTGAAAGCGAATCAATAAAAATGTTAATATTAGAAAGCGATCGAAAAATTTAATATTACAACCAAAATTTAATAAATTTCTTAATATTGGGACGATATGGAAAAATCCTATCATTCTTAGGACACTATTCAGTATTTTTGTCAATATAGGTCGATATTAAATTACAAGGACGAGTGTGAAAGTAGTGAGTTAATTGTGTTGGAAAGCTGTCCTGATTCGATCGCAGGTAAGAGGCGTTTGGTTGTTTCGCAATCTAGAGATGACGAAAGGCAAAGTGCGTCAGATGAACCAAAACACGAGCTTCTGCCTTTACTCGATCGCCCTTCCCAGTATAAGGCAACGAGCTTGGATTTAACATCTCTTTCGATCGAGCTTACCTTTTTGTGCGACCTAAATTAAATGTAGCAGAGTTGAGCACATTTGCGCTGTTTTGTCACAAAGAGATTCATTGCTTTAGCTCCCAAGATGTGTCTTCACGCTTTTTCACTTTACAGATCTTTCCACTATCCGTATCTCTTTTTAAAATTTTATGCCTAAGTTTATCGGGTCCTTTCCCTTCTAACAAAAGAATCTCATCATAGTAGGAATATAAAGCTGATAGAAATAGCTAAATCCAAATGAAAGCAATAATACTCTATCTAGACCCACACAGCCTTTTATGCTCTATTCCAACTCAACCCATCATTTATTCTATGTCATCTTGGCCCTTTATAGCTATGGGACGCTGCGTGTTAACAGTAAAATTCAGTTGTAAGAGCTAAAATGCATCTCCAGTCATTGATTAGCTCTAATGGTTCTCAGGATATCCGTAATTGGGAAGAAAAACAAGGTTACTTTATTATTGCAGCTGCTGCTGTTCATATAATTATTAAAGCAGAAAAAGGCCGAAACAAACAAATATTAATCTAGCACAATATAGGTATGTATTTGGGACTTGGGTTTATCATCGGATGCTGAGATGCTCACCTCTCCCAAATCTGTCTCGATTTCACCACAAAGGCCACCTCCGGGCTCGCTCTTTTGAATCAACAGTGAGATGGCAAGTTGACAAGCCTCGCTAAACGGTCGATCAGTTAGCAAAATAATTGCCTTTATAAAAAGATGGGAACAAAGAGATGGGGGAAGAGGGAAAGAAATGGAGAATTACTAAATTCACTGTCAAAGAACGACGCTGCCACTACTGACTGTCCATTGCCCCTTTTTCAACTAGGAACTGTGTTCATTCTTGTGTTATAAGGATCCTGTGTCCACCCTTTGTATGGCTACCAGTATGGATAGGTAAATTCCTTTTTTTCTCTCTCGGCAGGTTTCTCTTCGTGTTTTTTTTTCAGGCAAAGCCATAAGTGTAGAGACCATCCTAGGTTTTTTTTTCACACAATTAATCTAAATTCCGATGTCAAAAATATCGGTAAAAATCACCAGAATAAATATTCCACATACTTTTTTTAGAAGTCAAAATCCTCTTTAGCCGTACCTGTACCTATAGCTTTTTAACATAATTTACTCTAATTGCGAAGTCAAAATTCTCTATAGCCATCCCTAGGTTAACATATTCACATAATTCGAGTTTTTTAGGTAATAGTTAAAATTAATTACTAGGTATCGGAATCTTCTTTATATGTTTTCACATAATTAACTTAAATTCCAAAGAGCTAAAATCCATCTGTACCTAGCATCATCTCGGCGTTTACTGGACCCAATAATCCTGGTCAAGATAAAGTCATATAATAAATTAGAAAATTGTAAATAGCTTTAAGTTTTGTCTTCTAGGCAATCAACATTTATACTGACGAATGTACACGAGCACACACGCACAGATATGTATACAAAATATGAGGATCAAGATGTTCCGAGGGAGTAAATAAACCTTATTAAATGGAAAATAGTTTGTTAAATCGTCAATTGCGAATTGTCTATCCGAGTTATTCTCTCATAAACGAAGTCACGATCGGAAAAGTTTGACAAAAAATTTCATTTTCTTTCCCATATTTTCTATCTCCCGCTCCTTATATTTTCTTCTCATCTTAAAAATTCGAATGCACGTTCAAGAGAAAGGTTTGCACACGTATATACACACGGCTAAAAACAGCTTTACACTGCTATAGAGACACCTATCATCCTTCTTATTAGTTTGTTTTTGCTCGCTCCTTTATTATTGAATAAATTTTGGGGGGGCGTTGCGAGAGAGAGAAATGGGACAACTTTTCCGTCATTTGGATGGTGGAGATGAGCATGTGTCAATACGAGTAGACGAGGCAGTTCTTTTGTCCCATAGGAGAGTGAGATGAATGCCTATTTCTAACAACAGGAAATTTTAAATAAATTTATTTAAATGGTTCTACTGGGATTATTTTGATTATGATTAGTGGCCCACTCCACCATCTCTGTAGCTTTTGTGTTAAAATGAGGAACGTGACTAGGATAATAAAGCTAAAAAAGCCCTGTAAGTAGTTGTACAGGTAAAAAGTTGCACAATATTTTTTGGTAACGAAGTACACTTGGCACAGAAGATTTATTATTCAACATATATTAGTGGACGGATTAGAAATTTTTTACTCACTATCGGGAAGTCAGTAAAAGTGAACATTTGAATTGAGAGTGTGTGATTAAAAGACTAAAATAAAGAGTTAAATAAATAAAGAGTAGGGATTATTGAGGAAAAGACGAGAAAAAAGGATAATGACGAAAAGTTACATTCAAGAAATGATTCATGAGGGAGCCTTGGAAGCAAACCTGTGAGGTGAGCGAACCGCTTGGATGCATGTGGCGTTGAGGGGAATACCGTTTGTGGCTCCCTATTTTTCGGAAACCAGGTCAGTTCTCGAACTGGACCCCAATCAGTAGCACAGATTCAAATTACGTAGTATGAATGTTCCTGGAAGTCTGAATTGCTAGGTAGTCCATTAGTTATGAAAACTAATGAGTGCGCGTGATCTATTGGCATCATTGATGATGTTGTAGTGGTGCGAAGTGCTGGCATTTGGATTCAAAGACCAGGGATCGAAACTCAGTCCACAAAATTTTATGGACTGAGTTTCGATCCCTGGTCTTTGAATCCAAATGCCAGCACTCTGCCGTCACGCTACGGTGAGTCCGTTCTGACTTGGTAATTTAATGGGCTATTTATATCCTCGCTTTTGGAAGGAAGTTTTTCTCTTATACATCTTCACACCCCTACAATGTGATGTAGCTCTATGGCATGTGAGTATAAGGCTGAAGATGACACAATTTTGGTGAACATATCAAGTATCAGGAAAAGAATAGATCACATTTTCGGCCTACTTTCAGGACATGCACGGATTGAATTAAATTCCAAGAGAGATGGAGTAGATTCACTTGAAATATTCAGGACAAATGTTTTGATACAACTACTGCAATAAATCTCCCCTTTCATCCACAAACTTTACCCTGTGATAAATTAAATGTTTGAAAGGAAGCAATTAAGGCAGCTACAACGAATTAACTTCTGACGTTATCAATAGATCAATATACAGGTTTTTATTTATCCCATCTTAACTGAGGGCTTCAATCTGTTCGAGCCTACTATAAAAATACATGTAGGTTATATGTGTAAAAATACATTAATAATCTGTGGGTTACGTTTAGTAGCAGGTGGGTATACAATAAATAGCAGGTGGGTTTTCATTAAATAGCAGGTGGCTTTAATTTAGATAGCAAGTGATATAATTTAAATAGCCTGTGGATATATATTAAATATCAGGTAGATTTAATATTAACTACAGTGTGACTTGAAATTAAATGGCCGATGTATTTAACTTAAATATACTGTAGGTTTGAATTAATGGAGGACGAAGTATAGTGCAAGTTTATCTAAATTGTTGTTATAATTCCCGAGTTACAGGAATTTATTTATTCGATTTAATTTATATTTTAATGTTTGCAACTATATTAATTCCGATGCGCTTTATTCGTTTTTGAGGACCTACTTAGAGATATTTGCTTTCGAGGACCTACTTGGAGATATTTTCTTTCGAGGACCTACTTGGAGATATTTGCTTTTGAGGAACTACTTGGAGATTTTTACTTTCGAGCACCTACTTCGAGATATTTGCCCTCAAGGACTTATTTAGAGAAGGGATATGTAAAACCCGGGGACCAGTTACCCAGCAACAGGTCCATCTTGGTGCTACCAGCCCACTGTCTCCTCAGCTCTCTTAGCAACCAGCCCACCTCCTCTCCAGCACACTATCTCACTACCTCACCTAATTACAAGCCCATTCTCTCCTACTCCTCATCACCATCACATCTCCTCCTCCTCATCATCATCACCTCTCCTCCTCCTCATCATCATCTCTCCTCCACCATCAGCCCCCGTGACCAACAGACCTCTCAGCTACCAGCCCACCTGACTATCAGCCCAATAGCCCACTTCGCTACCAGCCTTATTCCTCTTAGAGCTCTTCACTTACTCCCCCACCTACCATCTCCTTGAGGTTACCAGCAAACTCACCTCTCTTCGAGCTCCCAGCCTAAACCCATTAAATCCTTTCCATTTCTTCACCCTCCTCATCTTCATAATCCTCTTCAACAAGACTACCAGCCTAATCGTCTTGAAATCTCTCCAAATACCCTTACCTTCTAACCTCCTTCCCACTCCTCTCCCATCCATCTAGAAATGAAATTAAACTTGATGAGCTCAAAGAAATAACGACGATGAAAACAGATCAAACCGCTTCTTCTCCTCCTTCTCTCTACCGTCCTACAAAGAGAAAGAGAGAGAGACAGAGAGAGAGCTGATAAGCGACCTGAAGGCGAGTCAGACGGATGTTATAATCCAAAGAAGGTTTCCTAGGAAGAACCTTATTAGGATGATTAAATCCCTTACCCCTTCCCCACCTTATTTTTTATCTCAAACCTCTCTATGTAAAGAAGGTAAAGAAACCAACTTGAAGAGGTGTTGAATCACCTGATTAAAGTAGTAAAGTTTGTAAAAGCAAATACATGATTTCGATTTTCTAAATCTATACATAAAACGACATTAAAAAATGTTATTCTAATTTATGTAGTCGACAAACAGTTAAATTAATACAAGAACTTCACTTGCATGAATTTTGAATGGTAAAACAATACATTTTGAAAGCCCTCTACACCTAACTTGCATAGAATATCAAATGCTCAACTCATAGATAAGGCGGTTGCCTTGGGGGTGGCTTAGTAAAGACGGTGCTGCTCAGCTCTTAACCTTGATTAGTATGGATCAACTTAATAAACAATTTAAGAACATAGGTCCAATCTTAACAGAGGGACTAGAGTCTATTGAAGTTTTAGATATTTAGTCTAAACTTATCCTGGGTTTCTAAAAATATATGTATTAAATAAAACTCCCAAGGGAGTTTAGTTTACCTTTCCAAAGTAGCTAGGCTCTCATACCAAGAGGCCTAGCTGAGTTGTACCGAAACCAAAGTTTTAAGGTAGTAAGGATAGCTACACTCTCTTACTAGGAGACCTATCTAGTCTTTCTAAACAGACTAAATAGGAAGCTATACAATTCATCTATTAAGAGAAAGTAATCACTATTTTTAAAAAAGGGTGTGAAGAGGTGTGCTAGTTGCTAATCGAGCTGAAGAGAGGGGAGGCTGGTAGCCTCAGGATGGGCCTGTTTCGGGGTGGGATGGTCCGCGGGTTTTACATACTACTTGGAAATATTCGCTTTCAAAGAATTATTTGGATATAATCGCTTGCGAGGATTTGTAAGGAATATTTGTTTTCGAGGACCTACTTGGAGATATTGGTTTTCGAGGACTTACTTGGAAATATTAGCTTTCGAGCACTTATTAATGGGTTGAGGAATAAGTTCTTGCGGTTTTATCAAATTTATTCATTACCATTAACAATTTTAGAGAAACTTCATTTTTAATTGATAACAATATGCAATTTAATCAATAGTGTATTCTCCGTTGTTATTTACGACTTCTTCCCAACGTTCAACTAGTTTTTCGATGCCTCTGCAATAAAAATATCTGGATTCTGACTCGAAGAATTCGTCTAACCAGGTTCTTAATTCCACATCAGTATTGGACGAAACGCCGCGCAAATTGTTGGAGAGCGCTCGGAGAAGATGGAAATCCGATGGAGTCAAGTCTGACCAAAATGGAGGATGCAGGATTTCCCAATTAAGCGTTTGGATGGCGTCTTTTGTCATATTGGCAATATGAGGACGAGCATTGTCGTGTTGCAGAAGGACTCCCTAACGTCGATGAGGTCGCTTTTCACGAATAGCTTCGGCGAGTTGATACATTGTTGAACGTAAAATTCTGCATTGACAATCTCGTTGTTCGCAAGGAGCTCATAAATAAAGATGCCTTCACAATCTCACCACACACACAGCATCATCTTTCGTGGATGAAGTCCTTGCTTTAATCGCAGAAGTGTTTTTTTATTGGAGCTAAGCCATTGTTTTCAATGGTTTATGTTGACATAAACACACCACTTTTCGTCGCCAATGATGATGCAGTAAAGAAATCTGTCCTTATATCCACGAGTAGCCGTGTGACCAGCAAGCAACCTGCGGCAATCGTGGAGCGTTGAAGTTTGTTGCTTTCGCTTAAAGCGTGCGGGAACCCATGCAGCGAGTTTTTGAACTTTTCCCATCGAATGAAAGAGATTCACTACAGTTTTCTGATCACACACCAATTGTACAGCCAATTCTCTAGTCGATTGACTAGGACTTTGATGAAGAAGGTCGTTCAATCGATTTTCATCCAACTTAATGGGGCAACCAGAACGTTCTTTTTCATTAAGATTGAAATGACCGTTTTTGTAACGTGAAAACCACCATTGAGCTGTCCTTTCTGATAAAGCATTTTCCCCGTACACAGCACAAATATCGCGACGAGCTTTGGCTGCGTTTGCATTGTTCCCGTCTCGATTGAAAATGAATAACAACAATGTCGATAATGCGCCTTTCTTTCAACTTGCCTTCCATTTTGAGGGGACAGAACAAAAATTAAATTAACACAACTTTTAAATAAACCGCAATGACTTATCACTCAACTTCAAGACGTAGCTTAAGCAAAAGCCTAATAGTCTACGTTGTTAAGAGACGTAGCCTAACCTTTGCAAATTTTGCTCTCATTATTAATTATTGTTTCTTAATATGTGCAAAAATCACGTCAACAAAACTTAAATCAACACAACATTAATAAAAACGCAAGAACTTATTCCTCAACCTAATGCATTAAGATATTTGCTTTCGAGTTATTATTACTTGGAGATATTCGCTTTGAAGAACATATTTCTTGTATAGATAAATTATGGAGAAATGTTCCTCACTAAGAAAAATAAGGTGGTTAGCTGAGTTGATTGTTCCACCCTCCTTTTCATTTGGAGACAATATCCCCCCGCCATCGAATAATGAAGGTCATATAATGAAACGCTGTGGGAGGCCAATGCCTCAAGATGACTTTGTTAAGGAGGTGGGAGAAGGTCGGTAGACAAAGAGAGCTAATATTGTGTTTTGCCTCCAACAACCGAATATGTCCCCTATAGGTGAGACACCCGTTCCCGTGGTAGAGCGATGTGTTATGTATGTGTAGGAAGAAGAGAGAGAGAGTGAAAGAGAAGAGAATGAGAGAGAGAGAGAGAGAGAAAAAAAGAGAGATAGAACTGTTTCGAGTGGCTCTGGGTGTGGTGACGTCCATGAATGGATCTTCCGACACTCATTCTTCAGAATCGACGCCACCCCACCAATTTGCGACCTTAAGCTCCCGTCATGCTTCTAATTCTCTTTTATATTAGCTCACGGCAGGAACCGAACCCGACATCTAGGCGTGTAATTCCACCGCCATATCCATGAGTCAAGTGAGAGATGCAATTGGACGAGGGCGTTGGCATTTTAGGGCGTTAAGCAGCGCCACGTTTGCCTTTATGGAAGACGACACGGCAGACACAGAAGCAGAGAGTAAAAAGGCGTATGTGCACAATATGATCTACATGATTTTCGTAGTGTAAGCTTTGTAATTATTTACTTCATTAAAATATTAACCATTTATGTGATATTGTGAATGTCTAATATTCATTTAAAGCGTTCTGCACACCGAAAGAATTTATTTCAGCAACATTGAAAAGTTGAACACAAAACAAAGGTTACGCACACAGGGGACAAATGATAATTATGTTATTAGAAATTACAGCTTTCAAACATCCAACATTTAAACACTCTTCATTCGAGAGTTTTCTCCATTCTTTCTCTGGTAGCTGCTTTTTTGCTTCTATCTACCTATTTTATTTTGAGTGTAATTCTATACGTGGTGATGACAATTTGGAAACATTATTTTTTTTAAATCTTCCAACTGATTCACTACAGTGATCAATCATATCTTTTTCTTTCTCTTTTAAGTAAAATTCCCTACCAAAATCCATTTTTTTCTGCTGATGTTAGATAGTTATATTTCAAAATATACAAATAACACTGGGGAACAATGTATTTGGTGAATTGACAAAAGTACATTTTTCTACCTAATTTGAGCATACTAAATTCAAATCTGATATCAGATTCTCTCTAAATGCTGCAGACTCCTCGTAATATCAATAACTAATATTATACAATAATTTTTATTTAATCACGCATATCATCATGCCCTGAAATAATTTTGAATCATCCATTTGCGTTATTGATTGTAAAGCAGGTTTTTGTGCACAAACATTTTATAGAATATGAGAAGAAACTTGAATTACACATTAGGATTAAAAATACTGTAACCAAATAGATGCTAATCTATTAATGACCGTATATCAAACTGGAGGACCTCTTTTTTATTTAAATCGGGCAAAGATTTGCGTATGTAATTCTTTCTTTTGTAAGTCTTCTCTGCATGATCTCTTCTAATCGTCCAGCAGTAGTGCGCTATCATACGAGGGGCGGTCAATAAGTTTTGCGAATCGGTAGGGCAAAACAGAGAAAGGAAGATGGCTGTTTGTAGCAGTGTTAAGACAAGTTATGACAAGTCAGGACCTGCGGCCGCACGCTCCTGCCTCGTCTATTTAAGAAGAAGTAGCTGATCGCAGATCGTCAGTCACAAATTTTTCAACAATGGAGAAGGTTGAGCACCGCGCAGTGATCAAATTTTTGACCAAGGAAAGCAAGAATACAAAAAAGATCCATGAACGCATGGTTGCAGTGTAAACCGACACCGCCCCTTCCAATGCAACCATTGCTCGCTGGAATAGGGAGTTCTGCCATGGTCGTGGGTCCCTTGAAGATGACCCTCGTCCAGGACGCCCGTCAGACGTGACCAATGAGGACAATGTGGCCCGTGTGGAGAGGATGATCCTCGAAAATCGACAGGTGAAGGTCAAAGAAATCGACCGAGAACTTGGAATATGACATGGAAGTGTTATGAACATCATCCACGACAATTTGGCCATGACCAAGGTCTCTGCCTATTGGGTCCATAGAAACCTCACGCCCCATGAATGACTTCAACTTCCTCAAATTCCACAAGCCAGAGTTGCGCAAGCTGCCCTGCGCAAGTGCGGATTGAAGCAGCTCAACCATCCCCCCTATAGTCCAGATCTAGCCCCTAGCGACTTCTTTTTATTCCGCCAGCTCAAGGCTGCACTGCTTTGACGCCGGTTTGGGGACAATGAAGATGTCCAGCTTGCCGTCCAGAAGGGCATTGAACAGCAGTCGGGAGATTTCTGGTTGTCGGGAATTAGAAGCCCCAGGGACAAGTGGCGCAAGTGCATTGAAGTCGAACATAGTTATATTGAAAAATAATAAAACACTTTTCCTCATATCTCGTTTCCTTATATCCAAATTGCAAAAGTTATTGACCGCCCCTCATATGTCTATCCAAGTGACCTTGTTAGCGCTCTTCCATGGTCATCAAATCCTAATGGAAGCGTTCTCCTTGTTCGTCGCTCACGGCTCCCAGCTTCTCTGGGAATTGGTCGAGGTGACTATTTAGGAAATGCAGCTTCACACTCATGTTGCATTCCAGATCACGATATGATAAGAGCCTATTAGTAACCAGATCCTCGTAGTTATGCGCTTTTTAGTTTCCCAAAAAGTTACGAACAACGGCAGAAAATGAGAGCCAGGCTGCCTTCTTTTTTTCATGCATGGTGTTCACGCGTCTAGATTCACTCAGAAGTCTTCGGATTTAGGGAATATAAAATAATCCTTCTTAAATTTTTCGTATGACAAAGCAGGAAACGCCGATATTATGTACTGAAAACAATCATTGTCAGTGCTCAATGCCTTGGCCTACTGCTTCATTAACCCCAGTTTGAGATGAAGTGGAGGGAAAACGATCTTCTCTCGACTTGTGATTGGCTCATTAACAATGTTTGGCATTTCTGCTTCCAAAGTTTCCCCAACTGGGACCAGTGTTTGTCACGGGCTTGACTGTCGCTCATGCAGATATTACATGGAAACTTTGTATATCTCTTCTGCTGGGAAAATTTTGTTTTGTCGTCATGGCTCGTACTAAGCAGACAGCTCGCAAGTCTACCGGAGGTAAAGCTCCGCGTAAGCAATTGGCCACGAAGGCAGTGTAAAAATCTTTGTGTTATAAGTCGAGTGAAATTGCGGACGCATATAAAGGCAGTCCGCAATAAGTGTTAATTTTATTCGTGCAAAAACTTTATTTACACATCCTCTTTCAAGGAACAGTTACTAGAAGAGGAGGCCCAACATGGGTCAGCCCCTCAAGACTGCAAGAGGATCCCCCTCCGTACCATAGAAGTGGCATCAAAACCAGATAAAATAGAAGTGATAAAAACCATTTCTAAAAAGATTCACGTGTTGCTGATCACACGCCTCAACACTCCAAATGGTTATACAACCATTTGCAGCACAATGGATGACGTCGAGAGGCTGGTCTCCGACGAGGCTCAAGCTCATCTCAAGAAGATTTAGCTTGAGGCCAGTGTACCGCAGGAAATCCTGGCCCAACGAACCATCATTCTAACGAGACTGGACCCAATCTTTACAGAAAATTCCTGTGAAGAAATTACAAAAGAACTCACGGCGAAACAAAAGTGGGCCTGCATCACAGCTGTTTACAAATTTGGTAAAGGAAACGGCATGGTAAAGATAGTATTCAGTACCATCGATATGGCAAACCGAACCAAAAACGACAAGCTGCTCGGCTTTTACCTGAAGGTAAGCCCTGAACAAATTGTAAAAGAAGAAAACATACAAATCGCCTGCTGCTTCAAGTGGTATGCAGTCGAAAAACATGCTACAAAAGATTGCACAACCGCTGACCCCGCATGTTCCAACTGCACCAAAACCGGGCACGGTTGGAAAGAGTGCAAAAGTGTATAAATTGTGGGGGTGACCACAGGGCCCTGGCCATGAGGTGCCCAATTCTGAAAGAGGTGATCCGCAAAAAACGAGAGAGGATAAAGGAAGAAAAAGAAGAGAGGAAAAAAAACACGTACGCGGATACGGCAGCAAGGCCTACCACTCCGACGCGAAAAAATACGACGAAGTTGGTCATGCCTAAGGAAGGGCAAGAAATCATGGCAATGGTCATGGTTGCCCACCTGGCAAACCTTACAAACCCGGTACCTTCTCATCCCACCTCAACCTTCTTCTTGAGAAGACTGGTTGCAACAAAAAGGTTTGGTTTTCCGAAAACCCAGACTCGGCGGGCCTTTTTAATCTCAAGTTCATCGAAGAAGAAAAGAGCGCACCTTCAAGTAATGGGGTAAAGGAAACTGAAAAAAAAGAAGAATGGAAAATACAAAAGCCTTCGGAAGGAGAAGAAGAGAAAAAAGGCGCAAAGAAGAAGAATAAGAAGACTCCAGAGAAAACGGCCCAGAAGCAGCAATATACTTCGGACGAGGAAGATGAGGAGGACGGAAGTCACGGAGGGTTCCCCCTCACCGAGAAAAAGGAAATCCTCGAAAGAGGCCTCTTTTTCGACGGGAAAGACGTGGGTCTACGTGTTTTCGGCTCCCCTCTGTCTCCGGCCCGCAAAGACGACTTGGAACTACTCATCATCGGCCTAGCTGCGGGTGAGTACAAATGGACGTACGAGGGACCATACTCCAGGAAAGAAGTGTCTGCTCTACTCCTAAAATCCCTAGTTTACATAAACCCCAGAGACGTACATAACGTAAATATGATGACATTTAAAGCTATAAGGAGTGGTTAAAAAACATCGCAAATTAAATAGTGAATACCGAAAAAAGAGCAATCAAAGTGAATAATAATAGTGAGCAAATAAACTAATCAAATTAGTGAAATAAATCTAATTCAATGAAAATTAATATAGTGAAAATAGTAAAGTAAATAAAATAAGTACAAATAAAGCAAAAGTGATTAAACAGTAAATTATAGACAGTGACAGAAAATCTAGTTTTAAAGTAAAGTAACGTACAATTAAAGTGTAACTAAACTAATTTAGTGAAAATAAATAATGTAGTAAAGAAAAAAAGAAAAAAAGAAAAATTTATACAGTAATAATAAATCAAATTTTAATCGATTTAATGTAAAATTATATTAGCAAAATACAAAAAACAGACTTAATAAGCATTAAAAGCTACCGTAAATTTAATGTGTAGTGAAATATAATAAACTAACAAATTTAATGAACTATAAAAAGTATATAATAACAGTAATCTTAAGAATGTATAGTATATTATCCTTAATCTTTGTATAGTATTTGAATTAAATTGATAATGATTTCCATGTCTCCGGGAAGCTTTTTTTTCCTACTTCTACTTAGTGCTTTTACCTCCTCTGCTAAAATCTATCTTCACCTCTATTTCCTATCATTATTACTACATGCAATGTATGTAATTACCTTTTTGTATTTATTTACTTAATAAACCGTTGAACCGTTGAACCGTTTATCCCTTTTGCTGGCCAAGGAGGAAGTTGACCATCTTAAGGTCTACCCATATGACAAAATTGTATTCATGGTACTTAAGTAAATCCATGAACATTCTTATGTCATCGTGAGATTCTCGCAGATGGACAGAGTGACCGAAAGGAACTGCACCAAAGTTATTGACATTATGCAAAAGGACACACTTGAAGCTACGCTTGGAGCTATCCAAAGAAAGTCTCCACTTAGCAGGGCTATAGGTGCCAAGTCCCAACTAGGTATACAGACCAGAAACATCGTGGCAGTATACAAATTGTTTGTCCTCAGAGAAATACTTAACAAATGTACTCTTCTTTGTTCTTTGGTAATATGATACCCGTACCGACCTGTCAAGCATATATCTTTCACTCAACCTTGGACGCTAAAAGTTCTACAGCTTTCTTGGAGAGCGCCAAATCACGTATCAAGTCAATCAAATCCTCTTGATTAAAACAGAGAGGAGCTAATGACTGTTCAGCATCTGATGATAAATCCGCAAATTCTGAATCCATTCCGTTGACGTTCATTTCTGGTACATCATTTTCATTCTGGGAGGAAGCATATTCACTAGATAGAAATAACAGTCCGATACATGATCCTTTGCCTTTCGCCACACCATGGGGATTCCAAAAGGAAGACCATTTCTCTTTTATTTCGTTCACTCACGAAGATGTTCCACACAACTATGGCAAACAGCATGTGGGGCCTACTTCTTATCTTGATTGCCAAGAGGAAAATCAAAATATACCTCATAAGTGTGGATCACAAAGTTGATATATTGCGCATTTGACGAACTAGCATGTAACAACCACATATGTAGCAGAAGGTGTCTGAATCATTAACGCAATTTCCTCTTGAAGAAGCCATCACTCTAACATGAGACCTGAAAAAAGAAACAGTAATGTCAATATTTTACATACTAACACTTATTACTATCTTACTACTATGTACTGTGAAGTATTTGCTTTCTACAAGTACCCTCTCTGTCCGTCCGGGGGGCAGTTTTCGAGAAAATGAGAAAATAGAAATTACAGAATAACTATAGCATGTAAGTAAAAATGGATTATACATTTGAAATCAGTCTGAAAAAACGAATTAAAATTGGCAGATAAATCTAAGTAACCAGAAAATGGGATTAAAATTGTTTCCCTGTGTAATTCACAGCCCCCCCCCCCCTCCCGCCATAATAACTTCGTCTTTTGCCCAGACAAATAGAGTACGTAAATTGTGAATATGAACTCAATATTGTTCAAGCACGTCATAATTTAGAGTTCTGCGCATAAATACATATTAATATTTTATCATATAGCATGACTGCAGTGACTTCGGCACAGAAGCAAGCAATTTTATTTTCTCGCTTGAAAAACACAGATAAATCTCAATGGGAAGAACGAAAATGGAAATTTTCTTAGCTTCTTTTCGCAGATTACGTTGTGTAGTCTGGATCCCCAAACTTCGGCCTTCTCCTTTGACATTGCTAAGTCTATAACTACATCAGTCAACTCTCCTTGATTAGACCTGCGTGGTTCATTTGTCATAGAATCAATTACGTACTCTTTGTCCATAGCAGAATCAGAGGGTTAATCGTTAGACGCATCAAGTACTACAAGTGAATCATGTAATGAAGAAACTGGAACAGGGTTTTCGAAGTCATGTGAGGACGGTTTTCGAGCCCACTTACAATATGCATACAAATTTTGCCTAATTTTTCATTGAGAAACCAGTAATATTAGTCATACAGAAGTGATTTACAAAATATATCTTTTTCATGATCTAACAGAATGAAAACAGTTAAAAAAGTAATCACACAGAGCAAGAGATACATGTAACACACTTGACAGCAGCGTAAATGACTAGCACGTGTGGCTTTCATATAAGAGAGCGCCACCTGTTGCTAAAATAAATAATGAGCTTTCTCGTCCTTTGTTTTATTCCTGGCGGCCGAAAATATATAATTTATAATCTTGTTTATAAATATAATTAATATTACCTTATAATATAATATAATTTAAAAATGCACATAATATATAGTTTATAATCCTGCGCAGACGCCCTACTCAAAATACGGATGTGCTCGAAGAATTCTGAGATCAGATACAGTATCAGCAAACTCGATTTACTTTAAAACACATGCTTTTGCCCTAGTAGCAAAATCTTTGTTTTCTAGTGCACAATCTTTTCATTACTTCATCATTTTTAACAAGTAATACTTTAGAATAGCATCAAACAACCTCATAAAATTATAGCTCTTTCAACGTGTTTTACAATTGATATATTTTTCCCTAAGTCTTTTTCCCAGCTTTCCCCAAAACATCTCTTTAAAACTAAAGTTAAATAGCGCTCTTTTGCCTCAATCCTTCATAAAACTCTTAAAAAATGCTAGCACACTAAATGTGCTTCTTTGCAAACGTGATCCTTGAAGTAACACTAGTGTTACGAAGATACTGCCTTTTCTCGTCACTAAGCGTGAAAGTCATTTTGTTCTAAAAATAATCTCTCCATTGTCGACTTTGTAATATTAATCCAGCTGCAGCCATAGCAGCTAAGAGGTAGCAAGTTGGATGAAGCTGCAAGTCTTAATAAATTAGGCAGATATGTATGTATGTTAGGACTTGAGGGATGTGATTTGACTCAAATTTACTTACAATGTTAGAAATATTTGTCGGTGATAATTTAGGTTCCTCTTAATTGCTGACAGGTTTCACTGTTGCAGTGTCTACATAATTATGTATAGTTGTTTGAAATTGTGCCTATGGATGTTGATTCGCTATGCATGCAACATAATGTTTTAAAATGCAGCTGCTACACTGAGAAAAAAATTTAAAACAAAAGATATCTTTAAATTCGATGAAAATGGTAATATCGAAGATTCGAGAAATTTTTAGAAACCAAACTGATGTAAGTAAACTGCCGAATATTAGCTCCGGCATTCATTGATAAGAATTCATAGAAGAAAAACGTTTGCTTTGAGTAATCTTTAAAGCTAAAGATGTTCCTCAAGCTATTCAATAGCAAATAATTAAACTTCTTTCAGGTGGATTATCTTATGGGATTATTTATGAGCTAAGTGAAGGGTTTTATACAAGTGTAGGTTCTATAATTCGAAAGTATTGCGAGTATTGGATCACTTCCTACTTGCGAAGAGCCAATACTTTCGGAGGAGTAATGCTTCGAAAGCTAATAATAATCCAATGGTGACTAAGAAAGATCTACAAAGTGATCTGCAATTGTTGGGAGCTAAAATTATAAAAGAACTATAAGTAAAGAGCTCCATTGTAATGATCTGTATTCTTTCACTCTCCTAAACTCCACTTCTTAATATTAAAAAAGCATGAAACGAACCGTTTAAAGTTTGCCAGAGAGCATCTTGAAAAGAGAAGTGAATTTCGCAACAATGTTGTATGGTCAGATGAAAGTAAAATTAAACTTTACGGCCTAAATGAGACTCGCCATGTTTAAAGAGTAGAAGAAACAGCCTATGATCCTAACAACACCATCCTACCTGTGCAACAAGGAGGAGGTAGTCTCATGGTTGGGGCTGCCTTACTGCACATTGCACATGATCACTGCACAATATTGATGTAGAAATTGATGGTATCATGTATAGAAAGATACTCTATGCAAAGCTGCTCCCAAGTGCAGAAATATTGCACAGTCCATGTCAATGGTTATTTCAGCAGAAGAGCCATCCTAAGTACACAGCCAAATTAACTCAAGAATGGTTTAGGAAGGAAAAATAAACTTATTTTCATGGCCTTATTTCGTTGGAGCTCACACGAAATAAAGTCACTTTCTGTCTAAAGTTTTTTTTTGTTCTTGAATCTTTGTGTCTTTATTTTATTTTTATTTTTTTGTAACCAATTGAATTCAAATTATTTTTTACATTTAAATATCTTCCCTTAGTTTTATATTTATTCTTCTTATTAGTTAATAAATTATTGTTTCAATTGTTTAACGTTTGCATTTGTTGGTCAAACTCATATATATTTTAATTGATTTTGATCTTATAATTTTTCACATTTTCATGTATTTGTATTTTAAATGATATTTAACTGCTTGCTGTGCATCTACAATTTTATTTTATGGCAATAATTTCAAATCCTTTGTATTTCTAGTAGATAATATTCAATTTAATTTTCTCTATAGAGGCTCCAAGAGTCTCAAAATGAAATGAGACGTCTTCTTAGGATTTCCCAACATTTTCTGCTTTTGTTAATTCAAATAAGTTGTGGAAAAGATGTAGATTAACAATCATATGCCCGAACACGCATCGAATTCAATTCGATTACGTAGATTATCTTTTGTATAAAGTTCTGGGCAATTATCAGAAAATCTGCTAAGAAGCCATGAAGCCATATAGGGGATAAAAATTAATTTTATATCTAGATGTGGAAATTTAAATGATATATATATATATGTATATACATATATATATATATATATATATATATATATATATATATATATATATATATGTATATACATATATATGCTTAGACTAATTCAGAAATGTATATTCGTGGGCCGCAAAAGTTTACCACACCTTTCGAAATGAAAATTTCTATACTTTTAGTTAAAGTATGTTAGTGAAAATTACAAGGCACTTGTAACTTTATGTAATAAATGAAATGTAATGACCACAAAATCAAAATGTTGAACACGAAAAACTTTATAATTAGAATAGTGAAATTGGACCAAACGATTTGTTCCCTGAACGTTGCTGGTTTATTTAAATGTTCATTTGCATATCTTAAGCTAGCTTTACAGTGAGTTTTCTTAAAGAGTAGAGTCTCTGTTGTAATATGAGAAAAGAGATCATAACAACCTAGCGGTGTACTTATTACCATTGCTATCATCAACTTAACATGTTTCCAGGCCTTGCAGCAGCTCTCTATTATTAGTCTAGGGTTTAGTACATACCTTTTAGGCAAGTTTTCGAGTTTGCACGTTCCGTTATCAACCGAGGCCGACCTAAAAAATCAAATGAATGAATCTAATTACGAGACTTCCAGTTGCGTATTATGGAACCAACTAAATTTAGTGGTAGGACTATCTCATAATGAAGAATGAATGGTCTCGACACTTCCTAGTTCGCAATATCCGTGACGCTACGCTTGATATTGATTTAGAGATTATCTTCTGTAGAGTTCCTGCACGTGTGGGGATTGCGGGGAATGAACACGCTAACGAGGGTGCCAAAGAGTTCACCAGGCTGAGAGAACAAACCAGTGTTTTGCTTTTCTTTACACCGACTACATGCTCTATCAGAATAACTTTCCCATCTGTTTAACAAGAAGGTGAAAGACGGACGAGGGGAATCTAAAGTTGCAGGCTATTTCACCATGACTGTTCCCAAGGACCTACCTAGCCTACAATGCCGTGACAGCTTCGGGTGGCTCTCTGTCGTCTTCGAAATGGGCACACTCGCCGGACTCAGTACCATTTGATGGAGTGCTCCCCTTCACTTACTGCCCTGACTGAGTTGTTCCCTAGAAAGCTCAGCATATTTTGTTTAATGACCCTGTTTTGGTGATCTTCGCACACGTTACTTGTCCCGGTAAATGGAATGAGATGAGTCGTTCTCGCTTGTCAATCTTATTTGGGACGAGTATCTGCACTCAGACTTGTTGACTATCTGACGTTTTGAAAGAGGTTGGACGCCATCTGCGGCTAGCACACACTCTAAACGATACCGTAAGGCCACGCATACTTTTCGGACGAACTCCTTTCTTATGCTGGTCCACACGCGATTGACAAAGGACATAGGGATCATCAAAGTTGTTGTGTTGTACCTTGCAGGCCTTGCCCTCAACAGGAGCCCACATGTTGTACTCGATGGGATTGATGTCCTAGCGTCTGCGGCGGCTAAATTTCTTTCGACCTGAATTTCATGTTCAACTCCAACCACTCTTGCATGGACTTGGTCTTGTGGGCGGGGCCATAATCGTGCTTAAAGGAGTCCACCTTTTTCGTCATCTTTCCCACCCAGGGGAGGAATTTCGTGGCCACGATATCCATGTAATCGACCGCAGTGAGGGTGTAACCAGCCAAGTACCACACAGGGGGTATCTTCTCACCGTTCGAAGAAGTCTCGATTCCGAGCATCATTACGGAGGGGATATGCTATGTTGTGGACATGTAGAGGACCTAGAAGACGTCCTGGCCGAAGCTTGCCACGCAGTGGTTCTGCTTGTTGATAAGCGGATTAACCGTAAAGGCTTTTTCATCATAAAAAATGAGAATTCGATTCACATGACTCTTCAAGTAGCTGAGAATGCGAGGACAGAACTCTCGACGTTGTTTTTTTATACGATCGGTGCGAAATTGTCTCTTTGCACGCCCCTTAAATTCTTGATGCCCTCCTCCTTGACGCTGCTGTACGCTGTGTCTATGAAGATGTTCCCTTTCTTCGCGAGCCCATTCATTTTGAGCTTCGGAGTATTCAAAGGCCTTTCTTATAGTAAAATGGTTGACAACTAGAAGTCTGCCTGAACAAGTTCGATTTTTGAGGGCGTCTCCGTTCTTGATCTTCTCCGTGACTCGATGGACGATCATTCGGCTGACGTTAATCCGCTTGGCAATTTCGGACATGTTGTGGCCCGCGAGTAAGAGAGCAGAGATCTCGATTCTTTTCACTTCCATTTCGACACACCTGTAGACAATGGAAAAGAAGTTATAATGACCCATCCTAGAAAAGTTAAACTTTAAGTTATTTGGACGACACTTTTCATATCACAGCGACAATATCACGAAAGTTAAAAAAACGAGTGTGACAGAACTTTTTCAAAACATGGTAGTTTTGATTAGATTCATACTTTTCTTTTCAGGCACATAAACATTTCGCTTTTTCAGATGATGCCAGCGTTTCCAAATCCTTTCCAGTTGCAATTGATTCTGCGTTGGATTTCTTGATTTTTTTCCGATGATATTTTAAACTGTTGACATCTTTTAACTGTTAATAAAAGTTATAAATAAGTAGAGTTCGAACCTATTCAACGATCACAATTTGCTCTCATAGGCCATTTGGCCATTAATACACTGTTGATCGAAAAAAGACTGGATAGCGATTGACTTGACCAATGTATGAGGTCCTCGGAAACCACACCATTGATTATTGCCGGAGCAGCTTAAAAAGTAGCGAAGAGCTTTAGCAACATTGCTACTGAATTTATACCGCTAAATATCACTCTCCAAAAGCATGCCATACATTATAACCATGGCCCTTCGTCGCACAGTTATAGGACAATTACAACGAAATTTCTATGGCTTCCATAGAGAATTTTGGAAATTTTTGAAACGGTAAGGGCTTTGGAATGATTTGACTTTTTTCTGGCTTTTATCTTTCATTAGCCATCGACTGCTCAACCTAAAATCGATTGGAATCTAGACTCCTTACGGCAAAGAAACCCAACCAAGGTGGCTTTACTTCGCTAAAATCGGAAGCGGTACTTCCAAACAAGTTAGTATAATAAAACCACACCATTTCAAAGAGTTTCATACAATTTGCATCATAGTGATACTGGGATCAAACCCACAATTCCACTGACATTTCAGACTTTCTGCTTCAACAAGCCTACCCCTTTGTTAAAACTAATTTTTTAGACCGAAGTATTGCAAGGATCTTCTCTACACCGTTCTCCCACCCACAGATAACTTAAATTTCTTTTATTTAATTAATATTTTATTCTCCCTTCAAATAAGGTATATTTGATGAATTTAGGACATTATTAAATCACGGTTAGTGTAAAGCAAAACATAACAGCGCCCACGTCTCCAAGAATCATGCGAAACGTTTTTCGTCCGCTCCAGGAGAGGTTAGGCTTCAGAACATTATTCTAGCTGGACCCTTAAACCTCCCTTCGAATGACACTGGAGAGGTCGGTTAAGTAAACACCCTGACAATTGATATCTATTAACAAGGTCTTTCGTCGAATTCTTGTTGATTGACTCAAGTCAGGGGCCTTGCAGCTCGTGTGGCTGAAGAGGTTTTTTAGCACTTTGCATGAAAAGCGATGAGAGAAGCGTAAATGCCAATGAAGGTGCTATTTGGGGGGCGGAGAGGGGTGGGATAGTAAGAGAGGAAAACATTGTCGCCTTCTACCTGCAGGAGCGAACTCTTTTTTCCATCTTTCTTTAGGAGGCCAAGTGGCCTCAAAGAAGTTAAGTACAGCCGGAACACGGAGCGAGAGAGAGTAAGAGAAAAAGAGACAGGTCAGAAAGTGGAAATTTAGATGTAATAAAGTTCCATGAGTGCCCGATGTGTAGGTGCAAATGAGCTGAGGTTGCCATATTTACCATCATGGAGTTGCCAGCGAGCTATGGGTGTGATAACTCTTATTTCAATGTCTTTTTCCGTGGAAAAAAACGTAAAATTTTCTAATTATTTCTGTGAGTATTCTGGAGTGGATGGGGAGCATCTAGCAGGATGGCTAGAAGAAGTGGTAAGCGTGATTTATTGCTTTACACTAGGAGCATCCATTTTCATTACATCTTCCCTCTGTTAGGTGTTTGAGTGCTACCCACGGAAATAATTAGATAATTTTCCGTTTTCTGCGCTCGCAAAGGTAAAGGTACATTTTCGGTGAATCGTTATGAATTAATAAGATATATATATATATATATATATATATATATATATATATATATATATATATATATATATATATATATATGTAGTTTATCCTACTGAACTTAGTCACGTAAATTAAACTTTTCGCTCCTATACAGTGGTTTCACTATCATATATAATATATGTATTTATATATATATATATATATATATATATATATATATATATATATATATATATATATATATATACAAATTAGAGTTTGATTATAAGAAATAAACTTAATTACATATACCATTTATTTCCAACTTTCCCTACATCAAAGTTTATCACACGTTTAAAAAGCTCTAATTCGGGTAGATATTTTGGCTTGCATAGATGAACGAATTTTAAAATCCCACTATAGATTTATCAATAGGATTGTGGTCAAGTGATTGCGAGGGCCATTTCAAAAGGTTCAATGCCTTCATTTTTAGCCACTGCTTTATGGATTTTGATGGGTTTTTCGGATCGTTATCTTTCTCTAGTGTCCATTTGCGCCAAAGCTTTAAATGCTTCCCTGAAGGCCCAAAGTTTTTGCCAGTATTTTGTGGTCTTGGCGCGAATCCATCGTTCCATCTACGCGGTGAAGTTTCCAGTTTTTGATGCAGCAAAACACCTCAAATCATGATGGTTCCACCGCAATGCTTTATAGTTTGGAAAGTGTTCTTTTCCTTGTAGCATTCGTTTTTCCGTCTCTAAATGTATCGCTTAAGCCTTAATGTCAAAAGATCCAATTCCGTTTCATAAGTACAGAAAACCTTTCACAGTAAGTATTTGCATGTCTAAATGACCTGAGACGTACTGTAAACGATTATGCTTGTGCTTAGAGGTCAGCACCGGAGTGCGTTTTCAGAAAACCTTTTTATAGTAGCTCATTGCCATGTCAAAGTGACCTGAGGCGTACTGTAAACGATGCTGCTTGTGCTTAGAAGTCAGCAGCGGAGTGCGTGTACAGAGAGTCTTTTTACAGTAGTTCATTGGTATCTCTATATGAATCTGTTTGTATTTATAGGGCAGCAGCGGAGTACTTCTCGGAGTACTTCTTTCCAGCCCTCCGGAGTATAGCATACTATGTATCATAGCAAATCATACCTGTTTAGCTGCCGCTTAAAGGTCGTATCTTATCTCTTTGGAAGTCAGGCGAGTGTTTTTCACAATCTTTATTGTAATGAAGCTTATGGTAGCTGGGGAAAGCATCATCTTTTTCTCTCGTCTCAGTAGCGATTCCACTGAAATGTAGCTTTAAACTTTAGGTACAATTCTTGCAATTATTTATTCCAAGTGTTCAACTTGTTTGCTATCTTATTCTATGAGTTGCCTTCTTATGTACGCGCATAATGTCTTATCTTGCCCTATTTGGCATCCCTGTTCTATTTGCCATTTTCAGCGACGAAAGCCTGAATACTGAATCTTCACGAATGTGTAAAAACTTTGAATAATAGGAAATTGATATATGGACTTCGATTCAAATATAATCAAGGAAAGAATCAAATCTGTCATCATTGATAGACCATGTAGTACATATATCGTCTACATAGCGGAAACACTTTATGTGATTTCGCATATAAAATTAGTCCTATTACTGTATTTTTTTCCATATATATATATATATATATATATATATATATATATATATATATATATATATATATATATATATATATGAAGGCAATGTCCCGCAAGAAAAAATGAAAAGGTGTTTCCAAGTACTTTCTAACTTTATTAAGTTCCTTATCAAGGATAACTACAAGAAATAATATTATATTAGAGGTATATATACCAAAGAAAAGTATGAAAGACCGCCTCAAAAACAAGAAATCACAAATGAGGAAGACGGAAGGGGGAAGGGGAAAGGTACAGAAACACATTAAGAATTACAAGAAGCAGGTAGTAAGGGCACCTTATTCGGAGTACTGAAAGCTCTTCATTGACAGTTCCTCAAAAAGCATTAAAGCTGTATTTTTCCATAATTGGAATAATCATCCATACCTTCTCTTGTTCATCCAGTATATCGTAAGGAAAATTACAACAGCGTCAAGCTCCTGCTACAAGCGTTGAATTATAAGGATTATGATTGAGAAGTGAGTGGAGACTTCAAAATTGTAGCAATTTTTATGTGTCTTTAGGGAGGTTTTACCAAGTTTGCAAGTCATCTCTGTTTTGAGGACAATAGGAATACCACAATAACTACTGGCCACAAAGGTCTGAGTTCTCTGCTGTAGGGCATAATGTCAAGCAGGAGCAATTGATATACCATCAAAGAGTGTTGTTTACTACTTATTATTTATAACAAGATTTATGAAACATTTTTTAGAGCTCTTAACAAAGAGTATGCAGCCTTCGAATACCTTCAAATTGCTTAAACATTTTATGACGAAAAGGTGAAATCTAGTGTCTATATTTGACCACAAATCCGGGAAATCATAGTGTTTAAAATTTCCTGGAAAGGTTACTAAATAGGAAAAGGAAGCCTGCCTGAAATATGTTTAGGTGTTTCAGGGCGTTTAGAGTTGTAAAATCTAACTACTAGTTTGATCATGTAACACTACCTTAAAATTACTTTCATTTATAGCGACGAAAGGTGTGATAAAAATGTGAATTTTATCAAAGGAAGGGAGAGCTCTCAAGTGATAGGATCGTTTACTAGAGTAACTGAGCAATAGTTTGATATTAAAGTTTAGCTCAAATTCTTTTTAGAATTTCCGACTAAGATAGATATTTTACCTATCCCTATGACGAAGAAAGAGTTTTGCCTATTTTGCTAAGCATATGAATAAAATGAATCGTCACATAGATGCCAAAAATAATTACAAACGATAAACGTCCTTGATTTCTTGGAAGCTTTCAAGAGGAAACAGGAAGATTTAAAGAAATAAATTCAGCAATATTTGGCGAAATGATTAATTCTTGATGCTCTGCTGGTGAGAAAGATCAAGTTTTTCCACAATTTAAAAAAAAAAAAGTTATCAGCTGAGACAAATAAATTAAACCAACATTTTCCAGGACTCTATGAGGGCGACTTGAATTTTGTGCGAAATCAATTCAAATCAAAATTTCAGTTGAAGTGTTTCCTGATGATTTTCAAGATCGATTTCTTCCCAAACAATACTTTAACAGGATTTTTTGGAGGGGTTAAATAATAGATATTTTATTTTCCTCTTAGTCCGCTTGTGACCTAGGTATAATTTAAGTTTTTATATAACTTCATTCTAAGAGTTTCTTGAAAGTTTGAAAAACAAAATGGTGAAGTTGAGAAATACATATGAGTTCCGAATGTTTTGGAATTGAAGAAAAAAGGAATTACAAATGGTGAGGTTCACAAAATTTATTATAATTTAGGCCTGGCTCCTATTTTTTCTTATATTCGAAAGTTTTATCGAAGTTATTCATAAAATAGATTTTCAATTTTAATGTTTATTAGGAGGAAATAAGACCTGCCCCCTAAAAAGAAATAAATTAATATGACACAATGAGAGCAAATTTAAATGAAGAATAAAAAAGAATCCTGAGGATTGGTTTTTCTGCATTTAAAAAGACTGCCGATGAAACTTTTTTTTGCCCTTAGTGCTAGAAAATAATTAGCAATTTTAAAATTAAATAGACCAAGAATAAATCATTAGGATACCAGGCAATGGCAGTCTTTCGTTCTGTGTCCTACCTCCTATCATGATTCTTTTTTTTACTCCATCTAAATTTGCTTTAATAATTACAGTGCGAAAATTTTAATAAATTTTCTGAACTTCACCATTTGTAATTCTTTTAATTTAAAAATATTCACAAAAATTCGATACTTATATTTATTTCTGAACTTCACCATTTTATTTTTTGATATTATAAAGGAATGATTAGAAATAACTTTGATAAGAAATTGAAATCTACTTAGGTGACAACCGAACTAAAAGAAAAAATCAAATTCAAACCTTCAAAAAATCTCGTTCTTAAAATATAGAGTTATGGAATAAAATAATTATATTAAATTTTAAAAATCAGTTAACATTTTTTTTACATTTTAATTATGTAAAGACCATTCGAATAAATATAAATATTTTAATAAAAGCCGCTGTTCTATTCCTTAACAGGAAGAGCTTGGTTACACAGGCCGTGTGGTCTACGGCCTTATTTGCTAATCTTAACCGCCTCTTTTAATCCCATTTATAGACTCTTTGTTTTAACACCCTGAACACCCTTTTCTTCTTCATCTTCATCTTCATCATCTTCTTCTTCTTCCTCTATTCTTCCTCTTCTTTTTTTTCTTCTTCTTCTTCTTCTTCTTCTTTTTCTTTTTCTTCTTCTTCTTCTTCTTCTTCTTCTTCTTCTTCTTCTTCTTCTTCTTCTTCTTCTCTCTCGAAGGCAGAAGATTACGTGGCCAGCTAATTGAAGTATTTAAAATATTGAAAGGATTTTCAAACGTTGATTATAGGAATTTGTTCGAATTGGATCATAGGGGAAATACTCGGCAACACGGATTTAAATTAGTGAACAAGCGATTTAACACTAGTATAGCCCAAAACTATTTTACGTTTAAAATTACTCAAATTTGGAATAGGCTACCCACCCACGTAGTGGATAGTAGGTCGGTAAATATGTTTAAAAACCGTCTCGACGCGCACTTAAATAGTATAAATATAACGTAGTCTGAGCACAGTCAATAATAACGTCTTTGCAAAAGGAGTTTGGAGTGGAGGAACAACGAGAGTAAAAATGATGACTAAAAATAATGCCAGCGATTTCTCTTGAATGTGTAGTTTAGATATCCATTTTCTTTTCCGCCTATCCTATAACTAGATTTTCACCACTAGCAGTCGAGGACTGCGGAAGTTGAGAAGAAAAACTTTCTATCACCCCCCCACCTCTAGGTTGAAGTAGTTAATATGCATGACATTGTACACATGTAGATAAGTGTGTACAGTAGATTATATATTAAAAAAAAATAATAAAAAAAAAATATAGCATGTTAGAGATACACTCGTAGATAAGTGTGTATCGTAGTTGTGGATGTAGTGTAGCGGACTAGCCTCGAGCGGACCTTAGGGTCTTTGTTGGTCCTAGATTCTGTAGTTCTGTAGTTCTTCTTCTTTTGTCTGTGTCCTACGACCTATTATGATTCTTTTTTCTTTTGTCCATCTAAATTTGCTATAATAATTTCCATGCCAAAATTTTAATAAATTTTCTGAACTTCACCATTTGTAATTCTTTTAGTTTTAAAAAAGTCACAAAAATTGGATACTTATATTTATTTCTGAACTTCACCATTTTATTTTTTGATATTATAAAGGAATTATTAGAAATAACTTTGATAAAAAAATTAAATCTACTCAGGTGACAACCGAACTAAAAGAAAAAATCTTATTCAAACCTTCAAAAAATCTCGTTCTTAAATTATAGGGTTATGGATACTTCCCAAAACCTTTTCAGTATTATATAAAGATTATTTGCAATGAGAATCCAACATATGATGAAAGGATACAAGAATCAAAAAAAGGAAGAGAACCACTCAATTAAACCATCAAGGGTACTCAAGATCGGAGCAACACGCATTTTTTCTATTTTAAACAAACCCTCTACTATTGGTCTCAACCATTGACATCTCATAAAACTTTTGAATTAATTTTGCGAAGTCACCTGTGTTCCGAACCCCCCTTTTGTCATTTATTTTATTAATTATTTGTACAATATTCACGTTTTCCATTATAAGTTTAAGGATAGCGCGCAGCGGGAAGGTTATTACTAACATCTCAGAATTAAAATCTCGGCTCTTAGGAATCGGGGTAAAGTTTTAGTACTTTAATTACGTGTGGGAAGCAAAGTTTGCTTATTAAAAATACGGAACATTGGCGCCGACGGAATAGGAAATAAGACAAGGCTCGAGAATCAATGGGAAAACGGGAATAAAAGATATGGCTGAAGGAATAAAATATAAGCTAAAGAACGCTTGGTAAGGTTATCAGTGAAATTTGCCTTAATAGCTGACTGATTTTAGGGACAAAATTAAAATCCGCTTTAATTAAAATATTAACCAAAGAATATAATGTTTATAACAAAAAGCATTTAAGTAAAGCACCCTTGAAGTTTATGGGATTTCACAGAGCTCCTCTCAAGGCTTCAAAGACACGCTCGAAAATATGATATGTGCCCCATTTTTTTCCTTTCGTTCCTTGTAATCGTAACCCTCTCCCAGTTATACATATATATGGCAAAATGGCATCGTTTAGGAGAGGTTCTTCTCTTGTTTCGCCCTTGAATATTCATTCGATTCACGCTCGCTTCATACATTTTTCTGTAATTACCGAAACAACCAAAGAAGGAAAACGGGGACCGAGTGACCGACGACATAGTGAGATATAGGGTCACACGCGACTAAAAATTGAGCCATTGCCTTACTACAATCCTGGAAGCCATTTTCGTCCGGCGGGCTTCCTTGCTTTGTAGCTTGCGTAGCGGATTGTATTTTCCTTTGCTCCATTGAGCGGCTACAGCGTTTATTCATAGAAACAAAACCGCAAATTTAAAGGCAACTACATTTATTTCCCCAAACCATTAGCAAAGACCCTCATTCACAAACGTCAGGTTAAGTTACCTTAGCTTATGCTAGGTCAGGTTAGGTTAGCTTTAATTAGGTGAGATGAGGTTAGGTTAAGTCGTGTTAGGTTAGCTTAGTTCTGATTAGTTTACATATGTTAAGCTAGAACAGGTTAGGTTAAGTTAGGCGAGGTTAGCCTAGGTCAGGTCAGGTTACGTTAGGATAGTCTAATTCAGGTTAGGTTAATTTAGATTACATTAGATTAGGTTAGGTCAGATTAGGTTAGTTTAGCATAGGTCAAGTCATTTTAGGCTAGGTGAGGTTAGGTTAGGCTAGGTGAGATTAAACTAGGGTAGTTTAGGTTAGGTAAGGTAATGTTAGGTTAAGCTAGGTTACCCTAGGATAGACTAGGTTAGGCTAGGTTAGGCAAGGTTAGGCTAGATAGGGCTAGGTCTGGTTAAGCTAGCTTAGATTACACTAGATCAGGTATGTTAGCTCAGATTAGGCTAGGCTATGGCGGGATAAGTTTATCAGTTGGTTTGCTTCTCAGGTTAAGTTGTGTAGGTTAGGTTTGATTAGGTTTATGATTGGTTTGATTACATAAGATTAGGTCAGGCTTGGTTACGTAATTTTAGCCTAGTATCTCATCCGATATGTGTGAAAGTAGCAAAGAAAGGGGAGGAGCGACTGTGTGTAGGAGATATGTAACTCCATACTTTAAGGTAGAGAAGACTTAGAGTCCTCACGAGGTGGATGGCTCGCTGATTTCCCGGGAACTTACCCCATTTTCATATTTCAGGGGTCTTTCCCCTGCGGGTGTCCGAGCCGAGACCTTGAATGGACTCAATCTTCCAAAAGGCATATCCAAAATGGTTGTTACCTTGACGACCACGAGCCGTTGTGGAGGCGATCTTCAAGGTGTTATTTGCTACATGATTAAAATGAGAACCAGTTTACAGAGGCCACAATTCTTTTAAAGGTTATTTACTATATCGTTACCATATCAACCACTTCTGGGACAGTTAGCATGCTGAAGTGTAAGAAATCATCCCGACGACTGTTACCAAACGGTTGTCCTCATACCCATTTGCGGGAGTAGACTCAACATTCTAACTCTCATTTGCTACGTAGTTAGCCTATTAACCACTTACACGGTTGGTCTCAATCATTGAGATGTTAATTTCAACATGGTAACCTTGGCAACTACTTCCTGAAAGAGACGCCATCTTGCAGGTAACAGTTGTAATGTGGTTACTTTGCAATTTACCTACGGGAGTGAACGCAATCTTCGAATGTCAGTTACAATATGATTGCCCTGACAACCATATACGGGAGTGTATGGAATCTTATAAATGTCTGTTGCAAAATTGTGACTGTGGCAACCACTTCCGGAAATAGATGTAGTCTTAAAAAAGTCTGTAGTCAAGCGAAATTTGATTTGTGTAACCTTCATTTCATCAATCATGTTGTCAGCATTTTTGTATATTTGGTTGCTTTTTTATCATTAACTGGTTAGAGGTTAAATATAAATATTTATCGCTCACTGGGAAGAATTTTTACTACCAAGAGTTGGAACCCTCGGGTAATAAGGAGTGCTCTTCCCTATCAAATGTTTAAGTAGAAAAGAACATCAGAGCGTACTGGGACAAACTACGAATCCCCTTTTGCGTGAACGCAGGGAATAAAATCTCAATCTCTCCCCTTCCCTGATCCTTCCTCCTTTCGCTCCGCGATTCCATATATTGTTGGGAAGTCAGCAAAGAGAAGCTCGCGCATTACTTTTAGGTTGCTTTCCCGATTTCCCCAACTTTACTGCGAACAATGCCTTCCCCGGCTTAATTCCTCGGGCTCTAATCCTCTCAGAGGAATTATTAACTGAAGCGGGGGAAAAGACGAGACTTTTCATTTCATCCTTGCGACAGCTATCGTTGCAAGTCTTTTCATGGCCTAGAATCTGCCCGTAGGGGCGAGCGTTCTTTAATTAATCTGAGCGCAAACCTACAAAATGGGTCGTAAAATAATATGATGCCCAAGTTGGTCGTCTGCGGGACGTTCTCTTAACCAAATCAGGTCTCCTTTTCTCTGATATCAGGGACGATCGACCACTTGCTCTCGTCCTTATATTGCCTCCCATAAGGCCAAATTGGTCGCATATAAATTGGTTATTAATAAATATTTACTGTCTTTAAGAGCCCCCTATATTGTAAGGATGCACGGCTCTACCAAAGCGATAAGTCAAAATAAGGCAGAAAGGGTAAAGATACATCATATACGTAATGCCAAGCTGTGTCTGCCCTTATTCCTTATGTGCATCTATGTTTTACTGATTTTGCGTAATTAATGGCGCATCAGAACAAAGGTCCCATTTTTTTTTTAATTTGGTGATATTTGGATGATAAACAAGATAATAAGGCTAAAATCAGTGAATTTCTTTGTTATTGAGAAAAATCTTGTTGAAAGTGAATGGGTTTTCATCCCTTACGTCGATTCGCGCACGTCTAACCTCGGAAGCACATGTGTTTCCCAAACAAATAGAGTCCAATTGGGGAAGCTTAGAATATTGTCGTTATTATGGCAGCTATTTCGCATTGTCATAAACGCCAGTAGGCTTAAGCAGCAATCGCCCATAAGCTGTAACCAGACGAACAAATTCGACCTCCCTTACGTGAAAGAGATCAGCCCAGAGTATTCACCGATCTCAGAGCCTAACTCTCTTTTCACACCTCGGGCGTATTTTTTCCTTATTATTGGGTGGTGTCAGATCTTGAAGTTTAAACATAAAACTAAAGTATAATTTAAATGATAATGTTTCTCATAAATAAATTAACAGAACACTAGAATATAACACTCCTTTTTCAAAGTACCAAATATATATACATATAACATTTTATTGCAAATTTATAGTATACTGATATATCTAATAATCTCTAAAAGAAAACTTGCTTATTTATTTTATGGAAAAATGTTGAGAGTTTTAACATCCTTTCATGCTAATTTCTCCCAGGAGGATAATCTTTAGACATCCTTCCTTATCCTGAAATCCCTTTTCTTTGACTAAAAATGCAGCAATGTATTTAACTTTATGCAAATTAATTGCCTCCAGATTTATATAAGTTAAAATGAAGATGTTTACATACATAGAAAGTTGTCTGAAAACAAGACTCAGCGTACATGGTGTACCTTAATCTAGACAGTGATTTTAACATTTTTTTTATACAAGGTTCGATGCACTTTGCATTATTAACATAAACCCAATGCGTTAACTCTAGATTTCCGCAATTTGACCACTTTCATTTATAATGCGTTCCCTCAGGTGTCTCTTATTTTTATTTCATTTAGTACACCTCCTTTAGCATACTGTGGAAGCATGTAACTCAATACGCGGTTATCACACAGAATTTCACTGTTCAAGACAGATTAATGCAGTTGTGTTTAAATTGGGGTGCTTTATCACCGTTTATACTCCGGAAGATTGTCCTGGGTCTCTTACCTCTCACTACATTGGTTGAGACTTGCTGCCGTCCCGCAGACGAATCTCGATTTTTGATTACTTCTCCCTGGAGCTTAGGTAATCTCAACCCTCCTCGAAGTTTCTGGACGCCTTCGCATCGAGACCCTATCAAAACTGTGGCCTGACCATTGGTCTTCCACATCTCCATTTCATCCTCCAGAAGTAACCCTGGGTCCTTTCCTCATAAGCCACCTCTTCGTTCCCAGTCCTAAGAAGAAGTCTCCAAATTTTTCATTCAATCCAACTTATTAGATCATTTATATATTTTCCCGGACCTAGTTTCCTCAATTTTTGCCTTCTCATAATATCATTTTGTCGTACTGATTATCATTTAGATTTCCATATTTATCTGTGCCCTTGTTCTTATTAATTGTATTAAAGTTTATTTTTTTAAGAGGTTTTTATCTTTCGAATAACCCTTGAGACGAACCTGGCAAACGTAATCCTTTTTAAAGAGCCAACCTATAAAATCGCACTCTAAGTAGAAGATCCTTACTTTACTCCCAATTCAATTGTATCCGAGCGCAGTGCTGATATTGGCTGCCTGGCGTACAGTAGTGTGTACATTTAGAGACTTTTTGGTCACACGCCTTCGTTTCTCGACACATACTCATACTTCAGAAAAGGAGGTCATTGAGGTCATTGAGATATTTCCTGTGTGCGCAGAGTTGTATAACTTAAACTAAAAGGTGTAGTAAAGAAAATGACCTGTCTGAAAAGAGAGGATCGCTGACCAGATTCAAACCCACACACTTCCGCATTACTAAGTTCAATGAATAACCCTCATACTCCATTCCTTTATGCTCACGCGCAAAGAGACTAATCAACCAGGTTTTCGAAGCCATCCACGCAATACTCATCACGCTAGACGCATGTAAAAAACACCTATGGAATACAAATCCCTTGTAAACAGATTACACTTGCCAACACAAACTTTATTGTCTAAGTTTATTGCTGGTTTATAGTTCTTTTGATATGTTGAATCCAAAATTCACATTGTTTTTGCTCAATCAGATCAACTTTATGATTTATCAGCACATGATGTTTTTTTACGTTTTTTACATGTACGTACGGGTAATTTCTATTTGTGATGCAAAAATCTTTCTTATTCATTTAAATAAAGGAATTCTAAAGAGTTTACATGTGGAAATTTTGGACTAAGTGATATTTTTATTTTGTAGGTTGATGAAACGGATTCTGCTACATATGTGGCAAATATACCATTATTTCTACCGGGAATCCATTTACAAATTGCATAATGCGTACTTAGCATGCTTATTTTGATATGAAACTTGGTGACCAGAATAAAACCTGAAGGTTGGAATTCCCATTCCCATGGTTTGGAGGGATCTGACAAACCATGGCACTGAATGCTACTTCTGCGCTATTAATTTGAATAGGATCAACAGAAAGAACTGGAGCTACCTCATGTATCCTAATCTTCAATCAGAATATTGTCGTGTACCTCATTGTGATGAAATTTCACCTCCTGCCTTTGGGGATCTTTCTGATTTTAGTGACAAAGATTTATTTTTCCAGTGTGAAAGAAAATGAAGAAGTAGTTTTTGACCAGGATGATCCACATCCTTTTTCCCAAAGGAACTAAATGATAAAGTTTACAATCTCAGCTTGTCAAAATCCTCAGCCGAACTGTTGGCATCTAGATTAAAGGAAAAACTCCTCTCTAACAGTGCTCACACCTCTTTCTACCGCAATAGACATCAATAGTACCTCCACCTTTTCTAGGAAGAGAAGGACTTAGTGTACTGTACAGATATTGCGCAGCTTTTGCGCAGAATCGAACTACCACAGTATCAACTCGTAGATTCAATACTGTTCAGTTACAGCAATAAGCAATCATTGAAATGCGTTCTGCTGCAAAACAGAAACCAGTTTGCCTCTGTGCCCCTCACCCACTCGATTACACCAAAGGAGAAGTTTGAAGTGGCGAAGTACGTGCTTGAATAAAAACGTTATGATCAGCATTAGTGGTTGATTGGTGTTGACCTGAAGATGATGAAATTTTGTTTGGACAGCACTCCGGATTAACCAAGGACCCGTGTTTTCTGTGCATATCAGATTGTATAACCAAGCTTAGCATTGCTCGAAGAAGTACTGAACTGCACTGGAGGAAATGGTGCCTTATTTAGCAAGGAACGATATAAACAACCATCTAGTAGACAGAGACAGGATACTTTTCCAACTGCTGCACATCAATCTCTGTTTGATCAAACAGTTTACCCAAGCTATGGTGAAGGATTGTGTTAGCTTCACTTAATTGTGCCACCCTTTACCTTGATTGATACTGGAGAAGTTTACAGCTGGCATCTCTGAGATTCTAAGTTTGAACTTTCAATGAACGAAATGAAAATAGAAGCGTGAAAGGGGTTTCCATCTGGTCGTGAAGAAATATTTGGGAACAAGAAGGACAGGACCTACAAAAAATTTTGACCAATATGCTGACCTTTTTCAAAACTTCTGATGCAAAATGAGCATCAGAATGCATTGCTTATTCTCTCAAATGGATCGGTTGCTTGAGATTCTGGTATCAATGAGCAACGAGAAGCGGGAGAGATTCCATCAGAACATGAAAGAAATCTACACCAGGTATTAGAAATGCTGGGATGTAGTCATGATAGCTGAACAATAATGACATAATATCCAATATACATTTACATCAATGCCTATTATTCAATCTACATGTATCAATTTTTGTAACAATTAATTAATAAATTGTGTTAGAAAAAGATTTTTCTCTATTAATGACCTATTTCGGATGCGATATATTAAAAAAATCAACTAAAAATTTCACAAAAATGGAATCGATTTAGTTATAAGATAGTATTTTTAAAAATTGACTTAGCATAAAAATCTGACCTTATCATTGGAAACTGCTGTCATTTTGTCTTCGGATTCAGCGGTGCAAAATCGTCCAGAATCATTTGAAAAAACTTTGACCACTTTCGGATATTTTTTTTATTGTAACATACTGTTATGTAAAATTCCAATGATTTACCCGAAAATGTAGTAGATTCTTGTTGTAGAATGACCCCGACATATACGTCACTTCTACCCAATAGACGTGGTCGCTTAAGGTCAACGCGTAACCTTGATTCTACTCTGATCACGACAAAGATTGGGGATAGAAGTGAGGGGGCATGGGATGAGTGCGAAGGATAGAAGTGAGGGGGCATGGGATGAGTGCGAAGGATTTTAAATTCCAAAGATTGAGTGCTGTTGGCCGCTATTAACTAAAGAGGGCTCCGGCTATGAATCTTATGAAAACGTTGGTACAAAAATAAACTTTAATATATACACAGTTATACACAATAAATAGATTAAATGAAATAATGGCAATAGATACTCTATGTATACAAGAATGAAACGTATCAGAGCTACTCAGAGCAAGCTCTACGGGCAATGGGGGGGGCGAGAGGTGCTACGAGTCTCTGTACAAACACACACAGAGATGACTGGCCAGATAGCCACAGAGGATTCGTCTCAGCCTGGCTCGGGTGCAGGCCTATACTATCGCTGCCCTATTGGGACCAACAATATTTAGGGACCAGCCAGATCCTTTACTGACTCTGCAAAGGGGGCGGGGGGAATTTCTCCACGAACCAACATGGCGCATGGGGGATGGGATGTACTCCCGCGAGGGTTTCTTGATAACACCCTGGGAGACGACAGAAGCGCGCGTTTGAGATTCCAATCCCTTGCTTATCGCGGAAATCAGTTCGATATTCTGACTGTTCTCACTGCCCTTGCTCACGTGAACTGACGTCGTGACTGACCTCGTGGTTTCAACAGCCCACATGGTGGCATGGATCCTCTATTCTCGACATTTATAGGCGAATAAATTAGGGTTAATATATAGAAAACCATAATCACTTAAACAACAATTTATTCAATCTTTTTGTGTCAAGCGCATTTATGCCAATCCATCAATAAAAAATTTATTGAGTGGTCGTAGTATTAATATAATAATATTTTGAATTTAAACATTTTTTTTCTTCGTTAATGTGAGCGTCACAGTGGAGAAGTAATTTTGCCCCAAATTGGTAGAGTAACATCACATTGTCTATATAATTTTAAATGAACTACCGTCATTATATTTTTTCTCATTTGTCTCTGTTTTTGATTGGAAAGATTTTCGTTATAACTTGTAGTAGATGTGAATGAGATTTATAACAACACCTAAAAGAGGATCACACTGCCCCTAATCGTGTATTGGAAATTGTTCTTGTAATTTGCTCTTTATTTTTGGTAGTCGTAAAGTGAATTGAAGCAAAATGGGGGCTTGTTTTGTTCTTTCTACTTTTTATACTACTATTAAATTTAAAAAGATCGGAGGATTGATGGGCTAAGCTACCCTATTATTAGGTAGGTACAGTTTCCAAAAGTGGTAATTTGAAAAGCGAAGGTTAGGTTTTGTTAGCTCAGGTTAATTTTTCTTGAACTATTTTAGTGTTTTGTTAAAATCTGCTGTTTAGATTTAATGGTCATTAGGTGAAATGCAGCAAAATTGAGGTTTACTCTGATTTTAACCGAATTGGTATACAAATCTGTATCGCCGTTTTTTGCCTTGGGACCGCCCCAAAAGAAAAACAAATCTGAACAAAGCAAAAAATGCTACAGGAAGAAGTAATATAATGTGAAAAAAATAATTATGGAAGAGTAAATAATAACCACAATTAGTTCCAAATATTAGCTAGTGGTAAGGCATTTACCGCTAGACAGGTAGACGTCACTTAAAATTCCACGCAAGATAGACGTTGGTCTCAAAGACCCATCCCTCACAAAGAATTAATATAAATTACTGAGTTATTCCTATTCGATATATTAAAACATAAGTCCTTAGTGATATAAATATAACACACTTAACTTAAAGATATTTATTTGTACCTTGAAAATTACCTAAATGTATATAAATATTAAGTTTAAAATAATGCTAAAATGAAGAAAATTACGTAACTTTCAGAGGAGGCGTATAGTAGCCTAACGAGATTATTCGCCACATATGTGGCCTTGATATGTTAGTAAAATGTATTAAGGGAAAATTATGGGTCTACAAGACCCCATGTCTAGTTGTCTAGGGTGAACCGAATCTGCTTCTCGAAAACCTATAGAGCGAAAAATCATGCAAATAATTAGGACACCTTGATGTAAATGTAAGCTTGTCCTTTCTTCGTTCATAAATAAAGATGGCATGTAAAATATGTAAAAGAATAATCAGAGCGGACTCATTCTTCCTTGTAAAATATTATGTTACATGAAAGAAATAGAAATAAATAATTAAGCAAGTAAATAATTAATTGAGTAATCCATCTGAGTATAACACTCAGATGAGCAGAGGGATGGACTGATTTTATAAGGCGGGCAAAATTGTACACACCCACACAAAGAGAAGAATCATTAATACAAAATAATTATAAAATATTTCACAAAAAACATTGGAAGCTTTCCACTTAACAAAAGTATAGAAGATGCAGGAAATAATTTGCAGATGTTCCAATCCCTAATTCGTCGTCTAGATCAGAGACATAAGTAAAATAGTGATGTTTAGGGCCAAATTGAAGAATATAAAATGTTCTGAAGTTTCTTCAACAGAAAAAAATATCACATCACTTCACCCGAGTAGTGACTAGGCAGTAGTTAAAAAGAAAAATAACTATAGGACGGCAAAATTAATAAGGGAAAAATATGTCCTATATGTACTAAAACTCGAAAACCGAAATAGTCTTTAATTCGCATTTGTAAACAAATGAAAATTTTATTAATCAATTGGTAAAAAACTCATTAAAAAAATGCAATTAAAAACTTCAACAAGTTGTTTAAATAGCATTACATTAGTTAACAATATTAAAACAAATTCGCTCCTTAGGAGTAATTACATAAATAATAAGCATACCAAATCCTGCGGATGCTAAAACTAACCAAGCCTAAACCTAACCCTGAAATAAAAAGAAAAGTTTGACCTTATCCGACCATATCAAATTAAATCAAACCTAATTTCATTAAATTAAACCAAAGCTAAAATAACAAAATTATAGTTAAAACAATAATAATACACGTTTAGGTAATAAACAAAAAATGAATCAAACAGTAAGATTGTAGAGGTAATCGTACATTGGACAAGATTGTTGAATAACGATTAAGTGATCAAAATTCACAAATAGACATTTGGAGAATGTGGCGGCCCTCGGCAGCGAGCAAGCACTCCAGAAGAGACCAAGTCTTTCCTCATGCTGGCGCAAAGGCAAATGAGGGAGGAGTTCAGCTGGTCGACGTTGCTGTGGTGCACCTTGCTGGCCTTTTCATAAACATGCACCCACAAGCTTCACTCGAGGGGATTGAAGTCGGGTGACTCATGAGGCCAAAATTCCTTCAACCACAAGTTAATGTTCGACGCCAACATCTCATGCACGTTTTTGGCTGTGTGGGCCAGGGCACCATCCTGTTGAGACTTAGACGGCTTTATTCGTTATCTTTCAATGCCAGGCCTGGTTTTTTGCGGTCAACATGTCACTGTAATTGGCCGCGCTGAACCTATAACCGTCCAGGAACCCCACTAGGGTACATCTTCTCGCCATTCGAAGTCAAGACGCCGAGCTTCATCACGGAAGCCAGTTGTTTGGTCGTGGACACGTATCGAATCAGAGAGAAGCCCAGCCCAAGGCTTACCACGGGTTCGTTCTGCTTGTTGATGACCGGATCGACTGTGAAGGTTCTTTTACCAGAAAAAAATGAGACTTCGATTGCCATGACATTTCAAATCGTGGTATACGATGGGTGAACAGAGGTGTTTAAACGCACTTCAAGGCTTTGCCGCCCTCTTCCTTGACGCCAGGGTACACCATGTCGGACAAGATGATCTCCTTCTTTGCGAGGGCAGTCACCTTGAGCTTCAGGACACTTTCAAAGGCCTTTCTCACAACCAAACAGTTGATAACTTGAGGTCTGCCTGAACGAGGTCGAGCTTGGAGTTCTTTCACGTTCTAGAGCCTCTCCGCATCTCAGTGAACGGTCACTCAGCTGACGTTAAAAATTAAATCACTTCAAATACTACATTTGAATTCTTGATAGATTCGTCTTACTTAAATTAATGCGCATTCTAATATCACTGCCATTTTTCAAGTCTTGGTATACAACAAACTCGTCTATTAGCAAAATGGTTAGATACTGTTCTAAGAAGCCTTAATAGTTCACTCCTAGAGGATATATATTTCAGCTCTGTAATAAAAATTTAGCCGAAGGCATTAATATTCAAAAGTGAGAAAAATTCAAGTTGTGATTTAAATGTCATCCCCAACATTATTGACACTGAAAATAATCTCCTACCGGTTTATGCCAACTTGAGTCCAAAGCGACCATTTGATTTTCTATGCAGTAGGACCACTCATTAAGGATGAATTGTTCATCCAGCCATGTGCAGATTGGCCACTATGTGCTAGAGCATTTCACCCGATCATGGTTCATCCCGTCATGGAATGCTTAAAACACACTCCCTGAAGTATTTTCCTATCTAAATGGCACATCACTCTTCTAACCACTTCCACCTACACACATACACATTAAAAAAATATATTAACTGGGGTCTTACCTTGGTGTCATTTAGAGAGATGGGACGTTTAAAAGAAAGCCCCTTAATACTTAACAGAAAGTAGTGAGCCAGATCGTCCCGCAGCTTTAATGGCCACAACAAATAAAGGTCTCAAGTTGATCAGTGATAGACGGGAAGGTCAAATGGTTTTTATAGATATTCAAACAAAAAGCATCCTCCATTTTACAATAAAAATGTTTATAAAATAACCATACCAAAATAGCTATTATTCTTATACATATATTCAAGCAAACTTAATTATAACTGACATCAAAATTCAGAGATTGAGTAAGAGGAGGAGGTGAATAGTAATTGCTGAGTGATTGTTGACACATTAAGACCCTCTAAATATTGACATCACCAAAGATCATAGCTGGTAGCCCAAGTTCTCATCTCCTACCTATACACACGAATTCTTAATGTGGTTCAAGTGTCCCCCCCGTTTCATAAACACAAGAATAGCTTCCTTTTTTGGAACTGACTAGATTTAGAATGTTGAGCAACCGATCTAGGCCCAGATACCACAAATATAACGAGCTATGTTCTTCCCAGATATTTTTACTCTCTCTAATTCTACCCCTTTTCCATCTGTATTCAGGGATCTTTCCGACATTGCTCATAATAACTCGGAATCGATGGCAACTTCCAGATAAATATTATCCATGGACTTTTGAACACATCCCTGCCAGCTTAAGATTAATGAACGCCCGTTACAACTTCACCTAGGTCATGTACCCAAGGAAGAACGTCTTCTTTTGATCTTTGATACGAAAAGACCAAAATGAATGTTTAGCGTCACAATGAAACCTCATTAGCTTATGGACAAATGGTAACTAGTTAATTTCGATAAAAAATATACTATAAAACTTAGATAATGGAAAGAATTTCAGGTCACGCAGAAAAATATTAATGAATATTGCTCAGGAATTGTTATTAAGCGTCTTAGAAAAGAAGTCAGTATCCTCTTATAGACCACGATTTTTTGTAGAAGAAAACGAGAGATACTCGGCAAAATCATACCAATACAAAGATGGATATGAAATTATGACCAAATAGGCATGAGCTTCATGAAGGTGTTAGTCAATGGTGGTGAGCAAAACTCCATTAAACACGTAAAAAAGGAGAGTTTGACATCGCAAACTCTGATTAAGAATAACCATTATTAAAAAGCAAACAAGTAGTTAAGTAAGACAGAACTGAACGCTTTTATCTTTGCGTTGTGACCTCCTACCCTTATGCAACAGCAATATTTTGGAATCATTCGCAAGACAAATTAATGGAAAAACAATCAACCCGTCTAAACAATAGTATCAACTCATTGCTTTCCTTAGCCTCAACTGGAATTGAAATGGAGGCAGGCATAATTTATTGAAATGAGGTTGCATTAAGACGATACGGTTTATATGTTATAACAACAAACAAATAAAGAATGTAAAATGATAAACAACATATATACTACGAGGTTTTCGTTCCGTGGTTTATTAAAACAAGAACTGATGAGGAATTAATACAATATAAGAGAAGCCATAAATCAATAAGCACGAAGTGTAATGTTGAATCCAAATAAAGTTCCAGTATTGCGAAGAACCAATTTAATACAGCAAACAGTGATAGTAACTATTAGTCAGATCCTAAGCGAATGCAATGGATAAAAGTGAATGCAACGGAAAATGGTATAGATTTTTAATTGTAAGTTTTGCTATTCAGTACGATAGTTTAAGTAGAGCTGCTCCTATAAGTGCCATAATTTCTACCATGGAAAGTTTGTCATGTGATGGCAACCTAAATTGAACAGATCAAAATTTTGACCAGACGATATGCTCAGGCGAGAGATGAAATAAGAATCGCATAAAAAAGATGGTGGGAAATTACCAAAACTAACCATAAATACGTAATAAGGTAAAGGAAGTAATACTATTGAACTAAGCCAAACGGCAGAAGCTTAACAGATCGTAACTATGTCAGTGAGATTTCTCCAACGATCAAGGTAGTATTTTATTATAGAAAAGAGATGACTGCGCTAGTGATATTTCTCATCTCTCTGTCTGTTGTCTGCCACAAACCACCTTCGGTTATTATTCGGTTCCCAAGAAGGCAAAATAGAGGGTCTAGTTGTTACGAAGCTTGTTTTTGCGTGATGTGGTATTCCTATTAAGGTATACTAGGGCCTCAACCTGGAGTAGGTATGTGATGTTCTCTTTAAGAATCTAAAGTGGTTCCATTAGCTAAAGAAGACAAAGTTAATATGAGAGTTACTTCGATTTTAATAGCTTGAGTTTGTCTTATTCTTACCATTTCCTCCGATTTGGTATAGTGTTTCCATTTTTTGGATGATTATTCTTTTTGAATATCTCATTTATTAGAACTCAGCCTGATTTATTCCATACTAATAAGATAGACCACTACTTATACTTTTCTAGCTTGGCATCGTATGTTCGATCAGGATCTTTCTCTCTCCTCAATATCTCTAGTCGCGATTAGAAGCGAATTATACTTATCTATATAGTGGGTTGAAACAGAAAAAAACAGCGAATTTTAGGTTAAAGTGGGGGGTATTCAAGTATTTCGGAAGAAATATACAGTGTGACTCCTTTATAATTTGTTGGTGCCAACTCAGTTTGTTTAGTTTTGGTCTTTCTGCCTTTGTAAAGACCAATAACGTCATGGAAAAGACATGAAACAGACACCGTCGATTAGTCATAAACACTAGCATATGCGACTACAAGAGTTTGGTTTGTTTTGCTAGAGACTAGGAGACTGAACGATCAATTGGTAGAGTTGCCCCAAATTCTTTGAAACTTCGAGAATATTAATGACAAGTTCTTTACTCTTAGACAGTTCAGAATTGCGAACCACAGTTTCAATTTTGAACTTCCCCGGTTTAATAATATTTTATATAATAAACAGTTACTTTTCCTTCAGAACGTGCGAGGCATGGACAGAGCTAACTACCGAGGTAATTAATGGTTCCAGGGTTGAGGATTCTAAAGATAGATAGGTTATTATTCTTTTAAAGCCTATCTCTACAGTTAAAATTCCTGGCCCTGCACCTTTCCTCAGCACATTCAGACATATTTTCCGCTTATCTGTAGCAGCGTCATTCATTGCGACCTTTGGGTTAGGAGAACCTTCATCTGTACTATGCCTTTCATCAAGCTGCTTAGGGCTTTCCATAAATGTTCACTCCTCGTTATGGATAGCAAATACTTGTGAGCTATTCCTATACCTTCTAATTCTCTCTCTATGATCGACTCCTGATGATCGTTACCAAACCATCATCATTTTAGAAACATGAATAGGAAATCCGAACACATATGCATACAATCTATATATGTATATGTTAGAAACTCACACCGTTCAGGTCATTTTAGCTATAAAATTATACACGAATGTGGTATTTTTCTTCATTGCTTAATCTTTGTAATTGTATAAAAAATACCTTCGTTCTGCTCTATCAAGGTTCTAATACTAAAAGACGCTATATGAATGAGAATTATTACAAAATAACTAATTCTACACTATTTTAATCTATATTGCATTGTACTTTGTGTAGAAAGCTTCAGTTTTCCAAAGAGTTTAGCAATCAGCTCCTCTCCATATGTGGCAATAGTTGCTAGTATAAACGCTAGGAAAACAAAGAGCTCAAAAGCCGAACCACCAGCAATGGATCTGGTAGAAAGACCAACTATTTGGAACTCCGATGCAATAAGTCATGGTCTACTCCTACCTACTTGCTTCCAGCTCAGGAATCTTTGAAGCATGACAGAAGATGTGTAAGAAACTTGAAACTTAAAAAGGAACACTCTCTTAGGACCTTGCACAACGATTTCACCCATTCATTTAACAAAATTAGCCTTAGAATTACCATGTTAAGCTTCTTGCGGACATTAAAACTCTTTCTCCTTCCTCATACAAAGAATCAAAATACTCGTAACTCACTCGATCACCATTTCAACTATCCTTCAAGTCAGGCGAAGCCGTTTCTAAAATAAACCATGATATCTGCTCCCAAACTTATAAACGCATGGATTTCCTCAGAAAAACTCACGTTCTTTTCTCCTATACCCACTTCCTCTCTCCGCTAGCATTTTCAGTTGTCGCTACGTGTGGTTTAAAAAGCAAATTTTATTTGTGACTTGATTTCCTATGGAAGCTTGGGTCTAGGATACTGTAAGTCGCTTTTTACAGTTGTATCTTTACATGGTCATTCGGTCATCTACATTTATTGAGCCACATGATGTGATGGTCATGTTGTTTTAATTACAGATCTCCAACCTCTCTCACCCTCACATTCTCATATTGATTGTCTCCCATCACTTTCACTGTAGTACTCCCTTCCTCGCCTTTGATGCCTTCTCTCAAAATTGCAATTATTTACCGTCCTCCCAGTCACATGTCTGTTAGCTTCTTAGAAGACTTCTGACAGATTAGCGCTAGAAAAATAGATGACAGGTGAATTTCGCAAACAATCATTCTCTAACAGCTATGTACAAACATTTGCTTATTCTAGGCGAATTAACATCCTCAATCGCTCTCCATGGATTAAATATCCGACTTCTTGTAATTTTATATTTGAATTCCACTCTATCTCTCAATATGTCTCATTTTACAGCCACAAATATCAAAATATACTTGATCACTCGACGACAATTTCTAACCAACTACAGATCCAGTTCTGCTTCTCTCTCCCATTTTTAGTTCACCCTCACATACTGCCTGCCACCAAGTATTATAATCGTTTGCTCTCTTTTATTGAAAAGACATTAAGGACCAGGGGTATTTCTTCCCTACTTTACTTATTATACTCTAGCAATTTTTACTAGACGCATCAACGAGTTCCTGCGCACCTTTTGCGGATCATCTTCTCTTGCTTTGATGTTCAAGTCAACCTTTCCATATCTTTTCTTGCATAAGATTTGCCCCTTGGTTCTTTGATACTAATTTAAATACAAATAAACACAGCTTAGCCTGTAAGAAGCATTTTCAAGCTGCCTGTGTTTGTGGAGCGGAGATAGCGATAACTTCCTTAGTCTACTTCCTTGCTATTCTCTCCTACACGACCTTTCTGAAATTCGGCACTAAAGCCCATGGCCATGCTATCTCTCCGATAAACAAAGAAAATTCTCTCACACACTCTTTTCGAGCTTCGTACTCGTCCTTATTCTCGTTCGATGCCCCAGTCTTTGCCCTCGATCATTCCTAATGAATTTTCTGCATTATTTTCTGATAAATATCATAGTTTGAATACATATTTCGACTAGCAATTCCCCTTGTGACTGAACTTTTTGTTCTTACTCGTTTTCCTTGAGGAATTAACCTCCGTCCTTCTCTCTTCAAAAAAATCTGTTCTTTTCTACCCCCTTTTCTTTCAAGTCTCTATGGTAGGTTCTTTCTTGTTCCTCCCTCTTACCTCTTTACTCTCTTTAACACCGCTTTCCAGGCTTGTGAGATGCTCTCAGGTTTCAAAAACCTGTAATTCGCCTAAGCCTCAAGAAACATAATCAGAGCCACAACGATCTGGCATGCTATATGTTATTCGCTCAGCATCCCTTATTTTCAAAACCCCTTGAAAGGACGGTGTCAACCCAGATTAAAGATAACATGTGCTCCTCCAACATTGATGAGATCTTCCAGCCTGAGTCCAAGACAGAACACAGCAGTGAATTAGCTCACCTCAATGCTATTTGCATGATTTAAAATGAGTTTCGTCAACACGCACTTCTTGAAACTAATTTTCAAGAAGAAAATTGCCTGTGCTTAATCTTACCCTACCAGTCCTTCAGGAATTATTCATTCAAGTAATTAACGCTGCTGTCCCTAATGGCGTTTTATACTATGAAGAAAAATATGGTTTCTCCATGCGGAGCTACCTGTCTCCTGTTGTACCTAGTTCTTTGTTGCCTCTTGATATAATAAAAACTATGGCCCCAAACTAGGGACATCTTATACCTGGACTTTCAAAAGGCATTTGATAAGATGCCACACCGCAAGTTGATTTGCAATGTTCGCGCGGTTGGCATCACAGGTAGGGTGACCGACTAGATTGAGAACTGGTAGTCAGTCAGGCGACGAAGAGTGAGAATAAACGGGTTAGTCTCGATATGAGCCTCCGAGAGTAGTGGGGTGCCCCAGGGTTCCGTATTCGGTCCTCTCTTGTTCATTATCAATATAAATCATATAGGCGATGAGTTGCTTTGCTCGATATCCAAGTTTGCGAATGATACAAAATTAGATGGAGGCGTGAGCTCACGCGAAGGAGTGGAAAGCCTACAAAACAGCCTTCAGAGGTTAAGAGAGTGGTCCGAGAATAGCAGATACCATTCAAGATTAAAAAGTGCAAAATGATGCACATCGGCAATACCAATCCTCAAGAAGAGCAGCGACCTAAAGTTCTATAGGCAGTGTGCTGATGTAGACAAAAAAAAGAACAGATACTATTAGGTTAGAGAAAGAGGTAATTTCGCTTCCGAAACAAGGAAATTGCTTCATATTGTAGAACTCTCTAGTCAAACCTCACCTAGAGTACGCCGTTAAATTCAGGCCCCCTACACTGCGTAAGGCATAGACAGACTGGAAATGGTCCAGGCTAGGCCTTCCAAGTTAATTCCTTCATTTAGGTACAAAGGCTATCAGCGTCGGCTTCACGAATCAGGGCTTTTTTTCGCTGGAGACCCGCTGATTACGAAGCCAGCTAATAAGAGACCTTTAAAATTTTAAAGGGTGTCGAAAACGTGGACTACAGAAGGATGTTCACGTTAAACACAAATCTGACCTGTAACCATGACTACAAGCTGGATTTGCTCAACTTCTAGAATAGTATTTGCAGGAACTACTTCTCGTTTAAGATCTACGATACATGGAACAATCTTCCAGTCAAGGTGGTGAATAGTTCGGCTGTAGAACAGTTCAAATATGCAATAGACGATGTAATCCATGAACATGTATAGAAAGTAGGGTCAAGTAGATTATAAAAGAAAGTTAAATAGGTTTTCAGCAATTCGCTTAAAATAGGATTTTTCTCTTGCTACAGGTTAGGGCTTTCCCAAAAGAGTACCTCTTTGGTATGTTCAGCAATATCCTTTGAGGTACTATTATTCCTCGTGACTCCTTGTGACTCTCAATTTTCCTCTCTCTATACCTTCCTCTACCCTCTTGTCCTGTCCCTCCTCCTCCCTCTCCCTCTCCCCATCTCCTACACCATCTCCACGCCTCCTTCTCTAAGCCTCACTCTCACTCTCTCTATCTCACATCTCTCCTTATCCTTATCTCCACTCCATCTCACTATCCACCTCCCCGCTCTCTCTCCCCATCCTTTTCTTCGATTTTTTTTTCTCTGCTCTCTTCCTTTTCTTTCCTATCTCACCATTTCCCCTCACCCCTTCCTCGCCTCTTGCCTCTCTTCTCCTCCACTCTCTTCCTCAGTCATTCCCCATCGTTACCTCCCTCCACAGCTCCTTTCTCTCTCTCTCTCTCTCTCTCTCTCTCTCTCTTTCTTTATTTCTCTTTCGCGCGCCTTCATTATTTTCACGCTTTTATCTGAATCTGCCACGAATGTAAACGTTCTTGTGTAATTAACATTCCATTTTTGGATCTTCATTTTGGAATAAAAACATCCATTTTGGGCGGGGTCGCGGCGTTGTTCAAACAATGGCCTTAATGAGACCGTAGCTGGAGGTTTTTCTCTGTTTACTCATTAGAGAGGAGAACAAAATCATCCCTGTTGACCGCCAATTTACTTTATATAAGCTAAAACTGGCTTTTTTTCACCTGTTATCAATATACGCCTTTATTTCTTAATTTTTCTGACTTTCATCATTTATGATTGTAGAGAACCAAGTTTAACAAACATGTTAGGTTGGATCATTACCCAAATTTCTCGTCTGCTTCGGAATTAGTATCACTTATTATAGTTTTAGTCTGATTCTTAATTTAGGATTTTGTTTTATTTTGTCTCTAAATTGAAAGCAAACACCAAGGCATTTCCTTCAGAAAGATTGCATGAAGATATGTGTAATAAAAGGGTAAAGCTAGAGGTTGTAAGAGCTGATGCTAGCCGAGTGGATACGGCTTTGATCTCCCAACGTTGCGGTATCGGGTTGGATCCTGAATCAAGGCATGAGCAGACACAAAAGTCAGCTACCGATTGGTGGACGCGCTGTGCTCACCCCGTTTTCGGGTGGGTAGATCTTACCCTTCTCACCACACACATAGCCAATTACAACACTGCTTTCTTTTCTTTCCCATCTTCACTGCACAACACATTCACACACATTCTGTGCCAAGGAATCCTACCGATGGGCATCTATATCTACATACCTCTGACGCGGAACAGGTCCCTCGGCACCGGAGCGACAAAGGTTCCCTCTGAACGCTCTTTTGGTGTCAAAACATAATACTTCATGGCACTTATCCACAAAGAGGCCTGGCTCCTGGTGCCCTCGGGCAGGCCAGAGATTGTCGTACTGACCTCTATGTAGATTTCATTATCCGGTCGGTGATAACCCTGCATCCAAGAAGGATTGGCGGCGACTAACTAACTAACAATCTAGAGATTGGAAAATGTGTGGTGACTATATGGCCGCAGTTCCTACTCCAGCCATTTTCCTTGTATGTTACATAAGTGTGGGTGGTTTGGCGAGAAGAGAACGTAATCCTTCAGATGTCAATTGCAGTATGGTTTCCATGCTACACTAGGCACCTGCTTGTAGAACATTCTCATATAAAAGAAAGATGGGAGCAAATATAATGAAAACTGTGTGAACAGAAAGAAAGCATGTTAATCCCCACCCCCTCTCCTCTTGAAACGTGAGGGAGGGATGAACACAGTGCCCCCGCCGTGACAGGAGTGGTGGAAGAAAGCTGGTCGGTGTCTATCCTGTTAAACTACCCGGTAGCGAAGAGAAAGGTGAAAATTGGCGAGTAAATAATAAGTGTTCAAGTCTGGTTCTGAATTTTTAGTCTGATCCTGAAGTTCTATTCTGGCTCTGAAGTCTTAGTTTGGTTCTGAAGTTATTGTTTAGTTAGGAAGTTCTAGTCTGGTTCTGAAGATCTCGTCTTGTTCTGAAGTTCTAGTCTGATTTTGAAATTTCTATTTTGATTCTTATGTTCTATTTGGTCCTGATATTCTCGTGTGGTTCTGATGTTCTCTTGTTCTTCTGAATTTCTCGTTTTGTTTTAAAATTATCATCTTGTTCTGAAGTTCTAGTCTTCTTTTGAAGACTTCCTATGTTTCTGAACTTCCCATCTGCTTATCAAGCTCTTATCTGGTTATAAGGTTCTCGCCTGGTTGGTTCTTAAGTTTCGTCGGGTTGGTCATAGAGTTCTAGTTTGATTTAGAATTCTCTTCTGCTTCTAAATTTCTAGTCTGGTTCTGATATCTTAGTTTTTTCTGATTTTCTCCTGGCGTTTGGAATTTCTTGTCCGCTTCTGAAGTTTGCATCTGCTGCTAAAGTTCTCCTCTGCTTCTCAATTTATCATCTGGTTCTGAAGTTCTCCTCTGATTATGGAGTTCTAGTTTGGTCCTGAAATGCTAGTCTGTTTCTAAAATTCTCGTCTGGTTCTGATGTTCCATAGTGGTTTGGAAGTTCTCGAGTAATTGCTTTTGAAATGTTTGTCTGGTCGTAAAGCTCTATCTGTTTCTTAAGTTCTCCAGTGGTTTTGAAGTTCTAGTCTACTGAATTTCTCTTCTTGTTCGGAAGTTTTGTTGTACTAGAGTTTAAGTATGATCCTGAATTTCTAGCCTGATTATGATAGTCTAGTCTGGTTCTTATGTTCTCCCATGGCGTCTGAATCACTCCTGTGGCTCTGAATTTCTCGTCTGGTTCCTAAGTTTTAGTCTGGTTCTAAATTTATCGTATGATTCTGAAGTTCTAGTCTGGTATTGAACTTCTTATCTTGTTCTCAAGTTCTAGTCTGGTTGGTTCTGAAGTTCTCGTCTGGTTGGTGCTGAAGTTCTAGTTGGATCTTAAGTTTTTTTCCTCTTTTGAAGTTCTACTCTGGATTTTAAGTTCAAGTCTGGTTCTGAGATTCTAGTCTCATTCTGAAGTTCTTCTCTGTTTCTAAAGTTCTAGTCTCGTTTTGAAATTCTAGTCTGGTTCTCAAGCTCTTACCTCAGACTTCTGTCCATTTTGTAATTAGCGTTCTGTTTTGGTTGAATTCCAACATCGCATCATCTGTTTCATCCTATCTCGGTATCAACTCAAAGGATTAGGTAGGATTTGAACCGAGTCGACTATCCCGAAACCTGTCCACCTTCCAAAGAGTAGCTATTCCAATTGTAGCTAAAGTTCGCTCGTCTTGAAAAATTGTGATTTCACTCACATATCTCTTAGGATTCTAACGTGGTTAACATTAGTAACGTTCTATCTAAATTTAACGTTAAAAAGATTTCTAAACGTTCGTTTTAGATTAGAGATATCATCATTTATAAACGTGAAGTCCTTAGAGTTAGTGACATTGACTAAAATCCACGTCAATGAATTGTGTCATCCTCAGGATTATGGCTACTCGTATTTCGAGTACTCGTTTAATAACGCTAATTTGTTTTAATTCGTGAGATTGTTTTAATTTTTCTTCTAATTTTATAATTAAGGGGGGTGCCATCAGTGGAGTAAGTTGCCAAAAATTCATCTGTATTACCTATTTTAGCCTACATGTAGGCTAATATTAAAAGGAAACAAAAACACCTCAAACAACCTTAATGAAAAAAAAAGCAGCATAAACTAATACCTCAAAAAGCACATACAAATGCTATGGGTTTTTTATAATCCCACATCAAAGATGAGATATTTGAATTATTGGTTTCTTATCCATCGATATTGTATAATTTTCAGAGATTCATTATTCATATAAATTTTACTATGTTTGATTAATTGCCGACGCCGGCTACCAGCTGGATGTTTTTATGTGGGAACTATTTTGCATAACTGCCTTGGAACAATTTTTACAAATCAATGCGTAATTTCTCCGAGAGTTTTTTGAAATAGTGACGTATTTTTAAAAAGAAAATTACCTAATTAGCTTACGTTTGAGAGGCTAGGTTTGTATGATATTTTCCTGCAGATAATACACCATAATTATTTCTATTCAGCCATTCTTTTCACTCATTCAAAATTACCCTACAGACAATCTCTCTTATCTAAGCGAAAGTCTCTTGTCGAGGCTTTCTTTCTTTTCTCACTTAAAGAGTAATCCGAAAAGGAAAGCAGTAGTAAGACAATTTCGGTTCTAACGGGAAGTGATAATATTAATGGTTGATAGCTAGTGACCATTAACTACTGGAGACAAGAAATAAAGGTCACTTAGACCGGCATGCAGACGATGGGAGGGCAATCCATTTATTATTCACCCACGGAGATTGAAAAGGAAGAAGAGAATGATTAAGTGCAGCAAGAAAATGGTGTCGTGAAAGTTAAAATATATTCTTAGAGGAAATTAACCCATACGTCATGGAAAGCTGGCAGATATTTAGCGATAACTGCCTTGAATTTATAGATCATGAAAGAGCGTCTAGGTTAGGCCCTGTATTTAGGACCATCACGAAAAGTATGAGGAAATTTATTTTGCTTTTTATAGATTCTTTCTTCCATTAGTTAATAATGGAAAACTAACGATTGCCTGAGATTTTTTTGTTGTAGTAGGGGAATACATATAATCAGCTCAGCACCGGGCCTTCCTTGGCTACCTAGATGAGTAAAAGAATTTCGAATGAAATAGTTGCGCTTCAAAACACCTTGGGGTCTATATATAGGATGAGCAGAGAGAATAATTCTAATGGAAGAATACCTCATTATTCGTAAACAAGTTAAATAACTCTAATATACGAAGTTGGTACGTACTAAATGAAGAATAAACAAGAGCATAGAACGTATCGAGGTGTAGGTAAAGACTAAGGTGGAATGCGGCTATGAAAGAAAGGGATTGCATAGTATAAAATATGTTGAAATGATTCTTCTTTTTTTTAAATGATGACTAGGTTTACCAATTAAGGCTTTTTTATATAGGATTTCATAAATTAAAGTGGTTGGAATTAGTTTATTATTATAGGTAAGGGAAAAGAAAGAGCTTAAATTGGTTGCCAGTGCACTTAAAATCTATTCAAAAATATCAATGACTGACTAGAATAAAGACAAAGATACTTAACTACCGTGTCAACCAATGACACTGTATGAGTAAAATGATAATCAGTTTCCACAATTAAAAAAGGTCAGTATTGGCAAATACTTTTAAATCTATCATTCGGAAATAAGTCAGACTCTAAATAACTATTGATGAAAGTATTACGTCCAGTACTTAAGTGAGGTAGAGACGTAGCACCGAAGTTAGCAAACTGATACTTTGATATTTCGGTGGGTATTTTCAGGCTGAATTAAAACAGTCATCTCTCTTGCGCTAGCTAAGACCAATCGAAGTTTTTCAACATATTTCGTGTAAGCCAATGCAATCTAGTAATTCTTAATTCGATGTAAGCGGTAAAATAGTTTAACATGAATACCCAAACAGACCAAGGCGGTGCCTCTCCGACCAGTTCGGGGAGGAACCAACCTAATTAGAAGTTACGGGTCAAGAATTATTTACGCCAATATAAATGCGACTCTCTTCTGGTTCAATGAATATCCTTCAAGTTTATATGCTCTATGTATGTCACACTATCAAGTAGGGATGGAGTATACTATCAAAAGGCAGAAAAATGGTTACAAAAAATAATCCTCAGAACAGGAAATCACCGGAAAAAGATACCTCGAAGACCTATAATTTGCTGCTATGTGGACTCAATCTATATACGCACCATCGTAAAGATTACAAAATAGCTTTCCTCGCAGCAGTCAATGGGCAACAATAAAAATAGTTGATAGGGTACGGAAAATTTAATAACTGCTGATTGTATTTGCCCACTCTGAGATTGCAATAAAAGCTCCGACTCAAGGGTTTCCTTGGTTCCACATTAAGATTGTCCCAAAGCAAATAGAGCGAGAAACATTCTTCCTGAATATTTTGCGTTTTAAATGCTATAAAATTGTAGAACTTGCTACCATAAATTGTATCAAAAGAACGAAGCTGGTTTCCAAGTATTCTTGGAAAGGAAACTCAGTCGTAGGAGTACAAAGACAACAATATAAATGTATAAACTGTGCTGGGAACTAAAGAACTCTGGACATGAAAAGGAATTTTCGGCAAGTAAGCTGTGGAAAAGAATAAGAAAGTGAAAGAAAAAGAAAAAGGTAAAGAAATTAGGGGGAAACAGCGAGCAAAAACAACATTTTCATCACATATACTTCTAAAAATCTCGGATCTTTTTTTAATACTCAATCTATTAGTTTAATACAACTGCGGGAAGAGAACATCATGGTTCCCTCCTAACCTTAACTCTGAAGAAAGCTTTTAACTAAAATTCATTGATCACGATGAAGAGATGAAATTATCGAGACGAAGGACGAACCGGAAAAAACTACGTTAAGCTTAAAAGCAGGCTGACCGTATCTTTCCCTTGCGGTGTAATCAAATATTTGGAGAGGAAGATGCATGAACCAACTCCAGTGAACGCGAGAGTCTAAAAAGCAAAGCTGACAAAGAGAATTCCAAGAATTATGCTAACAAAGCTTCTCTGGTCAAAAAGGGTGAATTAATTCTACATAACTATCGCCACGGTCATATTATATTAGACTGTCACTTATAGAATGTCGTATATTGGGTTATTTGACTTTTCTGGACATTTGGTCAGACAAAATCCTTAGAAATCAGAAAACTTTTCCCAGACCTAAGAACCATATGAAAGATGAAAGAGGGGTTTTTTCCACATCAAATAAATGGGGAAAGAACTGCGAAGTATCATGTGTGACTGATCTAATGTATAGCATTTTGCGGGAAAATGAACTTCAGCTATAAGCTAAACTATCCCGAAAATTCCGAAGGATGCCCCCATCCCCCTCCCCCTGTGACTTATAGCTTGCATCATCAAAAAGAAACCTAAATGGCAAAACGAGGCACCGATTGAGATAGGAGAGGTGGAGGATAAATTCCTCCAAGGACCTATCAATATACCGTACCAGAAGATAAGTTCTTTCTGCTAATATCGACGCATTAAATGGAATGCAAAATGAAGAAACTGTTTTTAAAATAAACAAATTAAGATTACCAATAATAAATGCCACATATTTTAATATATGGCTGCTAGTAATAGTCGTAAAAATTATAGGAAAATAAAATACTTGAATTCTACAAGTTCTTTATTAAGTATAGAAAAATAGAAAACTATTCAAACTATTTGAAGGAAAGCTGAGAACAACAAAGATGACAAGAAAAACCTTACAAATGCCATCGCGCCCAAATGGAGCTAAGGTTAGGGCCCAAACCGTCAAACTTAGTTTGTTCGGTGGAGAATTTCGAGACCACGGCGCCCAACGAAGATACAAGTCAACAAATCCAATGGGAAACAAACAAAAACTATGTGAGCTCAGAAATATGACACTAAACAGGATTAGGAAAATGTAAGATAATTATATTTAACAGGGGGAGACTGTGATAGAACGAGTTGAATCTGTGTTAAATTCAACTCCTATCCCATATTAGTTAAAACCTCGAGGAGGCCCACGTGCATCTTCGATTCGAGGCTTGGAGTCTTATCAACAGCTACCAGACCTCGCCAGATCGAGTTAGGCTTATGGACAGATAAGGCATTTTTCTCCGGCCCAGCTGTGCGTTCCCTCCAAGCTTTCACTCCATTCTCCCCCACGCCAAGGAGATGTCCTGGCTATTTATATGGAAACTTTACCACTAAGATCAGATTGGAGATCCAGATTTTCGTCGCGAAACATCACCACGACCCTCTCTCCCTTTGTGCGCCAAGGGACCTCGAACTCGAGATTCACCATCACTTGTCCAGAAGGAGGACAATATTCCTTGAGTGCCAAAGGTTCGAGCCTTTAGTGACGCCAAGTCCCTAAGGCATCCCCCCCCTGTTGTTCAAGGAGAACAACATTAGAACAGCCATTGTTCGTTTTGAGCCCTTCGCCAAGAAACGGTTCTCATCCCCCCCCTGTTGTTCAAGGAGAACAACATTAGAACAGCCATTGTTCGTTTTGAGCCCTTCGCCAAGAAACGGTTCTCATCCCCCCCTGTTGTTCAAGGGAGAACAACATTAGAACAGCCATTGTTCGTTTTGAGCCCTTCGCCAAGAAACGGTTCTCTCCCCCCCCCTGTTGTTCAAGGGAGAACAACATTAGAACAGCCATTGTTCGTTTTGAGCCCTTCGCCAAGAAACGGTTCTCTGTCCCCCCCTGTTGTTCAAAGGAGAACAACATTAGAACAGCCATTGTTCTTGAGCCCGTAGACAAGAGACGGTTCTCATCCCCCCTTTGTTCAGAAGAGAACAAAGTAGAACAGCCATTGTTCGTCGAGCCGTTCGTCGAGTAACGGTTCTCCTTTCCAAGACGCCTCGTCAGGATCCTTTTATCCCCCCCCTTCGGCTGGAGCTCGCCAGTGGACCGAATATTCCTTCAAGTACCTTCCACTGCACCCTAATGAAGTTACGTAAGCCAAGCGTCACCTTTTGAGTATTGATCCCTTATTTGTCAATTCTATCCTGTGCTTTAAATGGTTTATCGAACCATCCCATCTCTTTAACTCCATATTTGTTTTACCTTTTTTTGATCCCTTAAATCCTTGGATTAGCCCGAGTCTCCACGACCCTTTCCATTCTGTTTGTCAATATTTTCCGTTTTTGTGTTTTGTTTATAGTTATTATTAATAAAACTCTATTTTATTAATGATAGCAATATTATTATCCTTGAGCTCAGTTCCACTTCTTAAGCATTTTGAAGATACATAATACCGGCCGCCAGACAGTAAAACGCACTCTAAAGTTAATTAAGGAAGTTCCCTCAACGAATAGTGTAATATATGGTATCGTCGGGAGTCATTCTACGACATATATATATATACTATTTAATTTGGTATCAGGTGTGTAAGGTTTAACGCTATATCTTTGCAAACACTGGTCTCAGTCGAGTAAAGCATAGTGTTATTCGTTATAATAATAGAATATAGTAGTTCCCTTTTGTTTTAACGATTGCTATCCCCTTTTTTTTTAAACTTAAGAAGCTGGAGTAGCTCAAGGAACGGTTATAATAATTTGCTTGTTTTGTTTGTGATTTTAGTCAGTGGTTATTTAGATTGAGAAACCAAGTACGAATAGGTCAGTGCCCATATTTAGGTAGGCTAATTCTATAGAGGCATAATTCTTGTTGCAAGGAATTTTAGTTGGTTGACTAGTGCGCCCCCAAGTGCAAAGATGACTCCGTTCGAAATCTTTAAAGCGCAAGGAGAGTCCTGTGGACTTTCCGGAAAAGAACTAATTGAGTACATTCAAGAGGAGCAAAGAAGAGAAAGAGAAAGAGAGGAACGGATAAGACAAGCTGAGCTTCACCATCAGATTGAATTAGCTCGGATTAAAGCAGAAGTTCAAAGAAAAAAGGTAGAAAAAGAAAGGGAAAGAGTAATCCGACAAGAGGAACGGGATAGAGTAATCCCACGAGAAGAACGAGAAGGAAAAATCCAACCAGAAGAACGAGAAAAAAAAATCCAACGAGAAGAAAGAAGGACGGACTCGCGCTCCTTCCCAGGGAAGCTGACAAAGTTTCCGAGCCCCGTAAAACCCCAAAACTTCTTTCCCCAAAACCAACAACGGGACTCCAAACCTCCCGTTAAGACTTCTCCTCCATCTCTCTTCCCGAAGCGACCAACCATATGCTTCACCTGTGGTGTAGAAAACCACATGAGCTGGAATTGCCCCCAAAATTCTAGGCTTAAAAGCGGACCAGCCCACCAAGTTCACCAGATTAATGCAACCCCGGCTCCCCCGGTGGTGCAGACCCAAGCAGAAACTTCTCCCCCTCCGTCAGGCCACCAGGTAAATTTTGTTTTTGGTAAAAGTTCATCGGGAACTTGGAAATATGAGGAGGGCAGCGTGGACAGCTGTCGAGTATCGACTCTCGTCAGGGACACAGGATGTACATGCTTCATCGTGTCCGACGAACTCCTCCCAGTGGCCTCTAACCACGAAAAATTTGCGGTGGTACGTGACTACCTTGGGCGGGCGAACAGATTCCCCGTCGCTAGATGTTACCTGCAGTGTCAATATTATAATGGCTGGACTGAAGTCATTGTAGCACCAATAAAATTCTGTTCCGTACTTATAGGAAAGAACACCCAAGTAAGTTTCGACCCTGTGTTTCAGGCCGCCCTTCCTCAAGGCCGAGATAAGAAAGAAGCCCAGGAGCCCGTCCCCATCAGAACCCCGATACCGTCCGATTTCTCGGAGACCCCTAACCAGGACTTTAGGACGGAAAAAGAGGAATGTGATTCACTAAAACCCTTAGGTGATAAGGCCCCAGACAAGGACACGGAGACTGTCCTTGGACCCCAAGAAAAAAAGAACCCCCAACGCGCCCATGGAGATACCTTCGTAGAACTGGACGAAGCATCGGCGCTTGAAGAGGATTGCCCCGCGGAGTCCCTTAAGGTAATCCAGACAGTGTGCATCCAACCTGATGCCGATTACCCTCCTCATTCCCTACCAGGCGAGTCTTTGGAACCCTCTGACCTGAAAAGTGACGCGCAGCTGACACCACGTCAGAAGAGTCAGATACAAGAACTAATTAAATGGAATCACCATTTACCCGCCCTATTAGCTCTTTTCGAGCAACTGCGTGAAAATGGCCTCACCATTGGCCCCAGCAAATACTATTTTGCTCACGAACCCATTAAATATTCGGGTTTCAAAATAGGACCAAGCCAGTTAGGTCCCCAAGAGAACAAGATTAAGGCAATCGCCGACATGCCCCTCCCGATTACAAAGAAGCCATTGAGATCGATCCTAGGATCAGCTTCTCCCTATCAGCGATTTGTTCCGAATTTCGCTGCAATTTTGGCCCCCCTATGCCCCCTTTAGGAAAAGAATTTCTCCGATCGTTTACGTTGGAATGATGTCGCTGTTTCCCATTTTAATCAGCTCAAAAGTAAGTTCATTTCTGCCCCCATTTTTAAGTTGCCCAACCCGGAAAAATCCTTTGGGGTTAAGACCGACGTGATCAACGAGGGCATTGGAGGTGTACTCCTTCAATACGTGGATGACAGAACGAGTCATCCAGTTGCATATGCTAGTCGTCAATTATTACCACGCGGAAAGAGATATGCCACTAGAGAAAAGATAGCTCTATCAATTATCTGGGTCATAGACAAATTCAAGCTGTACTTGATATGTAAAGATTTTCAAATAGGAACCGACCACCGTCCGTTAGCGTATATTAGGAATTTGAGACACTCAAACGGCCGCATCATGCGCTGGAGTTTACTCTTGCAAGAGTATCAGGTTAAAATAAATTATATCAAAGGTTCCGATAACCAGGTCGCTGACGCACTCAGTAGGAATGCGTTACCGAATAGCGTAGAACAATTGTATTCATAGGATTAGTATCTCCATGTAGGTATATACCGTCTTGTACGACTTAATTTAAGATTCTTTTGTAATATAATTAATTAAAGTATATGTCTGAATTTTGTAACGCTCAATGTCTAATTTTTTTTTGATGTATATATATTTGTTCTTATTAATTTACGTATAAATTATTTTGTCCCGTATGTACTAAGTTTATACCATTTCATTGTTCCATGCCTTTTTTTTTTGTATTAAAGGTTATTTTCCCCTGTAATCTAAAGATCAAAATAATCATGTATTGAGGTAATAATAGTTAGGTGCAGGAAGATACGGTTGGTACAAGAAAACGAGTTCCCTACAACGGAGCTCTATCGTTGTCCCTTCTCTTTTTTTTTTTCGAAGTGACAACTCCCCCTGGAATGGAGGGGTGTGATAGAACGAGTTGAATCTGTGTTAAATTCAACTCCTATCCCATATTAGTTAAAACCTCGAGGAGGCCCACGTGCATCTTCGATTCGAGGCTTGGAGTCTTATCAACAGCTACCGGACGTCAATGTTTAAACAAGGAGGTTATCGTCCCCCCCGTTCGCCCCCATACGCCGACCTCGCCAGATCGAGTTAGGCTTATGGACAGATAAGGCATTTTTCTCCGGCCCAGCTGTGCGTTCCCTCCAAACTTTCACTCCATTCTCCCCCACGCCAAGGAGATGTCCTGGCTATTTATATGGAAACTTTACCACTAAGATCAGATTGGAGATCCAGATTTTCGTCGCGAAACATCACCACGACCCTCTCTCCCTTTGTGCGCCAAGGGACCTCGAACTCGAGATTCACCATCACTTGTCCAGAAGGAGGACAATATTCCTTGAGTGCCAAAGGTTCGAGCCTTTAGTGACGCCAAGTCCCCAAGGCATCCCCCCCCTGTTGTTCAAGGAGAACAACATTAGAACAGCCATTGTTCGTATTGAGCCCTTCGCCAAGAAACGGTTCTCATCCCCCCCCTGTTGTTCAAGGAGAACAACATTAGAACAGCCATTGTTCGTTTTGAGCCCTTCGCCAAGAAACGGTTCTCATCCCCCCCTGTTGTTCAAGGGAGAACAACATTAGAACAGCCATTGTTCGTTTTGAGCCCTTCGCCAAGAAACGGTTCTCTCCCCCCCCCCCTGTTGTTCAAGGGAGAACAACATTAGAACAGCCATTGTTCGTTTTGAGCCCTTCGCCAAGAAACGGTTCTCATCCCCCCCCCTGTTGTTCAAAGGAGAACAACATTAGAACAGCCATTGTTCTTGAGCCTGTAGACAAGAGACGGTTCTCATCCCCCCTTTGTTCAGAAGAGAACAAAGTCGAACAGCCATTGTTCGTCGAGCCGTTCGTCGAGTAACGGTTCTCCTTTCCAAGACGCCTCGTCAGGATCCTTTTATCCCCCCCCTTCGGCTGGAGCTCGCCAGCGGACCGAATATTCCTTCAAGTACCTTCCACTGCACCCTAATGAAGTTACGTAAGCCAAGCGTCACCTTTTGAGTATTGATCCCTTATTTGTCAATTCTATCCTGTGCTTTAAATGGTTTATCGAACCATCCCATCTCTTTAACTCCATATTTGTTTTACCTTTTTTTGATCCCTTAAATCCTTGGATTAGCCCGAGTCTCCACGACCCTTTCCATTCTGTTTGTCAATATTTTCCGTTTTTGTGTTTTGTTTATAGTTATTATTAATAAAACTCTATTTTATTAATGATAGCAATATTATTATCCTTGAGCTCAGTTCCACTTCTTAAGCATTTTGAAGATACATAATTGTAAGGGAATGGTCACTTCCCCCCCCCCTTGTTCACTCTTGGTGCAGTTCCAAGGCGGTCACCGCAAAGACATCCGGCCGAAGGCATCGGCGGGTCCCGCGTGACCGCAGCACTGCCCCAGACCGTGCCAGGAAAGAGGTCACCCCCCCCCCATCGTTCACTCGTGATGCAGTCCCAAGGCGGTGATTACCACAAGGACATCCGCCCCAGGCATCGGCGAGGCGAAAGTTTGACCACTGGGTGGCATAACTAGGGGCCATGTAAGACCCTAAAGGTCAAAAAGGTAAAGATCTCCCCCCAGGAGAGTGAGATCCAGTTTCACGTCGAACAAGAAATTGGAGACGGTTTTGTCCCAACCTCGATGGCTAACGAGGAGCAGATGTTTGACTTCGTGGGAAAGACCGTTTGGGAAGAGAACTCTCCTGGGGCCGTCCTCAAGCTCCCCCCCCTTACCACTTCCCCAGTGGGGGTGCGAGGTATAAAGGAGGAACTCTGAGGAAAATCATGGTAGTATACGTCAGGCCAGGTGACGAAGTCCTCGGATCCAAAACCGAGCTACCTAGACTGGATTGGTAGTATACGTCAGGCCAGGTGACGAAGTCCTCGGATCCAAAACCGAGCTACCTAGACTGGATTGGTAGTATACGTCAGGCCAGGTGACGAAGTCCTCGGTTCCAAAACCGGGCTACCTTAGACTGGATAGGTAGTATACGTCAGGCCAGGTGACGAAGTCCTCGGTTCCAAAACCGGGCTACCTTAGACTGGATAGGTAGTATACGTCAGGCCAGGTGACGAAGTCCTCGGATCCAAAACCGAGCTACCTAGACTGGATTGGTAGTATACGTCAGGCCAGGTGACGAAGTCCTCGGATCCCCAACCGGGCTACCTAGACTGGATTGGTAGTATACGTCAGTCTCTAGGTGACGAAGTCCTCGGATCCCCAACCGAGCTACCGAGACTGGAGAGGTAGTTTACTTGTGTCGCCAGACCAAGAAGCACCCTGCAAGAGAGGCAGGGCTACCTACCTTAAGGGACTAAGAAAAAGCTCATCCTTGAGCTAAGTCCCTGGTTGTCAAACCAAACAATAAGTGAACTTTGGTAAGTTCGACTTACTCTCGCCAGAGAGATTCCTCATATCCTGGTGCACATTAAACACCAGAGGTATTCCTCGTCTTTGAGGAATTAAGAAGAAGAAGGAAAAGGCTCCCCCTCGAGCCCGTTATTCGGTGGCCACACCAAACTGTAAGTAACTTATTCTCGCCAGAGAAACCCCCCTCCGTCATCCTCGCCCGTGAAGAAGACCCTCCCCGAGTTCAGTCCTCGTCCATAAGGAAATTAGTAACGAAGAAAAAGCTCCTCCTCGAGCTCGTTACTCGGTGATCACACCGCACTCCAAGTAAGCTTGATTCAAGAACCAAGTTCAACTCACTCTCGCCAGAGAGACCACGACTACCTGGGTGTTGCATAGAGCACCGTATTGGTTCTCGTCCTTGAAGAACCCTTCCCCCCCCCGGAAGAACGCGTGGACCCCCCAGCTGCTACCCTCGCCAAGACGACCGTGGAATTCCGCCCATCTACACGCGTCAAGTGTAAATATTTCTGAGGCCCTTTAAACTCCACGAGTCCGTAAGCCTAATTCTAATATTATTGTTTTGTCTAGAGAAAACGTGAACTTAATTTTGTGGGTCAACTAATTTAATTAATTCTTGTTTATAATAATATTTAGAGTATTGCTGTAGTTAAAGTATAAAGGTTGTGTATTCAATTGGTTAAAGATAAAAATATAAGTTTATTTTGGGAATTAGTGGGCGTTTCTTTTATATCCTGACGTGTTTGGTAAAGGCTCAGTTCATTAAGATATTCTTATAATATCAATATATTAGACACTCTTAGCACTCTTAGAATAGAACAAAAAGGAGGGGCATTCTACGACACTAACTAAATAAAAGAGGTGTCAGAGGTCAGGTCAGTAGGGTTCTTAGCAGAAAGAATTATTCGACATAATTAAAGTGGTGTCAGGTTTTGTAGGTTATTATTAGAAAGAACCCAGCAGTGTCTAATTAAGAAAGAGCCAACACGTAAAGGAATATCAGATCAGGAACAAGAGAATAATTGACGAGAGGAAAATTGGTAGAGTTAGGGGTGGTAACAATATAAAGGTAATTGGCAGGTCAAGTGGTAAATTTGTTGTCGGGAGTGATATTTCAATCAGCATAGTAGTGGGATTAAGGGTAAGTTATGCTGAGCGCTACCTGGTGAGTGGCGGCATAATTATCTGAAAATACAGAAAGGAAAAATCGACGGACCAACACGAAATGGATCCAGTCAAAAGATTTTACCAACAAGCCCAAAGTCTGGGACTTGAAGGCACAGAAATGCATGACTACGTCATGGCAGAATTAAGAATAGATTGTGTAGAAGAAGAAAGAATTTGGGATATAGAAAAAGAACAAGAATCAATAAAGTTTGAGAGAGAAACAGAGGATATAATAAGAGAGGATAAAAGAGAACGTGAATTAATGGAAATATGGATGAACCGGAAAAGTGAAGAATCCCGAATACAGCGGAAAATAGAAACAGAGGAAAGAAGAATGCTGAGAGGAGGTAAAACAAGCGAAAGAATAATATTGTTGAAAAGAGAAGCACAAGAATTCAGAATAAGGATAGAAATGGAAGATGAAGAAAGAAGACTAAAGATAAAGCTGGAAGATGAAGAAAGAAGAACTCGACGGGAAAACGAAATAGCGAAAGCAGAACAGGAAGCCGAAGAAAGGAGAATGAAGATGGAAAAAGAGTCAAAAGAGAGGAGAATAAAGATTAAAAAAGAAATAGATGAAAGGAGAATGAAGAGGGAAATAGAACGTGCTCAAGCGGAAAGAGAAGAGAGAGAAGAAAAGGAAAGATTGCTCGCACTCGAAAGAGCACCTATCGAGAATCTCCTAGAGGCCGAGGAAGTTGGAGCCCGGCCTGGACCTAAGAAAGGACCATCGAGGGAAACCCAGCCAATTGGGGTAACGATGGAAGAAGTAGGAAGTAGGGATGAGGTACCAGCAGGAGTACCTAAAGGAAACCCTACGAGGAGAACCCAGCCAAATGGGGTTATCTGGGAAGAAGAAGAAGGTAGGGTAGAGGTACGAGCAGGTGTACCTGAGGAACTACCTACTAAGAGAAGTGAGTCAAATGAGTTGACAAGGAAGGAGGAAAGAGGTGCTATGGCTATGCACCCAGGTAAGACTAATCAAATGGTAGACGCGGATGAGTATCCCCTACCCCTAGTAGTCTCCTCCCCGAACGGAACGTCCACGGAGTTACCGCTAAATCGCCAAGTCGTAGTGAGCGCCAAGCCCATTAACGACCTCGCGGGGAAAAATTTTCTCGATCCCCAAAGATCGAACCCAGACACGATCTTCCCGTGTACCTGGTTAAAGGAAAGCTATGGGACCTACGCTCCCATCAATTATGCCCCGCTACAACAGGCCGCTCAAGCCTTAATGTTCAATTTAAAGGTAGTCAAGTACCATAATATGAGTAAGTCGAGTAGGTTGAAATACCACTACCATTTAGTAACATACTTGGGTAGACTCAATAACCAGGACGGCCGACTCAGGCGCGGTAGAATAATGGTCACAGAGCACTATTTTAGTATTAGCTACCTCAAAGGAGCCGATAAAGGACAGCTGCTCTATAGGCGGAGACGAAATACCATTGAGGGTTATTTCAGCACCTAATGAGCGTGAAACCATGCTTTCATTTGTTGTACGTGTTAATATTTATCGGTAGGATTTAAGTTCTCAAAAACTTAGAAATGTAAGGAAGTAGCTTGTTTTTTTTGTTTTTTTGTGGGTAATCGATGAATTAAGGTTTTGTTATGTTCATGTAAAATTGTAAATCGAGTGTCTAGCTCGACACATTGCCTGTGTAAACGCGCGCGTGGGCGCTCATATGTAAGGAAACTTAATGTAAGGGAGGGCTCAAAGAAATACAACTTTGCTAAGCTCGACTAGGTTGAGTAAGTTGTTTTGAGTTCCCGGGAGCATCCCCCGCCCCCCCATTATTTTCTTCGGTGGGAGGTGTGTAAGGGAATGGTCACTTCCCCCCCCCCTTGTTCACTCTTGGTGCAGTTCCAAGGCGGTCACCGCAAAGACATCCGGCCGAAGGCATCGGCGGGTCCCGCGTGACCGCAGCACTGCCCCAGACCGTGCCATGAAAGAGGTCACCCCCCCCCATCGTTCACTCGTGATGCAGTCCCAAGGCGGTGGTTACCACAAGGACATCCGCCCCAGGCATCGGCGAGGCGAAAGTTTGACCACTGGGTGGCATAACTAGGGGCCATGTAAGACCCTAAAGGTCAAAAAGGTAAAGATCTCCCCCCAGGAGAGTGAGATCCAGTTTCACGTCGAACAAGAAATTGGAGACGGTTTTGTCCCAACCTCGATGGCTAACGAGGAGCAGATGTTTGACTTCGTGGGAAAGACCGTTTGGGAAGAGAACTCTCCTGGGGCCGTCCTCAAGCTCCCCCCCTTACCACTTCCCCAGTGGGGGTGCGAGGTATAAAGGAGGAACTCTGAGGAAAATCATGGTAGTATACGTCAGGCCAGGTGACGAAGTCCTCGGATCCAAAACCGAGCTACCTAGACTGGATTGGTAGTATACGTCAGGCCAGGTGACGAAGTCCTCGGATCCAAAACCGAGCTACCTAGACTGGATTGGTAGTATACGTCAGGCCAGGTGACGAAGTCCTCGGTTCCAAAACCGGGCTACCTTAGACTGGATAGGTAGTATACGTCAGGCCAGGTGACGAAGTCCTCGGTTCCAAAACCGGGCTACCTTAGACTGGATAGGTAGTATACGTCAGGCCAGGTGACGAAGTCCTCGGATCCAAAACCGAGCTACCTAGACTGGATTGGTAGTATACGTCAGGCCAGGTGACGAAGTCCTCGGATCCCCAACCGGGCTACCTAGACTGGATTGGTAGTATACGTCAGTCTCTAGGTGACGAAGTCCTCGGATCCCCAACCGAGCTACCGAGACTGGAGAGGTAGTTTACTTGTGTCGCCAGACCAAGAAGCACCCTGCAAGAGAGGCAGGGCTACCTACCTTAAGGGACTAAGAAAAAGCTCATCCTTGAGCTAAGTCCCTGGTTGTCAAACCAAACAATAAGTGAACTTTGGTAAGTTCGACTTACTCTCGCCAGAGAGATTCCTCATATCCTGGTGCACATTAAACACCAGAGGTATTCCTCGTCTTTGAGGAATTAAGAAGAAGAAGGAAAAGGCTCCCCCTCGAGCCCGTTATTCGGTGGCCACACCAAACTGTAAGTAACTTATTCTCGCCAGAGAAACCCCCCTCCGTCATCCTCGCCCGTGAAGAAGACCCTCCCCGAGTTCAGTCCTCGTCCATAAGGAAATTAGTAACGAAGAAAAAGCTCCTCCTCGAGCTCGTTACTCGGTGATCACACCGCACTCCAAGTAAGCTTGATTCAAGAACCAAGTTCAACTCACTCTCGCCAGAGAGACCACGACTATCTGGGTGTTGCATAGAGCACCGTATTGGTTCTCGTCCTTGAAGAACCCTTCCCCCCCCGGAAGAACGCGTGGACCCCCCAGCTGCTACCCTCGCCAAGACGACCGTGGAATTCTGCCCATCTACACGCGTCAAGTGTAAATATTTCTGAGGCCCTTTAAACTCCACGAGTCCGTAAGCCTAATTCTAATATTATTGTTTTGTCTAGAGAAAACGTGAACTTAATTTTGTGGGTCAACTAATTTAATTAATTCTTGTTTATAATAATATTTAGAGTATTGCTGTAGTTAAAGTATAAAGGTTGTGTATTCAATTGGTTAAAGATAAAAATATAAGTTTATTTTGGGAATTAGTGGGCGTTTCTTTTATATCCTGACGTGTTTGGTAAAGGCTCAGTTCATTAAGATATTCTTATAATATCAATATATTAGACACTCTTAGCACTCTTAGAATAGAACAAAAAGGAGGGGCATTCTACGACACTAACTAAATAAAAGAGGTGTCAGAGGTCAGGTCAGTAGGGTTCTTAGCAGAAAGAATTCTACGACAATAATACCGGCCGCCAGACAGTAAAACGCACTCTAAAGTTAATTAAGGAAGTTCCCTCAACGAATAGTGTAATATATGGTATCGTCGGGAGTCATTCTACGACAGAGACAAATAATACAATAATTTACATGTCCGGTGTCAAAATGGAGTTTTTCGGTATTGATTTTAAAAAAATATGCTCTATCAGTTTATTTTCATTAGGTCATCTTCAAGGAACGAATCAACCATAAGTTCCAATCCCTCGTAGAAGTTCATCACTCTTTTCATGCATAATGCCTCTAAGACACTGTCTTACATGCCGCATAAATCAATGCATAATGTTTCATCTATTTTATGGCAATGGAAAAGTTGCACATTATAGATTGAACTTTGCACTAAAATCAACATAATTCAATACTGGAATCGCTGCTGCTTCCTCATTTACTGGCTTAAATAGGCACTAGATCAGGAAAGAGGGGACCCTTTAACGTAGATGTAAGATGACACAACTTTAGCAACACTTCTATGGCATGTGAACAGCCCAAATATGAACCACATAGAAAATCTATGTGCAAGTATACAGTAAAGAGAAAAATGAAAAAAAAGAAGATATGACAAATAAAATTTAACTAATATGTCTAAGCATTAATATGGGTTAAACATAAATACCGATAAGAACAGCTCATGTGTAACTTCTATCACTTCTAAGCCCAAAGACATTTCTTCAATATAAAGGCCAAAACATGCTTCTATACAAGGTTGTAGAATAGATTAAACATTAAACTGACCAATATCAGTACAAGCTACGGTGAGTAATTTTACACCGTTGGAAACACTGAATTCGGCGCGTGCGTGTTGTGTCGAGTCTGTTCTCTTTTCTTCTTATCATAGTAGACTGATTTTAGCATCGTCGGTGAAGAAAGCAATACCACTGATAAATCCGCTCCTAAAAATAAAAAAAGGTAAGTTTTACTGGTTGATACTCAGGCCGGGAGTCCAATGCGAAGATATCCGAGTGATTAGCTTCCAAACTGAGGACGGCGCAGAGGATCAGGAAAGAAGACTTGGATAAGTCAGGCTGTGATGACGAGGCTGGAAACCCTCACTCGAAGCGTTCTGATACAAAATGACCCCTAAATTTATCTCCGAGGTTCAAACCATCATCGGCAACTATTCCAGCAACTCAATAAGGTCCATAACCAGAGATAATTCTCGAAATTGTCAGTATTGAGAAGTGGCTTTGAAAGGTTTTTATGGGTATTCCGTGCGGCAGTCTGCTTTCGTCCATTGATCGGTGTAGTATATTCATTTATTAATTATTGTAGGAACTAAATACTAGAGTATAGTGGTGAGAAGTGGGTTTTTAGTATTTAGCAGCTAGGAAGTGTGTACAAATTTAAGATGAACCTCTATGCAGTAAAAAAATCTCGTTTCAGAATTCATTGTTGGTGGCCGAGAGAGAGAGCGCCATACTTTCGGAGCTTTCTTCATCGCAACCCTTTGCTCTCCTTCCTCTATAAATGAGTTGATCTCTTCTCGGAAAAGCGACTCACTGTATACAGGCTCCTTTAGAATAGTTGTTGGTCCTCCACGGGGTTGTCTCTTTCCTTTCAATAATAAGAAAAAGGTTGGTGCCTATCCCATTTATCACTAAGTGGGCTTCATTAGTATATAGATGGTGGCTATGTATAGGTAACGATACTAGTAATACTTAGACTTTTTCTGTGCTACTTAATTGGGGTATATACTCTTAAAATTTTATGTTTTTGGAAGTTGCTGTTTCGGAGATTTCTGGGGCATTTTATCTCTCCTTTCGAGGTATTAAACTGACTTTTGTAACTACAAGTAATACGGGTTACCCTTACGCAAACCTGCTATATTACCTTCTTGGTATTGTCCAAGGACGACTAACGACTGACGAATGAGCTCAAAGCAAAATATTTGTAGCATTGATCCCTCGAAAGGGGAATGTAAATATTGTATTTACACAGTAACCAAATTTTCTTTGTGCAGTATTAAAGCGCAGCTCTGGGTCAGCTAGCACAAAGATTCCGCTCAGTGCTACGCATTCAAATTTTTATCCAAGCTGCTTTTCAAGAAAAAAATCCTAAGATATTGAACTTTCAGAGTCTCTCATCAGGCAGTTAGTGCATTATGACATCTGCTACACCAAGATGAGAAAGGGCCAGCTTCTGTTTCAGAAGATAAAGGACAAACAGAAGAACCTGCTGATAAGCTTGTAAAGAAAAGAAGCATCTCATCAAGCGTGGAATGCTTTGCTCCTTCTGATCCGATAAGAATTTCAACCAGGAACGGGTGATGAAGTGGCAAAAGAACCGCTAGCTTGGTGTGTCCCGCAAAGATATACCGAGACTCATGAAGGCTAAGTTCCCGATCTACTTCATTGTGTTAGATTTGGTCGGGGGGGATGGTTGCGTTATGACCCCGTTAATTTTCCCGGAGGGCCTCAAGCTCCATACGGATGGCTACAACATCAGGTTTCTGGAGGAGTTGGTGTTATCCTTGATCCGAGAGGTGGCTGCTAGAGGAGGCTATGTGTGGCAGGCAGCTGCCCGACTCCATACCATGCCAAACAAGCAAGAGGACCCAGTCTTGGCTGTCAGACAATTTTTTAAACCTGATCAATCTGAATATCTTGCCTACCAACTAACTACCTAGACGCAATCCCCTAAACTGTTATGTGTTAGGCCTGGCTTAGAGAGAGAAACAAACAAGTTTTCATGCGCCATGAAGGTAGAACATAGGTACAAGATCCGTACAGTTTTCACCTAGTAAAAAAGGAGAGCTTAGAAAAGGCCTACAACATTTTCCGAAGAGCCTGGTGGTTCGGTTGAGTCTGACGGTAATTCCATTATATAAAATGAGTAGGAAAACTTTTCAAGTCCTTAACATGTAAGTTTTGTGAATATATCTGTACAATAATAGTTAATAATCACATGACGCGTGACATATAAAAGATGTATTTTAAAGGCCCAAAGAAATGAAAACTGGAAACACAACCCAGAAAAACGCTAAGGATATTAATTACGTGCACCATTAAAGCTTAGGAAGGAAAATGTAAAATATAGAAACAAAAAATAGGGCAAACTATCTTAACTGTTATAAGAAAATGAATAAAGGAGTTGGATTTGAACCTATGTCTTTAAGCCATGTACGCTAAAATGACCAAGACGCATATTGCCACAGCTCCCAGTGTCATGGTCATTTTAGCGAAGAGCGCTTAATGACACAGGTTCTAGTTTTGATTTCTTTGAGCCTTTTAAATACACATATCTGTACACATTTTAGCGAAGAGCGCTTAATGACACAGGTTCTAGTTTTCATTTCTTTTAGCCTTTTAAATACACATATCTGTACAAATGAACGATCTGTTATTTTTTATATCAAATTTAGACTATAGATTACCCATCGCACTTCGTGTCTTTTATTTTAGACTTAGAAGTAGGTAAATTGTTTAAAGGTTTCAGTTTGGTAGCTTTTGGATTAGGTCCGTATTTAAATATTATGTACATCATAATAAAGGTATCTAGCTTTCGAATCTATGAAAATTGGGCCTGAGTCTCAAATGGATCAAACCATAGAAATAGTAAAAGGGTTGCAGCTTGATATGAGCCTTTATTTCTAAAAAAAAATAATTGGGCACTTAACTGACTCATTTATGCTTCACAGTGTTTACTGCTTCACTCAGAATACAGTAAGCCAGCGGTTTCGACGTAAAAAAGATATCGTAACATTAGTAACATGAGAGAATACAAATAAGTAATTAGGAAAAACACTTAAGGTAAAGAAAGTGAAATGAAGGGAGATGAAGTTGTCTCATCAAGTAAAGTTTAAAAGAAAATGAGACTGAAACAAATGAAAAGTTTAACGAGGAATTTTCCAATATCTTGCAATTAGGAACTCAAGATATGCTCATTATTTCTCTCTTGCAAAATAATTTCTTAGGCAATCAAACAAAGCTATTAAAGATGAGAAACTTCAATATTTTGTATCACAAGACAAGAAGAAATATGCGCTTGAATATGACCAAAATGATATTTCACTTGAAACAATGAAGCCTGTAAACATTAACAGCGATGATTTACACTGAGTTAGCCACTTTAGAGGAGTATAAAATTTTGTATAACATCCTTACTTTGCTTTTGGCCATTGAGATTGCTCTTAAAATCCTGTGTTCAAGATATGCCATATATTCAATTTCTAAATTTTCCTTAAAGTTTAGTATAAAAAACTTTCACAGAACTCCCCATTACCAACTTCTATGAAAAGAAGCTTAAGCAATTCTTATTCCTTAAACAAGACTAATTGAAATTTGAAGTTTACTTAAATATCTTCATATCCCGATAATCTTGAAAAATTAAGAAGTTGAGCTACTTTCAGTTTCTGCAAAGTTGTAGTCAAATTAGTTATAAAGATTTTAGAAGCTTTTCTCTAAAGATAAAAGGAAGCTAGTTCTGCATGAAAAACAAATTAGAACACAAAAGTATCCTGCTGACATTGCGTTTCAACTATAATAATAAGAGAGAAAAACTAATCTATAATCTACTGTGACATAATATTAGTAGAAAATAGAACATTTAGAGGAAATTCGAATGGGAAACGAACCGTCAAGAACCTTGTATGTGTATATAATTTAAGACTTTTAAATATCTTTTCAGCAACAGATCTGTATTTCAAAAAATTAAGAAAAAAAGGCAGATTAGTCACAAAATAGCATCTTGTTCGTTATGTTTATTATTAATATAAAATGATTTTAAATATGTTTTTATTCAAACGGGTTACTTAATTTTTCTTGAATTTCAAAGGGATTGTTTTCGTTAAATTATCCTATTTCTTTGTTCTTTTAATCTTCATTTATAAGGAATCCCACGAGAAAAGTGATACGAAATTTAAATGACTATAATTGAAAAGGTGTTGATGATTTTTTTAAAATTTCTAAATGTGTTTTTGTTGCAAACTGTTTATAAAATGCTATACGCTATAATTTCATTTCAATTTACAAGGAGTGAAACTGCACTGATGATAGTGAAGCGAACCAAAATTAATTTTGTGTAAGGGAAGTGAAATAACGAAAATCTTTTTACATAATAGTCTTTTATTTATTTTTTTACTTTTGTTATCTTTCTGTCTAACTATAATAGCAAATTCCACTATAAAAAAGAATTTGCTAAATAATTTAATTTCACTAACAGTTGATAACCCATTGATTGTTTAAACTTAGCGATCCAAAGCTGCAACTGATACTTTCCGTGAAGTTTTACTCAACTGCAAAAGAATACAAAGGAACGCGCATACAGGAAAAGACCAGCGATTTCTTAGAGCCGCATACCGGCACTATGTAGAGTAAGCATGGTATGTTTGAATAAACTTCGGTGCCGTGTTCTTTGATGCTCAAATATCTGATGGAGAGCGAAAAATTAAAATAATATTCTCTTATAAACTTAGTCTTGAATTTGAGGCAAAGTGTTTGTTTAAGAAATGTTAACAGAATCAAATGTACTCAAGTCACTGGAGTTACCAGGAAATTCATTCCATACGTATAAAAATTGATTGAAGTAAAAGCGTATAGATTTGTGTAAGTTAAAGGATTTTTACCTAGAAATATGCAGCCATTTCCCCGTGTGTAATTATGTAGATCGGTTGATTGTAAAGTACTTGTCACAATTCATATTATCTATGCCTTGATGATTTTGAATATCTGAATCAGGTCATCAACTAGTATATGCTGGGAAGAGATTTATTTCCGTAAGAAGTCCCTCGTAAAGCTTGTTTTTTTAAACGTTGAATCCGTTCGAGCTTGTCTATATCTTTTTTGAGGTAGGAGCATCAGGCATCACAAAGTATTCCAAATGAGGGAAAAATAAGTAGTTTTAGAGACAAAACATTAATTCTTTGGAGTTGTGCCTAAATTACCTGCCTATAATGCAAATTATTTCGTTGGCCTCTTAGTAACTTTTATGTATTGTTGGCTGTGTTTCAGTTTACACGATACTGTTACTCCTAAATCTGTTTCTCTGTCTACACGTTTCAGTTGGGTTACATTCATTGAATAATCAGGTGTTTTGTGTGGGTTTTTTATTCATATGTGGAGCACCTCGCATTTATCCGCATAAAAACACATTTGCCAAGTTTTTGCCAAAAGTGACAACTTGTCTAAATTATTTTGCATATCTTCTACTTTGTACATCATCAGCAATTTTTCTATTATCTGCATACTTTGAGATTGTTCTGGTCAGATAGTCCTATATATTATTAGTCTAGATTGGAAATATGACAGGCCCCAAAACTGAGGCGTAGGGAACACCACTCATTACATTTAGCCAATGCGAAGCTTTGCCATTTTTGACTAGTCTCTACTTACTATTACTGAGATTTTTAATCCTTCTCGATATTTTACCCTGTATTCCGTGTGATTTTAATTCTATCATTAAACTATTGTTAGGAACTTTTTCGAAGGGCTTCTGAAAATTGAGGTCTATCTTACCGACAGCTTTACTCTTATCTTATAGGTTTAGGATATCTTGGAAGAAATTTAAACGGTTTGTAAGGCAGAAACGTGTGTAAAGGAAGGAATGCTGTGTATCTTAAAGAATGTTGTTTGTCTCTCAATAGTTAACGATTCTATCCAAGTGTAGGCCATGAATGGTCTTTTGCTGTCTCCTTCTTTTCTTATGTTCTTATGTTATAAGTGTTTCAGGAATTTTTCACCCAAATAAGGTTAAGCTAATTGAATGATAGTTGCCAGATATAGAATCACTACCTTTTTAAATATTTGTATTACCTTAGCGAGCTTCCACTTCTCTGGTACAATCCGAGTTTGAGGGGATCTATGGTACAGTAATTTAAGTAGTTTGGAAAGCTCATCTCTAGCTTCTTATAGAACTCTTGATGTAATTGTGTTCGGCTATCTTGATTTATTGTGTTAAGCTCTATCCAAATTTTACAACATCATTTTCACTTACAGCAATATGGCGTAGAGCACTCTAATCATCTTAAAATATATCTACATTGACCTTTAACTTCCTTGATTAATGTTTTGGCATTGCGGTCAAGGTTTGTGAATTTCTTTCGTTCATTCTTATTATTCGTGGATTAGAATTTTTCCTGAACTTTTTACTTGGCAATTAAATAGCCCGCTATATCCTTTGTCGACCAATTTAGTTTTATCATTATGCACTGGAGCTCTGTTACTCAATGCACTGCATACGTGTAAATACGGGGATGAGTCCAAAGATTCTGAGACAAAAGTCATAAAAATTATATTTTTTAACATAACATAATCATTTTTCTACATAAGCTCAATTATTATCTATATACGTTTGCAATTTATGTTTCCACCAGTAACTTTCCTCCTTTTAGAGATTCTGGGGTATTTTCTGACACCAAGAAATACCTAGCTTTTTTTATTCATCTAACGACTGGAATCAGGTGCTTTTCAGGTGTTGTTATAATTTTGGGACAGGAAAATGTTAGAGTGGGATAAATCAGGGCTATGAGGATGATTTTTAAGAGTTTTCCATCGAAGTTTGTGTAGCCTAACCATGACAGCCTTCGCAAAATGCGCTGGCCTATTGTCATAGTGAAACGAAATCTCGCTGTACAGCTTTTCTTGGCGTTTTCTGGCCAGGGCAGTCTTCAGCTTCTTTAAAACACATTTTTAAAAGTATAGGTAACAGCTTTCTGTCCTTCTAGAAAGTCTATCAATATAAGTCTATTTGAATCACAATAAGTTGTAGACATAACCTTCTTATCAGACCTTTCTGTCCTGAATTTAACAGATGAAGCATTTTATTTCGGATGTCACTCTTTTGATTCAATTTTGTTTTCTGGATCATACTGGTAAATCCAAATTTCATCTCTGAAGCGCTGACAAAATTGTCCTCACTTGCTTCCATTTTAGTTAAAATTGCTAAAGAAAGATCAGCCCTGAACCATGACAGATTCTCATTTTATTTCAAACTTCGTCAATAGTTACTCTGCGATCTTCTTCAACTAGATTCTGCACAAGCGTGATATTTCGTTGATTTTTTTAGAGGAAGGGTCTCTCTTCCTGTGGATCATCTTTGAGTTGTTCTTTGCCTTCCTTGAAGCAATTAATCCAATCATAAACTACGGTTCTACATGATGAAGAGTATTCATAAACCTATTGTAAAGCTTCAATAATTCTAACCTGCTTGTAATCAAGTTTAGTTAGAAATTTAACGTAAACGCTTATTTTAATCCTTTATTTTGATGGTTCAAAAGACAACGTTAAAAGATGCACACCGTATTTACATACTCACGATATTTAGAATACAACTTAACGAAATTATTCGAGAAGCATCAAAGACATGTTCGAACATGAATAACCTTTTAAAATATTGCGCATTTCGAAGTTCTGACATTTGTGTGACAACCTTTCGACTCGCCTTTGTATTGTCGAATATTTTCTAAGATGTGTTTGTGTTGGTTTTGTTAGTCAGAAACCTCCAGTCTGTTTCATAAATATTGTTCGTTTTGGGGGAAAATTTAGGTTTTTAAGATAATTAATTTTCTCATTGCTTAGCTTGGTTTATTTTTATTAAAGTTAATAAAGAAAGTTATTTGGGGATTATGGCAATTACTGAGAGGGTCGCCATCTTTAACCCCATCTACGAAGTCTTCTTTTATTGCGAATACACAGCAAAGTATATTATTCCCACGAATAGGGATTGAACAAAATGAAAGGGCGAAGTTCTTGCAAGTTATCATACAGTTCACTTCTAGAATGTGAAGTCAGCGTGTTCCCCCATTTAGTTGCGAGTAAGTTGAAGTCAACAAAAAATTACAATATCTTGAATGTCACCTTTCCTGAAATTTGTTAACAAATCTCCTGGTCAGTTTTCTGACATACTTGAGAGTCTGTATATTAATGCAAGAGTTATTTTGTTCCTTGAATTTTTTTTAAGAGACTTTAAGCTAAATCAACTTTCATAACTTGAAGTTTTGACAGTAAAATAGGATTAAGACTTTCTTTGATGAAAAATAACACACTTTCATTTCTATTTCTACTATTTTCAAATTTTGCATAATCAGAAAGTTTATATTCTACTAGAAAGTCTCTATGGCCCATATAAGGCCCCTTTTAGCGGTATATGGGTACGCTTACTTTGAAAAGAAAGGATACGGCGCCGAAGCCATCCCCTTCCTGCCTCTTAGAGGCAACCGTGAACACAGGCACGGATTCACGACGACACGAAGTTTATTCCCCCAAAATTGAACGCAACATCCAGGCACTATATAAGCTTTAGGAGCAGAGACGTGGTGAAAGATAGTTAGAGGGAGTACCCTCCAGTGTAGCACTCTGGGCATAAACAGGGGCACTACCGACCCGATAGGTAAACATATAAGTAGCTCTCAAATGGAGTTCCTATAAATTGCCCTTAAATCCAAGGACTCTCGGCATGACTGGAATCTCTCGGAGGCATAAGCACCGTTGAGATTGGCCGCGGATGTAGCGAGAGCCATTAGCGACTTAAAAAGACCCAGTGCTCGCCCGTACAAGAACACAATGTAGTGTATACCTAGCAAAGCTAGTGGCATTTCCCGGGTATCGACAAGTATGATATCACTGGAGGACGAGCGGAAGGCATAGTACACCTGACGGAGACCGATTTCACCTTTGGCAATACACGTTCGGCTGCAGATTCACAAACTGGCATCCATAGACAAGTTACAGACAAACAATGGAGCAGTAGTATCCATATTACAACGCCAATTGCTAAATGGCGGGTGTATAAGTGACCATAAGGCAGCGAATATGGGACTCCATGAGAGGCATCGATCAAAAACAAGAAGTGCACTAGATTAATTTTTACCAAGAAAAAACAAAACCTGTTGGCTTTGGCATAGTAAGAAGGCTGATATCTGAGACGCACCAAAAGAGATTGAAATTCTAGTGCGTAGAGAATAGCAAGAACAACTTCCGGCAGCGCCTAAATGAAACCGTTGATAGTCAGGGCAAAGATTGAGACACAAATGACTCTTTATCTGGGACGCCCTTTCCTGGGGCTGAATGTGTTATGCAATGGTTATATTGGTTGTGTTTTACGGCTTTAAAATGTCTAAAAGTGCCCGAAAACTATAAGAATGATATCTCACTATCCTTGTATAAGGTGGGAAGAGAAAATTTGAATACAATCATTAAATTAGGATCATTCTGAGTGCTGTAGATAATGTATCTGAAAATGATATGGTTGAAAGTTTAACGAGACTAACTGAAAAACTGGCAGGCTAACAGCAAAGCATGTTTAGATTGATTAAATGTTTTGTAGACCCACTATTTGTATTGACACAGCCGAGTTGAAAAAAAGAGTTAATGGTGTATCCAGGATTCGTCAATCTGGGAAAAGAGTGTGATTATCTGAATATGGAAGCATCAATGCAAGTTTAAAAATGTATGGAGTACTTGGTAAACTACTGGATGATGTGGATGTTTCTATGCTGCACGAAAAACAGGCGATCTGGTGAAAAACTGCTGCAGTAATTGTTATGATATACCTGAAAGTGACGCAGAGGTTTGTACTGATGCCATTGCTGTCTAATCTATTTATTGATAGAGTACTGAAAGAAATGCGAATGAGAACTAGAGACAAGGAGGTCAGATTGATAAGTACTATCAAGTTTTATGTTTTATGCATTTGTATACCAATAATCTGATCGTACTAGCTGAGAGTAAGATGGAATAAGAAATGTTGATCGGGGCAATCGACACTGTTGAGTAGACTGAGTAAATGCTGAAAATAGCAAGCTGTTAGCGATTGGCTATGAAAAATAGGTGTATTGATATGAAAGCCCGTTGTATTGCTTTTAAAATAAGTGCAATATTTCAATTATCTATGATGTATAGCAAATGAGAGTAGTACAGGTTAAAATGATTGTGCTCGTAAGAAAGTCTACGAGTAAATCAGAACATGAGTGAATGCTAAATGATTGAGTGAAGAATGTACCACAACATTGTATGATAATGCGCTGCCCTCAATGCTAGTTTATGGCATTGGGACTATGCCACTGAAATAGAGAAAAATATCGAAATGGAGGGTAGTGCAAATGAGCAATTTGAGAGGCAAGGTAAGTGTGAGAAGTGTATATGATTTAAGGAATGAATGGGTAAGAGATTGTGACTGAGAGTGTTTTGAGGTCGATTGAGAATGTCAGAGAAATATTCATGAGTACGTGGACTCAGAATGGTTAGAAAACCTGATATAAATAGTTGTCTGAAATTGTGTTCAATTTCATAAGATAACCTTACAAGCTCAAGTTTTGCCCGAACTTAACGGGGCATTTAGCCGTCGTACATTTGGCCATAGGTATTTACGTCTACAAAAGTCGTCGATGTTTGACCCCAAAAAAAACTTTGGAAATAATATACTAGAAAAATTATATTTGTTTTTAATAATGCATTTCCAAAGTTATATTTTTTTTGGGTGGGGGGGAGAATAATCTTTGTACATATTTTTTGGGAGCGAAAATTCATCATAACGAAAATTCCTAGGTACTTTTACGACTGGCAATCGTACGTTCTCAAGAGTTGAAACCTTCTGATTCGTTATCCTGGTCCTAAAACCTGCTTGAGCATATGCCTGTAGTCTGTTATATCCATATTCAGACGAACTGCATATCATCATGGCTCCAACGAGAATAGGGAAGGCCTGGCTCACGTTTTCGAATTGAACACTTTGGCGATGGCTGGTTCATTCCTCTTTTCCCTCTATACGCACAATTTTTCGTCGACTTTTCCTTTTTCAGTTTCCTCTCAGCTTAAGAAATTAACCAGCTACTTCATGCACTGTCAGAAAAGAGACTCAAGAATCTCTATTAACGACGGCCTTTAACGCTTATAGGTCGCAAGAGATCAGAAATTGAAAGGTAATGGGCGTTTAAGCGCGATTAATGCGAAGAGCAGTTTACACACAAATTACCTCTTCCCTACCTCTAATGGACTGAGCGCTGATGGCCATTGTTAGGTCCATAAGTTTTCAATGCTTAGGGCTGCATAGTCTAGTACCTTGTGGTTGGCAGGCAAACCCAGAGTCTTGGATCCCATCTTTGAACCTGCCACAACAAATCTTCAAATCTTTGGTCTCGTCTACAATAAGTACGACGGTGAAAGAGATCCACCTTGTCTCTCTGAATCTGTATCTGCTCAGGTGGAGGTTGCAGCCTTTGCAGAACAACCACCCACTCGGAAACTTTTGGTCAGTGTGCGTTTTTGAAAAGATACCATTATACCTCTTTAACGCACCCAGGATGGAGACCTAAAAAATGCAGAAATCTAAGAGTGGTTAGACGGAAGTAGCTAGACGCGTAATCTAGGTCACCAACTTTTTTTCTGTTCTATTATTGGTGGCAAGCTTTCAAAAATTTCGTTTTGTTGGTCAATTTTCAAAATTTCTTCGATGTAAATAATAATGAAAGTTCGCCCAACCTTGGTGTTATGGGGGCAAGGAATTCAAACAGACCAATTCGACTGGTTGAGAGGGTCCCCTCCAACAATATACGCTATAGGAATTTGCCCTTTGCCATCTTCGGATCCGCCCTCTGGCAGCTGCAGCTCTGTAGCTACAGGTTTGGGGATTTCCCTTTACCTCCTTCGAAGGTCATCTACCATCGAATCTCTACTAGCGGTGGGTCCACCTTTACTTTCTCAGAGGCTCGCCAGAATGGGTTGAGGCCTTAGACACAAAAATTCTCTTCCGGCCCCCAATAAGGGCAGGGTAACCAAGCTAACCAGCTTAGATGGGTGAGACGGGGGTTGTCAAATGGGCCTTTTCCCTTGACTTCATTGACACGAAGAGGAATTTTCCCCTCTATTGAGCCCTTCTTATCAGCCAAATCATTATCTAGGAGAAGAAGAAGGCTGCAAATAGCTCGTCATGCCTTGGGCCCCTTCCGTGTGGTGAAAGAGGAGTGCACTCTTTCCTCAGTCACAACAAGGGGAATAAAAAAGTAAAAGACCATGACAACTATTGGGGCTCTGTTCATTCAAGGGGGTTGTGGAGACAGACGGGTTCACTGCCGCTTCGGCCAGTAACCCGACCAAGAAAGGAACGGGCTTTCCTAGGGTGCCTTAAGGAAGAACTGCTGAGATCCATATTAATAAAAGGGGAAGTCACAAGTAGGGTATTTGTAGGTTCGATATCGGCGCCATTCATCGAGAGACTACCAAGCGCATTTCGAGGCCGCTGGCATCCATAGTTTCCATGTTAAAAAATTCCACTAATGGCAGCAGGGTCGGCTAAAGGTCACATGTTCAATCAAAGAGTGGCTCTAGCTAAGTTGATTGTTAATCAACCAAAGTTTACTCCTTTCTCGGACAAGTCCTTTCTGTTGAATAAGGTCAACTCTGCCCAGGCGTCCATTATTAGTGCTCTACAGAGATTAATTAGCTTGTCTGTGCAGGCAACACAAGAGAATGCCATGATTTTTGTTAAAGGGGAATTATTGTGTAAGATGAAGTGAGTGAAATGTGGTGAGGAACACCTGTAACCTCGAAGCAATATAGTGCCTAGCTACTAGATATAAAGTTCTTGTCTATTCAGGCTGCAGACTGAATCTATTTTAGGAAAGCTAAATATTTGTTTTTGTCGTACTTCTTGCGACCTGGAACATCATAGGTATCTTAGTTTATAAAGCTCCCTCTACTCCTTGCCCCTTCCGCAATAAGAAGCAGACGGTTTTAGCGCCCAATTGGAAACCCTTTTGCGGGATCTACACCTAAGGCTTTGCCTGGTTAGAGCTGGGTTCTCGACGGACTCGCTCCTTCACCTGGGCTAAAACCACTTCCTAAAAGCCGAAGTGGCCAATCCTATCCATAGAATCGATAACTCAGAAACAAACTCTCAGAGGTGCTCGTGAGACCGTCATCTAGTTTTTAGTAATAGTTAGTTGTTCGTTCATTTCAGCGATGACCTCACTTCATGCCCTTAAATGGAATAAGTTGAGCAGAGAGAGAAACTCGCATAAAAGATACTTACAGAGGGAAGGGGGTGTTCATTCCTCACACTATCTTGGAGCTCCATAGTTGGGCTGGTGGCCAGGTTTCCCAAGGCCATCAGCCATTGTGGAGTGTTGCAGGAGCCTGCCTAGTCGTCGCTCTAATAACGTTCGCCTAGTGCGGGTCTCCACAGCAGATTTTGCATCAGGGATTGACTCGTGTAGTCTTGTCCAGTCAAGCACATCCACAATACTGAGTGTGAGATGGTCCATAGAGAAAAGAGATATGACTACATACGCTTCAAGCAACACCTGAAAGGTTTCAATGTCTGTAAATTCGTCGAGCGATTGCTATTTTCTGGTATCTTTCAAAGCAGCCACGCCGCTATTCGTAGTAAGCATGAGTGTATTCAGTTATCGCAAGACCTCTGTTTCATAGGTAAGGAAGCGACTCAAATGGATTCGAGGCGAGTTCTCGTAGAACCTCCTTCCCATTGTCCAGGAGAACGGAATCACATTCTTGGACCCCTTTTCCTTGGCCGAGTCTGTCTAGACCACTTTCTTTATATTCTCTACACTGAAGCTTCTTCTTCAGTCTTCATTGCAGTTGGTGTACTTTACCCCCGAAAGTGGTAAGTTTCAATAACATACTTAGGTAAAGTGAGTTGCGTTCCACTCTCGCTTCACGGATGGATACCTCTCCCCCCTTGTTCTATGAATGACGTAGATTTGCACATTTCATTGGTTTTATTTTTGTTTTGACCAGATTCTCATATGTGTGGCCCATGTCCACAGCGTTAGGGCCTCTTCTTTCATGACATTCACCACCTGGAGTGCTGATAATCCTAACCCCTTGCTTTTATACTGACTTTTGTCCGATTGAGCTTGAATTCCAATCATAAATTTGCCCATTCAAAACAAGGCGTGGATACAGCAAGGTAGACTCGATCCACAACAAAGGCCTTAATGTGGCGACCGAACATTAAAACTGACCCATATTAAAATACTAATTATAGATGGCGGAGAGATGACTCTCGTTCTTTTCCGTGCATAGTGCATTATGTTTGCTCTCGTAGACGCGGGCATGGAGTCTCCATCATTCGGTAACGACTCTCATTACAACCACGACACGATCTCGACGGTGCTATTGCCGCCGAAAGAAGTCAATTATACCCTAATACTTTTAGGTTTATAGCTAGGAAATTACTTCGATGTAATTTATGGGCTGGTAATACCTCGAATTTTCCAAGGACGCTACAGTGGATGGTACCATATTTGATTATTTGTTGGTCGACTTTGCTCGTTAAGCTTCTAGAGTGCTGGGATTATTGCGTTCGAACATTTTGGAATACACTTCGTGAAACGCTAGCCGCGCTTTGCCCAAAAAAATCTCCAAATCCAAAAATGAGGTCGTCTTCCACGCCGTATCTCCCTTCTTTTAAATTAGCAGTGCTCTTACAGTGCTGCGTATAACTTCAAGGCCAAGCTTGTTTCAATACAGCGTTCGATGCGGGAGATAACGCGTCGTGCGCTGTTCAGAGACCGGATCGTGATATTTAACGACACACAATGCTCCATGAATGCGATCGGGGCATTGAAGTCGTCGCACATCTGGATTGAAGCTTTTCTGGCTCCCAACGCTAGAGCGAGACTGGAAGATCTCGTTATTATCTTCTGCTGAGTTCTTATACATTTCGAGATTGGAGTGAATGAGCATGCCATTGATAGTACCAAACAGTCTGCCCGCGAGGACTCCGCATCCATACCGGATTTTTGCTCTTCACCACACTGACTACATGCCAGTAATCGGGTCAGCAGTCCGGGTTACTTGGCAAAGAAGATGGGAGACGACCGAAGCATTTTAAAGTTGCGTGGCAACTTTTGCTTTGTACATACCGCGACTGCCTCAGTGAATTCAGGTCGTTTTCTATCCTCTTTGATTTGAGCACAATTGCGAGATAAACGGTATTTGATGAACCACTCTCCTGTACCCATACTAAAATGACGCCCTGGTGTCCCTGACTATCCAACACGTTCTTGACTGTCCCTTTTTGGGGATGTTCTTCCACGTGATCTCTCCTCGTACTTAAATGAGTTGGGTCGCTATCGCTTGTCCTTTGTACTTAAGACGAGTTCGTGCAGTCCTCCCCGAGAATTGGTATGCATTTTAGATAAGGCTGACCTCCTTAATTTTTATTTAATTTATTTTATATTGGGTACATTTTGGGTGCCTGAAAGAGCGTGTCGCTCTAAGACGCCTAATCATGCATTTTTGCCTTGTTTTCTGCTTTGTTTTTGTTCCACTTTTTCTTTTGTTTCTATCCATTTTTTTTGTTTGTGGGTTATTTGGTTCGCTTATGTTTTAAATGTAGCCTATAAATAGGCTACCTTCTGTCGTTTTGAAAACCATGCCCTTGGAGGCAAAAAGGAAATCTGCTTTGCTAATTCATGGATTTTGGAGTTTTTAAAGTGATGAATTCTGGACCAAAACATAATTTTAAACAATTCTCAGGAGACAAACTTTGAATCCTGGAATCACTTTAAGTAAAAATTCCTTAGCTAATTTTTATTAATAGCCGCTTTGCTTTCGTCTCCCTCTTATATACCAACAAACTAGTTTATATATCTTTTATTCTACTTTTGTTTTCCTTTTCACTTATTCTGCCCCTTAGTTATGTTTCTGCCTAAAGTGTGACCTGTAAGATTTCCATTTTGTTTTCATTTTGCGGGCGGAGATTGCTTATTACCCCTGTTTCCGATTTATGTATTCATTTATATCTAAATAATTAATATGGATATTATTTTTTAAAACTAGTATTTTTAACTGTTGCCTTTGTCTTATCTCCAATTTTTAATTTAATATTTCAATATACTTCTAATTAATTTATTTTATCAGAGGATGAGCATGTTTTACTCGAAAGGTCGGGACAGAGAATTAATGTCAAGAATTTTTTCCCCCTATATTTTCACCATTTGATTCCTCTTCGCGTATATTCACGCTTCTCTAGGACCCCCTTTCAGTATTTTCATTCCAAATATGGCCCTGAGAGATTACTCAGCTACAAATGTTTTCTTAAGGCTTCGCTGAATAATTATAGATGCTTTCTTTGAAAGGTCAATTCCTCAGAATTTGACTTCTCGGTGCTATATCTTAAATTTCTCTAATTTAAATTATATCTTTTCCCTTTACTCTAATGACTTTTATAGAGAATCCGTTCTATACTTTCTAAACATTTCCGCTTGAATTTTCTTCTCAAAACTTAGACATTCCTATTATTTGCTCTTCTTGATTTCATGTGCTCTTGTTAACATAGAGTGAATTATTATTTTTTATCCAAAAGGTTTCCTCTTTCTATGAGTCTACAATTAACATTGGGATCAATTACCACTCGGTTCATTCGTTCTGAATTACTTATTGACAATTATTATAATTATTCCTTTATGAAACTAGATTGCCTCCTTTCCCTTATACTTCTTTCTCATTCCACAAATGAAATATGTATCCAGTTTTTTTCGACCCTTTTGTAAGGCTTATTCAGCTCAGATAATTTCTAATGTTCTTGTTTATGGTGAAATTAAGGTCCATACATAGCCTTTTCCCCTTGTTTTTTTAATCGTAATGGTAGTAAACCCTTGAAAACCAGTAAAAAAAAATTCAGTAACCACCGGTCCAAGAAAAAGAAATGGTGTGGTCTTGTTGAAAAAACCTGAAAATATATCTAAGATGTAAAACAGTGAATAAAAAATTCTAAACAGTTACTGCACCATTTGACAAACTCACTTAAGTTCTTGAAGACAAAGTTGATCGTCCCCAATTGAAACTTAAATCTTCGGCTATCTTGGACCTCTCCAATTACAATTATCTTCATTTTAACGGTTCGAGGATTGGATTCCTTTATGATCTTGCTTAATTACACGACCGGTATTCCTTTATGACTTATACTACCAGTTTACTATCTTTCTAATTATAAAGTGACTAAATATCTTGTTAAATTATTATACCTTTTCACCTTTAACCACTACAGTATTACTAGGTGAAGTTATTTATACTATTTAAAATAAATGATTTGATGTTTCCTGGCTCCATTTGTCATCGCCTTAAACAGAAACTTGAACTTGTTTTCGATGGAAATTTACTTCTTGTTCAATCAGGCCATTACAAGCATGTTGATGGGGGTAGGCATTGATTCTTCAATCGCCTTAGCTAGGATTAAATATTTATTGTAGGCTGACTAAATCACCAAATTTACTAATACCATTCCCTCAAACATCAATTACACGGTTAATATGAAATCAATAATTCCCTCACTTTTCTGGACATCTAAATTAATAAATTGAAAGAAAAAACTACTTCGGTTTACCGAAACCAACATTTCAGGTTTCCTGTTTAATATCCTTAGATTTGGGGATAGATTAAAAAAAAAAGAGGCCATTAAAATGCTCTTGCTGCAGGAATGCCTTATATTCACACCTCATATCTCTCTAGCGACTCCCCAAGCTCTCTAAGTTCTATGTGAGCATTGACATCTTCACACCCTCTGGTTCGCGGTATCCGTGACTCCCATGGGTGCCAAAAGATGGGCAGATGTAGATATTTTTTTCGGCTGGGCTTTTTATATGTGGAGATTTGGGTGAAACAGCTTACTATTGAAAGTGCCAAAGAGTCTGTGAGGACTAGGCGACATGAGCAGAGTTTTGTGCTTCACCTCACTTGAGTTTGTGTTTCTTCAAACTTATTTCACTCATGATTGTTATTCTTTAAACTCTTTCGACTATACCTAAAAAAATCTTACTAATATTTTCGGCCCGCAAATGATTGTTTATAAAGTCGCTAAAGATCTGTCCTCAGTTTCTCTCCATGAACTAGATATCCTTAATCGCGCCTTCTGCGAGGATATTAAAATTTACTCAAAGATCCCTTTCCAAATAAATTTCCAAATAATTATGTCTGACCGATTTTTAGAATGTTAATTTTTTATTCTAGTAGACATGCTTCCTTTCAGCCTGCATAGCGGTGTCATGTATTTATTTAGATGTCTTTTGTGTCACAGAGGGCTGTTATATCGGCAGTACAATGGGCTCGTTTCATGAACGAATTTATTTTCACTTATGTAGAGACAGGAGAGAAAACAAACCACTAAATCGGGCAAAGTATTCTCTTAAGCGAAATCACATTATCAGTTGGCATACAGAAGCCACCCTCAACAACTAACATTTTAGATCATTCTCTGGATAAGACAGTCGCATGAATCTCGGAATAAATTTTTCGTTTTCTGTTAAAGTAGAGGCTCTCTTATACAAAAGACTTCTTAAAATTTATTTCTTTAAATAAATGGTTGGTTGGCAGTTGTGTGGGTGTCGCTACTGAAGAGGGTAAAGGAACTCCAGGAAACATTTCTAGCGGATTAAGAAATTTTTACTATTACCCTTGACTATACGTATATGTATATGTATATGATAGTGAAATCCCGCTATAAGAGCATAAAATTTATTTACGAGACTAGTTTTGGCACGAAGATTTTCATACCCTATTTAGTCGCATACTGAGAATAGAATAGATACAAAAGTCGGTACACAACCTCAATATCAAGACAAAAGAAACTAAAACGGAGAAAATGGTCATTAATCAGGGTGTGAGGTTCTAAGATCATTACCTATACTGTTTACAATCAAGTTTCGGGAATAGGAGCTACATTAAAATTGACCGTCAGAAAGTTGAAAATTGAGAACTTCTGTTATTAGTATCGATTCTACAATTTATTTAAGGAATTCTTTAAAAAAGTAGATTATTTGGTATTTTGAATAATCTATTCGCTTTTTGTAATTGACAATGTGGTTAAAAATGATGGATTCAGTCGTGCCTCGCATAACATTACCTTTATGGCCATAGATTCATGTTATCTAATGTTCTCTAATCTCAAAGCTTCCGACCCTGAATTGAACTTGTCATTGAGACCTTTTCGGATTAATTAAATAAACATGTTTTAAGGATTTTCAAGTATATTTGGCCCAATTTTCACTTAAATACACCTATTTCTCTGATCTGCTATACATCTTTATCTACATTCATACAATTTCCCTCGGAATACTAACGCAGCGCATATATATATATATATATATATATATATATATATATATATATATATATATATATATATATATATATATATATATATATATATATATATATATATATATATATATATATATATATATATATATATATATATATATATATATATATATATATATATATATATATATTTATTTATATATATATATAAATATATATATATATATATATATATATATATATATATATATATATATATATATATATATATATATATTTATATATATATATATATTTATTTATATATATATATTAATATATATATATATATAGATATATATATATATATATATGTATGTAGGGGAATAGTCACTCTTCCCCCCCCCCCCCGTTCACTTGCGGGGCAGTCTCAAGGCAGTTACCGCAAAGACATCCAGCCCAGGCATCAGCGAGTCAAAAGCGTAACCGCAGCGTGGCACAACTCGGTGCCATAAAAGACCCTAAAGTTCAAAATGTAAGATCTCCCCCAGGAGAGTGAGATCCAGTTTCACGTCAAATAAGAAATTGGAGACGTGTTTCTCCCAAGCTCGAAGGCTAAGAGGAGCCAATGTTTGACTTCGTGGGAAAAACCATTGGCCAAAACAACTCTCCTGGGGCCGTCCTCAAGCCCCTCCCCCCTTACCACTCCCCCAGTGGGGTGACGAGGTATAAATGAGGAACTCTGAAGAAAAACCAGGTAGTATACGTCAGTCTCTAGGTGACGTAGTCTTCGGATCAGACCGAACTACCGAGACTGGAGAGGTAGAGTACTTGGCTCGCAAGACCAAGAAGTACCCTGCAAGAGAGGCAGGGCTACCTACCTTAAGGGGCTAAAAAGAAGCTCATCCTCGAGCTAAGTCCGTTGTTATCAAACCAAACGATAAGTTAACTTTGGTAAGTTCAACTTACTTTCGCCAGAGAGACTCCTCATATCCTGGTGCACCTTAAACACCAGGGGTATTCCTCGTCTTTGAGGAAATAAGAAAAGAAGAAGGAAAAAGCCACCCCTCGAGCCCGTTATTCGGTGGCCACACCGAACTCTTAAGTTAACTTGGTGAGGAACCAAGTTCAACCTATTGTCGTCAGAGAAATCCTCCTCCGTTATACTTGCCCTTGAAGAAGACTGGAACTAAGAAGAAGCTCATCTTCGAGCTAGTTCTGGGTTACCAAACCGAACGTTAAGTAATTTATTCTCGCCAGAGAAATCCCCCTCCGTTATCCTCGCCCGTGAAGAAGACCCGCCCCGAGTTCAGTCCTCGTCCATAAGGAAATAAGTAACGAAGGAGAAAAGCTCCCCCTCGAGCTCGTTACTCGGTGGTCACATCGCACTCCAAGTTAACTGGATTTGAGAACCAGGTTCGACTCACTCTCGCCAGAGAGACCACGACTGCCTAGGTGTTGCATATAGCACCGAAATTGTTCTTGTCCTGAAGACCCCCCCCCCTTCCGGAAGAACGTGTGGACCCCCCAGCTGCTCATCTCGCCAAAACGACCGTGTAATTTTGCCCATCTACATCTGGACAGACGGCACGCGTCGTGAGTCAATAACATTTCTGAGGCCTTTAAACTCCAGATGAGTCCGTAAGCCTAATTCTTATATTAGTGTTGTGTGTAGAGAAATTAACCAATTTTTGTCAGTAAACTAATTTAAATAATTCTTGTTTATGATCATATTCGGAGTATTGCTGTAATTAACGTTTAGATGTTGTGTATTCAATGGTTAAAGTTAAAATATAAGTTTATTTGGGGATTATTGGGTGTTTCTCTTATATATCCTTACGTGTTTCGGAAGGGCTCTGTTCGTTAAGATATTCAGATATCAATATATATTAGACACTCTTAGCCCTCTTAGAATAGAACAAAAAGGGGTGAAATTCTACGACAATATATATATATATATATATATATATATATATATATATATATATATATATATATATATATATATATATATATATATATTTATATATATATATATATAGATATGTATATATATATATATATATATATATATATATATATATATATATATATATATATATATATATATATATATATATAAATAAGAAAAATTACGCTGCGCAAAGGTATGATCGTGTGTTGTTTATATAGGGAGTTTTACTGCCATCGACATATCGCCATAACTACGCACATTCTTCATTTTAGAATGGCAAAACCAAATCTTTTTTCCGTTGGGAAAATTTTGCTGGATTGGAGGTTAATTGCCTGCTCCTCCTTTGTCCTGTTTTCTTCTGGTTCAAAAATGTTTTGATTCTTGTTTGCTTTAAAACATTAAATTTATTGATGAAAAATCAAGAATGAAATAATTCTCCATACCCGTTTTATCGCCCACAGCAAAATGCTGTCTTCTGTCGAAGGGAAAAATGGATTTTATTTTTTTCTATTTTTAATCTAGCAGATTCTCTATCCACCTGAGAAATGTTTGGGGGATTTTTTTTCCTATTTGTAAAGGTTTAACGCCCTCTTTAGCTTTTTTTGGGGTTATACATGCGTGGAAAATATAGAGTGAAATTCCAAAAGGGGTATAAAAATACAACCAGAGAAAAGACACCAGTTTCTCATTTTGGCATTGGGGTCTAAAGGGCCTGTTACCTCTTCAGGTTTTATTTGTATCACTCGGACACTTTGTGCCTAGAAACGCGTATCACCCACCCTCAATGCAGCCTCTTTTGTCTAATAAAGCCATAATTAGGGGGTCTTTGGTTCTCCATTTGTTGTTAATTATTCCTCTAAAACTAAAAAAAGTAAAATCAAATGAAGGCATCGAAATACCCTACTCAACACCTAATAACAGCTCAAGCCAAACATTATGGAAGTGGTATGTACAAAATGTAAAAATTCAAATGCATCTACTTAGAAAAATCCGGAATCTAGAGAGTTGCGTGACAACCTATTCTCCAAAACCAGAAATGTTCTTCTATATTTTTATTTTCGACGAGATTATCTCCTTGATTTGTGTTTAAGATATAAAGAATACTAATTAATATCATGCTAGAAGCTAGGATTAAGAGGAAGGTTTCTTTGATTTGTAGTACACCCTTATTCTAGCTTTTATGGAAGGAGCGAATTTGGGGTTCTAGAAATTATGTAATGAAGATATTTTTAGTTCTAACACAGAAATAACGATGTATTTTTCAGTTCTAGAATTTAAGGTGGATAAGATCTAACATCTAGGATAATGGATATGAACATTCATAGTTCTAACACAGGATTACAATGCATTTTTCAGCTCAAGAACTTTATGTGGACTCGGCCTAATTTCTATCAATAATGGATAGGTAAATTTCTAGTTCTAAATTTATAGTTTTAACACATCTATCGTAGAGGAGACTAAATTTCAATAATAATTTATAGGTTAAATCTCAGTTTTATCATAATTCCCTCGCGTGCTAGTCAATTTCAATAAGGGCAGCAAGGACAAGTGAAATATTTTCGCCAAACGTTAAAAAACTTTGATGAATTCTCGAACGCTATTAAGTGAATCGCTAAGAGAAGTGCGAACAGAGAATTGAGCCAGAAGTGAGGCTATCGAATACAAGTGATTAAAATGAGATTCCAGAAATCAGGTGGATAGAGTTAAAAAGCATAAATAAGGTAGAGTTAAGGTTCTAATTTCTCATATATCTATTAAACCTGCCCTTACGGATAGTGAAAGGTGAGACGAAATCCAGAAGGGAAAACGTCACGGAAGTTGTCAATGGAAAATTGAATGTTGACCTTATTAGACTCGTTGATTCCTAGGGCAGTCTTTGGGAAGGTAGAGCTGCAGATAGAGTATAATTCAGCAGATGATTTTAAAAATGAAGTGGAGACGAAGAAGACCTGTTCAAAGGTGACAGAGGAGATAAAGCTTGGTAGATTCAACAATCTGCTCATGATCACATTCGTGGATGGTGAGAGTGCATCCGCCAATATGGCAATTTAAGAATCACTTATTGTCCGATTGACGCAGAGAAGTATGTACACATACAAATCTGTACCAACTGCTTTATTATTGAGGATCATAGCACCAGAGAATATAGAAGTAAAAAGAATTGCTTGAAGTTAAATCGAGTTGGGGCATGGGTTTAGAGAGTGCAGAAGTGAGGTAAAGAAGTGCCCACACTGCTAAGGTTCAGATTGGGCAATTGCAGAACAAAAGAGCAAGAATAACTTCACATACGCAGTGTTAGCGGAAACGGTCCCTAAAGATATGAAAAGAGTAAGTATAATAGCCGTCATAGTTAATGGTAATTTCAAGTGATCTCACTAATCTGAATTCCTATCGGATGTAGTCTAGCGGATAGATGATATCTCGTAAGGTCAGAGAACTTCAGAAAGTTCAGGAACGGGCAACTAAAGAGGCTTAGAGTTTAGATTAGTAAAAAATAATGGCTACTACAGTTAAAAAACTTAAAATAGAAATAGTTGAGATAAACCTAAATAGACTGATTGAGAAGAGAAACTATTTATGTAAATTATTAGTGTGGGAGATTCCTGATCTAGTAGTGATTTGTAACCATAGGTTAATTATAGTGAATTAAGAGCTGAAGATGCATAATTACGAGTATCATACCTACACGAAAAACTACTTCAATGAGAGTTACAAGGGTATAATAATAGCTGTTAGGAAAGAGAAACATAAAGATTTGTAACAGTTCGACGAAAGTTACATAGATGGCAATAGCGTTGTATAGAGAGACTGGCTCAGGCGCAGTAATCAGGAAGTTACTAACCCCCATGATAAATTCATTTGCGCCTCCATAACTTCTTTAGGGTATTCAGAAGGAACACTCAGGTGATTTTCCTTGGCGAGTTGAATGCGCGCTTAAGTCATTCAGGGTAAAACCTAGATCTCTTGATTTGGATGGCTATAGTAGTATGAGCTGGGCCGGAGTTTCCCAAGCACGTGACGGAAAGAGCAGAAGCTAAGCCAGACAGAGTACTAACCAGTAGGAATTTCGTATGAAAATATATCCCTGAGAGGGCCTTGTGTTCCCAACGGATCACAATTCCATTACGTTATTGGTGGCGCTTATTCCAATTCAAGTGCTATGCTCGGTCAGGAAACAAAGGCAAAGGCTGATTAGGGCAAATTTCAAGATTTGCTGGGGGATTATTGGCCACGTTTGCTGAGAGATAGAAGACAATGCCGGAGAAAAAGAAAGAAGAAAGGTTAAGACAAAGGCAACAGAGTAAATAAGTACACCCAATGTGGTGCTGAAAACAATTCAGGCTCCAAACTGGTACATTAAAGTAAGGACGGCTAAAAGAAATCGAAGCCATTAATTACCTTACAGGAGGTATAGGTCCAGCCGCTGAGCTATAACGGAGGAAGCGTGAGCTCCAAATGGAAATAAGAGGATTAATCGGAGTAAAGAGAGAATATGTGAGGTTTAGTGGATAGGCTAGACAGAGAACCGAATCTGTGATTAGTCTGGCAATCAATAAAAAACTCCAAGGTACTCCACCACTAAAGAAATTAAAAACTAAGAAAAACAATAATAAATACATAATGAACGAAGAGGAACTAAACTAGCTATTCAGTGACCATTGGATTCAGGTATTTAATATCACGGCAAAGGACAATGTGAACTTTGACGTGGAACATGAAACCAAGATTATGGAGGAACTGATTTTCCAACTTGGTGAGACCTATCAGCTAGCCATATCCCTCGTTATAATGCAGTAGATGGAGATAAGGTCGTCGGTGTTATGATAAATATGGAAGAAATAAGAACAGTAGTAAGAGCCTTTAAATAGAAAGCCTTAGCGCCATCTGTACTGAAGAGAGCGAGCATAAGTTAGCTCTTAGACAACGTACTTGAAGAGCTGTAGAAAATTTCCAATGCAAGCTGGAATATCAACTAATTTACGGAGAGACTCGAAATGCAAAAAAATGGTATTTAGGCAGAAATTCCCCCAAATTTGCATCATTTCATCACCTGATAACGTTAACAATTTTAGCACAAATTGCCTCAAATTTTAGCAGTATGTTTAGAATTCGATACATTGATATTTTACGTATATTTTACGTTTAAGAAAAAGTCATGCCGTTTACTGCCGCAGAAAGGGCATTTTGTGTATTTAAGTACGCATAAATTCAGTCAAATGTGAATGTGCAACGTGAGTTCGTTAGAAGATTTCATAAGCAAGCGCCATCGGAAAAGTTGATTTGACGTGGAACAATTGCTTCCAGGAGGAAGGCTGATTGTGTCGTCAAAAAGGATCTGGATAGCCAGCAGTTTCAGTAGAGATGGTAAACCAACATGGAAAACGTTTAATCAGAGTTTAAAGAAATCTGTACGAAGAGCAGGCCTGAAAACACAGCTCCCGAGGTCAACTGTTTGTCGTACCATAAAAAACGCTTATGACTGATCCCAGACAAGCTTCAGCTTGTGCATGCTTTAAAGTCGGGTGACAAGCAAAAGCGTAAGCTCTCTGAAGATATGCAAGAAAAACTTAAAAATGACGACTTTGTAAATCGTCTTGTTTTCAGCGAAGAGTCCAAATTCCATATCAAATATCAAAGTGAACAAGCAAAATGTTTGCATATGAGACGAATAAAATCCACATGCCAAAAATGACTGTGTTCAGCGCAATCTCAAAGTGCTGTGTGAATGTACTATTTTCCTTCGAGGGAAACGTGACCTACGACGACTATCTGCAGATGCATCAGAGTTTTCAGCGAAGAGTCCAAATTCCATATCAAATATCAAAGTGAACAAGCAAAATGTTTGCATATGAGACGAAGAAAATCCACATGCCAAAAATGACTGTGTTCAGCGCAATCTCAAAGTGCTGTGTGAATGTACTATTTTCCTTCGAGGGAAACGTGACCTACGACGACTATCTTCAGATGCATCAGAACTAGCTATTTAACGATCTTGGGACAAATAAACATAAACAAGTCATTTTTCAACATGATGGGGATCCACTACTCGTACACAAGGAGATCGATAGGGTGTGCTGGTGATGGAGACAACGTGCAATTGAAATAGCCCTCCACCATTTCCAGACTTGAAACCCTGCGAATTCTTTATGTAGTGTTATGAGAAAGGACTGGTCTATATCGCACCACTTCTAACATTTGTAGAGGAACACACGGAAAGAATGAATGAGGCTCTCAATATAGTTACGCACGACATGCTGAGGCGAGTGTGTCAGGAACTCGTCTACCGAAGTAACGAGTGACGCGTCACAAGCGACACAGACATTGAACATTTGTAATAAATTGAATGTGAAATTCCCCTCTCAGAGTATTTTTCGTTTGAAATTTATCGAATAGAATTTATATGTCGGCAATTAAAGCTTTTAAGTTTCATTTCTCTTGACCAAGCAGTTACTTCAATATGGATATCTCAAATGATATCAAATTTTTAGTCGCGTGCAACTTTATATCTTACTATGTCGGTCGGTCCCCGTTTAGCTTTATTTTCGGGGGGGGGGGAGGGAATAACTCTGTAACTATACGGCCGATTGTAACGAAATGTGAAAAAACCCGGTTGTTTTACATTCCCCTTCGAATGATATAATTGGCAAGGTTTTCCCAAGTTTAGTCCAGGAATTATTGAAAGTTGTGAATGTCGTAATGTCATAAATCAGAATAAGTGAGAGCACGCGACCTTGGTCACCAGACATTTTTGAGACACTTGATATATATATATATATATATATATATATATATATATATATATATATATATATATATATATATATATATATAATTAGATAAAAGACCATGTTGTATGCAAGTTCTATTGAAGTCTTACAAGTTTTTTAACGCGGTCTTCAAGGTGAGTAAAAACATCCGCGAATGACGTTCTGTATGCCTAAACGTCTTTCGACCAAGTTAGGTTACCTTCAGGGAATTAACAGAAATGGAATTATAGAATAGAATAGAAGAAAAGGTGTGAGAGAGTTTAAAAGGTTAGTGCGTCCTGAGCTATCCCGCCCCATCTCTTCTCTTCTGGCCTAGTGTCGGGACCAGAAGTGAGAAGAGGCGAGAGAGCCCGGGCTCCTCTTATTCTCCCCTTCCCCACTCCTTATGCCTTGCGGCACCGGTGAGAGGGTAACAGAGGAAAGAAGAGGAAGACAGAGAGAGGAAGAGGAAAGGGACTGATAGTATATCAAGAAACTAGTAGAAGATTAAGCAGATGACCTAGGTGGTCTTACCCATACATCTAATACGCGATGCTAATACCACGATGTGTATCACCCGCCCACGTATATTTGTAGAGCCCGTTAAGAAAGACAGTAATCAAGAGTCAGTGAGGAATGGAAAGAAGTTAGAGGCGTGCGGTGAGCCGAAAGATGCTTGGAGGTCAAGCTAATCTCTGTCCATTTTAATTAATTAGAAGTTGGGATTATAGTTATAGAAGAAATACCTGAGATACAGGTGTCTGTGCTTTCCGTTTTTGTTACCTATTACTTATAGCTGGCGTTCAAACCGTTATTAGTGTGCGTTTGTTTTTAAGTAGAATTTGTTTGTTTTTCTCGCATATTATGTTGTATTCTAACTGTCTATTCTTGCATGTATGTTTTCTCTTTTATCTTTCGCTTTCACATTTTCTGTTCCTCAAATGTTTTTGTTACCCTTTTGTCGTGGTATGACATTATATTACATCACTACCATATTATATCTATGGGGAAGGGACCGATAACTTACAGGCGAACCGACGAAGGGACGGAACACCACTAATTTAGACGGGCTGAGTAGCGAGAGAGAGTGCAACGAGGTCAGGTAAATTATGGACAATGGCAAAGCTCAATGTTATTTAAAAATGTCAGTACAAAAATATGATTTTATTTACATAAAAATACTGAGAAAATAATGGGTAAAATTACCTCAGAGAATTAACGGACAAAATCACATTAGTAAACGAAGGGTGAATTTTAGTTATAAATCAGACTATGAAGTTAGAGCTTAAGGTATTACAGGAGGAGACTTTTCAAATGGGGGGGAAATTAACTCAATTGGGTTACTGAAGGGGGTAGAGGGGTTGGCTTACGGATGTCTTCTGCACGTGAGGTGAGGCCGCTCGGAATTTCTGAGCGAGAACTTGAAGTGATGACGGTTCGCCAAAAACAGGGGGGGAAGACAGTAACGTCCAGTCAAGGGGAGAGTTTTCGGCCACCCGAAATCGAGAGGCGAACGAGAAGGGCTTCAACAGGAGTTGATGGGAGAAGTAAAAAAAAAAAAGATCACTCGGTGGCGATCGTTAAGTGGAATTACCTCACTGGCTGGCGCTAATTCCAAATACACAAAATAGTTCAGCTGTCAATTTGCTTTGTTGTTAGCACCTGACTTGGGACTAGGGGGAATCTTCTGGGGTCTGGGCGAGACTTCTCAACTCTGTGTCTCTTCATGGGAGTCGAGCGCTATTTATGTCCGAGGCTCTCCCCGGGGTTGGGGGTAGGGCGGTAAGCGGGAAAAAGCTCTACTCTCGAATGGCTTCGAATCTTCTTGCAGAGGCTATTCTGCCCGTGTAAAAGTGAATTGTGATGGACATGGTTTGACGCTATTGCTTGTGGAAGGAGTGGGGGGAGTAGGCTTACCAATTTAGGTCTAACCGGGCCTTCTGCAGCGCATGGAAGTTCCGTTCTACTCAAGAGATTCAACGTGCAGTTCCCTCACACATCTCTCAACCGAAAGATGATGCTTTACAGAGCAGTTGCGTAAGAAAGGATCATCCCAACCCGTCAAACTAGAATTATCAAAGGTCTAGGGAAATCTGACCTGCTAAGACAGGTGTAAACACACATAAAAACGTAAATCTGAGCTCAGCGGGGAGTTTACGGACATAAGCCTCAAACAAGTCGATTCTAGAGAATTTAACTAATACAATTTTAAACAACAGAAAAATCACAGGAGAACATTGGCGACATTTCAGTGGAACCAAAAAAAAAATAAAAATTAAATGGAGGCATAAATATGGCACTAACGACTAAACAATTTAGTAGACCCCCCCCAAAAAAAATCATAATTAGGAACATTGATGATATAATATATATATACAACTCACGTGGAAAACCTTCGCTCACGCCGGAGTATGGATGGAATAATCCACGGGTCCTCTAGCCTCGAGGATGGGGTAGGGTCCCTTTCGCTGGCTAAGGGTTTATTGCTTCCCGTGGGAAGTACCACCAGCACCTTCGCGCCAGGGTTGAATTTTCGTTCTCGTGACTTAAGGTCCAATTAGATCTCATACCTCTCAATAAGTCCTTCTTCACGCGATACGAAACTTGTTTGTTACCTCAGGTGGACTCACGCTCGAGGGTTTTAGTTTTCTCCCTAGTGGGGAGAGAGAGTTACGCACTCCTGGGCGCGGGAAAACTTATTGCTCCGGAGGGCTTGGAACTCCTCCGACCGGTTCCCCAACGACTGCCAGGACCTTCTACATTTCGGAGAAGGACCTGGCTATGGCTGATCTATCTGGCCTGGGTGCTCCTGCCGGCGGAGGGGAAAAGCGGGTTCATTCCCCGCCCTCCTCTCCTAAAAAAAATAAAAAAAGACTAAGAAGAATTTGGGTTCCTCTCTTTTCGCGGGGGCTGCGGGGACGGGTGGGTCTGCTGCCCCTTCGGTAAGCGACCAAGCCAAGATCGGCACATCCGACTCCTCTGCCCCCCGGGTGCGGAGCCCCTGACTATGATTAAGACCAAAAGTGCAAAGGGTGGAGCCTCGATAACATCGGTGCCTCTCATTAAGAGGTTCCCTGGCGTTTAGAGTCCGTTGGCTTTAAACGCTTCCTCGTTATTCGCTCCACTGATGGTACCATGTTGGCCAAGGCCAACATGACCTATCGGAGGAGAGCATTAGCTAGTGCAATTGATAGAGAGCCGAAAGTGACGCGTTTCCCGGACGGGTGCCTTCTGGCGAATGTGGCGATCCCTCCGAGGTGGCCAAGATAAGTGCTCTTCGGACACTTGATGGCACCCCCATGAGTGTAACGCCGCACTATACCATGAACTTTGTGAAAGGAGTAGTTTATGCGAGGGAACTCGTTGGCTACTCCATAGAGGACATCACCTAAGAGCTGGACGACCATGGTGCGATCAAGGTCAAACGTGTGATGAGAAAACAGGGAGGGGCCTCGACACCCAGCCCTACACTCTTCGTCACGTCCGACTGTGACAAGCTCTCTAAGTCGGTGCGTGCTGGTTGGTACTGCTACCGTGTGAAGTCATTCGTGCCACTGCCGCAGAGGTGCTATTACTGTCACCGCTTCGGCCATACGAATCGTTCATGTAGACGTGCAAATTCGGTGGGCCGAAGTATGTGTAAATTGCTCCAAGGTCGCACACGATAAGTCCAAATCGTGTGTGGCAAGGTGTGTCAATTGCGGAAAGCCGCACCCAGCTTCTTCGAAGCAATGTGGTGCGTATCTCCTTGAGAAAGAAATCCTGACCGTTCAGGCCCAGGATCGACTCTCATTCCGCGAGGATAAGGACTTGCACCTGGCGTGCCTGGCTCTGCCTGGGGCGTCTTATACTTCAATGGTTAGAAAGTGACCCTCTGCTCCTTGCCCATCAGGTTAACGAGCACGATTGTTTCCGTGCCCATTCGGAGCCGTTCTGGGGGTTCTACTCAACCCAAGCGACCCCTGGTAAAGCTGACGGCACAAAGTGTTCACACGCAGCCCCAGCTAAATCCAGGGTTCCCCCGATCTTTCCCCTAGCGTGACCGTTTCCCGTAAGGAGAAACGGCCACGCGTCTCCACTGAGTAATGAGATTCACAGGAGGCAACGTCCCTGAAGTTGGTCGCCAGGCCATATTTTGGGGTTCATAAAGCTGTCCTCTGAAAGGAGGACAGCAAGAAAGGAGATTCGGGTCCTTTGCCCACGCCTCGTGGTGGGCTAAGTGACTCAGAGACGGTAGATCCTCGAAAAGAGGGCCCCCCGCCTCCGAAGCTGCAACGCCCACCTAAGGTTTCGAGGCGGAGGGAGGAAAAGACTCGTATGGCGAGCCCAACCTCCCCCAATAAGTCCTCGAAGGCGACAGCGCCTTCAGTGCTTTGTCCGGCCAACAGCGCCCGGGGTTCTGCCTCCGAAACGCGTACGGCCATTCCCGTGAGGGTCTTCTGTTCGAAGAGTGCCCCCGCGTCTCCTCCGAGCTAGGCCTGGAGGGCAGATTCCTTTAAAGGAATTGCCGTGGACTACGGGCCAATTAGGAGGAGCTGCGGAGGCTTGTCTTGTCCCATTCCCCTTAGCTATTTTTCTGCAGGAGACCATGCTAGGCGCGTGCCCCCTGCTCCCTCTCCCGGAGTATGAGGGGTTTGCGATCCCACCAACACGGGTTGGATGCCGGGCTGGTGGATGCACGGTTTACACGTGGAATGATGGCTCCGTTCTTCCTTTCACTTTAGATACCTCTTTTCAGGCAGTGGCTGTGCAGCTTCACCTGGATAGGAAGTATACTGTTAATTTCTGAATACATTCCACCGTCAGCTGACTTCGACGCGGGGGAATTCCGCCTCGCCGTCGCACGGTTGCCGAGGCAATTTCTCTTGCTTGGTGATCTTAATGGCAGACAACCTCTCTGGGGAAATTTCCCAATAAATCTCAGGGGACAAGTCCTTGCCGATCTGATCGAAGAGCTTAAGATGGGTGTCCTAAATGTGGACAAGTTTACGCATCACTGCCGAGAACCGCTTCATTTTCTTGCCTTGACCTATCCTTGAGCTCTTCGGATGCACAGCCTGATTTTGATTTAAAGGTGGTCGATGAATTCCATGATAGTGATCACTTTCCCATTTAAATATCATTTTCAGGGCGACTGCCGCCTGAGAGCCCACCTCGGTGGAGCTTAGCACGGGCGCGGTGGCCTGCATTTCAGCAAATGCCTAATTCTCTATCTCAGTCGAGGAGTTTAGGTCGGTAGATTAGCCGTTTATTTCTTCTCCGGTAACCTCATTGCCACAGGCCTGACCACTATTTCCAGAACGTCTGGCCGTTTGCACGCCGACCACACCCGTGGTGGTTGGCCGAGTGTGAGACGGCCCTCAAACAGAAGCGTTATGCCTGCATGCGCTATAAGCGATGCCCGAATGATTTCACTGTTGGTGAATTTCGTCGGGCTAGGACTAGGTTCCAGTATATTTCGAAGCACGCCCACCGTTCTTCTTGATAGGCATACATGTCTTCACTTAACGGGAAGACCCCTCTGGCAGAGGTGTGGAAGCGAGTCAAAGGATTCGGGGTAAGTTCTCTCATGACCTCCCCCCCCCACCGTCTCCAGGAGAATGGGACTGCAATCTCGGACCGACCCCGCGTCCGTGGAAAAATCATTCGCGACCGCTTTCTCCGAATTCTCTTGCCGGGATGCTGCTCCGCCAGCATTCAATGCACGTCGTGATGTCGCGGAAGGCCACCAGCTGGACTTTACCTCGAGAAGCGGAGAACCCTTTAACGACAGGTTTACTCAGAGAGAGTTGCTTTCCACTCTTTCTTCGTGCGCGGACACCGCCCATGGCCTGGACGATGCCCAGTACGCCATGCCTAGACACCTGGGTGAGCGAGGCATGGCCTTTTTCTTAGATTTGTTCAACAGGATCTGGGTGGAGGGTCTCGTCCCAGATTACTGTCAAATCGCTACTGTGCTGACCTTTCGCCCACCGTGGAGAGATCACTCTACTCAGGCCGGTTTCCGCTGAATCTCTCTAAACTCTTGCATGTTTAAGTTGATGGAGAAATTGTTAAATATTAGAGTAACCTTTTTACTGGACAGCGGGGGCCATCTGTCTTCGGCACAGTGTGGCTTCCGCAAGTTCCACTCCACGTCAATGCTATGATCCGATTGGAAAATGCCGTCTGCGAGGCTTTCCTTCGTAGACATCAATACGCCACGGTTTTTTCCGATCTGAAGAAGGCCTGTGATACAGCATGGCGATACAATATCATGGATACTCTCCACATGATGGCCGCGTACGGGTGGGCGGAGCCCTCTCATGCCCAATGGAACAGGAAGAGGGTGTCTCGCAGGGAATCCTCAGTGCCACACTCTTTGCACTGAGCATCGAAGGCATCACCTAAGTGATGCCGGAAGATGTTCTCGCTACGCTCTACGTAGACGACCTTTCGATCTGTTTTGGCACAGCCCAGATGCCATCTCTGGAGCGTCGCCTCGAACAGGCATTGAACCGCGTCTCTCGCTATGCCGAGGTGCACAGCTTTTGGTTTTCCTTGGCCAATACTAAGGTGATGCATTTCTGACTCTATCCACGGATCCACCCCGACCCAGTTTAGTTTCTTAATATGGTGCTCCTGGAATTGGTTGAATCGCACTCTTTTCTTGGTCTTGTATTTGACCAACGCCTGGGAAGCTCATATTCGCGCCCTTAGGGTCTCTTGTAACCGCGCCATATATATTCTCCGTTCCGTAACGTTTTAGCGCTTGGGGCACTGATAGGGCTACTGCCTTACTTTTTTATCGATCCTTTGTTCGTTCGAAGCTCGACTACGGATGCGAGTTTTATGCATCCGCAGCCGAGAGTTTATTGCGGAAGGTGGACTTGATCCACCACACCGGCCTTCGCTTTGCGACCAGTGCCTTCCGCACTTTTCCCATTGAGACCCTACTAGTCTATGCTGGGTAGATGCCACTCGCTCTACGCCGCGTACAGTGCATAACTCGCCTGTACGCGCCTCCCTCACTCGCCAACAGCTCTCACTGCATTCGCAGCTGAGTCAACGGTGCCTATGAGTCCGAGAGACGCCAGGCATAACCTAAGCCCTTTGGGTTTAAGGCCAGGAAACTCCTTCGAGAGCTAGGTATAGCTCTCGGGCCGGTGGCGTCCCTCCTTCTGCTCAGGACGCCACCCTGGAGGGTACAATATTTGGCTATTTGTGGCCACGCCTATGCTCCCAAAGCTTGTATAGCGCCGGGAGCATTGCGTTTGACTTTTTGGAGCCCATCTCGTGTCACGCTGTAACCGTGCCTGTGTATACGGATGGCTTCAAGTCCGAAGAGGGAATCCGATTCCATGCCGTATCCCTTCTGTTTGAAGTCAGCGGGGCTCAGCCAGGTGCCTCGTCTGTCTTCATGGCTGAGCTAGTGGCCATACACCACTCGGTACGGGAGATCACGCGACGTGCCCGGTTTGGAGACCGGATTGTGATCTATAGAGACTCACAAAGCGCCCTGAGTGCTCTCGAGGCATTAGAATCTCCGCATCCCCTGCTTCGCGATAGCTGTTACGCCACGGTTCTAGTGAGCCGAGTGGATGTCGAATTATTTTCTGATGGGTTCCTGGACATATAGAATTTTGCGGGGAAGAGCGTGCCGATGAGGGCGCAAACGAGTCCGCTAGGACCGGGCGACCGGACCAGCGTTTCGCTCTTTCTCACACCGACTACATGGCAGGAATACGGGTAGCTCTTCGGACTGCTTGGCAAAGAAATTGGGAGACGGTTGAGGCGAACTTAATTTTTGCGTGCCATTGCGCCGTGACTGTTCCCATCGACCTATCCCCCAATGCTGCGACGGCTTCAGGTCGCTTTCTGTCGTCTCCGAATCGGACACACTCGTATGACGCATAGCCATTTGATGGAGCGCTCGCCTGTGCCCTATTGTGACGACTGCGTCGTTCCCCAGACTGTTCGGCTCCCTTTTTGTCGAATGTCTCAGTCTGGGTGATCTTCGCGCACGTTATCTGTCCCGCTACCGGGATGGGAGGGTTGCTACCGCCTGTCCCTTGTAATCAGGACGAGTGCATGCACCTTGACTGGTGGACTTCTAGACTTTTGGGGAGAGGCCGGCCTTCTCACTTTTATTTAACCATTTTATTTTTGTTTTGTTTTTGTTTTGTTTTGTTTTTTCTTATAGGTTGCACGTTCCTGCACTGGGGGGACCTCCCCCTGACACAGGAGCTTGCTTCCTGCTCGTTGGCTTTTCCCTTTTTTTTAATTTTTGCTGTTGGGTTTGGGTTTTATTTTGTGTGTGTGTTTTTGAATTGATATTATAATAGCCTAGTTCTAGGCAAGTTTTTAATACGGCGACAAAGGCCCAAGTAGGTAGTCGCCAGATGAGCTCTTAAAAAAAATCATCATTCGAATCAGATGAGTAAGATGAGGATTCATCAATAATATTGTGTTCATTTTCTGAAAGCACGTCATCAGGATCAGAAAGCTCGGCATTAGATAAATCATATGGTATATTTCTATGCTGTTCTAATATTTGTTCATTAGTTTTTTTAGCCATGTAAATTACTATGGAGTGTTTTCAAAAGTAAATTTTATTACAAATTGATTATAAAAGCTTAAAGAAATGGTAAGTAGTTATCCATTTAAAAAACAAATAATAATTTATAGCTTTACACACAAATAAAAAGTGTACAACAGTGTCTAAAAACACAAAACATTCCTGTTACTAATGGCAACTGAGAGACAATGAGCGGGAGTGAGAGCTACAAACAAACGTTCTCAGACGTGTTTATACGTGAAAGCGCAGGCAAATGACGAAAACTGGCCATGCGTCATTGACGCGACAGATCCTTTAAGGTAGTAGGAGATCTAATTTTTTTTCGGTTGCTGCAATCTATGTATAATACATACTATGTATAGACACCATAGAAACATGAAAAGTCATACATCCGGAAATAAAAAAAAACAATAAATGTTTTTTAAATTATGAGCATTTTAAAAATGAAAATGCGTCAATTGACGCCGTTGGTCCTTCTAGTGTTAACAACAACAGGGTACAATGGCCACATAACACAGAAAATTAACGAAACGAAAATTACCATGTCGGTGCTGTACAGATTCAAAAACCTAAGCAATAAAAAATAAAGAAAATTATACATGCCCTAGTTCGTCCCAAGCTCCTTTACGCAATAGTACCGCTAAATACATTATTAAATAAATAAAAATTAAAAAAGGTCCAACATACTCAAAATCTGGCCACAAGGTTCATCACAAACTCAAAAAGACAGGATCGCATACTATCTGAGGAACTCCATCGAAGATCTGCATTAGAACCCTTAAATATAACCCTACAAAAACGAACAAAGAAACTGTGGGATAATATAAAAAACATAATTTCCCAAAATGAAATTAACCGAATATTAGTAACGGAAAACGAAATCCAGCAAATACACTACAAACATCGTTTTAACGACAGCCTGAAGAAAACCTTAAACAACCTCAACCCGATATATAGGTAGAAAACAAGATTACCGAAGAAGGCTGCGACCATACAATCAATTTGAGAAACCGAGTAAGACAACCGATTAAACAAACAGAATCAATATGAGAAACCGAAAAAGACTACCGACTATACAAACAAAATGAGAAACCCGATGAGAAAAAGAATTACCGTTATTAACAAAGAAGATTATCACTTAAAATTTAATAAACAAATATATATATTTATAATAATAATAAAAAAAGATGCGAAAGAAGCACAAAAAAACAACAAAAAACTATTAAATACAAAAAATAAAGATGCTCGATAGAGCAAAGAGAAAACAAAGGCTCGAATGCTGAATCCTTATACCTAATTCACTTAAAATCACGTCAAAAAAGCAAAAAACAAAAGGAAAAGGAAAGAGTTAGCCAGGCAACCTGGTACAAATCATTATCATCTTCACCTCATCACCCTCATCATTCATCCTACACACATTATTATCCCATAAACACATACTCTTTACACATATTTTCTATCTATCCTATCATTCTCTTCACATTCTAACTTTATACTATCTTGAATCTTGAATCTCTGGCAAAGACGGATGGCAGTTCAATTATTCTTACTTACTTGCGAACAGAAGTGTTCAACCCCAGAAAGCCTTAACCTATTGTTCAAGAAGAAGACCAAGATCATTCAACTGAGAAAAGACTACAAGACTTAACTGGACCTAGACCTGACTACACCTCTGCTTCTCTATCCACCTCTTTAGGGCGTGTCGGTTAGGGAAGCTCTACCTCCATAGATACTCATAGAGGACGGGAGCCATATATGAACCGGAGGCTTACGCGGCGCATGCCGAAGCTTAGCCCGGGACAGGTTAGTACCCGTGTGAGCGGCGGGTTCTTTTGAGTGGAGCAAACTCCAATAGGGTTAGGCAACAAGGAGGGAGGTAGGGATTTACCGACACGTCAGCGGAATTTGCCAGAGCAATAACTGGATCAGAGCCACACTTTATATCTATCTATCCCCCTCCCATTTTCTCTTCTCTCATTTCTCAGCCTAGGAGCTCTCAATGAAAAAAGAAGGAAAGAGCGCAACTAAATGGAATAAACGAAAAGGGTACCTTTGCGCATCTTTAAAGGTGCGCAAAAACCAGAAAGAACATCGGTGTTCAAAGTAATATATGGAAAACTGGGAATAGCTCTAATTAGATTACTAGACCATACATCGAACTACGTTGCGATTTGTTCAACAGAAAAGGACGTCGAAAAACTCCTCAGCTAAAGAGCAACAGCACTATTAAAGACCATAGGGCTAGACGCCAAAGTCCCGCCTCAAATAGAATCTTAAAAAGCTATTTACTGCAGGCAAATAGACCCCTGAATAGGGAAGCAGACGGCCTTAGAATTTCAAGAGGAAATTAAACAACGCCAAGAATGGGCACGAATAAAAGGGAGTGGTGAAATTCAAAAAAAGACTTACAAATAATGAATATACTCATGTCTTCAATATGATACTTAGAGAGACAGATATGGCTCGTAAAGCTAAGGAGAACGGGCTCTAGCGTTTAATTTAAAAATGACACCGGAGCAGATAAGGAGCGATGAATTCATCAATGTCTTGACGTGTTTTAGCTTCTTTGCACTAAACCAACACATAACAAAGGATTGTCCAAAAAAAGAGGAAAAGAAATGTTTTGAATGCAGCTCTAACACACATATCTGGAGAGATTGCAAGAGCTCAAAGAAAAATGTGTAAACCTTGGAGGGAACCATCGAACAATGGTGATGGCCTGCTGACTAAAGAAAGAAATCATTGACATAAAAAGGAATGGGAAGGTAAAAGCGGAAGAAGAGAGGAGGAACCAAACGTATGCAAAGGTAGCCGAAGCCACAGCAGAGCAACTTCAACCAGCTAAAAACATTATAGAGATAAAACAAGAAAATTCATTAAATATACTAGCTTGGATTCTACACGTACATGTAATGAATGTTGCAAACCCAAGCACATACTCAATTAAACTTAACAAAATCCTAAGTAATAATGGCCTGGAATCGATGTGATTTCCAGAGAACACACCTTCGGCTGACGACACCTAACCATACAATATAAACCACCACAATCAGGAACTAAAACGAGAACTGATGAAATCGAATCTCCTAGCCAGATCAAAAGTATGAACCAGGGATTACAGAGAGACCCAAGGATCAGACAGATGACCAACCAAATAGGAGAAGAAAGAATGGATGTGGAACAAAAAACGAATATTGCTAGCTGCTCAGAAATCCAACAAAGGAGAAAAATGATTGAACATAAGATTCTACCCTCCAGAAGATAGTTCCATCCCTATAGGAAATACACAAGAAATCATACTGAGAATAAAAATAGGATGTATAAATATGAATTTGAAGGCCCTTACTCGGACAACAAAATGAATATATTCATCATAAGCGGAGGTATCAAGATTACCAAAGAAATGTGTTACAAAGTCAAAAAGGAGGAATTCAAAAAGAAGCGTTGTGAAAGAACAAAATCTCTTTGCCAAAAAAAGCTTAAGAAGATGGAGTGAAGACACTCACTGGAACAATAGAATATCACGAAATCAAACGAAACCTAAAAATAATATGTCATAACGTAGTGGAATGGGATGTAAAGAGACATTCACTTTGTAATTCGTATCTAAAGATAGACCCAGACATTATTATGTGAACGAAATAAATATCAATCCCGAAACCACCCCCATCAAAATATACAACTATACAATATTATATAAAAGCATCACCGATGTAAACTATGACTGGGTAGCAATGGCCGTAAAGAAGGGATGAGAATTTACTAGGTTAAAAGAACTCGATGAAGCATACCTAGTTATTAAAATCAAAACGGAAACAGGCAACATACACATGACGGGATACCAACCTCTAAGAAGAGGAAATTTACCCATGGACAACTTTATGGAGATATTTAGGTAAAATGACCAATTCCTCTTCATGGGCCATCTGAATGCACGCACGAGAATCTCAGGGTGCACTGGGAACTCCAATAATGCAGGAAAAAATTTGTATTTACTAATGGAAAGAGGAATAATAGAAAGAATAGGTCCGGACTTTCCGACATATATTGGAAGAACAAGAGCAACAAAACGGACATAGTAATTGCCTCCCCTAGGTTTCGCTATAACTACCTAATAGAAAGAGGCCCACCATTTACTAGCGACCAGGAAATAGTGGTCGTAAAAGTTTCAGCTGATCTTATAATGGGTGTTCCATTAAGACGGATCGAAGTTAGCAGTAAATAAAACAGTGTTATTGGTGAAAATTTATTGATTTCGCTATTGGATCATGTTATTTGAGTTATAGCAATTATGTGTGAAAAGTAATATCGCCTAAATGTCCGCCAAGGCTTTGGCGGCACACGTCCACTCGATGGTCAAAATTTTAATGACGTCTCTGCATAGTTGCTCCTTGATCTCACCAATATGCCTTAGTAACTCATCATTCAGCTCTTGAATTGTTGTTGGCTTGTTGGCATAGACCTTACTTTTGAGATAACCCCAAAGGAAGAAATCTAAAGACGCAAGTCACACGATTGTGGTGGCCAATTGAGCTCGCTGTTTTGAGAGATGATGCGACCGGGGAACTTCTCATTCAATAAAGCCATTGTTGCATTAGTTGTGTTGCATATGGTGCCATCCTGTTGAAACCACAAATCTTCGAGATCCATAGAATTCAATTCAGGACATAAAATGTTGGTTATCATGGCATGGTATCGCTCGCCTGTCACAGTAACAGAATTCCCGGCATCATCTTCGACGAAATACGTCCCAATGATTCCGCTAGCAAAAAATGCACACCAAACAGTAACCTTTTGTGGATGCAGTGGCTTTTCAACAATCTTCCTGGAATTTTCATCAGCCCAAATGCGACAATTCTGCTTATTAACGAATCCACCAAGATGAAAATGGGCTTCATCACCGAAGATGATTTTTTGCGAAAAATCATCATAGGCTTGTCTTTGCTCGTGCACCCAATTGACGAATGTACGGCGCTTCAAATGGTCAGCAGTCTTCAGTTCTTGTGTCAATTGAATTTTTTAAACGTGTAGAGACAAATCTTTTGTCAAAATTCGATGTAACGTTGTTGTGGAGAGGTTCAATTCCTGCGTGCGATGACGAATAGAAGTGTCTGGATCTTCTGCCACATTCTCGCGCACTGCAGCAATGTTTTCTGCTGAACGGCGTAAACGAGCACGCAATGGTATTTTCATATCTGCCACCAACCCCGTTTGTTTGAATTTACGAACAATTTTCCCAATTGCACTATCCGTTGGTCGATTTGTTGACCAAAAAAATCGCGAAGTGCCCGAAATGCGTTTCTGTTTGAACGTCCACTTTCGTAACAGGCTTCGATAACTTTAACACGTTGTTTGATTATTAATCTTTCCATGGTTAAAATTGCCAAAGACTGAAGTTGTTAAATCTGAAAGAAAAAGAAGAAAATCATTAGACGCTTAAACTTAACTCATTTAAAATCGGTCCAAGTTATGGAACACCCTTTACAAGTGAAGTGCCATATCAGAAAAAAATTACTAAAATGCAAACTGGCGCGGATTAGTCGAAGATCTAGAAAATTTTCAACAACCAGATATAAGCAAAGCTACTCTCAAATAAATAGATGAAGCTATCCATAAATTAATGAAGGCACTAATCGAAGCAGATGCATTACATATACCAAGAACAACATTTATAACCTTACTACACCATGTCCGTAATCCATTAATTACAGAACTAGAAAACAACTATAAAAACTTGAGAGATAGATAGAACAAATTGGTCCACTTAGAGGCGATAGGGAACGTCTCCTTAACATTAAAAACGAACTAACAGTGGCAATTTTAGCAGAGAGGGGTGCCAGATGGGACCAGCTAGTGGAGACGATAGACGAGGAATTAAGCCCAACGAAGTTTTGGCAAATATCAACATGTTAAGACTAAATAGAAAACAGGAAATAAAGATATGTATTAACCACAACGGAGAAGACATACAAGAACCGCAAGAAATAGAGGTGGCATTCAGAGAACATTGGAGTAAGATGTTTAACATATCTCCTAAATAAAATATTGATTTCGACCACGAACATGAGAACACTATAATGGATACTTAGAAAGTAACAGAGAAGAAATAAGGCCCAACCACACTGCATCTCCTACAATATTAGAAGAGCAAGAAGTGGAACCAATAACCCTAGAAGAAGTTAAAGCTATTATAATCGCTACTAAACAAAAAGCCCCAGGCGATTCTGTGATTTCACATTGAAATCTAATAAGAACACCGAATATCTTGTTAGAAAAAATGAGAGAAATTTTTAACGCGTTAATCAGCGCAGGATACTTCCCCGATGCCTTAAAAAGAGGAAAATAATATACCTACCTAAACCAGGCAAACCCCTAAATCAACCCGGAAACTTCCGACAAATAAGTTTACTCGAATCCATAGCTAAACTCTTAGAGAAAATGATTGGAAAGAGATTCAGCCAACATCTCGAGGCTAACAATTTAATTCCCCAACACCAACAAGGGTCTAGAAAAAAAAGAGGAACCGAAACAGGACCGGGAATACTTGCAGAAGCGATTGCAAGGTATTGCGGATTGGACTTAAATATAAAATTAAAAGGCCAGGAGTTCCCAGAATTATTATAAATGTTTGTGCGATTACGTAACGGATCGCAAAGCACATATCGAAATAGAAGACCACCGGGGACCAGAATTTGAGATACATCAGGGAGTCCCTCGAGGGAGATGCCGTCCGTTACTATATAGCATATACACAATTTACCAGAGGCTATTTTTGAAAGAACTATATATGTACATACAATTCGCGGATGATATCTCGATAATCACCAAAAATCCTTATAGACATCCACCCACGATAGCTAGAATAATTGCAACAGAAATCGCAAATATCAACAACTATGAAAAGGAATGGAAAATCAGAACTAATCCAGGCAAGTTTTGAATCGTCCAATGGCAAGACGAAAAACATCGTGAATACTTATCGAAGAAAAGAGATATAAATAAAAACAAGAGGGCAAGGTCATCGGGCTAAAAATAACTTCTAACGGATATAAAAAACATAACAATGAAAGGTAAAACTAGTAAAAAATAATCTCACAAAAAATTATTCCAACTCTGAAGTTTGAACACAGAAAACAAAATATAACTTATAATGCATTATGCAGATCGGTATTATTTTATCCAACAATACCTCCCAATCAACCGCATAAGACCAACAGCATCAAGCTCCAAAGGGTATGAAACAAAGGAGTATTATTAATTACAAATACAAGACGAAGAGAACACCGTAGACAGCAAGATCTATACCAAGAAATTAACTTAGAACCATTTAACACAATTCATCACAGAAGGGCTACCAAAATATGAGAAAAACTTGAAGATCTTTTATACGAAGAAGAAAATAGAAAATTGGAGATCCCCATAAATCATCGGAGGAACAATAGGGGAAATTTTAGAAGCGGGACACCGATAGTCGGAGTCAATTCCGAACCAATGTTTACATAGAATATTGAACAAACAACTGCACACTAAAAAATAAAAAAACAACAAAGAACAATAGAGTCGTGGGAGACTTACAAATAAATTAAAAAATAATAAATATAAACAAAAATAAATAAATAACTATAAATAAAATAAATGTATTATAAAACGATAATAAAGAACGAAGAAGAGATGGCTGGTCCCCCAGCAGACTGTAATATCTCATACTTATTCCCTTTCACCACCTTACCTTAGCACATACTATCCACTCTACTCTAACTATATACTTTTAACTTATAATTTTTTCAAGACGTAAGACGTCTCTGGCAAAGGAGGCAAAGGTAAATTGATAGTTTAAAAACGTGCTTCTTTTAACGGCTGTCAACTCGAAACGCCGAGTTGTCGGGAGTATGGTTTTCGGATGAAGTTACAAGTTAATTGCCTGTTGTTTAATTTGAATAATGACGGCTACGACCATCCGCAATCTTCTGCGGTTTTGGAGACTCGGGATGATAGAGGTGTCCTTATTCAGTTTTGCACGGGTTAGGCTAGTGCCATGAGAGTGGGCGTGTTTTTTAATCGCCTATCTTGAAGGCAAGCTGTCAGTCGCATAGACAGGGTTGTGGAGGTTACTCCGATACACTTTGAATTGCGGTGTTCCTGGTCACCAAATTTGCAGGAATATTCGTACACGACGTTAGTCTCTTGGAGTCCACTCGTCGGAGAGAGAGAGAGAGCTGTTCTTCATGATGCAACTACTTGTTTCCTTGGTCGTGTAGTATATAATTAGATTAATATCCGTAATAGGGTCAGCTGGGGTCACGTTACGATGGACAATGACTTTAAGAGCCTTTTCGTCTTCACGGTAGCCGGTGCTCATATTGGCCTTGGAATAAAGGTCGATATTATTCTTCTTTGGAGTAGACCTAACGCCAGGAGCAGCAGCCAAGTTAATTTTCTCTTTCATGGTGTAGTCGATGGATTTTTGTGGGTAGCCGTTGTTAACGAGAACTCAGGAAACCCTCTTAAGTTCGTGATCAACAGCCTTCCACAAGGAGGAATGAGAAATCGCGTTGTTAACTAAGGCATTGATGACTGATCTCTTGTGACGTTCAGGACACCCAGAAGAACCGTTTAAGCAGAAGCCCAAGTTCATGGCCTTAACGTATACTTGGTGACAAATTTGGACTCCTGGGCACTTATGAGGATATCAAGGAAGGGAAAGAATCCTTCCTATTCCGTTTTGTGGGTGAAATTCAGAAACGAGTTGTTTTTGAATGTTTCAACAAGGCCATTCAATTGTTCAAGGTTATTTGTATTCAAAATTATGTCATCGATATACCGCGCGTAGATAAGAGGCTTCGGCACTATATTACTTTGGAAAATCTTGTTCTCAACTGAGAAAAGAGGAAACCAAGTGGTGACCCTATTGCATCGCCATAGATTTGCAGTACATTTCCACATCGGGACCGTAGAACGGGGCTTCTTTTGTTTATGCTTGGAGGAGCTGTCGCAATATGTCTTTAGGAATGGTGAGGGGTGTGGAGCCTTCAGTATGGTAAATAGCATTGGTTATCAATTCGATGGTTTCATCAACGGCAACATTTGTAAATAGAAACTCTACGTCCATAAAAGCTAGTACCGGCAATTAAAGATTTAAAGCTTGACTCCGTTTATGAGAATCAATGGAGAGACATAATGAAAAAAAGGAGGCAAAAATACTTAGGTTACCAGACAACCTGGTACAAACCCTCTCACTCTATAAACATATTTTCCTCTCTTTACTTCTAATTCAGGCACAATTTCTGCTCTTAGATCGTCGTTGATCGTTGATAATTCCATTTCTGTTTATTCCTTGAAGATGACCTAACATGGTCGAAAGACGTGTAGGAATAAAGAATGTCATCACAGATGTTTTTTCTCGCCTCGAAGACCCCATTAAAAAAACTTGTAGGAAATATTAAGAAAATACAAGTTAAAATTAATAACGCTGCCACAGCTGTGGACTTCAATAGAACCTGCATATATAAATATATATATATATATATATATATATATATATATATATATAATTGAAAATCACATGACGTGTGATATATAGATGTATTTAAAGGCCTTTATATATGTATATATATATATATATATATATATATATATATATATATATATATATATATATATATATATATACATATATATATATATATATATACCCGTACCTCTCCTACTTCTTCATTGGTTATTTCTTGTCTTAAATAAGGTCGCTCGATTTTTAAATGTAAATAAAACAAGTTGTGTGTGATATATGCAGTCAATTTATTTTAAATTTGAAATAACATTTTATGGCATTAAGTTTGTAATATGACGTCGTTCAAATGTCTGCCGCGGCTTCGTTTGGTGGAACGTATTCAGGAGGTCCAATTTTCGATGACTTTGTCGCATAAATCTGGATGAATTTGCTGGATGCTGATCGTTATGTTGACTTTGAGGACATTAACTGTTTGCAGATTATTCGCATAAACCTGTGATTTGAGGCATCCCCCAAGAAAGTAGTCTAATCACGTTAAATCGCATGATCTTGGTGGCCAGTTAACGTTGCCGCCACGCGAGATGACCCTGCCCTGAAATCGACGGTGCAAAATGTCTTTCGTGGTGTGCGCAATGTGACACGTAGCGCCATCCTGTTGGAACCACATGTCATCAGTATCCATATCAGGCATATAATCCAGTTGAGCCAACAAGAAGTTGCTCATCATCGATCTGTAGGTCTCGCCATTGACGGTTATGGCAATCCCATCTTCGTTCTCAAAAAATACGGACCGATGATTCCGTTAGACGAAAATCCGCACCAAACAGTTACTTTGTTGGGATGCAATTGGTGCTGGTGTATCTCATGTGGATTGTGTTCGTCCGAAATTCGACAATTTTGCTTGTTCACAAATCCATTCATCCAAAAATGGGCCTCGTCGCTGTGGCGAGGATAGAAATCACGTAATGCGCGGAACGTTTGTCGAACGAAGCACTGATTTTGATAATAACATTTAATAATTTAAACACACTATTCAACACTATAACCTTCCATCGTAATTTGCCAAGTACAACTGAACAGTTAACAGTGAGGTTGTCAGATGTCGCTTTAAGAACATGGTCACTATCTTCGGACCAAGCTCGAGCGTCCTTGTTGAAAGACCCTTTAGTTATCCTTGAGAATGAATTGAATAAAGTTTGAAAGTATTTGCAAGCACCTTTTTGATTTTTCCTGCGGGGCACCGTTCATTGTGAACCTCACCTGCTACTTTGTGAGTTATTCATTTCATATAATATATATATACATATATGAAATGAAAAACTCACAAAGTATCACGTGAGGGTGGCAAATGAATGCAATATCCCGCAGGAAAAAATGAAAAGGTGTTTCCAAGTACTTTCGGACTTTATAAGGAACTTAATAAAGTCCGAAAGTACTTGGAAACACCTTTTCATTTTTTCCTGCGGGATATTGCATTCATATATATATATATATGTATATATATTTTGATGATGTATTTGGCAGTTCAGGCATGTATAATGGACGAGCTGAGTTCTAGCAATACTAAATAGCGTATTCCTATTTCTAACAAATAAGAATGACAATGTATTTTAAAGTTCTTGCATTTATTGCTGACGAGACGTCCGTTCTAGCAATAATGGATGAGGGCATTTTTAATTCTAGCAATAATGGCTATGGATATTCTAATTTTTAACACATAGGAATGATAATGTATTTTTCAGTTCTATAATTTATTCTGGATGGGACTTGAGTTCTAGCAATAATGAATAGTGACAATCTCAGTTAAACACAGAAACGACGATGTATTTTTGCAGGTTTAGCACATGTGTTGGACAAGGCTTATGTTCCAGCATTGATAGTTTAGCCCATTATTATTTTTACCACATAGGAATTAATACGTATTTTAAAGTTCCATAATTCATGGCGGTCGGCCTAAATTCTAAATATATTGGATAAGGTCATTCTTAGTTCTACCACATAGAAATGAGTATGTAATTTTCAGTTCTATTATTTAATGGTGACCAAACCCAAATTCTAGCAATAATGCTCAGATTTATTCTTAATTCTAACAGATAAGAATGACGATTTATTTTTCAGTTGTAGCATTTACGGTGGACGTGACGTAAGTTTTAGCAATAATAGGGATTTTATGTTTCTAATACCTAGGAATAAATTAATTTTTCATTTATAGCAGTTATGGATGACAAACCTTTCTCAGCCCTTATACTTTTGGATCGCAAAATATTTGCAATTAAAACAATTTGTATTTGACAAGACAATCTAAGTTCAATCAATTTTGGAAACGACTTCGCAAGGTTTAAAAGTCGTCGAGCTAGGCTCAGATTCTGGTATGTTTCGAAACAGGGTCGCCGTTCTTCGTGGCGAGCATATATATCTTCTCCTGAGAGGGAGAATCCTCAACAAAAGGGGGCACGAGACTGACAGAGTACCTAGCAGTCAATCCATCATATGGGGTGGGGGCACGCCTTCCAGCTGTCTGAGTTTCTGTGAGATTGTCGATCTCACCTACAGATGTGCGGAGTTCATTCCGGTCCAAATGGAAAGTGTAGGCATCCTACAGGGTAGTTTCTTCAATCTCTCTCTCCTTCTTACAAGCCAGCATCACTGCGTATATGACCTTTTGATCTTTTCTGATGTGGCACAGTGCCTTTGCTGGAGCTTCTCAAACAACAGGTTCTGACCGGCATCTCTTGTTATTCCACTCTGTATTGGTTTCGCAGTGGGGGAGCGAGTTCAAGGCATTAGATTTGTTCTGTCAACCACGGCCTCACTCCGTTCGGACTTGTTCCTATACAGGGTTCACTTGGAATAACTGGAGTTGCAGCTTTTTTTTTATATTTTTTCGACCCACGCCTCACCGAGGAGGAGCAGTTTCACAGTCTTAGTTTCCCAACTATGGCTAATTTTTGTTCCCTAGCGTTCAGCAATTATAATGATAAAACGGCTACCTTTTTAATTTCTAAGGTAAATTTGTGCGTTGTCAAATTGACTATGGATGCTATTTGTACCAATTCTAAGCTGACTGTGAATTGCGTAGGTTTGACTAGATCCACCATACTAGTGTCTGTTTGGCAACTGATGCTTTCTGTACATATCCTGTAGAGAACCTACTTCTCGATGCTGGATAACTGCCACTCTCTTTTCAGCTTGCACACTGCATTATGCGTGGGTGCGCGTGAGCCAATCGTCTCTCTTGGTTGTCACCGGCATTCATATCGCAGTACAGATCTCGACGGTGGCAACGCCAGAATTGGATGCCAATCATACACTAATCCTTTTGTGTCTATGGCAAGGAATTTCCTACGAGATATTAAGATAGCTCTCGGGGTCATGGCTCCCCTAGTTTATTCCAAGACGCCACCCTGCTTGGGACCACCTTTGAGCATTTTTCGCCATGCCTCTGCTCACAAAGCCTCTACAACATCGGGAGTAGGGCATTTGTACTTCAGACAGTACATGTGTATCGTTGGACCGTTCCAATTTCTACATTGTTTTTTAATCCAAAGAGGGAAAGTGGGGAGTTGCAAGATGATTAGGGGGAAGGAGTCGAAGGAAGCTAGCGTGCGAGATCCAAAACGCGTAACTCCCTGTGGCTACAATAAAATAATAAACCACTGTGGTGGGGAGCGGCGCTAAGCGTCTCCTCTCTATGCCCAAGAAGACCAACTGCACCTTTCCCCATTGTATAACCATAAACCATATGGTCAGTCTTCTATCGCTAAAAAGTTGACCATAAAGAGCAAAAGGATGGGGGGGCGTTAATGCGCCCTCAAACAGACACATTTGTAAGACCGTTCAATAGCTGTAATCTTAACCTCCTCCCAGCCAGAGAAGTTTAACAACTTCATAAAGTTGTGAAGCTTAAGCAAGTACTCCTGAAATTCAGTTAGCGGCAAAACTCAGAAAATACAACAGAGTATATGTGATGAGACACTTGAAGGAGGTACTTAAATATGTACTTAAGGGTAGGTATTTGAAGGGCGGACATTAGAAAGTAATTTATTAAATTGTTGAAACATTCGAAATGAAGAATTTCGAGGAAGTAATTGGAATGATGAGACGATCAAGTATTAGGCATAATCATTTGTTTGAAGTTTTTAATGATTTTTGATAAGTTTTAAGGTGATCAAGTATTAGAATTGATCATAGATTTGGACTTGCTCTTTGAAAGTGACGCCTCTCCACCGAGAGTGGTCGAAATATTAGTTTTGAAAGTTTTTACAGATATTGGAGGTTTATAGAAGGGATACTGAGAGTTATAAACAGTTTTGAAAGCAGGAGGTCAAGCAGAGTTATGTTTAACACTTCCTCGGAGGTAACTCTCCTTGCTGGGGGCCGTAAAGCACCTCAATTTTTCGAGGCCACTGATTATACTGCTATAGTTGTCTAAGATTTGTGGCAGGGGAGGATAGTCAGTCCTGGTAGTCAACTTTAGCTCTTTCTTAAAGTTTGAGGGTAACTTACTATAAATTATGTGGGATATCATGATATTTCCATCGCTCTCTTTCTTGAAAATATCAATCTCAAATCCTTTCAATTCGTACAAGATGGCCTGGATTTCATTGAGGAAGACTAATAGTTTGTTGAGACTCGAGTCGGGGATATTCTCGGAGTTTAAGATCTTAGATAAATATGAATCGATAACCGCGTTTTTGTCGAGAAAATCACTTTCTAGAAATTCCAAAGTAAACCCGTAATTGGCATCCGTACTTCCCAGATGCTTGACTATGGAGTACGCGTATCTTTAAGATACCCCTTTAAGTACGCCAGTTTGATGGCAGAAGAAAGGTTACTCCTCAAACATAAAAGGTTTTCAAATTGTGATATAAAAGAATGATAATTAAGTTTTTATGGCGTAGTGTGAAAGGTGATACATAGGAATACCTGTGGGGGGAGTTTTCGTCCCTACGGGTTTGCCCAAGTCGCTCAAAATATCTTTGAGATCGGAAGATTTAATGTTAGACTCCGATGAGGAGGCGGAGATTTCCTATTCAGCGAAAACTCATTTAATTTAGATTTAAAATCAAGATCGTAATCGACCTGAGCGGAAAGGGATTGGCAAGCCTCAAGATTCTGACTATCTAAATCATTCAGGAAAACAAAGATGGACTTGACCGTATTTATCTTAGTTTGCAATACATCGGGGGCAATGGCTTTCGCCTCTTCTAACTCAGATCTAATTTTATTGAAGATCACGGTGATTTTACTTTTAAACAACGCCCTATTTCTGACCAAGATTTGATGTAGGATTGAATTTCATCTGAATTGGAAATTTGAGGTTTTTTGGCCATTTTATGTTTCAAAGGAAAAACCGGAAGCTCAGTTGAGCAAAAGGTAATCCAACGAGGGTCTCTTGGAAGATCGACTTTAAATCAATCGGAATTTCCTTTAGAATAACTAATGGAAATACACACTATACTTTCGAATGATGTTAAAATTATTACCCGGAAAGCAGGGGGCGGGGATAAGCAAGATGGTAGCGCTTAATCGAAAGATATTAGTGTCGAATTGATTTGAAAAGTATAGTGATCTCTCCAGAGAGCTTATTCGAAACGAAGTTTAGTTCCGAATGCCCTCGTTAGTTAGAGTTTAGTTTAAGGGTAGTTTGAAAGTTTGAGACAAGTCTGATAGTTCCGAAATGGATAGAAAGAAGGTTAAGAGTTTAAGAAGCGAAGGTTAAATGAATTTAGACGAGAGAAGGGATGCAAGGAAAAAAGACAGCTTGATGGGAATTCGAGGGAACTCGCAGAACCAATGCGAAAAAAATGGTATAAAAACCCACCTTGGCTGGAGAACCAAGGCAAGAATCATACTTGGGAGGAGGAGTCGTTCACGATACCACACTCTTCAGAAGTTTGCCGCCCGGCCGAGTCCCAGCGTTTGAAGAGAGTTTTGAGTGTAGACGGTTCCTTCTTCTTCCAAGCTTCGCAAGGGTTCTGCCAAGAGACCCGGAGTTTGGGTAGATAGGAGTTTCAGATAGTTGTTTCTTCCTCCAGCATGTGATAAATAGTGGCTCCTTGTTCCTTCTACAAGGGGAGATTTGGGGGATGATTGTGGTGGAAGGAGTCGAGGGAAGCTGGCGTGCGAGATCCAAAACCCGTATATCTCTGTGCCTACAATAAAACAATAAACCACCAAGGTCGGGAGTGGCGCTAAGCGTCTCGTTTCTCTGCCCAAGAAGACCAACGGCCTTTTTTGTATTGTATAACTATAAACCCTATTGTCAGTCTTCTATCACTAAAATTGGACCATATATATATATATATATATATATATATATATATATATATATATATATATATATATATATATATATATATATATATATATATATATATATATAGAGAGAGAGAGAGAGAGAGAGAGAGAGAGAGAGAGAGAGAGAGATTCTCCAGTTGAATAATTCTGGGTGGCGGATTCTCCAGTTGGAACATTTCTGGCAAGCTGGGTGGCAGATTCTCCAGTTGATCCCTGTAATCTTAACATTACTACTCTTTATGACTTTGGTAATACTAAAAAAATATTTATTAATTGAACTTCAGATCATTACTCTTGTAAAATATTACGCATTTTTTTGAGTTATTATATTATTATTTTTAATTTGGTAATAATAAAAAGTAAATTCATTGGATTTCATTATCCGACTACTTAAAATGCTATTCAAATTTCATTCACCTCGAAGTCAATTTTAAAAAGGTTTTCAAAGATATTTGGGGAAACAGTCTCAGTGAGCAATGACCTGACGGGCCCGGAAAAATCGAGATGAAAGGCTATCTTTTATTCTTCTCTACCAGTTTTGTATTCTACTTTATTTTCTACGTTTTCATATATTCTATAATTCTTTCATATTCGACTTTTTATTTTCTAGTTCCCATATTACGGTGTTATTTTTCTTAACTTTCACTTTTCTTGTTCTTTGTATTTAAAACTATATAAAAAAACCCTTTCCTATATGTTTTCATCCTTTGCAGTGATGCTATTTAAGCAAACTCCCTCTTTAACCACTAACTTATTATCTTCCATACAAGGAGATTAGTGAATTCGATACCACTCAAAGCCTTTAACTCCACATCCACCCTTTTATTTTATTGCCTATGAGGAGCAATTTGTGATGTGGTTGAGTAGTTTAGCTTAATTTTGATCACTAATTATCCACATTTTTACTAAACAATAAAGATTTATTTATATATTTTCTGATGGGGCGTTTAAGGCTCGAAACTAGTCTCCTATGGCGTTTTGACGAAGATTTTTTTAATGACGATTGCAAGAGTATAATTGGCAAATTTAAGATAACATGTTGAGGTGTAAAAGTGTATCTTAGCTTTTGGTCATACTTAAAAAAAAACACAATAAAATCGGAGGCAGGTGTAATAGTCTTCAGTCATCTTTGAGGTAGGATTTAAAGGTTAAAGCAGGCCACGGTGGCAAGATGAAAGACGTACAGGCAAAGACAAGAAAAAGGCCTCAACCAGCCATTAACCATAACCCGAAAGGTGAATGAATCTAGACTTGTGTGCCCTCCAGGCTCCAATGCCTGAGAAAAAGTCTGCAGTTATTTTTCTTCCACACATTTTTCACTTTTCTTTAACTTCATCTCGTTCTTTACAAATTTACTATGTAACCACCTCGCTGTTATTGCGCTTGAAATTCAAGGAAATAAATAACTTTGATCTTAGATGAAAGCGGCGTAAACATAAAATTAGGCCTTAGTTCAGATTAAAGCACTTGGTTAAGGGAAAAAAGGTGTGAACTCCCTCCGAATCCCTGTTATGTGTGCATACGTCCACTATTTGTAACCCCCGTGCACATGGCAAAAAATATATATATAGATAGATACGGGTATCTCCCAACCATAGACTTTCCTATAAATCTTCGCACAATACACAGTGCAGCTCAGTAATTGTTCGAATGTTCAATTGACTGGACATAATTGCCGCGTGTCTCCATCAACTAAAAATAATTACCAAAATCTATCCACCAACTAGAAATAATTCCCGGGTGTTTCCACGAACTAAAAATAAGTTACAGGAAGTCTCCGCCAGCTGGAAATAATACAGTAAGTCTCCGCCAGCTGGAAATAATTGCCGGAAGTCTCCGCCAGCTGGAAATAATTACAGTGAGTCTCCGTCAGCTGGAAATATTTGCAGGAAGTCTCCGCCAGCTGGAAATAATTGTTGGTATTACCAACAACTAGAAATAATTCCCGGGTCTCTCGACCAATTAGAAATAATTTCCGGGTGTTTTCACCAACTAGAAATAATTTCCAGATGTCTCGTGCAACTAGACATAATTTACAGATCTCTCCACCACATACCAACGACCTGATTATTATATACTTTCTGTTAATGGTTCACTTATTTCCACTCTGTTTCAAAACATCCTTCAAAAGCTTTCTGCCAAAGTGCCCTCAATAGTTTTGAGGGCCTTTAGGAAACATAAACAACCCAATAACATTTAGGAATCTTTTTCGCGTAGAACAGAATGAGAGGGAGGCCAGACTGAGGCACAAATACAAACCAATGATCCTGCAAACAGCAAAAATCTAATTATTATTGTTGTTAAATATTATTATTACAAGTGAAAAGTAGAAACCAATATGGTCACTTTGGTCATTATGTTTTTGTAGTGTCGCAGGATAAATGGTGGGGTTAGGTAAAATGAAAAGAAGCCATAAGAGAGAAACTATTGGAGCAATTGTGGCTATATTATTTGGTAAAGTTAAAATACCGAGTGACCCACATCAAGGAAATTTAATGTCGCCAGTTCTATTCCCTAACCAAAACGGCCGAGCCAGAAATAGAGTCAATACGAACCCTTCTTCTGGCACTGCATAAAAAAATTAACATTGGAGCGTATAAATACCAGAGGGCAACCGCGTTTAAATTCGAACACTAAGGTGATTATTTGTGTAATGATGGGTTTTTGCCCCCATATCACCCACTCTTTGTATCAACTAGTAGTATACACAATCCAAAAAGACCTAGCATTGTGTTTGAATTAAAAGCGATCGCCAGACGTCTTTCAGCGCTCTAATGTAGCCTCCTTTTTTATGGCGTACTTCTTTAAGTAATATAAAATGTCCATACTTATTTTAATTAAAAAATACTCCCATTAAAATGATAGATGATACGATATGGTGCGAAAGCAATTGAATATTTGACTATGTATTTCTTATTTAATGGTTTTTTTTAAAAGCCCACTGGCGAATCGAGGCCATAAGTGGACTTAACTATCCAGATTAGGATCAATTTATTTAATATATCCAGATTAACCCTAAGGGGAAAAGGGGTCCTACAGACCTCATTAATCCTCCCCGAACCTCTACAAAAAACGATGAGAATCAATATTATTTACTTCTATCTACTTTTTCTGATCTCATTTAAACACTTTATTAAATCTAGCCCAAAGTAAACACAAAAGATAAAAAAAACTACTTCCCACCCTCTAAAACCCTTAAACTCAAACCGTTATTTCATATTTTCAACTCCTTATGAGGACAAGGTATTGGAATTAAAGCTTCGACCAGTTTGTCGAGGCGTACTGTTCATACTGATCAATCAATAAAACAATACCCTTCGAATTTCGAGTCTTCTCCACTGATCTTTTAGTTGTATAATTTTATAGAACTAACTAAGTGAGATTTAGAAAGGAAAAAAAGGCAAAAAAATTAATTATAATATATTTTCATAATTCTTGGGGGAAGAAGTTTGAGCTTAGATAAATTTTGCGACACCGAGAGCCAAGATGGCTGTTTTTAAGTCGCCAGTGACTGTTACATTTCACTATGTCGTTGGTCGGTCTGTCCCCGTTTTGCTTTTTTTTTGCTTTTGTAATAAAATTGTAAATATTAGGCCGATTCTAACGAAATTCGAGAAACTTATGTTTTTTAAGTTCTCTTTCGAATGATATAATTGCCAAATTTCTACTACGTTTCGCCAAAATCTGTACATTTCTTTCAGGTTTTAAGGTTGAGACATCACATCAGAGCCTTCAAAGAAAACGGAACCGCAAAGAAAACACGAAGCTAGAGAAAAGGGTAAGCTATAAAATTCTTCTAGCAAACCGATTTCAGCAAAAACTCTTTTTATTTCTTTAATAGCGGGCCCGAGGTAGGGAATATCACTCATATAAATCAACTGAAACATACATGCATCTAATTCTTAGCGAAAAACTTGGTAAAAACGAGGAAATAAATGAAAAAATCTTCACAAAAAGGCAAAGGGCTGCCCATCGCAATGTAAACAAATGTGACTAAGCAAAAAATAGGAAATAACCTCTAAAAATTTAAAAAGCCGCAATAGCGGTGTCCAAATAATTTTCTACATTAGTTTTCAAATCCCTAGATTTATTTTACTAGCCCAAACCCAGGTGTAAAACGATTAAGTACTCAACTAAATACAAGTACTGCAAACGTGACGAAGCTTTAAAAAAGGAAAGAACCTCTAATAAATTAATTGCCAATCATAGCGATCGCCAAATAATTTTGAACATTAGTCCGCAAATCCTTGAAATTATTTTAAAATCCCCAACCCAGCGGGAAAACGATGAAATACCCAAGTAAAAAAAAATACCAACGTGACTAAGCAAAATATATGAACTAACCTTATAAACTACCAATAGCTACTAATAGTCATTTCAAAATAATTTCGAACATTACCCTTCAAATCCCTGCTCTAGTTTTCCCGCCCAAACCCAGGGGAAAGGGACGTTCACATACTCAAAAAAAAGAAAAGAAACTCAAGCAAAAATGGTCGACAATCCGTTTTTTCCTTTAGCCTATTTATATAGGAATTGCTCTAGGTGCACATGATTAAAGCTACTTTAATTGTGTTTTCGATGCGGGCTTCGATATTTGTAGCTAGTTTAGGTTTAGTTATTGTACCTTCCTCCAATTGCGCTCTATTTCTCTCATGTTTCAACGTTATGGCGTCAAATATTAGCCTATTTCTATATGAATATCGCCAATTTTACCCGATCAAAACCTGTAGTAGCTCCCCCCCTCCTTACCGGTGGCAATCCTGGTGATGGCTTAAGCTGCAATTGAACTGCCAGATCCTCCTTGCTTTTGCAGGGACCGCCAGCAGAGGGGGTGTTATCAAATTCATCATCATGCAACAGCCTCCCGCCAATCTATCCTGGTTCCTTGGGAGAGCTTTACAGAAAGCCCGGCGCCGCTTAATCTTAATAACGTGTGGGGGGAGGCCTACAACACAGGCTGTACAATCAAAGTTTTCTGCTTAATCTACCGCGGGGTCGGAAGGAGGTCTAACAAGAGCGCTGAGGAAATTGATCTACTTAAAAAGGGACAAAAATTAAAGCTCACTATAGATCACTGAAGGTGGTGAGTGGATCGACAATCCTGCGCCTGATATAGTCATTTGAACGATTTAAATTTTGGCTTCATCCAATTCTATTTAATGGTTTTTTCATCCCAATCAATTTAATTGTTCCTTCAGCCCACTCAATTTAATGGTTCTTTCATCACAATCTATTTAATGGTTCTTCTAGATAGGACTAAAAACGGCATTGGAAGCGTTTCCGATGCGTACTTCTTATTTGTGTTCCTATTTCTCTTTAGTTCAAATTCCGCCAGTTTTTCCTATTTAAGATTGCTTGCAACTTTTGCAAGGTATTTGATGAGCGCCTTTAAATATCTTGGTGGATGGATGGCTTATTATTTGTTCATTGCGATTTTGGGGTTATCTATGAAATCTTTCAATTAGGGTTAGTTTATGAAAACTTTTAATGTGAGGTTATTTATTCTACAAGTGAAAGATAGCAGCAAGTGAATGTAATGGAATTTTACACCTAAAAGATGAGACGAGAAGCCTTGGAACTAGAAGTGTAGGCCAATTAAAAATTCGTTCTCGCAATGTATTTTTTTCCGAAATACACCCCCCCCCCTCATTTGATAGGGGGAATGATCGGAATTTCAGGTCATACAGTCGCTGATGGATGGAAGGTCTGGCAGTCATGCAACCTCATCTCTTATCGCTGAGGAGAGACGACCGGTAATAAGACAGACGGGACAGGCGATGCCTTTTTGATGACAGACAAAATGTCAACGACGGCAAAGAGGTGACATTGTGTCATGTCCAGAAGACACAAATCTATATCAGTCAGATGACGCATGGCAATAGCTGCCGCAGTCATCAGCAACTATAAAAAAGGAAGGGGGGGCGAGTAATTTATTTTTATTTATTTAAAGAAAATATATAACCAACAGGAGCATGGATGCTGCTTTTTGAAGGGTGGTGGTTTAGAGATCTTTATCAGTCATGAAATAGGATATATGTAGTATCCTTTTCCAGCGATTGTCATTCTCATCTTTATTTGAATTTCATTATCTTGTCTGGAGCATCGTGCTCAATTGAAAAGAGACGGCGGATCAATTATCGTATTGATTATCTTTCTAATTAATTGTGGGGCACTTTTCAAATGGAGAAAGGGAGAGTTAATTAGTACTAACTCAAAATAGAACAATTTACCATTGATTTCTTCGAAAATAGAATAATTAAAAAAAAAATAAAACCTCGAATACAAGATGATCTCAGTAATAAATCTCTTCCGAAACCTTTGTTTGTTTTTGTTTTCCCTTTTTTATCTCTTCATGACTCTCTGTCTTTATTTAGATTAGAAACATGAATGAAATTCGCTTGAGACACGGTTTTGTATTATTTTCAGATAAGCAACGAAAATGAAATTGACGCACCCAAAATATTCCTCTTCTTTATAAAAATAGGATAAAAATTGCATCAAGAGAATGAAAGAAAACGGAAAACTTCGTTGAATAGATTGTTATTCCACGTTTATATTGTTATTTTCTTTTTAGTTCAGCTCCTCTTTGTCTTTATTTTTTTCCACTATTTTTTTTCTTTATTTTCTTTTTATGCAAATGGTGAAACTTGTACGCGTATCCCTCTTAATTTTCTAGACAAAAACTACATAAACATCAGTTTGAGGAACGAAAGAATGAGTCGTTTATTTTTCATTATTTAGACTTTTTTGCTCTGTAAATATAATTTTGAAAACATACGAACAATTTTGAGACTGTGATTTAGTTTTTAAGAAATAAAAAAGTTAATAAATGGCTCATTAAGAGCTATATTATTTCGAAATGGCGTGTCATTTAGTGCCGTGATATTACGTTGGAGCTTCAAGAAAATCCCGAACGTAACTCAGCATTTTAAGAGATTAGAGATAGCCCTTACGAAGAGACATTTTTCGCTTTGAATCCATTTAAAATGGGAAATTAAATTTTTTAAGCAATTCTCCAAAGGCATATCCCTTATTTAATACTGCCAAGGAGATAAACGTGTGATTAGAATGGAAATAAACGACGAATTTTGAAAGTATGAGAGCCATCGAGGAGAGTTGGCAACTTCGTAAGAAGCCAGAATAAATTGATAGGACACTAGGAACAGCCAAATAATCGCCATTAACTGAGACCAGTTTCAAAACTACTTCAGAACCAGGTTGGCATTACCCGAATGTGGCTCAGTTAAAGAGAAACACCCGAATAGAAATTAAGCATCAATTAAGTTCGGTGTAAATGGTTAAATTAATCATGAAATTGTCAAATACCCGAACTAGCTAAAAAGTAATGCATCTTTGGGAGGACGAAAAAAGAGGGCAGAAAACAGGTGTTGGTTTAAAATGACTCAAGGTGTGATCAGGGAAAGCTTAATGAGTTTGAAATACATGAGGCGTCAAATTCAGAACGGTCTGTAGATAAAAACAGTGCATTGTCCAGGTAGATTTTAATTGCCTTTGATATATAAATACATGCTTTAAAAATGCACTACTGCTGTGTGGAAAATAATTCACATAAATGGCTGAATCAACCATTACTTCAGAAGTAAAGGAATAAATACATCCCAAAATTCAAAAAGAATCTCAGATTGTATAAAAGATAGATATAATTTAAAACAGTAGAGATCACTTTCACAACAAGAATTACAAGTGTAACATCTCAATACTCATATCACTTATTTAACATCAAACAACGGAAAAAGTGGAACCAATACATGAACAAATTAAAACAGTGGCCGCGCACGAGTCGGTTATTATTCGTAACAATACAAAAGCCTAACCAAAACAACACTGCAACTTAGTTGTGAAACACCTCGTACACCAGGTTTCTACCCAAAAGAGAAATCCATGAAAATGATTAGCAGAACCAAACACAAGGTAAACACCAGAACCCTACCCTTCGCTCCATAAAACATTCAGTTGGGCAATACATCTCTGAAAAACTCATACTCACATATAGACAATATTTCAAATATTCACCTAAAATCCCTAGAAAAATAGCCATATCAGCGTCATTCCTTTTCAACGACTATTAGCTCAACATCATCACTCGATCTGAAAAACAAGATTTTCTGACCCGTTATCGAAAACAGGTTTTTAAAAACCAATCTTCGATAACAACTTTTTGCCAACCAATCTTTGAAAACAATTGTTTAAAGTCAGGTTTACGAAAACCAATCTTTGAAAACGTTTAGGCAAACCTATCTTTGAAAACGTTTAGGCAAACCTATCTTTGAAAACGTTTCGGCAAAAGGTATCTTTGAAAACAGTTTTTCTCAACCAATCTTTGAAAACATGCTTTAGAAAATTAATCACCGAAATTAGGGTTTAGAAACCAATCTTCGCAGACCAATCTTTGAAAAAAAAAATTCAGTTCTAAAACATCCAAAGAAAAATAGTTGGAAAAATAAAAACTTTTAATCAATCCATTAATACGAACGTTTAAAGAAGAAAGCTATAGCTATAAATTTAAAAAAAAATTAAGTCCAAGTTACAAATTTGGGGGAATATAAATTTATTATACGATACAATACAATACAGTTCTATTATTATTCTGTAAATATTTTTAGATACGATCCTAATCAAAACTAAATTAAATTAACCGATTTCGTATACTGTTGTCATTGAGATTGGTTTTTAGCCTTTTGAAATTTGGGGTTATCGAAGTAACTGTCTTTAAAAATTGCTATTTTTCGAAGTTTTAGAATTCGAAGAAATGTTTATGAAAATTTGTCTTCAACGATTTGGTTTCGAAAAGTTGTTCGAAAGAGTATTTTTTGTTACTATAGTTGTTGTGGATTGATTTTTGCGGGATTCATGCTGAGAGGAGTAGCGTGGATTTGGGTTGCGATTTCTTTTTCGTATCTTTCTCTAATGGTTTATTTAGAGTGCTTGTGATGTAAATTTGTATGAAGATGGTTCGTTAGGGGCTTCGTTGTCTTCAAAGATATTGTTAGCTTTTTCCAATGGAAAGGAAGTTGTTATCTAGCCGGGAGTGATAAATCGGTTTGTTTAAGCTTGGAAAGCTTTGTTGCTAAGGTGTTTTAGATGATGATGAGATAATTCACTGGGTAACAAATTTTCACAAAATTTTGTTTCTTTATTCTTTATTTTTTTTAATACTAAATTTTGCGCTGATTCTAAAAAAGTCCTTACTTTTCCTCTAACATCGACTGTTTGAATGATATAACAAATTATGCTAATATAAAGAAATGTATGGGGTAGGGATAAAGCACACGTACATTTGTCGCTAATATATTTATTTTCTTTTTCAGGTTTATTTGCTAAATATTGACTTTTTTGATTATGGCTACAAGAGAATGCAGAAATTTACCAGATCCGTTCTGTTTTGTGTCTGGTTTCTATGTTGGACCTAAGCATGTATCACATAAAAATATGAAAGTTGCAAAATACTGGATTGCTTATTGACTGTAATTTAGAATTATTATGGGTGAACAAGAAAAACCATGGGCTTAGATGCATACCTGAGTGGTCCAACAAAAGCAATGACATTTGCTGTGCCGAGAGTTTGGCGAGAGTCAAAGAATCATAGCGATGATTGCTATTTTGCATGCATGACATATCAAAGTACAGAAAAGTTATGAGAAGAAAATCCCTTCCATATCCCAACATTTCATCCTCTATTGCATCTATGCCACATGATGATACCTTATTGGTTGCACGGCCGCCAGGGAATATGAGTAAATCCTATCAAATTGTAAACTATATTCTTTGTAACAGAATCAATGCTGTATTATTCAAAACATCTAGCTAAGGTTTCTTGTAATGTGATTACACATGCAATCCATATTTATTATCCAGCTATTAAATGCATCTCTTTTTATATTATTTTTTTTCAGGTAGAGGGTATGATGGATGTCTCATCAGGAAACTCGCAGGTCTGTGACAATGAAGAAATGGATGAAATGTTTGAGCCAATAATGAGTACCCGCCCACACTTTCCAAATCAACGTGAACTGAATGATGTCATCGGGGACTTGGGTCTCACGAAGTTAGGAGCTGAGCTTTTGACATCCAGGCTTAATGAATTGAATCTGTTGGAGGAGTACTGCAGATCAACAGTATACAGGAAGCGCCATGAGGAATTCTAAGTATACTTTGATATAAGTGAGGATCTCTGCTTCTGCAAAGATATTAATGGCTTGTTTACAGTTTTTCGAATTGATCACAACCCTGAAGAATAGCAACTTTTAATAGATAGTTCTACACAAAGCTTCAAAGCTGTTTTACTACATAATGGGTATCAGTATCTATTCCTGCCTATAGCATACTCGATACAGATGAAGGGAGAATATGACAATGTAAAAAGGCTTCTCAAGAAGGTAAACTATACTAAGTTTAAATGGGATTTTTGTGGTGATTTTAAAATGCTTGCCTTCTTACTCGGATTGCAGGGTGGATAGATCAACTATTCATGTTTTCTTTGCCTATGGGACAGTAGAGCTGATCATGAACATTACCAGAAGGTTTAAAGGCCCCCTCGAGATGACTTGCAGCCAGGAAAACTAAATGTTATTAGACAGCCTCTTTTAAAGCCTGCCAAAGTTTTTCTACCTCCACTTCATATACAGGTTGATTTGTCTAAACAGTTTGTAAAAGCATTAGATCATGGTGGAGAAGCATTTCAAGAGATTTGTCTACTCTTTCCAAAGCTATCAGAGGCCAAAGTAAAGGGTGGTACATTTATTGGACCGCAAGTAATGAAAATGTTGAAGTCAGTACAACTTGAGAATGTGAGGCGTGGTGTGCATTTCGAAATACAGTTAATGGATTCCTTGGTAAAAATAGGCTCAAACTACAAGCAGCTAGTAGCAAAACCTTTAGTAAGTTATAAGAATTTAGGATGTAGAATATCACTAAAGGTGCACCTTTTGCATTAATATTTAGAGTTTTTTCGTGAAAGTTGGAGAAGTGAGTGAGGAGCATGTTGAGCGGTTCCATCAGGGATACCAAGGAAGATGGGACACTGCTATGCTGGTCGACTATATATGCTCACTGGTGCGTAAAGTTCAAGAAGCTCACAGTAAGAAAGCACGTTCTCCAGTGCACTTTTAGTAGGTTATCTCTTATAATCACATTTTCTCATTAGTTTAAAAAGGAATACGAGGTCAAAATATTATCAACTATTAGTCCTGGAAAATGTGTATATGCAAAAAAGAGCAAACTGAGGTAGCTATTTATGGTTATTTTTATATACAAAATTACAATTATCTTGAAAAATATCGATGTTATGCAATTTTCAATTGTATTTTTGGCATCTGGAGGTAAGACCACCTTGAAACACTAAAAACATTTAAAGAAACAAAACTAGTGTTATCAGTGACATATAATCAATTCTTCTGGATCTGTGGATAGTGTCTTTGAGATTTTGGGGGGTGGCTTATGTATCTGAGGTTAGTAAATGTTATGTGCATTTATGAACTGAGGAATTTACCTTGTATTCTTTATTACTAGTTTTATTCGTTTGTATGGCTGCTTTGTACCTGATCTTAAAGTATTGGGTTGAGGAATAAGTTCTTGCAGTTATATCAAATTTATTCATTACAATTAACAATTTTAAAAACCTTCATTTTTAATTGATAACAATATGCAATTTAATCAAGAATGTATTCTCCGTTGTTATTTACGATTTCTTTCCAACTAGTTTTTCGATGCCACTGCAATATAAATCTCTGGGATTTTGACTCGAAGAATTCGTCTAACCAGGTTCTTAATTTCACATCAGTATTGAACGAAACGCCGTGCAAATTGGTAGAGATCGATCGGAACAGATGGAAATCCGATGGAGCCAAGTCAGGCGAATATGGAAGATGCGGCAGGATTTTCCAATTAATCGTTTAGATGGCGTCTTTTGTCATATTAGCAATGTGAGGACGAGCATTGTCGTGTTGCAGAAGGACTCCATAACGTTGATGAGGTCGCTTTTCACCAATACCTTCGGCGAGTCGATACATTGGTTTAACGTAGAGTCCTGCATTGGCAATCTCGTTATTCGCAAGAAGCTCATAAAGAATGATGCCTTCATAATCCTACCACACACAAATCATCTTCTTTCGTGGATGAAGTCCTTGCTTTAATCGCGGAAGTGTTTTTTTATTGGGGCTAAGCCATTGTTTTCGTTGGTTCATGTTGACATAAACACACCACTTTTCGTCGCCAGTGATGATGCGGTCAAGAAATATGTCCTTATATCCACGAGTAGCCTTGTGACGAGACAGCAACCTGCGACAATCGTGGAGCGTTGAAGTTTGTTGCTTTCGTTCAGAGCGTGCGGAACCCATACACCGAGTTTTTTAACTTTCTCCATCAAATGAAGATGATTCACTACAGTTTTCTGATCATAAGCCAATTGACGAGGATTTTAATGAAGAAGGTCGTTCAATCGATCTTGATCCAACTTGATGGGGCGACCAGAACGTTCTTCGTCATTAAGATTGAAATAACCGTTTTTGAAACGTGAAAACCACCATTAAGGTGTCCTGTCTGATAAAGCATTTTCTCCTTACATAGCACAAATATCGCTACGAGCTTTGGCTGCGTTTGCATTGTTCCCGTCTCGATTGAAAATGAACAACAACAAGTGTCGAAAATGCGCCTTTCTTTCAACTTGACATTCCATTTTGAGGGGACAGAACAAAAATTAAATTAACACAACTTTTCAATAAACCGCAATGACTTATTACTCAACTTCAAGACGTAGCCTAAGCAAAAGCCTAATAGTCTACCCTGTTAAGAGATGTAGCCTAACCTTTGCAAATTTTGCTCTCATTATTTATTAGTGTTTCTTAATATGTGCACAAATCACGTCAACAAAACTTAAATCAACACAACATTAAAAAAACCGCAAGAACTTATTCCTCAACCTAATATATGCAGGTTTGTTTCGGGACAGGAATTTCTTTGCTTGTTGCGAAGAATTGCAATATGATAAGTAGTTTTTATTCTATTGCTGTGTGTGTGTCAAATGCGTTTAAAACTAGAGAACAAAAAGGCAAAATTTACATCTTATAAAAAATACTCCTATAATTTCCTTAAAAAACAAATAATATTCTTTAAAATATGCCTGTGAGAGTGATCAAGTTTCATTTGCTAGAACTAATGATAAAAAAATTTAACGATAGAAATGAGTTTTTGAAGATAGGATGTGACCAAAACTAAAGAACTATCATCATATCCTTTGGATCACATCTAAAAACTCGCCACCAATAAAGGCAAAACTGTCTCACTGATATTATAAACTACTATTAGTGGCATCATTCATTTATTATGAGTGTGTGAGTAATTGAAGTTGGCAAATCCTTCACAAAGCCAGTTTTCGAGTGAAAGAGAGACGAAATGACGCTGTTCGACATTTCAACGCATTGTAATGTATAAATTGTGGTTTCAAGGCCTAATAAAACTCAATGAGGATACAGAGTCATGCGAGTCGAGGAAGAAAACGGGATACCGTCGAAAAAAAATTCCCAGGAGAAATTGCACGCTGTAGCGATGTTCCATGAGGGACTAATTTGAGACAAGGGCCGGGATTTCACGCCAACTGTCACTCATACCCTCCTCCCACCACCCCTTGCTAGAAAAGCACTCACAAGCAAAAGAAGAAAGCAACTATGATGTCCTTCTTTAATGAGCATCTCCAGTGGAGGGTTGAAAAGTGGAACTAAATTTTCCTGATACTAAAGCAAATTAAATTTGGGGGGATTGTAGGAGAAGATGTATGTAAAGAATAATAAGGGAAGTGAAAGAGTGAATCAAATATGACGTGGGTGAGAAAGGGAAAGAGATAGGGATAGAGACGGTTGGAGAAGCAGAGAGAAGGAGAGAGGGAAAGAGATAGGGATATAGACGGCTGGAGAGGCAGAGAGAAGGAAAGAGAGAGATACGAAGAGATAGAGAGTGAGAGAGAGATAGTGGGGGAGTGAGTGAGAAATAGGGTGGGAGAGAGGGGTATGAAGGCAGTGAGAGAGAGAGGGTGGAGAGGGGAAGAAAGAGGAAGAGAATGAGAGTGAATAAAAACCTGCCATAACCGCCTCACCAAATGACATTAACTCCTCACGAAGCGAATGAAAAAGGTATTTTTTTCGTTTCCCTTTGGGTTAGTTAATTTTTGCATTCGGGTTTCCGTTGAGCGAAGTTTGTAAGTCAGATTGAGTTTTGTTAGTCACACTGACTTCCCAACGGGTGCAATGCGCTGTAGCAACCATTGCTTCCGATACGACGATAAACTGCGTGTTCCAAGTTAAAAATGCAGGCTCTAAAGTAGTACAGATCGTGATAAAATACTATCAATTTATGGATTAATTATTATCTCTTTTTCCGCAAGAGTTTCCCATCTTTGTTTTGTTCCATTGATTTTGCTTGTAGTACTAAATTGCTTGGAAGATTGTCAAAGTTTCTTACCGCAAATTGGGTGTACATGTGTGTGATATTTCTTTTGGAGTAGGTGAGGAGATAAGGCGAAGAAGGGAGGAGTAGTGTGAGGAAGTAAATTCATCTTGATCCTGGGTATAGGGCTTGTTTATTCTGAGACCATGCCTCCGGTGTGAGTGGATGTGTGTCATAGTTTAAAATTCTGTGCCAAACAAGTTTATGTAAGTTTGCATACGAACTTTTTATTTTTGCACGTTCGTGATTAATTAGTGGAGTTGAGTATATCCAGTGATCGTACCTAAGGCGTTTTGTCTGTGTGTGTGTGGGTGTGATTGGGAGTGATTGGTGACATTTAAACGGTTGTGTTGATTGCCAAGCTTGGAAAGCGTAGATGACTGTAGTGCAGGTGAAGTGTTTTTAGGGTGAGGAGTGTTGCTTTTCGTTGTCCGAAGGAGCCAGTGAGATCTCGTAGTACGTCGGTTACGTCTCGTGAAAAGATCATGTGAGTGGCCGAAAAAAGAAAGAGGATTAGAAAGATTTTATTGATTGCTATGCGGACGTTGTTTAGTGTGACATTGATTTGATTGAATTTGTCTGAGAAAGATAGAGTAAGACGGGGCAGAGTTCGAAGAGAGGGATGGGTAATAGTGAGGAAAAGGGAAGGAAGTAGTAGTCTAAGAGATGCCTGGTGATCACGCCTTCTCCGTACTTTCGTCTTTTTGGTGTCAGTGTCCCACTACGAGATCTTTTTATTTCTTATTATTTCATTGCCCCACTACGGGATCTTTTTAATTCTTTATATTACATTGTCCGACTACGGGTTTTTATTAGTATTTTTGTTGTTATAGTGTCTCACTACGAGATCATTTTGTTTTTTATTTATTGATTATATTTTTATTTTTTTTTATTCATTGATTCTGAAACGATTTTTCGTTTTTCCATAGGTTTGATCAGCCGAATATAGGTGCGGGTTCCGGTCTTTTGGTGTTGGGGAGGTATCTTTTGTAGGCACCTCCTTCTGCCTCAGGAGCAAAGGCTGCTAGGGTCTCCAAATGGAGAATATCCTCTGGCCTTAACCAGATATCGTGTCATCTTTTGTAGGGAAAGATGTTGGGTGGTCCCAGCCCAGTCTCTTCGTAAAGGCTCTTTCACGTCCGGTAATCTCGCTACCTCGCGTTGGTAATAAACCGAAGACCTCGATTCTATACCCTCTGGATACTTTTTGTTGCTTTCCTTGTTGCAGCATTTAGCGGTATAGCAGGATACAGTAACTTGAACCTAACCAAACTGGTGCAATTTCTTCTTGGTGCGTTGTTTTGGGTTTTTAAATCTTGAAAGTTTGTCCAATTCGCTTCTGCAAGTCCTATTCTTGTGTCGATGTGTACGCTTATGCCAGTGTTGGTAAGTCTGAACCCGAGCATGGGTAGAATCGGCGAGTAGTCACTTTCGGTATGATCCACGTTGAGGGGAACGGAACGATGTCTTCTCATTGCAGCCACCATTAATCTAGACACATTGGTCGGGATCTTCCAGCCTCTTTTGAATCTAGAGATGCCTTTTGACTCAGTGGCCGTGGCTCTGGCCCTCATCTTTGCGGATTTTGTCCTTCTTACCACGGCCTGGGTAACATCGCCGGGTATTGTATGCTCGGGTTTCTCTCTTCGATAGGTTTCGCTATATCCCTTATAAGGACGGTAAAGAGAGTGAGGCTAAGGCATCCTCCTTGGGGTACACCGGAGAGGAGTTGGAAGGCCTCTCAAGTCTGCTTCTCGAAGGCTATAATAACCTGCTTGTCGGCCAAGTATCTACAGAGGATTCTTCGAAGCAGGGTGATTTTGTATTTCAGGCTGTCGATCAAGACTTTGTCAAACGGCTTCTTTACGTCTCTGCAAACCTCACTCATCCAGCATCCTCTGGCTCGACCTGCTGCTGCATGTTGCAGCATGAGGGCTATTGCTGTCTCCGTGCCGCGGTGTATTCCTGAATCCATGCTGTTCCTCGTTCAAAAGAGAGTGTTCTGAGAGGTGTGTCGGTAGCCTGCAAACAAACCTTCTAAACTGTCTTAAGCATTGATATATGCCTGAAGTTCATGACATGAGTAAGTAGTTTCCACGGCTTCGGAATGAAGATTTTTTTTGAGGTCTACAGACCGTCTGAGAAGTGCCCTATTGCCAGGGATGCGTTGAACAGCTTCATCAGTCTCATGCGAAGTCTTGACGTGCCTCTTTCAAGTGCCTGATGGTGATCTGGATAAAATACGGGGCTTTGGCCGGAACGAATAAATCGCCTCCCACAATTCTACATGGGTAAAGGAGTTACTCTCCTGCAGGTTACGTGGAGACAGTTGAGGTTTCTAGTTACATAAGAGTTGAATCTGTACTCCCCCCTTCCACCTAGTAGAGAGCCTGTCCTTCGAAACCTAGATCAAAGTTTTTTTCCTCTTTATCTGAGTTTAGGAAAAAATTTCTCCAGACTCCATGGAAAAGCCTGCCCTTGTCGCATAGGGAGATTGCAGTAATATCTTCATGTAAGAATGTGGTTGCTACATGCGTTCGGAAAGTCACTTTGAGTCTATTGATGGCTTCCCAGAAAGACCGTATTCCCATCAGTTCCTAATCACTCGATCAAACTGCTCAATTTCTCCCTCAGTTCGTGACAAAGTACTGTGTTAACGGTACTCCTGATGTGTTTAAAGAGATGGAAGTCCATGAACTTTGTGCAACGCATGTCGAGAATGCGGTTCTAAACAGCATTGAACCACTGTTGTTGAAGCATAACTCTCTCTTGTATAAGGGTGGTTAGCAGCAGAACTCTGAGACAGATTATCGGCATAGCTATTTGGTCTGCGTTGGAAATGCAGGCGTTGATAGCAGGTAGTTCTTCGAGATCAAGGAGGTCTAGTATGAACGCCCTCGTGTATGCATCACAGTCTGTTCTTTAAAGTCCTTCCTGGTAGCAACGGAAATCGGTATGGGAGTAGCTGCATCGGAATGTGATCACTGAGCGTCAGTGTTCCTTGATGGACTAGATGGTGGAACCGGATGTTGTGATTTGTAGGACGACATCCGGCATGGTGGCCGACCCTGGGTCCAAGAAAGAATGAAAGTCCTGCACGATGTGATCAGTGATACCCTTTCTTAGCAAGAGCTCAAGGTTCCTGCCCATGGGAAGATAAGAACGACGGGGAGGTTGGTAACCTGCGCCCATTTCTATGTCCTCGGTTAAAGCACCCAGTATGATCAACAGAAACGATTCGTCTATTAGGTTCCCGGGTCTGTACTTCAAATCTTTCTTGACTGCTATCATAGCTCCGTCAAATCTATCTCCTGTGACGTTCTTTTTGAGAACGTTGTATCTAAAGATCTTCTGATTGTCCTCGTCGCTGGCTCCAGTTTCTGACAACTGAAAAATGTCCGTAACCAATTCTCTGTAGACGGTAAGCTGTTGTTTGTGCATCTGCCACCCCTGCAAGTTTTGCACTAGAATAGTTTGCCTATTTCTAGTTACCATATTGACTATCTGAGCTACTCTAGGGCTTTTAGCTGTATGGTCTGCCCGAGCGAAGCTCCCTGTGGAGATATAGCTCGTAAAGGTTGAATATGTCGTCGTAAAACTTTATCTGTTTTGACCGACTCCTATAGTCACCTCCTCGGGTGATATCTCTCTCATTTGTGTGGTGTGGGAGTTATGGGCAATGGTGAGGTTCAGATCCCTGCCATCGAATCTTGCTCATTCTGCCATGGTGGTTGATCTGTGCCCTCCTCCAGTCTCTCGAATTTATCATTGGTTCTCTTTTTCAATTTCTTTTTTCTGGGCGAGGCAGCCAGAGATCCCTGGTCTGCTACAGACGTTTGCCCGGTGACTTTAGGTTCCTCCTCCTGGGTTTTTGCTTCTGTTGCTGGTTGTCTCACTTCTGTTTATTCTAGCTTGGTTCACGTCGCCAGAGAACTATAACTGACTGCGGTTGTCTAGGAATGTAATTGGTTTCAGACCATTTGAAGCTAGCAGCTTGTAAATCTTAGCATTGAATGAACCCAGACAGGGCAGGTTCATCACATGGGCGTGAAGAATGCATGCTAGCATTTTTTTTTTTGGGGGGGGGGCATCGGAGAGCTATATTACTATTTGAGGTTGGGCTGGCTTTGCGTAGGTTTGTGGTGGGGTCTTGGCGGCTGCAGCGTAGGAGGTATTCTGCTGGTCAGCTAATTCTCTCTTCTGGTGGGTGCCCTGGGCAGTTGATACACATTTTCATATTATTGACGCAAGGAATTCATTCGCAGCCACTCTGTGCATACTCAGAGTAGACTTTAGCTTTATTCTTGTCTGGGCAGGCCCTGCTAGGGTGTTCTTCTATCTTGTAGCAGAGGAAGAGATTAGTAGCTCGAAGAATCTCTCACTTTAGATCTAATTTGGTGAGATTATCATGCAGAATAGCTGTAATCCTGATTCTTTAGCTTTGGCTGACATCTCCAATTCGCTGAACACGACTTTGAAGACTTGAGTGAGGATTCTAAATTTCATCACCTCGCCAACTTTTCCCCATTCTTGATTCCTCTCGATTTTTTTATTTCTTTTGTCAACCGTTCCTTGTTTCTCGGGCTGGGGAGGGTTTGGGCTCGAAACCGATGGTGCCAAGTTCGTTTGTGCTAGTTGTAGAGGTAAGTTTCACCGCAGATTGCGGTGTAACCACTAGCGACTTCGATTACCCTTCTGAATCTGATCTTCATTTATCTGCAGAGCGTCTCGAATACCTTCATTTTATCGTGTTTCTCTTTCCAGATGAGCCTTAGTGAAACCCCAAATTTCAGAGACTTCCCCACTCCGTTCATTGCGGGGACGTCCTTTCATTGGTGGGGGATACCCAATTCTAATCAGTCAATCTCAACCCTTTTACCCCCTGTCAGGGTCGCTTGAAATAGGACGAATCTCCAATTAGTCCAACGACCTTTTGAGCAGGGGCTGTGGGGTAGGGTTGACTGAGCCCCGACTACGGTTACTGCTTCTCCCCCAAACCAGGCAGAAGCAGGAGAAATCCTCAATAAGTCCACCTGTGCTTTTTGGTGCATCTGCTACGAGCCACAGAAACAGGGGGTACCTCCAATCAGCCCGCCGCTACGCAACAAAGGATTTTTTTTGCGAAATATGAACATAATAACGGAGAATTTGTGGGGAAGAGTCTGTCATTCTGTTATTGTTCAATCTCTTCTTAGGTTTGAGATTTATGTTAGTATATTTCTGGTGGCTGTGGTGTTTTGCTGTATTGTGAGGTTATGGTTACGTCATATGCATATGTTTTTATTGAGATGGTGGAGTAGTGGGGTTGTGCAGATTATGCATGGATGGGTTGAAGAGTATAGCTGACAAACTTTCACCTTGGATGATACCATTGTACAGGGGCATGTATTTCTAAAATATCTGATTGTGAGTTACCCTGGTTTACCTAATGGGGAAGCTGATCAGCTATTTATTTATTTGTCAGTTTTGGTCGATTTGTGTTGGTAAAATTGTGGTGTATGAAAAGGTCAAGTGCCTTGTTTATGATGTTGGCAACCAGGATTTTTTTAGGTTTTTTTTAAACTTGTCCATAGGAGGGTAAATGCGTGAAGGCAGATTCGACAGACTAAATCGCATTTTTTTATTGTTCCATTGTCCAGTTCATATTACCAGTAAACCTCTTCTTTTGTGTCTTTTTTGGAACCTTCCCAGCAGCGAATTAGCCGTTCGAGGCTATGGCTAGGATAAGGTTAGGCTCAGGTGTGAGTACTACATATAGATTAGGTTAGGCCTTGGAAGAAGGAACTGACACAAACTTCTCGCAGAACGATTTTCCAATAAGTTATGGATTCTGCTGACATTTTCAACTCTTTTACACAAAAGCAGTAGTTTTCAACCCTTTACACCATGCCTTAATAAAATCAAATATTCTCTCAAAAGATAATTTTGATTCTACTGACTAAGTATCTTTAGCAATCCAACTGTGAAATTGCATTCACCCTTATTACAGCACCAATCGCAAGGTGAAAATGCTAATGAAAGTTTCCTAATATGCACATTTTTGTAAAGTCGCTTTCCTAACCTATTCTAACCTTAGCCCATCATTATCCTTGCGAGAGCATCCAACGCCTTATTTGCGCCGGTTCTGTTCCAAAAAAGACCCCTTCTTTTTTCATTTAGGTTAAGGACCCATTATGATTTGACGTTGCATGTGTGAAAAAGGTTTTTAGACAATTAAATTCAAATAATATAAGAAAGGTTAATTCTTATTATTTTTAATTATAAATAAATATATCAATGTAGATATTCTGAATATTTGACAATGTTTTCATAAAATTTATTGTGCATTTATCAAATCTGGAGGCTTGTTTTTCCCAAAGGCCTCCAGTCAGTCTTCAGGCCGCTAGGCAAATAAATATAACTCATATTGCAATTATTTGTTTCAAAATTAAGCTTGAAATAACATTCATTTATCTTTTCTCTTTTTTAAAGATTCTTTGATATTCATACATCGCTATTGAAAAGGAGAATAGAATTTTCTACCAATTTATAAAAATTGGAAAATTGTCACATAAAAGCACTACTTGCAGCTTGCATAGTCAGAATCAATTTCACTTTAAATTGTGTTTTCCTTGAATTGAATTTAGAGAATTAGTAATATATTTTTATTTTATCTTATGATAATTTATTCTTCACCTGACCTATTTCTAAGCATAGCCAGTCCTTATCTAATAAAAATAAAATGCTGAGTTTGACAAGAAGGGCAAATAAACATATAAGCAATGTACTACCTATTTTCATTTGACTTTTCTAGAAAATAATGAGAAAGTTTTAGTTATGTTTTTGAATTACTTTTCACTTTCCTGGAAGTTGACCCTTTAAGAAAGACTGAATATTCTCATGGAACAAGAAGTCAATGATAAACTTGAACTTGTCAACATTGAAGCTGCTTTTATTAGACGCATTTCTGACCACAAGAGACTGGATTGTAGCCAACATTTAGGTTCATATCTATCAAGAAACGCAGGGGCTTGTTGGCGTGAATTGCTCGTCTATTACAAGGACAAAGTGCGGCAAATTTAGTGTGGTGATTTGAAGAAATTGTTGTAGATGGAATTCAAAAAACTATGTAAAGTGATACTGCAAGAGGCTAAAGTTTCCTATATCCAACAGCTATTTAAAATAGAAAATCTTTAGTTTGATTTAGTTTTTAAATCAGTTTAATTCGTCTTCTTTGTTGTTCATTCAAACTCATAAATAATTTAAGAAATATTTTTTTAGAAATTTAAGTCACGCTTTAGCGAGTTAATATTGATGTCAGAAAAAAGAGTGGCTTAGCAACTTTATCTATTCCTTGGTATCCAGCGGGCATGAAGCCGACGAGGGCCTGACTTGGTCAACACTATGTCGAATTGTGTTGGTTTATCTCTGTAATCACTCATACAGCTGTAGCTATATGATTTTTTCCAACAAAATGTTTTTAAGTACTCCACGAGCCCGGTCAACGAATTTCACCTTACGTCTAGACGTCGGCCGAAGAGAGCTTCTTTATCCATTAATTTAGTAGCCTACATTACTTAAGACACAGTTCTTTAAAATTGTGGAACAATTCAGCAATTTTCATGACCGGAAGCTTCCCAAAATAGTATAAGTTAAGTATACAATCCGGGCATACAGTGTTTGTAACGACTGCAGAAACAACTTGTTGACAATTGTCATATTATTTCTGTATAATCTCTGAGATAATTTCTTTAATTATCCTGGCTTGGAGTCGAACACGGGTATTCTGATTGTCGGTCAAATGCTCTACCATTAAGCTACCAATCACATAGTAAATACGACAAAAGTTCTGAGGTGGTTGTTACCGCCCGAAGAAATTATATGTGCTCTTGTTTATGTGATATGGATAGTACGAGGGGCGCTCAAAAAGTTTTGCGAATCGGTAGGGCAAAACAGAGGAAGGGGGATGGCTGTTTGTGGGGGTGTTAGACCAAGTTATGACAAGTCAGAACCTGCAGCCGCACGCTCCTGCCTCGTATATTTAAGAAGCAGTAGCTGATGGCAGATCGTCAGTCACAAATTTTTCAACAATGGAGAAGGTTGAGCACCGCGCAGTGATCAAACTTTTGACCAAGGAAAATTGACAGGTGAAGGTTGAAGAAATCGAGCGAGAACTTGGAATATCACATAGAAGTGTTATGGACATCATTCACGACAATTTGGCCATGACCAAGGTATCTGCCCATTGGGTCCCTAGAAACCTCACGCCTTATGATCGACTTCAACGTCGTCAAAGTTCGGAGGATCTGCTGCTCCTTTAGAACCAAGACCTGGCGGGATTCGAGTCACGCATAGTGACAGGTGATGAAACGTGGGATCGCCTTGCGGCCTCTTTTTATCCCGTCAGCTCAACGCTGCACTGCGTGGACGCCGGTTTGGGGACGATGAACATGTCCGGCTCACCGTCCAGGAGTGGATTGAACAGCAGTCGGCAGATTTCTGGTTGTCGGGAATTCGAAGCCTCAGGGACAAGTGGCGCAATTGCATTGAAGTCGAGGGTAGTTATAGTGTAAAATAATAAAACACTTTTCCTCATATCTCGTATCCTCATATCCAAAATTGCAAAACTTATTGACCGCTCCTCGTATGTATGATAGTGTGATATGGATAGTATGATTGCCTTATTTCTGTTGTCCTTTGTTTTCATTTATCCAGGAGTCTTCCAATTTCTCTTTGTCTAACTTTTAAAAAACTTCTGTTTCTTGTCTCATTGCTCAATGACGTTAAATATAACTTTCTCTTGTTATATTTATATATATATATATATATATATATATATATATATATATATATATATGTGTGTGTGTGTGTGGTGAGAGTTGTTTTTTTTCATTTGGGTCGGTGTCACCAGTTCCGTATATGGGTCTTCTCTGCTGACTAACCCGATTCGGGATTATTATGCTTCGTTGGGTGTTTACAAATAAAATCTTTTGGGGGATTTGAAGACAATTTAATAAAATTTCTTTATGGGAACCTGATGTTTGGTGAGGTGAATTGCATGGGATTCAATTCAAATTCTTAACAATATATTAGGAATATAAAACGGTGGTCAGAGTCATTTCTGTTTAACTGTAACTCACCTAAATGCGTGTGAGTCAATTCAGTGTGAATATCGAAAAACAAAATTAATTGGTTGAGGGCGCATTTTCTCTTAAAGTTACAATTAGAGTGTGCACACGCGTATACAGTGAATTTGAAAAGAGGAATGTATTAAAATAAACATCGTTTCTTAAAGAAAATGGACGAAAATACAGGAACACGAATTTCTTGGTTGCTTGAGGCGTGACACTGCGTGTGGTCAGTAATTATGTTTTGCTGTAAAGATTGAAGTAGGCGAGTGAGTAGACGCAAAAATGACTTACATGACCGAAAGCACAAGAATTGATAAATTGTGAGTGGTCGAGGTAGAGAATCGCTTCTGCGTAGCTTCTAAATTGCCGAATAATTGGATTAACGAACAATGGTCGAGTAACTTTCAAACATACGGAAGAGTTGAAACCGTACGCGTTGTGTGGCCTAGTCAGTTGTTTAATGTGTGACTTAGGAGGCATGTCGCCGTTTGCATTGTGTGAGTGCTGAGTAAGTTGATTGGCGTGTTTGCGTAGCACTGTGTAAGAGCTAGTGAATAAGGTGAGATGAATTAATGCGAAATTTTGCATTTGAAGCGCGAAAACAATTTATGATCTAGCAAATGCGCTAGAGAGGGGTTTTGCGACATTTCTGCGGGAGTAAATTGAAAATTGTTAACGTTCCGCAATTAACAGAAAATTGACCATATTGATAGTGGGAGAGTTAGTGATTGAAGTTCCTTCTTCTTGGTGAATACTATTCCTACCTGCTTATAAACACGATGAAGTTGTATGTGATTCATGGTTTATTTGATTCGATGTTTGCACTTGTGTTGAGGAAATACGAGCGTCACTCCAGGAATATGATGTTATGTCTTCGATTCACTCACTAGACAGACGGTTACTCGAAGTCACTCTGAGATGATGATGATGCCTTTGAAGTCTCCGGTATGATGATGATGTTTGAGGTAAAGCGGAAGAAGATGTTTGTTTTCCTTTTATTTAAGTCCCTCCATAACATTATGTTTATTAGAGGGATCATTTTTCCCCCCATATAAACGTTCTTACAAAGTTCTCCAAAGTCGAAAACCTGCGTACATTCTTCAGGGAAGCGAACGAAGTATTTGTGCTTAAAATGAAACATAAAACCAGCAAACATGGAAAACAACTTAAAATTAATACACATAATAGTTTCATACATTCCAACATACAGATTAATCACGCGTAAGCAACAAAGAAAATACGTTGGAGATCAAAGTCAAAAACGACAAAATATATCTCAGCTTTCATACGATATCTACATCATAATTGGTACGATAAATTTTGCTCGCAGTCTTTATTGAATTGATTAATATTCATTGTGCTGCAACAAAAAATAGTATACGTAGACATGTTATCGAAATTCAGATTTATTTTTGAGAAATCAATTACATGTACTCTATCATACTATAATCCTCATATTTCGGTCATAATTATTATTGTACTATGTCCAGGCCTGGTGTTATTTTCTATAATTTTTCATTCTACTGATTTTTTTTCGATTTACCAATATAATAATTTTGATGTAGGAAATTCATTGTCTCGTACGCTATATCACCTTTGGAAATAATAAGATATCTTATTCCTAATCTTTTTGAAGAATATTGATAGAATTTTATATATTAACTCTTAAGGAAATCTATTGGGAAAATTGGAGTCGAGCATTTAGTCAAACATTACATAAACACAGTGTCATTCACATGCCCTTTCGCACACTCGTCTGGTTTAACTAGGTCATTCACACGCCCTTTCACACACCCGTCTCGAGTAACTGGGTCATTCACACGCCCTTTATCACACCCGTCTGGAGTAACTAGGGCATTCACACGCCCTTTCACACACTCGTCTGGAGTAACTGAGTCATTCACAAGCCCTTTCGCACACTCGTTTGGAGTAACTGGGACGTTTACATGCCCTTTCGCACACTCGTCTGGAGTAACTGGGTCATTCACACGCCCTTTCTGACACCCGTCTGGAGTAACTTGGTCATTCACACCCCCTTTCGCACACTCGTCTGGAGTATCTGGGTCATTCACACGCCCTTTCTCACACCCGTCTGGAGTAACTAGGTCATTCACACGCCCTTTCGCACACTCTTCTTTAGTAACTGGAACGTTTACATGCCCTTTCGCACACTCGTCTGGAGTAACTGGGTCATTCACACGCCCTTTCGATAACTCGTGTGGAGTAACTGGGTCATTCACACGCCCTTTCTGACACCCGTTTGGAGTAACTTGGTCATTCACACGCCCTTTCGCACACTCGTCTGGAGTAACTGGGTCATTCACACGCCCTTTCGATAACTCGTGTGGAGTAACTGGGTCATTCACACGCCCTTTCTGACACCTGTTTGGAGTAACTTGGTCATTCACACGCCCTTTCGCACACTCGTTTGGAGTAACTGAGTCATTCACATGCCCTTTCGCACACTCGTTTGGAGTAACTGGGACGATTACATGCCCTTTCGCACACTCGTCTAGAGTAACTGGGTCATTCACAGGCCCTTTCTCACACCCGTCTGGAGTAACTGGGTCATTCACACGCCATTTTGCACACTCGTCTGGAGTAACTGAGTCATTCGCATGCGCTTTCGCACACTCGTCTGAAGTAACTGGGTCATTCACACCCCCTTTCGCACACTCGTCTGGAGTAACTGGGTCATTCACACGCCCTTTCACACACTCGTCTGGAGTAACTGAGTCATTCGCATGCCCTTTCGCACACTTGTTTTGAGTAACTGGAACGTTTACATGCCCTTTCGCAAACTCGTCTGGAGTAACTGGGTCATTCACACGCCCTTTCTCACACCCGTCTGGAGTAACTGGGTCATTCACACCTCCTTTCGCACACTCGTCGCAAGTAACTGAGTCATTCACATGCCCTTTCTCACACTTGTTTGGAGTATCTGGGTCGGTCACATGCCCTTTCGCACACTCGTCTGGAGTAACTGGGTCATTCACCTGCTCTTTCGCACACTCGTCTGGAGTAACTAGGTCATTCACACGCCCTTTCGCACACTCTTCTTGAGTAACTGGAACGTTTACATGCCCTTTCGCACACTCGTTTGGAGTAACTGGGACGATTACATGCCCTTTCGCACACTCGTCTAGAGTAACTGGGTCATTCACAGGCCCTTTCTCACACCCGTCTGGAGTAACTGGGTCATTCACACGCCATTTTGCACACTCGTCTGGAGTAACTGAGTCATTCGCATGCGCTTTCGCACACTCGTCTGAAGTAACTGGGTCATTCACACCCCCTTTCGCACACTCGTCTGGAGTAACTGGGTCATTCACACGCCCTTTCACACACTCGTCTGGAGTAACTGAGTCATTCGCATGCCCTTTCGCACACTTGTTTTGAGTAACTGGAACGTTTACATGCCCTTTCGCAAACTCGTCTGGAGTAACTGGGTCATTCACACGCCCTTTCTCACACCCGTCTGGAGTAACTGGGTCATTCACACCTCCTTTCGCACACTCGTCGCAAGTAACTGAGTCATTCACATGCCCTTTCTCACACTTGTTTGGAGTATCTGGGTCGGTCACATGCCCTTTCGCACACTCGTCTGGAGTAACTGGGTCATTCACCTGCTCTTTCGCACACTCGTCTGGAGTAACTAGGTCATTCACACGCCCTTTCGCACACTCTTCTTGAGTAACTGGAACGTTTACATGCCCTTTCGCACACTCGTCTGGAGTAACTGGGTCATTCACACGCCCTTTCGATAAATCGTGTGGAGTAACTAGGTCATTCACACGCCCTTTCTGACACCCGTTTGGAGTAACTTGGTCATTCACACGCCCTTTCGCACACTCGTCTGGAGTAACTGGGTCATTCACACGCCCTTTCGTTAACTCGTGTGAAGTAACTGGGTCATTCACACGCCCTTTCTGACACCCGTTTGGAGTAACTTGGTCATTCACACGCCCTTTCGCACACTCATTTGGAGTAACTGGGACGATTACATGCCCTTTTGCACACTCGTCTGGAGTAACTGGGTCATTCAAACGCCCTTTCTCACACCCGTCTGGAGTAACTGGGTCATTCACACGCCTTTTCGCACACTCGTCTGGAGTAACTGAGTCATTCGCATGCGCTTTTGCACACTCGTCTGGAGTAACTGGGTCATTCACACGCCCTTTCTCACACCCGTCTGGAGTAACTGGGTCATTCACATGCCTTTTCGCACACTCGTCTGGAGTAACTGAGTCATTCGCAGTCGCTTTTCCACACTCGTCTGGAGTAACTGGGTCATTCACACCCCCTTTCGCACACTCGTCTGGAGTAACTGGGTCATTCACACGCCCTTTCACACACTCGTCTGGAGTAACTGAGTCATTCGCATACCCTTTCGCACACTCGTTTTGAGTAACTGGAACGTTTACATGCCCTTTCGCACACTCGTCTGGACTAACTGGGTCATTCACACGCCCTTTCTCACACCCGTCTGGAGTAACTGGGTCATTCACACCTCCTTTTGCACACTCGTCGCGAGTAACTGAGTCATTCACATGCCCTTTCTCACACTTGTTTGGAGTAACTGGGTCGGTCACATGCCCTTTCGCACACTCGTCTGGAGTAACTGGGTCATTCACCTGCTCTTTCGCACACTCGTCTAGAGTAACTGAGTCATTCACATGCCCTTTCGCACACCCGTCTAAAGTAACTGGGTCGTTCACATGCCCTTTCGCACACTCGCCTGGGCAACTGGGTCATTCACACGCCCTTTCTCACACTCGTTTGGAGTAACTGGGTCATTTACATGCCCTTTTGCACACTCGTCTGGAGTAACTGGGCTATTCACACACCCTTTCGCACACTCGTCTAAAGTAACTGGGTCATTCACATGCCCTTTTGCACACTCGTCTGGAGTAACGGGGTCATTCACATGCCCTTTCGCACACTCGTCTGGAGTAACTTAGTCATTCACATGCCCTTTCGCACACTCGTCTAGAGTAACTGGCTGATTCACATGCCCTTTCGCACACTCGTGTGGAGTAACGGGGTCATTCCCATGCCCTTTTCACACTTGTCTGGAGCCAGCTGGGTGTTTTTAGAGCATCCTCCCTAAAAACAACAAAATGAGCCATTTCTTCGAGAAACATGAAATAATGCCACAAATCAAATACAATTGACCTCATTTATTCATTTTTAATGCAAAACAGAAAAACGCATATAAAAACATTTATCAGGTAATTAATTATAATGAAAATCAGTTTACAGCATGTGTCATTATGTATCCGCTCACAAATAATTGAAAAGTCAATCAATGTATTTATGTTTAATCTCTACCCACTAAATTACTGACATATAAGACATTTTGTGTTGTATAAAATCAATATTTTACTCCTCTAGTACATTAATATATATATATATATATATATATATATATATATATATATATATATATATATATATATATATATATATATATATATATATATATATATATATATATATATATATATATATGCATTAATTGTGTCCAAATAATGTCTAAATGTAGCTCCCAGTTACGCCTAGGCAAGCGCTCTTCAGGCCCTCAAACTGAACTGGTTGGCCACATTGTCTTCCCCAAACCTTTACTGATTCATCAACGCCTCTCCCGGAGTGACATTACGAGACTTCTTGGTTCTTATCTTATTGATACATGATGCATTCTCACAACGTACGCAAACCATAAGCGTAGGAGCACTCCCGAGAAGTCCAGCAATGGTGTCAACTCCACGCTAGTGAGCCTGGACTCCTCCATCCCACTGATACGAATGGAGGTACTTGATAACTCACCAAATTAACCAACCCATTCACCGTTGATGAAAACAACATTGAATTAAAAGTACACCAAAACAGACTTCCTGCTTTCCGGTCTCCCAGCTACAATAATACAGCACTTCCTAGAATATATTTTTCCTACTCATATACACATATACAACGCTTCGCTTGCCACTGGACATTTCCCACGAATTTTTAAACAAAAATCATAGCACATTACTACATGAACCACAAAAAAAACCCTAACTCACAAATAGCTATAAGCCGATCGCAGTGTAAAATCACGTATGCAAAATACTTGACCATATGGTCAACAACTCTCTTCGGAATTTTCTCGGGGAGAGTGACTGCTGTTCCCCCTGCAAAGATAGTTTCAGGAAAAGCTTTTCCACTCAATCGCTTGTCACCATCGCTCACAACATAAGGCAGAAAGCATTACAGAAAATACTCTCGATCAACAAAAATGTGAAGGCATTCTTCAATGTGTGGCATGAGCGACTTCGTTTAAAACTAGCCAACAACAAGGAGGTCCCTCAATGCAACAGAAAGTAAGGCAGACTACTGGCACCTTTACTCTTCATAACATACAGCAATAACACACTACGGTCACACGAAAGCTGCACACACCATCCTACTATGAAGAAGAAACTATTCTCGTCTCTGGCCAAGGCCGTGAAAGGATCGCGCGCCCTGCACAAAAGATACTGAACGAGAAGAGAGAATATGATGAAAAGTGGTTCATTGCAAGAATCATACAATCACGAGCTAAAATTACAGACAAATTGCTGCTCAAGCTCTACCCTGATAGCCTAAAACAAGAGTTTCACTTATACAAAATGCAAGCTCATCCACTCCTCTCATACGCTCAAATTACATTAAAAACAACGAGATAATCGTGGAAGAGCAAAGCACAGTGCATTCGTAACTCTGTCACGAAACGCGCATGTCGCACTCCTCGTTACACACGCAATTCTACACTACATGAAAACACCAAACTCATACTACTTAACACATAAATAGACCCATACCAGTCTAATACGGCAGCTGGGTAAACTCGCGAGAGATCCCACATAGAACCAAATACATGCCAGACAACACGCTGCCCTGTGCTGGCACTAAGATACCCAGCAGCCCTAGACCACCCAAAACCAACACATATCTATAGATGAGTTAGCAGCATCATGAGCATAGGTGAGCGTTATCTCGAAAACGATATCGGGTTATTGGGTTATCGGTTATCTAATATCTTTTTCCCGTGTTATCGATTCATCGGTATCGCCGATACTTTTGGTTTCAAACTAGCGATAATCGATAACTTCAGTTTTTGGCTCTAGTTTAGCACAGGGGCGAGCCGCTCGTGCCTTGGAGGCAGAAATAGGTAGGGTTGAGCTGGGAGGAGAATCCTCAAAACCTATGAGGAGATGAAGGAGAGCCTCACCAGGTAAGAAACTAAGAAACACTATTCAAATATTCTTAATATTGTATTATAAAATAACGCTATATATAGTCAATAATCAATATTGTATTATAATTTTAGATTTATCGGTTATCACATTATCGGGCGATAAATTTATCGCCAGTTATCGATTATTGGTTATTGCCGATAAGGTTATCGTTATCGATTTATCGGTAATCATGATACAGTTTTTCGTTATCGCGCCCACCTATGATCATGAGTATCGCGTTTCTTACTGGCGCAGCCCTCTTCCTGACCACTCCTCCTCGTTTCACTAGTCTAACACAGCACCACTATCGCAAAACACCCAAAGACGTCGCATCGGTGTCTAGCAACCGCCTTTCAACTCTTCTTATCCCATCTTAAGTTATTTTCGTTTATTTCCTGTCTAAATTCTTGATCTCCGTGATTTCCGCATTCTTCCTTCCCTATTTATTTCTATTATCTTCATTCATTCTCCTGAAGAAGGTGGTTTATAGCCAAATGTTGGAATAAAACGTTCCCTGGAATTTGTGCATTCTCATTCTCCATTCCATATGATATTTTTCCCCGAAAGGCCTCCCCCATATATATATTTAACTCGGGAAATTTCATACTCTACTGGCTCCGTACATCATTAATAATTTCATTTATCTAAAAAGAAAGAAAGGGGAAATTGAAAATAAGGATAAAATCTCCGCATCCACCTATCGCTTAACCTTAAATAAATTAATGGGCGATTTTTTGGTCGACTTCCTCCATTTAAAACCATAAGCCCGGAATGGGATTTACTTCTGTCATTATGAGTTTTGGAATTGGATCTAATTATGAGGAACCCCCGCCCCCTCCTCTTCTGACTCTCCTTTTACAAGGAAGGGATTCCTCTGTCCATCTCCCCTTGAGGGAAGCTTGTCTTGATTGTTCGGATTCGGAGGAAGGAAATGAAAACCAGGATTTTTTTCTTTCTTTTTGGAGGGACCATGGAAATTCCCTCCCCCCCAATCTTCCTTTATCTCATTTTTGAGAAAAGGGGAAAATCTGGAGGATCGCGAGCGGTTCTTGAAGGCTATTAACAATCAATTCCAAAATGTGTTTATGTACTATTTTTCGACAAAACTATTTTGAGCTTCTTTTTTTCAGCGTTCGATGTGTTCAAACGTCTTTGGCCCAAACGGGTTTTTTATTAGGAGAAACGTTAATCCGGAGAGAGAGAAAAAAAGGAACATTCTTATAATCTTGATTAAAAAGTACAGACTGAGCTTTAAGAGTAGGGGAATCTGAGATGGCTGATGCCTGTTCATTAATGTATGGCAGCCTTGCCATAACCACTTAACACAGTTACACTAATACTTTTGAGAACTTTTTATCGCTATATGGTGGGTAGTTCTTAGAAGCGTTGTTGCTCACAACACACTTTTTTTAGTTTAAGCGGTTAATGTTGATTTTAATGATAAAAGTGATGATGATTTTAGACAAAACACGTCATTTTAAAGACCAATTATTGCAGGTTATTTGAACCTTGAACACAGACTTGTAAACCCTCGAGGGCATCCCTGTTACAAGGGGTAAATATACGCATGAAAAAGGGGAGTTGAGGGGGAGTGAACGTGTGCGGAAGGTACATAGCCCTAGCACGGATTGGTTTTGAAAAACAGGTGGCGGACCCCGGATCCCTGCACCCGGGCCTGTTAGTCAAGCAAGGTAGATGGGGTGAAAAATGACCATTGTATTATTATTAGTAGTCGTTGTATTATTACAAGAAATTAGCAAAAGAAAGCAATAATTAATGCCAAAATATCTAATCTTGAACTCGAAAGGAATTGTGACATTTTTTAAAGTTTTAAAGCCCACCAATTTGAATCTTATTGCTATAAAGATTATTAGATTGTTTGCTCCAAACAAAGGCCAAAGAACATGGGATAAATACCCAGTATTCTTTATGAACCCATCTATCCCGGTGAAGTGCAGTAACTTTATGTGGCATTAATTCAAAGAGTGGATGTGAGACCGGTGGATAGATATATGTATGTAGGTTCCGAATCTTGGGTGGGAACAGATCTGTCCACCTGTTCAAAATAATGCTCCATTGGATATACTGCGGTGCGCATGGTGGCACTGCCATTCTTAGGAACTCCCCAGAATGCTGCTTGAATTAATTCTGGGCCACTTGTGCCCGGTGACACTTGGCATTATCTCATTTTTATTTTGGTACATGAAGTGCATGAATAATGGCAAATGGTTAGCAAGCAGTACAACGTAGCGCTCAACGGTCACTGACGAGTTTAGGCGAAGGTGCAGACCAAACTCATGCCACGTGAACACACCCCACACCAATATAAAACTACTATCAGCCTGAAAAGTGCCTAGTTGACAACTGTGGTCAATAAGCTCATAGGGTATGGGCAACATTCGAGCCCTACGTGAGCTTGAAACAAGAAAAACCGTAACTCGCTAGACAACGCCATATGTACCCGTCCTTCAGGGTACAACTCGTAGCATCTAGAGCGCACTTGTAATGCTGTATCGGGAGTTGTTGTGTTAATAGTCATTTTATGATGCCATAAACATAGAAGATAAAGAGCTCTTCAGCGACTTGATAAATATGCGTATAGTACCTTCTGCAATGGATGTGAATGCGATCTAAATCAGTGTTGCTTGTCGGGTACCATTGTCACTTCTAGCGAGACATCGATGTCCACTGTACGGTCGCGCTGCCGCCCATTACTTTTTATATACCGTTATCCGATGACTTTTGACGCTTCTTTATATGTATTAGCAAAGAAAGTCTAATTTTCTTTGTTTCGAATGATTTTTATGGCGGAACCCTGCAAAAGCGTGTACCGTCTATACTGTTGCAAATTAGTCACCACGCTCCACTGGCCTCAGTGCCCCTGCCAGCCTTAAAGCTATCTGTTTTTATTCCTTTTTCACACCTCTATTTGAGCCCTTTTCTGCCGTTTTCTTTATCATGAGGTACTTCTTGGCGGGAGACTAATTTTGCATCCATTCATTTACGGTCGGGTGGGGTATGAGACCCCGTCTACTGGCCCCATCCGCTTCTTTTACTTTGTCTACCCTTTTCATACTCCGCAAAGGAGTATTAGGAAGGTATAGGCAGCCACGCAGCAGCTGAAACCTGGATGATTGCGAACTCTCCTTCCCTCAATGACCACAGTTCTTTACAGCCTCTAGTGCTTGCAATAAGATCTGCAGCTATACTCGTATTTCTTCCACTCATTTTCACTTCCTCCATCTTTTCTTTTTTTTACTAATCATCTTAGAAATTTTCTATGATAGGTAATCACGTTTGTTTTGACCATAAGTTAAAAGAATTTATCATGGGGACTAAAGAAGACCAAATTCAAGAGGGGGCTCAGGAAGCCCTAAATAATTAAAGAGGGCGAAGAAGGAAGGGGATTTAGTGTATACCATCGTGATGCAGTCTTAGGCTCTCGGATGGCCATTGATAGGTCCTAATAGCATTTACTAGATTTTGGTCGCCTTTGTTAGGCCCTGGTTGCCTTTCATACGAATCGGTGGCATCGAATAGGCCCCGGTGCCCTTTAAATGGCTCTGGTTGCTTTTGATAGGCTCTGGTATTCTTTGATAGTCCCTGGTGGACATCGATAGGTACCGGTGGCCTTTGTTAGGTTCTAGTGCCCTTTGCTGGCTCTAATCGCTGTGACGATTTCAGCATAAAAGTTGGATCTTGTTGGAATTCTTAAAATCGTAAATGGGGTTCGAGAAAGTAATATTACATCTTCAAGTAGAGTGACGTTATACAGCAGTAAATAACAGGAGTAAAGGTGGAATTTATTTTCAGACATCATTTTTAATGTTGCTCCGACTGGTTTCATAGGATTTTCTTTGATTAAGCTGAAGATGAGCCTGCGTGATAAGGTTTTAAAGAGTGTAATATTCGGTACTAGGTTTTGGAGATTTCGTAGAACTGACAACAATACAACACGTTTAGCATGTGCGAAAATGTATTACCTAATGCATTATTAAGGGCATTATTAATCTCGGTTTCATCATAGTCGGAACCGTAATCCTATTTATACTTCCCTTTGACCAGATCTTCAACAATTTCTTTTTGTTTATTGACCGACGGGAAATTGGAGAGGAGTGTGTTCCGTAAACTTTAATGTTATACTTTTCGATATTGTTTGACTTTGTTTTTCTGTTTCATTTTCTAGTTTTTGTCTCATCAGTTTAATTTGTTCTATGACTTCCAAGTCTTCTTTATTGATTTCAGTTTCAGTGGTTATTTGTTTCTCTTCTGCTTTCTCTTTTGTTTCCTGTTCAGGTGACATTGAGATTCTGTACAGATCGCTGGAAGGTGGATTTTCGGGGAACCACATTGGTTGTAGGCCATTTTTTCGAGTATGAGACCGGTTTTGCCATGTTCATAAAATGCGCATGGATAATACATAGTATGAGATTGGGCTTCATATACTCGTATTTCTCGATATTCACGGCCCTCTTTTATTCATGTACCAGCCTTTCCGTTGCGTAAGTCGTTGTCCTTTGACTCTCCTTCTCTTACATCCTTGTAGTCTTTTTGTTCCTGTGTCTTTCTTTCTTCAAGAGACAGACAGGTCATTGAGAGGGTGTGGTGTGGATTTCCGCAATTGGCGCACTTTTTCTTCTTGGCTGAATCATTGTGCCCACCTATGCTCTGTACTTGACCATTCGAGCATTCCATGGCCTGGAAGCTATAGTCTCGAATCGTGTGGTCATCGAGGGCGTAGCTCCTAAAGCAGACCAAGAGAGAAAAGAATGTTTCTCTTTCTATCTGGTCAGGCATTATCTTGGTGTAAAACCTAAGCAGGCCTTTTTCCGGAGCTTTTTCAGCCATTTAAGTGACCTTGAATGTCGCCGTAAATACGTGAATATGCTCTTTTCCGTTTGTTTTTTTCTATTTTATGATTTCTTCTATTTTGTCCCACTCGTGAGGTTTTTCAATTTCTGCCTTGATCTCTTCTACGGAGTGTTCACCTACCCACGCGTCAAGAACTCTGCAAATTATTGACCATTTAATTGCGACGAGCTCTATTTTCTTTAGCTTCTTTGCAGCGTTTTCGCTAATTAGGTTGTCAAGGTCCTTTTCCGTATCAAAAACGGCTACATAGCCATTGTACTGGTCTTACAGTTGTAGAACAATCACTCCTATTTCTGCAAAGATAGTTTGATGGGTTTTTGCCTGGTCTGGCTTTGTGTGAGCTTGGAGAACCCTAAGTAGGACCCTTTTACTCCGTCAGAATTATCCATTAGGCCCAAGGGGCTGACTTAGATGAATTAATGGGATGACTGAATTAATTAGCCAGGGTAAATAAGGAAAGGATGTGAAGTAGATACAGTTATTCTTGGTGAATCTAATTTAAATACTGTGGACTGGGAAAATATGTTAGGAAGGGCAAGTTGTAAGTTTATAGAATACTTTGAGGATAATTTTATGACTCAATTTGTTAATAAGCCAACAAGGAGTACCAATATCTTAGATGTAGTTCTTTCAAATGATGATTACTTGGTTCAGTAATTGACTGTCGGGGAAGCATTGGGAAAAAGTGATCATCAGATGGTTCGTTTAAACTTGGGAATAGTGAAAGGTAGAACATCAACCAACTCTACAAAAACTCCAAATTTTTTATAGGGTAGATTAAGATAAATTACGAAACTTGCTAAATCAGATTAAGGTGGATATAGAATTCAGGGGGGGAAATACTTATGAGATGTGGGACACTTTTAAGACTATACTAAACTTAGTCCAGGAGCAGTGTATTTCAATGAAGGCTATAAGGAAGAAATGTAGGAAGCCGTTGTGGTGGAGTCAAGAGATAGCTAGTAAAATTTTTGAGCAGAAAAGGGCATACCATAGATTACAGAAAGAAAGTACTTTTGACAATTTAAATCATTATAGGCCGACCAGAAATGAACTAAATAAAATTATTAAGAAAAGCAAAAGGGCGGTGAAATTAATTTAGCTCAAAATAATAATAAAGATCTAAGAAAATTCTTTAGCTATTATAGAATTAATAACAAATCTAACAGTGATAAAATTGGGCCGATTAGATATGAAGAGGTTTTGAAAGAATTTGATGAAGAAATAGTAGATGTTCTTAATGATAATTTTTCTTCAGTATTTACCCAGAGAATCAAGATAGATTAAATGATGATAATTCTAGGTCAAGGGAAGTAGTGTTATATACCGTTAATGTGAACAGGGAAATAATTAAAGGGCTTATATTGGAGTTAAATACTAGTAAGTCATCTGCCCCAGACAACATTCATTCTAGGTTACTCAAAGAAGGTGGAGAGAGTATTGCAATAGCTCTTGAGAAGATATATACTAGATCACTAGAGTTTGGAGAAATACCTATTGATTGGAAATTAGCGAATGTAGTGCATATTTTAAAAAAGGGAAGTAAATATGACCCAAATAACTTAAAGCCGATAAGCTTAAATTCTATCGTTTGTAAAATTCCTGAGAAGATAGTTAAGAATGAAATTTCTGACCATCTAGAGGGTGGTAGATTAATAAATGATGCTCAGCCCTGATTTAGAACAGGTTGATCGTCTATACCAGATTTACTGAATTTTATGGATTATGTTACTAAACAATTAGATAAGGGAGAGAATGTTGATGTAATTTACTTATCTCCACATAGGAGATAACTGAATTAGATAACTTAATGGCTGAAAGACATGAAACAGAGAGTTGTGCTGAATGGGGTGAGGTCACAGTGGAGGTAGGTTTTCAGTGGCGTACCTCAAGGATACTTTCTAGGCCCTTATTATTCATAGTTTATATAAATGATCTTGGGGAGGCTGCAAATAGCAAAGTGTCAATTTTTGCTGATGAGACTAAATTGGCAACTGTAATCAAAGAAGTTGAGGGTAGCTTTAAAGTGCAGAGTGACTTAAATAAGTTATTAGCTTGGGCGCAGAAGTGGCAGATGACATTTAACCTTAAAAAATGCAAAGTTTTTAAATTGGGAAGGAATAATAGGAAACTTAGCTATGAAATGGATGGGGATTGGCAGAATTCAGTTGAGGATGAGAAGGACTTAGGCGTAGTAGTAGATAGGTCACTGAAGTTTTCAAAGTAGTGTATTGAGGAAAAAAGTAGAGCTAATAGGGTGCTAAGATACATTAACAGAAATGTTAGATACAAGAGTAAAGAGGTTATCCTTAAACTCTACAACTCTTATGTTAGGCCACATTTAGAGTACTGTATACAAACATGGTCACTACACTTTAGACATGGCATCAAGATGGGCAACAAAAATAACACCTTTCCTGAAGCACCTTGAATATGAAGATAGACTGAGGGTACTAAATATGTTCTCATTTGAGAGAAGATGTGTGAGGGGAGATATGATTGAGCTTTTTAAAATCTGTTCTGGGTCGGAGAAGTTGGATTGTAGCAAATTATTTGAGTTGGACGGTAGTAATACGAATAGGGGTAACCATTTAAACAATTAAAAAACAGAGGTGCAGGTTGGATGTTAGAAAATATTTTTTCATCAATAGAGTGGTAGATTACTGGAATAGTTTGCCATCTGAGACGGTAGACAGTTCAAACTTGAATGTATTCAAACGCAAATTAGATGATTATATGGGGAGTGAGGGTTAACTTTGCGGGGGTATTCTGGACTCATTCTCTGGATGCAGTTTTTTATTATTGTATATTACGATTGATTTGGATTTTTGACGAGTCTTAATGATGATGCTTTTTTTTACAGATTCCTGCGTATGGTTTGAATTGTATATGCATGATCTGACACAATCCTCTGGATTGTTTATATTTTATATTGTAGATGCATGATCAGACACAATCCTATGGATGCATTTTGTGGATGGTTTTGCCAGATGCGGATGACCTTTGATACGCCCTTGTGGCTTTTGTCATCCGTGTAAATATGTTAATTATGTTATGTTTTGTTAACCTGAGTAGGATCTTACGAGGGGTGAAGCATAGCGGACCTTTTGGTGGACGATGGTCGAATCAACTCCCACCACCCGAGGTGCCGCCCCTTCTGAGTTTTAAATATTCTACGCTGCGTCCAAATTACATAGAGACTGTTTCATCTCACTCTATGGTTTTTGCCGGGCATCTTCGGAGGTTCTTATGGAACCCAGCTGGGCTTGCAGCGAAGTCCAATTGAATAGGTGCCTATGACTTCGAATTTCATAATAGGATAGGCCTGAAATTATGCCTTTGCTCAGTGCAGGGCATAGTTGAACTAGGCGATGATGATAGACAGCTTCCCTATCCGGACGAGGTTTCCCTGAGGCAGTGTAGGGTGATGAAATTAGCCGCAGATATTAAAATATCATGGCTGAATGAAGTGTATTTTACTCTTTTTGAGGAGAGGGGGGGGGAGTGATGTGAATTAATAAGAGGTGAGAGAAGGCAGAAAAGAAGTGAGGATGAATTCTTTGGTTTGGTCGACATGGAATTGGAGCAAGGTTTCCCTGAGAATGGGAATCTTGAGCGACAAGATTCCCTCAGTGTAATGGACCTCGAAAAATGAATTTCTTCAACGTGCAAGAGTGCGAGCTGGCAGAGTATCTGAGCTTCAAAGAGTCCGTGCGTGCTGATCGAAATCGAGCAGTCAAATGGAATGACTTAGAGAATGTTACACTATGTATACCTTTCTACTTAAACATAGGGGTTACAAATTTGACCAATCATAGAGTGCTCCCAGCCTTCTAAATCCCAAGAGAGAACAAAGAGCAAGAGCAAAAGAAAGAGTTCTCGTCAAAAGAAAAAGTACGATGGAGAAGAGATCAAAATCCGATTTTACAAGAAAGTTGAAACTTCCTTCCCAGAGAATCCCAATATCTGGGAGATACCAAAAGAATCAAGGCTGTCCTATTGAAATGGACGTACAATTCGCCAGAACAAAAACCGCTCATGGCGGCAGAAAGAAAATTGCATATGGATTCCTGCCTCGCCATAATGAAGCAAAATCTTTCAAAATCAGAAACGGAAAAAAGGGACGTTATAAAAAGCATTAGAAGAAGACACACACATAAAAGACACAAGCGCTAGACAACACAAACATGGAAAACACAAATAACACATTGAAAATACTTACAAGTATAGTGAATCCCGACCTGATTTTCATCACCGAACACGGTGTTAACACGAATACAAACAAAATAAAGATTTCAAACTACGCCGTTATAAACAGAAAACACAAACAGGATCGTTACGACGGCGCAGCCATCGCTATCCGAAACAACATTACCTACAGAACACTTCCATCCTAGAAGAGTCATTTGTGGCTGTTTAAATACCAACCCTGGTTGAAAGCCTGACCGTGGTGGCTGCCTATCAGCCCCCACATCGCAAATACCTGCCGATTACCAACTTTTACACTCTCTTCGGGCGCGGAAAACTTACATTGCTTCGTGTTGATCTGAACGCCAGATGCAGAGCGTCAGGCTACGGAAGCACCAATGAAAAAGGAAGAAACCTGGAGTTGCAACTCAAAAGAGAAAATGGATAAAGAGATAAATAAGATCACCAATCTCCTCATGCAAGCCGATGAGAGATGCGTCCCTAGAATCTCCTATAAAATGCCCCCACAACCTAGGTGGACAAACGAGATGAGAGAAATCGCCCAGGAACATAGAAAAATATATGAAGAGATCGGCAGGACACGCACCAATATGGAAAGGACAGCCATAATGAATCAACTAAAAGAGGAACTAAAAAACATAATAATTGAAAAGCAAAGAGCAATCTGTAAGATTTTGGAACAACATCCGAACACTAAGGGGATTGCCTGCCATACCCAGAACGCAAATCAAGAATGGAGACGATATCATTGAGGACCCAGAGTCTATCGAGAGGAAATTTAGAACACACTGGCAAGAGATTTTTGCGATATCACCTGAGGAGAACGACGACTTCGACCAGGACTTCGAAGACCTATTGTTTGATGACCTCGGCACAGTGATACATAGAACCCACCAACACCCACAAGTATCTCAGGAATGAGTGATGATTAGCCACGGATGCCAAATAACTCTCGAAGAGACCTTGAACACCATCAGGTCCTTCAAGTAGAGGCCACCAGGCTGGTCTGGAATTACAAACAACCTCGTAAATGGCCCAAGGCAAATTATTCTAGGGTTTGACAAACACAATGAACGCTGCCCTGAATACAATTTACTTCCCCGAAGGGTACAAGATGGCCAAAATCAACTTTATCCCGAAGGGTAACAAGCCCTCAGACCTGGTGGGTAACTATCGCCTGATCTCTCTTTTTGAGATGCAGGAAAAGATTTTCGAAAAGATTATAGCAAACAGTCTACAAGCTCAACTGAGCGAGTTAGAAGCGCATTACCCCCAACAACACGAGTTCCCCAGGAAAAGGGGCACAGACGCGGTTCTGGTGCTCCTAACAGAGAAAGTAGCATATTCCCAAGTGAACGGGTGCTATGTAGACATTGTGTTGAGGGACGTGCAAAATGCCTTCGATAAAGTCTGGCTGGAAGGAATTCAATAAAAGATCCTGAACCTCTAGCTAAACCCAATCATGGAAAGGATCCCCTGTGACTTTGTCATGGACCGAAGCGCATGTCTCATGATAAAGGGCTACAGAGGACCTTAATTCGAACTAAAGGCGGACGTTTCCCTGTGAAGCTGCCTGACCCCACCGCTTCACCTGGTATTTACGAAAGACCTCACAGCTCCGGTGCACAAGGACACGATGTATCTGCATTTCGCAAATAACAGCAAGGGCACAGGCAGCTTGCACGATAGCGGAAATCAATAACATCAGCCATTACGAGAGACGATGGAAGTTCAGTACCAACAGGGATAAATTCAAAATCGTCCTGCTGAAGTGAAAGTTGACATGGCCCATCATCATAAAAGGGAGGACATACGGCTACTCCGCCATAGGCACCATCCTGGGCCTAAAGATCTCCGACCATGGATACTCGAGACACCACACAGAGAGGCGAAACCTGGCAAAGGAAGAAATCTTCAAACTATACAGGTTTAGAGATCTTAGCTAAGCCAACATCAGGAAAATATATCTGATGTATGTCCGTGCTAAGCTCATCTACCCCGCAGTGGTTACTCACGCATCCAGCCACTCCTTGATGAAAAGACCTTGACATGTCCAGAATACTGTATCTCTACTTATTAATAGAGTCGAAGGCGTGATGACCTTAGGCAAAGAGATCTTCACAGGAGGAAACGTTTGTAGCCATTAATGTCGTCACTCCAAAACTTGGTAGAAAGGTCTGGTCCACCTTAGCAAATGGTATCATTCCGGAGCTACAGGGAACAGGTGCAAGATTTAATATACCTGCAAGACTACAGACAAAAGTCTCACGCCGAAGTCAGTTCCCGAGCACCAAACTATGCTCACAAGAAGACATTTCACCAATATATACATAGATGAAACACAATAAATAACACAACAAATACAACATAGAAGAATCAATGAGTACAAACAACATTACAATAAACTTTTAACACAAGGTAAATTGTTGGCTAATAGAGCTAATAAAGCCTTGAATGCTGAATATTTACACCAAAAATAAGTACACAAAATCATTAAAAAACAAACAATAAGAAGAAGGCTGAAGCCCATGAAAATACCTAAACATAGGACAAAAGTTTAAACAAATAATAAAACCAAAAGCAAAAGCGAAAATAAATAAAGGAAAGCGATGCCCTCCCTACTAGGGCAAATTACCCCTTCCTGCTTTAATTATTCAACCATTATTATCTACTCCTATCCCAACATCTTCTAAAATTAAGTATATCATCTTCTAATATGTAGATGTTAATCTGTCTTAAATTAATATGTTGCAAATTTTCAAGAGGAACTAGTGAATGTAATTAATTCAGCAAAAACTATAATATAAAGGCTTGAACGCCTAAAAATGTATAATTGTAAAAAAAATATGTTTATATATGGTAAATAAAACGTATATGTAAATGTAGGTTTAAATGTATATATGGAATTATAAGTAAACAGATTGTTTATATGTGCAAGTATAAAACAATATATAGATGTATGGATTAGAAATGTTTGAATAAATCTATAAATATAATATATTTTTAAGAAAAAAGCTAGCCAATAAAAAATAATAATAATAATAATCAAATTAAAAAAGATAAATAATATAAATAAACAATAGAATCTATATAAACAGAATATATCAAAACTCAAGAACTGTTAGAGCGTAAAGATATAAAATGAGTGAGAAGAAAAAAACACAACAAAAATGCAAAAGATGCCCCAATCACCAAGGCAAAATATCAACGGTGTGTTTTCACCAAATTGTTTCTACCACTATCTATTTCTAAAGTCCATTGATCATCAAAAAATCATCATCATTCCATTTCTATTCATTCCATTAAGGTCGAAAGACGTCTCGGAATAAGATATGTCTGTTTTTCCTCGACTACAAGACCCAGACAAAAAACTTTTAAGAAAAATAAAGAAAATACAAGGTAAAATCAATAACACTACCACTGATGTGGACTTCAACAGTATATATATATATATATATATATATATATATATATATATATATATATATATATATATATATATATATATATATATGTATATATATATATATATATAATCTACCCCATTCTCACTCTGTAATCAATCTATTCAACAACTTCCTATCCTAATCTCGTTTTTTTCAATTGGTGTAGAATGTATACATGAGGCGTATACATCCAACGATGAGCAATGCCCTCTCATCTGCGCCTAATTCTCAACTCCGTTGAGCTCATAAAGTGTATGATTGGAGGATTGGAGAGTATTTTTACTTTGAATTTTCTCATCAGAAAAGTAACTGACGCAGAAAGATCCATTATGAAGTTTTGTAAAGAAATGGCTCAGTTAAGAACTTCTTTGATCACATCTAATCATTCAGATGCAGTGAAAGAAGCTATCATTTTAAAGCTTCTTTCGGAAACCGAATAAGATCATTTCTGATTTCCGGGTAATTCATTCCATGGCGTCACTCAAAAATAGGAATGAGACTTGAAAAATAGGTTTTTGCATTTGACAACATTTAAACCTTACACTGTTGAGCCATCACTTTAAAATAGACTTAGAATTTAATGACATATAGGTCATTATAGAGAACCTAGACGGTATTTATAAGTAGGCTTTTAATTTAGAAACTTTACTCTCCTTTTTGATAGATGGGAGGGTCTTCTTTAAACGAGAGGACGGAACTTGAAAATAGACTTTACATTTACATACATTTAAGCCTCCTCCACAGATGGAATGACATAAAAATAGGCTTTGGATCTACAGACATTTGAGACTTCTCGACGGATAGTGATGCAATTTAAAATAGGCTTTTACTTTGCAGACATTTCGCCATTTTCGACGGATGGATAGCACTTGATAATAGAGTTTTAGTTCATAAAATTGTATGGCTTCTTTGATTCTTTGCGGAATGGGCTACCATTGAAAATAGGCTTTGCATTTAGACAGAGAATACTTTCAATAATGTTCGCATAGAAGATGAAAACAACAGTGTAGACTGCATTTACAGCTTATCTAAATTTATAGACATTATATCAATTAATAACTTTCTGTCAAGTTCTTTGAGGATTTATTGAATTTGGTAATCAAAGTTTAATAAATTCATAAAAAAGACCTGATCATGTATGAGTGCAAAATAAAAATCAGATTCCAGTTGAACAGTGGACATCTTTCAGGATACATAAGCCATTTTGATGATGGTTTGATTGGGCAAAATTTACCTCTCATATTTTTTGAAGAGGAGTAATGATCAATCAAAATGTTTATTTAGACATTCTGAAAGGGAACGTCATCCCTAGGCTGGATGCCATCAGTGGAGAAGCCAGGGTAAGCCTTTAACATGAGAGAGCAACCTCACGCACAACAACAGTTTTCAGACTAGTGCCAAGTAAATTTCAAAGGGTTTTGGTAAAAAAAAACTAAGGAACTTTGGCCACCCAGTTTACCAGAATTGAAACCTATGAAGTTCTGAAATACAAACTAGTAATATGCTCAGAGAAATTATTTGCTCAATCTCTGCATGCCACTTGCCTTAAAAGCATATCTAGACTTGGTCTTGTTACCAAAATTATCAAGTTTTTTTATAGTATTCTTTGTGATATGAGGTCGTGCTTTGTCTTGATGAACGAGCACTATTATTCTATCGAAAAAAATGGTGGCCTATTTTTTAAAATGCTGCATGAAAACGGGGCAAATGATAAGAGTAAAACCTTTTGATGATAGTTTGATTAGAGTTAAGAAGTTCAAAATAGATTATGCTATTCATATCCCACCAAACGCACAAGAAGGTCTTCCGTGGATGAGGCATCTGTTTTGGTTGGCGTATCGGTTTGGCCCTAGGAGGAAACTATTTTCTTAAATGTTTAATAAAATTGTATATAACCCACATTTCGTCTCCTGTAGCAATCCTATGAAAAATGTTTTTAACTTTTTATTGGAAAAATGCGAGATAAACAAATTTTTACTCTTTGTTGCAGATGTAGGAGTACCACTTACTGTTGAAGAGGATTCCATTGCCCATTTCCTTCTTTACGCAATAGAGTAACTATTGCTGTATTCTTCATATTGGAGCAAGACGAAACCAATGCCTTCATTACAAGAATCCGTTCGTATTCCAAAAGGTTTGTTCGTGTTCGGGATTCTCATTATGTGAGCTGATGTTTGTCTTTTCTTCAGCTGATAGAGGTGGGTGATCGCTTTGGAGTTCCATGCGAGGACATCCGGGGAACGTTTCTTTAGTAGGTAGAGAAGGGGAGACGCTAAGGCGGCGACATTCGGGACAAAACGTCGCTAAAAGGAGGTCAACCCGAGAAAAGAGCGTAATTGCAGTTTAGTACGTGGGAGGAGTATGTCGGCGATAACCTTTACCTTTTCCTTTTGAGGGGCCATTTGATTTTCACCAATGTGGAGACAGAGGTACTTAATAATGCTATAGGCAAAATGACACTTGCTAGAGCCTATAGTGAGGCTGTTTTCAAGAAGCCTATTTAGGAGCGATTGTAGAAAGGTAAGATGCTGGTCCCATGAACGGTTGGCCACGTAAATCTTATCGAAGGAAAAGGAAATGTTACTCAGCCCATCCAATATCCTGTGCATCATTCGATTATAGTTACTACAGGTAGTAACTAAAAAAAAAAGTAGGCGCTTAAACTGCATAAGGCCTTTATCTATGGGAAATGCGGTGTCTTTCCGGGCACTATCCTTAAGGGCGATTTTATAGTAGGCCTTACACAAGTCTATCTCTGAAATAAACTTGTTTCTGGTCTATCAAAGGGATAGGCTTAAGGTCGAAAACTGCTACGGAGTTCAGCTTTCTCAAATCTACGCAAATGCGAAAAGACTGATCCGGCTTTCTGACCATAACAATGGGAGAGCAATAATCTGACGCGGAAGTTTCAATTATTCCTAACTTTAGCATGTTTTCCACTTCTGTGTTAAAAGTAGGCAACGAGCGAATGGGTACCAGGTAAAGCTTAGATATAATAGGCTCCTGGGTGGTTTGGGCTATATCATGCTCAAAATTTAAAGAGCAACCAAGCGTCTCAAAAATTACGTCGGGAATTCAGTTAACAAAAGAGCTAACTACGTCTTATGAGGGGGTTCCAATTGGAGCTTTAAATTGTGTTCTGGGGTGAAGTTAACCCGGGAACGGGGGAGCGAAGGGAGAGTGTAGTTTTCCTCCGCTTTGACACATACAGTTTGGATTAAATTAAGAGGCTCAGATGGATAAGAGGCTTCCATCCTGCTTCTTCTTGACGGGCAATTATATATAATTAATGGATGCGCCACGGTGAGAGCGCTTAAGCATATTTACATGAAACAATTTGCTCCCTGATGGGTGTCTGTATTATGTAATCTATGGGACCGCAGGCTTCTAGGATTGGGAAAGGGCCTTTTCATTGGGACAAGAGCTTGCTTTTCTCCGTCGATAGGAGCAGCAACACATCTTCACCGGGCTTGAATCGCCTTTCTTTGGACCTAACGTCAAAATAGGTCCTATATTTTTCTAAATTTAGGTCCGAATTTTTGTACGCTAGATCGGTGCATTCTCTCAAGCGGTTTAGAAGATCTAGCACTTAAGAATACGAGGACTTGATCTCCTAATCCAGGCAGGGTTCGGAAAAATGTTTATTCAAAATGGTCATTGGTCCGCGTACATTTCGGCCATACAAGAGCTCGAAGGGGGTAAATCCCAAAGTTCGGTGTGGGATTTCTCTGCAGAAGAACGTGGCAACCGGCAGGTATCGATGCCACTCTTTGGGCTGAGCATGGCAGAACATTTTTAGAATGGTCGTCAGAGTGCCATTCAACTTTTCACAGACGCCATTAGCGGCACGGTGAAAAGGGGAGGTAAACAAGGGCTTGCTCGTAAGGAGCTTGCCGACGTGTTCCATTAGCTCAGAGGTGAACTGTGTACCTCTGACGGACACGATCTCCTTCGGAATGCCGACCCGGGAAAATATAGAAGTAAGGGCCTCCGCACAAGTCACAATATCATTTTTTTAAGTAGGACTGCGTTGGGGAATCTTGTTGAAAAAGCAACAAAGAGTGAGGACGTAAGAGTGTCCTTCGCTAGACGGGGAAGGAATTTGGCCAATTATGTCTATCGCCACTCTATAAAAAGGCTCTTAGACAATTGATGTCTTCTGGAGGGGGGCAGATGGTATTCGTCCTTTTCTGTAGTCTTCTGGCAAATGTCACACGACCTGCAAAAATCGGTAGTTTCTTTGACAGCATCGGGCTAGAAGAAATAACGGAAGATTCTTTGAGCCGTTTTGTTGGGACTGTAATGACCAGCCATTAATCCATCGTAGGAGAGTCGGAGGACTTCGTGTACATGAGACCGGGGGATACACAATGAACGAGTGATGCTTTTATCCTCAGCCGAACTGGTTCGAAAAAGACGTCCGTCGCTAATGAGGTAGGCGACTACTCTTTGACCATGGGCAGATCCACCTTGGTCATTTCTCGCTTTTTTCTACAAGAACTGGAGAGTGGGGCATTCCTTGTGAGCGCTTGCAAAAGTTTCGTTTTGAAGGGCTGCAAACTCTGAGGCATAAGGTGGTTCTAATGTTACAGGGGGAACAGTGTCCTTTAGCGCTTGGGCCGACGTGGTGACGGGCTAAACGAAAGGGTTACTGGAGAACTGCGGGCTTAGGCCGATCAACACGGCGCAGAATTTCTATGGGGGCTGCTATCACTTCCGCCTTACTAGTGAAGTATTCGCATTCGAGATAGGAGCAGACCATGGGAAACCGATTCGCACGTCCCAAGTAGTCATGGACTGGTGCCAATTTATCGTGGTCGGAGGCCACTGGAGGGATTAACTTTTTAGAGACGACGAAGCAGTGCATCCGGTGTCTCTTACGATGGTTGACACTCAGCAACCATTAACACTTGCATTTTCAAACTCAAGCCCACCGGGGGAGCTTTTGTTGAAAAGGAAATTGACTTGCTGTCCCGGGAAACTGACGGCGGGAAAGTTGCTGGCGTTTCAGGGCGAGTGGGAGGATGAGAGAGAGAGACACTTATTTGGTGGATTTGATGACTAGGAGCAGAACGAAATTGGGAGTTTAGGGGACAGTGACTCCTCACATGGCCAGAATCTCCGCAAAAAAAAACAAATTAGAGGTCTACAAGGGTAATCCTACGCATAATATTTTGTTAGTTTATTTGTATTGTAAACCTAAAACGATGAACGTATTTTGGTCGAAATATCGATTGTAAATAAAAGTATTTTGACATGGGACTAACACCGGCTTCTTCAAAATAAGTCGGATCGTGGCTAACGAAGTGGTCTTGCCAATTCATTTGCATCTTTTACTGTGAAAGGATGCAGGGAAACAACTTCGTGACTATGGACTGACCCATACACTGGTCTGGACTCATCCAGAAATTGACGAGTCAGCGACTAGCTCAGACGATGGTCAGATTAATGCTCAGTACAAAGCTCATATGTAGGACTCATGTTAAACCACTCAAAACTCCTTTAAAGCTTTGCATTAAGCTTTTTCAAAAGAAGAGATTTATTTTGTTCAAATATATATATATATATATATATATATATATATATATATATATATATATATATATATATATATATATATATATATATATATATATATATATATATATATATATATATATATATTCATATATATATATATATATAAATATATATATATATATATAAATATATATATATATATATTCATATATATATATATATATATATATATATATATATATATATATATATATATGAATATATATATATATATAAATATATATATATATATATAAATATATATATATATATATATATATATATATATATATATATATATATATATATATATATATATATATATATCTGTAATAAGAGATTATTGCGCTCCCTGGGCTGATTGAAGAGAACTCCTATTCCTAGGAACGAATTAATACATCAAAGTGGTATTACTATTTCTTCCACACGTTTCCTCTTCTCTGGTTTCTACCACTTGATTTCACCGACTAGCCCAACATAACTCGGTCCTAGTAAGAGTTTTAGATACCGTTGGAAATTAGGGTATAGTTATCCCCTGCAGGAGACCCAGTTAGAGGGCCAGAAAAGGGGGTCTATTATCGACCACAAGCCTGAAACAAACTGTGGACTGCTGGTAGGATTAGGTTTAAAATTTAATAGGTAGGAGAGATAGGAATAGGCATAAATAGGATAAAACTTCCCACTAGATGAACTTAGAATAAATTGGGGACACGTTTGTTTTCGGAGTTGGAAAAACATATAAAGAGAGAAAGAGGAGAATACTAGGAGCGCTGAGGCGCTCACAGCAAAATTGGTGATGGAGTGAAAATTAGTTACACTTTGGGAAACAGGAGACACTCCTAATACGGACAGAAGCAAAGTGGTGCAAACTCTTCATAGAGAGATGAAAGTAGCACTAGTAAAGTTTATAGATAATGAGACCAGATACATCGCCATATGCCACCAAGAACGAGATGCAGAGAGACTAGTGCATCAAAAGGAATTGAAACCCTCAGAAAAATTGTGCTTAACCCAGCAATTTTCCTGAAAATTATAGCTAATAGGAGCGTAATTTGCAAGAAGATAGATCTAAGAAGAAGATCACACACTGCTGAGGAAGTGAAATAGGAGAACGAAAAAGTAATAAAAAAATAAAAGTCCCCTAGATTATCAACTTCGGACAACACAGCCTCGTATTTAAAATGGTGTAATCAAACAGTGAAATGGCCAAATCAATTGCTATTCATGCGATCCTCGCCTTTAATATGAGAATCCGCGCTGAAAACATGAAAAAGAAAAAATATATTGATTTCCAAATGTGATATAATTGGTATGCACTTAAGAAGCTCACAACCAAAATTAGACAAATAAAGACAAAAAAATGTTCAGAATACTCAGATGATCATGGGTGAAAGGATGGCAATTCAACCTCTAAAAAGTGTTTAAACTGCGAAAGAAATCATCGCACTATGTTATTGAGCTGCTCTAGAAGAAAGAAAATTATCGAAAGAGAAGAAAGAGTTAAAACAGGAAAGACAGAGGAAATAAAATGTCACGTACGCAGAAGTGTCAAAAGCTACAATTAATAAACTAAGGGAAGCGAAAACAAATATTACTATCCCACAGGAGCTAGGATCAGACCTCCTGGTATGTATACTATACTTGCACTTAGCGCATATCTGGAAACCAGGGACATTTACATCCACTTTGACTCAACTATTAGTGAAAAACGGAATCAAATAAATGTGGTTTCCTGAAAACGCTACTCCATCAGAAATATAGAGATCCTAAAAGACAAAGAAAATACAATGCACATGAAATTGACACTGAAACAAAATGGAAATATTAATAAAAACCAAGAAGTGAGCAACGACAATCAAGAGAACACTACAACCTAAAATGAGACGGAAAAGGCACAGCAATCATCGATCTTAAATGAAAATAAGAAAGAAGGAATGATATGCGATGCGAAAGATCTCAGACTAACGATCTATGCTAACGCATCACTGCCTCTTCCACAAAGAGTGAAAAAAGCAGACATTGTCTGGGCACTCGTTAAAGAGAACTGCAAATGGGCATACAAAGAAAATGAAAATGAAAAGACAGTCCAGAAATCTCCTATTGAAGGAAGAATTAGAATATATCTAGGAGAGGTAGTAAGTCTACATAACGGTACCTATGATATATTTAGAAATGGTAACTTTGCTTCAGACATTGAAATTATGGAAGGAACACATCGAAAGAAGAAATAGTTGACAAAATCCCCAATTAATGAACATAAAGTGTAAAATGACAACGATCCAATAAGCGATTCATACTGAAATAACGCGGAAAAATGGGAAGCGTTAAATATAGAAAATTAACTATACTGCAAATTAATGCAAACGGGTGGATGGGTAAAACAACATCATTTGGAAACGACATCAGGAATATCGATCCAGACATAGTACTAGTCTCGGAACACGTAGTAAATGAAAATGATAAAGGAATAAAAATATATAACTCTAATGTACTAACAAAAAAAGGGAGGAAGAAATGACGGAGCGGCTATGGAAATTAAAAAGATCTAGCATATACAGGGATACAATTAAAGGATGAAGCATACTTGGCCGTGAAAATTGAACTTGGAATTACCCCTTTAATAATATCAACGGGGTACCAACCACAAGGAGAAACATTTTGCCAATACATAATTTCATTACAATATTCGGCCAAGGTCACCCTACAATTTTCATGGGACACCTAAATGCAAGATGCAAAATTAATGGCTAAAGAACAATAAACAATGTAGGCAAAAATCTGGAGATGCTGTTGGATAGAATTATATTAGGCAGAGTGGGCCCAGATCACCCCACCTATATTACCGCAAATATCACTACCAAACCAGACATAGTATTAATCAGCTGTAATATGCCGTTAAATTTTCATATGGAACCGGTAGCAATTGCAAGCAGTGATCATATAGGAACACTACTTCCATTGAACCAAAATCCGATACAGATACTTGCAACGAAAAGAAAATTATATCATACGGCCAACTGGAGGATGTATAAAGAAGAGCTGAATACATATATCCCTAAAGAACTAGCAGATGCTACACTCGAAGTAATCGATGAAGAGCTGGGTCATTTGACGGATGCCCTGGTAGTCGCAGACTCGAAGCACGTTCTGAAGATGAGCCATCGGATAGTACAACAATATGAATGGACTACCGAGGTTCTGAACAAAGATAAGCAAGTTAAAATGGCATATGAATTAATATGGAAGGAAGGACATAAATGAATTAAAAATGGAAATGCAATACTTAATATAAGAACAGCAAGTAAAAAAGCTGGGAAAGAATTACAAGACAGATAGATTTTAATAAAACTCAAAAAAAACAAACTGGAGAGCTATAAATAGAATAAAAGGGTCGAAACCAAGAACAATAATAAAAATAAAAGATGAAACGGAAAACTAATCCAGAAAGAACAGGAATTAGAGCCAAGATTTCGCAGACATTGGAAATCAGTTTTCTCAATTTCATCGAAAGAAAACGAGGACTATTGGCACAAAACAGAACAAATGGTGAATGAGTACCTGAGAAATAACATAAACAGGATTACTCCAGCCCACAGGGTAGAAGCAGACAGGGAAGAACAAGTGGGCCACTGGCCAACAATAGCAACAGATGAAGTCATGAATGTGATAAGTCCATTTAAACAGAAAGCGCCAGAACCATCAGGCCTAACTAAAATAAACTTCACAAATGCCCCGAATAACATCCTAAGAGCATTAAAAAACAGCTTTAATGCGAGCTTAAGCACCGGATACTTCCCTGATACAGCTAAAACTGCAAGGATATTACTTCTCCCTAAACCAGCCACGTCTCCTAATCTCCTGAATAGCTTCAGGCCTATATCTTTTTTGGATTTTACCTGGAAAATATTTGAAAAAGTAATTACAAGACTAATAAAATACAGAGAAGAAAATAATCTATATAACAATTTCTAGTTTGGATTCCGAAATAACAGGGATACGACAATGGGCCTCGCACTGATATCAGATAAAATAGAACATGCTAAGGGAACAAAAAACACATGGACCTGGTGCTAAGAAACGTAGAGAAAGCATTTGATAATTTCTAGATCATAGACTTACAATACAAGATCCTAAATCTCCAAATCAACAATAATTTGGAGAGAATTCTCCGCGATTATATCACGGAAAGAAAACCAAAAATCATGATAAATGAATATGAGGGAAAAGAATTTGAAATGAACGCCGGATTACCACAAGGAGGATGTCTTTCACCAACTTTATATTCAGTATTTTCCTGCATATGATGTCTAAAACCAGCAAAAAGGATATGCAGCGAGTACAAAATAAAGCCCTTAGAATAATTACAAACACACGCGAAAGTAAAAGAAGGAAAATGAGAGATTTACACGTAGAGGCCAATTTAACACCTATAAATGTGGTCCTAAGGTAAAGGGCTAATGATATATGGAAGAAGATCAACAATTATCCAGGAAAGGTGGGCAGAACACATCTATATCAAGAAGAACAACGCAATCAACTTAAATTCCAGAGCTCAAGGCATCAGCTAAGGAGAGAAAAAGAGCCCATATGTACGTGATTAACTCAGAAAGATGAGCTTACGGAAAATTTAGAATAAACGAAGGGAGAAACAAATGAACAAATACCATATATGACAACAAATCACCGATGATACAATATAATTCAACGAGCACAACCGAAGAATAACCAAAACAGGAGAGAATAAACAGATAAAAGACAACCTATTAACAAATCTCTATTACAACAACCTAATTAAGACAACCGAACTAAGATACCTGAAAGCGACAAAATAGAAATGATATTATAACTCGAATTTACTAACGAAATTGACAACAGTAAAAAAAATGAAAGAACTAAGATAAACTAGAAAAAAACACAATATACAAAGCATTATATAATACTTCTAAAGGCATGAATGCCAAATAATTATTAATACAAACACAATATATACACATAGACAATAAGCGCAAGAGAATAGTCGGATTTCCCGATAACTTTATAACAGAGTAACGTAGGAACTCTGAGAGTGATAGGGAGTGAATGAATAAGGACAAATGCAGAATGGTGGTTCGGAATCCACATAAATCATCAGGTCCCCATTGCCCATTGGACATGGGTAGTCCTCTTTTATCTTTGACTATCGAGGCGGCTCAATCTGCCTCCTCACTAATCTTTAACTTTTTTTTAAATTTCCAATTTCCATCTTTCTATACACCCTCCTTTAGATCTTGCTCCTGAATTCCCATTGCCACTTTACTATCTATTTACTTGAACCGAGAGTCAGGAATGTGAGAAGTTTCTCCAGGTTTAAGTCGGCCGCGGGCCTCCTCCTCTTCTGTCTATCCCAGACGCGGGTTGGGTAGAGAGGGGAGGAAGACCTATAATTGTATTTCCCACACCTAATAAAAGTTCATTGGAGGTGTCTCGGCCATAAAGAAGCAATCCGCCCCAAAAAGAACGCTCAAAACAGGAAAAAGCCGCAAGAGCAAGGTCCTACGTTGAAGCAGCAACGCCAAAAAAAAACGAGAAAGAACCGCAACATCGAAGCTGGTGATGCTAAGTAAGGGCAAGGATATAATGGCCATGGTCATTTTTGCTCACTTAGCAAACCTGGCAAACCCAGGCACATTTGCAGAGGAATTAAATCGTCTTCTACAAATGAACGGGGTGAAAAAGAAGCTGTGCTTTCCGCTTCACCCTGCCTCAAAAGATGTGCTGAACATTCAGTTTACCAAATGCGCCAACAAAACTATATTTTAGGAACGAGATTTTTTGAATGAGTTGAATAATGATATTTTTTTCCATCGGTTGTATGTACAAATTGACTAAGAGCTAATGGTGAAGTTCAGAAATAAAAAAATATTATTGACTTTTTTGGATTTATTAAAAACAAAACGAATTACAAATGGTGAAGTTCAGAACATTTATTAAAATTAAGATATGGCAAGTTGAATTGGATTGCTTTTTTCCTATATTCGAATCTTTTATCGAATTCTTTCTAAAATACTGATACCCTCCTCTAAAAACCAATAAAGCCAGATGAAACTATTAAATAGAATTAAGATTCGAAAAAAATGAGATCTGAGGATACTTTTTCAGTATTCCAAAGGAATTCCGATATTTTCTTTCTTGCCTTTAGGCCTCGAAAATACGGATTAATCGGCAAAAAAAGACCAGAAGTAAGTTATTAGGAGAGCAGAGGACGTTTTTGCCAATCTTCCTTACAAGAGAAGGATGTGCTTTGCAGGCAGAACTTTGATCTGTGGAGAAAAACGTTATTGAAAACGTTCAATATCTTTTTGAATGATTTTAAAAAAATTTCTCTTGTGTAATCATAATCCTTATTATCTTCTAAAATATAATTAATAATCTCGTTTGTAAATACTTTGTATACAATCTTTTTAAAATTTATTTTATTCGAACCTTTCTCATATCCATTCAATATTCATTGAGTAAAAAGTATAAGGTCATAAAAAATGGTATTTTATAAATAATTTAGAAAAAAACCTCCAATTTACCCCAAAGAATTCCTAATAAATGTTTTTAAACTCTAAATCAACTATAAAAAAATGGATAAAAGCTTTGAATGTACAAAAGAAGGCCCTACGTTCTAATTTTTCTATCACTAAATAAATTCAGAAATAACTTTGCTAAAACATTCAATATAGCAAAATTCATCCCTTCCTACAGTTAATCTGGTTTGAGCAAATGGTGAGGTTCAGAAAATATATATGATTAACAAATGTTTTGGAATTCTTTAAAACAAAAGGAATCCCAAATGGAGTTTAGAAAATTTATTAAAATTAAAGTCTGGCTGCTTTTTTTTTCTGTTTTTGCGTATTGACTAGAACGTTATTGTTCATTTATCCCCCCAAAAAATAAAGGGGGAGATCCGAGAACAAATTCACATTCTTCATTTTCTGTTGAATTTAAACGTTAGCTTATACAAAAGGCTTTTTGAATTTTCTTTTTTTAGGGAAATGGAAGGTTTCCTAGTGGTATATGTACACTCTGCAGAGGGTTGAGGTACTCGATAACTTCCGCGCATCGGCCCCTAAGCTCAAACCGCTTTACCAAGCGGGTTAAGCTTGATAAACATGCTAGTTTGTGCGCCACCCCACATGCTGATAGCTTTCGGTCACACAAAGAAGGTATGCATGCATTTCCGTTTTCATTCTTTTCATCCTACAGGCACAGTTTTGATTTGGTCAGTAGTCTTTTGAGAAGCGAACGAAAAAGTTAAATTGATGATATATGTTGTTGGGCTAATGGTACCTTTAGCTCAGTCGGTAAAGCAATGTTCTAGATAACAAGAGTTCTGAGGTTTGAGCCAGGCGACGTGTTTTTTCTCTTTGCTTTTCTCGGGGTCACCTCCAGTTGGATTTCTTTTGTCTTGTTTCTATGTATCACTTATCACACATTCCTTTATCGAGCGGTTTAGGCTTGGGGGTGAATCTATGCTAGTTTGCGCGCAAACTACACAGGCCTATCTATAGCTTTCGGTCGCACAGAAAAGAGATGCATGCATTTCCCTTTTCATCCTCTCCATCGTACAGACACGGTTACCGTGGTCAGTAAGAAAACTTTCAATCGCAGTAAACAAATGCTGGGAGATGTAGATTTCATCCATAAATTTTGGGGTTTAATTAAGAAAAATCCCCTCATGGTGTTCTGGAGACTGTGTTGAAGCCCTAGATTGGATGAGGGACAGTGGGAAAGCTTTTTGTATTCTAGCAGGATTCTGCACCTGCGGAGACAGAGAGGAAGACTTACAAATAGTTTTCGGATAAGGAGCGGTGGGTAATTTGTTGCCGTTGGCATCATTAAATTGTGCGCATTCGTGTTGTATGTGGTTGGTCCTCTCTTCCTCCTATCAGAGAAACTTCAGTATTGAAGCAAATATTTATGCCTATTTACGTGTTGCCTCTTGTGATTTTTACCCATAATGGACACCACGAGTAACTTCAACCTCCTGTTCCCTTTCCTCGCTCATATCTATGTGTATTTTCAAAGATCCTTAGTGAAAGCCCATTCTACAAGACTTCGACGGAAATTTCTACATCAGTGTTTAGAGGAGCGTGTGATCCCCAAATAGTTACTGCCTGCTCGGTTGAGGAATGAAATTGAACATTCTTTTAGTCAGTTGAGTGTCCTCTCTTTAAACAAACATCTAGAAGCCACATAAATAAATGAGTTTTTACAGTTTAAAAAGTTACGTAGTGTGAAATATAACTTCATACATGATGTACTAAGGGACTGTAAAACACCACTGTTAGAAGCCAGCTACAACAAACTCAGATGGAATCTACATAATCTAAACATCCACTTAACTGAAAAATTAAACCGCTTTATAAGTGATAGTAATTGGAACAAAAATTTTTAAGAAAACTGCGTTGTGAATTTATGGAAAGAGCAAATATCAACCGATGTGAAACGTGCCATAGGATATGGACTCTCGTTCTCAATAAACAAAAAATCTGAAAGTGTGGACATTTCTGCCGCCTTTGCTAGATTAGAAAGAAATAAGAACATATCACTAAACCATATAGACATAGCAAAAGCAATTGTTTATCTAGTAGTAAAATAATATGAATAAGAGTTTACATAACTTTCTCAAACGATTTAAAACAGCCCTTAAATCATTAAAAATAGACAAGGATTTTCATATAACGAAAGCTGATAAATCCAACATGTGTGCAATAATGAAGGAACCATTGTATTTAGAAAAAATGGCACCTTTTTTAGCTTATACTAGTAGATACGTACTGTTAAGAAGTTATCCTTTAGATGATGTAATTAAGAATTTTAATAGAGGCTTGAAAATTTTTGTAAACAAACATAAAACAATTATTGGTTCAGTCTCTTCTAGTGGTTCATCATTACTTTATTTGTATGGCCTAATAAAAACCCATGAACCAGGCAATCCAATAAGACTCATGATCTGTGCAACTGGGCCAATCTAATATAAACTCTCGAAATATATAGTAAATTTACTTTCTCCGATCTTAGGATCCATATCACCCTCATATATAAAAAAATCAGTTGATCTTTGCAATAGGTTAGACAACATGAATGTAACATCAGTCCTGAGATTAGTCAGTTTTGATGTTGCTTTACTCAAGTGCCGTTGATGCTTTATTCGATTTCCGAGCTGTTCTTTTAAACTCTTCTGATTTGCCTTCACCGTCCGACTCGATCATTCAACTTATTTGTTTATGCATTACAAAATGTAAATTTAGTTTCAATGGCAAGTTCTACGAACAAGTGTTGTGCATGGCTATGTGTAATCCCTTATCTCCCTTATTGTCAAATATATATATGGAATATTTTGAAACCAGGCTAATTCCACCGTTTTGGTCCACACAACTTGTTTGGTACCGCTATGTAGACGATGTTTTGGGAATTCTAAAGAAAGATTTGGACCTCAATGGTTTTCTTTTACTTATTAATTCATTGGTTGCGTCAATTAAATTCACTTTAGAAAAATAAGAAAATTAAAGCTTTCCTTTCCTAGATGTTCTAATAATTAGACAACCAGACATGTTTAAGTTTTCTATTTTCAGGAAACCAACAAATAATTTATCCTATGTCCATTTTTATTCAGGTCATTCTAAAAGTATTAAAACATCAGTATTTATGTTCATGTATCTTAGGACGCTCAGAATATCTAGTCCTGATTACTCGTATGTAGATGAAGAATTTACAAAATAGAAGAGATTGCCTTTAATCTATGTTACGCGGAATATATTTTGTAAAACTGCAAATATAAAGCTAAAGAAACATTCTATAACCGCAAGTTAATGAAAACAGAACCTTTACCTAACATATTACTTTTTCCTTACCATGATAATTTCTTTTATGGAGTACCAATGTTAAAACAACTTAATATAAGTGTAACTTTCAAATACAATTATATATTAAAATTTATGTTAATAAAACACCACCCAAGGAACGATAATAATGTAATATATAGTATACTGGTCAAAATCAGATACCATAATGTATATAAATGATTTTATTAGCAGAAATATCAGTAAATCTTTCCTAATCTCCAGCACAAATGAGAGAAATGTAAATATTAGCCACGGTTTGTTTTCCCTAGATCCATTCCTATCTTTCTTCCTCAAATCAAACTTATCAGAGGTCATAAAAAATCTGACCTTATAGAGAAAAGATTGCTTTGTATAAATAAGGTGTCTCTCTATTTTATAAGCCATTGTGAGTTTGAAAAAGTTAAGATAACGAAAGTACTAACTCCAATCAATCTTTCTTTTTCCCTACGTGGTATAACCAACGTTTAAATATATCTAACAATGTTTAGAAAATGTTTTCAAAATGTTTCATATATGTAAGACATTGTGAACGAGACCCAACGTATGGATTAACCTATTTACTCTTATCAAATATTTTGTGTATTGGAATTGGTGTGAACATATACACATTCAGAGTAAGATGAATACATGTACCATTTCTGCTTCCTCGAAAATATTGTTAATAGTAAACTTTATGTCCTATAAATCGTTCCACTGCTTTAGAGCAGACTAATATTTTCCCCAATTTTCTATAATATAATACAAAATCGAAATCTGAGTGAAGACGTCTTTCATAATACAACTGTCTGCTTATAATTTTGTCGCATCTCCCCAGAAGTGACAAAGAAAACACGTGCTGGGTTTTGCTAAAGTCATGTTACAATAGTTACGATGCTCTAAACAAAGCAAATAATGATAGTTTTTATGTAGCTAGACACGTTTTATTTTTTTAACATATAAACATATGTTTAAATTGCAATATTAATCAATGCACAGATCCTTGGCGGCAAGCACACGCTCTAGGCGAGACCTGAAGACCGCACACACGTTGGGGACGAAGTCCTTTCTCATGCTGTTCCAAATGAGGTTGATGAAGGACTTTAGCTCGTCGACATTACTGTGCTGCACTTTGCAGGCATTTCTCTAGATATGCGCCTAAACGTTGTAATCGAAGATATTGGGGTAAGGCTACTGCAGCGGCAAAAGTTCCTTTAACCAGAAGTTCATGTTCGACCTCAACCACCCTTGCACGTTCATGGCCCTGTGGGCAGGGCATCGTCCTGCTTAAAGACGTAGTCCGCCTCTTTCGTAATCTTTCAAACCCAGGGTAGGACTTTTGTGGCCAAGATGTCCCTGTAATCGGCCGCACTGAGCATGTAATCGGCCGCGAACCACACCGGCTGCCTCATCTCGCCATTGGAAGCCACGACGCCGAGCATCATCACGGAGGTCAGGTGCTTGGTCGTGGAAACGTAGCGAACCTCGAAGACATCCTGGCCCAAACTTACTGTCTATTGATGACCAAATCGACCGTCAAATTTTTGTCATCAGAAAAAAATTAGAATTATATCGCTAAGACTCTTCAATTCGTTGAGCAGCACTCCCGACGCTGCTCTCGGTTATGGTGAGTGAGCAGAGGTCCTTCCATGCGCGTTAAGCTCTTGACGCCCTCCTCCTCAATGGCCCTGGACACCGTGGTCATCAAGCCCAGTTATTTTGAGCTCTGGAGCACTTTCAAAGGTATTTTCCACAGCCAGCGGTTGATAACTTGAGGTTTGCCTGAATGAGGTAAATCTTTGTGGTGTTCCCCTTTCTTGAGACTCTCCGTGATTCTGTTGAAGATCATCCAGGTGCCGTTGATCCGCTTAGCGATGTCGGACTTCTTGTAAGACCCGAGCAGGAGAGCTTAGATCTCTAATATTTTCATTTCAATCTCGACACACTTTTGCATACAATGGAAAAGACGTTTTAATGACAAGTGCTCGAAAGTAAAATTTGAAGTTTGTTTGGCAGAACCATTTCTATCTTCCACGTAAACCTCTGGATAGATAAAAAGCTGAGTATAACAGAACTCTCGCAAAACCTAGTATTAGAAGGTACAAGCGAATGAACATATCTCACTGGTATCATTTTAGAAAAGCATACGCAAGTATAGCGACAATCTAATAGCTCAAAGTCTACCAAGAAGTAAAGGAGATCCCCGAATGACATTTTAAAATTGCCTGCAAGAGTAAATTTCCCCAGACCCCAATCGAAAGCAAATATGCCAAGGCTTGGCTGCAATTAAAGTTAATGTTTGAGATTCAACACTAAGAAAATTCTCTAAACATATGTTGCTGCAAACCTCGCGTTTGCAAAGGAGAACGATGATAAAATATTTGAAACAAAGCATTAAGCACCGACAAAACGAAAATGAAACTATTGGATATAAGTGCATAAGATTTTGATAAGGCACTGCCTCTTACAAAAAACACCGTACCAACCATAATGTACGGTGGGGTCAGCCACAAATCCAGGGGGAGCTACGGGGTAGAACTCCCCCGAAATTTGAGACCTGTTTGTGTTTATATTACTTTTTAAGCTATGCTTGTATTCTGTTATTCACAAAAAGTTATGTAATTATGTAGAAAATATATAAAATCAGTTATTTAAACCGTTGCGATCGAATGTATCTTATATGATACATGTCTAAGATAACCATTATTATTGTTTAATGTGCTTTTCTTAGTCTACTCAAAGCGAGAAATTCCGGTTGGCCCCCGCTCCCCCCTTTTTATCTCAGATCCGCCACTAGTTGAAGAAGAAAATATTATGGAGTTTACTTTTTTTGCAAATCCCACAGTAATATTTGTTAAAATCAATAGACCAATGAGGAGATATTATTTGGCTCTTTTAAAAAAAAAGACTTGTGCGATCATTAAGAAAACTGGAGGTAGTTAGGTAACTATACTTTCAACTGGACGACAATCCAAAACTTAATACCACTGTAATAAAGAAATTACTTGAAAATTCTAAAATTCATAAATTGAAATGTAAATATGTGTTGTGAAATGAACTCCATACAAGATATAAAGGTGAAATTCAAAACCGCGTCCACCAGATAAAGAAAATGAATTTTGTTGTGGATGTAATACAGTAAGGAGGAATCAAACAAAATTCATAGTATAACTTGCTACATGTTAGTAGAAACCTAAGATAAACGTTGTCCTCTGCAACTGGTAACATAGCTCATGTGACAAAATATTAATTACTATGTTGTCTGTGTATATAAAGTTTTGATCCTTGTTCCATTTTATAATATTGCTTAAATTCATTCTTCCGTTGCCAAAACGCCTTAGATTTGTGAATATTACTCTTGGAATAATTATGCCAAATATATCACCGTTGTTATTATAATATTACATAATCAAAAGCTTACATTAGTGATGTGTATTTAATCATCTGCTCCAAACTGTAAGCTATTCATCTTTGTCTGTGTGTAAATTTTTGAATACATATGTGTGTAGGTATGCACCTAGTGCTCTCTATTTTCTAGATTAGGAGCGATACCTGTAAGGAACCACTTGTTCCAAACCCCTATTTTAATTACCATAAATTTTGAATGACTATAAGATAAAAAGATGAATGTTCTCTCAAACGGGTTCATTCTTGCACCAAATAAGTATAAATATAAAGTTTCTTGCGAGTTAAGAGAGGACATCCAATATAAAATATTAAATCATATTAAAAGCACATTTTCTTATTTGCCATTAATGAAGATGTACCTCTCATCGACTCAGCTATTCATACTGCTTCATAAAGTAACGAATATCAGTGCAAAGAAACAAGAGAGAAAATGGGAGAGCAATGGAAACAACATGAGTTAAATAAATAGGAAGGGACAATCAATAAAAATTTAAAAGCGAGAGCAAAGGACAATCAATAAAAAAAAATCAACGGAAAACTGTAAAGGATAGTAAAGACAGTCAATAAGAAAAGAAAAAGTATAGAATAAGCAAATACATAAAGAAAAGGACAAGCGATTGAAATAAAAACATTAATATAGAAGAAAAATGATAGAAAATAGAGCCAAGAGAAAAGAAAAATTCAAAGAATGGTGATCTACATATATATAGAAGGACAAGTAAAGGAAAAGAAGAAGTGATGGAAAAGCTCAAGATGTAGAAAAGAATAATCGATAGAGAAGGATAGCGAGAGACAAACAAGTACAAGCGATGAAAAGGAATCCGCGATAGATAAGACAATTAACAAAAAAGAGACGATATGGATAAAGACAAGGGACAAAAGATAGACACTTGATAGGGCACGTGATAGAAAAGGAAAATCGTTATATATGGAGAAGCGATAAAAAATAAGTGACAAAAAATGACAAGGAATACTAAAAGAGTGATAAATGTGATATAATAAGATTAGGAAGAGACTGCTAACATTAAAGTATAATATATTTATACAAATGAAGACTTAATTAAAATAGAAATTTAACAGGAAAGAAAATTATATGGAAAAGGTCAAGTGATATAAAAGGACAAGTAGTAAACAGGAGAAGCTATGCGGTCCACAAGTGTTAAAAAAGACAAGCTATGCGACGTGCAGTGATAAATAGGAAAAGCTATGCGAAAGACAAGTTGTAAAAAAGATAAGCTAGGCGACGGAGAAGTGGTAAACAGGACACTCTATGCGACGGAGAAGTGATAAACAGGCCAATCTATGCGACGGAGAAGGGGTAAACAGGACCATCTATGTGACAAATAAGTTATAAACAGGACAAACTATAGAAATGGTCATACATGAAAATGGAAAAGTGTCAGAAAAGCACAAACTATACACAGAAGAAGGCAAAATTACTTGAGAGATAACCAATAAGAAACGACTACTACAAAAGAAGTAAGAGAAATACTGAAGAGAAAGAAGGTCGAGTTGAGGAACTAGTCGGTTTCGTAGACGATTTCGTGAAAGATTCTATGCAAAACATCTGGGAATTAATGATGTTTTACCTACAGGTTCCGAGGAACTCTTGACAAGCCACCGCCAACAGATCAAAAAGCTTAAGGAAGGGGTAGAAAGATAGAGTTTACAGTTATTTTTCTAAAAATAGGTAGAGCGAATGTTTTCGATGGAAGAACTTTATACATTAACAACTCTCTTATCTTTCTGAACTAGGAAGAAAGAGTGAACGTTGTCAAGCAATGTGACGAGATTTACAAACACAGCGAATTATTCTGGAGAGAGGGGTTGCACTTGAACTGGTTAGTGTGTGCGAAAATTGTAAACCTTTGAAAAAATGTTTTGATAGCTTTTCTGACAGGAAACATTTTGTATCATCACAGTTAAATACATATAGCTTAAAGTTCTAAAAATAACCTTAGTGGAGAATTCAACTGATCAAAGATAAGTCTAAAGGAAAATATGGAGGCGTTATTTTATACCTAAAAATCGACTACAAAGATTTTGAATAACATTTTTTAATATAGTTTTATGTATAGATTTAAAAAAATGGAAGTCATTTTTATCGACATGACTGCAGTTTTTTGTAAGTTGCCAATTACTATTTTTCAGCAATTTTGAAGATTTTAACGAATTTCATTCTTTCATTTCTTATTATTAGGTTATTTAACTAAATAAAATTATCAATAAAAGCAACAATTTTAATTAAAATACCAAGGCGACGGTGCAAAAATAGCTCAGATAAATTCTACTACATGTGTGATTCAGTAACATTTAAAAAAGCAAAGAAAAATTTGTTCTCTTGTGAAAAAACTATATAATTTGTACTTTGGATGTAAAATTGGCGACCAAGATAAACCATGGGCGCCACATATCTGTTGCGTGAGCTGCTTTAATTCTTTATCAAAATGGTCTAAAGGAAAAATAAAAAGTCATCAATTTGGTGTTCCAATGGTATGGCGAGAGCCCCAAGATCATACCACTGACTGTTATTGCTGTTTGGTAAACATACAAAGTAAGGAATTGCTTTTTCTCCACTGTACCTATATTTTGAATTAGTATACTATAATATTAATTTTTCAAAATATAAGATTAATTAAGTTTAGAACTACTTTATTGTAATCACACATATGTACATAACTATAAATTGTATGCGTATAATTTCCATACTTTTAGGTAAAACAACAAAGTGCGCCTTAGCTGTGGTATATGCCAGCCTTAGATCTGCTATTCGGCCTATACCTCACTCAAAATACATTCGAGTAGCTGAACCCCCTGCAGAAATTCTTTTGTCTAACTCTGAAGAATCAGATATGGAATCTTGTGAACCAGAAACTGAAATTTATGTTTCTGAAACTGTTGATACTACTCCAAAACCTTTCTCACAACTTGATATAGATGATCATGTAAGAGATCTAAACTAAACAAAGCAACATAGTGAATTACTGGCCTCGAGACTGAAAGAAAGAAATTTAGTATCAAAGTATGTTCGAATTACTAATTTTCGCATTCAATCAAACAATTTACAAGACAAATTTTCATTTGACAGCAATTTATGCTACTGTAATAATATTCCACGTATCTTTGAAGAATTAGATATACATTATTAACCAGATCAATAGAGACTTTTCATTGACGCTTCTTTATATAGTAGTAAAACCGTGCTTCTGCATAATGGAAATAAACTACTATCGATACCAGTAGCTCACTCTGTTGTTTTGGAAGAAACTTATGAGAGTTTAGATTTCATTTTAAAAAGCATTAAATACAGTAAACATAAATGGTTCATTTGTGCTGACCTTAAGGTAGTAGCCATTATAAATGGCTTTCAGTCAGGCTACACAAAATTCATGTGTATTTGTGCCAGTGGGACAGTAGAGCTCGAGGAGAACATTACATACGCTCAGAATGACCTTTAAGAGAAGAGACAAAAGTTTGTTGTCATAATATCATAAGGTTAGTCATTGGTTCCTAAGGAAAACATAATTTTGCCACCACTTCACATAAAATTTGTTTAAATGAAACAATTTGGAAAGCCTTAAAGCATGAACATCCATCCTTCTAATATTTAAAAACAAAATTTTCTAAGATTAGTGATGCTAAAATTAAAGAAGGAATCTTTGTTGAGCCTTAGATTCGACAACTTATGGTAGATAGTGAGTTTGAGGTAAAATTGAGCAAACCAGAATTTGAGGCCTGACATATTTTTAAAGGTGTATTTAATATTCTTTTTGGAAGATACAAATCAAGAAAATTAACACGTTTTTGTTCAGAAATTGATTAGGTCTTAGAATGAGTTGGGATGTCTTACTCGTATGTCACTAAAGGTGCATTTCTTTGGCACCATCTGTCTTTTTTTCCAGAGAATCCAGCAGACGTCAGCGATGAGCATGGTGAACGATCCCACCAAGATATTGCTATTATAGAAAATGGAGACCTGCAATGCTTGCTGACTTCTGTTTGACCCTTAAAAATGATTTTAAACCCACCGGATTGCGTCTTAAAAATTATTTATTTGAAGTATCAATTTTTTATCCTTTAATACCATAGAGACATTCAAATTTAAACGCATCGTTTATTTTAATATCAATAACTGAACATCACCATTCTTGCTTAGAGGAAATATCTCCTTTTTTGCCTAGGGGGGAGGGTTGAAATTGAAATATGCACCGGTGGAATGAAAAAGGAGGAAAGTGATAAAGCGCAAACATAAAGTTCGGTACCAAAATCCCCGCGTCTGGGTAGGAGTAAAGCGAATTAACAAATAGCTCTCATACGCTGAACAATGCTCTTTTGTTTATGCGAGATCTGTCAAAGTGGACGGGTGAAGGGTGATGAATACTCAGTAATTACTAAATATGAGCTTCTATAGTCAGTGGCGGATTTAGGTATAGGCAATGGACAGACGCTAGGGGCGGCATGGATTGCTGGTGGTGACAAAAGACGGGGCGAAAAAGCGACCACCCAGTACCCAGATCAGCACTCCTTTTTCTATCCATGTTACTTATTATTTATATATTTTGTTATTGTATATAGTAGTGTAGTTATTTATTATTTGTAAATATTTTTTGTTACACGTATACGCAATGATAATAATGTGTTATTTTTCCAAAATAATGAATAATATTTATAAACAAAATAATACTTACAACCGACTGTTTTGTTTGGGGAGGGGGCGAAACAGTTAAAGAGGGTGCCAAAGGGGTGTTTCGCGAAGGACACAAGCCCGCCAGAACCTCACTGTCTATAGTGCATTGCATTCAGACAGATTTCTATTTTCACCTAAACTCGTACCATATGATCATACCGACGAAAAATCTTCATAATGGCTTTGCCCATACTGTTATCGAATCTTTAGCGCATCCTCCCTATCAAACCCAGAAAAAGGAGTCTAAAAGAGTATATTTCTTATTTAAATATGTATGGTTATGTTACCAAAACTCATAAAAAACCCTTCAAGTTCTGACAAAACAAACATACCTTTTCATTTAATTGTTAATATTTGCATTAATATATTGCCAAAACTCCTTCTCTTTCCCCCTAATAAATCTTGCAATACAACGCTATTTATTGACAGCTACAGTCCCTTCTAAACGTACGTATGGGAGAGAAATATAAACCTAAGTATCGTTTGTTTTAATCGTATGGAATAATTCCAGCTGAATTCTACATTTTTTTGTTGTTTTTTTGGCTAGCTACGCGATTCGTCGATAAATACCCGAAAAACGCTTTCAAAATACTTACTCCTCACAAATCTCTATTTATCCTCTCAAAAGAAAATCAAATAAACACAGCTTCCAATTCTTTAACAGAATTTTATGCTTGTTCCCACTGAATCGATTTGGGAAAGTGGATTACGTCTTTGTAGCTCAGATTCTGAAGCAAAAATAAGCTGAAACTCAAATATTTACAGCACAGGCGATATAGCTGAGTCAGACAATAAGCCCCAACTCAAAATTTAGAATTTACTTCATGTAAAATTCCTATTTTAATGGCAATGGGGTCTGTTTCTTATGGTTTTTTTTACGGGGATGTTCTAGTAAAGTACAGAAATTTAAAGTTGCATTAAATTGGGGTAGATTTCTTCAGTGGATAATTTTGTAGAAATGGATGTAGTGTCATGTTATTCAGAAGTGTATGTACGTGACGGGATCTGATTAAAAAATGGTCATACATAAGTTGATAACTCCGAAAAAGAGTATTTGAAGATATTCGCAAATTAGTGAATGTACTGGACTGGTCTTGGGATGCTAAGAACTGGATGAGCACGTAACTCTCCCCAAGCTTCTGCAACGAAAGCGAATTTCCCTTGCTTGAATGCCAAAATTGCACCAATAAATCAAGGAGTGGGGAGAATATTTATTTATAAGTGAATGGTAAAAGTAATAAGTAAAAAAAAAACGTTGTTATCCCAATCACCTTAACGTCTCCTCCGGCAATGTACCTTCCACGCAATTTCGCTTCCTTTCACGTAACCACATCCATATTGTTTCAGGCGGAAATATTTACGAAGTTCTATTTTTATCAAAATAATAAATTAATAAAAAATAGTGTTAAATTCAATGGTTTAAATGGTCATCAGGTAAAGATAAATAAAAATGTTCTGTAACTTTCATAATTTCTTCCACTACAGTCACTCTGATATCTACAGACTAATTAGTTATAAGGTAATGACGTCTGATAATCAAATTTGACAACAGCATTACTTACCTCCGGCGGAACAGGCGATCAGAGGGTCAGCCTCGATATATAATTATGATGATGATGACGGGGTGTTTGTTAATGATGATTTTTATTGTTGTCATGATGAGGCATTTGAAGTTGTTCAAGATATAGATCATGATTATGATATTTATGATGATGTTGCTGAAATTAAGGAATATGATGTTTTTCATTCTATCGATGATGAGTATGATGTTAATGTTTAATATAATGATATTTTTAAAGATATGAATGATGATCGTGATGAGATAAAGATGTTTGTGATGATGGTAAGTTCACAATAATGATGATTGTAATCATGTTGTTCATGAAGATGTTAATAATGAAGATGCTCACGAAGACGATGATAAGGGTGTTTTTATGATAATGATGATGACATTTATGATGCATATAATGATATTGTTGTTCAGGATGGTGATAGTCAAACAAGCATCTTCATCATCTTTAATGCAACCGGAGCAGGACCCCATCTTATCCCTGCCCTGGACAAACGGCCCAAGAGAAGCTTCCGCTAGGCTCGGTGTAGCGCTCGAGTTTGGCTCTTTGCTTCTTCAAATATTTTAGCGTTTACATCAACAAAATTAGATAAATGATATTAAAAATCCTTTTGTGGACTGCGTTCCCTACCGGCCCGAACGCTCTGAGGTGGGTCTACCTTAATAGAAGAGATTTAGCCGGGGTTGGAGAGTTCTTCCCCCTCCCTGGTCTATCGCCTCAAATAGTCTTATTTTTAATATATATCTTATATTTCTAAATTCCCCAAAGTACCCACTTTCGTCTATACGAAGGTCTCTTCACAAATGGCAGAGATGCCTTAGTAGATTTTCGCCTTCTGTTTTTAAATAAATAATAAGAAGAGCAGAAAGAATTATAATAATAATTATAACAAAAGGGACAGATTTTACATTTTACGCGTAGAGGACAGATTTTAGGAATTGTTGATTCTTCGATGATGTAAAGGGTATCGCGGAACCCAGTTCACAAGGCCCAAATAAAATACACACAAGAAATTTATACAGGAACAGGGATCTAAAGGCCTACCAGAAATTCAACAGGATTTATCAGGACAGTGCTAAATTTCGAGGTATCGGCAAGGGGTTAAATGAGTGCACACAAAAGTATTTACAGTATTATTTATATCAAAATCAAAATTAAATAAATTGACTGCTAACAAATTATACGAGGGCACATCAAATAATAAGAAAAGTCACAAATGCTTATCACCATCTAACGAACACAAATCGTTCTAACTAAAATAGATATTCGCGCATACAAAATTGGGTTCTATGGATAATTTGCTTAAAGCCGAAACGACACGCGCCGTTGAAGATGGAATAGGCTACGCTACTCTTTTTACAGGTGTTCCCGAAATAACCTCCCTGTCTTACGTCCCTTACCCGAAGGCCCAACGTTTTATGAATAAAACTGATTAATTTGAAAGGGACGTAAGAAGAAAGAAATACTCCAAAATACCTGATACAGAGCAGTGAAGTAATAACCCACGTCGGAAACCAAGGCGAAAGAGGGTCGACGACGAGAAGTGAATTCGACTTAAGTACACAGGGGTAAAAGCGATGGCAGTCTTCGGCAAGGAGAAACCCCCAGACGGCAATATAGAGGCGAAAGGCATCGAGACTACGAGAAACGATGACTCAAAGGCCCAACGACCTGAGAGAAGGAAATCGAGATGCTAGAATTCCCCAAAGAGGAGATTGCAAGCTGACTAGGGAAGAGCTTTCGCGTGCCCAGTGTGAACGGCTTCCCAAAGGAGAACACTTGAAAATCTAACTGGAAGAGCACAACTGGATGCAGCCGACAAAGGGGCAGCGACAACGCTGGCAGGAATCAATGGCACAAAATTCTCGCTGCACGAAGGAATCCAGTTGGGGTCTCCAAAGTGAAGGTCAAAGGCAAGTGACAGAAAACGATTCAGCGCAGTAATCAAGGCAGAATCCTCGAAACAGAATAACTTAAAAGGGCTCACGGCCCCATTTATACCCTTCAGTACGAAATAGGGAAAATGGAAGTGGGGGGGGGGGTGACTCACTTCCCCTACGCAAATTAGGCTAGTAAGTTACCGAAGTTTAGGCCAAAAATGGTAGCCTCGAAGCCGATCGACCTGCGCTAAACACCATAAACTATGATGAGCAAGGGAAGGCATGGGAATACGAGGGCCTACCCTTTGCATAAACTCCATCATTGATCTAGATGGAGAGTGTTGACTCACACAGTATAGCAACATTGAAAATGACCTTAGCTCTTATTACTCATAATACCGTCAATCATACTACCGCCAATAATAAATTAATATTAATAATATTTAAATAATAAAATAATAATTAATATAAAATCATTTGTTTAATTTTTTCAATAAATATGATTTTTTTCATTTTTAGCCTTATGTCAGATTGCTTTACTTTAGTTTCTGAGAGATTTTCTTTACTTGGTCATTTTGTGGTGGGATTATCTTTACTTGATCCTAAGCATGTCCTGTAGTGTGTTAAAAAGTGGGAAAGTGTTTTTAAGGGAAGAGAGCAAATTTAATTTGTTCAGATCAGATGGGAAGTATCAGGTTGAGTCATGAGCAATTTCTGTAAATTGGAAGCATTTCAAACTTCCAGGGTTTTAACCTTAACCTTAAATTACCTGTTTAAAAACAGTGTTCACCACTCATCTTTACATCATAAATAAACAAGTGTACATCATAATTTAAACTGAAATATAATGCCCTAAATTATAGGGAATAAAAGTGCATATTCGTCATGTGATGTTGTGGGAGCTTAAGAAAAAGAAAAACGTTTCAGAAACAGCAAGGAAATTGTGCAGCGTTTATGGCCAAAGTGCCATTACTGATTGCCAAGTCCGAAATTGTTTTTCAACATTTCGTTCCGGGGATCAATCAGTGACAGATGAAGCAAAACAAAGACTATCATCAGACTTTTATGCAGATGGTTTAAGAGAATTATTGAAATGCAAACTTATACTTTCAACAGCTGCAGCGTGTGCATGAAAATCTTTTAAAAATCGCTCTGGAGACAAGAGATTCATATACAGAAAATCTCGCCGGAAAAATATTTGACGTAGACTTAAACTGGTCTGTTCTGCCCCATCTACCATATTCACCAGACCTTGCACCAGGTGATTTCCATGTTTTGGGGTTCACAACAAAATACTCTGAATAATAATATAATTTCTGAAGAAAAACTGGCGAAAATATTTGTGGAGAACTTCTTGAACTCAAAACCTACTGAATTTTAATTAAGAGGAATCAACAAGTTACCTGCTAAATGGCAAGAAAGGATTGACAAAAATGGGGAATATACTATTAATTTAATTGAGTAAATTGTTGTTATTAAGTCCGCACACAATTTAAAGATTGTATCTAACATGAACAAAACAGATAGTTAAATTTGGAGGTACAGGGTGAGGCAGAGAAATCGGATGATTTTGAAATGACTTCCCCAGACATTAATGAGTTCGTATTGAATTAGCATTTGACCAAACCAAGTTTACGTGGCAAAGTAAACAATGAGGTATATAAGCATCTGCTTTAAGACTTTAGGGCACATGTGATGCCATCTTTACGAACATCAGAAGTACGTGAGACTGTTTTTACGGACGACAAAGCTCCGTGCTAAAGAGCAAAGATGGTGATTGAGTTCTAGAATGCTGAACACATTGACTTTGACTAATTTAACCCGGATAGAATGGAATAAAGAATGGAAGAAGAATGGAATAAAATCTCGCCTGATCAATATGACAAATTAGTGGTCCAACAGCGAAGGAAGAGGCACTCTTGGCAATCAGAAAAGGAGACTAAATACTTTAAATTAATATTTGGTTCAATTAATTATCAATGAGAAAATTGTTGTTTTATGGTTATGACTGCATTTCTACCTATCATTCTATACTTTTGGATACATCTTTTCAAAGAATAGTTTGTACAATTTTCATGGAAATCAAACTAGTATTTTCCAAACCATGTAGATTAGGGTATTTTACCTAGTTTTTTTAAGTTAATCTATATGCCTTGACCATGGTTTACCTGTATGCAATCTTAAACTTTTTACCACAAATTTTCACTTCATGCTTGAATTCTTTTCTCACTCTCCTTGCTTTTAGCCAATGATATTTTACCCAACCTATAGCACTCAACCTTCTCTTTTCTACTTCTCGTTGTTTGCCTACTCTCAGGGTGGTACTTTTTTTTTGACTGGTACACCGCCTATCTTGAAGGGAGGTATTACTTCCCGGCCTAAATGCGGGCAGTTAAGAACCATCTGGAAGTCCCTAAGAGCCACAGTGCCTGCAGTACTCCCACCTTGGCTGCTTAAAGGTTTGCAGGGCATGCGATTTTGTATCTTAAACTGTTTTCACTCAGCCTAATTTCACCACCTTCCTTACTTATACCTCTTCACTCACTTTTCTGACGAGGAAAATGGTAGCCTGTGTAGGCTGTGACACTTGGTACCTGAAGTAGCAGCACATCCTGCTGACCCGAATACCCTTTGGAAAGGCTTGGCTCACTAAGTTTATTTCGATCTTTGAAATGCCAGTGAGAGGCTGGCGCACCCCATTGTATTTCTATGCACCCCTATTTTTATAAAAGCATCACTTCCTTATTTATCTTATCTCAGTTTAGGTCCTGACCAACTGCTTAATGTCGTGTTAAAATGGAGGTTTTGGAATCTTCATAAACAACGCTCTTTTATATCAGCAGAATGCAAAAGTCCAGGCTCGAGGAGGTCTTGGTTTTACCCCAATAATACCTTCCCTGTGCCTTATGCGTTGCTTCCTTTTTCCGATGCATAAATTTATACTGTCTAATTAGGGGGAGCTTTCCTGCCATTTTGGTTGCCAGATCAAATAAAACTTTCGTTGCCCGTCCCTGGGTCTGTCACATGAAAGAGCTTCAGATCTTGAGCGTCTTGTCGACGACTAGTCTTCGGATTTTTTGCCTGTGGCCGCAAGTTGAATATTGGTGTTTGAGTATCGAGGACCATGGCAACATACCTTTGACCAGTGTCTAGGTCTCCCTCTCTATACTCATTATTGGTATAGAGTTTCCCCTTTGCAACTTATAAAGCCACCCTCGGCAGCTACAACTCTATACCCTCCATGATTATTCTAGCAGAGAAGGAATTCTCCCTCCACCCTTCCATGGAGGGGGCACCCTTTCACCATTTTCTGATTGGACTAGCGTAGAGTCCCCCTCCCTGTCTTTCTTAGTTTGTCTCTTCTGAGAAGGAAGAGAAAAGAAGGTGCATTTCCAACCCTCTTCTTTCTCTAAAAGTGGTAAAAATGCAAGAAGACTCTCCTTCCTGGGGAGGGGGGGAGGAGCTCCCAGAGAACGAGTACGCATCAGGCAGAGAGGGTAGGTCCCAAGCCTCTCATAAAGGAATTGCCCGGCATTTTGGCTTTAAACGCTTCTTGATATTTTACTCTTATAGTTGGAGCATGTTGTTCCATGAGCGTCAGGCCTTAGCTCTTTTTCGGGGAGAATCAGTAAGTGGCCAGTTTCTCAGAATGAGCCCTTCTGGTAAATCCTGCTAGCGAGCCGCACTAACCTTTCTCGAAGCAACGTGATTCATACCTTTTTAAGAAGGATGTCCTTACCGTTCAAGCTGCGGACGGAATATCTTTTCGAAGCGCAAAGAATTCTTCGTGTATCAACCTTGGACCTCCTACGACTCTCAGTTAAGAGAGCACCCTCTGTGCAGAAACAGTGCACAGTAGAGTACTATCCTGGTTGGTAAAGTTGGGAGCAATACAGGTCTGTGGTCCACGTCAGCGAAAGCAGACACACTCCCCTCCCTCCATGCGTCCCCATCGAAAAAAAACAAAGCGACCACGCTCCTCAACTGACACGGTAGACCTACAGGAGACAAACTCTCGGAGGGAGGTTGTGAGGCCATTCCGAGAGCTTCCAACGTCTGTTCCCTGGAAGGAGGGAAGATACAATGGAGCGTTAGCTCTCTCGTCTGGAATGTCAGTCCCATTCATAGGATGCTGGATTCCTGACCCATAAGCCATTCCACAATCCCAAGGTTTTGAATAGGTAGGAAACAAAGGCTATAACGTCGAACCAAGCATTCCTCTCTAAACCTTCGAAAGCAGAAGCGCAATCTCAGCTCTTTTTGCAGCCAACAATCCATGAGTTCCTCACTCATAGTACGACCTTCGCATCTCTTTTGAGTCTAAGCTGGAGTGCATTTTTCTTTAATCAAGTTTCCGTGTGTCTGCCTTAACTAAGAGGAAATGCAGAACCTTGTCCCTTGTTGCTCAATTTAGCTGCTTGCCTCCAGGAAACCTTGTTGAATGCTTATCCCATCTCTATTGTCCCAAGATATAAAAGATTTAATACATACCAATATCGAAAGGGTGCCAGTGTGGTAGATGCGTGATTTAAACCACGAGATTAAGTCTGAGTTCTCTCTTGGACTTTAATTACCTGCTTTCAAGCATTACCTGACCTCGATGTAACGGACTCTCTCCCTCTCATGGCTCAGTTGATGAAGCTTATTCTCCTCCTTGGTTTATCGAATGGTGGCCATTCCCCCTGAGGACAACACGATCAATCCCATAGAACTAGTCCTGGTAAACCTAAGAGAAGAGCTAGAGAACGCTATTATAATTGTAGATAAATTCACTTCATGTTCTTGAAGCAATTTATCCCTGTGGTTACAGAAGCCCAGCTTGATTTGGGGTCAGGGATGGTCGATGACCTTTTGTGTAGTGATCCCATTCTCATTCAAATATTCTTTGCCATACTTATTAAAAACATCTTGAAGTCACTTGCAGCGGGTGCAGTGGGCCATATTTCAAGAAATAACACATTTTTCTATCATAATCAAGGACTTTGGGTCTAGTGATGACTTCGTTGCGTTCTTCTCTGGTAACGTCATCGTCGTTGACCTGATTACCATTTCTAGAAAATTTTGCGGTTTTGATTGGTGGTCAGTAAAGTGTCATAAGTTCTTGAGAATGAAAGGTTATGCAGATAAGCGCGACAAGCGCCGCCTGAAAGATTTCTCCGTATGTGAAGTTCTATAGGCAAGGACCAGGTTGTATTATGTTTTGAAGCACGCCCGGACATTTTGTTGTTCTATGACCTGTATTTCCTTAACCGGAAGACCAATCATTCAGATATATGAAAGCAGATCAAAAGAATTCAGGATAAGTTCTTGCAGGAACACTGTCGTAGGTTAACCCCGCAAACCTTACAGCAGTTTAATATAGATGTCGTAGAATAGGGTCAAGTTCACCTTTTCTGCTTTACGAGTGCGTTCGAAGTTTACAATATTAACAGAGTGCAAATTAATTGAAAGTAGGTTGGACAATAGTCGACTAACGTGGAGTTCCGAGATAACAGAAAAACGGGTACAAATATAACTTTACTTATATGCAAAGAAATATTATGTTACAAGATTAAAAGCCGGTTTACAATGAGCTATACAAACACTAGATTTACACGGTCTTCAGCAGCTAAGGGTGGCAGAGACGTGGTCAGAACAGTCACCGTAGAAACAAATGGACAATATTGACCAGAGTACGCTCGAACGATCTTAAGCGTAAACTATGGGGATAATGAGGCTTACACTTGTTGGGGGGGGGAGCAGAGAGAGCACTTGCACAGGAGAGATGCGCGTTTCTGTTACCTCGAAGATTTGGTTCGAGGGATTAATCCAAGCCATAGCGTAAATTTCAAACAATAGTTTCTGGATAATTACTATTACGGGGGGTAAGTTTAATGTTGCTTTCGACTAACACGAAAGAGATTGAGCGCTGTGCGTTCAATGAGTGGGGAAAGCGATGGGGCCGGACATAGGATACTGACGGGGCAAAGAGGACGGCGGATACTCCACTACAACTCTGGTGCCGGAAAATTTATAGCGGTCGAATGGGGTTTTTACTCTTTCCGTCCGAGGGAGATGGCTCTAGGGTCGGACGCATCAGCAGACAAGAATAGACTCGGCCTTTTAGCGCGAGGTCGAAAAGGTTCTTAAACCGGCGAGGCGAACTTTGTATGACTTCAGATGAGACAATCTGGGCTCTCACACTTGTCGCAGCTTTCTGTAATTACCGCATTTTAGGTCATCGCGGCGTCTCCCGGTGTCTCTTAATTTCGTACCCCCATTAGCGCAGACGAAAATGGTCGCACAGTTTTCTATTGCATCTCTCTGTATTGAAGGGCGAGGCGGTGAGTATCTTCCTGTCTCTCTCTCTGTCTCTCTATGTCTCTGTCTGTGATCTTTGTCAACCACCTTTCATTTCTCTTGGAGAATGGGAAGACAAACTCCAATCCCGCTCTAGCCAAACCATTTTGTGAATATTTGCTTCGCATTCTCTAGCAGAATAGGGTATAACCATCATTTAAATCGGTCGTGGAAGGCCGTTAGACGAACTTCACTAATGAGGTGGGGAACTGTTCAAAGACCTGTTTACGCTACGTAAAGTGCGCTCCAATCGCCCCGTGAGCTGATACCGCACATAGTCCAAGCATTATCCCGTAAGCCATGCCTCGATCACTAGGTGAGAGAGATATGGTATTTTTGTTAGGCATTTTCAAGAGAATCGGGAAGAAAGATATCATCCCATATTCCTGGAAGATGTCTAACTGATTGCTTTTTGCAAGCAGAGCAGAGATCACAGTATCTCGGCTATATTCCGCCTAATTTATCTATCTTACTGCTTGTGCAATTTGATGGAAGAATTGGTTAATGTTAGATTACTTTTTTTCTTGGCCAGTGGAGGCCACCTATTACCTAGCTTGTTGCCTTTAGCAAGTACCACTCTACCTCGAAAGCTACCTTGGAGCCATCCGTTTACACTGGCACGGTTCCAGCGTGACACAATGTGTGCTCCACAAAGGCCGAACACAATGCTCCCGGCGCTGTATAAGCTTTGGGAGCAGAGGCGTGGGGCCAAATAGTCAGAGGTCGTACCCTAGGCAGAACCAGGAGTGCCATCGGCCCGAGAGCTATACTGAACTCTTAAAAAACTTTCCTAGCCTAAAAAGCAAAGGGCTTAGTGTATGACTGGCGTCTCTCGGGGCAATATGCATCGTAGAGATCAGACGCAGATGCAGTCAGAGCTGTTGGAGACTGATGGGTGTGCTGCGCTCGCGTGTACAGTCGAATGATGACTGTGTACGGCGCAGAGTGAGTGACATCTCCCCAACATCGATAAGTAGGCTCTCATGGGGAACGTGCGGAAGGCACTAGTCGCCAGGCGTAGGCTAGTGTGGCGAATCGAGTACACCTTCCGCATCACATGTTCGGCTGCGGAAGAATAAAACTTCCTTCCATAGTCAAGCTTTGAATGAACAATGGATCGATAAAAAGGTCAGGCAATAGCTCTATAAGCACCACAGGCACTGAACATCACAGAGCTAAGAATATCAATGGCGCAGGTAGAAGAGGCATTAAGGTTGCAAATATGAGCATCCCAGATAAGGCGTCGGTCAAATACAAGACCATGGAAACGGTGCAAGTCCACCACTTCCAGGCAAACCCCATTTAAAAACAAGTCTTGGTCATGGTAGAGCCGTAGAGGGCAGAAGTACATTACCTTAGGCTTATCCAAGGAAAACTGAAGCCTGTGTGCTTCGGCATAGCGAGAGACGCGATTCAATGCCTGTTGGAGTCGACGCTCCAGAATTAGCATCTGGGCCGCGCCAAAAGAGAATAAAAGGTCATTCACCTAGAGCGTAGCGAAAAAAAATTCTAGCAGCAGAGAGGTGATGCCAATAATGCTCCAGGCAAGAGGACTCTGTAGAACCTTATCTTCGGGAACCCCCTTCCCCGTACGCAGAATCAATGAGTTCACAAGATTGGGAGGTGTCCCCTCACCCTCATCGTGTGGAGTGTCTCCATGATACTGTATCATCATGCGGTATCATAGTCTTTCTCCAGATTGAAAAACACCGTAGCGTAGTGATGTCTACCCAGGAAGGCCTTGCAGACGGCATTTTTCAGTCGGAGCAGAGCCTCCAACGTGAAGTGGGCCTTGAAGAACCCGCACTGTGCAGAAGACAGATGGTCCCCGCTGTCAAGAAAAAGGCTAATCTAACATTTACCGATTTCTCCATCAACATGCACATGCAGGAGGTTAGAAAGATTGCGCGGAAACCAGTTAGTGGAAAGTGATCTCTCCCCGGCTTGTGAAAAACGAGTACAGTAGCCATTTGCCAGGAGCTTGTGGGGATACCCTGTACCCAGATCCTGTTGAACAAATCTATCAGAAAGGCCATGCCTAGATCACCTAGGTATCGAAGCATGGCGTACGAGACATCGTCCATACGATGTGTGGTGTCCGCGCACGAAGCGATACCACGAAGGGTTCACCGTCTCTGTAGGTAAAGTCCAGTCGTCGGCTTCCCGCGACGCGCATTGAATGCTGGTGGAGCAGCATCCCGACTAGAGAATTCGGAGAAAACTGTCGCGAAGGATTTCACTCGGACACGGGGTCCGAGATTGCGGCCTATTGCCCTGTTATTTGATCACATAATGTTATCCTGCTGGGTAATTTTACCTACAAAATGTGTGAACTCCTTTCTCGGCTGAAGTTTGAACAAAGACATCGATCTTCTTATAGAACCTTATTTACTGCCAACTATTTCTTTCTCCATATAGTTACTATGGTAACTGAGTTGACGGGATAAATGAAGATTACCACACGAGAGTGAAGATACCACTACTCTAAGCATTGTACTTCCCGAAGAAAAGAAAGGAAGAGCTAATGAAGAGTTAAACGTTGGTGAACGACATATACTACTAATAATAAGTGATTCCTTTCGTTTCATCTGAAAGACTATTTAGATTCCAAAGAAATCCATATTAGCTCCAGTAATACAATTTGGATCTGGAGCCAATAGATTAAATGTAGGCGTTGGCTTTGGAGACAATGCATTTTACGAAAGTCATGTTTGCACAACAGGACTGTGGGGGAGACACCAAATATGCCAGATCTAGTTTATATCTCCTTAATCCAATGGGGTAAAATAACTCTATTTTCTTTAATTATATACAGCCTAAATTCCTCTTGGCATAGAATTCACCAAATTTTGCCAATATTTGGACGCTATTTTCCCCAAATCAAATGGTAATTATTCTTATGCTCTTTTGTTTACCTGTACTTGTAGTATTTCTTAATGCTTTTCCAGGCATGGGTTCTGTAGTGATCTCCATTTCTAAAAACCAATTATCGGTATGGCATGGAAATTGTTATGCTGAAATATAACTTATTGGGGGATTTTGTTGAATGTAATTTCTGTATTAATGTCTCATAAACTTGTGACAACATCATTGTATAAATTGTCAAGCTAATTGATCCCTGGCATAAAATATCTCTTCTCGCCCTGATGATGACATGCAACGACAAAGGGGAAAAATATTGCCCCTAGACCTAATGAAGGCATGTAACCCCCTACAATGTTAGGACTTGCTCCATGCTGCGTCATTGGTACCACGCAAGTAGAGTGAAATGTCCCTTAAACAATTCGTTCCACAAAGGTAGCCCCAGAAGTTATTTTTTTAAATAATTGTCTTCTGCGAGATATTCAAATGAAAGTGCATAAATTACATGTAAAACAACAATATAATATTCTTTCTTACATAGCTGATGATAAATTTGATCTGATCGGATAACTTTAGACCTTTGACCATGTGTCAAAGTTTTTAATTTGGAGCATAATGAAAACTGTTTTCCTCTTGACCTTAATGTTTCATGGCTTCTTTCTTACCTTGCATTCGTTTAGCTCTCAATCTAGAATTCTCCGTCTAACTGTTTGGGCTGATATTTTCCAAGTTGAAGCTTCATAACTACTAAGCAACTACAGATTTTTATCTGTGATCCTGTTGGCAAGTCTTAATGATAGATATATATTCTTGAAATCTTGTAGGAGGTGTTTTGTCACATTCTTCCTTGATAGAAAACTCTTGCCATCTTGATATCGTTTTATAGTAGTTTCGGTAGCATATCTTGAACATTATATCTTTTCTTCAATTTCTAGCTTTGTTCTCTGTTCTTCTTTAAGTTCTTTATTTGTAATCATATTTCTTATTCATAACGATACGAATATACAATAGTTATAAATTTAAGCTAAACCATAAAGAAATATTGATTAAATTTTGATTTTAGAAGCATACTATTTAATCAATTGCACACCATTTAGTAAAGTACTAAGTAGTTTAAACATAGCAACATACACATCATTAACATACATATTTATAAAAAATATGATAAATTATCATTTTTTTATTACATTTGTTAAATATATTAATCTGAGAGGTGCTGTATACCTTTGGCCAAGTGTATATAAATATATATTTTAGGATAATAATGCAAACTAATATAGCAGATGACCCCATTTTGTGTAAAGGTCAGCCAGGTCAAACGGTTACCTATAATTCACGAATCTGTTCCCTTTAAGGTTTAAATTTTGTATCAGATCTTCGCTCTTTCTCTTACCCTCAGGGGTACCATGCAACCTTCTGAGTCATCATTCCGAAGGGCACTTTCTGAGATAGCATGTAACGACCTGAGTTATGCCTCTTATGGGGACCTACTGGGATACCATACGAAGACAAGTCATTCTCCTGAAGATGACGTCCTTTGTTTTAGAAAATATGACAGACAATGTCAAGAAGGTCGCCTTCCCGTCCCTATGACACTCACTTTTTCTTTTTGTTATTTCTCCCTCATCTTTATGTTCCCAAACGCCGTTTTCTTTATAAACTTATATTCAAACCTGTTTACCTGAAATTGCCGCATTCATTTGTTTTATATCACAACCATCGTTTTAAAGAACTTCTGCAGTCCTACTTCCTGCTCACTTTCGTCTCTCCGCCTCTCTCTAATTAATTTTTCCTAATACACGCTACAAAACAACCTTCTCCGTCCAAACGTCGTATTGATTTCCTCATTATGTATCTCTTTATCTCTCCTTGACAAAAACTTCGAACCAACTTTACATCTTCATAATTTGATCTTATTGTCCTGATTTAAACGCAGACCCACTCGAATAGAGGCCATCATTATAATACTCATCATTATTTCGGTAGCTTCTGTACGCAATCGGCTGAATTGTGGAGCAAATGAGATAGCGCGCGCTCCTACTTAGGTATCTCGTGACAAAATGAATATATAAAATATATGTAGACAATTTACTTGGGAAAAATATAAAAAAAAGGAAGGGGGCGGAAAATGCGCGAGAAAAAATATATGAGAAATTCACAAAGTAGCTCACGAAAGGGAAAATAAATAAGAATCTCCCAGAGAAAAGATCAAACGAGAATTCTGAATACTCTCACACTTTATTTAGTTCATTCTCAAGGAACTGCAAGAAATTTACAAGAAATCAGAGCACATATGGTAAACATTATTATTATTATTATTAAAGTTCCAAGCCACAACCCCAACTGGAAGAGCAAATAGCTATAAGCCCAAGGGCCCCAGCGGGGAAAGAAACCTGGTATGGAAAAAACGAAACAAAGATTAAGAAAAACATAATAAATAAATAGAAAATTAAAAAAAAAAAAAAAAAAAAAAAAAAATTAAATGCTATAATGTTAAAAATATTATAATATTATATATGTGTGGATAATGAATAAAATATTAAAGTTATAAGTTTCTGTTAATTAAAAATGTATTAGCACCCACTTTAAATTTCTGAAGTTCCAAGGACTCAACAACAACAGTAGGAAGTTCATTCCACATTTTAGTTGTGTTAGGAATGAAACTTCTTGAAAACTGTGTTGTGTTGAATCTCATAGGCGTAAAGGCCCTACTATTGGCATTTAGTACACCTCTGGTAACTCGTTGAGGGGCATATAAATTGGGCAGATCGTGATGCAGTGGATGATCTGCATTGTTAAAAATTTTATATAAGATGCATAAGGAGCTTATTGCTCGCCTGTGCCACAGATCAACTTTGAGGTCAGGAATTAAAAATTTTATTGCTCTCAAATTTTTATCTAATAAATTAAGATAAGAGTTGGCTGCCGAACTCCAAACAGGGGCGCAATATTCAAAACACGGAAGAATAAAAGCATTAAAACAATTTTTAAGAACAGTCTGCTCTCCAAATACTTTGTAAGATTTCCTCAAAATGCCAATTTTTTGAGCAATAGAGGAGGAAATAGATCGAATGTGATTCTCAAAAGTAAACCTAGAGTCAAGCATAACTCCAAGCAACTTAAAAGAATCACATATGGAGATGGGAATGTTATTTATTAAAAGATCTGGATGGGGAGGATCTAGTGTTCTGGATCTGCTAACAATCATACTCTGGGTTTTCTTTGCATTTAACTTCATGCCCCATGAAGTGCACCAAACATTTATCTTAGCCAGATCTCTATTTAAAGACTCTGCAACCGATGCTCTCAACTCAGGAGATGGGACTGGGGCTATTAGAGTAGCATCATCAGCATAGGCTATAAGTCTATTTTCCAGTCCAAACCACATATCATGGGTATATAAAATAAACAGTAGAGGACCAAGAACACTGCCTTGTGGTACACCAGATAGCACCTCTCTCTCATCACTAAAATTATTGTCAACATAAACCTTTTGATTAGTCACAGTCAAACAATATTTTTTAAGTGTTTCTGCTGTCGAATGAGAGCAAAGTCTTAGCCATCGAAATAATTATTCAACCTATTTTTAGGCTAATTCAAATTGAAAACAAAGACAAAACAAAACAAACAGAACCATAAAGATGCATATGTATGTTTAGGCATGGGGGAAAGGCACTCTTCCCTCAGGCACCAGAACATGTAGCCAATACTCTAAATATAAAACTTTTACTCGGAGACTACTCTAAAAGGTATTTAATGCGACAGTTGGGTGTCCACGAACCCGTCCCGAAAAGAGAGGACTAGTGGTAACCACTGCACTCGTCCCGGTACCGGATGAAGTAGCTCACGCGAAGATCCCCCAGAATCGGACATTCGACAAGAATATGCCGGACAGTCTGGGATACCAAGCAGTGATCAGGGTAAGGTTATGGAAAGGCAACATCAAAATGCTTTTGGTCCCGAGAGTGACTCGGATTCGGAACAGATAGAAAACGACGTGAAGCCAAAGAAAATTCAGTTTCTCGCCGGCGGCCGTCTCAAATAGGCTTAGTCATGAGGCCCTAAGGGCTGCATTTATTACTGGCATGTAGTTAGAGAGTGTAAGAGAGAAAAGGTGGGCCGGGCACATACTCCTTGGGGACTTTTTAGCGCTCTCCTTAGCACGCTCATTCCCCTCAATCTTTAAGCATCGAGGAGCCAGGCGTTCACCTGGTGAGTAACACCAAAGACATAAGTAGACGCAATTAAAATTACAGCCAAGTATAAGGCTATTTTAAAATTCACAAAAACTAAACCAAACAAAAAAAACAAAAAAAAACAAATGACGAATCTAACACCAAAGCCACAGGAAAAAATAAGAAACAGAACAAAAGAAAGAAGAAGAAGGAAGCTCGCTCCGGCTTACTCAGTCTACAAGTCTGTGTGGGCGATCCTGCCCGGCATACAAGGGAGAAGCGGTAGCTACCACGCTCCACGCCCCTATTCCTGGGACAGGTAAAGTGCGCAAAGATAACCCAGACTGGAAAAATCAACAAAAATTGTGCTAAGGAGTCAGGAAGTGGGACATAGTCGTCGCAGTAAGGTGCAGGGGAACAGTCGGTCAAATGGCGGGGCGTTCCACGCGTATGCCCAATTCGAAGACGACAGAAGGGGATCCTAAGCCTTCACGGCATTGGGAGGTAGGTCCATGAGAACAGTCGCCGGGCAATGACAATCAACTTTAACTACCTTCGGTTGTTTCTCATCTTTGCCCATCAACATTAAGGGCTCCCTTGATTCCTGCCATGTCGTCCGTGTGAGGAAGAGCGAGACGCCGGTCTGGTCACCTAGTCCTCGCGGAATATTTGGCGCCCTCATTGGCGAGCTAATTCTCCGCAATTGTCACATGCTCAAGAACTCAGCAGAAGATAATCTCGACATTCTCTTGGCTTGCGACAACCGTGGCGTCACGCTTCTGAGACCTAGGGTGTGTGGAGTTTACAATATCTCGAGTGCACTTGGATTTTGACCGGGGTACAACGCGGATCCTTTTGAATCCCTCCTACTCATCTGCAATAGGATTTTTCCGTTGTGTACACCAGGAGAGCACAGAGACAGATTGAAGCAGGAAAATGAGACGTTTCTCAAGCAACGATGGCTAAACTCATCCACATTTAGGATATTTATTTCCAGTTCGTTGATCAGGTTAGCACACACCTTCGCCCTGGCATTGATAGCATAGTCCCATCCTTCGTATCCTGGAGAGGAGAAAGGGCTTCGGCAACCATGCCCCGATGCGAAAGAAATCCCGTCCGTCAAAGTTGGATGAGGGGGGAATGTACGCTGAAATTACATTATACATCGTATTAGAGTGTAGCTGCACTGCCACTGCATGATAAGAGGTATGTATAGCAAATATAAGAAAGTATATATTATGCCTTATGTAAATCCCACATGATACTGCCCGACCCATCTATTTGGGATGCAGTCGCAAAACCTTATATTCCTGTAGAGTAGAAAGGGGACACACGCCTAGCATGGCTTGTATCAGCCATTGCATCCTGAACAGTGCAAGCATATGGATAATGATATCACAACCCAAAGTCCCGTAAGTGGCACGCCGATTTGCTTTCTTGCCGTCGTGTTGACGGAACTCAGCGCCCCGTCTGGCCCAAGCTTAGCCTCTTATCCTTCTTTCTGACACCCTATCTTCTTACTCTGTTGTCTGAATTTCCATACAACCTCCCTCTGCTAGATCTTTCTCAGGTTGGCCTATAATTTTAAAAAACAGACGTCGACCAGTTTCCTCAAGCCCAACCATCACAGATTTGGGCTGAGGAGATAACGCCCCCCCCCCCCCCGAGCTCCGGTTTGGGTTGATTCTCTTTTTTACTCTGTTTCACCCTTCCTTATATCCCCTTTCTTTCTTTTTTCCCTTTCTATCGATTTTTAGCCGAGCCTAAGGTGGATTTACCATGCTGATGGGCTGCTAGGACATTAGGCGGGGGGAGTGGACTGAAATGGCAGTAGCTGTTTTTGCCTGCCCAGTATTCACCTCTCGCAGAGAGGGCTACTGCATGGGCCGATGAGCATTGGTATCCCTTTGAAACTATAAGGTCACCATGCCCAATGATGAGATCCTTTTCATAAAATTTCCCTTTACCTTCCCTTCTAACATCATCAGATAAGCTTCACAGCAGAAAATGAGGTCGGCCCTTCCCTATACTTTCGCAGGGGACCCTTCAAATCTCTTTGACCGGAGACGAGGTTTACTCCTCTCCTATGCATACCGATGCAGGAGTCTCGCCCTGAATCCCTTCTCACCTTTTTCAGCGGCAGTCCACCCCTTTAGGAACTTCCATGGGGTCGAATCCCGGCTCAGTACCAAGCACAGAACAAGAGTCGGCCCATATGAAAGATCCTCCTCGGAATGGTCGGGTCCCCGACGCATCACAAACAGAGGACGGACTTCCTCCCCCGGCTGGGGGTCCTGCGTCTGCCAAGACCTTCTCGATTTCAAAAAAGTATCTTGCTGAGGCTGGTCCATCTGGCCTAGTGGCTCCTAGCGGCGGAGGAGAGAAGCATGTTCATTCCTCGCCATCCTCTCCTAAGAAGAAAAGGAAAAAAAAAGGAGAAAAAGACACGTGGCTCATATTTCTCCGCGGAAGTGCGGGTATGGGTACTTCCGTTTCGGTATGTGACCAAGGCAGGAGAGGCACGTCCAGGCCAAGTGCTTCCCAGGGTGTGGAGTCTTAGACTATGGCCAAAGGTGCGAAGAGTGGAGCCTCAATTACGTCTTAACCCTTGATTGAGAGTTTACCTGCCGTTTTCGAGCCCACTGGCTTCAAACTATTTATAGTTATTTTCTCCACTGATGGCAGCATGTTGGCAAAGGGCAACGTGTTCCATCATTGGATGGCACTAGCTAGCCTGATTGGTAGAGAACCGAAAGTGACCCGTTTCTCGGACGCGAGAGTTATGGTGAATGCGTCGGATCCCTCCGGACACTTTATGGCACCCTGATTTGTGTGACGGTGCACTCTACCATGAATTTTTTTAAAGGCTTAGTATATGTGCGGGAACTCGTAAATTTATCTATAGATCACATCAAATTAGAGCTGGGCGACCAAGGAGAAGTCAAGGTCGAATGGGTGTTGAGAAAACAGGGAGGCGCCTCGAGACCCATCCCTATACTCTTTCTCACGTTTGACTGTGAGAAGCTCCCTGAGTCAGTGCATGCCGGTTGGTATATATTTATATATATATATATATATATATATATATATATATATATATATATATATATATATATATATATATATTTATAAGAACAATGAAGCTAAAGGAAAATCTGATAAAATTTACACATTGAAATCCTCTGCAAAAATAGAAAAATCAAATAATAAATAAACATATAAAATTGGATCTGACCTAGACCGTTGGGGCTGTGAAAGCATTTAATAAGTAATAAGTGAAAAAGAGACGAGCTAGAAGTAAGCTTTGTTTATTACAAAGTAAAGATAATGGTTAGTTGAAAGGTCTTTTTATTGTGTCCTTATCATGATCGAGAAGAAATTATCGTTTACCCAAAGATTCTGTTTTCAATTAAACAGATCCTAATATTTTATAACCAATTACCCTCCAAACCTTGGACATGCTTAGTTGCAGTTGATGGCATGTCAGGCACGTATATAAATAAACAGCCGAAGACATCATAAGTAATGGAATAGTAGCTTCTAAGCAAAATAGTTAGTAAATGCTTGAAGGGTTGTCATTAATAGTTATAAAATTACATTAAGGAAAAATGTCCTTAAAGGAATGCTGAGATGTACCTATTTGGTTGAAAGAGAGTTGGTCCAAGAAAGGTAATTAATATAAATCATATGTTTGAGGTTGATGGTAGCTATTGTTTAGGAGTAAATATAATGTTAAGAAATTTGGAGGTTAGTTTATTGAAAGTATCTTTAGGACAGAAAATAATAATTAAACAAGGGAGAAATGGATATTTATAGCTATCTTACCTCTTTTGGTTAAAGAGCTATAAACTAGATCTGGCATATTTGGTTTCTCCACCATCAAATTATATCTCCCCCACAGTCCTGTTGTGCGCGCATCACTTTCACAAAATGCATTATCTCCAAAGCCAACGCCTATTTGAAGAAAGAAATAGTTTCAGTAAATAAGGTTCCATAAGAAGATAGATGTCTTGGTTCAACCTTCAACCGAGAAAGAAGTTCACACATTTTGTAGGAAAAATTAACGAGTAGGATAACATCATGTGATCAATTGACACACATAAGAAAGGTTATCAGGTAGGCAGAATGAACTCACTCCTCATAAACAGAAAATCAAACAGGATACCTCACTCTTATACTGGGTAAATCCTGTTGCACACCCATCACTTTCGCAAAATTCTGGGTCATCATCCCTAATTTCATGGAATACCCAGGCGGAAGAGCAGTTTACGACTGGAAAAGGTAAACGTTAATAAGCAAAATGAAAATTCGATGAATGAAATCTTATATGTTCGCTGGAGAGGCCATCCTTCCAATCTTCAATCACTCAGTTGGCTCCAGAAGCTACCACAAGCAGAAAACCTCTAATTTGTATAGCTTCACTCCGACTGTTCTGCAAAGGATGGAGCTTCTCTAACGTCCGAACAAGGTATTCTTTTTCCATCCTGCCAACTCTTCCTATGCTTAAGAATTACATTAGAAAGCAGCGTCATTGAAGAATTATTTAGGGAACATTTCATTTACCGGCTTCTATCTGACCACCAAGAAGCATACCAAATCCTCATTCTCGAAACCCCACTAGACTAAACTGCCACAGCCACAACTCGTGCCAACGAAAAGCAAACTACAAGCATGTGACCGCCGTTGTAATACACCATCGTCTATGAATCTGTGAGAGGCTGGAATCCGGCCTCAACTAACTCAAGAAAAAGCTTGCCACCATCTCCTAAAGTCAAACCAACTAAAGAAGGACGGAATCTCTCGAAAAGAAGCATCCCCTCTCCAACAGACTACTAAATAATAAAACCGCTTTAACCCTACAAACTAGTGGAAAAAAAGTTTGCACCTGATGAAGGACGATGCATGTTCGGATGCAAATTCATTTCCTCCATCCTCACCACTTCGGATAACTCCTGAAAGAGCCCCATGTCTTCAAGTCAATGACTTTTTAGTATAGAGTATTTCAAACAAGGTCTGCTGACCAAAGTCCCGTGCTATCACTTATTCTGATTTATGACCTTACGACCTTCAAAACTTTCAATAATTCCCGGAGTAACCATGGGAGGGCCTTAGCAAATTAGATCATTCAAAAGAGAATGTAAAACAACCTGAGGGTTTTAAACTTGGTTAGATTAATCCGCAGAATAGTTACACTCTTATTACTAAAACAAAAACAAACAAAACGGGAACCGACATAGTAAGATATAGAGTCACACACGACTAAAAATTGAAATTTCGAATGTTGTCTCAGCTGTATGTTGCCCCCTTTTCGTATCAAATAATGCGGTGTTCACATAAAACTTAAAGGTGATATCTCAATATTTAAGGGACGCCAAAAGTTTGATTTATTTTTAATTGTCTATAAAAAAGAAATTTATTTTTAATTCTCTCTCAACAAATAAAATAAAAGGAAACAAGTGAATTAAAAATCTTTGAACCTAAACAATGAATCATGATCATTTGAAAGCTAATTTGGGGGGCACTGGAATCTCTTTCCGGTGCTGTTTGTTAAATCTCAAAAGAAACTGTTGCTGAGCTTCATCGTTGGTATAACTGCAGCTCATGTGCTGCTTTTTCGGAGCGACAATACAAATCGGCGTTTTCCACAAAAGAGGGATCCTTCGTCAAGAATTCGGGTTCATCTGAAAGAATTACCGAAAATATTCTTTTTGTTTTCATAGTTAAAAATTCTGAGAGGGAAGTCTGTGGTGAAAAAGGTTTTCCATCGACCCTCGTTAATCCTTTTGCTTTCTCAGAACGAGTCATATTATTCACCATTTTGCGCTTTTCTTCAGCTGAGATACGGTAGTATAGCAGGGAAAGTCCCACAACCTCCTCTGAAATATACAAAAGATGGCGTTTGAAAGCTGCGAAGGCAACATTGGCAAGTTTTTCATTTGGAATTCCTTCTTGATTGAGATTCATCATTTCCATATCCTTCTTGGCAGCATAATCACAGAGTGGTGACTCATTCCAAAATGGCACATAGCACAGGGTGACAAAGAGTGTAAAAGCTCAGACTGATTTTCGTTCATCCTCCGTCAGAGAAAACCATTTCGGAAGAGAAATATTTTGATACTATATATATACGAGTAGCTTTAGCCATCCATCAAGCATGATAGAAAGCAACTATGGCACGAAATAAAAATTCATCTGGTGGAGCAGCTCCAAGGACGATGTAAGCAAAAGTACGAAGTTTCCCATAATCATCTCTGGTTGCAGTTAAATTTAGTGAAACTTCAACCGTCTCGTCGCTTCCTCACGAGGTACGGACCAACTACCCCCAAAGTTTGCTAAGATATCGTAATCAACTTCTGCTGTCTTGAAGTATCTTTTGTCGAGGTATTCCCAATGGTATTGAAAACGTACAAATAATGGAGTGCTTTGTACGGAAGAAGGACTGTAGGTGGAATGGAACACATCAGCAAGGATTACTTTGTACACGTGATGTCGACAGGCCAACCAACCAAGCTCTCTTTGAAGTTTTTTCTTGAATTTTGATACAAAAGCCTCGTTTCAAACCTGTGTTTGAGGCTGTTGTGCCGAATACAAGAGACTTAATTTGCTTTTACAAGCCCCACTTGTTGATAACAGACATATATGAATCAGCTTGCACAGTCCTTGAACTGGATCCAATTTGTGGAACACCAAGGAGGAGCGCAATACCATCTTTTCTTGAGGTAACAATTGCAATTATGTCAGCCTTCTCCCGCCTAGAGATTGATACAATTATGTCAGGCAATAACTTACCATCTCAATGCAGCACGAGAGGTGCATCGCCTGGAAGACTTGTCTTGGTATCAGTCTTACTTCTGCTAGCTGCTTCTTCACGGTTCTTCTTCTGGTACAGGTAAAATGAAATCGGAGACAGAGTGATTTGCTTGATGTCAATTTCAATAGGCTTTGGCTGAGGCCCCAGCTGGTGATTGCCTTCCTGTGAGATACACCAATACGATCCAGAGCCATCGTGATCCTCGGGTTTCAAGAAAAAGTTCTTGGCAATCGGTAGACCTGAGGAAGTAACAATGAGTAACAAGGAAAGTAAGTACCCTAGAAGACCTTACGGTCCATTCAAAGAGGGTACCTTTGGACTAGCAATCGAGCGGTCATATGGGTGCTCAATTGTTTTGCGTCCTTAAACGGCCACTTTTCAAGATTTTGTCAAGTCTTGACTTGAACTGGTCAACAGATTCACTGTTGACAACTTCCACTGGAAGTGCGTTCCACTTACCGCAGATACTGTAGGTGAAAAAGTTTCCACACAGATTGCGGTTGTAATGCTTCAGTTCAAGTTTGAAGCCGTGATTGCACGCTCTGTTATCAATCAGTGTGAAAATATCCCGGTAGTCAACATTGTTGAACCCTCCAAGTATTTTGAAGACTTCGATAATCTGACCACGCAGTTTACGGGTTTCCAGCGAGAACAGATCTAACTCCCTTATTCTATCCTCATAACTTTTATGTTAGATAGGGGGAATCAGCTTGGTTGCCGTGGCTTGTACACGTTCCAATCTCGCGATGTCCTTTCAAAATGAAGAACTCTAAAATTGTACGGCATACTCCAGGTGCGGTCAGACAAGTGAGTTGTACAGGCACAGTACAATCTCCTGGTTCCGATAACCAAACTGGTGCTTAATATAGCCTAGCATCCTTGGGCCTTTTTCTCCGCCTCAATGCAACGTTTCGAGAACTTGAGGTCACCAGTGATTGTTACACCCAAGTCCTTCTTAGTGTCGGTGGATTCAATAGCAGTGCCCTTAAGGATACACTGAGATTGGGGGTTTCTGTGGCTGATATGCATCACTTTGCATTTCCCCACGTTAAAAGAAATTTGCCACGTGCCCGACCAATCCCCAATCTTCCCAAGATCTTCCTGCAGGCGGGCAGTATTTCCATCCTTTGCAACGTTCATACCAAGCTTGGTATCGTCGGCAAATTTGGAAATCTTGGCCACCATGTCACCGTCCATGTCGTTGACGTAGATAATGAATAGTAGTGGTCCCAGGACAGAACCTTGAGGCACCCCGCTAGTAACAGGCACCCACTCAGAAGACTGTCCATTTACCACCACCCATTGCCGTCTGCCACTTAGCCAGTTCTCGATCCAGCCGGCTACCCTTCCGTCTATGCCCAGCATTCGACATCTTTCTTTGGAACAGGTGTGATTTTCAAAGGACACATCTGTAGAGGACTCGAGATAGGAGCTGGAAACAGCTAGTGTCGATGAGCTGACAACTTCGAGGCTGTTCTTTTTTCCGCCTCAGATTTCTTATTGCGTTCATCTGCTACTTCAGCCCTTTTATTTTCTTCTCTGGAGACTTCAAATGATTCATGTCAATTCCAGCCATGCTCGAATGGGAAAGATCCTTTTGTTAGTTCAACAAGGAGACTTTATCTCCTTCAATTTTCATCATAATTAGGGCATCTTTGTAAGCAATGTCAAAGGAGTTAATCTAATTCATCACAAAACATTTTTTATTTTATGCGCTGATTATCTGAATCCCGAATACGATTCTTCTTGAGATATTCGTACTTCGTAATGAGGTATGTAAGTTCCTTTTTGGCTTAAAGCAGCGTTGTTGTAAGGATTGTGGGCCTCTTCAACATTCTTCGCGCTCTAGGATTTCGTGCGCTTTAAGTCGAGGTGATGGTAAAAGAAATAACAAAAGAATTGGACGTTGTACGTGAGTCGGGAAGAAGTAATCTCTTCCTTAGAATGCCTAAGGAGCCAAACTGATACTGTACTACGTATAACCATTTCAAAGTTTACCTACAACAAAAAAAAACAGAAGAGAGAATTAGGTTATGAGTCATTGATGAGGTATATTTTCTGCATGAGCTTAAATATTGAACGATTTGAGTGACCTTTAATTCTGCTCTGATCATTACAATATTTAGCACAAATTCGACTTATATGATTAAAAATTGGGTGGCATGCAGTCAAATGTATATATTAACTTTGAAATTTTACCCTATGACTTTGAAACACCCTATTCTCTACCGGGAGGACGATTCCTGCAGTATAGGGGCTCTGTAATCTCATTCTTACCTGTGTCCCACATCTATCAGCAGCAGGAAACCAGTATTTAATGAAATGCTTCGCCCATTAAGAAGTGATATTGTCAAAATCATTAGGGTTTTGATCGCATTTTAAGTAGATATTTCTTGTATTCAATGTAAAAACAGTGATCTTATTTACAAATCTTATTTCAAGCTAGGACAAATTTAAAGCTCCCATATTATAATGACAATAAGGCAAAAATATACGTGAATACAGTAGTCAAAGTATTTAAGTGGACTTAATTTCATTTCCTGTTTCATATGCCTCTCTCACCAAGAAATTATTGTTAAAATACAGTGACCTACGAGTATATACTAGAAAATCGTACAAATGAATGGTCAGATGTTCTTAGTCTTCCAAAATTATATTACTACCAAATTTTTACTAACGGCCTACCGATTGCCATTCGACCACGACGTCTTTCCCTTTAACTAATTATAGTTACCAAAAGTATTATTCAAACATTGTAATCAGAGGGATAATTACGTCCTGGTAAATCTTATATGATGTTTCATCAAAGTAGTTAAGAAGTCAGAGCACACTTATCGAGTAACATGTGATTATCTTTCATTAAATGGTATTAGATTCAGAGAATAATATCACTTCTTAATTTTGGAATTTCATAGCAAATGTATAAGATTGCCAGGTCATTTCAAAGTTGATATGAACGACGCATTTATTCAAATTCTCATCGAACAAAGCTGAAAACCCAAAACTGCTGTGGTTTCACCAATTGGATTATTTGAATAGTTCATGATGTCCCGGGCATATTTAACATGTCTCAACCTTACCAATGTTATATAAACTACCTCTTGAGACATCTGGATTACTTCTTCTTTTACGTAGATGACTTTCTCATTGCAAGCAAAGCAAAAATAACGTATGAGTTGCGTTTATAACAGTTCTTTGCAAGAATGAAATTTCCCAGATTTTAGATCAATCGTGTGAAATGTATAGTCATTGCAGAGTCAATCATTTTGGTGTGTTATTATATCAATTCCTGTATTATTACCTCAAATGATTGCAAAATACCGTGATTATGCAATTTACCCTGCCCAAAACAATACAGGGAATTTAAACAAATCCTCCCTTTGTTTAACTTCTTCATGAGGATCGTCAAAAATTCAATTCAGGCTCTTTCCTCTCACCAAATTCCTTAACAAGGCAAACAAATGTCATCCAAGTTCTCCGTTACCATAGAATGACAAGGCAAAAAAGGCCTTTAACATACAAAATAATGTAGTAGGAGTCACTTTTATCCAACATCCAAAAAGGATAGCCCCTTCCGTATAATAGCAAATGTATCGAACATAGTCGCAAATACATTCCTTCAGCAATATCAAATAAGCAATGTGAGATACTAGGGCAATTTTACCAAAGATTTCTGGGAACATGATCTCAATTATTTTACCTTCAACAAGGAGTTGCTGAGAGTAATTCTGGCATTAAACACTTAAGAAATATGATTGAGGGAACAAAAGTTCAAATTCTCACTGATTACAAAGATATACTCAGTGTCTTCCGCTTTCAATCAACAAGGACCTACCGAGAGATAACGGCGCCCTCAATCTCATGACTCAATTCATAAATGACATTACCACAATGCTGCCAACCAAAATCTGTGAAATGATCTTTTACTAGCTTCTACTACGGTGAGAAACAAAGAGCTCTCCTGTCGATCATCGACGCCAGCCTCATCAAGTCAAAACAACCTCTAAATCTGTTCTCGCATTTCACGTAATGCTACCATAACTTCAGATTTTGAGCTGATATCACTGCTTGCCGATCATTCAACCTCTCTCAAATTTCCCCAAGTTACTATACTTTTATTCAACACTGATTTTCTTAGGTGAGATAGATTTCACTGACCTTCGCTTGCACTTCCTAGACGCAGGGAGAAAGTCCCTTTTAAGTATGGGGGATATTCGAATGCGTTTATTCCGTGGGCCGACTTAGAAAATGGATCAATGGCTTTTTATGTGGTTATGGGATTTAAACAAGAGAAACAAAAATTAATCCTTACTATTATACAAACAAATAACATAATTTAACAATAATCAGTACACTATGGAGAAACTAATCGTTCAGCAAAGGAAATTAATTTACAATGAAATGCTTCGGCACGAGCTATGAGTAGCACAATATTCACCCAAAAGAAAACGGAAAGAGATGATGAGGTGAAGCTTCGTAGTTGGAAAGCGTCACGCCTCTTTGACGGTGATAAAGAAAAAGGTAATAGGATTACGATTTTTCAAGAAGGGGAAGGGTCTCGAGTAATTGTTCGAGAGAGTATCTTTGCAGGGCACGGAGCGGAGCGAAGCGCGTTTTCCAGAATGAGTCCTTACGTCTTTGATTGCCGTAGTTTTGACAACTGGTTTCTAGCCTGTGAGTCCTTAGGGTAACAGAGAGTCGCTTATGAAGGTGAGCGTTGTGTCCTTTGGCTGGTAAGCAGTGCCTGGCTCCTGGTTAAATACTAATTTGCTCGTTTCTGCGCTGGGAAATATATATCGCCTCGACGAAAGCGATTTTGATTGACATCGAAAGTGGTTCCCACTCCGACTCAAGGCGTGGCGAATAAATGCTTAGCACCCTTTCGCTGATCTGGGTTCCGCGCTCCAGTTTGACTCATCTTGCTTCGTTATCGCCACGCAAGTTTACCGAAAGACGCCGGTTGAAGCTCCGTTGGTCCGTGAGAGACCTCCTTGGCATCTTTGTCCACGTGAGTCTCTCTCTCTCTCTCTCTCTCTCTCTCTTTCTCTGACACTGATCTTACCTGTGACCTCTCTAAAGGGCTCGTTTGATCTTACCTGGCTCCTAATTCCCAGTAGCTTGCATGATATCAGTACCATAATCGCCCATATGTGTGTCTCGAAAACGTGTAAAAAACATTCGAAAATTGTCTGAGAGTTGCATAGCTTCTCTGGTAAAGGATATCATGTTGGATTCCATTGCGGAGGTATTTTTCAGCAACTACATTTCCCAATTTAGAGCTTCACCCTGAATACTCTAAAATAATGCACTGCAATTTCGATCGGAATTATTCACACAACTTCAAAGTCTCATGGCCACGTAGCACATATTTAAAAAGAGAATCAAATTTAATAGGCATCAGAAATATGGACAGTACAAACCTTAATTAAGTTTATTTGAATTGCAAATGCCTCCTCCCCTTATCTAAGTAGCTAAATAACTTGTTTGTCGTCTTTTTCATACTGCGCTACATGCCAGAGGCAGAACAAAAATTCCTCCCCCACTCCTATGCGTTTCAAATCAAATACGGCTGAATAACTTCGTTTATAAGGTGATCTATTCACCACATGAGAGGATAAACCACTCCAAAACCATTACCTCGTATGTCCACAGGATAGGATAAACACGGTCAAACTCCTATTCTGAGGAGAAGTTGTTCCTCAGCCATCCTGGATTTCAAAGAAGCCTAAAAATTGTACGCATTTCTTAATTTGAGATAATGCTGTATGTACTAGTTTGTCCACACCATAAAACAGCTCTATACAAGATGTTAGGGAACAATAAATACATGTCCACTAAAATGGAACTTTCTCTCACTCGGCAGACAAATCATAATTTAAAACCTGTACATAACCACAACACATCACCTAATATCACAAATACAATTAAATATACTCCCAAAACAACAAGCTGACGCGCCAGAAATTTGTCCATTTCGATAACATTATCCTTCCCTTTTAAGCTCTTTTTATCACTACAGAGGGGTATCATGGCATAAAGGCCCCTAATAATGGGAATATACATACTTTATCAAATTACTATGTGCCATTTAATGGTGAAACTTTTTAATTTTTCTCAATGCATTCGCAATTCAAAATATCATAATTCACTGACTTTATGTTGTCCCACAAGAAGAATGTACATAATATATGAAACCCACTTTCAAGTTGCATTCTGTTAATAAACTTTTTAATTATTCTAAACATACATACATTGCAAAATGACATACATCTTATCCTCCCATCATTGGCCATGAGAAGAATATGTCATGTTAAATCCTTCTTTCAAATTGACAATGCACTCGATGTTATTCTTTCTTCCCTTTCTCTCATTTGCCAATGTATTACTATGACTATTATCATATTTCGTCGAACTATGTTTAGTAAGTCCTATTTGAGGACTTACATAATATCAACAAATGTGCCACTTTATATTACATTGCTCCTGAAAATATACATGCAACTAGTGTTTAGCAATTTTAAAAGAAATTGTAATTAATATTCACGAAATTTTATGCTTTCAAACACATAAATATTTAGGTTAGAAAAATGTTATCTTTTATACTTAATATTAAATAAATATAACAAACGTTTTTTAATGGTATCGCATCGAACTTCTCTCTCAGAGCTGGGTGTTATATGTAGAGTTAACCATTCCATTCTAACAATTCAATTAACTTAGGTTGCGCCCAAATGCTATACCAGTGTCACGCAGAGCCGTAGCAATGTCTAGTGCCCCCCCCGCCCCCAAATCAAGTTTGTGGGACCCCCATAACAATATATCTTACATTTACAAGTAGTGCCAGGCACGACAAATACTATTTTCAGCAGTCCCAATGCAGCGGAATACTTGCCATTAAGCGTTTTTATTATCCTTAAATATCATCCTTATGTTGAGGGAAATCCTCAACATAAGAAAATAGGGCCCAAAGGTAGACTGGGCGCGGCGCCGAGAGGTACCCCTGTGGATGGTTTATCCCATCCAACCTATTAAGAAAAGAAGGTTAAAACACAAGATATAATAAAATGATTTATATTAAAAAACTAACCTCAACTTGTATATTGGAAATGCCTACATCGAAAAAAACAAAATACGCAATAAAAAAATAGAAAAAAAACAGAAAAACACAAATATCAACGCAAGAAAATGTTTTGTCAAATTTCATGAAAATCAGGCAATTATTTTTTGCGTAATATTGTTAACGAATTAACTAACTAACTTTTCTCATATTTAGGTTGATCCTAAAAGTGGGTAAGGATTTCTTATATATAATATCTCCAATCCCTACAATACTGGTTCCAAAAATATTCCTGTAATACAAATATTCTGGTCTATCATTAATGACACAGTTGAAAGGCAAGAGATAAATCAGATAATTACAGAAAATGTGTATTCAAAAATTTTATATTTTCATTAATAAATTAAAATTTTGGACACAGTGGGGCCCCTTAAAGAGCCTGGGGGGCAGGGGCGGTTGCTATGGCTTTGTCAGTGTAGTCTCAACTCTAAATCATTCTTTAAGATTATGCCCCTTCTCACCTGTTCCGCGCATATCCGACCACATATGACCTCATTACCGCAGACTCTTGTTATCATATCATAGATATCAAATCTCTTTTTCCGAAACAAGAAAACACCGACACACGAATCCTCCAAAAACTAACGTTTACACAGATATGTTCGAACAAGGAAATTCCAAAGAAACCCCTACTTTCTACAAATCTACAAAATACATACTGTATCTTCTTCAAAGCCTATCAATACATCAAACAGTTTGTTCCAACCTAAACTCTATTTCTTTTTTTCAAAAATAGAGATTCTTTGAATTTAATTAGCCTTGCGTATAAAAAGGAATGAATCACCTATTATTATTATAAGTGAGGTCTGACTTTCAAACTACCTTGATGTTACAGCATTAGGTGATTTGCTAGGACGTACTTTTTTCCTCTGATCACAATGTTTGTATAATGTGGCTGCCAACTTTCAAAGGTTTAGAGAAGGGAAGTGTAAGGCGAGTGGCGACAGGTGGCGAGAGGTGGACCGTTAGTTAAAATTTTGTATAAATAAGATTTTAGAACACTGAGAACATCTGACTATTCATCCGCATGAATATATCCGATTTATATGAGTCAATGCATTTTAACACTAATTTCTCGTTTGGAGGGCCAAAGAAAGAGGAAAACATAAGTGATGGCATTTGAATACTTTGCAATAGTGTATTCACTTATATTTTTGCCTTACTATCATTATACTGTTCTAGCTTTAAAATTGACACTAGATTGAAATGAGATAGGAAGTTTGCAACTAACATCGCCGTTTTTGCATTGCATATTGTGCAAGTTAGTTCAATACAGAGCCGGTGCAAAGCCCGGGCAGGGTTGTCTGTCAGGAAGGTTATCCGAGGCATACAATGAAATGCTTGGAAACAGAGAAAATCATCAAACGTCTGACGTCAAGAAACCAAAATTCAGAAAATCTGACGCTAAAAGGATTAGCTAACTAATATGAAGAATTTCCACTTGAATTTCCGTCGCAACTTTAATGACTTTGATAAACTCCTCACAAAGTATGTCTTGATCGAAGAACCAGATCAGGAAATCCTGGTTTTCTGCAGTAAATTAATGTGGGACGTTGATGTGAATGAGATTAGAGCCAGTATCCAGCAGTAATCTCCTACCTGCGATGGTTCATTGACGTGAACACAGGGGTTTCAACTAGACGATGGGTGGCACCTTTTTGTCATTGTCTTTTCCAAGAGTGTTCCCAAAGGTTGAGGTTGGAGGGAGTGAATTTGCATACGGACATGCATCGACGTCCCCGGTGCGCAAACTTTTTTTTGCAGGAATTTAACATTAAAAAGTGTTTCATTTTCCTGGTTGATGAAGATAGGGAGCGTCCTCTTGTGACTTTGGGAGATTGTAGTAAACTCGGGAATTACCATGTTAGCTCAGTTGAAAGGATAAATGAAGATCACAACACGAAAGGGAAGATACTAGTACTCTACATCTGCATTCTAAAGATTATGTCCAATATGCTGACATTAAATCTAGATATAAAACCACACCAGTAGATTTATATATACTGGGCCGAAATGGGAATGAATAAGGGGTATAGGCGATTAAGAGCGAGAATAAGCTCATATAAGGGGTTAGAAGGCATACGGTAAGTAACGGGCAAATTTGTGCCGATTTTAGATAACAATCTGTGCCCAAATCAATTTTGGAAAAAAATTGAATTTAAAATTATCTCAGATATTACACTTTTGAAATTTATTAATTCTTATATATCCTATTATACGTCCTTTATAATAGTCATCAGCATTATATAGAAGTTTGGCACCTTTAAGATCAATGTCTTAGTAAATTTAATTATGGTAGTGAAAACACTCGAGGCCATATTCCATCATCGTATATCTCACTGATGTTCGTAGAATTGTGTCCTAAAATTCCAATATTCACATATGTGCGATGTTGGACATAGAATTAAGTTCAAGCCTCATGGTTCATTTATTTTGTTGTTTCCTTCTCACCTAATATTTTTAATGGTGTGATTATATTAAAAGACATATTGATATTATTCTTTAAGGCAAAACCCTTTGTTTTAAAAGTTGCAAGGCAATAGCTATTATTAGAATTGAGGAGGGGGCGGGGGCATTATTACGTGAATTATAATCACTCTATTAAATATAATTTGGTATAGAATGGCACATTTCATTCAACTCTACCAGATGCATTAGTTTAATGAAATTACAGTTAATAAAATTTAGCCAATCTTGTGAGAGATATGGACTGCAAACGCCATATGCTCTTAGAGTTTGAGATAACAAAATGAATTTATTAATGGATACGTCATTGCACGAATAAATTCATATAAGAATTTGAAGTTGCTGGTTTGTAGTATACCGAATGAATTATTGGCCTTCAAAATCTGATGTTTCGAAGGGGTATGTAATTATTTAACAACATGATCGTCAGCATACTCGAGTTTCGTCTTCTGGTTCTTCTTATTAATGATTGGTTTAGTTGGTGGAAAAAGAGCTGTTAAACAAGACGCACGAGTGATAGAACCTGTGAAACGGCTCACTCCTTTGCAAATATAGTTCTTGATTTTTCCGATAAATTCCTTCTCCAGTCTCAATAGGATCCTTCAGAGAAAGCGTCTAATATCCATGTCTTCTTGGATGTGGTTATACGTGGGCGAGCGACATTTATAGGAGATTTGTAGGTTTTGTTTTCATTGTATAGCCTCAGAATGCGCGGAATCATACTTTTGGACCTTTCTACATTTTCTGAAATCGGAGAAAAGGTAATCGACGATGCCTTCAAGTGAACAATTTTCTGACGGACCTCAAGAGTCACTTTCAAGTGTTGTGTTATCTCTGCAGAGTAAATATGAAAACAATTGCAGTTGTAATTTTTTACCTCGTAAGCAAAATTTTGCCAGATAGTTTAATAAACTTATAGAATGTTCCTGAACAATCGTTTTTCTTATATTGCACGTGTCAAAATAATATTTTGTTAGTTTATTTAGTATAACTTCTTGACTATAACTATATTTTCATTAAATTACCTCGATTACTTAGGCCTCTGAACATAAATGTTATTTTTATGTACGAGACTACAAATTTTCGCATCCTTGTTCATAAATCCCCCCCCCCCGACCTGGTATTGTTTATTCGATAGGTGGCAACAACTGCCAAAAATGTTATTATGGACACACCAGGAAAGAACTAGATGCCCGGGATAAGCAACATCAAGCCAATGTACGTAATCACAGTGAACAATCAACGCTTTTTTTACATATTGACAATCTTAAGCATAGCCTTAACTGGAACAGTGCCAAACCAGTCATAAAATGCAGTAATTGTATTTCGAGGAATATATTAGAATGTATCTCCTTTAACGCGTCCCCAAATTTCAATCTTAGTCCTAGTTTGTTCATGGTAGACTCCATTATCACTACATACATAAAATCTCAAATAAAGTTTTTACAGGATTTTGTACACCCTAATTAAGGTTCAGAGGTGGGTAGTCTTATCCCCTCTTCCACTATTTAAGGCAAAGTATATCCAGCCTCCTGTTCATTCCTTGAAATGATCTTTAAGAAGAAAGACGAAAGCTGTAAGAATCGTTTTTCACTTTTCCTTTGTGGGTATATCTGCATATATTTATATATATATATATATATATATATATATATATATATATATATATATATATATATATATATATATATATATATAAATATATACATATATATATATATACATATATATATATATATATACATATATATATATATATATATATATATATATATATATATATATATATATATATATATATATATATATATATATATATATATATATATATATATATATATATATTGGTGAAGTTGGGTAGCAGTCTTTCTTGAATGCAAATTTTGTTGAAGACCATTGTGTATTTTGCCTTAATTAATTTCCTTTTGCAACTTTTCTCTTCTTCTATCTTTTTTATTCCATCTTGTAGATGGTGGATTACTTGTCCAGTATTCATCTCTTTTTTAAAGGAATGTGTTTGGTAAAAAACAAACTAAATTGCTGAGCTTTCGATCATATTCGATCATCTTCGGATCTTTTAAAATGTTCTTGCCTCCTTTCCTGATGTAATGAGTGGTGTGAGGATCTGGCATAAAGTGAAGGAAAACGAATTTTAAGGGGTATTTATTCAGGGGAAGTTTATTCAGTTGAGTGTTCTGGTTGCCTAAGTAAATATTATGGAAAAACAGGTAAACAACTTTCCGTTCGCATAAATCAACATAAATATAATGTCCGAAGAGGGGAAGATAACAATGCTTTCTTTGTCCACATGTCAGATAAGGACCATCTAATTAACTGGAACTCAGCAAAATTTATTTATCCTTCTGATGACGCTATAAAAATGAATATCATTGAATGTGCTTTTATAAGCCAATGTGATAATTTTAACCTTTCCCCTGGCTTATATAAAATAGATGCTATAATTAAAAGACTAAAACTTAAAGAAATTAGTTCTGACTTTTGTCTTTAGTTTTATATACAATCCTTAGTTATGTGGCCCCATTTATTTTTTTAATTGTCACTGCTCTGTTATGTACATTGTTTTTTACCCACTCTTTAGCTCCTCGTGTCTTATAATCTTCCATGTTAGACTATCTCCATTTCTTTTATTCTGTTATCCTTTACGTCTTCTCAGTTTGACCTTACTATCTGCTTCATGTAATTCTTAATGTGAATCTTTACCTTCTCCCTTCCGTCTTCCTCATTGGTGATTTCTTCTTTTTGAGGCGGTCTTTCATACTTTTCTTTCGTATATATACCTCTACTATAATATTATTTCTTGTAGTAATCCTTGATAAGGAACTTAATAAAGTTCGAAAGTACTTGGAAACACCTTTTCATTTTTTCCTGCGGGACATTGCATTCATTTGCTACCCTCATGTGATACTTTGTGAGTTTTTCATTTCATATATATATATATATATATATATATATATATACATACCTATTATGTAGTATGTATCTTTATATCTGTAGGCTGATCGTCAATGACATTTTCGACATCCTTGAAGATGAAGAACAACGTGGTGTTGGGGTAACTTTTCTGCCCCCCGAACAGAAGGCTTTAGCAGATACAGATATTGACCCTGATAAAAGTGACGATGAAACAGAAGGAAAAATAAAAAATGTGCCTCAAAGAATTCTCAGATCGGAAGCAGGACTTCTCATCCTTTATTGTAAGAGGCCTACTGAAAATATCCCATTGATGCTTGATACTCAAGAAATTCCAAAAAAGAATCTTTCCACCAGCAGTAAAAGACCACGGAAACGTCCGCGACAGGAACGGCAGTGGACAAGATATACAAGAAGGTTAGATTATTTCATAATTTCATATTTTCACATATACATATATATAAACTCATAGACAGTAGAGACCCATGAATTTCTCCCTCTCTCTGGCTTTTCTTCTCTCTCTTATATGTATATGTTTTTATGTGTGCGTGTTTGTGTACGAGTGTGCGCGTACCAATTAGTCCATATTTGCAATAAATTGTCATGTTATGCTGATAATTGCCCTTGTGTAGGTTTATTCATGATGAAAATACCAAATTCACACATCGCGAATAAATTTTTTCTTGCTTGATTAGTCGTAACTGCTTACAATTGGGAATTAATTGTTAATTTTGATGTTATTTTCTGATATTTTTCCTTTATTTTTTGTAAGTTTCAATTTCTAACTTAATCACATTATTATTATTATTATTATTATTATTATTATTAGTAGTAGTAGTAGTAGTAGTAGTAGAAGTAGTAGTAGTAGTAGTAGTAGTAGTAGTAGTAGTAGTAGTAGTAGAAGTAGTAGTAGTAGTAGTAGTAGTAGTAGTAGTACTATCGTCATGATCATGATCATCATCAATGTTGTTTGTCTTATTTGTTCTTTCAGATTAGGATCAAATGTTCCTGAATTTGAGAAACTTATTTGACCGCCTCAACGGATTACTGGAAGGAATACGTAAAATCTCCAAACGATACATTTTTCAAATACTTCAGTGATGAGTTCATTGATCTCATTATTGAATAGATCAGGTTATATGCAACTCAGAAGCATTTGGATTCATCTGCAGTAAATCGAGACAACATATTGTCAATCATTGCTCTTTTAATACTCGCTGGATATAATCAACTCCCTTCTAGACGGTTGTATTGGAATTCAGATCCCTGAGGTGAATAACATTTCAGTTAGTGAAAACATGCGACGAGACACATTTGAAAGTATAATGCGCGTTCTTCATCTGGCTGATAACCAGCATATAAATGATGATCGCTATTATAAAGTTAGGCCTATTTTGGAAAATTTAAATAAATCATCCAAAATTGCTGATCTGCCTAAAGATGTTTGTGTTGATGAAGCTATTGTACCATATTATGGGTACCACAGCACGAACCAGTTTATCAGGAAAAAGTCAATATGGTTTGGATATAAACTGTGGTTTCTATCTGGTTCGGATGGATACATGTTTCATGCAGCTGATTGTGTTAGCTCAACAAAACTTCCTGTAATTGGGATAGATCAAGTTGGAGATTTTGTGTTGGGTTTAGTTAAAAGCACAAAGATAAGGGCTGGACAGTGTTTATATTTTGATATCTTCTTTACTTCCTTTCTTCTTTTGAATTAACTTTCAAACAGTGGTATTGCTGAAACTGGTACTATAAGAGAAGGAAGATTTGGAAATGAACCATTATCAGCTTCCAAAATGCTAGAGAAATGGGAAAGAGGTTATGTTGAGTCGGTGTGTACTAATGATAAAATTTAATGAAGTGGAAAGACAATAAGGTGGTGACAGTTGTTTCAAATAAATTTGGAATGGTCATAAATCAAAGTGCTCCCGATGGTCGCGAGTTGATAAAAAAGAGATTTTAGTTCCTATGAAGCTTATAATAAGCATATGGGTGGAGTTGATCTAACTGATAAATTCGTTGAGAATTAACGCATTCGAATTCGATCTCGCAAATGGTGGTGGCCATTAATTTGGGAGCAATATTATTTTTTTAATTGGAGCAGTACTATTAAATACATATGGCTGAAATTTTCAGAGATAATAGGGAAGACATATTATTTTCCTACTTCCTCATTGCTGATTTATTCTCTTAGAGGCGGTCCTTTATCTTTTACTAGCTTATATATACCCTTATTGTATTATCTTCTCTTGTAATTATCCTTGGGAGTTAACTGAATAAAGTTCGAAAGTACTTGGAAGCACCTTTTCATTTTTCCTGCCGGACGTTCCATTCTTTGCGAACCTCACGTGCTACTTTGTGAGTTCTTCATTTCATTAGTCATTGTATATGATTTTTTTTTATATCCAAGTAATTTTGAGTTATTTAAGTGTGAATTTATTAAATTTTCTGCTGGGGTACCCTCCAAAAACAGGCCCCAAATTTCGATTGGCCTCATTTCTTAATTTTCTGCAAGGATTGAATGAAACTTTGGTGATAACTAGGTTATTGTGTTTAAAAACCTCATATCAAAACATGAGTGTCTTTGGATCTTTCATCTTTGTTCTAGAGCACGTGTCGAGATGACCTCTATTTAGCTCTGTGCATTTCTTGACGCGCAGCACAAAATTGTCCATGACGTCCTTAGAAACCGACCCACTAATGGTTCTGATCTCCTACCTAATAGCTTCCTTGAGTTCCGTGATGGTCTTGGGTCTCCCTGCGTACACTCTGTCTTTAAGGTAGCCCCAGAAAAAAAAATCTGAGAGGCTAAGTTATTGGCTGTGAGATGCCCACTCAAATTGAGTATTGAGACTGATCACACGGCCACCAAAGTTCTCTTTCAGCCAATCTCGGGACAGTTTTGAGGTGTGAGAGATTTCTCCATCTTGCTGGAACCAGAACTACCCCATAAGCGACGGGAATAGGGTATGCAGCTCCATCTTAAAGGTTTTAAGGACCTCCACATACCGCTCCTTGGTGACTGTCACTGTCACGCCAGATTCCTCGAAGAATAATGGTCCGATGATGCCTCTGGTTGAGATTTCATTCCATACCGTGCACTTAGGGGAGTGTAGGGGCTTGATGGCTACCTCATTTGCCCTGAAGGCCCCCCAAAAGACATTTGACTTCGAGTTTACCTTTCCTACAAGATGGAAGTGAGCTTCATCGGAGGTACAAAAGAGGTTAAGGAAAGTTGATGTCTTCTGAATCTTCTCCAGTATCTTGACTGCCATAGACCTTCTATTCTCCTTGTTTGATGCTGTAAGGGTCTGCTTAGGTTGTATTCTAAATGGGTAGGCCTTTACATCCACACTTTCACTCTCCTACAAGTCTGACGGGATATACCGAGGAAATGACTTCGCTTGCACACAGAACGTTTTGGACTATGCTGAACAGACTCTCTCACGCTCACGATCAACTAGCTGTACACTTCCTGTGGCGTCCTAAATGGCTTGAGCAGTTGCTACTGGCTGGAATTAGGTTCTCTTCTCTCCCATATTCATCGAAGTGGTCCAACCAGTTCTGATTTCTGTTCTTGGAGGAGGCTTTTAATAGATTCGGGCTGATGCACTAAAGTGCCCTGCACTTTCTTGAACGAGCTTGGCTTTTAGTAAAGTTTGACGCAGTATATCCTTTACTAGAGCTCTCATTGTGTTCTACCTTTGTTCACAGGCGTTGCTTCTGTCATTTCCTACAAAGTAAGGGTGATTAGTGAATGAATGAACGAAGTATATATCACAAAAAGCGTGTGCAAGCCAGTTTTGGGGGGATAGCCTGTATATAATAATTGAAAATCAAGAAACACGTAATATATAATGGATGTATTTAAAAGCTCAAAGAAATTAAAACTGGTAACACAACCTGAAAAAACGCTAAGGAAATTATTACGAGCACCATTAAAGCTTAAGAAAGAAAATAGGAGATATAGAAACGGAGGAATAGGGCAAATTATTTTCTACCGTTATATGAAAATGAATAAAGGAGTTGGATATGAACCAGTATAATCAAGCGCTCTTCGCTAAAATGCGCAAGGAGGCTCATGCGATAGTAGCTCTTGCGATGAGATACCATATATATATATATAAATATATATATATATATATATATATATATATATATATATATATATATATATATATATGTCGTAGAATGGACTCCCGAAGATATACCATATATCACTATTCGTTGAAGGAACTTCTTTAATTATCTTTAGAGTGCGTGAGTGTCTAGCGGGCCGATATTATGTATCTTTGATATGCTTAAGAAGTGGAACTGAGCTCAAGGATAATAATATTGCTATCCTTAATAAAATAGAGTTTTATTAATAATAACTATCAACAAACACAAGACGGAAAATATTGACATAAACAGAGAATGAAAAGGGTCGTGGGGGCTCGGGCTAATCCGAGGATTAAAGGATTTAAAAAGGTAAAACAAATATAGAGTTAAAGAGATGGGATGGTTCGCTAAACCATTTAAAGAACAGGATATAATTGACAAATGGGTTAAGTACTCAAAGGTGACGTTTGGCTTACGTAACTTTATACGAGTGGTGCAGTGGAAGGTGACGTGAAGGAATTTTCGGTCCGCTGGCGAGTTCCAGCCGAAGAGGGGAATAAGATGACCCTGACGTGGCGTCTGGGGAATGAGAACCGTTTCTCGACGAACGGCTTGAAGAACAATGGCTGTTCTACGTTGTTCCCTTCTGAACAAACCCGGGGGGGGGTGAGAACCGTCTCTTGTCTACGGGATCAAGAACAATGGCTGTTTTAATTTTGTTCTCCACTGAACAACGGGGAAAGGGTGAAAACCGTTTCTTGGCAAAGGACTCAAAAGAACAATGGCTGTTCTACGTTGTTCTCTTCCTGAACAACGAGGGGGAAGCCTTGAAGACTTGGCGTCACGAAAGGCTCGAACCTTTGGCACTCAAGGGATATTGTCCTCCTTCTGGACAAGGGATGGTGAATCTCGAGGTCGAGGTCCCTTGGCGCACAAAGGGAGAGAGGGTCGTGGTGATGTTTCGTGACGAAAATCTGGATCTCCAATCTGATCTTAGTGGTAAAGTTTCCATCTAAATAGTCGAGACACTCCCTTGGCGTGGGGGACAATGGAGTGGGAGCTTCGAGGAAATGCACAGCCAAGGCTTGGAACAATGCCTTATCTGCCTATAAGCCTAACTCAATCTGGCGACTTCAGCGTATGGAGGCGAACGGGGAGGACGATAACCTCCTTGTTTAAACATTGACATCCGGTGGCTGCGATAAAGCGCCAAGCTTCGAAGCGAAGATGCACGTGGGAGCATCGTGGTTTTAAATAATATGTGATAGGGGTTTAAACTAACGCTGCTCAACCCGTTCTATCACAATATATAATCGATGGGTTGCTTGTAGTCAGACGATTCTTTAATTTCACCAGGAATGAGAGTACATAGAATGCAGAGAAATTCATCTTCATTTATTGGGGATAAACAACGGTTTGAGCAGTCGGCTCATATTCAGGTTCTATGATATAAAGGAATACATAATTTACAATGAATTATAATATTGAAAAATAAAAAAAATGATTCGAAATTAGAATATCAAGAGTGTTGACAAATATCTACAAAAACAGACTTTTTTCTATAATGCAAAACCTAACAAAATACATAATTTATAATGAGTTACGATATTACAAATCGTAGAGGAATACAAGGGATAACCATCGAATGGTGTTTAAAGAGGGTATATTTTCGTTCGATGGGAAAATTTATCAACAGATAGATGGTGTAGCAATGGGTTCGCCCATTGCTATCTTTATAAAACATTTTGAGAAGACTCTATTCCAAGCTTGCCCTTCGTCACTCAAGCCATTATTCTACAGAAGATTTGTAGACGACTGCTGTGCAGTATTTTATAGCCAGGACCAGGCATACTAGTTTTGTAATTATCTCAATTCCATTCATCTTAACATTAAATACACTATGGAAACTGAAAAAGAAAGTTTTCTCCCCTTTTTAGACCTTTTAATTAAAAAGTCAAATCAAGGCTTAACAACATCCATATATAGAAAACCTACGTTCAATAATATAGGTACAAATTTCTATTGCTTTTGTGACTTATCATACAAACTGAGCTCCATCGGGGCACTCATCTGTCGTGGCTTTCACCTGTTATCTTCATTCTCTCTAATGCATAAAGAATTTGAATTCCGAAGATCTCATTTCAAGAATAATTTCTATCCCCTGTCAGTAGTAAATACCCTTATTTGTAAATTTTTAAATTGCCAATATTTACCTCCCAATCCTTCCTTCGATGTTCCTAAAGATTTAAAATATTTTATTCTTCCCAAAATGGGTCTCCTTAATAGAGAATTCAGAAGAAAGTTTTCTAAATTTTTTAAACGCTATTTTTACCATACAAATTTCAAATCAGTTTTTATTAACAAACTTAATATTGGAAGTTAGTTCAGTCAAAAGGACAAACCTCCTCTAGGGATGCGCAGTCGTGTTGTTTACGAATTCACTTGTCCTCGGTGTCTCCAAGGAAGATACATAGGCAGCAACATTCTCTCCCTGAGAGCAAGGTTCTCCTCACACATGGGCATCAGCGCCCGTACTGAAAAACCCCTTCATCGTAAAGAACCATCCTCTATCAGATCACATGCAATCAAATACAACGCAGATATAACTTTTGATAATTTTGCAATAACAGAACAAGATAACAATGAACAAAGCTTAAGAATACTAGAGTCCCTTTATATTAAATCCCGTGCCCCTAATCTTAATTGTGACTCGTCCGCTGTTTCCCTACTTATGACATAACTCTACTACCAATACAATCTTACCTATGTCCACTCAAATCCCCCTCCCCACTTGTATTTCTCTAGGATTTGTAATATCCTAACTCATTATAAATTATGTATTTTGTTAGGTTTTGCATTATAGAAAAAGTCTCTTTTTGTAGATATTTGTCAACAGTCTTGATATTCTAATTTTGAAACAAATTTTTTAATATTATAATTCATTGTAAATTATGTATTCCTTTATATCATAGAATCCGAAGATGAGCGAACAGCTCGAAACGTTGTTTATCCCCAATAAATGAAAATGAATTTCTCCGCATTCTATGTACTCTCATTCGTAGTGAAATTATATATATATATATATATATATATGTATATATATATATATATATATATATATATGAGCTTCCAGGCCAGAATGAGAACTATAATTGTACGAGAGGCTAAAACACACATAGGCTTGAATAGTGGTGAGAGTTAGATAGGAAATGCCTTTGTTTTTTTCCAAATAACAAAATAGAAAATGTTTGCGTTATTTGAAGTGAATTTGACGGGAGTATGATTGTGAAAAATGATGGGTAGCTATGTATAATATTATTAATAAGTGTGAGGGTAAAGATATATGCATGCTACTTTGAAGCAAAATGTTATTGTTTATGTTCTAAAGAAGAAGAGAAAAGGCTAAATACTTCCAAACTTTATGTGCCATCCAAATACACTTGCAATAACCTTGTGACTTCTATAAAACCGTGGCCACCTTTCTAAATCAAAAAGATTGAAGTTTATGCATCAACTTTCCTATTCCATACCTTTTCTTCTTTTATCGGGTGAGATTTCAACTAATATAACAAACGCTTTAACATCAAAATATGCATTAATAATTACTATCTTTTATAAAATTTCAAAAAATAATTGACTAAAGTTATTTATTCTGGTAAAAGCAAAGAAGAAATTTTCTCTCTTTCTCTTCACTTTTATTATTTCTCTACCAGAGGCTTTTATACTTTAACGTTGATCTCCTGTATAATCGCAAAGATATTGTGTCAGAACTGAGTTAAAAATACAAAATTACCTATCTTCTTTTCGCATTTCTGGCCCTTTTTAGTTTTTGGCGACAACGTTTATTCACCCAAGTTAGAGTTGAGCTTTTATTATCCTGAAGATCTGAAAGTTACAAAAGGTTTTTAGGGAGATTGGAAGACTGTGAGGGAGACATAATATGATAGTGGAGACACCAGATATGCCAAATCTAGTTTACGGCTCTATATCTAAATGGGTTAAGATAGCTACAAATCTACATTTCTATTCCCCTACTATTTGGACTACCGTAAACACCTTATTTAAAAATTTAATTTCCATTTCTACTAAAAATGGCTCGAAGGCTTCCAGAAATTGAAATGAAACAACGAACTGTTGTTTCCTCAAACTATTTTATTTTAACGCATTATTTATTTACAAAGTCAACTTAGAGCAATAAACATAAATACAAATTGTAGCAGCCTAAATAGTGCAGGAAGGGAGTGAGAGAGCTTTTTAATCCCTAAACTCTAAATGGGAGGGCCAAAACCCTTTAGAATTATATTTTGAGAGATATAGCCATTAATGATTTGGGATTGAAATTGAGGAAAGTATCAATTCATATTCTAAAATGTCTCTGGAAATATAATTGCTACATTTATTAAGAAATTTATGCTCTTCCAATTGAATGCATGAATATGGTTAAAAATGTGCTTAAATAAGGCGGACTGGTATTTATAGTTATGTGCCTTTGCTTGGTGTGAGAATTTAAATTTGTCCATTTTCCGTTTCATTAATATAGCCTTTAGTTGGTAGCTTAGAATGGAAACGTTCCATTTCCCTCGTTTAGAAAATAATTTGACAAATTCCCCATTCCGGCTCAAATTTTGCTCCATTCCAGTTCGACAGCCTGCTAGTCCTGATGGTTCCCGAGAGGCGTAGAGGGAAACCTTTCCTTCCATTCGGGTTTTCCTTTCAAGATGCAGAGAATCGTAAAGATAATTTCTTTCCTTTATTTTCCTCGTCTGTGTTTCCTTTCCAGGCCCATAAATTTGCTACTTGAAAGCAGGCCAGACGTTGTTCCTGTGTTGGAGTTGAAGGGGGGGGGGGCGTTTGGTGGCTCTACTTGTCATTGGGTTCTGCGTAGAGAAATGATGGAGCCTGTAGAGAGTAAATAGTGAGGGAGAGGGTTTTATGGAAGGAGAGTGAGGAGTGAAATTCTTTATTGTTTCGGTGGAAATGATGCTGAGACTGGATTTTGTTTCTTAAGGGGGTTTGAGTGGTCCCAAAATCTCTTAGTTTGCAACGTCTTGTAGGGGAGGAGAAACGGATTCTTCAGCCTTACTTGGGCTAAATAAAGAGCCCCTTTCGCCAAAAGGGAACAGGAGTCTCTAACTCAAATAAGAGCGAAATGAGTAAAAACCGATCGATAAGTAGTCGGCAGCTCTTATAAAAACTGTCTTTTCGAGACGAGCTTTTAGGGACTCTTGCTCTCGAAATTAATCTCCGAAAAGAATGTACGAGACAGTACAAATTCACCTATTGAAATGGGCTCTAAATGTGAATCATGTCTCGCTACTAGAACTCTGCCACATCACCAAACAACCTATATTAATCTATCTTGTGGGGTTGGGGGGGAAGGAGGTGGCTTTGCTGAGGAAAGGTCTCTCTCACAAGAATTATTCCCTTAACAGGTTATAGTTCTATAGTTTGCCATCATACTCTTGCGAAATTCACTAGGTGAATTTCATTTTTGCACCTTCAACGAAGTCGTCCTCTGGCTAACTTTATGTATAAACATACCTAGTTTAGGATTTCTTTGGTCAATCTTCTGTCATTCCTTATGGCAATCTGTCCAGGTCATCCCCAATGTAGAGATAGCATTAACAAAATATCCATCATTGTAATTTTGTTATCATCCCATTGTTGTTTTTAATGATCTAGTGATTTCTAAATACAGTGTCCTTTTTTCGTTTAACTTGCTAGAAATTTCTCATACTTTTGTCACTAGTGTCCAAATTTGACCTATTTAAGTTAAAATCTGCTAACAAACATAGATTCAATAATTTGATTGGCGCTTATTACATATATAGTGAAGTTTTCATTTCTTTATGTAGCTTAATTTTATTCTTTTACTGATGTATTTTCACAGGGTCCCTACATGAAGGTCACGTTGTTCTAATTACTGGGAAAAAAATTAAATAGGATTCCAAGAGCTTTCTCCTTTATTATACAGACATGACTAAAAAAAACTCGGAATAATATATTAATTTTCCTGAGGTAAATTTTAGTCTTGGTTTTACGCGATTGAAGTAAACTTCATTATATATATATATATATATATATATATATATATATATATATATATATATATATATATATATATATATACATATATATATATGTATATATATTTATATATATATATATATATATATATATATATATATATATATATATATATATATATATATATATATATATATATATATATATATATTCCAAGTAGCGCGGGAGAATGATGAAAATGAATCCATTAAACGACATTGAAAGAGAAAACGGAATAATTTTTCCTTGCAGTAATATTTTGATTACCTTTTTTCGAAAAAATCCGTGCAGGGAAGCGATTCGAACCAGGCACACTGAGGTAGCGAGCACCGCTTTGATCACAGTTAAAAGTGCTCGCTGCCTCAGTGTGCCTGGTTCGAATCGCTTCCCTGTATGGATTTTTTCGAAAAAAGGAAATAAAAATATTACTGCAAGGAAAAATTATTCCGTTTTCTCTTTCAATGCGGTTTAATGGATTCATATATATATATATATATATATATATATATATATATATATATATATATATATATATATATATATATATTTATATATATATATATATAAAATATATATGTATATATATATATATATATATATATATATATATATATATATATATATATATATATATATATATATTTGGACAACCGTAAACAATTTATTTAAAAATTTAATTTCCATTTCTACTAAAAATGGCTCGAAGGCTTCCAGAAATTGGAATGAAACAACGAACCGTTGTTTCCTCAAACTATTTTATTTTAACACATTATTTATTTACAGAGTCAACTTCAAGGAATAAACATAAAGACACATTTTAGCAGCCTAAATAGTGCAGGAAGGGAGTGAGAGAATTATTTAATCCCTAAACTCTAAATGGGAGGGCCATAATCCATTAGAAATTGGAAATGGGATAGTCCTTTCGGAGCTGGTATTAAATTGATTGGCCTCTTTTTAGGTAAAAATATCGACCCTTCTAAGAACAGTCAAACTTGGCAACGGGGGGAAAGACAGTATCACAAATCTTTTATAAACTTTTGACCCCGAATAAATAAATGAATAAATACTCGTACTTTATAATTCCCCTTTGAAAAACTAATCTAGCTTAACCTAACCTAAATAATTCTTTCGGAGTTAGCCAAAAGCCTACTGACTATACAATTATAAAACCAATTTTCTCAAACAAGGAGAAAGGCCTCTTAAAGGCAGTCAACGACTGTAAGCGTCGCGCAATGATCGAGAATATGTGCAAAGGTGGTACTAGATGATTTTTTATTAATTTTGCTTAATTACCATCCTGTGTGAAGGATCCTACATCAAATGTTTTCTCTATTGTTCAGTATTTCTTCAACTGACGATGAGAGAACGGAGTATCGCTTTGGCGTAGGGAGTGTCGCTTTGGCGTAGGGAGTGTCGTTTTGGCGTAGGAAGTGTCGTGATTTTGGCGCAAGGAGTGTCGTGATTTTGGCACAGGGAGTGTCGCGAACGCATCGCTCTCTTTTTTGGCGAAACAGCGATTGGAAGTTGAGACTAGGAATCCTTGCTTCTGTAATTATTCCTCGAAATGGCCATATAAGGCGTAACCAGAAGAGGACAAAGCCAATCCTGCGCCTCATTTTGGAGTGTTTGAATATGCGTGGATGTGGAGAGAATGCGAAGAGAAGTGAAATTTGTTGTCTGTTTGAAAAAGGAAAACTGGATGTTCAGGCAAAGATGTAGATGGTTTGGTGGGGTGAAAGCGATAAAATCAGGAGTAAATGAGAGATTGAGACAAAGTATGGGATGGCGTTACTGATGAGTAACGAAGTGTGGAAGTGTATAAGAGAGTACAAAGAGGTATATTCAAGAGTGTTGTGGGTGCAAATGATAGTAAGCGTGTATGGTCCGCATGAGGGCGAACCTGAAATTGTGAAAGAAGCGTTTTGGGAAGAGCCGAATGGATGTCTGCAAGGTTTTAATGTAGAGGAGAAAGTAGTTCTGATCTGTGACTTGAATGCAAAGGTAGATGATCGAATAGTAAATGTGGTATTTGGGAGATACAGACTGCCGGGATTGAATGGTAATGGTGAAAGGCTCGTAGTAATGTGTAATGAAAGAGAGATGGTAGCTGGGAACACATAGTTTAAAAAGAAAGAGCACAAAAAGTATACATAGAGTTAAATAAATAAATAGGTCACAGCAGACCTTGTGGTGCATACTAGGTGACCTGGGATAAAGATTATGGAGAAGATAGATAGTGGAGATGGAAAGTAGGAGAAATTTGGTGAACCTGTCACCTGGAGGCTAGGGAGTTAGTTATTCGCTAGAAAACGTTGTTAGTCTGGGATTAGAATAAAGTATTTATCTATACGACGCTTGAAAGTATCTCCGGTGTTGCAGTCTATTACTTTACGAGGAAGCCCATTCCATAAGTTCACGATTCGGTTAAAAAATAAATTCTTGAGAGGAGTGTGAGTTAAAATGATTACCTTTAATTTTTCAACCGTTTCCACTCGTGTAATTTGACTGGTCAATAGCGAAATATTTATAGCAAACTATATTGTCTATGCCTTTGATAATTTTAAAGACCAGAATTAGGCCTCTCTTAATCTACGCTGAGTTAACGAAAGAAGATTTAGTTCTCTAAGTCTCTCTTCGTATGGTTTGTTCCTTAAACTTAGTATCATTTTAGCAAGCCTTTGTTGAACTCGTTCTAATTTCGCTATATCTTTCTGGTAGTACGGGCACCAGGTTTGAGGCTAATATTCCAAAATGGGAGGGACCAAGGAATTATGAAGCTTAAGGATTGTATTTTTTGACTTATACTCGAACGCTCTACCAATTAATCCAATTATTTATTTGCTTTAATATACCTGGGAAAGACTGGGTAGGCAGATTGGAGGAAGGGTAATTGAGGATCAAAGAAACAGGTTAGACTATGTTTTGATAAGAAGAGAGAATGTGAAGAGACTTTTGGATGTATGTAGATGTAAAGAGGGTTATGGTATAGAGCTCATCCGACCATAACCTGATGATAGCAGAAGTAAGAGTAAAGAGTAAATGGGTTGGCAAACGAAGGAGCTTGATGAAGAAGGAGGGGGTAAGGGTGAAAAAGCTGAAAGAAGTGAGGTGCAAGGAAAAATACAAATAATTGATTGAGAGGGAATGGGTAGTGATAAGAGAGTCTGCGTGTTTGGGTGTAGAAGATGAGTAGAAGTTGATGCGTGAGAGCATAGAAGATGCAGCCATGAAATCATGTGGAATTAGGGTGCTTGAAGAAGGGAGAGTTAGGAAGGGTAGAAAATGGTAAAATCCTGAAGTGGAAGAGAAAAGTGAGCTGTTCAACAGGTATAGTCAGAACAGAAGCGCAGTAAACCACGAAAAGTATAGGAGGAAGCGACAAGGGGAAATAAGTAGAGTGGCTGAAGTGAGGAGAGAAGCGAAGGATATGTGGGATAAAAGAGTGTCTGAGTACTTTAGAGAGAATAAATGGCAATTTTGGAAGGAAGTAAATTGTGTAAGAAAGAAGAAAGAGGCCATAGAAATGAAAGTGAAGGATAGAAGGGTGAAGAATTTAGTACAGGCGAAAAGGTAAGGAAGAGATGAAGAGAATATTTTGAGAATTTGCTAAATGTAAACGATAGTAGAAAAGTAGAGCTGTTATCTCTTGGTAGAGGTGGGATAACATCAGAGAGAATTAAAGAGAGTAAAAGAATTAGCAAAAATGAATTGGAAGAAAAGGATAGTGAAAAGAACAAAAAGTGAAAAGTCAGCGAGTATGGATGGGAGAACAAGTGAGATGATGAAAGCGGGGGAAGAATGTGTAGTCGAATGGTTGGTTAGGTTGTTTAATGTATGTATGGACCAGAGGGATGTTCCGGCATATTGGAGGAATGCATGTATTGTTCCTATTTACAAAGGAAATGGTGAAAGAACTGAGTTTGGTAGTTATAGTGGTATAAATATGCTGAGTGTACTTGGAAAGGTATATGGACGAGTCTTAAGTGAAAGAGTTAGATGATGCACAGAAAGTCTGATTGGAGAGGAACAAGGGGGGTTTAGGAAAGGGAGACGGTGTGTGGGTCAGATTTTTACCTGCAAATATATTTGAGAAGTACTTGGAAAAGAATGAAAGTATGTACATGGCTTTTATCGATCTGAAGAAAGCGTATGACAGAGTGGACAGAAAGAGTATATGGAATGTGTTGAGAATGCTTGGGTTGAATACACACTAACAAGAGCTATTAAAAGCTTTTATGATGACTGTAAGGCATGTGTGATGGTTGAGAGAGAGGAAGGTGACTGGTTTAGTATAAAACCTGGATAAGACAAGGATGCATAATGTCACCTTAGCTGTTTAATCTGTATATGGACGGCGTAGTGAGAGAGGTGAAAGCAAGAGTGGGCGGTAATGGTGCAGCACTAGTGAGTGAAAATGGAGAGATGTACGAGCTAGAACAATTGTTGTTTGCGGATGATTCAGTGCTAGTGGCTGACTTAAAAGAGAAACTACAGGCACTGGTTTATGAATTTGTGATTGTAGTTGACAGAAGGAATCTCAGTGTAAATGAAGGCAAAAGCAAGGTAATGTGGTGCAACAGGGAAAGAATGAGTAGGCTACAACTGAGTCTAAATGAGAGGAAGCCGGAAGAAGTGCAGGATTTTAAGTATCTGGTTGTGGATCTGGCAGCTGCTGGAAGGGATAAAAATGAACTATTGCGGCAAACGGAAAAGGGAGTGCAAGCTTATGATGAGAGAAGGAGTCTCACAAAAGAGAAACGAATGATTCAGGTGGGCGCAAGTGGGATTGTATGAGGCAGTAGTGGTTCCCACTGCACTTTATGGATAGGAAACATGAGCTTTGAGTGCGCACGAAAGGAGGACGCTTGAAGTTATGGAAATGAAGTAGCTGAGAATTATTTGTGGCGTGAGGTTGATTAACAGGGTGAGAAACGAAAGAGTGCGAAAGAAATTTGGAAGTAAAGTAATTTGTTTGAAAGAGCTGATAGAGATGTGATGAGATGGTATGGTCACTTAGAGAGAATGGAGGATGAAAGGCTGGTAAAGAGACTGTATATATCTTGAGTGATAGGAAGGAGACAGCGTGGGCGTCCGAGAAGGGGATGGATGGAGTGTACTAGGAATGTCCTTGATGGACGGGGCCTGAATATCCACAAGGCAGAAAGGCGTGCTAGGGATAGGAATAAATAGAGACGAATAGTTAGGGAAGGAATGAGCTATGTAGGGTGACACACAAACGCAGGTAATGAAGTTTTCAGGAGAAACCGAATAGTCAGACTCTGATGCTGGATGAAACGTAGTAGGTGGGTCACCTTGGTTAAGCAGCGGATAGTGTGCGAATGGTGGAGTGGAAGTGTCTCTGGCCATGCACCACCCCGTCTTCGGGGTATATGCGCGGGGTATAAAAAAAAATCTTAAGAGGCCTGGCCACTGGTAAAAGGAGTAGCTCCAAGGAGTGCAGAAAGCGCAGAGAATAACCAAAAATGGAGTCTACTCTGTGACTTTACAAAAATGAAATACGCCCATTAATTAAACGCAGGTCATAGCTCGTGAAATTTTCACGACAGGGGAAAGAGGGGTGCTCGGGTCGACAAAAGACACGTTAACAACCACAGAAGAAAATTATAGGAGTAAAGTAATTAAAATACTAGTTTTACTTTTGAAACCCATTCACAAAAGAAAAGTAGGAGATTTTTATACCACTTGAAGGCTAAACTCGTTTATTATCTTTGAGTTAGCAAATCAGGCTCATAATTGTTCCCCCTTTTTATGTCAGCAATTCTTCCCCAATGATAACTAAGGGTCTGAGAATTATCCCAACTCTAGATAAGATGGTAACAAGTGCTTCGGATATTGAAGTTGAATCGATTAACCTTAGAAGAACTACCTCAGCTAATCGAGTGACCCAATCAACAAAGGTAAGGATGTACTTATTAACAGCTAATAACTACCTTATCAAAAGTCGTGTAGAAATCGGACGATCATCGATGCCTTCTTGATACGACCTCGTCGAGCGCGCGTTTTTTCCCTTCAATCTGGCTGCCAACAGGTAGGCAGAGGACTTGACAAAGTGAGATCACGAACTAGATCACTTAGCTCCTTTTGGGAGAAATTATGTGAAGCATAATCTTAAAAATCTACTTCTTCTTTATTTTCTTCAGCAATAGAGGAATCTTCCTCAGGTAATTCCATGAACTTCTCCAAAGTCAAGTACTTAAATTTCATCACAATAAGATACAAAAAGACGTGCTGATTGAAGATCAGGATACTTGCGGCTGCTGCAGTTGTTTCTGTTGTTCCCAGTCAAATCAATAGCGCATAAGTACCAGTCAGTGTCATGGTTTGTCAGATTTCTCTAAACCATGTGAATTCCAAACTTCAGACAACTCTTCTTGCCCTTAGTCTAACGGGGCCAATACTCGGTGGATGTTTTTCATACTATGTGTGGCGCTTGTGACTGCATTCCTATTAGGAACAAGGGTGTATTCGCCACAGATGTAACAGAATACTTCGGGCTAATTTTTGCAAGATCATCTAGCTGAATTAATTTCTTTATTTTCAAAATAGATCTACCAGTTAGGCAAAGATTGTGCATGTGAACTCTTCAGAATTCATTCATTTAAAGAATCTAAAAGAGTTTTCATGAGATAGGTAAATAGAAAATATCCGGACATGTGAAAAAAAACCGTAAAAAACAAGATGTTTATTTTTTTACCAAAACCAATGTGATATTTAGATTATATACATCAAAATTGTCCTAAGGCAGCTGAAAGACCTAGACAATATATTGGTGCTGGCCAGTGTTATATTCGAAATAAATTCATATAACTCTTTTTTGTCTTAATATTTTAGCTGCGGATTCAACTTAACTTTTTTCCTTCTAGATAAAATGAAAAATTCAAGATTTTAATTACCTCTTAATAAGGTTTCTTCCCGTAACCGATGATTTAGTGCTGATGATAGTCTGTTTGAGGACCGACTCTTCTGGCCTAATAAACGTTTACAATTTTCAAATGGATCTTCATTACTTCTTCTTTCATATATATATATATATATATATATATATATATATATATATATATATATATATATATATATATATATATATATATATATATAAGGCATTGGTTTTCTAGTAAATAATTCATTCGTTTTATTTATATTGCATTTTATATTCTGTATTTTTTCAGTCGTTTAACATTTTTTGTTCTTTGTAACCATTGTAATTTTTGTTTCAATATTTATTAATTGCAGTATAATGGTTCTCATCTCCCTTTCTTTCATTCATCGTTCTTTGCAATAAGTTCAAATACAAAAAGTTACATAGTAATAATGATAAATTTGATTACTTGAATTTCGGAACTTCATTCCTTAATTTACTTATTAATTTCTAAGGACAAACTTATTTTAATTCAATAAATCGATATTCCTTTCCCTTCCAGTGTCTAATAATAAATAACAACACTATCGCCGTCATTTTGTTACCTCATGGGCTCATTTATGGGTATAAATGGCATAGCTCTCAAAAATACGCAATAAGTATGTCGTGAAACGCATGCAGTGATTGAAATTGATCTATCTTCATAGAATATAATTCATATATCAGAATAATCCAGATTACAAATATATTATTCGATCAATTTACATTTAAATGGAGCGTTGACGTTATCTATATGCTTATCTCTCAGTTAAAAGTGCTAAGCAACCGTGCCTTAAACGATGGTTCGAGAATAAATATATTCTTTAATAAAATTTTAAAATGATAACAGAATTGCGATTAGTTTCAGATGGCTGCCATGAAATTCGTAAAATCATGATCCGATTACGATTAAGACTTTTATTCTTCTTTTCCCCGCTTTTTTAAGAAGCGTTCCATTAAGCTGCTTTCAGATTACGATCAGAGGGAGTTAGCAAGAATCCAATTTTATATATTTTTTTCTTCTTTCAAACGTGTTAATAATTGCGCTCGTTGTAATTGGGTGGTGGTGTGTTTCAATTGAATTTTTAATTGAATGCAATTTGATCTTTCTTCGTTGGTTCGGTAGTGAATTGAAGGTGTGTCCGAATGGTATTAAGAGGCAAAGAAGGGATCTCGGGAACGCAAGTGACAGGGAGATGGTGAGGTAGTTATAAAGCAAAAGAGTCCGCAATTATTCCCGTCGCGGCAATAATTGATGACGTCAGAAGGGAAAGTGGTTCAGCCGGATTTACCCAGAATTGTCTTTATTTTATCGCTGTTCCTATCCATTTTCTCTCGGAATTTTTCTCTTTGTGTGTATCTCTGTTAGCATTTATGTTTGTTTCTCTCTATGCCACTCATTTATGGCTCTCTGTATTTGCCTCCCTGTATGTCTCTCTGTGTTTGCCTCTCTCTCTGCGTGAGATATGAAATTTCTATTTATCCCCTGCCCCTGATAAATGCTGTTCTATTGGCAAGTGGCTGAAGTGACTCGCATCACCAAAAAGGATCACGGAATCGGTGGTAATTATCGCATCAGAGATGTCATGGTATGACATTATATTATATCAATACCATATTATATCTATGGGGAGGGACCAATTACTTAAAGGCGAACTGACAAGGGACGGAACGCCACGAGTTTCGACGTGCGGAACAGCGAGAAAAGAGTGCAACGAGGTCAGGTAAAATTTGAGCAATGGCAAAGCTCAAGGTTATTTAAAGAGGCATGTACAAAAATATAAATTTATGTACATAAAATAAGAGAATTCATGGGCAAAATTAAATTGGCAAACGAGGGGGAATTGCAGAGTTAGGCATCAGACTCTGAAGTTAGAAATTAATGCGTTACAGAAGGAGACTATTCAAATGGGGAGGATTAACTTAAATAGGTTGCTGAAAGGGGAGAAAGGTGGGCTTACGGAGGATTCCGGGTGAGACGTCAGGGTAAAGCTTCATGGATGTCTTCTGCAGGCAATAAACGTGAGGGCGAGGGCGCTCGGAGCTTCCGAGCGGGAAGTTGACGTGATGACAGTTCTCCAAAAGGGGGTGGGGCGGTAACGTCCGCTCCAGGGGAGAGTATTTCGGCCACCCGAAAACGAGGAGAGCTTCGACAGGAGTTGATAAGTGGAGTAGGAAAAATCGCTCGGTGGCGATCGTCAAATGGAATTACCTTACTGGCTGGGCTATTTCCAACAGACGAAAAGTTCAGCTGTCATTTTGCTTTGTTGTTAGCACCTGACATGGAACTAAGGGAATGCTTCTGGGTCTTAGCTGGACTCCTCAACTCTCTGTCTCCCACATGTAAGACGAGCCCTATATATATCCAAGGTTCACCCCCTGCAGGGGTGGGGGAAACAGCGCTACTTTCGAATGGCCTCAAATCTTCACGTCGAAGCGATTCTAACCCGCGAAAAGGTGGTCCGAGTTGGATGCGGTTCGAGGCTACCGCTTGTGGATGGGGGGGGGGGGGGATTACTAATTTAAGCCTAACCAAATTCTAGAACCTTCTCCAGCGCATGCACGTCACTTCCGTGCTGGAAAAGAAATTCCACGTGGAATTCCCACACACATATCTCCCATCCGAAAGATGATGCTTTACAGAGCAGTTGCGTAGGAAAGGATCATCCCAACCGTCGAAATAGAATTATTAATGGTCTAGGAAAATTCTGACCTGCTACGACAGGTGTACACAGAAAAAAAAAAACGTGAATCTGAGTTCAGCGGGGAATTTACAGACATAAGCCTTAAACGGGTCAATTCTAGAAACAATTTAACTAGCACAATTTTCAACTAAAATATATCACAGGAGAACATTAGCGACATTTCAGTTGAACCAAAAAGAAGGATACAATTAAATTGAGGCATAAATATGGGACTAATGACTAAACAACTTAGTGGCCCCCCAAAAAAATCATAATTAAAAACATTAAAGAGATAATATATACAATTCACGTGGAAAACCTTCGCTCCCGCCGGAGTACGGATGAGGTAATCAAGGGCTCCTCTAGCCTCGAGGACGGGGTAGGGTCCCCTCCACTCGCTAAGGAGTTTGTTGCTTTCCGTGGGAAGTAGTACCAGCACCTGCGCGGCAGGCTTGAATTTTCGTTCTCGTGACTTAAGGTCAAAGTAGGTCTTATACCTCTCAATAAGGCCTTCTGCACGAGATACGACACTCGTTTGTTACCTCGGGTGGACTCACGCTCGAGGGTTTTAGTTTTCTCCCCCAAAGGGGGAGGAGAGTTGCGCACTCCTTCTGGGAGCGGGTAAACTTGTCGCTCAGGAAGGCTTGGAACTCCGGGTCGATAGGGGTTTCCAAGGGAACGGGTGCAGGGATTCCAGGGCTGCCTGTGTACGGGTAATTTCGGGCTGGGTCACGGGATGGTCGAGGATTACGGGGTTCTGACCGATCAAAACGGAGCAGAACTGGAATGGGGCCGGTTCCACTTCGGCCCAACCGGACATATAGTCACACTCGATGTGCAACGATTTACTGAGAAACGACTGGCCCGGCAAAGGTAGTCGTGGACCACCGCAAATTTCTTGTGGTTGGGGCCAACAGGGATGAAGTTGGTCCTCAGACACTACGATGCAGGTGCACCCGGTGTCATGGACGAAGGTGGATACTCGGCGACCGTTCACAGTTCCGATCTCGAATTTCAATCCACCGGGGTTGTTCTCATTAAAGAGAAAGTTTACCTGATGGACCGGATCTTTGGCGGGCGAAGGAGGATCGGGGGTCTCCTGAGGTGACGGAGGAGGATCAGGGGCGGCCCAGATTTGGTGCACTTAGTGGGATTGAGAGTTTGCAAATCGGGAGTTTTGAGGACAGCTCGTGCGGTAACGGCCGGGACCTCTGCAGGTATAGTAGATGATCGGGTTGTTTGGTACGGCACAACCGGGGGAGAATAAACTAGGGGCTTAACGTCTAGGTGTTGAGATGGATGGAAGTTTCTTGGCTTCGAGGGACTAGGAACTTTGGTAAATCTTAGAACCAATTTAGGAGGGGTCTTAGGACCATAAAGTTTAGTTTTGGGGGTGATTATGGAGCCTTTTTAACATCCTTAGAGGATAAATTGTGACTACCGGGGTAGACATCGGTCTCTTCCAAGCATTTCTTGAAAGTGGCATAACCTTTATCCTTAATAAAGGCACGAATTTCGAGAACCACAGCAGCTAAAAGCTGATCCATAAGGAAGAAGTCCAGAAGGAACTCGTAGACCTGGGGAATCTTGCACGCATCCAGCCAACACTGAAGGTGTCTTTGGAGGATGTACCCACGTTGCCGAAATGTTTGACTAGGGCGGATCCTTTCCTGGTGATATCGGGAGCGGTAGAATTCGCAATTCATATGAACAGCGGCTAGCAATTCGGACTTTAACGTGGAATAGTCCAAAGTTGCTTTCGGGGGAAGGGATACGGAGATATCCCTTAACTAGGCATTTAGGATAAGAAGTAAGCAAGTGACGCCATCATTTTTGAGATCCCATCTATTGATCTGAAAGATTCTCTCAAATGGGTCCAAAATGACCCAAAGTTCTCTCCATCATTAAAAGCGGGAAGGTGGACTGAAGGAGTTTGGCGAATTTCAGCCCGGGAACCGATGGACGGAGAATCCATTTAATTTCGGCTCATTTGCAGCTCATGCTGCCTAATTTGTTCATGTTCTTCCATCTCCATTTTGTTCTTCTCCATCTCCATCTTCAGTTTGTTCTCAGACTCTGTTTTCAGTTTGTTCTCAGACTCTGTTTTCAGTTTGTTCTTCTCCATCTCCATTTTCAGTTTGTTCTCCTCCATCTCCATCTTCAGTTTGTTCTCCATCTCCGTTTTTCTTAGTTCCTCTTTCTTTCGCTCTGCCCGTTCGTTTCTCTCTTCTTCCTGTACGTACTTTAGCAAGTCTTTGCATGAAAGATCTAACATTTCACCCTGACTCTTGAATTTTTCAAAGGATGACATTGTTACCCAGTTAACTGAGGGAACACTGACACGTGAACGAGCTAGGACAATACCCACGCAAAACGAATACTTGAATATTCGTGGACGCTTTGTTCACAAAAAAAATTATGATACAGCTACCTACTTCTGCTGTTTCTAAGCGAAAAAAAATTCAAATGGTCCTACCGGAATTAGGACACCAAAGACCTTAACTCTTTTGGATTAATAACCAGGAGAGTCTCCAAAATTCAAACACAATAATTTTTTTTTAATTACCTGGGGTCCAACACAAAATCTAAATAGATTAACGTTCCACTGCTCTTCAATTAACATGAACTTGCTTCTGCCATTACAATACAAAAATTAAAATAAAAGGGATAGACGTGAATAACAAGGGAACTTCTAATGTCGAAATTAAATTGACACGGGTTCGTAAAAACCCCAAACACACTTGATACCAAAATTATATGATATGTATATTAATAAATATATATCTCGTGGTATGACAAGACATTATATCAATACAATATTATATCTATGGGGAGGGAACAATAACTTAAAGTCGAACCGAGGTCAGGTTAAATTTGAGCAATGGCAAAGCTCAAGGTTATTTAAAGGCATGTACAAAAAATATAATTTTATTTACATAAAATAATAAGAGAATAATAAGCAAAATTAAAGTAGTAAACGAGGAGGGAATTGCAGAGTTATGCATCAGACTCTGAAGTTAGAAATTAATGCGTTACAGAAGGAGACTATTCAAATGGGGAGGATTAACTCAAATGGGTTGCTGAAGGAGGAGAGGGGTTGGCTTACGGAGGATTCCGGGTGAGACGTTAGGGTAAGGCTTCACATATGTCTTCAGCAGGCAATAAACGTGAGGGCGAGGGCGCTCCGAGCTTCTGAGCAGGAAGTTGACGTGATGCCGGTTCTCCAAAAGTGTGGGGGGGAGGGCGGTAACGTCCGGTCTAAGGGAGAGTATTTCGGCAACTCAAAAACGAGGGGCAAACGAGGAGGGCTTCGACAGGAGTTGATGAGTGGAGTCGGAAAAATCGCTCGACGGCGATCGTCAAATGGAATTACCTCACTGGCTAGGCTAATTCCGACAGACGAAATGTTCAGCCGTCTCTTTGCTTTGTTGTTAGCACCTGACTTGGAACTAGGGGAATACTTCTTAGTCCTGGCTGGACTCCTCAACTCTGTGTCTCCTACATGGAAGACGAACCCCCTATATATATCCGAGGCTCCCCCCCCCCTCCCGCAGGGGTGGGGGAAACAGCGCTACTCTCGAATGGCCTTGAATCTTCACGTCGAAGCGATTCTAACCCGCGAATAGGTGGCCCGAGGTAGACGCAGTTCGATGCTCCTGCTTTTGGATTGGGAGGGGGGGGAGCATACCAATTTAAGCCTAACAAAATTCTAGAACCTTCTCCAGCGCATGGACGTCAATTCCGTGCTGGAAAAGAAATTCCACGTGAAATTCCCCCACAAGAGGGTATAATAGCGGATAAGATTACGAAGAATTAAAAAACTTGTTAAGTCTCCCAACGTTCAACCCGCAGGAAATAGTCTTTCTGACGAACCTGCTCGAGTTCTTTCATGACATATGAACCATTAGGACCAATACCTGGGGATGGAGATAGTGTACTTCCACATCTAAAAGTTTGCTTGTTGACACTGTAACAATCCCTGGTTGATATTCCACGTTAGAGCGTTGTGAATTAGTGGGAAAGTTTGAGAATGAATTGAAAGGTGGTTGTTTTGGAGGCGACAGAGGGTTGTGATCAATAGCTAAGATCCGTTCGATGGTCGACTGTTACCAGAGAAGTTCTTCAAGGTTCTGTGTTGGTTTCTCGTTAATCACATCTATAATGCAGTGACAAACAGAAACATTCGAGAGGCTGAGGGCCGGCCGGGCTTAAACGTAAGGGGTGAATGGTTGGTCAAGTGACAGTTGCCCTTCAACTTGGCTTAGTGTAAGTCAATGCACATAAGGTATGCTTATTACAAGTGAGATTATTTCCTGCAAAGAGAAAGATTGAATTCTAGAAAATTAGGAAAAGATAGCTGTAGTGATTAGTAGTGACTTACATTGCTTTAAACAGTGTTCGAGGTTAAGAAGTTTAGAATATATAAAAAAATAATTCAATTTTCGAAGCCAGGAGTTTGTTTGAGCGTAATATAAAAGAATCTCTTTCGATCCCCCTAAACTAGTGCATTACCTGTAAACCAAGTGTTAATAATTAGCTTTCTGTTGTGGACTAGACGTGTTGTTGTCACAGTATATTTCGTTTGTAAGATAAATCTTAAGTTTGTCTTTTCCTGATGAGTAACTCTATGTATTTCTTTTAAGTTTTGATTTTTATTACTAGTATTGTAATTTAATGTATTTTTTTATATATTTGGTATACATTTCACAGTAAATTACTGTGTTAGCGATAGAAGCGCAGGATTCATCGCTGACTCCATGCAGTGAGCGTCACTTTATCAAATATAATTACAATCATAAGAGGCTTTTATTGACTTCACCAAAGACAGTTCCTGTTTGTGCTTAGGATTACTAGAAGCAAACTATGGTTATGTCCTGATTGGATATTGTCGTATAATGCCCCTTTTTATCACTCCACACCTTACACCACTTTTGTCGTGGTATACCTTTTGGAACGTGATGTACTTCTTTGATGAAGTAGGCTTTAATCTAACAGTACTAAGATTGTTATTTTAATGAAGAGCCGTTTCAACACGTAAGGATATAAGGAAACACACAGGAATTCACAAAATAAACTTATATTTTAAATTTAACAATTTACTCTACAAAAAGAAAACATGAACCACGGAAATACTACGAATTTAAGAAAACACAAAAAAGACTTCAATAATTTCTCCGTAAGGATTTCTAACTTGACCTAGTTAACATTATAGTGATGATTGACCCACCACTCACCTTAATTTAAAAAAAAAAAAATGCTAACGGCCTTTACTGGCCGCAACTACCTTTGTGGATACCCCTTAGAACGGGTTTGAGTCTGACCTTGAACTCAATGAGCACTTTACCTCGGGAATGTTATTGGCTCCAAGACGCGTGCCGACCGGCCAGATAGAGGTTGCGAACAAATAAGTTGAAAGCCATCACTGACTTTGGCCATGTAGCAGCTGGAGTCCACACGGTTTTAATGGGGGGAGGGGGGGTCTTCAAAGGTGAGAACAATCACGGTGCTTTAGGAGGCACAAGGGTAGGCGGGGTCTCTCTGGCGAGGGTAAGTTGAACTTGGTTCTGAAACCAAGTTAACTTAGAGTTCGGTGTGACCACCGGGTAACGGGCTCGAGTGGGAGCTTTTTTTCCTTCGTTACGTAATTCTTCATGGGCGAGGATAGAGAAGGAGGGTTTCTCTGACGAGAATAAGTTGAACTTGAACAAGTTAACTTAAAGATCGGTTTGGTAACCAGGAACTAGCTCGAGGATGAGCTTCTTCTTAGTTCCAATCTTCCTCAAGGGCAAGGCCTATCTCGTTTTTTGGTGATACACCAGGATAGAAGGGAGGGGGGGTTCTCTGATGAGAATAAGTTGAACTTGGTTCCTCAACCAAGTTGAAATTATGAGTTTGGTGTGGCCACCGGGTAACGGGCTCGAGGGGAAGCCTTTTTCCTCTTCTTTTCGTAATTCTTCAAGGGCAAGGAATAGCCCTGGTCTTTAATATGACTCAGGATATGAGGAGTCTCTCTAACGAGAGTAAGTTGAACTTGAGCAAGTTAACTTAACGTTCGGTTTGATAACTTGGGACTAGTTCGAGGATGAGCTGATTCTTAGCCCCCTTGGTAGCCCTGCCTCTCTTGCAGGGGACTTTGTAGCCTGGAGACTCACGTATTCTACCTGTCCAGTCTTGGTAGCCCGGCCTCTATAGTTGGGGACTGCGCCTGGAGACTCACGTATTCTACCTGTCCAGTTTTGGTAGCCCGTCCTCAATCCGGGGACTTCGTAGCCTGGAGACTCACGTATTCTACCTGTCCCGTCTTGGTAGCCCGGCCTCAATCCGGGGACTTCGTAGCCTGGCCACTTACCTATTCTACTACGTTTTTCCCAAATGTTTGTTATTTATACCAGGTCACCCCATGGGATAGGGGTAGGAGAGAGGGGGGCTTGTGGACGGGCCGCAGGAGGGTTCTTATTCCAACGGTTCTTTTCAGCAATTCTTACATTGGCTCCCGCTGGCCTTCGAGCTTGAGAAAAACGCATTTCCAATTTCTTACTTGAGGTGAAATTGAATATACTCTCGTAGAAGAGATCTTGCTGTTTAAAACCGTTCGGCTTTTCATAGAGACGATTGGCAAGGGGCTGTGGTTACGAGCTTGACCCACGGTGCCGGGCACGGATATTTTTGCGGTTACTGTCCCGTGTCTTCACTGAGTGAGAACGGGAGAGTGACGATTCCGCTACAGATATTATTGCAATCTTATATCATCGGAATAACCTTAATTCTATTTATTTTTAGAGTAAGTTTATTCCTAATTTATTAATTTTCTTAATCCTGCACATTTGTAAATACAATTAAAATAAGTTATGTGTATTAATCGATCCCGTGAACCCATTTGTCTTGTAACATTATATCTTTATAATTTCTCTACTCCTAATGATTTATCCTTGGTATGCATGATTGTTGTTTAATGAGGCGATCTAGAACAGACGCAATAGACACACTCATTTCCACTCAAAAGTGATTATTTTTGGTTAGTTAGAATTTCAGGTTTAAGGGTATGCCGGTAGAGAGGCTTGGTAGGAGGAGAAGAAATTTCCCTTCAGAGTAAACAGCAGCTACAGTTCTTTTCATTTACCTTTCAGGGGCACTACTTAAACTTTATACAGACTATTTTTTAATTATCCTTGAAAATTTTGTGTAAATTTTGTTTATTTTTGTAGAAAAAGGTTTCTTTTTACTCACAAGGTCTGTAGGGAGTTAGTCGAAGGTAATGGAAAAGAGATAATTTGAAACGCAATAGCAATGAGGTCCTATCATGCAGAAAGTTTGTAAAGAGAGATCGGTGAGGAAGAAGTGAGGATAGTAGAAGTGAGAATACGTAGTACATATATAACCGTAGGTCCTCCTACAGGCATTGGTCCTGGCAGGACAAACTTTGGGTGTTGGGGACTGGTGGGCACGCACGCTTTCGGATAACAACTGACCCTCACTTCTAAATGCATAGGAAGATAGATAAGAAAATGGTGAGGGGAGCTGTAGAAAAAAAGCAGGAAGAATACAACATTTAAAAAAACACGACCATAGATGAATGGACGAAAATTTGTCAGCGACTGACCTACCTGCAATATTCGCCGCCAGCCAAGACAAAAGGTAAGAAGAAGCATGTACAGCAAGTGTTAAATAAAGGTAAAATAAAAACGTTCAGAAGGAATACAAACCAGATAGGCCCAAACTAGGGGGGTAGAAAACGGGAGGGCGAGTCGCTCTTCCATGTATCATTTATTTATCGCGGTGGATTTTGGCCACCGTTGAGCGAATATGTGGCCTACTAAGCAAGATATATCACCGACAAGAAGGAAGTTGATAGCAAATAGAAAGGAGAAGACATCATTACCTGAGAGGAAGAGACCATCGGCCATGATTAAACCTAAGTTTTGTTGAGTTAGGTAATGAAGAGCGATAAGGAAAGCAGTGTAGAGGAAGAAAGGAGTTCACGGAACACTTAACGACATTGAGAGAAACGGTCACTCTAGTGTGGCAGGTGGTACAGGTGGGAGGGAGATCGTGGTAGAGGTATCCTTGAGTTATCCTGGTGTAGCCCAGACGTAGGAGACTAGCACCACATCTTTATGGCGTGAGTTATAGAACAGTGACGCCCAGTAAACGAGAGGTAGTTTAATGAACTAAGGTTGAATGATATAAGTTGAGTTGCCAGACTCCAGCCATTGTGCATTAAGGTTTTCCTTCATAGGTGGAAGATCAATGAATGGAAGGCAAAGGGGGCATGCAGGGCCATATGCCTAACTCCAAATCATGATCAGCTGCTCCTAGGCCAGGTTCCCAACGAGGGAGGGCACCCAGTAAAAGGAGTCAAGCTCCTTGTGTAAATTTGAAAGCTCACGCAAGAGGAATCGAGATGACAGTACTAATGACAGTAGTAGAACAATAAATAAATCGTATTTATGGTATGGCATCAGTACATAGCACGAAATCGGTAAATGAGAGTTACGAGTAGCAGATAGTATGGATGACCTCCCGGATGACATACGTCCTATGTAGTGAACGAGAGCCATCGGTAAAGACTGTGTACTCTTATAATTGGTGTAAGGATTACTGAGGAAATCTGATAGGCGAGCCCTAGACGGATTCAGAGAATTGCCTTCTTGCAGGAGATTCTTCTTGGGAAATAAATCAAGCTAGTAGATTTGAGTATAAGTGAAGGGAAGGCCAGATTAGAGTGGGAACACTGTATTTTGGGCTTGTTTATGATATTCAGTAGAGGGTTCATTTGATACCAGCGAGAAAAATGGTTGTAGGGAAATGGTTACATTAAGCATCCTGGAGAAGTATAGGTACATTAAAGCCCCTCACCCCCCCTCATGAGGAGAAGCGTGGGAAAGGTAGCCGGTGAATAACCATAACTGCTTACCCTGTTTGATCTCCCCGCCACTGTGGGCAGTTGGAGCTAACATCTGTTTTAAGGCGACCACATATGATCCTTAAACGACGCTCTGACGATCCAATTACCTACGAGACCCATAAACCCGTGGTTATGGAAAAAAAGCCTCGCGAGTCAAAAGGCACGCCAAGTAGCGGTGCAGTGCGAGCCTCTAATTTTAGATGGGGCGGCAATCCGCCTATAAATAAGCCCCGCAAAGAAAGAGAGAGGATTATCAGAAGTCAATACACCAGAGAAGGATTAGTTCGTGAAGATCGATCCTTCAGCCAGACAAGAAGATTAGAAGTCGAAACGCCAGAACAAGGGTTAGTTCGTGAAGATCGATCCTTCCGCCATACAAGACTATTTCCGTGAGAAACAATAGGATCAGATTAAAAAAATTGATCCACCCCTTTTCGGGCCGTATTAACCTAAATAGTCAAGATTTATATCGGTGCCATACGGAAGAATCCTTTACAGACTGCGAAGAAGTCTGACTAAAGAAAAGCGAAGCCACTCACTCTCGAGTGACTCTCACATCTCAAGCTCCGTAAGAGTGAGAGGAGAAGAACCCAGCCCCAACGAGCTCCCGTTCTTTAATTACGTTGAAGAATCGGCCCCCTTCTCGACGAAATTTCAATCATCGGACATAACACTCCAAAGCGAGAGATAAGTCCTCCAGCGACATCCGGCAATCCATAATCCCTCCTGTCATGTAAGTTAGAAAAAACATTTATATTCATATTGCGATAGTAGAAGTTTAGTTGGCCTAACGTTTTAAAGGGGAGTAGAAACTATTGTTCTTGAACCTAGGTCATGTGTTTGTAGACGAGGGTACGTTAATTTAATGTTTAACGCTAATCAAATAGAGTCGCGATAAAAATGCTAATCAGCAATTGGTATGTTTACGGGAAGCCTATTTGCTTATATTTTTGTCATTGTATCCGTGCAAAAGATCTTAGATGCCAAAGATAGAAATGTGTTAAATGTTGGTTTGTTATAGTTAAGTGTTTCATTTAAAATACATGTTTATTTTGGTAGATATCTGGTGTTTCCTCTTATCCTTATGTGTTTAAAATAGTTCTTCCTTAAGAACAAAACTACTGAATTAGCACTCTTAGAACAAAGCCTACTTCTTCAAAGAAGTAACTCACGCACCTCAAAGCATACCGCTAGAAAAAAGGGTGTGAAAGAGTATAGTGTTCAAAACAGAGGGTCATTCCACGACAATGGTAATGAGGGAATTCATTCAAGGCAGAAGGAAGTTAGGAGATAGGAAGGCGTGCCTGTGCGATAAGAAAGAAAGATTGCTGGTTACTGGTGAAAATGTAAAGGCCATGAAACCAGTCGATTGCGATGGCTCGAAGATGGGTCAAGCCAAAAGAGGGTCGATGATGATACGGAGTTGTTTATTTCACAGCTAAACACCTATTTGGAATTGACAAAACCATTATAGGGTCGAAATAAGGTGACATCGTCAGTGTCTCATGCCCTGCGGGAGAGAAGACATAGAAGGTTAAGAGTGAGCAAGGCAGCATCAATAAGGTTTGAGTTCTGAAGTTTCCATAATATATTCTAATCAAATTTGTGCCCTACAAAGCTCACAGAATGCGTCGCCTCTTTTGAGTCCCCATATATAATTATACAGAAATTCAGTATTTCTGTTTTGGTGAGGACGAAATAAGACACAGTAAGACTTGCTAGGCGAGAAATAGAATCCCTGAGAAGCTGCCCACTGAACAGCAGCAGTGATGGATAGTTTGTCTTCTTCGAGCGTGAAAAGACCACTCGCACAATAGTAGATCACCAAGTCGTCAGCTTATATTGTGGTGCTTATTGGGTGGGAAAAGAGTAGATGATCACCTTTATTAACTTAATCTTAGGAACCTATACTAACCTAGAAACAACGGTTTTATAAGTGGGAAATTCAAGTGGGTAGGAAACCACAAAATCCAATGGAGAACAAACTATTGATACTATAGAAGCGGGTAATTAGTCCAGCAAGCTTTGTAGATGTCCACTAAGATATTTATAGTGGCTTTACGGCGTGTAAATGCATATTGAACGTCGTGGCTAAATTGGAGATAGGAAACCATATCAGTTTGAAATTTGCACAAACCAGACTGCCAGTCAAGAGTACATGGAATTAGATTTAGCGTAAAACAAGAGGCGGAAAGCCATAATCCTCATCATGGTTTTGTACGACAGCAAGTCATAGCTTTGGGAATGTAGGATAAAAGGTTCGTGGGGTCGGAGGCCGTCTTCAGCACATGCACAACAATAGCCCTAGGTTAGACTTATGAAGAACTGCCCTCAAGCGAGATCCGATTGTATAGATCGGGCAGGAAGTGAAGGGTACATACCTGAAAGTGGTAGATAAGGCAGTAGAAAACTGTCAGGTTCAGGAGAATTGAGTTGACAGGATAAAATTGCATAGTTCAGTTCTTCTATAGAGGAGACATGGTTATAGTTCTCAGCACTAGTGGAAGAGAGGGTATGTGAGAGTTAGTTACCGTCCCTGAAAACAGGTGGGTGTGAGTTTAGCAGGTTTCCCCGGCACTTAGCGAATTCGTTGCAAGAGATTTTCAGGACAGGAAGACGCCAAAACCCCAAAGACGTACAGCTTCCAGGATAAGCGGAGGACCTTTTTAAAGTTTGTAGAACTGCTCTAGTCTAGTTCACCTAGAGGGGTTTGTGGGAGACAAGGACGGCCTCAGGGTTGGCTTTCATAGAAGATTGTAAGACAGAAGAGGGGGCAGTATTAGTATTTCATTACTGATTTACTGGCCATTTGAGATCTTCTAAAACGCAGGAGAGATTTTTCCTAAATATAATGGAAAGTGGCCTAAGACCGCTATAAAAGCTACTCCCCATGCTGCTACAGAATAAATATATCCCTAACTATAAACTGACTCTAGTAGAAATGTACACAAAAAGCTGTAATATCGGAGACTTTTCAGAAGGATTTAATAGACTTAACATGACCGATTCCTTCTCCTTTCTCTAATGGCCATAAATATATTTAGTGCTCATAGATTCGAAAAAATAAATATCAACGTTGCAGAAGGGTTAATTAGCATCTTTACTATAATAGATATTCCAAAACGAAACCTTTCATAATGAGGCAAACAATTCACATCGGAAGTTGAACAAAAAAATTAGAAACAATTGTCTATTGAACTTTACGTTACTACCCATATCACCCAACTAGTAGCGACTTGTGGGAAAGATTTTATTGTATCCTGAAAAATATATTTTAAAAATCTGCCAACCTAACCTAACGAACTTGCAAAAATATCATCAAGTTATTTTATTTGCTTACCAAGATGTTCTGAAATCACTCGCATATTCTCTATTTGAACTATTTGGGGGGAAAACATGCGATCCCCCATCGCCGTTTTTTACGATTAATTAGGAATACTAAGGTTCGAACTTTGAGATGAGAGTTACCTACTAGTATATCCTTGATTTAAGAGACAATTCTGAAGATAGGGTTAAACTTACAACTGCCGATCCAGAGCCTAATCAGCAACTCTGTTTAAAATTTTCTTTAGCCTAAAATGGAGTCCTAGGTTTTTTATAGTTAGAGAAGTAGTTCTGTTGTTACTTCCTCCTGATGATAATAAAAATATAACTAATGGAAAGTCCAATTCAAGCTTTTAGTAAGAGGAAACGCTGTCAATTTCCTTTTTGATGGCTATAAAAAATCTAAACTATACCTCGCAAACATCCTCAAGATATATTTAAAAAAGAGCCATTTGGTTGCTAACTCTATTCTAGAAAACGATGTCAACAATCCAGCATAACGGTAAGAGGCAGGTGAGTCTTATCTGAAATAATAGATCATATAATCTAGATTTTATCCACAACATTAACTTTAAACTTTTCGAAAGTGAAAGGGAGGGTTAAACGCAATGCTTGCGGAGTACAAGAACACAATAATAGTGAACCTTAGAACGAGTAAAGGATCAAGAAAAGATAATCTCTCCTAAAAATAATCAAGTAAATTAAAGATTAAGGAAAGGTAATATCTGAAAAATATAACCAATAAACATAATCCATCCTAAAAGTAGTAAAATATAGATAATCTCTCCTAAAAATAACCAAGTAAAGATAATCTTTCGTATAAAGTAGAGTGAAGCAGGCTGATATAAAGATAATATTAAGAGTCTTGTATTTTATTATTTATTTAAATACATTTGAAATGATTTAACCAATTTAGTTTAATTATTTAGTTTGATTAATTATTTAATTTATTAAGAGTTAAATTACCTGGCAATTGTCTCGTAAAATTCATTGAAAACATATTATTTGGGGTTTTTAATCCGCACAAAATCTTGTAGATACGTGATTCGGATTTTCCTCCTTCATCCAATCATCGGTTTAATTCTGAGTTTCTGGTTACATTGTACTCTTATATCTGTAGCTTTCGACACTATGTGTATGCACCCAATTAACTCTCTATCCAGATTTTTAAGAATGGTTGATAGTATAATGCCTATATGCAAGGTCATTTTCGATGCTCGGATAAGTTTTCCATTTGTCACTGTGTATATGGTTTTTCCCAGTGAACGACTTTCTCGATGAAAGGCAAAAGTGTCGCTGCACTGCACGAGTCAACATAGTCATATAACTCACCGATGAAGACGCAGAAGAAACAACAATTCCAAGTACCCATTAAGGAGAAGGTACACGTCCTCGATGATGCTTTGGTTTATGGTTCAGAGAACCTTCATCAATATGTACAATTTTTACAGGTCCAGAGTTTAATAGGGTTTTCATTAAAATGGGTTGTACAAATTTCACGAAATAAGCTACATATTCCAATCGCAGTGATTTTATAGGCTTAATAATGTTAAAACCTCCAAAGCAAGCATTAGCTTGGTCACATTAAAAAAGAAATGCGAGAGTAGTAAAGAATGAATCGTTTCGAATTGATAGGTCATGTTTGTACTTTGAACACTATTATTACATTTCCATACGTGCTTGTCTTGCAATTTCGCTTTCACAGCCCAATGCATTACAGCATGCGAATTAAAAATATATCTATTTTGGGGGCGCAAAGTTTACATTCACATGGCAACAGGGTAAGACAATCTTCATTCCATTCGAAAGCTGTTGGAGCTATTAAGACGTCCTCATTTGGGCCGTGGGACTGATCAATTTTTTTGCTTTTCCTTACAAAAGAGTAAAAAATAACATAATTTTTAGGTGCAATATATAAAGTGATCGACTCGCATCTGTGACAATCTCAAAAACACTAAGAATAAACCTTTATAATAGTTCCAGTCCTCTAAACTACCTAATGCTTTGAAAACTTTTGATTAAGAAGGGATAATTCAAATTTTGATTTGGGTTGTGTCCTCTTTCAATATGATGAAGACAGACAGCTTTCAGTGTAGCATACGGGAGTAAAAGTCCCTTACGTAAGGAGCGAAGTTACTCTTCAATTGAGAAAGTGCATAGCAATAATTAGGGTGATTCTAAAGTTTAAATTTTATTTGCTGGATAGAGAGTTAATATTGGAAACCGAGCATAAGTAATTATACTTTCTGACAAATCTTAAAATAGGAAAAAGAAGGGGGAATACGATGGGTGCTAACGCCGCAAACATATCGGTTTAAATTTTTCCCTATAAAAGAAAATGATAACACTGGTCTCCGTTAAAAATGTATCTTTGTTTTTCTGTAGTGTTTCTTAAGAAAATTGACCTCTTAAATCCGAATCTGGAACCTGTTTTTCTCTGTCAGGTCCATCTTTTGCGATACAGCGGGCGATAATAATTTTATAGTTTTTGCCCTATTGTATTCACAGTAAATTTTGTGTATATTTTAGGTAATTATGTTAATAAGTCTATATTTTTGCAGGTTAAAAATTGTTTTGCATTATAATAATAAGAATAATAATAATAGTGGTTGAGTTAAAAAATGAATAGAAAATGTAAGAATAGTTCCAACAGATTTTGCTATGTTTGCGGCAAAGTGATTTTTTCCGAGCAGTAATGTACAACCTCTCCTTAATTCAATCTTTGTATCATGCATATTTTGGAGTAAGGTAGGGAGATCAAGATAAAAGTTTTGCACCACATATCTGCTGCAAGGGATGCTACATAAGTTTAAGACGCTGGAGTCAGGGCGAACAGAAGTCTCTCTCTTTTGGTGTTCCTATGGTGTAGAGAGAGGGCGAGGACTACACTAAGGACTGCTACTTTTGCATGCTAAATCTTAAAGGTGAGCATTGTATCAAGTATTTAAGCTTTCTGTATTATATTGGCTCCTGAAAATGTCATTATTATGCATAGACCTAGCATAAAATTTTAAAACTAACATACTGCGCCAATATTAAAGAACTTGTTGAGGCCCTTGGAATTCCCTATAACCCATTAGAATGGGGACTTTTAATAGATTTCTCCAGTAGAAGTTTAAAAGCTGTGTTACTGAATATTGGTAACAAGATAGCTTCCGTTCCTATAGACCATTCAATCCAACTTACTGAAAGTTAGAAAAATATGAAAAAATTGCTGGATGCAATAAATTACTCTACCCACATTTGGAGGATATGTGGTGACTTAAAGGTAGCATCATTTTACACTTGGCATTTCTAAGCTATTTGATATTGACATTTTCATTTTATTTGTTAATACTTGTATACACCTTTTGGACAACTTACATTCTACAAGAATGAAAATCTGGAAATCATGAGTCATTTTTTAGTTATATTTTTTTGTTGAAATGTGTCCCTATAGGTTAATGCATCCTTTTGGGTTAATGGGGAACTTATCCTAATTGAAAAGTTATACAACCTAACTCACTTAACTCAAAATAAGATATAGATATATCCAATTAGTTCCAATACAATGATTTAATTTATCGGCATACAGCATTTTTCAGTACATATTCATATTCTTATTGTTTTAAGAAATATTACTTTGAATTTGTTTTCAGAAATATTACACTTTGAATTTACATACCCTGCTAAATTATCTTTCAGGTAGTGTCTCTTATACTTGAAATGCAAACAGGCTTCACGAAGCATCCCTGTTTCCTATGTTTATGGGACAGTCGTGCAGATAGTATGCACTATGAGAAGAAGGTTTGGCCTCCACGAGAAGCATTTAGAATTGGATCAAACAATGTGATAGTTGAACCTTTAGTGCCTCCTCACAAAATACTGCTTCCTCCACTGCATATAAATCTTGGCATAATGAAAAACTTATGTCAAAACCCTTAATAAAGAAGGCCAAGTTTTTAAATTTCTTCTTCAAAAATTTCCACAAATCACTGACGCTATGCTCGATGCGGGAATCTTTGATGGACCTCAGATCAGGAACTTGATGAGAGATCAACAGTTTGAGGCATCAATGATGAGCATAGAAAAAGATGCCTGGAAAGCTTTCAAAGCTCTAGTTAACAATTTTCTAGGCAATAAAAGAAGCCCAGAATATGTTGCCCTGCTCAATCAGCAACTAAAAAGTCTCAAGCATTTGGTTACTCGAATGTTTATAAAGATACACTTTTTACAGTCCCATCTGGATTACTTTCGCGACAACTGCGGGCATTACAGTGAAGAACAGGGGAAAATATTCCACCAGGACATAAAAACAATGGAATCTAGGTACCGGGGTAAATGGGACGTAAAAATGCTTGCTGACTAATGTTGGTGTTTGAAACGTGATGCACCAGATGAGAGGCACAGATGAAAATCGTCAAGGACGTCTTTTCTTGGAAATTAGAATTATTTTCTTCATTTTTTGGTTTTATTAAAATCATTATAGTTTACATACGTTTATCCCTGTTTCTATGATATAAAATAATAATGCAATATTAGATAGAGAAAGGTTTTTGAAAAAAAAAATTCAGGAGAAATTAGGAAATCTCAATGAAAATGGTGTATGCTGTACTGAGAAAATCTGACCTGATTGAACAAAAATACATTCATTCCTGAGATCAGGAGATTTGATTCATAAAGAAACAGCAAAGAAATCCGGAGCAACATAATTCTTTTTCAAACGCAGGTCTGTGTAATGATTTAGCAGACAATTTAAGCCGTTCAGAATTATTTGATTTTCTACATAGATTTAAACTTTAATAAGAAACGGTAACTCTCTGTTTATAGAATGTTACGTTATATCTCATGAGAGAGGTGTCAATATAAATATATTTTCCTGGTCATTCTTTACTAAAATGCTAGAGTAGGAGAGCTGATGACAAAGAATACAACCAACATGTAAGATTTCTTTGAATATATTTTTAAGATTATAATATATTCATTCATTATTACTAGTATAATAATTTAAAGTATTCTCTTATGAACTTTGTGTACTTTTCACAGTAAATTACTGTCTTATAACTTTGTGTTACCAACTGAAGGGCGATATTTATCGATGGCTCCAGGCAGTGGATCTCGCCCTAAATCCTCTTAGGATTGTGATTATAATTGATAGTCACTTCATCGAGGGTCAGTCCTGCTTGTACTTAGGCCTAAAAGCAGAAAATCGGGTTTGGTCTTCTCTTAATATTTATGGTAATTTCCGCTTATCGGGTGAACCTTTAGTCTATTTATTAGTGGCGTGTTCTTGTAAATAAAACTAAATAAGTATATTAATTGATCCCAAGAACCCATATTACTTGTAATTTTACCTATGTTTGGTGTAATCTTTGATAATAACCTGTTGTTCTGTGCTCACCTACAGAATCCGGTTTAACTTTCGTCTTTCTGCCTTCGTAAAGACATCGAACGGCTGGAACGGGTGCCATCTAGAACTACGAAACTGATCCCTCCGATTCGTCACAGAACTTATGGAAGATGTTACAAATAGTTGTCAATAGTTAATTGGTTAGATAGTTTAAAATTAGATTTTTAAAATTATTAACAAGGTTTTAATTTAAATTTGAGCCAGAATTATGTATTGACTTTACTGACAAAATTCCAGGTTTTGTTATTACATTCAGCACAGTCGGGATCTTATCTGTTTTTCCGTGCCTTTTGAAGGTGGTGAGAAGAGTCTTGGTCTGTACTTTCCTTTTCTCAAGCTGTACTTGTGGGATTTTCATAGGAATTACGTCATCAGTATAGACGGAAATGTCCTTTGAAGTACTCTCATACCTTGTGACTCTCATCTCTCTCTCTTTATCCCTGGTGATTCCTTTCTTTCCCTATTTGTTTTTCCATATATTTGAGTGACTTTAAATAAGTGAAAGTAGGGTGTAAAAGTGTGTGTTCATTTTTCTCTATCACGTTCTCATTACTTCTCTCTTTCCACTCCTTCCCTCCGTTTTCTCTTTCCATCTCTATTTTCCTTCCTATTTTTCTCCTTTCCTTATTTTTCTTTCCTCTTCTCTATCTATTTCCTCCTCTTCATTTGCTCTTTCCCCATAATCAATTTTCTTCTCCGTGCTTTATTCCTTATTTCTTTATCATTTCTACCTATCCCTATTTTCTTATCTTTTCCGCTTTCCCTGCCCTCCTTTTTCTCCTTTCTCTACACTCTCTTATTGATCCTATATTCCCCTTCTTCCCTAGATATTTCTCATTCTTTTCATTCGCGTTCCGTCTTTTCCTTCCTCTTTACCATGCCGTGGTGCTAGAAGGGTCATGAGAGATGGTATTGTCCTTCATTTCAGCGTATACATGGTAGGGCAGTATTTTTCCTATGGGCTAGCTTCAAGTGGACCTAGTGTTTTTGATGGTTCTTAGTTCTGTAGTTCTCCTCCGCCCCTTACTCTTAGGAATAGACCTGCACATGCACTGATTAAGGGGATCTAATCCCATATAGCTGTCGAGTACTGAGCAGCATTGCATGAAATCACTGCATCAAAAAAGCTGCATAAAAGGACTGCTACGAAGGGGCTGGAAGGGCCTTAGAATGAGGGAGCGGACAAAATGGCACACGAAAGACGATTCCCCAAATCATGACGCCAATTTTGACTGCGTCTTTTCATCACAGTCATTTCCCTCCCAATCTATATCAGTCTCGACTTGCACTCGCTTCGTCTCCTCCCTGTCTCTTCCTCCTCCGAATGATCCATCCGTACACGAGTCTAATCGCGTCCCTTCCCCTCCGATAAAAAGATCAACCCCTTGCAGGCAGGATGGGGAAGAAGGGAAGGCGCACTCTCTTTTCCTCTCTCAGAAATAACTCCCAAACAAAATTAATACACCCGACCAAACCTACACCTATAAGACATCTCTATAGATCTAAATGTCCTAGAAATATACAATGAGCGTAGAGTAATACACACACACACACAGACGCTTCCATATTAAGTATTAAACAACGAGAAAATTATATACACAAATCACGATCGCTTCCGTTTTGCCATCAACTTCAACGGAAGGACGAGAATGAAATATGTATATATATTTATATATATATATATATATATATATATATATATATATATATATATATATATATATAAGAGGGTTTCATTGAAGCGTTAAATTAAGCCCGGAAACAATGAAAAAGTTTCGAGAGAAGATTAGAAGCAAATAATAAAACGTAGTGGTACGTAAAAAGCCTTGAAGTTGGCAAATTAAGAGATAAAAAGACTGAGCGTGGAAGACGCTTTCAGCTCTAATGAAGAATCGATCGGGTTGTTATAGCGTGATCGTGAAGGGACGGGATCTCTATGATCTTTTATTCTTATTGATCATTGTGTAAGTAGATTCTTTTAGTGGGGGGGGGAGTTGTCTTAGTTGAGAGAAGAAATAAAACGAAAACTAAATAAAAGAAAAATAAATTAATCCAAACCCTATTTTTGGCTCTAAATTGATTATTGTTGTTACAAAAAAATATAGACTGTGCAAATTTCTAATTTTGAGTAGGATAAAGTTGATCTTCATACTTCTCCAATTCTCATCAATGTCTCATTGCTAATTTAAGGCACATCGGGTAGAAAACTTCGCTGGATGGATCCTCGATTCGGGTCAATTTCGTAGTGGCTCTCATACGTCGTAAATTCATTGGGTTTGGATCCCGTTAATCTGTGGGTCGTAACTAAGAAGCAAAGGGCCTCAAAAAACGAGCGCAGATCGTATTAAAACGACTAACATTTCTCATTCAAACGATGGTTATTCATTGAATTTATTGTGCCTCAATTTGATGTATTTTTACGTTATTTAGATACTTTAAGATATTGCTTTTCTTCATTTCTTTTCCATTCAAAATAAAAGATAAAGATACGCCATAGTAAAGAAAAGCCATTTCTAAATTAAGCTAGTAAAAATAAGCCATCTCTAAATTGAGCTAGTAAAGATAAACCATCTCTAAGATGTCCAATAACAGATTTATGTGTGAATTAGAAAAAAGAAAACAAAGGAAGTTTGATCTAGATTCGCTTTTTCCTAATTTATGAGTAAATCTTTACCTTATCAGTTTATCGATGGTTTATCTTTGCTTGGTTATGTTAGCGATGGTTTATCTTTAGTAACCTTGTATCATCTCTTTCAATAAAACACTTGTCCACGAACCCCACCCCATCCCCCAAAAGCTCACTCCCTGTCTCGGCTGTCTCTTTGAATGGTCGAAGCTTGATTTTGGAGCTTAATATGCGCTCTCCTATGAGAAGCTCAATTTATTTGGCTTAGCAGGAATGTAAAAAAATACAATTGTTCCTGCTACTCTGACCCCATGTTTTAAAGGCAAAGGTAGTTTGGGTGGGGTTCCTTTATACTCTTGAAACATGCCCCGTGGTTCTCATCCAATATATACAACGCTAGGCAATACAGACCTGCATGCGATAGACTGCATTGGGCTATCCGTGCTTGTAGGGTAGAAAAAGAATCGGCTTCTGTGGCCTATTTAGTACTAGAGTCCTACTTATTCCTACATTGCTCTCTTAAAGTGTTACCCACCCTATCCTTACAGAAAAATAACAACCCATAGACCTGCTTCAAGCTACTTACAAATATATCTATGGCCATCTGAATTCCAAGTCACTTCACCCTATCTCTTTTGCTGAATTCTCTGTCTTTTTCTCATGCACACACCTCTGCTTCTACGCATCGCCATCGATTAACTTCCTCTTTTCCTCCTCTTTCTCATATTGCAATGTCTTCTGAAGAATTGATTTCCTTCCTCCCATTGCAAAAGACCTATTCCCCCGTCGACCCATTTCTTCCAAGTCCTTACTGCCCGTTCCTCCTTGTTCTTCTCTTTTACCTCACGTATATTTTCAATACCTCACTAACGTCTGAAATATAACGACCTGGCTTCAAACACACTGCTACTCACCTTATCATAAAGGAACCGAACCTGAACCAAAATACCCCTCCAAGCTACCTACCACCCAACTTCTTAACTTCCTATTCCTTTCAAAATTCGTTGAAAGGCTAGTTAGTGTCCGTCCGGATTCTAGATCACTCGACTTCTTCAAACACCGATGAGATATTTTAGCCTAGTTTCAAGATAGGACACGGTACTGAATTTGCTCTCGAAATCTATATAATGGACCACATTCGCCTGTCGCAGACGTTGAGCAACCTTTAATTGTGGTGCTTGTAGACCTCTCTGCGGCATTTAACACTATTTTCCACACTGTTCTCCTTCTCAGTATCGGTGAATCGTTTTTTGTTTATGGAACGGCTTTTAACTGATATGCTTGTACTTTTTTTCTCGTTTTTAAACTACCCATTTTAGCAATGATGTATCTTGACCGGCGGCAAGGCGTTTTGGCGTCCCGCAAGAGTTGGTTCCTGCTCTACTTGTTTATGCATCTTTATTGACTACTATCATTACATCCCTCCCTATACTGGCGAATCAAATGTATTTCTCGTCTTCTTAATTCTCCTTTGCTGAAACACGTAAAATTATACCATATGCTTATAAGATCATTACTAAGGTCATGAGACAACTTTCTCAAACCCGACCATAACAAAACTAAGGTACTAATGGCTGGCATTCCGGGTGACGTGGCGCACTGCAAAACTATTCATCTCCATCTAAACTTTAGTGCCTCCCATTCCTATTCATCAGATACAGTTAAAATTCCCCTTTAATAGTCAGTTATCTCTCTAAACACATGTTACTAACATATGTAAAACATGTCTGCTTTCTCCGTATTCTGGACTGCATCCACTTCAACTTTGACCACAGCAACTTTGAGAATGCGCTTATTATTCTAATCAACTTTGAGATTGCGCTTATTCGAGAAATCAATAGTTACATTCACATTGAATCAGGTTTAAGGAAGCACCCCATCTACGCCAGGCAAAGGACTTTATCCTAAGGGGCAATCTTACTGCTCTCAAGTAACTGTATCAAGTCATATTATAACCGCATCCAATCACTGCGTAAGATGCAGCGTGTCCCCCGGGTGGAGGGTTAAATGACCCTGTTTACTTTGATGGCAAAAGTGAAGGTTTATTGGATACAGTCACTCGCTTGGCCTCCGGATATGTACGATGCACTGTGAAGGTGCCCATTCACTGCATGTATTGCACTTTACATAGTAGTTTTGCGATTGCCATTTCTTGGCTTCGTCACCTAGCGCTTTGACTACTCCAATCCCTTTCCTGCCAAATCTCTGCCCATGACGTTTCTCTCGCGATCTTCCCATTCGAATCAGAATCTCTTCTCGGGTTCCTCCTCTTTCAAAGACACAAAAGGCCGCACTTTTCCCGACCTGTCCCTCTTACTGACCCCAACTCAGCCACATATAACCTGTGCGCTTGAGCTCTGCTCCCCTACCGTTTGTTCCACATAGTCGTCTGAGCCCTATAGGTTATCTTCCGCATTTGTTCAGAGAGTGTGGAAAGTGTTGCCTTCTGCGATGGGTTCCCCCCTCCTCCTCACTTAGTGCCTTGGAGACTAACATTATCTTCCTCTTGCCTTTACTTAGCCGATACATAAACGCTCCGAGAAGACGAATGATTGTGAAAAGCGACATACAAAACTTCTTACTAGGGAATTCAATAAATATCTAGATCTTTTAAGCACTAGTACGGTTTAGATAAGCACGGTATAAATTTACCTAGTAAAGAAGAGGTATTTCGGGTCTTTTTAAGAAAGCTTATCTTTCTTTATTGAATCAAAAATAAATTAAATGTAAACTCTGGCGTGACCAATAAATACGTATTTTCCCCACAAAAAATTCTAATATCCATAAAAAAATAATTAACTGCATTTCTTCGGTTGCCAAAGGCCTCCAATTATTTGCGAGGCATTTCTTCTCCGTTTTATAAGCCATCATTTAATTCAAACTAGTTCTAAACTATTTTTTAGAAACAAGCCATCAAGTAAAAGTTTCAGACACATTTCTTACTTCACCTTTCTCTATCAAAAGGGCCTGAAATTGATAAACTTAAATTAGAAGTATTTATTTTATTTTTTATATGATTTTATCTTCCGTAATTAGTTCAGGAAATCGCTATCAGCAGACATTTTTCCGCAACTTTAAATGAAGAAATCATTAATCCGTTTGGCTGAATGATTTTATTAGTCTGGAGGCCATTTTGCTTTAGGCTAAAATCTTTTGTTATTAAAAAACAATTCGAGTGTAACTTGAAAATCAGTATAAAAGAAGCACTGATACTTTAATGTTCACCTGTCACTTATTTCTATCATAGATTTAATTATAAATAGCTCCATAAATCCTAAAGTTATTTGAATTTGGCCACAAATATAAATAAATTTTAAAATATTTTATTTCGTTCACCATTCTCTCATCAGAAGTTTGTAGTTATAAAGAAATGGGAATAAGGTAAGCGAGGTTAGGCTGGGTTAGGTGGGGTTTGACCAGGTTAAATTGGATCGGGTTAGGTTTGTATTAGGTTAAATGAAATTAGTTTAGGCCTCATATGGAAGATTAGGTCGCAATATCTTTAGAAGGTTAGAGTAATTTAGTGCTAAGTTAAGAAGGATAAATGAGACTAGGCTAAGGTATGCAACGTTTGAAAAGGTTGGTTAGGTTACTTAAAAATTTTGTCGAGGTTAGTATATACTAGGAAGGTTATTGGAGTTAGTTTAAGCTAGCTTAGGAAAGTAAAGTGGAGTGGGTTATAAAGTTAGTAGAGGTCAAAATAAAAAGATTAATGAGGTTAGTGTAGATGAATAAAAGAAACTGTGTTCCCCCTCATTCATCTCAAGGGCCAGCCTTCTTTGTTTAAGGAGAGTTGTTCTACCCATTTCGACTACTTTCGGTATAAAGATTAATGTTTGTTAGCGAAAGATTCACATCTCCTAACTTTACTACTATATCACTTTTTTAAACTCACTTCTTGGTAGTTGCCCATCATCTAATGACGTTATTTGTTTTAATATTCTTTATCGTTTCCTTTTATATCTTTTTTATAATCAGTTAAAAAGACATATAATCATGTTTTTATTCATTTACTCATTATATTGTCTCTTCAACACCATTTTAATTATCTTTTAAGCCCTTTTTTAATCCTTTCATTTTTATTATTATTATTATTTTCATTTCAATTTATCACCCTGAATTTTAGAAATATAAATATGCAGGTTTTTTTAAAGACCATAATATATTTCGTCTTTATTAATTCTCTTTGAAAACTTTCTATTTTTCTTATTATCTTATTTAGTTCATCTTGTAGATGCTAAACAACTTTTACGTTCATCTCTTTTTTAAATGAAATGTGTTTGGTAAAACCACACTTGACTTTAATTGCTGAGCTTTCGATTTATGAGATCATCTTCTGAGTATCTTTCCTCCTTTATCGGTGAAGAATGGTGGAGTCAGAATGAAAAGAATAATGATCATGATGATGAATAGTTAGGAAGAGATTAGAGTGGAAGATGAGATAATAGGTTATGGATGAAGAGAGTTTGTAGAGTTTGCCCTAGTAGTGAGGACTACGCTTTTCATTTGTTTAATTTTCTTATTCCCCTTTATTTTTTTTTACCTTTAATCTTGTATTTTGTATTTTTGTGTGTATCTTAATATATATTTTACGCATTCAAGCTTTTCTTTCGTACATAATTTGCAGCCTTTTTTTTCTCCTTATTATTATGCTTACTTTAAGAGAGATAAACTTAATATTATGCTTATTTTAAGAGAGATAAACTTACATAAATTTAAATATATATATTTGTTTGTTTGTTTGTTTGTTTTTTGTTTTTTGTAATTTATTTTTGTTTTATTTATTTTTTTGCCAGATTAATACTAAATGTTGTAGTTCCAGGGTCTACAATATATATTTAACTACCTTGCATACTACACATTCATGCGTGTTTGTGAGTGTCTTTGTTAATGTATCGTGTTTGTACTTGTTTTTTCGGTGTGGTTTATTATATGAACCACGGTGCCAACTGCTCCTCAGAGCATTGTCTTGAGCTTGGAAATCGCTTCTTCCTGCTTACTTTATCCCTTCTATTCGCCGGGATTTTTAGATCCTTCGCTAGTTCAGGCGCCATTTCATTTAAGATCCTCTCCCAAGTTCCTTTGGCCAAACTTTGGGTCACCAGATTGATAGGTGTCAGAGTGGCTCTTTGGTGGAGTTGTGTTTGGGGAATTGGGGCGCGCTTTCTCTTGTTGTTTATATGTAGAGAGTCGCCTTGATTTGAACTATTTGTAGGCGCTTCAAGCGCTTCCTACTTAGGGTTTGGGCCATCACCGCGGGGTATATCAGTGTTGGTCGTGCGTGGATGAGATATATCTTTCGGATATTGCTGGATCTCATACCCCGGAATCGGTGGCGTTTGGATAGTTCCAACATCGCGAGATTTTCCCGAGTTTCGAAGTGATTCCCGTACCCGGTGGGGGTGATTTTGAGTCCTAAAACGGTCCCTCCTTGGTGATAGGGAAATATCAGTTCCCTTATTGTCACGTCCGCTGTTTTTCTTCGACCGAGGGCGAGAATCTTAAACTTTCTGCCACTAGTGCGGATCTTCCACTTACTCTCGTACTCATTTATATTCCTGATCTTATTAGCAGTCTCTTGAGCGTGAGCCCTGGGATTCCTGTATGTACCAGGAATCACTTGGGTTATATCGTCTGCGATCTGGAGATATAATGAGTCCTCCTTTACCGGGGTTGGTAAATCTATTGTGTAGATTAGGTAAAGGAGGGGGCTCAGACAACTGCTCTGCGGAACTCCGGCCTCGAGATGGAACTCAGGTCCTTGATGACCCTCAATCATGATTCTAGCGCACCGTTCCATGACGAAGTCGCAGATAATGCGCTCCAGAATCGGGTCTAGCTGAAGGTTTAGTAACTTATACTGAAGGTCCCTTAACCAGACCTTGTCGAAGGCCTTCTGAACGTCCCTGAGTACGATGTCCATGTATTTTCCTTCCGCTTGGCACTTGGCGATTTTCTCGGTTAGGAGCGCGAGTGCGGTATCCGTTCCTCGTTTTTTTCCAGAACCCATGTTGTTGGGGGCTGTGGGGTTGTGGGCCCCCTTCTTTTCGAGTTGTTTCTAAACAACTAAAAAATCTTTTCCACATTCCAGAATCTTACCGATGATTTCCAGGATGGAGATGGGCGTGTAGTCCATCGGCTGTTCAGGCACCTTTTTTCCTTTTGGTATAAAGATCACTTTTGCCAGCTAATACCCATCGGGGAAGTAGCCAGTGTTTAGGGCCGCGTTCATTACGTTCGTAATGCCTTGTAGCAAGCGCAGGGGTGCGTTTACCAGATGTTTTTTTGGTTATCCCTGTCCAACCAGGAGCTCTCTGTTTGAAGGTTTTGAGCGTGCTCAGGATCCCTTGAGTGGTGATTGGACGCCCGTGGCCCATCATTCTCCTCCCTTCGGAAACTTGCGGGTGTGGATGCGTTTGGTGGATTCTGGTATTGAGTTCGTCTACGATCTGGTGCTCGAACTCTAAGTCGAAATCCTCGTTCTCTTCTGGAGAGATGGAGAATACTTTTCTCAGGGTACATCCTGAACTTTCTTTCGAGTCTTCTCGGTTCATCGATGGTTTCGCCATTTTCTACCAGCCTCAATCTCTTCTTCGGGGGCAAATCTCTGAGCTTTTTAATCTCTCTCCAGAATTTTTGGGGGTTCTGATCGGAGTCGAGTTTTTCCATGATTTATTCCTATATGGCTCTTTGTTTTGTGGTGATCAGGTTTTTGAGCTCTTCTCTGAGTTGTCGAAGTCTTCCGGTGTTGTAACTGTTTGGGCCAAATTGCCTTACTTCTTCTTATATCGCTCTATGCTATGTGGCAATTTCTCGCATCTCCCCGGTCCACCTGGGTTGCGGAGGGCTTTTGTGCTCTTGATGCAAAGAATGCACTTTTTGTCCGCTTCCCTGATCAGGAGTGTGATGCGGTCAATCTCCTTGTTAACCTCTTCCAGGATAGCTTCGCTAAAGTCTGCTGGTTCGTAGCTGATGAGCATTCGATTGTACAGCTCCCAGTTTGCTTTTGCAAAACACTTCCTGGGTCGGAAAGGGATAATAAGAGGTGCGAGGGATATTGTGGTCATAATGGAGATATGGTCGCTTGGAACCGTGGGACCAGGCATACTGACCAGATAGAAAGGGAAGTTAGTATTATGTCCAAGGCTGTTGCACTTCTTTCCGTGATGTAGGTCAGAAATTCCGGCCCGGCTCTCTCGAGTCTGTCCCGGTCGATGACCAGTTGTAGATTTCTTTCTCTTTCGTTAGTTCTGGTGTAGCCCGAGGCCCCCAGACAGGCCTGCGGTGGGCTGTTAGGGTTAGGAGTTTGTTAATGGGAAGATATCGACGGCGAGAAAGCTGGTATGCGGCTGCAATTGTGAGCTCCCCAACAAGTGTAGGGAGTTCGACCGCCACGAAGGACTCATCAAACTCTGGGAGCCTTTTGAAGGTGATGTTTCTTCTAATGGCGATAGCATCACCGTCATATCTTTTTTGAGTGGCGTTCTTTACCAGGACGTGGTAATTTGTGACTTTCATCCGTATGGTATCAGTGTGTACACCGTGTTCTGACATAAGAATAATGTCGGGGTCCGCCATTCTGAATATGTTACCATATTCATTCGCTTTCCCCAACCATCCGTTTGTGTTTAGTGTTAAGATTTTTAGGGTTTTGTTTGTGTTCTCTATGTTTTGTGTCTACTTATAGAGTGTGTTACTTATTCTATGTGCTTGCAAACCTTTCCACTTTTAAGCACCTTAAATTCCATGGCCGGGATTGTATGAAAGGAGGTGTTGTCGAGTACCTCTTTTCCAGAGAAGATGGCTGCCGCGACTTCTGTCTCGTCATCTGTTTCGTTAAACGTCCATTTCAGCTTTTGTTTTTTTATTCCGTTCGTGATGTCCGTGAGGTCTAGACTTTCTGGGAAAGGGTATTTGCCTGAAATGTAGACCTTCAAACCCAGTTTTTCTTCTTTTGCTTTTCTTCTTTTCCGTTTTGACCTCTCTTGTGGGTACACTCACGCTGTTGTCACTGTTCGAGTAGGTGTCGGTTGTCGTATGACTTTTTCTTCTTTTTGGTACCTTTGTAGTTGGTTTCCTTGCTTTTTCTTCCCTCTGCTTTCTTGCTTCAATTCTGGGGTCTGCTCTTCTAGGGGGCTCCTGATTTACTGGTTCGTGGACCTTTCGTGTGATGACCATTGATTCGGCTTGGGGAGTAGATGCTGCTGCAATAACTTCTTCTTCGATTACCTTTGAGGAGAATTGAAGCTGTAAGACATCTCCTGAAGGAGGGTTCTCAGGGAACCACATCTCACTCAGGTTGTTGCTCTTTAGTATCAAATTCAGCTCACTAGTGCACGTGCTCGGATTCGTAAGATTTCTCACGTGTGCATAAAGAATGCAGGTGAGAATCTTCGTCGATTCCTCGTTCTCCAGTTTGATCTACGTCTTAGTCGGGGCTTGTGTAGGGTAGGACGTCTTCGTTGCTTGCGCATGCGTAGTAGTCTTCCTTCTTTGTTCTTCTTCTCTCTTTGCATCCTATTTTTTCTTAATGATATTTCTTTTTATCGGACATGCCATGGCTAGTGCTCTATGGCCCTGCCCGCAATTCACGCACTTTTCATTCTTCATGCAGTTTTTCCAGCTGTGGCCTCGTTCACTGCATCTGGAGCATGTCTCTTCAACTTCCTGACAGTCCTCTGTTGAGTGTTGTTCCATCTTGTAACAACGGAAACACATTTCTACAGGTGTGAACTCCTCACGCTCAATTTGGTCCCCGCTGATTTTCGCGTGGAAGAGAAGAAGACCCCACTCTTTGGCCTTCTGGGCCATCTATGTTTCCGTGAAGATCATTTTAAATACATGGGAGTATTCTTTGTTTTCTCTTCGGTTTCGGAACTTTATTATCTCTGAAACTTTCGCCAAGCTTTGGTTGGCCTCAATTTCTTCGGCTAGTTCCTCCTTCGTACGATCACCTATCCAGGGATTAAGGCGACGACAAACCACAGTGAGGTGGGCCTGTATTTGTGGTAGAACTGGTGGCTGGAGATTTATTTCTTTAAGAACCCGAATGCCATCTTCCCTGCTGATTAGTTCGATGTCTTTTTCTCGTTCGCAGATCGCCAAGTAACCGGTCGGGGTGTCAATAAGGCATATTACTACGACACTAAGTTTTCCGAAGAGGGTTTCAAAGACTGTAGCTCTCTCCGGTTTAGCCTGGCCGTTGAGTTCCCTGAGGGAAATTCGTGTAGCCAGATCCGTCGCCATGTTTTTGAGGGGACCCCCTCCTGGTCCTTGTTAGGCAAGCACGTAGGATAAGTTTTTGTGTGTGTAGTTTGGTGAGTATAATGTGAGTTTTATTACTTCTCTTTAGGGTGGGCCTCCCCCCCCCCTCTTTTTCAGCAGCCTTTGTCACGGGAGGATTCACCTTGGTGAATGTTGGGATAAGTGTGGTAATGACGCATTATGATGAGATGATAGATGATTGAGTATGTGTGAAACTGGGTGGGATCCTCCCGGGGGATGACTACTGACGGACTCATTGACAACGCCGCTCCCCGGGGGTTTTGAATCGCGACTGTTTCCCCCATGCACATAGACGGTTGTTTGTTCCTTTGTGGTCTTGGGATGGGCCTCCGCAGTGGTTAGCAACGGCGGTTGCAGTCCTTGCCTTGTCCTGTCGAGTTTCAAAACATTGTTCTCTGCTCTGGGCTAATCCCCAAACGAGCTTCCTCTAGTGCCCCCAATTATGACTTCTCTAGTGACCCACATAGTTGGGTGAGGCTGGGTACTGAAAATAACCCCATGGGGCCGCTTTAAAGCGAAGGGGGGGGGTTTACCCGGTCATCTTCTTAAAAGCGTAGCCTGAAATAAAGATGATGATAATGATGGTGATAAAGGGGTAAAATGGTGTTGAAGTAATAGGGTAATATCTCTCTTTTGGCTTCTATTTCTTCTTCTGTTATGGTTGGTAGCTTTTGCCAGTTGCTGACTTCCAAGCCGAGGTGAGGAAGCAAAAATGGAAAAAAATGGAGGCGTTCCGGCAAATCTTCCCCCAAACTTTTCCGCCTTTGCCAGTTGCCGACTTGGTGGTTGCTGACTTTTATCCAAGAATTCCGACCAGTCAGAATGAAAAATGATGATGTACTCAATTTTTGAAGAGAGATGGTATAGTGGAAGATATAGTGGGTGAAAAAATTAAAGAGGGGGGGGGGTATTTTGCCTTAGTAGGGAGGGCATCACTTTATTTTTATAGTTTCATTTTTCCTTTATTTTTGTTGTTAATTTGTGTGTTTTTATCTTCATATGTTTCTTCATATGTTTCTTCTTCTCTGTCTTTTTACTTTTAGTGTAATAATAATGTTGTTTGTAGCATTCAAGCCTTTAATAGCTTTTCTGGCCGACAATGCTATTTTAGTGTTACTGTTGTCTCATTTTTCGTGTGTAAATGTATGGGACTAGATGTGATGTGTTGTGACGCTTTTACGTGTATATTGAAGTGATAATATTTCGTGTACACAGTTTTGTGCTCGGAAACCGGCTTCTGCGTGAGGCTTTTGCTCGTAGCCACGCCGGTATATTCAACCTGCCGCCTGCTCCCTGGATCTGGAATGACATCATCCGTTAGAGTGGACCAGATCTTCTTGCCGAGTTTCTGGGTGACGACATTGATGGGCTCCAAGCATTTCCTCCGATGCAGGACGCTTTGCCTGAATCGGTCACGCCTTCTTACTTTGTTGATAAGCAGAGAGGAAAGGCAAGGTTCTGTATACGTTGGAGCCTTTTCATCAAGGTTTTAGTAGCCGCTTAGGACACCACTGCGGGGTAGATCAGTATAGCCCGGACATACATCATATATAATTTTCTGAGGTTGGCCGAGCTAAGATTTCTAAACCTGTAGAGCTTGGAGATTTCTCTCTTCACCAGGTTCCGCCTCTCCGTGTGGTGTCTCGAGTATCCATGTTCGGTGATTTTAAGGCCAAGGACGGTGCCTTCGGCGGAGTAGCCGTACCTCCCTCCATCTATGATGATGGGCCATGACAACTCGCAGTTTAACGGGATAATTTTGAACTTCTCCCTGTTGGTCCTGATTTTCCATCGTCTCTCGAATCGGCTGATGTTGTTAATTTCCACTATAGTGCGGGCCGCCTGCGTCTTTGCTTTCCTCTTTGCGCACGAGACAATTTGTGTGACGTCATCTGCGTAATGCAGATACATCGTGTCCCTGTGCACCGGAGTTGGGATTTTTTTTTTTTTTAATTAAGGGGCTATCTGGCGACTGCCGACTTAGGCATTAGTCGCCGTAAACAAACAGCCTAGTTCTAGGCTACTTTAAAAATTAAACAGGAAACAATAAAAAGAGATAACAATAACAATAAAAAAGCAATAACAAAAACAACAATTACAATTAAACTGGGTTAAATGAAAGGGAGAAGGCCAGCCTCCCCCAAAAAGTCAATAAGTCCACTAGTCATGGTGCACGCACTCGTCCCGAGTACAAGGGGCAGGCGGTAGCGACCCCGCCCATCCCGGAACCGGGACAGGTATCGTGCGCGAAGATCACCCAGACTGGGACATTCGACAAGAATGTGCCGAACAGTCTGGGGGACGACGCAGTCGTTGCAATAGGGCGCAGGCGAGCGCTCCATAAGATAGTGATGCGTCACACGAGTGTGTCCGATTCGGAGACGACAGAAAGCAACCTGAAGCCGCCGCGGCATTGGGGAATAGGCCCATGGGAACAGTTGCGGCGCAATGGCACGCAACTTTAAGTTCCCTTCGACCGTCTCCCATCTTCTTTGCCAAGCAGTCCGAAGAGCTGCCCGTATTCCTGCCATGTAGTCGGTACCGGAGTTGGGAGGTCGATGGTGAAGACCAAGTAAAGCAGAGGACTCAGGCAGCTTCCCTGAGGGACGCATGACTTTAGTTTGAATACGGGGCCTCTGTGCCCTTCAATCATGAGACACGCCCTTCTGTCCATGATGAAGTCACAGAGCATCCTTTCCAGAATTGTGTCTAGCTGGAGGTTCAGGATCTTGTATTGAAGTCCTTCCAGCCAGATTTATCGAAGGCCTTTTGCACGTCCTTCAACACAATGTCTACATAGAACCTGTTCGCTTGGGTGTATGCTACTTTCTCAGTTAGGGGCGCCAAGGCGGTGTCTGTGCCCCTTTTTTTCGGAACCCGTGTTGTTGTTGGTTGTGTGCTCCTAACTCGCTCAATTGAGCTTGTAGCCTATTCGCTAAAATATTTTCAAAGATTTTACCCTGCATCTCAAGAAGAGAGATGGGGCGATAGCTTTCCACCTGGTCTGGGGGCTTGTTTCCCTTTGGGATAAAGATGATTTTGGCCATCTTGTATCCATCCGGGAAGTAGCCTGTATTCAGGGCGTCATTCATCGTGTTTGCCAATCCCTGAATAATTTGCCTTTGGGCATTTACGAGGTTATTTTTGTAATCCCAGACCAGCCTGGAGCCCTCTGCTTGAAGGACCTTATGGTGTTCAAGGTCTCTTCTACAGTTATCGGGAATCCGTGGTCAGCCATCACTCTTTCCTGTGATACTTGCGTATGGGGGTGGGTTCTATGTATCATTGTGCTGAGGTCGTCGAGCAGTCGGTCTTCGAAGTCCTGGTCGAAGTCGTCGTTCTCCTCCGGTGATATAGCGAAAATCGTTTGCCAGTGCGATCTAAATTTTCTTTCAAGAGACTCTGGGTCCTCTATGATTTGGGTTCTGGGTCTGGGAGGTAATCTCCTAATTCTCCGGATTTTATTCCAGAATTTTACGGGATCACTCTCCCTGTCCAGCCTCCCAATGATGTCATTCCATATCTTTGTTTGTTTTTCTAATATGATGTCTTTCATTTCCATGCCTAGGTGTCTTATTCTGGCCGTCCTTTCTCTATTGGTACCTGTCCTGCCGATCTCATCATAGATTGCTCTATGTCTTCAGGCAATTTCTCTCATCTCGTCCGTCCACTCAGGTTGTGGGAGCATTTTATAGGAGATTCTGGGAACACATCTCTCGTCGGCTTGAATGAGGAGATCGGTGATCTTGTTCATATCCTCATCAATTTCTTCGAGATTAGCGTCTCCCAGATCAGTTGGTTGGTATGTACGGAGTATCTCTCTTTATATCTCCCAGTCAGCTTTCACGTAACTTTTCCTAAGTGTAACGGGCTTGAGTATTGGCGCTAGCGAGATGGTAGTGAGAATCGGGATGTGATTGCTCGGAACCACTGGTCCGGGCTCATTGACAATGTTGAGGGTAAGTTTTTAGATGTCAACACAATGTCCGGCTTTGTTGCTGAACGTTGTGTTATGAAGGTCGGGAAATCTGGCCCTGCCCTCTGGAGTCTGTCTCTTACGAGTAGCATCTCGAGGTTTCTTTCCCTTTGATCGGTGCTTCCGTAGCCTGATGCACGGCCTCTGGCGTTAAGATCACCGCCAAGCAATGTCAATTTCCCACGCCCGAAGAGGTTGTAAAAGTAAGGGATCGGCAGGTAATCGCGTCGCAGTGGTTGATAGGCCGCCGCTATGGTCAGGTCTCCAACTAGGGTAGATATTGCTACTGCCACGAATGATTCATCTAGACCTGGAAGCGTTTAATATGTAAGGTTGTTCCGGATCACGATAGCAGCGCCATCGAACCGTTCTTGTGTATGGTTTTTGTTGATGATTGTGTAATTGGGTATTTCTATGTTGTTGATGTTTGTGTTAACGCCATGTTCTGTGATGAGGATTAGGTCGAGATCCACTTTACGAAAAATGTTTCCGTAAGAAATGTGTTTCCCTACCCATTCGTTGACTTTAATTGTTAAGATCTTTAGTGTGTTGTTGGTGTTCTTCATGTTTATGTCCTGTAGTGTACGCGTGTGTTGGTTTGTCTCGATTAGTGGTTTTCGTAGAGTGTATTTCTCCCGTTCCGAATTCTTTTGAACTATGCTTTGCTTACGGCGAGGCAGGAGTCCTTGTATATTTTTATCCTGAAAACGGATTTTTTGGTGATATTTATTCCTCCTCGCTTAACGATATGTCAAGGAAAGGGGCCACATCTGTGAAAGCGGAAATTTAAAAAAACTTTAAAGTTCGATTCCAGCCCGTAGTCTGGATTTGATGGCTGGTCTTTCTTTGTTAATTAAGATGGCTTCCAAGGTGTTTAGTCTAGTTTTATTTCCCTCCTTTCTTTTAATTGTTGTGTTATTAACTAATATGTCCCTGGTTAAGCTGATGTTTTATGCACAGTCTCCATATGATTTTAGCAGGGCTCCATATTGTTACAGGTGCATTGCCAAATGCCTCGAAAGTGTGGTGGTAGTCATACTAACATATTGTAAGTTGTTTTGCAGCTTAAAGTCTTCATTCTGGCAGGTAAACTCGTAAACTATATTCGTAGACTTCAGCATTGAGGAGATTTGGCAGATGTTGTTTTTCATTATGAGATTGTTAACAAAGGTTAATAAGCTTATTATGAATCACTGAACAACAGTCATAACATCGCTATTTTGATACCCAGAGCAAATCATCATGATATAGGTAAGTTTTTTCAAATAATAAGATGATATCCAGTCTTTCATGTCAGGTAGTACTTTACTCTTTATGCTCTTGACCCTGAAAAAACAATACATTAAAATTCTTCAAATTTAGACCAAACAGCATATATATATATATATATATATATATATATATATATATATATATATATATATATATATATATATATAAAGCAAAATGGAAGTTCAAAAGGAGAAAATGCATTTCGAAATACCTCACATAGGTTCAAATAACACTATATTAATCTATTAATTAAAACCGTCCTTATCATAAGTCATTTGCTTTATCTCAATTAATAGAGTATCCGTCTAAATATAGTTGCCTCATAAGGAAGATCTCGCAATGCTACTCAGTTCCTTGGTTGTCCACCAATTTCTGCGTGAAGGTTCCAATTCACTGCGTTAGTAGAAGTACTCAACAAATAAACTGAGGATCTGTAAACATTTTTGGTTTTTTTTTTAAACAGATAGATCCCTGCTAAACAATATTTTTTTCAGTAAAAAAAAATCTTGCAACTCCTCAATTTCCGTAATCAATTTCAAAATTTAAGGTTTTGCGAATCCATCATTTGACTCAAATATTTTGGAATCATAATTCATCCAAAATTAAATCCTGAATGAAATTATAATCCGTTTCTCTCTCCACTCCATATATCTTAATCTAAATTTTGAAAACCTTTATTTTAATTTAATTTCTAATTAATTTTACATATATGTTTGTTCAATAATTAACTCAATAATCTGAAAGTTAAATTACTCGATTGGTTGGCTCTCCATTATTCTAAATATTTTTATAGTATCAATGTTTACAACTGTCGCAATTTTACTTTTGTATATCATTGGATTCCTGTGATTTACTCGAATTGGTAAGTTTTTTTATTTATTTTTGTCATTTTACACTGATTTATAATAATAATAATAATTAACGATTAATTAAAAGAAAAGTTACAGTCATCCATACAATACTGGTATTATATAGCAAGCTAAACATTACCTCCTGTTTACAATTGCAACTTAAAAGGAATAAATACTATTTAAAACGAACACATTTTGATGAAACAAGTTGAGGTATTTACATGGACTCATTAATTGAGTTAACGACATAAGGCACAAAGGTCTTTTTTACCCAGATTTGGTGTTAAAGATACTGGTCGCAGCTCTCCCATCTCACTCACCACCTTCACCTTCGGTAATGGAGAGATAGTCACTTGCTTCCATCTGTCAGGGAAGACTCCACTACGAAAGAATACATTGAAAATGTCTGTGAGAGAGGGGCTAAACTTGCATACAAACTCCTTTAATAGCTTCTTGGGGATGTCGCTATGAGGTGAAGCTTTACCAAGGTTGAGTTTAAGGAGTTTGTGATATACAGTCATTCTCTCTATGTTAAGCAGGTCATCATTGGCTAGGAGTTTAATGGGGTCCAGTGTTGGGTGCTTGGTGCATATTTTAGTAGAGTGATCACCAATGACTATGGTGATTTCATTATTGTTCATATTGTCGAAAAAAGCAATATTCTTCTTCTTTTTGTCGTGTCCTAAAACACCTTGTACGAATTCACTGCGTGTTTATCCAGAGTTCGTACTACCTTTTAACTGTTGTCTCAAAGTTGTTAACACAGTTATTTGCATCGTCTGAATGTAACACGTTTACCCACTTCTCCGTCGTATCCCACGGCCTGAACTCCTACAAGTCGGAGTCCCGGAACGGGCGGTAGGAGCGGGTGACGAATATAGATGGCGCGGGCGGCGTCGGGCGACTCAACACGCAGTCGTGCTGGCTGACACCAATGGGCGGATGGTGGGTGGTGGTGTTGGTGCTATACCACTCCGCATCGGTAAGTATAACATCCAGCACTGATCCGTGGTGTGTAGGCCAGGCGACAAGATTCTTGTAGTTCAGATCGACAAATGGCCGCAAACTATCTACAAATGACATTAAGTGACCTAGAAGTTCGCGATGGTATGGCGCAGCTGGAGGGTAGTAGATGGGACATACCGCTAACGTTTTACCTCATATGAAAAATTACCAGATATAATCACCCATATGCCCTCCAATTTATTTGGTACATTTATCGTACACTTTTTGATGTAGGCATATCATTGGTGAACAGGTGGTAACCAGGGACTGAATGTATGTGGGCTGGTTTATTTGTCGAGAACCAAGTTTCGCTGACGCTTACAATATGTGGTTTATGCAGTTCTATTTGCTCCTCGAGTTCATTGGTAAGGCCCTGAGGGTTCGTGAGGAAAAGGTATGGTGCGGGCATGCGGGTGTCATTTGCAGGTCCACGTTCTAGTTAGACTGGCGTCAGGGTACACTG